>OZ020268.1:58993242-60225578 GCA_963971225.1 Melieria omissa
TATATACATATGATTATGTAACATTTTATAGTAAACAACCATGAGTGTGAGAAACCGAAAGATTCCCGACAAAGCCAAAATTGTCATGGCTTCGCGACATACGTAACAATACATTGAGTATTCGGAAAGCAGCTATAACCTACGGTATTTCCCCAATCTAGTATACCAGATAGACTTAGTGGAAAGATTTCGGAAGCTGTGTTCAAGTAAGGTTCTGATTCCTACTTTTCTTTGGATGAAGAAAGAAGAATTACTGAATGGTTAATAAATTCGTGCAAATGTGGTATTCCTTAAAAAAAGATGACGTTCTTAACACAGTCCAAAAAATAATAAAAGACAGCCAAAGAAGAACTTCATTTAAAGCTAATAGACCTGGAAAAACCTGCTTTAAGCTATTCTTAAAACGAAATCATGCATTGGTGACTCGAGGAGCAGAGAGTATTGGCAAAGCTAGATCAATTCTCACGGTTTTCGGAAGTTAAGAATTATCTGATAAGCTCTAATCAAGAAGATATCATGAAAGACCCATCTCGAATATTTAATGGTGACGAAACCAGCTTTTCGTTGTGCCACAAAACGGGTAAAGTAATTGCTCCCAAAGGGTATACAAATTAATATCAGGTTACAACTTCTAATGAAAAAGAAACAATTACTGTTTTAATCACTTTTTCTGCCATTGGACAAATGTTTCCACCTATGGTAATATTTTCATACTTAAGACCACCAAAAGAAATTGTGAATAGTATGCCCGAAAATTAGTTTCTTGGTCGCACCGAAAGTGGATGGATGAAAAGCTAAACCTTTTTTGAATATGTTGCTAATTATTTTGACAAGTGGTTAGACGAGCAAAATATAAAAAGACCTGTAATTTTATTTGTGGATGGGCATAAATATCTTATTTTTACACATAAATATACGTAAATTTGCATTAATTACAATTTCCTTTCAAGTGGCCGGTAACTGAAGTTTTTATTACTTTTTTACTTTACTGAAAAAAATGTCCGGATACTAGCACAAAATTACTTTTTTCCTAAAAACGTAAATAGCTAAAAAAAATATAGAATGTTTCCTAAAAATTGTATATCGCTACTGATATATTGTAACGATAAGACAGTCTGTCGCTGTGCAAAGCAACCCTGTCGCTACGTGCCGTGCTATAATTCAATCTGGCAATGACGGCCGCTATAATAATGGAAACTTTTAGTCCAACCTGGCAATGATGGCCGCGATAATGGAAACTTTTAGTCCACCCTGGCAATGATGGCCGCGATAATGGAAACTTTTAGTCCAATCTAGCAATGATGGCCCGCGATCATCATGGAAACCTTTAGTCCGCTCTGGAATGTGCGAGAACGATCTGCGCGATAACCGGACAGGTATAAAAGGCAGCCGGGTGCGGCGCAGCGAGTCAGTCTTGGTTTAGACAAGGGAAGGTGCCACACGGAGTAATTAAGCAAATAATTAAGTGTAAGGACAGTGAAGTGTAAATCTGTGAAATAAAGTTGTTGGTTTTTATTGACTGCGTTTGGATAACACTAATAATTTTAATTAATAAATAATATAATAATTGATTGGCACGACAGCCCGCTTACGCGAGACTAAGGCCTAGCTTCCCGCAACCACCCGTGTTGTGCGTGTGAATTTTGTACGCGGGTGGAAGGGACCTACAGTTTTATGCCGGTTCCGAACGGCAGGTTGGGAGCTTTTTCATAGGCAATTTTTACTCTCAGAGGTTTGCCATTTCCAGCTGAGAGAACAGCCACCGAAAGAGAAAACGAGTTTCCCGTTATTTTTTTTAGGTGTTAACAAGGTATGCCAAGTAGACAAATCTCCCTCTTTTTTCGTTTGTTTACATTTGGAAATGCTGTCAAACAGAGATATTGGAGTTGCGTGTACGCTAGAAATTTAGTACCTTTTTCCATGCATACGATACCTTTTGAAAATGTCCATGCTAAACAAACAAGAAATATGCAATAGCTGCCTTAGAGTGAAAATGTGCTAAATCCACTTTTTCAAATTTTACAGGAAAGACAAAAAACTAAGTAAAAATAATTTATATTTATGTTTATTCTTTGGATTTTCTTTGCTCTGGACTTTATGCACTTTTCCACGAAGCAAGACTTTTTCTTTTTCTCTCTTTTCATGCATGTTCCGCCGACTTATGACGACATTTTATGCCGTTATTTTTAATTTGTGCAAAGAGATTTGCGTACCTGAAAATGTAAAAAGCTTGTTTTTCAAATGCAGTATTTTTTTCAGAATCAAATTTTTAAACAAACTCAAAGAAAATGAACTTAAAAAAAAACTTCTAATAAAAAAAACTGTTGAAGACAGTAACATAACTAATTTGTTTCAATTTTTCCGCAAGTAGCTGGTACCGGACATGTTATTTACGTCCGAAACTTATTTTTGGCAGAAATATGAGCATTTTTATACTTTTTGCAAAAAAAAAGATACCTATTAAAGTTTTTCTGTCTATTGTAAAAACTTTATGCTTTTCAGTATTTTCTGTGCAGCCCTGCGCACGACTCCCATTCATAAGCACCTCTAATTTTTGTCGTTTGACATTCACACAAACCTGAAGTCTAAAATGCCATTTTGTTAACATAGATTAACAATACTCTAACTATTTATTTAAAATTTAAAACATTAAAATCGGTTCAAATTTGCAAGAATTATTCATTTGCAAAGTCAAATTTTCAGTTACTTTGCAAGATTGCGAATACACAAAAGAATTTTTCTTACAAAAAATATATATTGTATAGTTAAAGAAGAATGTTGGGGCTTTTAATTATTTATTTATTTATTTAGCCAAATGTACAATAAGACTTACTGACAAAAAGATAACATTAACAGCCCGATTCTGTACACTTGATAAATTCACCATATTGACTATTTGTCAAGTTTTTATTATTTGTCAAGAATCGGTATTCTATCCCAAAAATAAAAGCTCTTTTCTTGATAAATTGTCAAAAGTTTGAATGGTATTGACAACAGCATACAAATTGAAATTTTGCCTATTGAAAATGGAAGAATTGTGCATGTTTACACTTTTACATCAGAGAAAATAAAAAAAAAATGCCGTTACCTCCCACGAATTATTTTTTGTATGCGAAAAGCGCCTATTGTGATGAAACTATTGAAAAAAACGCACGAACTTATTTCCAGCCCAGCCAGGATTCGATCCCAGGGCGCTTGGTATGAGAAGCCAGCGCGTACCCGCTGGGCTATCAAGGCCGGTTTTTTTTTGCAAAACTTACTTTACTTAAACTGTTTGTCTTATTTTTTGACAATTTAACAACTGTCGCATATTCACCTTATGTTGAATTAAATGAGCTTTTTACTTTATCAATGTTGGATCAGAATACGAGCAAAGCTTTTGCTTGATAAAAATCTTGACAAAATTTCTTGATAAAAAATTTGTCAAGAATGCACAGAATCAGGCTGTAAGAGTAATTGGTAATGGTAATTATAAAAAAATATCTTAATTTAGTGAGGACGTCGTTCTTTGGCAGAGCGACATCGAGATCTGAGAATTCGTTCAACTCCGACAGGGCTCGCGCAAGCGGAACCTGCCGAGCATAGTTCGACCGGCAAAAAGCAATTAGAAAGGTGTTCGCATGCCGCAAGTTCCGGATTGGAACATTAAATCCGATTTTAGAGAGAAGTGCAGGACAATCAATTAAATTTCCCCATATAGGATATTTAGCACGAAAGAACAGGCCAAAAACGTTCGCCTCGAGTGTAGAGACTTGAGGTTCAGCAACATACAACGAGACTCATATGAGGGCAATGGCTCGGTAAAATGTAATGATCGCAGCGCGAACTTTATGAAGACCTTTTGAATACGCTCAATCCGATTGATATGGGTAGCCTGATAAGGTCTCCAAATGAAGGAAGCGTATTACAGTCTAGAGCGTACAAAGGCCGTAAATACCAATTTAAAAGTATATGGGTCCGAGAACGCACTGCAGTTCCGTCGAACAAAGCCCAGCATGGCATATGACTTCGATATAATGTAATCGAAATGATTAGAAAAAGTTTTTCATCGAAATAGACACCCAAATCCTTTACTCCATTAACTCTTTGTAACACCGAACTGGATATGGAGTACGATGTTCGCAAGGGGCTGAGTCTCCTTGAATAAGTTGCATGAACACATTTGCTGATATTCAAGAACAATTTATTTTTTGCGCACCAGGCTTGAACTTTGTCAAGATCCATTTGCAAGGCAGAGGAATCCGTCTCGTAATTAACTACTGCATATATCTTGAGATCATCCGCATATAATAGATAATTAGCGAATGAAAAGCAGGAACCAATGTCATTTATAAACAGAACAAACAGCAGCGCACCTAAAATGCTGCCCTGAGGGATTCCAGACATTAAAAAAGACATTTTTGAAATACGATGTTTGTAATAGAGTATGTGTACAAATATGGGGCATTCCACCTCAAGTGTTCCCACCTCAAAAACGAAACATTTTGTATTTAAAATTGTAAGTCCGAAGATTTGTTGATAATGGAAAGCAAAGAACACGTATCCTTATGTATTTTTTCCGTACTTTCCAAAAAAAAGTATATAAAAAATTTTTTATGAAATTTAATAACATTTTTTTAAATTTAAACTTTGTTAATAAAATTTTTTTAACAAGAGCCTGTTCGGATTTTTTTCAAACTTACCTTATAATACGGTTCATTCCCTCCCCTACAAAAAAGTATATATAGTATTTTATGGGCAAAGTTGAATTTCTTCTCTTTTTGAGGCTCCAAACCCAAAGTGTCTACCGCGCTCGACACAAGTAAAATGTACCACGGCTGAGTCGCGCATCGGGCGCGGTAGACGCTTTGGGTTTGGAGCCTCAAAAAGAGAAGAAATTCAACTTTGCCCATAAAATACCATATACACTTTTGTAGGGGAGGGAATGAACCGTATTATAAGGTAAGTTTGAAAAAAATCACAACAGGCTCTTGTTAAAAAAATGTTATTAACAAAGTTTAAATAAAAAAAAATGTTATTAAATTTCATAAAAAATTTTTTATATACTTTTTTTTGGAAAGTACGGAAAAAATACTGAAAGATACGTGCATGTTGTTTTTTCGTTAGCAACAGCTTTTTGGACTGAGAATTTAATTAAAATCGACGTCCGAAATAAAGGGCGAAAATTCAAGCCCCTGTATCACTGCAACCCGTGCATAAATCCGCCCCTCCTTTTCCACAATCAATGTACTCTGATAGTACAACAACTCTACCAAATATCATCAAAATCGGAAACGTTTCGTTTTTGAGGTGGGAACACTTGAGGTGGAATGCCCCATATGTAAGTTCTCCATTGATAAATTCAGCAACAATAGCAAGGATTTATGATACTTTCGAGCTATAATATCGGAGCACAATTTTAGGCAGCGGTATGAAAATGCTCACATTCATAAAATTCCATAAATTCATAAAATTGTCAGCTTTGATTTTGATTTTTTTTGCGCCCTAAAAATATGTCGCAATGAAATATGGAACAACAGCAAGTAGTTTGCTAAGTGTGTGTGGTTGAAATTTTTACTTGTGTGATGAAACTCTTTTTAGAATAGCAGTACAGTACAGTAATGAACCAATTCAAATTTTGTTAATGCCCTTGAAAAGACAAATATTGACGCTTGCAAAAATACTTTAGCTACTTTCGTCAATGACGCGAAAAGCATTAGGAGATTTCAATACAAACATGTGTTCAGAAGATGAAGTCACATTTACACTCTAATGAGCATAGGCCGAGAATGGCACATACAATAAAAAAATCTGTTCTACAAGTTTAAGTTACAACCTTACACTATACATAGCACACTAACTCCTAGTTGAAAATTGCAACACCGATTTTAAATGAATTTTTATGAAAAACTCGCGAAAATTTAACTTTGATGGGCCATAGCCATGTTAACCCTTGACCAATCGAAATCGACTATGGTCAAAATTATAGCTTGAGGATTCGTTATTGTGTCATAAAACAATTATCGTGTTTTTTGACATATTATAAATGCAATAAAAATTCAAAGATGAAAAAACGTGGAAAACACCTCATAGCAAAAACCACCAATAACTTACAAACCGCTCAAACAATCAAAAAACTAAGTACGCAGTTGTGATCAGCGTCCAAAAATCCTTTAGAAAAGGTTTACTAGAACTCGGAAAAATTTTGGCTGTTGCTCAGTGTAATTAAAGTTGTTTTATCTTCAAATTGCACAACCTAATGATACGCACAGAGTGCGCCATCTACATGTGGTCGATGGAAATATTGAATAACTTGAATAATTCTCAATCGATTTTTGAAAACTATTTATTTTTACAGCCGCCATGGCTCAGTTGGTTAGTGCGCGGTCTAAGCGAGTCGCATGCAGAGCGACGCAAGATCGAATACTGCATGTAGTAACACCTAAAAAAAAAATAACGGGAAACTCGTTTTCTCTTTCGGTGGCTGTCCTCTCAGCTGGAAATGGCAAACCTCTGAGAGTAAAAATTGCATATGAAAAAGCTCCCAACCTGCCGTTCGGAACCGGCATAAAACTGTAGGTCCCTTCCACCCGCGTACAAAATTCACACGCACAACACGGGTGGTTGCGGGAAGCTAGGCCTTAGTCTCGCGTAAGCGGGGCTGTCGTGCCAATCAATTATTATTATTATTATTTATTTTTATAGAATTTGAAGCTTTACAATTTTTTCCATTCAGTTTCCGGCTGGAATATTGTCCTTAAGCTCGTGTAAAGTCTTTGGTTTGTTGGCATACACTTTGCTTTTTAAAAATCCCCACAAAAAAAAGTCCGGTGCCGTTAAATCGGGCGATCTCGGTGGCCTTTGACGATACGCACGCTGTGTTGCAACAACTGAACGATTACATTTAATGAACATTGTTACTATTTCCGCGCGTTCTTTGGGCGTGAATCGATTCATGGTTAAAATTGTAATGCAATAACATTTCCGAAATGTGTACGACGACGTCAATCGGTGTAAATCTGTCAAAGTTAGCATTCGTAACAATATTGTTACGAATACTAAGTCCAGTGGGCTGTCACGTATCTCTGGATTGTGTGATTTGAAAATAAAACACAGTCAGTTTCCTAAATGCCGACAATAAAATACACCAACAGTCACTTTATTATTCACAGTTTACACTTTACTGTTCGTACACTTAAGTATTTGCTTAATTATTCCGTGTGGCAACTTCACTTGTCAAAACCAGACTGACTCGCTGCACCGCATCTGGCCACCTTTTATACTCTGTCCGGCCGTCGCGCAGATCGTTCTCGCACGTTGCCAGATTGGACTAGAAGTTTCCCTGATGACCGCGACCATCGTTGCCAGGTTGGACTAAAAGTTATTATCGCGGCCGTCGTTGCCAGATTGGGTTATAGCACGGCACGTAGCGGCAGGGTTGCTTTGCACCGCGACAGACTGTCTCATCGTTACACTCCCCACCACTTAGACTTGTTCGTCCCGAACAAGTGCCGAGGCTCCGCTGTGATGAGGCGCCAGGCGCTCCAAATGGACTACCTTCAGCTTAGCGCCTCTATTGTTGCAACGTTGAATCCGGTATACCACGTCGTTAATCCTAGTCACGACTTCGTAAGGTCCTTCCCATGACGCTTGAAGTTTTGGAGACAAACCTTTCCTCCGCTGCGGGTTGTAGAGCATTACCAAATCGCCTTCTTGGAACCCTGCTGAGTTGGCCCGTAGATCGTATCTGGCTTTCGCCTTATCGCTGACCAGTTTGGTGCGGCTCCTTATAAACTGGTGAATTTCCTCTAGTTCCGCCCGCTTATTGGCCACGTAGTCCGTCTTAGCGCCTCCCGTCGTGCTGACTACCCCCAACTTCAAGTCAGCGGGTAACCGCAACTCTGTGCCGAACACTGCTCGGGCTGGAGTGAGTGATGTCGTGTCGTGCGGGGCTGACCTATACGCCATCAGGAACAGGGGGATATGCGTGTCCCAATCCTTTTGATTCCTGCCTACCACTTTCCGCAGGTATTCCTCCAGTGTCCGGTTAAAGCGTTCCACCATGCCGTCGGACTGTGGGTGCAAAGGAGTGGTACGCGTTTTCTTTATCCCCAGCAGCCCACACACTTCCTTGAATACCGCAGACTCGAAATTCCGGCCTTGATCTGAGTGCAACTCCAACGGAACTCCGAACCGGGCTACCCAGTTGTTTACCAGCTTTTCCGAGATCGTGGTGGCCTCCTGGTTAGGAATAGGGTACACTTCGGGCCATTTTCTGAAGTAATCCATTACGACCAGCACATATTTGTTGCCTTGAGTGCTAGTTGGGAATGGGCCGGCGACGTCCATAGCAATCCGCTCGAAGGGCGCTCCCACGTTGTACTGCTGCATGCGGCCTCGAGATTTTCTTGTCGGCCCTTTCGCGGCTGAACATCGGTCGCAGCTCTTAATCCACTCGGCTACAGACTCCTGACATCCTACCCAGTAGAATCGTCTTTTTATTTTGGCGACGGCTTTGGTGATGCCTAGGTGCCCTCCACTGGAGTCGTTATGGTATGCCTCGATGACCTCGTTGATTCTGCTTTTCGGCACTACCATTAGGGAGTTGCTGGTCCGACCATCCGCGCTCTCCCATTCGCGGTACAGGCATCCTTCCTTCAGCCGCAGACTTTTCCACTGTGCCCAGTAAGCCTTAGCGATCGGGCTTTCACAGGCCATCTCCTGCCAGTCTGGACGTGCGCCTTGCTCCTTGCCTTCGACGATTTTCGCAAGATCCGCATCCTCACGCTTGTCTTTTTGTAGCCTCTCCGCAGACCACTCTTCCTCTGGCATGACGCTGACCAACCGGACGTCCACTATCTGTTCTTTGCTTTCGGCTCGCGAGCATTGCCTGCATTCGACTTTGCACGGACGGCGGGACAAGGCATCGGCATTTCCATGGCTACTGCCCTTGCGATGCTCTATCGTGTAGTCGTAGCTCTGCAGTCGCTCGATCCACCGCGCCAATTGCCCTTCAGGGTCTTTAAAGTTCAGGAGCCATCTCAATGCCGCATGATCTGTGCGCAGGCGAAACCTTTGTCCATACAGATATTTGTGGAAGTGTTTCACGCAGTCCAATACCGCCAGCAGTTCTCTCCGTGTCACACAGTAATTGCGTTCCGGTTTCGATAAAACCCTACTATAGTACGCTATCACTTGTTCCTGGCCGTCTATTATCTGTGATAGCACACCGCCAATACTACTCCCGCTTGCATCTGTATCCAGCACAAACATCTCCCCAGGCACGGGGAAGGCCAGAATTGGAGCGCTGCACAGTTTTTCCTTCAGACGTGCAAAAGTCTGTTCCTGCTCCTCGTTCCACTCGAAAGCTTGGCTCTTTTTCGTCAGTTTGTGCAGGCTGCTGGCTATGTTCGCGAATCCCGGAACAAATCGGCGGTAGTATGTGCACAGGCCCAGGAAACTGCGGAGTTCGTGTAGATTGCGTGGCCGGGGCCACTCCTTCACCGCCGTGATTTTGCCTTCATCCGTATGTACTCCGCGGGCGGAAACCGTATGACCCAGATACTTGACCTCCTTTTGGAACAGCGAGCACTTCTTTGGGTTGAGTTTAAGCCCGGCTTTTTGTATCAGCTTTCCCAGGTGGTCGTCGAAGCTTTTACCCATCACGATTAGGTCGTCGAGGTACACCAGACACGTCCGCCAATGCAGCCCTTTTAGCACGCGTTCCATTAGCCGCTCGAATGTTGCTGGTGCGTTGCAGAGTCCAAACGGCATGACGGTGAACTGCCACAAACCATCGCCAACACTGAAAGCCGTTTTCTCCTTGTCCTTGTCTGCAAGCTCTACCTGCCAATAGCCGCTGCGTAAGTCGAGCGTGGAGAACCACTGCGTGCCTGACCGTGTGTCCAGGGTGTCATCGATCCGAGGTAGTGGATAACTGTCCTTCTTGGCCACATCATTGAGCTTCCGATAGTCCACACAAAACCGGGTACTGCCACCTTTTTTCTTGACTAGCACAACCGGCGAGCACCAGGGGCCCGAAGAAGGCTCTATGACCTTGTCTTTCCGCATGTTCTCGATCAAATTTGTGACCTCCTCCCTCTTGGCCAGAGGAACTCGTCTTGGCGGTTGGCGAATCGGTTTTGCACTTCCGGTGTCGATGCTGTGCTTCACTATGGCTGTTCTTCCGCCTGCTTCCGCCGCAAATATTGACCCATAGTGCTGCAGGAGTGACCTCGCCTTCTGTTTCTGCTTGGCCGTCAACTCGCTGCTCCACTGGTTCTCCTGCGGTATGGCGTCCATGTTAAAACCGCTCTTCTTATTACCTCCAGGCGGGCTACTCTCGCAATTGACCACTGCTACAGCTTCCTTACACTCGCCAATTACCTCATCTTTTCCGACAGTCAGTATTCTGACTGGTATCCTGCCATTTTTAGGTTCCACTAATGTACGTCCGATGGCCGACAGCCGCCGTGGCTCAGTTGGTTAGTGCGCGGTCCAGCGAGTCGCATGCAGAGCGACGCAAGATCGAATACTGCATGTAGTAACACCTAAAAAAAAAATAACGGGAAACTCGTTTTCTCTTTCGGTGGCTGTCCTCTCAGCTGGAAATGGCAAACCTCTAAGAGTAACAATTGCCTATGAAAAAGCTCCCAACCTGCCGTTCGGAACCGGCATAAAACTGTAGGTCCCTTCCACCCGCGTACAAAATTCACACGCACAACACGGGTGGCTGCGGGAAGCTAGGCTTAGTCTCGCGTAAGCGGGCTGTCGTGCCAATCAATTATTATTATTATTAATGTACGTCCGATGATGATGTTGTCGTGTCCTTGTTTCGGTGCTTCTACTACCCACAGCCGACTCGTCCCATCGTCCTCGTCCACCTTTGCCCACACAATCGCCTCAGAATTCGCTGGTATCCTCCTGTGTTGACCCGATACAACCTTCCTTACCGCCACGCTTCGCTCATAGCCGGTGTGCAGCGGGAATTCAACGTTGGCATATCTCAGCATATTTTCCTTCAGGTCCAGCGTAAAACCGTGCCTAATCATGAAATCCACGCCGATAATCACGTCGTCCATTATATCCGCGACGATGAACTCATGTTCCAGGCTGCTGGTGCCGATAGCAATCGTTTTTGTAACTTTACCTCTTACCGGCGCGCGCTCGCCAGTCGCAGTCCGCAGCTGTATGCCATGCAGCGGTTCCCAGTTCTTCAGCAGCTTCCTATTTATGATCGAATATGACGCTCCAGTATCTAGTGTCAACACGAACCACTTTCCATCTATCCTTCCTTCAATTGTCAAGCTGCTGGGCTGTCGTTTCAGCTGTGAGACAAGGATGGTGGGGCGGCAGATTGTGGGGATCAGCTCACGCCCCTTTTGGCTGACCCGTTTTAGTTTAACGACTCGCCGTCCTCAGCCCTGCGATTGTTGGCTGGGCCTCGATTGTCAGTATTCCTCGCTTCAGGCGATTGCGATCGGGAACGGGAACGCCTCTTCCGTTGGCGGCAGTCTCGTGATATGTGGCCCTGCTTGCCACATACCCAGCAGACAACTTTAGAGGAGACCACTCGTGGCCTGCCCGGTATCTCAGAGCTTATGGCCTGGATCGGAATGTCGTTGTCCGCCTGAATCTGGCGTATCCTTGCAGGTGCATACCGAGTGCTCCCCATCCATGCCGCTTCATATGTCATCGCGCTGGTCACCGTTTCCTTAAATGTTGGCTTGCCCATCATCAACGCACTGCGACGTGTTTCTGGATCATGAAGACCTTCAACAAACGACTCAATCTTCATCCTCTCGAGATCATCAGCACCAAATTTTGGGTAGCACAACTGTACGAGCCGCTCAATGTCTGCTGCATATGTCTGCAGCGCCTCGTTGGCTCTTTGCTTGTGGTTCTTCAGCTCACAGTAGTATAGCGCATGGTTGTGCTCGTTGCTATACTTCGCTGCTAATGCTCTCATGATGGCACCGTAATCACTTCTTAAACATTCTGGAACTGATTTGATTACCTCCGCCGCAGGACCTTTCAGCGCCAGTGCCAACCTCCGACTTTTCCTGATATCTGTCCACTGATTTTCCAAAGCAGCCAAGTCGAATTGCAATTTAAATGTATCGAACGGCGCAGCACCATCATAAGTAGGCACTTCTGTTCTGCCAGCAAAACCGTCCTGAACCGGTGGCAAACATTCTCGTGGCTGTACCTCTCGAAGTCGTTCGTCTATCTTTCTGTGCATCGAATCTTCCAGACTGTCCACTCGTTTGTTCAAGGACTCATCCAGGTTGTCAACTCGTTTGTCCCAATTGTCCATGCGCGTCTCAAGATGCTCAACTTTCCCGTTCAGCCTATTGGAGATTTCCTCTACCTTCTGCTCTATGCGCTCAGAATTTTTCTCGACTTTTGCCGAAATTTCGAGATTCGTAGTTTCCAGCTTCGCCTCCATTTGCGCCGACATTTCGCGAATTTCACGATTTGAAGTCTCGAACATGCCCCTCATTGCAACCATAAGCTGGCTCATGTCCATTGCTTGTGGTGGCGCAGCCGCTCCAGCCGTACTCTGTAGCGAAGCAGCACCCGCAGGCGACTCCTACACCTTGGCCGACGCCTCTGGTTCTTGCGCTCCGAAATCGTGCACAGTCCAATCGACGCCTCGTGCCTCACATGCTTCTCGCAAGCGCAACTGCAATTCCACCTTTCCGCCAGCAGTCGGCAAATTCCAGGCAGCCAGCTCCTTCTTCAGCTGGTCCACCTTCAGCAGCTCGAGTTTAACCATGTCCGTGCTTTTATAATTTTATTATTTGGTTTTTTCTTTTTTTTTTTATCTTCAATTTTCCACAATCCCACTTCTGACACCAAATGTTACGAATACTAAGTCCAGTGGTCTGTCACGTATCTCTGGATTGTGTGATTTGAAAATAAAACACAGTCAGTTTCCTAAATGCCGACAATAAAATACACCAACAGTCACTTTATTATTCACAGTTTACACTTTACTGTTCGTACACTTAAGTATTTGCTTAATTATTCCGTGTGGCAACTTCACTTGTCAAACCCAGACTGACTCGCTGCACCGCATCTGGCCACCTTTTATACTCTGTCCGGCCGTCGCGCAGATCGTTCTCGCACGTTGCCAGATTGGACTAGAAGTTTCCCTGATGACCGCGACCATCGTTGCCAGGTTGGACTAAAAGGTATTATCGCGGCCGTCGTTGCCAGATTGGGTTATAGCACGGCACGTAGCGGCAGGGTTGCTTTGCACCGCGACAGACTGTCTCATCGTTACAATATATAAAAAAACGTAACCTTCTGTAACGTGCCAGTGTTTGCGAAAACGGCTTGCGTGTGATAGATGTCAATGCGGTGGTTTATAGCGATATTACATGTTTGTACGGCAGGTGGGCGTGGCACCTCCCATACAAACTAAATGTTTAATATGGTATATCTTCGGAGTTATAAGTCGGACAGCATTGAAATTTAGTACAGTGTCATGGCGTAAGCGTGTCATTGCACCGGTAAAATTTAATGGGCGTTGGACAAGGGGCGTGGCACTTTTTGAATTCCGGTGTTACTTTTGAACTATAGCAGTCACATCAATGACATTCGGTACTCCACTGCTCGGGCTGGAGTGAGTGATGTCGTGTCGTGCGGGGCTGACCTATACGCCATCAGGAACAGGGGGATATGCGTGTCCCAATCCTTTTGATTCCTGCCTACCACTTTCCGCAGGTATTCCTCCAGTGTCCGGTTAAAGCGTTCCACCATGCCGTCGGACTGTGGGTGCAAAGGAGTGGTACGCGTTTTCTTTATCCCCAGCAGCCCACACACTTCCTTGAATACCGCAGACTCGAAATTCCGGCCTTGATCTGAGTGCAACTCCAACGGAACTCCGAACCGGGCTACCCAGTTGTTTACCAGCTTTTCCGAGATCGTGGTGGCCTCCTGGTTAGGAATAGGGTACACTTCGGGCCATTTTCTGAAGTAATCCATTACGACCAGCACATATTTGTTGCCTTGAGTGCTAGTTGGGAATGGGCCGGCGACGTCCATAGCAATCCGCTCGAAGGGCGCTCCCACGTTGTACTGCTGCATGCGGCCTCGAGATTTTCTTGTCGGCCCTTTCGCGGCTGAACATCGGTCGCAGCTCTTAATCCACTCGGCTACAGACTCCTGACATCCTACCCAGTAGAATCGTCTTTTTATTTTGGCGACGGCTTTGGTGATGCCTAGGTGCCCTCCACTGGAGTCGTTATGGTATGCCTCGATGACCTCGTTGATTCTGCTTTTCGGCACTACCATTAGGGAGTTGCTGGTCCGACCATCCGCGCTCTCCCATTCGCGGTACAGGCATCCTTCCTTCAGCCGCAGACTTTTCCACTGTGCCCAGTAAGCCTTAGCGATCGGGCTTTCACAGGCCATCTCCTGCCAGTCTGGACGTGCGCCTTGCTCCTTGCCTTCGACGATTTTCGCAAGATCCGCATCCTCACGCTGGTCTTTTTGTAGCCTCTCCGCAGACCACTCTTCCTCTGGCATGACGCTGACCAACCGGACGTCCACTATCTGTTCTTTGCTTTCGGCTCGCGAGCATTGCCTGCATTCGACTTTGCACGGACGGCGGGACAAGGCATCGGCATTTCCATGGCTACTGCCCTTGCGATGCTCTATCGTGTAGTCGTAGCTCTGCAGTCGCTCGATCCACCGCGCCAATTGCCCTTCAGGGTCTTTAAAGTTCAGGAGCCATCTCAATGCCGCATGATCTGTGCGCAGGCGAAACCTTTGTCCATACAGATATTTGTGGAAGTGTTTCACGCAGTCCAATACCGCCAGCAGTTCTCTCCGTGTCACACAGTAATTGCGTTCCGGTTTCGATAAAACCCTACTATAGTACGCTATCACTTGTTCCTGGCCGTCTATTATCTGTGATAGCACACCGCCAATACTACTCCCGCTTGCATCTGTATCCAGCACAAACATCTCCCCAGGCACGGGGAAGGCCAGAATTGGAGCGCTGCACAGTTTTTCCTTCAGACGTGCAAAAGTCTGTTCCTGCTCCTCGTTCCACTCGAAAGCTTGGCTCTTTTTCGTCAGTTTGTGCAGGCTGCTGGCTATGTTCGCGAATCCCGGAACAAATCGGCGGTAGTATGTGCACAGGCCCAGGAAACTGCGGAGTTCGTGTAGATTGCGTGGCCGGGGCCACTCCTTCACCGCCGTGATTTTGCCTTCATCCGTATGTACTCCGCGGGCGGAAACCGTATGACCCAGATACTTGACCTCCTTTTGGAACAGCGAGCACTTCTTTGGGTTGAGTTTAAGCCCGGCTTTTTGTATCAGCTTTCCCAGGTGGTCGTCGAAGCTTTTACCCATCACGATTAGGTCGTCGAGGTACACCAGACACGTCCGCCAATGCAGCCCTTTTAGCACGCGTTCCATTAGCCGCTCGAATGTTGCTGGTGCGTTGCAGAGTCCAAACGGCATGACGGTGAACTGCCACAAACCATCGCCAACACTGAAAGCCGTTTTCTCCTTGTCCTTGTCTGCAAGCTCTACCTGCCAATAGCCGCTGCGTAAGTCGAGCGTGGAGAACCACTGCGTGCCTGACCGTGTGTCCAGGGTGTCATCGATCCGAGGTAGTGGATAACTGTCCTTCTTGGCCACATCATTGAGCTTCCGATAGTCCACACAAAACCGGGTACTGCCACCTTTTTTCTTGACTAGCACAACCGGCGAGCACCAGGGGCCCGAAGAAGGCTCTATGACCTTGTCTTTCCGCATGTTCTCGATCAAATTTGTGACCTCCTCCCTCTTGGCCAGAGGAACTCGTCTTGGCGGTTGGCGAATCGGTTTTGCACTTCCGGTGTCGATGCTGTGCTTCACTATGGCTGTTCTTCCGCCTGCTTCCGCCGCAAATATTGACCCATAGTGCTGCAGGAGTGACCTCGCCTTCTGTTTCTGCTTGGCCGTCAACTCGCTGCTCCACTGGTTCTCCTGCGGTATGGCGTCCATGTTAAAACCGCTCTTCTTATTACCTCCAGGCGGGCTACTCTCGCAAT
Source organism: Melieria omissa (assembly GCA_963971225.1). Taxonomy (NCBI): domain Eukaryota; kingdom Metazoa; phylum Arthropoda; class Insecta; order Diptera; family Ulidiidae; genus Melieria; species Melieria omissa. Next base: position 59,009,274 of record OZ020268.1, read on the forward strand.
TGACCACTGCTACAGCTTCCTTACACTCGCCAATTACCTCATCTTTTCCGACAGTCAGTATTCTGACTGGTATCCTGCCATTTTTAGGTTCCACTAATGTACGTCCGATGGCCGACAGCCGCCGTGGCTCAGTTGGTTAGTGCGCGGTCCAGCGAGTCGCATGCAGAGCGACGCAAGATCGAATACTGCATGTAGTAACACCTAAAAAAAAAATAACGGGAAACTCGTTTTCTCTTTCGGTGGCTGTCCTCTCAGCTGGAAATGGCAAACCTCTAAGAGTAACAATTGCCTATGAAAAAGCTCCCAACCTGCCGTTCGGAACCGGCATAAAACTGTAGGTCCCTTCCACCCGCGTACAAAATTCACACGCACAACACGGGTGGCTGCGGGAAGCTAGGCTTAGTCTCGCGTAAGCGGGCTGTCGTGCCAATCAATTATTATTATTATTAATGTACGTCCGATGATGATGTTGTCGTGTCCTTGTTTCGGTGCTTCTACTACCCACAGCCGACTCGTCCCATCGTCCTCGTCCACCTTTGCCCACACAATCGCCTCAGAATTCGCTGGTATCCTCCTGTGTTGACCCGATACAACCTTCCTTACCGCCACGCTTCGCTCATAGCCGGTGTGCAGCGGGAATTCAACGTTGGCATATCTCAGCATATTTTCCTTCAGGTCCAGCGTAAAACCGTGCCTAATCATGAAATCCACGCCGATAATCACGTCGTCCATTATATCCGCGACGATGAACTCATGTTCCAGGCTGCTGGTGCCGATAGCAATCGTTTTTGTAACTTTACCTCTTACCGGCGCGCGCTCGCCAGTCGCAGTCCGCAGCTGTATGCCATGCAGCGGTTCCCAGTTCTTCAGCAGCTTCCTATTTATGATCGAATATGACGCTCCAGTATCTAGTGTCAACACGAACCACTTTCCATCTATCCTTCCTTCAATTGTCAAGCTGCTGGGCTGTCGTTTCAGCTGTGAGACAAGGATGGTGGGGCGGCAGATTGTGGGGATCAGCTCACGCCCCTTTTGGCTGACCCGTTTTAGTTTAACGACTCGCCGTCCTCAGCCCTGCGATTGTTGGCTGGGCCTCGATTGTCAGTATTCCTCGCTTCAGGCGATTGCGATCGGGAACGGGAACGCCTCTTCCGTTGGCGGTAGTCTCGTGATATGTGGCCCTGCTTGCCACATACCCAGCAGACAACTTTAGAGGAGACCACTCGTGGCCTGCCCGGTATCTCAGAGCTTATGGCCTGGATCGGAATGTCGTTGTCCGCCTGAATCTGGCGTATCCTTGCAGGTGCATACCGAGTGCTCCCCATCCATGCCGCTTCATATGTCATCGCGCTGGTCACCGTTTCCTTAAATGTTGGCTTGCCCATCATCAACGCACTGCGACGTGTTTCTGGATCATGAAGACCTTCAACAAACGACTCAATCTTCATCCTCTCGAGATCATCAGCACCAAATTTTGGGTAGCACAACTGTACGAGCCGCTCAATGTCTGCTGCATATGTCTGCAGCGCCTCGTTGGCTCTTTGCTTGTGGTTCTTCAGCTCACAGTAGTATAGCGCATGGTTGTGCTCGTTGCTATACTTCGCTGCTAATGCTCTCATGATGGCACCGTAATCACTTCTTAAACATTCTGGAACTGATTTGATTACCTCCGCCGCAGGACCTTTCAGCGCCAGTGCCAACCTCCGACTTTTCCTGATATCTGTCCACTGATTTTCCAAAGCAGCCAAGTCGAATTGCAATTTAAATGTATCGAACGGCGCAGCACCATCATAAGTAGGCACTTCTGTTCTGCCAGCAAAACCGTCCTGAACCGGTGGCAAACATTCTCGTGGCTGTACCTCTCGAAGTCGTTCGTCTATCTTTCTGTGCATCGAATCTTCCAGACTGTCCACTCGTTTGTTCAAGGACTCATCCAGGTTGTCAACTCGTTTGTCCCAATTGTCCATGCGCGTCTCAAGATGCTCAACTTTCCCGTTCAGCCTATTGGAGATTTCCTCTACCTTCTGCTCTATGCGCTCAGAATTTTTCTCGACTTTTGCCGAAATTTCGAGATTCGTAGTTTCCAGCTTCGCCTCCATTTGCGCCGACATTTCGCGAATTTCACGATTTGAAGTCTCGAACATGCCCCTCATTGCAACCATAAGCTGGCTCATGTCCATTGCTTGTGGTGGCGCAGCCGCTCCAGCCGTACTCTGTAGCGAAGCAGCACCCGCAGGCGACTCCTACACCTTGGCCGACGCCTCTGGTTCTTGCGCTCCGAAATCGTGCACAGTCCAATCGACGCCTCGTGCCTCACATGCTTCTCGCAAGCGCAACTGCAATTCCACCTTTCCGCCAGCAGTCGGCAAATTCCAGGCAGCCAGCTCCTTCTTCAGCTGGTCCACCTTCAGCAGCTCGAGTTTAACCATGTCCGTGCTTTTATAATTTTATTATTTGGTTTTTTCTTTTTTTTTTTTATCTTCAATTTTCCACAATCCCACTTCTGACACCAAATGTTACGAATACTAAGTCCAGTGGTCTGTCACGTATCTCTGGATTGTGTGATTTGAAAATAAAACACAGTCAGTTTCCTAAATGCCGACAATAAAATACACCAACAGTCACTTTATTATTCACAGTTTACACTTTACTGTTCGTACACTTAAGTATTTGCTTAATTATTCCGTGTGGCAACTTCACTTGTCAAAACCAGACTGACTCGCTGCACCGCATCTGGCCACCTTTTATACTCTGTCCGGCCGTCGCGCAGATCGTTCTCGCACGTTGCCAGATTGGACTAGAAGTTTCCCTGATGACCGCGACCATCGTTGCCAGGTTGGACTAAAAGGTATTATCGCGGCCGTCGTTGCCAGATTGGGTTATAGCACGGCACGTAGCGGCAGGGTTGCTTTGCACCGCGACAGACTGTCTCATCGTTACAATATATAAAAAAACGTAACCTTCTGTAACGTGCCAGTGTTTGCGAAAACGGCTTGCGTGTGATAGATGTCAATGCGGTGGTTTATAGCGATATTACATGTTTGTACGGCAGGTGGGCGTGGCACCTCCCATACAAACTAAATGTTTAATATGGTATATCTTCGGAGTTATAAGTCGGACAGCATTGAAATTTAGTACAGTGTCATGGCGTAAGCGTGTCATTGCACCGGTAAAATTTAATGGGCGTTGGACAAGGGGCGTGGCACTTTTTGAATTCCGGTGTTACTTTTGAACTATAGCAGTCACATCAATGACATTCGGTACTCCACTGCTCGGGCTGGAGTGAGTGATGTCGTGTCGTGCGGGGCTGACCTATACGCCATCAGGAACAGGGGGATATGCGTGTCCCAATCCTTTTGATTCCTGCCTACCACTTTCCGCAGGTATTCCTCCAGTGTCCGGTTAAAGCGTTCCACCATGCCGTCGGACTGTGGGTGCAAAGGAGTGGTACGCGTTTTCTTTATCCCCAGCAGCCCACACACTTCCTTGAATACCGCAGACTCGAAATTCCGGCCTTGATCTGAGTGCAACTCCAACGGAACTCCGAACCGGGCTACCCAGTTGTTTACCAGCTTTTCCGAGATCGTGGTGGCCTCCTGGTTAGGAATAGGGTACACTTCGGGCCATTTTCTGAAGTAATCCATTACGACCAGCACATATTTGTTGCCTTGAGTGCTAGTTGGGAATGGGCCGGCGACGTCCATAGCAATCCGCTCGAAGGGCGCTCCCACGTTGTACTGCTGCATGCGGCCTCGAGATTTTCTTGTCGGCCCTTTCGCGGCTGAACATCGGTCGCAGCTCTTAATCCACTCGGCTACAGACTCCTGACATCCTACCCAGTAGAATCGTCTTTTTATTTTGGCGACGGCTTTGGTGATGCCTAGGTGCCCTCCACTGGAGTCGTTATGGTATGCCTCGATGACCTCGTTGATTCTGCTTTTCGGCACTACCATTAGGGAGTTGCTGGTCCGACCATCCGCGCTCTCCCATTCGCGGTACAGGCATCCTTCCTTCAGCCGCAGACTTTTCCACTGTGCCCAGTAAGCCTTAGCGATCGGGCTTTCACAGGCCATCTCCTGCCAGTCTGGACGTGCGCCTTGCTCCTTGCCTTCGACGATTTTCGCAAGATCCGCATCCTCACGCTGGTCTTTTTGTAGCCTCTCCGCAGACCACTCTTCCTCTGGCATGACGCTGACCAACCGGACGTCCACTATCTGTTCTTTGCTTTCGGCTCGCGAGCATTGCCTGCATTCGACTTTGCACGGACGGCGGGACAAGGCATCGGCATTTCCATGGCTACTGCCCTTGCGATGCTCTATCCTGTAGTCGTAGCTCTGCAGTCGCTCGATCCACCGCGCCAATTGCCCTTCAGGGTCTTTAAAGTTCAGGAGCCATCTCAATGCCGCATGATCTGTGCGCAGGCGAAACCTTTGTCCATACAGATATTTGTGGAAGTGTTTCACGCAGTCCAATACCGCCAGCAGTTCTCTCCGTGTCACACAGTAATTGCGTTCCGGTTTCGATAAAACCCTACTATAGTACGCTATCACTTGTTCCTGGCCGTCTATTATCTGTGATAGCACACCGCCAATACTACTCCCGCTTGCATCTGTATCCAGCACAAACATCTCCCCAGGCACGGGGAAGGCCAGAATTGGAGCGCTGCACAGTTTTTCCTTCAGACGTGCAAAAGTCTGTTCCTGCTCCTCGTTCCACTCGAAAGCTTGGCTCTTTTTCGTCAGTTTGTGCAGGCTGCTGGCTATGTTCGCGAATCCCGGAACAAATCGGCGGTAGTATGTGCACAGGCCCAGGAAACTGCGGAGTTCGTGTAGATTGCGTGGCCGGGGCCACTCCTTCACCGCCGTGATTTTGCCTTCATCCGTATGTACTCCGCGGGCGGAAACCGTATGACCCAGATACTTGACCTCCTTTTGGAACAGCGAGCACTTCTTTGGGTTGAGTTTAAGCCCGGCTTTTTGTATCAGCTTTCCCAGGTGGTCGTCGAAGCTTTTACCCATCACGATTAGGTCGTCGAGGTACACAGACACGTCCGCCAATGCAGCCCTTTTAGCACGCGTTCCATTAGCCGCTCGAATGTTGCTGGTGCGTTGCAGAGTCCAAACGGCATGACGGTGAACTGCCACAAACCATCGCCAACACTGAAAGCCGTTTTCTCCTTGTCCTTGTCTGCAAGCTCTACCTGCCAATAGCCGCTGCGTAAGTCGAGCGTGGAGAACCACTGCGTGCCTGACCGTGTGTCCAGGGTGTCATCGATCCGAGGTAGTGGATAACTGTCCTTCTTGGCCACATCATTGAGCTTCCGATAGTCCACACAAAACCGGGTACTGCCACCTTTTTTCTTGACTAGCACAACCGGCGAGCACCAGGGGCCCGAAGAAGGCTCTATGACCTTGTCTTTCCGCATGTTCTCGATCAAATTTGTGACCTCCTCCCTCTTGGCCAGAGGAACTCGTCTTGGCGGTTGGCGAATCGGTTTTGCACTTCCGGTGTCGATGCTGTGCTTCACTATGGCTGTTCTTCCGCCTGCTTCCGCCGCAAATATTGACCCATAGTGCTGCAGGAGTGACCTCGCCTTCTGTTTCTGCTTGGCCGTCAACTCGCTGCTCCACTGGTTCTCCTGCGGTATGGCGTCCATGTTAAAACCGCTCTTCTTATTACCTCCAGGCGGGCTACTCTCGCAATTGACCACTGCTACAGCTTCCTTACACTCGCCAATTACCTCATCTTTTCCGACAGTCAGTATTCTGACTGGTATCCTGCCATTTTTAGGTTCCACTAATGTACGTCCGATGGCCGACAGCCGCCGTGGCTCAGTTGGTTAGTGCGCGGTCCAGCGAGTCGCATGCAGAGCGACGCAAGATCGAATACTGCATGTAGTAACACCTAAAAAAAAAATAACGGGAAACTCGTTTTCTCTTTCGGTGGCTGTCCTCTCAGCTGGAAATGGCAAACCTCTAAGAGTAACAATTGCCTATGAAAAAGCTCCCAACCTGCCGTTCGGAACCGGCATAAAACTGTAGGTCCCTTCCACCCGCGTACAAAATTCACACGCACAACACGGGTGGCTGCGGGAAGCTAGGCTTAGTCTCGCGTAAGCGGGCTGTCGTGCCAATCAATTATTATTATTATTAATGTACGTCCGATGATGATGTTGTCGTGTCCTTGTTTCGGTGCTTCTACTACCCACAGCCGACTCGTCCCATCGTCCTCGTCCACCTTTGCCCACACAATCGCCTCAGAATTCGCTGGTATCCTCCTGTGTTGACCCGATACAACCTTCCTTACCGCCACGCTTCGCTCATAGCCGGTGTGCAGCGGGAATTCAACGTTGGCATATCTCAGCATATTTTCCTTCAGGTCCAGCGTAAAACCGTGCCTAATCATGAAATCCACGCCGATAATCACGTCGTCCATTATATCCGCGACGATGAACTCATGTTCCAGGCTGCTGGTGCCGATAGCAATCGTTTTTGTAACTTTACCTCTTACCGGCGCGCGCTCGCCAGTCGCAGTCCGCAGCTGTATGCCATGCAGCGGTTCCCAGTTCTTCAGCAGCTTCCTATTTATGATCGAATATGACGCTCCAGTATCTAGTGTCAACACGAACCACTTTCCATCTATCCTTCCTTCAATTGTCAAGCTGCTGGGCTGTCGTTTCAGCTGTGAGACAAGGATGGTGGGGCGGCAGATTGTGGGGATCAGCTCACGCCCCTTTTGGCTGACCCGTTTTAGTTTAACGACTCGCCGTCCTCAGCCCTGCGATTGTTGGCTGGGCCTCGATTGTCAGTATTCCTCGCTTCAGGCGATTGCGATCGGGAACGGGAACGCCTCTTCCGTTGGCGGCAGTCTCGTGATATGTGGCCCTGCTTGCCACATACCCAGCAGACAACTTTAGAGGAGACCACTCGTGGCCTGCCCGGTATCTCAGAGCTTATGGCCTGGATCGGAATGTCGTTGTCCGCCTGAATCTGGCGTATCCTTGCAGGTGCATACCGAGTGCTCCCCATCCATGCCGCTTCATATGTCATCGCGCTGGTCACCGTTTCCTTAAATGTTGGCTTGCCCATCATCAACGCACTGCGACGTGTTTCTGGATCATGAAGACCTTCAACAAACGACTCAATCTTCATCCTCTCGAGATCATCAGCACCAAATTTTGGGTAGCACAACTGTACGAGCCGCTCAATGTCTGCTGCATATGTCTGCAGCGCCTCGTTGGCTCTTTGCTTGTGGTTCTTCAGCTCACAGTAGTATAGCGCATGGTTGTGCTCGTTGCTATACTTCGCTGCTAATGCTCTCATGATGGCACCGTAATCACTTCTTAAACATTCTGGAACTGATTTGATTACCTCCGCCGCAGGACCTTTCAGCGCCAGTGCCAACCTCCGACTTTTCCTGATATCTGTCCACTGATTTTCCAAAGCAGCCAAGTCGAATTGCAATTTAAATGTATCGAACGGCGCAGCACCATCATAAGTAGGCACTTCTGTTCTGCCAGCAAAACCGTCCTGAACCGGTGGCAAACATTCTCGTGGCTGTACCTCTCGAAGTCGTTCGTCTATCTTTCTGTGCATCGAATCTTCCAGACTGTCCACTCGTTTGTTCAAGGACTCATCCAGGTTGTCAACTCGTTTGTCCCAATTGTCCATGCGCGTCTCAAGATGCTCAACTTTCCCGTTCAGCCTATTGGAGATTTCCTCTACCTTCTGCTCTATGCGCTCAGAATTTTTCTCGACTTTTGCCGAAATTTCGAGATTCGTAGTTTCCAGCTTCGCCTCCATTTGCGCCGACATTTCGCGAATTTCACGATTTGAAGTCTCGAACATGCCCCTCATTGCAACCATAAGCTGGCTCATGTCCATTGCTTGTGGTGGCGCAGCCGCTCCAGCCGTACTCTGTAGCGAAGCAGCACCCGCAGGCGACTCCTACACCTTGGCCGACGCCTCTGGTTCTTGCGCTCCGAAATCGTGCACAGTCCAATCGACGCCTCGTGCCTCACATGCTTCTCGCAAGCGCAACTGCAATTCCACCTTTCCGCCAGCAGTCGGCAAATTCCAGGCAGCCAGCTCCTTCTTCAGCTGGTCCACCTTCAGCAGCTCGAGTTTAACCATGTCCGTGCTTTTATAATTTTATTATTTGGTTTTTTCTTTTTTTTTTTTATCTTCAATTTTCCACAATCCCACTTCTGACACCAAATGTTACGAATACTAAGTCCAGTGGTCTGTCACGTATCTCTGGATTGTGTGATTTGAAAATAAAACACAGTCAGTTTCCTAAATGCCGACAATAAAATACACCAACAGTCACTTTATTATTCACAGTTTACACTTTACTGTTCGTACACTTAAGTATTTGCTTAATTATTCCGTGTGGCAACTTCACTTGTCAAAACCAGACTGACTCGCTGCACCGCATCTGGCCACCTTTTATACTCTGTCCGGCCGTCGCGCAGATCGTTCTCGCACGTTGCCAGATTGGACTAGAAGTTTCCCTGATGACCGCGACCATCGTTGCCAGGTTGGACTAAAAGGTATTATCGCGGCCGTCGTTGCCAGATTGGGTTATAGCACGGCACGTAGCGGCAGGGTTGCTTTGCACCGCGACAGACTGTCTCATCGTTACAATATATAAAAAAACGTAACCTTCTGTAACGTGCCAGTGTTTGCGAAAACGGCTTGCGTGTGATAGATGTCAATGCGGTGGTTTATAGCGATATTACATGTTTGTACGGCAGGTGGGCGTGGCACCTCCCATACAAACTAAATGTTTAATATGGTATATCTTCGGAGTTATAAGTCGGACAGCATTGAAATTTAGTACAGTGTCATGGCGTAAGCGTGTCATTGCACCGGTAAAATTTAATGGGCGTTGGACAAGGGGCGTGGCACTTTTTGAATTCCGGTGTTACTTTTGAACTATAGCAGTCACATCAATGACATTCGGTACAAACTAACGATTCGGTCGGGTCCCTCGATGGGGGGAATAGGATGGATTTTAGACAAGGGGGCGTGGCACCTCCCATACAATCCAACTTTTTAACATAGAAAATCTTCGGAATTATAAGTCGGACAGCATTGAAAGTTGGTGTACCGTCATCTCATAGAAGTGTGTTCCTATTGCTAAAATTTACTGGGCGTTGGACAAGGGTCGTGGCACTTTTTAAAATCCGGTGTAATTTTGTAACTAGAGCGTTCACATCAATGACACTCGGTTCAAACTTACGATTTGATCATGTCCTTCGGCATGTGTATTTGGTGTATTTTGGACAAGGGGGCGTGGCACCGCCCATACAACTCAATTTTTATATCTACGGAATCATAAGTCACACAGCATTGAAATTCGGTACAGCGCACAGTGATTCGTTCCATAGACAAAATTCAAAAAATTTATGGTCTCAGAATTTAATGATTTTTATGTCATTTGAAAGGTAAAACTCCAACTAAGAAAACCCCAAAACATCTGTGCAAAAAATCAATTAGTGTGTGTGCAAAAGCGGCTCAAAGTTGAAACTTTTTTCACAAAAAATTGTAAACACATCTTTTCTGTTTTTTAGTCTATTGAGGAAAAAAAATTGTAAAAATGCATGGTTACCAAGAAGTTGCTGAAACTTTTGATATAGATTAAGAAATTATGTGGCCATTTTCGTTTTTAATGTTATCTCAAAAATTTGCAAAGCTGAGGCTTTTACATCAATTTTATATCAAAATATTTTTCCAAATTAAAAATCTGAAAATTGGCAAAACTTAGAAGGAAATATCTAAAAAGTATGTGAAAGTATGTTCCTGGATTTTTTTTATTTTAAGAAACATTCTTTCTTTTTCGGATAATGTAATTATATCCTCCGATATCTTCCGATCTCTGAAAATAATTCAATTTGAAAAGTGGTCGAAACACCTATTTTTCGACAAAATTTCTTTTTTCACGCCTAAAAGTATGCAATCAGCATGAAAAATTGAGAAAACTGCAAAAAAGCAAAACATACGTCTATTATTATCGTTTTTATTGCAAAATTAAAGGGTCCTGAGACAATTTCTGTTACTCTTTGAAATAATCAAGGTTGATGTTACCGATTAAATGTAAAATCTGAAAAATCTAGCCAACACACTTGGTGCTATAGCTCTCCAAAAGTGACGAAATTTTAAAATTTAAGACTCAGGCATTGCCAAACTAAAAAAGTTTAAGAAAAACAAATTAGAGATTTCAATTCAGCAGACCATGATTAACTAATATGCCAAATTTTATGAGGAACGGACAACTCCTTCTAATTTTGTCCCGCGGTTGTATGGAGTCGAATTACTGTGCAGCGTCTTGGTGTAGACGTGTCATTCCACCGGTAGTATTGTATGGGCATTGGAAAAAGGACGTGGCACTTTTTAAATGGTGAAACTTTGAAACTATAGCGTTCACTTAAATGACACTCGGTACAAACTTATTATTAGTTGTGGACAAAAGGCGTGGCACCGCCCATACAACTCAACTCTTTATTAAGGAATTCAATGTGTCTCTTAAATCAATTTGCTTCAGACAACACCTTAACACATGTTTTGACCCTTTATTTCAAAAAATCTTGTTTTAGCGGAGGTTTATTTTTCAAGATGTACCTACAGTCCAAAATTCATGTTTGTCGCTTCAGCGGTTTAGGCTGGGCGATAATAAATCAATCAATCAATCAACCAGTCAGTCAGTCCGGATAAACAATCTATGTATAAAAAAATGGAGACGGTACCACGCCCCCTTGTCCAATGCGCACAACTTTCTTCTAGTCGAGTTGTGCTACTAAGTGGACAGTTTGTACCAACTTTCATTGATGTGCGACTTACAGTTCTGCTGAAATGTTGGGTCATAAAAAATATGCCACACCCCTTGCCAAACGCTCATCAAAGCTCATTAGTAGAATGACACATCTATGAGACGACGGTACACCAACTTTCAATGCTGTGCGGCTAACGATTCCGAGGAGTTTCGAACTTCCTGAAAATACTCGAAATCAACAATAATTCGACACGTATTTTGTAATTTTTTGAAAATCAAAATTTAACTGGCCCAATAATGGGTTAAGGTTTATTTACAGAAAGACTCCGAAACGAACCGATGGGCCTATTGACTTCAACAATTGTAAAAATAATCGAAATAAATAAAATTAGACACGTGTTTTTCATTATTTTCAAAATCGAAATCTAACTGAATCAACAACGGGTTAAAAGTATGTATGGAGAAACAACTTTTTTTGAGTGTTCTAACTTCAAACTTGGTGAAAGTACTTTAAATGTTAAATAACTCGATACGTGCTTTTCATTTTACCGAATATTAAAATCGGACGGGGTCAGCGACGGGTTAAAAGTTTGTATGGAGTAATTGTGAAAAATATGAATTAATGGGCACATTGACATCAAACTTAGTTAAAGTGCTCTTAGCGAGAAATAATGTTTCACTTTTTTTAAAGTCAAAATCTAACGGGGATTTTTATTGGGCGAGATTTATTGGGCGTTCTGCCTTCAAACTTATAAAAGCACTTCAATCGGGAAATAATAACAAGGTGCTTTTAATTTTTGTTGAAAACCGAAACTCGAAGAATCGAAATCTGGTAAACCAAGGGTTAATGATTTGCTTGGAGTAAATACGCAAACACATAATTGAATGGGCCTTCTGACTTCAAAATTTTGAAAACACCCGAAATCAAAGATAGTTAGAGACATGTTTTTTTAATCAAAATATGATGGGCTCAACAATGGATAAGAATTCGTATATGGGGAAACAGGAGAGCTTGTGTGCAAAGCCGCAGGGCCCAGCTAGTACGATATGATATTGATATATTCATGATATTGAATATTGAATACTTCGAAATATATTGTTTTAACCATGGTTCAATTATTTGAGCCAATTATTATTGAGCCATGCATGGTTTTAACCATGATACAAAAATAGAAGGTAGAATCGCTGGCAATTGTTTTGGCACTAAACGTGCTTATTGACGTTTTTCGTATTTGTCAAAAGCTTGCGTCGTGATGCCACTTCGTTGTAAAACTAAATTAGGGCTATTTAGGTTCTGAGGATTTTTAAATCTTTTTTTAAAATAAACACGAAATAGACATTTCAATGTGACTAATTCATTTTATTTAGTAATATTATTAACTGTTAGACAAGCAACAACGCAATGAATGGTACGAAGGTAAATTACTATGTAATTGTTTTATTAAATTTCTTTTAATATTACTTTTTTTTGTGTTTTTAAAATGCTGCTAATGAAGCTGGTAACTATCAAGTACTTACGGCTTCGGGACAGGGTTTGCATTTAGGTGTCTCCTTCCATTTCCAGAAGAGATTTCTTCTTTAGAGAAATGGATGGAGACAACAAACGGCTTCTTGGGTAGGTCATTGAGATTCACACCGCACGCAGTAATACACCGTTCACGCATGAAGGGTATTGTGGGCAACAGTGGTTTGACTAATATATTAAATATATTACTTTTGCTTTAAAAATGTAGTGTAACTAGTTACTTTTCCCATAAGTAATCACCTTCAGTAATATAACTACTTTTTTTCAAGTTACTTATTACAATGTTACTTATTAGTCAACAAAGTTCTAACTTTCATGTGAAACAGCAACACAGATAACATACATAATTAAGATGTATTACAATTGTACAACGCTGCACTTGTTCATACTAAACATAGCTCGCGTGTTTCTTTTCCAACTGGGTTTGGTAGTGGAGAAACAATTAACATTTGAAAGCAAATTCAAGCGGTTTCAACAAAAAAAAGTGACGAAAATCAAATTGTAATTCAAAATTAAATTAACATTTAACGTGATTGTTTTTTTGCAGAATGACTACTTTTAAAATTTACAAATATTAACAAATATTTCGATTCGTTGACGGAAAATAATATATTACTTTTTGTGATACATTACTGCACATTTCCAGTAATAAGTAATGTAACGATATTACTCTCAAATGTCAGTAATGTGTAATAAGTAATATGTTATTAGGTCTGTTTGGCCAGATTTCCAGTAAAAAATATCAGGAGAGTAAGCGAGCTTACGCTCTCAAAAATGAAACTATCCAAAAATGTGAACAAACAGCAATTTGTAAGAATTTGCAAGTTTTAACTCCTGGTTACACCACTGGGACTTGGCTCACTCACACTACACAGTAAAAAGGGTGTAAACAGGAGGGTTAAAGAACGAAACAGCTGATCTAAAAGTTTCATTTGAGGTTTGAAGTGGTAGGGAAAATTAAGTTAAATCAGACTTTTAATGCAAAATGCAAATAGTTCGTTTCGCTCAATCTGCACTTCTTCCCTTTGAGCTTCAGCGGGTAAAGCTGAGCAAGACGGTTGTGGGTCAGCAGACTTGCGAACGCACAATTTCTTTGCTGTTTCCATTTGCCTCCAAATGTTTTCGAAATTTATGTTTCGTTGCAGTCGATCATATGGCAGCCAGTCATATGTTTTTCTTGTTCTTTTTCTTACTGGCAAAAAGTTACTAGACAAAATTTCTCCAGTAAAAACTTGCAAGTTCTCACGAAATGAACTGTCACTTTACGCTCTCAGTTTCTCTCTCGTTACTGGAAATTTGGCGTCAACAAACAGGATCCAGTAAAAATTTGTACAAATTTGTACAAATTCGTACAAATTATTCTCTGCCAAACAGACCTATTGTCAATAGTAATAAGTCCCAACACTGGTGGGGAAACAGAAAAACGTTACCACACTATTATGGCAAATAGTACGGGTATTGTGACAACCGTTAAAGCAACAACTGATATTGTATTTTATATTAATTATTATAAAATTTCTTTTCTTTTCTACCTTCTATTTTTGTATCATGGTTCTAACCAACATCAGGTGCTGCCAGCATAAAAATATCATGCTGATCAACTTGTACTGATACTGATAGAGTGGACCAATCGCCTATGTCTGATATGTCCAAAGCCATAAAATCCAACTCGTTTAGTAACGAATAACACCAGTAGTTAAAAGCACAGGGTGGCACAGGAGAGAAACATCAGAATATATTGTAATCGACATTAAAACGCATGAATTTATCATCCCACAAACCTCAATACATTTCATTAAATAAAGTGGCATCTTCATATAATCAACTAATTTATTAAAATTGTGATTTGCATTACTTCGACTTACTTTACATCATTTAGTAAACATATGGCAGAAGATTGATTTCGCAGATCTTGGCGCACATGAAAATTGAAAATTGCGGTTTTCTCACTGTGATCTATATATTTTCATTTACTAAACGGTGCGATTTGTTTTATGTCGTAGCGAAATGTATTCGCGTGGTGATTTTATGAGTTTCTTTAAAATTCATTAATAATATTTTATACGGAGTGCCATTCACAATGACAAAACAATTGATGTGTGTTTTTTACCTTGTTCGATCGTTATTTAAAATCTAAACATAGGCATATGTTCACTGTTAAGTTTTTGATTTCGCAACGGGAAAACGGATCGAAAACCAATAAGTTATGTTTGAAAATGGTTAAAAGATCTAGCAACACACTCGTGCTTTTCCGGCCAAATGGCAAAATCCAGTCAGAAAATGTTGAAATGGCAACATCCACACCTAGGAAATTTTTCAAAATTCTTCGTTTCGCTCGTTCGTTTGTCGTGTTGCGTCGTCGTTCGTGTAGCAGCAGTAGCAGTAACTGCAGCAAGCGCAAAGAAGCTGAAGTATTAGCCGTGTTGGAAGAAGAAGCATAGCATTAAAGGAGAATCTTCTTTCTTTTGTGTGTGTTGTGTGTGAATTTCAACAGAAAAATTTTCCTCATTTGGCCGCAATTAGTGCAAGAAAAGTGTGCTGGAAAATGTATAAAAGTGCAAGATATCCGCGGAACAGTGAAATGTGTGCTAAAGCGGGGCGCTTGTGTTAATTGGCGATATTTGTTGAGTTTTCAAGCCAGCTGAAACTGCTGGCCATTGCCATCGCTTGCAACTTCCCAGCGATTCCACGCGAGTTAGTGTGTGTGCGTGTGTGTATTTGGGAGCGACGAGCGAGCGAGGCCAAGCGGGCCCGTCGGCTGCTGTCTTTTTGGACTGTGCGTCGGTCGATCGGTCGGTCGGTCCGTGGAACGTCTGTGCGCGCGGCGGTCTGGTCAGCCCAAGCGAAAATAAGGCAAAATCACAACAAAAAGGTGCTCGGCCCATGATGATGAATGTGAAAAGCTGGCGCAGCGAGCAATTTGCGTGAAGCGGAAAAGCGCAAAAGTGCAGTGAAAAGTGTACAAGTGCCGAAAATCGTTGAAAATGCTGGCTAGCTGCTGCCTTGTTGGTTGAACGCAGCAGAAGGAGCAGCAGCAGCAGTAGGCGGTAGCAGAGGCCGCAGGCGTCGTCGTCGCGGTCGTCGCCATCGTTAAGCGCCTTGCCGCAAGAAGCGACAAATTGAGAAAAAAGGGGGAAAAATTTTGCCCAGCCTAGTCGCTGTAAAATTTTCAGCTGAAGTAAAAGGTGCATAAGCGCGCTCCAGCGACTTGGAAGGCGACGCGGCAACAAACAAAAGGTGATAAAATCATATTTTACAACATTTACCAATTGGACAAATGCAAAAAGGTTGTGGATTTTCTGGTAAAGGTAGCCAAAAATTCGGCCGCAACGCGTGCTCGTTCGGCTTTTGTACATTTTCCGCTTCGCTTTCTGACTCTTGAGTTGCTGCTTCTTCTTGTTCGTGGTTGCTTGGTTTGCTTCGCCATCGTCGCACAAAAGTGTAGATATACACTTTTTGATTTCATTTTAACATAATCCGCCGCCTGCGTTGGCGTTAACGTAGGCGTCTGCGTCGCGCGCTGCAAGCATGAACGTTCTGTCTGCATAACAACAAAACTTACAAGCCAGACAGCAACACAACAACACCAAAGCCAGCCACCAAAAAGTTGGTATGAAAACGTGAACGCCGTCAGTCGCTGTCGGTGGCATCGGCGGTAGCGTCGTCGCCGTTGTGACTGCTGGCGTCGCAGCCTCGGCCCAAACCTGAGCCGAGTCGAGCCGTGCCAAAGTACTTTTATGTAGAAGGACGGTAGAAAGCGAGCTGACCGAGGAAGCAAAGGCCAAAAGCGTAACGGCAAGAGAATTGTTGGCAGTGTGCTGGGGATGTAAGTGTGGATGGGAATTGGTGCGGGGAGCCAGCGGGCTTAGGAAACTGTGCAGACAGACAAAAAAGTAAAACTCCTCTGCTGGTGCTGTGCAGACGACGGAAAGCAGACGTCAGACGGCAACACAGCCGTGCACGGCGACCGAGCCGGAGAGAGAGCCAGTGCGGTGTCCATGAGCCGAGCAAAAAAGTCAGTGACGCCGTCATTCACTTTATGCTGTTTCCACAGAGCACGACTGGTGGTGGTGGTGGCGGCGATGGTGATGCATTGTTGTTGTTGTTACTGCTGTCGGCTAATTGTATTGTTTGTGTTGTTGTTGAGCGGTGCGTCGTTGCATTTTGCATTTGTCGGTGCTGAGTGTGTGTGGAAGTGCTGGCAGCTTGCAAGGTGCACACCCACCCAATGTTTACCTGCTGCTTGTTTTTTTTTCTAATAAGAATCGTTAAATGTTTGTTTCGTTAAAAAACATCTTATTGTAAATTGTTTAAATGTTCAGCTTAAATAAAATTCAATGTATTTATTACTGAACTATTTAACCGCTCATTGAGTAGTGTTAACTAGTCAACTAATGCAAATATTTTATGAAGTTGAATCGACTTAAGGACTGAATTCACTATTCTATGAATTGAGTCAGTTGATTCAGAATATTTGACTGCTCAACCCTAATTCCCAGAATTTTAAAAGTAACGTAAATCCAGAAGTGAGACTGTCAGGGTCATATGAGCTAAACTACTGAAAAACTCAATTTATTTTATTTTTCCAAATCTTACTACTTAACGACGTTTTTATTGAATTTTTTTTATTTTAAGTAAAGAACTTATATATACAGGGTCCACAGGAAAACAATTGCTACCACTACTATTTGCGTTTTTGGATATACCCATCATACAAATTTTGTTTATTCTGAGTGTACGAACCTCGCATCCAATAAACTATCGGCTGATACCTTACTGGTCAACTAGTTGGTCATTATTACATTTGTGTTTTTCAACACCCTTTTTGCAAGACCTACAGCTCCTCGATTACCGTCTTTGCATGTGTATGACATTTCAGGAAGTCGCACTTTCATATTCTGATTACATATGTATTTATCGGGATCGGAAGACATAAACTGTCTGAACTAGTGTCAACCTCGGCAAGGCATAAATTCTTCATAATATTTCGTAGACTGCAGTTTTTTCAACAATTTTAGTAGACTTCATCCCATGCCGACTAGATGTGTGCTAGGCTTAGAAACTATGAACTTGGCGCGATAAAAATGCACCTAAACATGAAAAATAAAAATATTCTTTCATATGGTTGACAAAAAGTCAAGGAATTCTGAGTAAATTTGAGTTTTTGTTCAAATGAGCTTCTGAGGCTCACTTCTGGGGTTACGTTGCATTTTAAAAAAATTTTTTAAAAAAAGTATAAAACTGTCTAACAAGTTAAATTTATAAATGAAATATAATTCTTACATTCCATTAGAGGATTACATAAAAAAAATTGGAATCGAAAATCTTTTGGTATAGGATTTATCACCATTTGAAATCTTAAGTGAGACTGTGAGGCTCACTTCTGGGAATTAGGGTTAATCAACTCAAATCCAACAAATACAATAACAAGTAAATTATGTTAATAAAGGGCAAGATAAATTGGTTATTAAAGTAATATCGGTAATTAAGCTGATTAATTTGCAGCAGCGATTAAACAATTAATTATGCGGGTCAACCAAAATTTATTTGCAATTTAACGGTTATCAGAGCGAATTCGTTAACGAATCCTCATACAGTTTGTTGATAAATTACATATTTTCTGCATTATTTTCCATACATTATCAATCATTCAGTTCCTTCCTCTGCTTCTTACGTCGTTTAGCTCGTTTTCACGTCCTTACATCATTGCCCCCAACAAAAGTGCAACACTGACTGCAACGCAATGCAATGCAGCAACAACGACAATATTTGTATTAGCTGTAAACTAAAGCCAACTTCCTATCTGGCGCTCACTCTCTCTCGTCCTCACCTTCAACTGTGCACCGTGCACGCCAATCGCGATGCGCGAGGCAGAGTGTGAGAGCGCCGCATCTCATTGCGCACTGCTGTTTGTTTTAGTCGCTCAACAACAGCTGTTCCTGCAATAGACAGACGGCAACAACGCCGAAAAGCAATGGCCATGGCGCAGGGGTTGGCTGGGGTGTGGTGGGAGTTAGGTTTGATAAGGCGGCTGCGCCTGAAAGGTGTCGTCGTCGTCGAGCTTTATTGGAAATTGTGCATGTTACTGCGCGCCACGAAAGCGATGCGGCGCCGCCAGATCGCACAATAAACTAACAGCCGCAAAAATTGTAATAGAAACAATAATCGAGGCGGCAGCAGCGAGCTGTTGCTCACTTTTTTGCGTGCTACTGCTGGCGATTAATTGCATTGGTAACAGCCAATAGCCGACAACAGCGTGCAAAGAGCAGAAAGCGCAACATGTCGCCCGATGTGGGACGCGTAAATGTCATTTGATGTTATTCCCCCTAATTTTGTTGTGTTTTTTATTTTCGTTGTTCGGTCTGGTTTTTTGTTTGCCTTGTTTATATTTCTCTGCGTATTTGTATAATTTTGTTGCTGTTAATTTTCCTTTATCACATTTATTGTTGCTGCGCTTTTGCACAAAGGCTGCCACACAACGGAAATGCCACTTAAAGCGCGTTTTCCTCTCGTTTTTTGTTGTTGATATTGTTGTTTTTCAATTTTTATTTCTCCTGTGTCTGTGCCTTTGTACCGCCGCTGCCGACAAAGTGCGATTGTGTTCAAGTGACAATTTAAATGCCATCATGCTCTGTGACGGCTGTCATAAATAGCTGTTTCCGATATCTGGCCGTTGATTTGCAAAAATAAGTTAGTAGGATTTGGATTTAGTTAAATTTTGTTTTCTATATAAGTAAATCACATTTTCTTATATTTTTGCTATCAATTTTTAAATAGTAATATCTATTTTTAAATATATATATATTTTTTTATTTATGACAAAACTCCTTTCATAGCTTAACAAACAACAAAGTTGTATGACGAGAATATTTTCTTTAAGGGGATTAAGGTTATTAACCCTTAACCACCTAGCATACGTCTCACAGACCCCCAGGAATATTTAAGCATGAATATTTTTACGCCCGAGGTTCGTATAAATGTGTTAGTTCATGTACCTTTTCTTTGTGCCACTCAGTGCCGCGCAACCCCATGTCGCAGTCGGATGTGATCGCGTTTGTCTCTAGTGAGTAAAAAACTGTTGCTACTTAGGAGTCTAGGAGACCCCTGTTAGGCGGTTACGTGACTTTTTTACATTCGTAGTTTTTTATTGTTTTAGTTGATAATGGCTCAGACGACGAAAATATACCGAACGATGACTGCAGCGATGTTGAGGCCGATGTAGGCTTTAATTTACAACGTGATATCAAAATGGCTATTCAATGCATCCTCCAGCGTAACAATGGAAGCACTCTATCATGTAGTAGCGCTGAAGAAAGGTAAGCAGTGCGTAAGAACTGCTCTATTTGCGACTCGAGAAAGAAACGTGAAACACAATGTTTTTCGAATGCAAAGCTCCTGGAATGCTCACACAATCTGTGTTTTGACTTTCGCGAAAAACTGCAAGTTAAGGTCTTGGAATTTTGTTTTAGTTTTGTTTTTATTGAGAATATTTATTTTTATTTATTTTTTTCGATGACTGAATATAAAAAAGTGAGTGATGAGTGAATATAAAGAAGTACAGTCGTGTCTGGGTATAGTGAACACCATATAATGAACACCTCGATATAGTGAACACCCAAATGTTGACATGGAGCCTCTAAATATTGAAAAAAATTTTAAAAGCAATTTCAAGCAAAAAACAAAAAGTGTATATTGACAAATAAAACGCGTTTTTGAACAAAAATGTTAACCTTGATATAGTGAACAACCTCAATACTGTGAACAGGCCTTGAAATAATTAGTTCACTATTTCCAGACACGACTGTACCTACTTTATGTTAGTGTTATAATGGAACTCATTTTCCAAATATGTTAGTTTTATAAGTATAAATAAGAAATGTTGACTTCTTAAACGAAATTTGAATTGAAGATGTTGATTTCCCTGTGCTTTTCTTTTTTTAATAAATAATTTAATATGTTCTTAAACTGATTTTAATTAAAAACTAAAACGTAATTCACAAAATTTTACAAACGCGAATAATTTTGTACCGGGGTCTCACAGACGTATGTTAGGTGGTAGTGTGACAATAACAGGTGCTAGGTGGTTAAGGGTTAAAACAATTTTAATTATTAATTAATGCATCAAAGGTTTAGATAAGTTTTTTTAATTAATAATTTTTTGCTAATTTTTGTATTAATAGAACGAATAAAACGACGATGTGGTTTTGAATTAATAATTTTTTGCTTATTTTTTTTATTAATAAAAGTTAATTTTGTGTCGCGCACATGCATTTTCTCAAACTCTGTTTATTTCTTCGA
Source organism: Melieria omissa (assembly GCA_963971225.1). Taxonomy (NCBI): domain Eukaryota; kingdom Metazoa; phylum Arthropoda; class Insecta; order Diptera; family Ulidiidae; genus Melieria; species Melieria omissa. Next base: position 59,029,870 of record OZ020268.1, read on the forward strand.
ATTGTGTCTGAAATGACTATATCAATGATTTTGTTTGGGTCGTTGTACCCGTCTCGATTTTTTGAGTTCGTCTCTGTCTCCTTCGTGACTGGCGTTTCGCATTTGTGTTCTGTCTGCTTTCCCCGTTTTGTATTCGTTTTGGTGCTGTTGTTTTTTGTTATGATTATTGTTTTTGTGGTTGTGATTATTTATTGTGATTGTTTATTATTTTGTTTATTTTTTTGTTGCTCCGCACACTTTGGCGTCGCTTTGTTTTTATTCGGTTGTGATTGTTTGAATTCTGTTCCGTCTTTGCAATGTTGCTTTCTGGAAATCCTCTTTAAAAACAAATTCATTGCTCACCTTGTCACTCTTGCATTTAGCTGCGCTCTTTGTCTAACATACATCAGATATCGCTGTTTGGCTTCCCTCCCACCCACTGCGCTCTGCGTTGATTTTGTGCATTTTGTGCTGCGCAGTTAGTTGTGTCTTTTGTACTTTGTATGTCTCAAGTGCGTTTCCACACGGAAAGTAATCATTTTTAGAGTTCGATTTCGTTGGTTTGCGGAAATCAAAATAGACTTTCTTTCACAAAAACTTTGAGATATTTCTCTGCATTCTGATGCACATTGTGAATGTTTCTTCGACCAATTTTTTTCATGTGTGTGAAGGAATCGAAAGTTGATTAAGAAGAATTGTTCATGAATCGAATCGAGGCATGATTGCGATGAATTGTTCCTGAAAACTTTCCATGTGGAATCGTTGGCTCCGTTAGGTATTGGAACATTCCTTTCCCTCTCCTATTGTGGTTGGTTGGCACAGGGCCGCTTTTGCTTGCGCTCTTTCCACAGATACCGTTTTGCTTTGTTGTGAAGTTAGCAAGAAAGCATAAATCTAAAACGTGCCAAAGTGTTTAATGTGGCCTTTAGAAGATCGCACATGTTCGCAATCATGTGCGGCGCGACGAGAAGAATGACCATGTAAACGCAAGAAATTCGTGTCGACGGACATGTTTGAAGGTTTTCAAAATTTTTTGATTTCTCTGTCGGCGTGACGCACATGTGCGACCGTGTAAACGGCTGTGTGACGCACATAGTGCATTTTGTCATTCGATCGGTAGACAGCGAGCAGTGAGGATGGCGTTGCAAAGAACTGAAATGTTAAGCGGCCTTTAGACGGTCGCAAATGTCCGCAATCATGTGCGGCGCGACAAGAAGAATGACCGTGTAAACGCAAGAAATTCGTGTCGTCGGACATGTGCGACGGTTTTCAAAATTTTTTGATTTCTCTGTAGGCGCGACGCACATGTGCGACCGTGTAAACGGCTGTGTGACACACATAGTGCATTTTTTCATTCGGCCGGTGGACAGCGAGCAGTGAGGATGGCGTCGCAAAGAACTGAAATGTTATGGAAGGACTTCATTCAAGTATATAGAGAACATCCCGAACTGTGGAAAGTGAAAAGCGAAGAATATAAAAATAAAGTGAAAAGAAACGCAGCATAGAGGTGCTTTTATGCAAAATTAAAGAAATTTATGCGAAAGCGCATACCATGTTGCTTCGTTGGCAGCAGCGAGACAACTGAAGTGTGCGCACATGTTTGACCGTGTAAACGCTCATCGCACATTTCCCCCATCGCACATGATTGCAAACATGTGCGACCGTCTAAAGGCCGCTTTATGGAAGGAGTTCATTCAAGTGTATAGAGAACATCCCGAACTGTGGAAAGTGAAAAGCGAAGAATATAAAAACAAAGTGAAAAGAAACGCAGCATATGAGGTGCTTTTATGCAAATTTAAAGAAATTGGTGCGAATTCGCGTGCCATGTTGCTTCGTCGACAGCAGCGAGACAACTGAAGTGTGCGCACATGTTTGACCGTGTAAACGCTCATCGCACATTTCGCCCATCGCACATGATTCCGAACATGTGCGACCGTCTAAAGGCTGCATAACGCGCTGAAATTAACGGTCTGCTGCCGCTGGTTGCGCTACCGTAACGTTGGCGGAGGTGACAACTACACTTGATTTTGTCTTGTGGCCAATTGGTGTGCGCGACACCTACTCTATTTGCTGGATTGTTGAGCTTCTTGAACACCGTTGTGAACGACTGATCGAGTCGATAATTTCTTGCAGGCGGAGGGAAACGATCTGCCAATGGTTAGTTTGTTTTCTGAGAAATTATGTTGACTGTCTGACTAGATTCTAGCTTCTTTTCCACCTCGTAGATGGATGAGACATTGATTAATTTAAGGGGGTCTTCCTTGAACCTTGTTGGTTCAAAAAAATCGATTTTATTTTTTTTGCAGTTTTGTGGCCTAGAAGGTACTAGAAATATAATATTCAAAGGGTATAACCGAAATCTTATTATTTCGGGGTTTTTAGAGTCATCGAATATAGCTCCGCATGCTGTTATCGCAGCGCTCATCGCCACTTTAAATGCAATTTCCCAAAAGTTGTGTTTTGCAACTGGTTGGCAAGATATCTCGAGAACTAATTGATCAATTAACTAAAGTGATATATCAAAATTTGCGGAAAACATGTGGCTATCGTTTGACACGAGCTTTTTAGATTTTTTCATTTTAACGATTTTTACAGCTATTCTTGACCTTGAAAACGTAGACATTTTTGTTTGTTTGTTGCCTGTTTCGTGAAATTTTGGAATTTTTCAAAAACCTCGTGTCAAACGATAGCCAAAGTCATAAAGAAACTAAATCATTTTGGTTTTTTTGTTTCAGACGACTTTCATGGGCTGAATCGTGACAACCGTTTTAGTATAAATTTTTCGTAAGGGACATTTCAAGGTCAAATCACGGTCAAACTAGAGACAGTAAAATTTCAGAAAAATTAATGTTGGAAGTATAGAAATAAACGAATTCAATGCAAAAAACCGAACCTTGATTGCATTATTGGTTGCCCTACAATCTATTGTCAAAAAACAGTATCAAAAACGAGGCCACAAGGTAGAAGACCCCCTTAAGACTATTTGTTGAAGAAAGTTATTGGTTGCTAAATTTACATTCAAGCAAGTCAGTGTTGGCTACAATCATCAATCCCCCATTTATATGTAGTGGCCATTGTAAGTTTAGCTCCAACATAAAATATTCAGTATTCTGTTGGAAGCTGGACTTACATGCGATTTTTAGGCTAAAGCTGATCAACATGAAAAGATTTTCCACTGGGGAAATCGAACGTGGTGCGTTAGGATTGTTCTGACTGTTCCTGGAATTTCCAAAATCATGTGAAATCCACATATTTCGTTTTAGTAATTTTTTCTGGCAAATCACCGGTTATATGACTGCGTGATGTTAACACATCCGGCTCGTCAATCGCAGCCCCCACGACTGCAATTTGCAATAATTAAAACGCAGTTCGATTCCAAGAAACTTTCGCTCAGAGTGTGCTGCTGGCGTTTGGCCTCTCGCTGTGACGCCGCCTGGCTGCTCATATTTCAAAATACATGCGAAATGTTTTCGGAATGAAAACAGCAATGGCAACAACAAGGCATGCATACATTTTGTTTATAAATACGGCAAAATATTTTGCAAGTCAACAATTCGAGAAAGTCAATAACACTGCTGCGTTTGGCTGCCGCTTTCTCGCTCTTGTCTCTCTTTCCCGAGGAAAAAATCCCAACTGCGTAATTGCACTTGTCATGCGCCCGCTGACGGCACACAGCGAGGCGACGCACAGTGGGGTAATTGATGCCGAAGATGACGATTAATTCACCCAGGCTATTTAGATGTGAAATAACTATTAGGTTTAGTTAATCGAACATTAGAAAATAAAAAAACAAATGTTTTTGGGTATACTTTAGTGGAAATTAAAAAGAAAACGGTAAAAAACTAAAATAGTTGCAAAAGATAAATCTTGCACATTTCTAATGAAAGCTAAGTTGAACAGTTTAACTGAAACATTTCATCGATGATGATTATCATTTTTTTTTTTTAAACTCGAACAAAATTATAATCTTCATCACCAACATTATAAGCCTCACCACCACCATTATCATCATTCCTCATTAGTATCAACTCAATAGTTAGCAACTTTGGGCGTAATATACATATCGCACACGCACAACAAAAGTGACACAACTAAAAATTTTTGTGATTTTTCAGGAAATACAAAAAACCGTTTTTGAGTTAAATAAACATTTTTTTAAATAACGTATAGACCGTTCAGTAGAAAATCCTTACAGATTATGCTTTCAGTCGGCCTTGATAGTCCAGAAGGTAGCGCGCTGGCTTCTCATACCGAGGGCTCCAGGTTCGATTCCTGTCTCGGGCTGGTGAACAACTCGTCTACTTCTATCGCTATCCACATGAAGGGAATGAGAATTACAAGAATCGCACAAGTGCGCTCTTGGCAGGCAATGGCAAAACCTCCAAGTGTGAACGAAAAACTGCCAATCGCCGTTCGGATTCGGCGTTAAACTGTAGGTCCCCTCCCGCTCCCTTTCCCCATCCGCTTAGAATGTGTGCTGTAACATATGTTGGAAAGACAGTGTTGCATACGCATTTCAAAAACGGGTGAAATATGAGATATTACTCTCATTTTCCTCCCCTATCCGCCTTGGGTATAGTACAATGGTCTGAAATAGACTGAGTGCTATGGAAGGTTTGTAGCCTTCCTGTCCACCCTCACATCCATCCATTCATCCATGCTTTATGATAAGTTGCAAGAATTTTTTTAATTTTACACTAGAAAATCCAAAATGTTAAGTTGTGACTGTTTTGATGATACAGTCGAACTTCCCTATAATGAATTCGCACGGAACCAGAAAAAAGCTTCATTATATAGAAACTTCATTATATAGAAATTTTGATTTTTCTACCATCTTTTATTTAAAATAATGAAGTATTTAAGTTTGGATTACACCTTTCCACTTTTCTTCCTCAACAAAGCCTTCTAATACATTTAGGGCCGTTTTCTCATCTTCCCGTTAACTTTAAAGTTCACTTTAACGGGCCGATAAACGCATTTTCGTTTTCTCATCTGCCCGTTAAGCTATCCTCCCGATAAAATTTACCGGGAGGATTGAGTGCCTGTTAAACTTTAAGGGGGTGTTCTGTAGTAAAATTTTCAAAAAATCGATTTTTTTTTTGCATTTTTCAACAGGTAATGTTATCTATCGTATAAAAAAAGGTCTTTGATGAATTCGGACCGGAAAGTCATTTGTAAAGGAGGTTTCGTCACGCGCTCCGCCGAATTTCCACAGTACTTTCAGTGAACAAAAAACTTTAAACGCGTTTTTCCCGAAACCATGTTTTTCGAACTGGTTCACAGGATTACAAATGATTGAGTAGACGGATTTTGATAATTTTTTTTTTTTAAATGTTTCTAAAAGTTGTCGCTATCGTCCGACGAGCGTTTTTTCGATTTTGTTATTAGTTAGTGTTAAATAAATTTTTTGCATTTGAAAAATGGGAAACAAAAAATTTTTTACTTTCAAGTCGCGCCATTTTGAGAATTTTGATGAAAAACAAAGAAGCTCCCGTCGGACGATAATCGCACTCATATAGATTTAAAAAAAAAAAATTTTCCGATTTCCATGTTTCAGACTGGAGCAATCGTGTGAACCGTCAACGCATGTTTTTTTTTGAGGGCATCACTTTGCGGCGCTGCAGTGCAGCAACGAATCAATATTTTTTCAAACCTTATACTGAATTTTGTAGTTAAAAGTATAATAAAACATTGAAAAAAAAACCGCATAAAAAAAAATTGAATAGTTATTTCACAGTAGAATTTCAAAAAACACCTAAGAAAACGAGCTGTTACTACAGAACACCCCCTTAAAGTGAACTTTAAGTGGAAGTGGTGCCAAGTACATGCATATGTTTGTTTACAAACAAAAAGCAGCTGATAATGGAATTACAATTTGAAATGAAATTTGAATTTGAGATCTTTCGGTATGGAAAATAGGCGTGTTTCTTAAATTCATGCACTGGAAGACGCTTTTGAAGGTACGGAGTCGCCAAATGCTGCAAATATAACATATAACAGCCAATTGGACTATTTCACTGCTTTACACTGCTGACATGTCCAATCGCTGCTGGGCAGCCACCTGTGCGATACGTCTCGCTCTTCTGCGCTGCACGTTCCAGCTTGGACTTACGCTTCAAGCTGTCAAACTTGTCCCTCAACGATTTCCAACGTCGGGACACGCCCCATTTGGCAGTAAAAGCATCAAGAAGATTTTGCCAGGCAAAGTTTTTATTTTTTCCTTCAAAAATAATTATAATTTTTCACAAACTGCTGATTGCGCCGCCAAGTGCTGCCCATCGTAGACCAGTGTTGCCAAAACATCAGACTTGTTAAATTTATATATATCAGGAAGATGAGAAAACGAAAATATTTACCGGGCACTTTAAAGTGACCTTTAGCTAAAGTTCACCTTAGCTTCAGGTCACTTTAACGGGAAGATGAGAAAACGGCCCTTAGAGACTTAAAAACATTATTCGGTACGTTGCTCTTCAGTCCTAACGCAATCCATAACTTTTTTTTTCGAGAGACGCTGCAACATTTTCACTTTATTCACTAAAAACAAACAATTGCTGTCAAAATTGTTAGTGATGTGACTTTCTTCTTCTTATGCTGTTGTTATTTTTGACTTGTGGGGTTCCCCTAAATATGTTTTACTTTTTTCGGTTTTCAGTGTTGTTAATATGCGTGACGTGCAAATTCATTATATGGAGACAAAAAACTAATAAAAGCGAAATTTTCAACTACAATATTTATTCATGTAGAGAAATATTCACTTTATGGAAATTCATTATAAGGAGATCAAAATCCATTTAGAATAGAACGATAAAACTGTGTCTTTGAAATCAATTCATTATACGGAGAACTTCTTTATATTGTTACGATGAGTCACTCTGCTGTTCTTTCCAAGCATACGTTTAGGCATGCACTTTGGAGTGCGCCAAACTTGCTATAATTCCGTTATGGCGAGGATGGTTCGCGAAAGGTGAGGAGCTGTACTAGAAAAATCGAGATAGAGAGAACAAATAGAATGTGCAAGAAACTTCGGCGCGATAAGAAAACCAGTATAAAGCAGCAGTGTGCAGCGCAGGGAGTCTAGTCGGTGTTGAGCAAGCAAAGGGGAAACATGCAATAGTAGTAGTGTAAAGTAGTACAAGTGTAAATGTGTAAATAAAGCGATTGTTGGTTTCTGACTGCGTTTTGTGCTGAGTACTTGAAGTGGTTTTATTTTCAAGCACAATCCAATACGAACTTAGAGAAAACAATATAGAAGTTCACTAAAGGGAAGTTCGACTGTATTTTAATTCAATAATTACCGAATTATTTCAAGTTATGTCACTTTTTCTGATTTAATAAATATAAATGACAGTTAAAAATTTTAAAGAAAAATTTTGAAAATTCATAATTAATTTTAATAATTGAAAATATATACAAAAATTTTCAGAATTTTGCTTAAAATTAATAGGGGTACCGGTTAATTCGTGCGGTTTTTTTTTGGGAAAATTAAAGCTTTACAGCCCAATTCTGTACACTTGATAAATTCACCATATGGACTATTTGTCAAGTTTTTATTATTTATCAAGAATCTGTGTTCTATTCCCAAAAAGAAAAGCTCTTTTCTTGATAAATTGTCAAAAGTGTGAATGCTATTGACAACAGCATACAAATTGAAATTTTGCCTATTGAAAATGGAAGAATTGTGCATGTTTACACTTTTACATCAGAAAATAAAAAAAAAATCCGTTACCTCCCACGAATTATTTTTTGTATGCAAAAAGCGCCTATTGTGAAACTATTGAAAAAACGCACGAACTTATTTCCAGCCCAGCCACGATTCGAGCCTGGGGCGCTCGGTATGAGAAGCCAGCGCGCTACCCGCTGGGCTATCAAGGCCGGTTTTTTTTTTGCAAAACTTAGTTTACTTATTTTTGCCTTATTTTTTGACAATTTGACAGCTGTCGCATAATCACCTTATGTTGAATTAAATGAGCTTTTTACTTTATCAATGTTTCATCAGAATACCAGCAAAGCTTTTGCTTGATAAAAATCTTGACAAAATTCCTTGATAAAAAATTTGTCAAGAATAAACAGAATCAGGCTGTTATTGTGAAAAAATGGTTACTGGTTAATATTCAAAGTATTATCACTAGCTATAACTTTTTCCTATTTTTCTGGCAATTCACGAATACCCTTTCTGAAAAATTCGGCCGGCTTTTCCGCTATCCACGAATTGATCCAATTTTTTACTTCTTCATATTTGGAGAAGTGCTGGTCAGCCAGGCCATGTTGCATTGATCGGAAGAGATAGTAATCGGATGGCGCAAGGCCGGACTATACGGCGGGTGGGGTAGGACATCCCATTTGAGCGTTTCAAGGTAGGTTTTGACGACCTGTGCAACATGTGGCCGAGCATTGTCATGTTGCAAAATTACCTTGCCGTGCCTTTGTTCATACTCCGGCCGTTTTTCGCGCAGTGCTCGGCTCAAACGCATCAATTGTCGTCGGTAGACTTCCCCTGTGATCGTTTCATTCGGTTGCAACAGCTCATAATAGATCACACCCAGCTGGTCCCACCAAATACACAACATAACCTTCAGGCTATGAATATTCTGAACGGCCGTCGATGATGATGCATGGCCGGGGTATCCATACGTTGCTCGACGTTTTGAATTATCGTAATGGTGATCTTCAAACTTTTTTGGCTGTCCGGGCCGTTTATCGTCCTCCAAGTCAAAATTGCCACTTTTAAACCGTGCAAACCACTTCTGGCACGTAGGCTCAGCTAGAGCATGCACACCATACACTTCCACCCAAATACGATGACTTTCGGCAGCCTTTTTCTTCATATTGAAGTAATGTAGAAGTACTCCCCGCAAAAACACTATTCGGCACATTCTACATTTTCAGAGTAAAAAAAGTATTGTTGTTTACGCTTCAGCTAAATGAAACATACTGATTCTGAAACTATATGACAATAGCTTTCCAACACATATTTGGAAAGGTGAATCACTGTTCGCATAATTTAACCGGTACCCCTATTAACTTTAACAAAACAAACTTTAACTTTAACAAAAGTTTATTTCGTCAAAAGTGACACAATTTAGCACTCTTTTGCATTGAGCTGCAGCGATCAAATAGCATCAAACTTCTGACATGAAGAGAGACCTAATTGTATTTTTGCAACAGTTAACATCAACAAAATATACTGAGCTTTTGCTGATTGGTAGATTTATGCATTGTGCACAGTATTAACACATAAACCTGAAAATGAAAAACTTTGAGTTGTGTCACTTTTGTAGTGCGTGTGCGATATAATGCACTTTTTTGTGGCAATTTTCTCATACTTGATACAATGGGGTTAGAATTTAAAAAAATCGATTACAAATGTTTTCAATGGTATTTTTTCAGTCCACTTTCGTAAAAAATTCTCCCTGCAACACTTGAAATCTTTATTCCGTGTTTCTTGAGCTTCTGCCGACAGTTGGCCGATTGGCAACAAAGCATGCGATGTGACTTGCGGCCTATGCAAAAACTATTTGTGGAAAATTGTAGGCATATTTTACCAGGAATAGCATTGTAAAACATATTTTACAGTTTTTAATCCATAGCTGCGAAATTTTTCTATTTCGATTTGATTATTTTTATTCGAATCTTCATCGATTTCTATTATTGATGCAGATATTTGATGCATTTTGAAAGAAAAAAACAATAAAAACAACAATACAACCTTTTGCTTATTTGTTTTCATCTAAAAAATAAATAATAAAAAAAAATTATTTTGCACATTTCTATTTCTATTTCACATGGCCCATTTGGGCCATGAGTTCGCACACAAAAATCGAAAACATTACAAACATAAACTTATACAAATTTTTTAACAAAACAAAATACTGAAATACCTGAGCATTACGGTTGCATAATTGATTTTTCAATATTTTTTTGAAATTCACAAAAAGAAATAGTTTTGAAGTAAACGAAAAATCGCGTTTATCGCAGTTCGCACAAAAACTGAAAAGAAATGTCAACTTTCAGAGTTTATTTTTTGTTTTTGAATTAATCGGCACTTTACTTATATATTACCCCACTGTGCGACGGCCGGCCGTTGATTTCCTTTCCTGCGTTGACTTCCGCAACGCGATTGCACTCTGTGCAGCGCAGCGACGACCTCACGTTTTACCGTTGCTGCTATTGCTGCTCCACGATCGTCATGCGACCAGTCTCGCGCTCTTTTCCGCTCAAACAACGCTCTCTTGTTGATTTGCGCGTCTGCACTGCACTTGGACGGCGTGTGCGAAGTGCGCCACATTTTTCGCATTCGATTAGTGGTTTTGTCTTTTATTCGTAGCTGCTGTTGTTGTGCATACTATCGCCCATAATCACAACAAATGAATGCACTGAAACTGGCATTCTGCGCTGCGGCCACTGGCTGTTTGACGCTATTCTATTGCTGTTGTTGTCGTTGTTAGTTGGGAGTTCGAATGCAAAAACTGTGAGTCAGCTTTGGCACAAAAGCGTAGCAATAAGAGGAAGCATGGCAGTCAGCAAAAGTGCTCGTCATAAGGCTGTCACACGGCCCGCTTGCCATATGAGTAATTTTCATCTCGTGTTTTGTTTTTTGCATTTACATTAACTTCTTTGTTGCCATTTGCAATTTGCCGCCGACTTCACTCCGCCGTTTTCCTGCCCTCAATTCCAACGCCACAGTTTTTATTGACTGTTAGACTGCCGTGTTGACCGCTGAGCTTCCGTCCCCAACAGCCAATTCCATACGTCTTCGACGCGCTTCATTGTTGCTATACACGAGGCGAAAATCAATGCCAGCTTGCTGCCAACATGCGCTCTTTTCAGACGCTCTCTCGGCCCCAAGACTCTTTGAAACTGGCTCCAAGTCTGCGCTCTTTGCGCTTTGTCGTTGCTTTGAATTTTTATTCTCCACATTTTACAGTTTCGTGGCTTAAGTTGCCCCACTCTTCCAGTTCTCTTCCAACACTTAACGGAATTTTCTTGGTATTCAATTGAATTTCTTTCCTTCCGTGCTGGCGTAACAAAGTTGAATTGGAGTTCTACAAAAGGATTTTGGGGAAGGATATATATTTGGATAATCATCTATACTTTCTTTACATTGGTTTTTGGTGAAATTGGCTGAAAAATTTGGAAATTGCCCATTCTTACTATTCTTTTAATATCATTTAAAAGTTTTAAAATCAAGTCTTAGGTATTGCAAAATTTTGGCACAGCTAAAAACTGATTCCACGTAACGAGTAGAGTGGCGAGACATCAAAATGGTACTAGGCCGAGAGAATTGGGATGGCGAGCAAAAGCGACGAGTTGTTCAAACGTATTTTGACACGTGGCGAGTCAGTTCGGTTTTACAATGCACAAAATGAACTAAGCAACTCGCGCAATTAACCCTTTTAGTGCCGGAGGCCGATATATCTGCTCTTGCTGCACTAGCGAGAAGTGCCAGAGCCGATATATCGGCCCGCGCCTTGTAGCGCTTTACTATTCGCATTGCGGGAGAACTCTATCTCAAAATAAATTTGTATTACGTTATAAATGATCTAATTTCATTACGAGAGAATAAAAAACATAGTTTTTTGTTTTAACTCTTTGTGGACGTTTATGTTATCGAAACTTTTCGGCAGCGTGTTATGTAAACAACTGTTTGAAGACTCTCGCGAAATAACGTTGCATTGCCGCAGCTAGACGTAGGATCAGCTAGTATCTCCTCGATCCTTGTTGTGAACAGTATATTTCGTCCCAATTGCAGTTTGAAAGCGTAATTTTTGTTATTGCCGTTGTTTTCCGCTTGTGTCAAACATTGCTTTTTTGACAAACCAACAACTAGCAATACAGAATTTCGAAAACTATTCATTTTCGATTTCATCCTCTGTATACTACTTTTTAAATCATGTAAATATTGTTTCTCGTTTGGTTTTTATGAGCATTTTCCCAAACCCTAGTAAACCTGTGAAATTCGGCCTATTATTCTCGCATAGGCACCTCTTTTTCGCCCGGCACTAAAAGGGTTAAACCAAAGAATATACAATATAAAGAATACGCATCTTCACAAATTTGTCAAGCGTGTTTCTTGACGCGGGCGGGAAGAGATGAACGGAGGCATAGGTTGCGGGAAATTTGCTCGCACTCAACAGTTTGTGATCTTCTTCGTCGAAGCGCAAGCGGAGAGTAAACAACGAGTAAAAGCATTGTCATCGTCGTTTCAACGAAGATGATTCGGGCTTCGCTAATGTTTTTGGTGTTGTCATTTGTTGTGGGTATGTTTTTTTGTTTTGCCGATTGGTTTTGCTGCACAGATTGCTGTCAGCTCACCATCAATCGAATCTTTGTGGTGTATGGCTTTTTGCTGGCCAATGCTTTGATTTAAAAATTTGGTGGTTGATCCCAATTTAAAATGTTTACAAATATTTTTACGTAGCGAGTTCGAAGTAAAATTATTTGTTTATATTTTCGCATGGTTGATTACAATTTTGAGAATATGGGAATACTACGAAAAAAAATGAACTGATAGGCATATTGACTTCAATATTCGTAAAACACTTGAAATCAAAAATAATTAGATACGTGTTTTAATTTTGTTTTTTTTTTAATCGAAATCTAACGGGGAAACCAAGGGTTAAAAGATTGTATAGAAAAACATAATTTAATGGGTCTATTGACTTTCAATAGGGCGAAAGCACTAAATAAAGAAATAAATGAAATAAATAAAAAATAAATAAATGAAATAAATAAATAAATAAATGTAAAAAATATTCTGCACCTGAATGGTTCCATGGCGAATGTTGTGACCATAAATTTACAATATTAGATTTTTTTATTTTAGTTCTTTTAAACAAGCATTATATGTGGGCCGTAGGGACCCAGAACAGGGTTGCGCTCGTCTGGGTTCCTGGGCATGAGGGCTATGATGGTAACGAAAAGGCAGACACACAAGCAAAAAATGATGCAGAAAGCCCATTCATAGGGCCGGGCCCGATGTTTGGATTCGGTAAAACCGACCTAAAACAGGACATCCACAAATGGATCCAGAGGCAAAAACGAAAATACTGGAACAATATTGAGGGACTACGTCACTCGAAAAGATTCCTAAATTTTAACACAAAACGAGCCAAAACTGCTACACTTCTTAGCAGAAGACAGCTCAAAATCCTATGTGGCGCCCTAACCGGCCATTATTCTTGCAACTACCACCTTCACAAACTAGGCTTGGTCATCGACAAAACGGGCAGATACTGCAATGAGGTCGACGAAACAATGGAACACATTATCATAAACTGCCCCGCCCTGGCACACAGACGTGCAAAGTTTCTAGGGAAACATATTCTCGGTGATGAGGACCTGATGCAAATATCGCACAAAGGTCTGATTCAATACCTGAGCACATAAAACACCAGATGATTCAAGGGGCACAATAAACCTACTAGGTTGCAGTGCACAAGGGCATTGTCCCTACCCATTATCATTACATTACATACATTATGTGGGCCGTAAGAAAAGTTCCAAAGAACGGGACGGAAAATTATTACGGGCTAATAAAAACGTTTTCTTTTCTTTGCAATTCCATTTTTATTCAATTGTCTTTGTTGATTACTTATAATTTATTTTTTAATTGCCTGTAGCGATCATATAGGTCGCCATGACAGCCATATTTTATTTTCTTTTCTATGATTTTGCGCACACTACAGTCGGCAGTGAGTTCAGGAGCAATATGCGACGCCGTGCAGGCTTACAGAAGAAGAACAAAAGCCAGCCAGAAAAGATAAATCGTTTTACAATTTCAGCTTTTCGCCAGCACAACAACAAGAACAACAGCACATCGTCTTCCTCCTCTTCGCACAATTGAGCGAGAATGAACGAGTGAGCACAGACGCGGCATTCGTGTTTCTATGATTTGCGCTCAGAGCATTGTGCTGTCGTTTCAAGTGTTTCCTCTCGTTGTCTAGCCCCCGCATCAAGAAGACGGGTGGCGATATCAGCACCCGCATTCAAATTTTTGCTTGTACGTGATGCACACTCTTTATGTTTCATACTTTTTGGTTAAACTCAACCGAGCCAAAAGTGGTGTGTGACGCATTCAGCGAATCGCTGCGAAAAGAAGAAAAATGTAACGGTAAAGTAGTATTCGGTCTACTAAACAAAATGTGATTCCAGTGACTCTCTCGCCACTCGGTCGCTGACTCAATCAACAACTCGCCTTACTGTTTAGACGAAACGAGTACTCGTTCGAGTTGCTGTCTCGTCACTATACTCATTACGTGAAATCAAGCCTTTAATGTCCACGTTCGAGGGCAGTAAAGCTCGATGAAATCGTTCAGATGTCCATTGTGATTTCCCTAATCTTTTCACCATTTTTTATTTACCTACATTCGGCGCATTTGCGCATTCTTATATCTATTCCCTTTCGTCCCACTTCAGTCTTCACGAAATATTGCACAATGCCAGCGACAAAACCGGTTGTCTATGGCACCTCTAGGGCGGTGCTCACATGCTACGCTGATAAGTCTTATCACACCCTTGACGTTGCCGCAGCTGTTGCTGGCTGCTTGGCTGCGAGTGTGTGACGTAAGTTGCGGCAGTGTTGTGTTTGTTTGGCTCCAGTGTTCGCACATTCCGTGTGAAAATTCCGATCGTCAGTAACCGTGCACTGATATTTACTTCCTACTTGAAATTCATGTTACTATTTTCGTATATCTTTGGCCGGCTTTCTGTGCTTGTCGTCATCCGAAATAGGAGGAAGAATTTATGTTGAGTCAAGTGATAAGGAATGCGGGCAGAAGAGCGGCAATTTCGTAATAAAGTGATTTTGTTTTTATATTTCACTTTGCGGTGGGCAGATAGATAGAAATTGGCGCCATATTCTCATAGCGTACGCACTTGAAATTGCTGTCCATTAATGGCTGTTGTTGTGCTGGGGCCGAATATAGATAAACGTCCCATGCCGGCTAAGTGAAGCGAGTACCCGGATTTGCATTTTCACTTTGATAGCGAGCTCGTATGGTCCATGAAGGGAGAGCAGCAGGTGCGAAAGTAGAGTAGAGCGGCCGGGCTGTCCATCATCCGGCTGGGCTGATGATTCTGCATAATTTTGTTGGTGGGTATTATGGGGTTGAATTTGTAGAGGAAATGCTGCACAACAAACCATCCAGAGCTGCGGTTGGTGCTAAACGAAATCGATTAACTACGACCAGTGGCCGCTCAGTGGGACTTCAACGAAAGTGTATTACAATAAGCCCGTTCCACCTTTAAGCGTTATTTCGGTTTTCGCAGCTTTCACTGTGCGACCTCTGTCTTCATTTGCCCTTGAGTTGCGCGCCAGCATCGCCATTAAAATCGAATCACATTCTCCAAATTGCCAAAAATAACTCTATGGACTTTCCAAAGGCGGCAAAAAATAGGTGTATGTATTGGTATCGCTGTCACGCTGTCCCACGCTGCTATCTTTTCCCGCCCCTACGGTCCAGAGCGGCATAAACAAGGCAAACGCACAAGACAGAAAGATATTTTCATATACATAAACACATTGGTGAAACGTATACGGTTATTGGCCTTTGCAGCAAACACAATGACAACAACAACAAAACAATAATAAACAGCAACAAGAGTCGAAATTGAGTCGAGAAGCTGCGAGTTGAGCGTCTGCAATGAACGACCCTGATAAGCAATTGAAGGCATTTTAGCAGATATTCAAACAAAAATCAACAACGGCAATAAAAAAAAATGAGAGATGAAAAAAAAAGAAGAGATGAGAAAAAAAATGAACCAAATACAATTGCAATTTGGAAGACGGTCGCGAAACTTGTGCGCATAGATGCAACAAAGCGAGCGGCGAAATTGCGCGCACTACACCTGACACCTTACACTGCCAGTCGTCCATCGTTCATGGTCGCAGGTTAGCGGGGCAGGCCCACTGTGCGTAGCGATAAGCCGACACAGCAGAGACAACACGCAGGCAAATTGTGGAGGTATTCGCAATGACGAGGAAGCTCTGGAGGTGTCAAGAGGGACCTCAGCATTAGAATCGATCAAAGTTGGGGACTGAATAGTAACAAATATCGGCGGAACCTATCTTGAGATCCCTTCATCTTTTTCATCATACGCGACCATAACAACAAAAACAATAACAACAAAGTGAGCTGTGGTTGTTGGTATATAAAGTGTGTGGGTGTGTGGGCGAGCGGTTTGATGTGGCGATGTTGCACGCCTCGTTCATATGTAATTTATTTCACTAACGATATAATACAATAGAGAAAATGAAATTAAAATAAATCAACAACAATAACACAACGGCCACAACAGCAATCAACGCACCGAATGAAACCAAACCAAACGAAACAAAATGGAAAAAAGGCAAATAGCAAATTTAATAAAATTTAGGTCACACATGACAATGATGACGGCACAAACAACGCACCATTCGTCGATCTGATCGCCAGCGCGACTGTCGGTCTGTCTATCTGCCGGCATGCCATCCATTCATCCAGCATCGCCAGCAGCCCACCTTGCCGGTGATCTTTGGCAACTGCTTTTGTTGTTGTTGTTTTATTTCGCAAGGAACAACATTTTGAAAGCAGCGCCCAACCAGTGTCGATTAGTTGCCGACTGGGCGCGAGCATTGATTGCCGCAAGAAACGCAGAGAACGATGGCGAAGTATCGTGTGCGTGTGTACTGTGTGTGTGTGTGTGTGTGTGTGTGTGTGTGTGTGTTTGCTGCTTGCGTTTAGTTTTGCGTTAGTTCTGCTTTTTTGGCTTTCCACTTTTGACTTTTATTGAGCGATGGGCTCATTTTATTCAGCGGCGTGTTGGCATTGGCTTCGGCACCTTCAAGCAGTCGCCTTTCCCCAATTTCCATTTCCCGCCCGACACGTTCCACCAGCTGCTCAAGACGTTACGGCATTTGCTAAAATAGAAAGTTACCATTAGGAAGAGTTTTTAATTTTATTTGCTCACTTTTATTGCTAACTGTTAGCTTTAATCATACTTTTAAAAAATGTTTTTGTTGTTATGTATATGAGATTTTGAGGGGAGAGAGCGAGGAGCCCTGCAAGTTACACATGTGAATGTTTATTCGCACACTGGTAGAGCGTGAAACGTTAAAAAAACGTTTGCATGAATCAGTTTAGTCGATACAGGAACTGATTTATAGTGGCTTCATAAATGAGAGAACATATACAAACCGTTTTTGAATAAATGTATTGGCGTTTAAATGGATGTAGAAATTAAGAAAAGTACCGCAGCAGACATTGATCACTGATTTGTATATCTCACTCTGCGTCTGGTTCGCTTCCTTTGAACTCGTCTACGCACCGTGGCACAAGCTTAAGTGATTTCTCCAAAAAATTGTGGATGGGGCAATGAACTTTTTTTTCAGCCAATTTGAAAGGCCAATGCTGTTTTTGCTGCACATTTCAACGCTGCTCTGACTGATTTACTGCATTTATTGGCAGCAAAAGTGGCATTTCGTTTTTGCCCCCAATCACCCTTCCGCAGCGCGCTTAATTTCACGGATTGCTTGCTCACTTGGCCGCAGCCACGGCCGCAGCAGCGAAACTAAAATGTAACAGACCGCAAAGAAATTGCATTGCAGATGAGCTGCGGACTGAGTGCTGAACTGTACACGCCGTGTCTAAAAATAAACGCGCGATATGTATTTTCAACCCACCTGAGCGCCGGTGTTATTGTTGTTATTGTTGCTGTCGCTGCTGCCTGCCGGCTGGCAGTTTGTCTGTTTCGATTTGGCTCTCAGTGCTGCCTTCTTCCTTTACATCATAGTGTCGGCCGCTTAATGCTTCAGGTTGCTCTAATTATTGTTTCTTGTTGTTGTTTGTATGCAACAACAATATCTGCAAATTGAAGTGTCATACGCAGTGTGCAGTTGTTGCAGCTGGTGGCCAGCGACAGCAAGCAGAGTTTAGTTCAGAGTTAACACGGCCGTTGAGCTGCAATTCAAGTTTGCGCTGTTACGAAACAGGGCGGGGCGGCGGCAAACGCACAGCAGCTGCAACACTTCCACAGGCGCTCACGCTGGCAACATCGCCGTAATTCCCGGTAACGTCACTGACATGATTAAGTCCCGCAAAAGTGAATCATAACAACAAACGACGAGCAAAAGACAGATCAAGCGAATTAAAATAACACAGCAACACAACCAAAAAGCGGGGGAAACAACGAACACTGGGTCGTGCGGCAATGTGCCGCGTCCGTGCCACCTCAGCTGCGTAGGCCCCAAGTGTGAGCGCAATGAAACGGCGCAGCGTGTGCGCAGAATAGGGTGCAGCTACACCGCACAACAACAACAACAAGAGCTTATAAGAGATACGAAATTTTCATTCAAAAGTCGAGCATAAATTGCACAGTGGCCGACCTGGAATGGAGCAGTCGACTGGCCGGCCGGCCAGTTGCTTGGTCTCTCACTGAATCACAATTTGAAGGCGCACGGACAGTGGCCAGCAACGACGCGGCCAAGGGGGAAACCAAATGAAACTGGTTTGCGCCAAGCCATAGTCGCAGCGCTGTTGCGGCCATGTTGTGTTAATCTGCTCGCCGATGGTGTGAAATTGTACCCAGCAGTGGCAGAACCTGCAGCGTTAGGGATCTTGGACGCACAGTGCAACACACTGAACAGTCCATGAGTTGCAATCGATTGAAACTAAAAGTAGTATATAATCATAACGGGAGCTATAGTCCTATCGGTGCTACTTCTTGAAGTTCCGCAATATTTTTATATAAGTGTGTTTTTTAAAGCATTTATTCTTACAGTCAAACTGGCATTTGCTGACAATTGCCGCAGACTCTATTTATGAACTTCCCCCAACTCGTCTATTAACTTTTTGAGTTGTACTTGTTCTGGCCGGTTGAAAGTGGCAAGACTCCAACTTGTCGTCGAAGTCGGTTAATGGCAACACGCCGGGTGTGAACAGCTCCGCGGTCGGCAGCCAAATGGCCAGGTAGTCAGCCAGCATAGCAACACGCAATCAAAGCGCTGTAGGAGTGCGAATAAAATATTCCCAAGACCGACCGACCCCCCTTGCGCTTTAAATGCCTCACTGACACGCACACACACACACACGAACCAAACGTACACACACATGCAGGCGGCAACTGGCCAGCCACTTGCGTCACCTTTGCCGCGTTTCTATGGCAAAACTCGCACAATGAAAAGCAGGAAAATTTGTGCGAGCAAAAGAAGCCTCCAAAAAATCTCGAAATATGCAAAAATAAAAACGAAAAAATACGACCAAAAGAGCAACGCCGAAACGAAGAACGAAAGAGAACAAACGAACTCGCACAGCAGAAAGAAGGCAATGGAACGAAAAGCACGCGAAGCGAAAGAAAAATAAAGGAGACGCAGATGAATGAACTAACCGGCGTGGCCCGGCCATTGAGCGTTTCATATGAAAATATCAAACTGAGATTAGTCAAACACGGCGGGTTTGTCTTAGAATCGCTTAAAAATAAAAACACAGTAAAAGGGCGGGTTGGAAACGCTTTGGAGGCGCACAGACGCTGCGCCCGATGCATGCAACGTTAAAAGCGACCAAGTGGAAAGATTCATGCAACACTTTTCAAGCAAAGGGAATATACTACGAAAAAGTAGAACAACAATATGGCACTGGCATGAGCAAACGGCAACGACAGCAAAACTGACAAAAACCAGAACCTGTAACGGCAGCGACGTTGCCCACACTTCATTGCCACTGGTTGCGCAGCGCGGCGCCGCGCTGCTGCTGCTCGGTTTGCTGTTGAGCTGCCAGCGCCGCCGCAGCCATTAACCTCTTTGTTGTTGCGGTGCTAATTTTGTTGGCGCTACCACCAGCCATTCGTCTAAGCAAACAGTCATTTCAGCGGCAAATCATACGAAACGTCGCTGGTGACAACCACTACAACAAGCAATAATTATTATCAACGACAACAGTAACAACAAGGCCAACGCACGCTTTGTGTTTGGCTGTGGCGGAGTCGGAGCCGAGTCGCGTCCTCCACGCAGTCCACGCCGAGCTTCAATTTGCTGTGATTTATATTCCCCCAGTGTGGAAGCGTTGATTCACAGCGACTGTTTGTTGTTGACTTTGCTCTTACTGACGCCGATCGTGAATTGAGCTGAGCATTGTGGAGCGCGAATTGCAACTCAGACAGATTAGACACAGTGATTTCGGTGCCTCTCTCTTTGGTGACGCGTGTGACGCAAAGCTTTCTTTTTCTGTTTGTCTGTTTGATTTTCTGCTCCTACTCCCTGGCTTGTGCTGCTCGGTATGCTTTAGTATTGATTTAATAATTTATGGCAATTAGACAAAATTATCTCCACGTTTGATTTGTTTAGTCCATTCAATGTTTGATGTATTGATTGAATTCAGGAAGTAGGCGATTTCTGGCGCCACTGCTGATTGCTTTGGAATCAAAGTCTAAACCTAGATGCGAAATCTCGGAATTATGATTTTTTGACCCCAAAACTGCAAAGTGAACTATTTTTGCTGGCTGGTAATAATTGGTAATGGACGAAAGTAGGCAATACTGTATCGATTGAGTCACACTTTGTACACACATTTGTCAGTCAGTAATTTTGTTCACTAACATAGTAAGTCGCATAAATAGAGTGAGAGGAGGGATCGAGGGCGTTGTAGAAGGCCGTGTTTGGCGCCTTTTCTTGATCACACTTTCCTAATTCATTTGTATTATTTATTTGTATTGTCCTACCGCTTAAGGACTCAACATAGGTATTAACCCACTTTCAACTAACCGAGCATTAGGTGATTTGGTGTCTAAAATTGAGTTTGTTTCTGACTTTTAGAAATTTCCACATATCCTCGATGCACATTTTGACACATTTAAACTAGTTAGAGCCTAATTTGTTCATCATTCAACTTATTTTAATAAACTATTTTCTTCTTCGTTCCAGATAATGCAGCAAAACTGCAAGCAAATTCTTGCAAACAGCAGCCAACATAGCTAAAGTTAGTTCGACAGACAGAGGAAAATGAATGAATATTTTATAAACAAATTCAGAGAGTTGTAGAAAATTACAACAATAATAACAATACATAATTGACAAACATTCGTGTAGTAAAGAATATAAATATCGTAAAAGGTGTTTTACGTACTGTATCCAACAAGTAAATTTAAGCCTAAAATAATCAGCACCACGCCAAGATTTCCCTCGCTTGAGCGGCCCATCGGGTCAGTGGAAGAGAGAAGAAAGCGCTGCAAAGGCCGAGTTGTGCAAGCGAAAAATCGTGTAAAATGTATTTTTGTCATCGAGTGATTGCGTTATTTCTGAATGTCAAACATCGACAAAGTACTTTGCCCTACAACGAGACAAATTCTTTTTGTGGCGAAGCTGTCGAGTTGCGATCGTCTCTGTAAAGTGTGATGAAAGTGTCAAAGCCAAATACAAATTCAACAAAAATAATAAAGTTGCTAATAGCGTATTAAGACGTAGAACAATAGGAAAATTATAAAAGCAAATATATATTAAAACTAAATAAAAACGAATTCAGTCGAACCTGCACTGGCAAAGTGTTGCAAGGGGAGTAGTGAATCGAAGCTTGCGAGCTGCCCACTGTCATTGCCAGCGTCATCGGCGCTGCCGCTGATAAGAGCCGCACCGAGCAACCTCAAGCTGTCTGAATTGGGCGCAGGAGAAGGAAATCGTAATCGACCGGAAGCAGCACACAATTTACATATATGTATAGATTAGATGATAACAGCGGTGCCGCAATGGATAAAACTAAGCAGAAGCGTAAGTAAAGATGTCTCGCCTCCCATGCGACGCCTCTCCCGCACGCACTTCGACTGTTGTCAGTGCGAATGTTTCGCTTTTGCGTCGAAAACGCCTAGCGGGTTAATGCTGGGTTTGACTCTTCTCACTGCTGGGGTTTCCTTTGGCATACGCGCGACTCAGACTGCGCGCCTGCTCGCTCGTATGTGTTGGAGTGATTGCTGGCTTTTTGACGCGCGCGTGCAACGCTTCAAGTGTAACGCAAACCCATTTTGGGCATCAACAAAAATTACAAACAAAGAAAACAATAAATTATAAATAGGGTGAAACGTGCGGAGAAATTTCGATGTTTGTTTGGGTGTGTGTTGGTCTGTTGTCGCTGGATTTTTAATTCGAAGTGTAACTCGCTGTGATCGTTTACAGGTGTCGTTATGCTATGAACTGCTTCTCACGTTTAACGATTTTGCATTCAAATTAGAAATGTTACCGATAGCAACAACTTTTCAGGCAACTCGTCATGCGCCAAGCATGCAGCAGCGAGCATCCAAAAACGAGTAAACTCAAAGTGGAAAGCCACTTATAGACGGGCCGTGCCAAACCTAAAAGCTGCGTCAGCGATTTGGGCGATTGGCAACAGCAGCAACAGTCGACGCTGTTGTTGCTAGTCGTCAGCATTTCTGGTGTGCCACAGTCAATCAATTTGGTTCGAGCATGATTAAGACAGGACTCGAATAACAATGGCAGCCGCCAATTGCAGTTTTATACCAATGCCAATAATGCCCGCGTGAGTGGGCAGTGGTGGAAATCAGAGATCTGCATGCGGTCATATTTTAATCGCTCAGTATGTATTCGCGTAAAATGAGGTGCGATATGTGCCACTGCTCAAAAAAACGGATATCAGTATGTATCCCCACCGCAAGCGAAGCATTCATTCCGAATACTAGTAATCCGAATGATCGAATCATCAGCTTGCAATACTAAACGAACGCAAACTATCGCATCTTCATTTCACTTCGGCTATGCGGTGCTGCCGATGATCCAAACGAACTATGCACTTCGGAATGCGGTGGTGCGAATGATTTAAACGAAGACGGCAATGATCGGTAATGATCGAAACGAAAGATGGAAATATTCGTTTGAGTCATTCGCACCACCGCATTGCGAAGCGATCTGAGAATGCGGTGGTGCGAATGATCCAAAGGAATGATGGGAACACCGCATACCACCGCATTTTCATTTCGCTTCGCCCTTGTTCTTTGACTCTTATTGTGATTAAGCATTTGTAGAAAAGAAAAGAAATGACAGGCGTTTTTTAGGATATACCCAATTTTGTTTATTTTTTCTAATAAATGTATATATACTGAAATAATAAATTTAATATAATAGCTTTAAACATGAAATGAAAAAATTTCCTTTAGCGAACGAAGTAATATTTAATTCATAATATGTGTAATAGATTATAATAATTAATAATAATTTGTAATGTTCAAAATTTTTAGAGTACGAATGGTCGAAAAGTCGATGGCTTTGCCCGTTGTCATAGAGTATTTCATTGATGTGGGTCCAATTACCGACAATTGATTCAATCATCATATATTTGGAGTTCCCTCGTGTTTTTAAAGTATTTAACCATTTTTATTTTGCATGATTCTATAACTTTAAGACTTCAACTTGCTTAAAACATAGCAGCAGTTGAGCTGGCAAAATCCATGCCGCAAACATTTCTTCCAAATGCGTATACCCGCTTCATACGCTTCGCGAATTGTGAATTATGTATACTTGTATTTATTGCTGTCGCTCACTGCAAACAACACATACCGCATAATGATTGAATTTGGGATACTTATGATTTGCGGTGCTTATGAGCAGTGTTGCCAGAATATTTTTGCGGAGGCGGCTAGACGACCAAAAAAAAAGAGCTAGAAAAGGCTTTTCGATTAAAAAAAAAGGGCTAAAAAAGGCTAATTTTTTTAATTAATTTTTATTTAAAACATTTTAATGCACATACATATCGTACTGGTGCTACATAAAATCAACATCAAAAACTTACATTCAAACGTATTCTAGATACATAATACAATAACGAAAAATATTACATTTCAATAACAGTTCACAAAATTTCAAGTCATACACATTTACAATGCATACACTCCAACTAAGAAACTTTATTGCTCAAAAACGATAAATATCGATTTTCGAAAACGATTTGGTGTCGTTTTTGTTAAAAATGAAGTTTGACCAAATATTTTGTCTAGTATTATAAAAAAGAATAGTTAAACTTCACTTCAGTTGAAATTGCATTTACAAGTACAAATTGTATGAAAAAACTGTTTGTTCGCAATGTACGAACTTCTGCCGTTTCTGCTTAGTTTTAAAGCTCTCAGTAATATAAAATTATATTCTATGATTCGATAAAAAAGTGATTTGGGTATCCGGGTATCCCCTCACACACATAAGGGTTAATCAGCCTTGTTAATCTATGGAGAATATAAAACGCTGCTACCAAGCGTTCCGTGAATTGAAAGATTTTGCTTAATAATATCAATATCAATAAATAAATATCAATAATATCATAAATAAATAATATAAGATTATTTTAATAATATCGTCGGTAATTTCAAAATTGTGAATTGTAAGAAAAGTTCTGTTAAATTTCAGAAACGGTGTTGTAAAAAAAGGCTAGGAAAAAAGGCTAGCGGCTAACTCGCGAATTGTGCGGCTAGATAAGAAAAGAAAAGGCTAGATTTAGCCGCAAAAAAGCTAGATTGGCAACACTGCTTATGAGCAGTAGGTAGTAAAAAAAATAAGTATCAATGCGGTGGTATCCAAAGTTGCGATACTCATTGCTGATCTCTGGTGGAAATGCCGATATGCAAGACAATTGCTGTTGGGATGAGCGCGAAGGTGAAAGGCAAAGCCCCTGTTGGCGCAACCAGTGTGCCACATGCCACCATGTGGGGCCGATTGACCGAAAGAGTGGAAAAACAGCAACAGCAATGTTGGAGCGAGCAAAAAGTGTTTTAATTCAAGACGATGTGGCAGCGGCGAAAGGGTGTGATGACTGGGCGGGCTACCTGGGTGAAAGCATTCACGTGTTTATTTTTAAATAATGTAGCGGCTGAATCAGCGTTGGTTAAGGCCAGCTGGCGCATGAACGCTCGTACATACATGACTGGACGGACGGACGTTGAGCTGGTTCGGTATGGTTGGCTTGGCGGGCTCCTTTGAAGTGCCCTCGTTACATGTGGTTAAATTAGGAAATAGAACAAAAAATAACGCAAAAATAGCCAGCAAAAAGCGGCGTCAAAGATTGTTGAACTCAAAAATTGTATTAAAAAAGAGAGACAGGGTTCCTGACGTAAGCCTTTTGATGTTTTGACGTTTGAAAATGTATTGATTTTTTTTTTGTGTTTTGCTATTCAATCGCTCAAAAGAAGGCATTTTTAGATTTTTCGTCTAGATTTTGTCAGATGTTTTCGGTTAGTTTTTAAATTTGTATTAAGTATGATTGAAATTGAGAACAGTTGCTCAATTGAAGTGCAATTTTTTGAGTATTAGTTTTGAATCGCATTTGTTTTCTTAGATATAGAAGAAATTGTTTGGTAAATTGTATAGAATTTATTTGGTCGTGCCAGCTCTTTGTATCTATTGCTGACTGATGGCATTTGTCTAATTATGATGGCATTTGTTTCATGTGTTTTTTGTTTGGCAAATTTCACTTGAATGCATTTTCTTGAAGCACTGAAAGCAAAATGAGCGGACAGCAACATGCAAAAGTAAATAGAACTGAATATGTACGAACGGGAAATAAAAGCACGACGACTGACTTCCGTCGCACTTCTAATCGATTTTCGTACTTAAATGCTTCCCTACACTCGCATTTGCCATATTGTCACCAAACATTCGCTTGACACTTGACGTTTTGACAGTTCCCCTCTTCACTAAACGTGTGACTTGTGTACCTATTGTTTTTGTAGTCGTTTTTATCGTTGTTGCTGCGCGGAATGCTGTCGCCGAAATGCGAAAAAACCATGATTTTAAGAGAAAAACGAACGAGCGGCCCATTAGCAGCACTGACGCGCCGCGCTGTAGAGTAGCTAGCGATACGAAAAGGGGAAAGGAAAGTGGGCGGTGCGGGGCAGTAAAAGACATTGAAATAGTGCTAACACACAACTGTTGTTACTACACTACACCTACACATGTACGCAAAATCAATGGCACAAGATCTGAGCGAGCGAGAAATTTGAACAAAAAGCAGCAAAAAAATAAATAGTTCTCCGACCTTCCTATGGAAATTGTTTTTGGAAATTGAATAATAATGCATTATTTGAGCAGATCTTGTTCAGGGTTGTTAGTTCTCGTAGTTTTTGCAGTTTTTATAATTTCAAACTAAATCCCAATACTCTGATATTCGAATATTTTTGGTCTATCTTAAGCAAATATTTTTTTAGTGTCCACGTAATTAATTTCAATTTGTAAGCCGCCTAATTTTGTTCTGTGACTTTTCGACTGCTGACTAGAACCTCGTCATGGTCCGCGCATTGCTTTGTGAATCTTTTTCTTTTGCAATCCGATGCACCAATCAATCAATACCTTCAGCTCTGCACTCTCTCACAACTACTCACTTGTTTGGCCCCCCCCTAATAGCGGTCAAAGTAAACCCAGCAGCAGCCTTCCAGTTTGTATTGCGACTTGCTCCATTTTCTATTGTTATTCTATTTATTATTATTTATTTTGGTTTAAACATCGTCAGCTGCCAAAAATAAAAGCCCACAATCCTCACCCATTTATTAATCCAGCTCTTTCACGCTCTCGTAGCGCAACTTGCTGCTGCAAATAAGTAAATTTTCTATTCGAGGCAAAGACTATTTGTGATGTCCGCTTGGGCATCCGGCTTCTCTGTCGCTCCTCTTTCATCTGCCTATTATTATTATTATTTTAGAAATTTCCCAATTTTCTTCTACGCTTTCCATATGTCACAACAACAGTAACAATAGCTGCAGCCGATGAACTAATTTATCATGTTTTATATAGCGTCTAGCTATTCCTTTAGCTATAAATTTTGCTCACACATATTTCAGTTATTCGGCAAACTCGTGCTGTGGCTATTTTTGAGATATTCCAATTTTAATTTGGTTTTCGTACACTTTTAGCTCACAATTAGCGCGCGCTGTCCAAACGCACGAACGTGCGACGACCGGGTTGGTTGATGGTTTAAAGAGACCGCGGAAGGCGCTTAAGAAGTGCAGCATAGCAGCATATGAAAATTTGTTCTGTGCTTGTAAAGCAAAAATTCCCATAAAAATTCAAAGTTAAAGGGAAAATTTCCCAACAATTTTTAGATTTTCCAACAATTGAATTAATTCATTGAATTCCCACTTTTGTGCATCTAAGAATTGTAACACTTCGTTCAATAATGTGTGTGACTGACACATAGATGGCGGCACTAATATTAAATCAATATTTTTTTTTCGAAATTGTGAACCTTTTTAGGCTTACTGTCAAAATTATATGTCAATCCGACCATTAGTTTACAAGTTACAGTGCTTTAAGTGACACTACTTTTGAGTTTTCAAAAAAAATGAATTCAAAGCAATTCCGTGTGCTGATTTATCATTGTTTTTTAATGAAAAAAAATACTGTTCAATGCCAGGAATGGCTTGAAAAACATTATTCGGACTCTGCTCCATCAAAAAGAACCATTTGTTATTGGTATGCCGAATTCAAACGTGGTCGTACAGACACCGATGACATTCCATCTACTGGACGGCCAAATGACGCTGTTATTCCGGAAAACGTTGAAAAAACACTGAAAATCATTATGTCCGACCGTAAAGTGAAAGTGGGGGAGATTGCTGACATTCTAAAGATATCAGCAGGCAGTGTACACACCATAATACACGAACATTTGGTTATGAAAAAGGTGTTTTCGAAATGGGTGCCGCGTTTGCTCACACCGGAGCAAAAACAACAACGAATCGATGATTCAAAGAGCTGTTTGGACATGTTTACGCGCAACAAGTCGGAGTTTTTGCGTCGGTACATCACAATGGATGAAACATGGATCAACCATTTCACTCCAGAGTCAAATCGGCAGTCTGCTGAGTGGCATGCAACCGGTGAAAGCCGCCCAAAGCGTCCAAAGGCACAAACATCGGCTGGCAAGGTTATGGCGTCAGTATTTTGGGATGTGCACGGAATAATATTCATCGACTATCTTGAGAAAGGGAAAACAATCAATAGCGACTATTATATAGCGTTGTTGGAACGTTTGAAAGAAGAAATCGCGATTAAGCGGCCCCATATGAAGAAGAAAAAAGTGTTGTTTCACCAAGACAATGCACCGTGTCACAAGTCGATGAAAACGATGGCAAAAATGCATGAATTGGGCTTCGAATTGCTTCCTCATCCCCCGTATTCTCCAGATCTGGCCCCCAGCAACTACTGGCTCTTCGCAGACCTCAAAAAGATGCTCCGTGGTAAGAGATTTGGCTCAAATGATGAAGTAATCGCCGAAACTAACGCCTATTTTGAAGGCAAAGAAAAATCGTTCTACAAAGGCGGTATCGAAAGATTGGAAAAGCGTTGGAATGATTGTATCTCCCTAAAAGTGGACTATGTTGATGAATAAAAACGAATTTTGGCAAAAAAATGTGTTTTGATTAGTTAGTCACACACATTATTGAACGAAGTGTTATCTCAAGATCAAAACAATATTGAAAACTGCTCATGTATTTCCAAATGTCTGTTCGAAATTCTAAAATATGTATAAAAATGTAAAAGAAATTGTATTGTTTTAACCATTTTTGATCAGTTAAAACCCAATCTTCATGTGACACTAATTTATCTTTCTTTTAGTCGCACTTGGTGTGTGCTTAAGTAGCAGACGGTTTACTCATAGTTAATTCGGCAAACTGATGACTTCTAAAAGATTTGCCCAACTAAACGAACAGCACATCTGGCATTCTCTGTTTGTGCTACCTGCGAAAAAAGTGTTGGAACAGCCACATGTAGCCATAGATTCAACGACTTGTTGCAGCTTTAGTTAATCTCCATAATGTAGCAACAAAACTGCAACATTAGCCTTTTTCACGGTTTCCTCTTGCAATTTATTGGCGCCATAAACCGCGTACTGCGAATGCTAACCGGAAAAACTTTTTCGCAGTTCCTCGAATTAAATTCGCATGCTCGCCCAAATAGACAGTTATCGATTAGATAAACTAACTATTCAACGCTATTACCTGTGTTCCATTGACACAGGTACAGCACCGAGTTAGGCTTTTGCAAAGCAATGTTTCCAAAAATGCATAAATAGACCTCGTCCAATGGCGACCACTTCAGTTGTCGAGTGTCTTGTGAAAAGTTATGCATATTTCAGTGTTTTGTTCCATACTCTGCAATGAGTGACTCCGTGGACTTTGTCTATCCCTACTACAATGCCTTGTCGGCCAACAACACACCGGAGCCGCATGCATCGCCGCAGGAGATTGCTGTGCGGCCAGAGTTGCCCATGGATAATGCAGATGGTGCAATAGCGTCGAACACTTTTGCTCGCCGAGTGCATGTGGACTATATATGTGTGCCGGATGGAGCTGGGGTCATGCAGAATCTAATGCAAGCCGGTAACTAGAGATTTAAGGAAACCAGGAAAAGTTGTCCGTTTTCGAAGTCCGTTCATTTCAACTTAACTAATTTTTCCCTTGACCAACGATCAGCGCATGTCTCTTAAAAACGTGAACCTTGTAATAATCCCAAAAAAACGATTAGGTGAGGAGCGGAGAGATGTGAGTAGGGTTTGGAACAACTTGGGGAGCTCTTCATCCGTTCATTCCAACTCAACTGATTCTTCCGTTGACCAACGCTCAGCTCATATATCTTAAAATACGTAAACCTTGTAATGATCTCAAAACAACGATTAGGTGAGGAGCGGAGAGATGTGGGTAGGGTTTGGAACAACTTGTGGAGCTCTCGCTCGGCTATGTCGCCCAATTGCTGCAATACCTTAAATGGAAATTCCCCTCTGTGTCCCTTGCCATCTCGAGCAATTAATTGCCCACTGGCTGACGCGTGCATTCCGCTGTGTGCAGCCCAATTAACGGTACCGTCTATTTATAAAGCTATCACTAAAACTTGTCCAACGCCGCTGTCAACATTCGGCTTTGCATTTGGCTCGGTCGCGTTTCGCTGGCTTGCGAATAATTTTCATTCGGCAATTTATAAATAACATCTCGCCGAATTTTGTGCTCTTTCTGAACTATTCGCACATGCGCAGCAGACGACATTCCTGTCTGCTTGCTTCAGCGTAGAGCATTTTCGTATTCCTTGTCGATTTTCATCATCATATCTCTCTCGTCGAAGGCAACACAGGAGTTTATTTTCGTTGTGTTCCGAGTTTTTCTTTTTTAGGTTCATTTCATTTCTGCTTTTTCTCAACTTTATTGTGGTTGGTGTTGTTGTTTCTGCAGAAATACGACAGAAAATTTACTTTTTGCACGGGGCCAGAAATGTCGAGTGCCGAATTTTGTGCAGTGCTCAGGAAAATTTTGTGCTGTGCGGCAGACCAAAAGTGCCGCACGAAGTGAATTTGTCGCAGCCGTCTGTTTGTTGTTGGTGTCGTTGTTGTTGCCATTGCTGTTCGGTTTTAGTGCGAATTATGACAAAAATAGTAGACACATATTGTGTTTATTTATATTTTCGTAAAAAGTGCACAGCGGAAAAATAAACAAATTCGCCGACAGTCCGTCGCGTGAGTGAGCGTTTGCCTGTTCGTCTGTCACGCGCGAAAGTGCCGCTCAACAACGCCGCGCGCCGTGCTGCCACTTCAAGCGACCTTAATCGTAATTTGCTGACACTTTTGAAAACCTGTCGTTGTTTTTGGCGTATTTTTTGACGTACTAGCAACAAAGTTAAGCGTATTTTTTTTATTATAAAAACAAAATAATGTGCGGAGATTGTTTACCCACATTTGCAAGGCGCGCAACAACACAAAAATCCCCAACAACGAACGCATTTTAAAAATAATCCAACAAAACCGAATCGAGTGCGAAGAAGGAAATTATGAGTTAAATACGTAAATAAATAAGAGCCGAAGCAGCCAAAGGAAATTTTCATAATATAAATAAAAAAATTTTTTTTAGCAGCGTTTTGCTTGCAAAAATAAATAAGACTAAAAGCAACAACAATGTCTGCCGCAACCGCATTATGTTATTGGCAATCGATTGCCACCTCCAAACTGAACAACGATTGGGAAATGGACGGCAACGCCGACAGCGGCGACAGCGCAGTTGATGGCCCTCATCCGTTGTTGCGAAATTGTACGTTGACAATTGCATTTTGTTGTGGTGTCATTTCCATCGCCCACAACCTTTTTGCGACACTAATCAGCGGCCGTAGTGTTTGTTGATGTTCGAGCTCCATTAATGCTAATGAGTGGGTTTTATGCGATCAACGAGCACAGCCGCGCATTTCTCACACGCTGCTAGTAGATACAATTTGATCGAGACAAAATTAGTCCGACCCGGCGAACTAGACGTTTAGGCGCTAAGGCCGAAAAGGGCGAAATTTGATGCCTTTAGTTGATAGTCTTGTTGTTGTTCCGAAGTAAGCTGTTGTTATTAATTTGCGCTTGAATTGTTTTTGTTTTAGGTTAGGTTAAGGCGGCTGTCTGGGCATGGGACTTGCTGAAAAATACACTTAGGCCGCAAAATGGGCTCGTTGTGGTACCACAGTCTGTCTTTTTTTTAAGTTGAACAAACGCGCAGAGGATAACCCGTATTAATGCAAGGCATTGCGTTGGTTCAGGAAGGCTATAAAGGTTAGGTTACTGCATGTCGAAGAGCCTAATCAATTTTAACTGTGGATGGACTGTAGCAAGTCCTTATTGAATGTTTTTTAACTTTTCAATTTTTCGTATGTGTGGAATGTTCAAGATGAATTGAATTTGTTTGTTGATTGTTAGAATGCAGTCTGAGGTAGCTTGGTTCGGTCTTGGACTCCAGAGGTTCCAGAGCATTTTTAAAATATACAACAAATAAATATAGCACAACTTTGCATCTTCCTCTGGCCATAGCATTTTTTTTTGTTTTCTATAAAACTACTTTATAGCTCTTTACTGTCGCATTATTTCCCGGTTTAATGCACTCGTTAATTACTTATTTTCTGTGTAATTTTGCGCTGAAATTGCATTTTGCAATTTGTCAGTGTCCAAGTCTGTTGAATTCGCTTACGCCCACATATCTTTCTTCGCCGCACTGTTAGTATTCAGTGTTAACGCACATGTTTTCTATAAAAATGTATTTGCGAAAATATTTCAACACCCAAACCGCAAATTTCGCGCACACCAGCCGACCGCCGATTTGTTGGTTTGCTGTTGCGATTTTTGATTTCGCATCTCTGCTCACATCGCACCTCTAGTCACATCGACATGTGCGCAGCCGCCACCCACCGCCAACCTGGCAATACAAAGCGCTCGTGCCGCACATGGCGCGGCTGAAAATAGCCAAAATTGTGTAATATTCTTACAGGTTGAATAATTCAGTTTTCATCCTCCTCCACTCCCAGGCTCTGGCTATTTTTATGTGCTGCCTTGTTTGCGTTCATGTGCGTTTGTGTGTGTGTGTGTGTGCGTGTGTCTGTGTGTTTTTCTTTGATACGAGGGCGGGTCAATAAGTCCGTGACTTTTTGAATGAAACACAGGTTTTTAGATAAAAAGTTATTTTATTTTTCAACGTAGTCTCCTTTGAGATCTCTGCACTTAGCCCAACGTTTCTCCAGTTTTTTTATCCCTTCCGAAAAATATGATTTGTCGAGGTCTTCAAAATAGGCATTTGTTTGTGAGATGACTTCGACATTGGAGGCAAATCTCTTTCCGCCGAGCCATTTGTTCAAGTTTGGGAACAAGAAATAGTCACTTGGGGCTAGATCGGGTGAATAGGCGGGATGAGGGAGCAATTCGTAGCCCAATTCATGGATTTTTGCCATGGAAACTGCACATGTGTGCACCCGTGCACACGAAATTCACTTTTTTCCATTTTCTTCTCAGTCAACGCGGTAGTCTGATATTAACGGCTGTCAAAAACAAACTAAATGTCGCAGCTTGTTCAATTTTTGACAAGAGTCAACTGACAGATGACTGTTGACGGGAGCAGTGTTGCCATTTCAATTAAGAGGCGGGAAATTCAAAAAGTCACGGACTTATTGACCCGGCCTCGTATCACAAAATTTATTGTGCATTATTCTTTTCTGATTTTCTGATTTTTGGTTTCTTGTGCCAACGATTGTTGCTGTTTTATCCACAATCGGCGGCTGTTTGCGGGCATTTGGTTAGGTTAGGTTGGTTTGTTGCTCTGCCCTCTGTGGTGTGCACGAGACTGGTTGGCAGCCACGGAATTTAGGTGAGTCTTATAATAATTATTATCGGCTGTCTGGTGTGCTTGTGGGTCTACTGGCAATACAAAATTCACCACTGGTTTTTGCCCCCATTTGTTGCTATTTTTGTGCCGCGCCGCACGAGCCGTTGCACTTTCATTTTTTGTGTTTTTGCTGACAGGCACCACTCGCCCCATTTGGAGGATGGAAAACAAGTGGGTTTATTCTGCTTCCTAGTTAGGACTTAGCCAGCAGTGATCGAAGCCGTAACACCCATTACTGTGACCAGTGCCGCTTGGTGGTTTTTTCTCATAATAGTTAAAAATAGTTTCATGCCCCCTGAAAAAGGCTCCTTCCCCATTCCGTTCTCCTCTGCTTTATGCGCCCCAACTTATGCCACATTTCTTCTTTGGTCTTTTCCAGTATCTGCCGCTTATGTATCCAGTGCGGCCACTGCTGTCGAAACGGGACGTCAGCGCCATGCGCCGCTCTATGGACGTTTTGTGGTTGAAGAAGAGCTTCCTGCAACACATCGAGATGTCATGCATCACGTAAGTCATTATCAAGCCAGTAAAATTGTTCATTTCCAACCTGCAATTTGCAGCTCATATTTCGTTTTACAACTTCATCATTTTCCATCTACAAATCGTCGCACTTTGTGTTTGGCGTCTTTACTTTCAACGCTTTCATTGCTGCCGCCTTTGCAACTTTAATTGCAATACTGCAATTATTTTAATGATTTTGTTGTTTTCGTTTGTTTGTTATTGCAGCGATCTAGTCCAACGTCGTCGTCTGAGGTGCGTGCCATGCAAGCACGAATTCCAACACACTTTCGTGATCCAGCAACGGCGCCGCTGCGAAAATTGAGCGTGGATTTAATTAAAACCTACAAGCATATAAATGAGGTGAATATGAAAACGTTTACAACTGTGTTGGTGTAAGATTGTTGCTTTGGTGCTTGCCTCGTGCCAGTTGGGAGCAACGGCAAAATATATCTTGAACTTGTTTTTTGGTTAAATCTGTCCGATCGAAATTTGCTTATTTTATATAATTTTATTTGTTTTGAATTTATTAAATAATCTTATAAAGATTTATCGCGACATTCGACAGCTAAATTCACAATAACGATGCGCGAAATGTTGTAATTTTTCTTGGTTGCTTGTTGATTGGTTTTTAGCTGGCAAAAAGTTGCGCTTCGGCGTTCGTACCTTCAACTTTACTCACCCAAAGGCAAATCTAAAATTCAATTAAGCATTTGAATTGCGAAGCAACAGTGCCGCTCAGTAGCAGTCAGACTTTTTTGTCGTAGAACAAGCAGAAGTAACGACAGCGGCCGCACACGTTGGCGCATTCACATTTGATCGGCGTACGGTGCGGCCGTGATTGTTGTTAA
The DNA here is from genome assembly GCA_963971225.1 of Melieria omissa. Taxonomy (NCBI): domain Eukaryota; kingdom Metazoa; phylum Arthropoda; class Insecta; order Diptera; family Ulidiidae; genus Melieria; species Melieria omissa. The sequence continues at coordinate 59,064,321 of OZ020268.1, forward strand.
GTTGTGCTTAATGTACTTGCTGTTATTGTTATAGCAGTCGTTGTTATTGTTGTTGTTGCTATTTGACAATGACAAACACGACGACAACGGGGCTACTGGCAGTGACGAACCAAACAGCGCACCGCCCTTGACCCAAACGACTTTTCATCAACGTTTGTTTTCCCTATCGCCGCTGTTTCTTGGCCGCTGTTGTTGCCACCTGCGTCAGAACTCAGTAAAGACACACACACACACACACATACGCACATGTAGCGCAAACTGACACACCATAGCATTGCGGACAGACAGACAGACAATCGCTGAAAAATTCTAAACGCGCCAAGCAACACTTTTTCCTAATTTTTTTTTAAATTCCAACAACAATACTCCCAGTTGCAACAGTGTGTTGTCGCAACCATTACCACAGAAATCAACAACATTAGCAACAACAAAACTATGTTATTTTCGAGCTGATTTAAATAATTTATAGCTGAAGTGTCGATTGTCGCCCGGTGTTTGGCGTTGACGTTGATATTAGACGCGGTTGGCTTCAGTTTGGCAGTTGTTGTGATGCGTAAGCATTGGCTGCAGCGATTGACAAGTGGCTGTTGTTGTCATCATGCATCATGCAAATACGCATTCACATTCAGCAACTCTTTTGATTTTATGCATTTATCTATATAATCCATACATTAAAATGTTACTGGGAATTAGCAAAAGCTCCGTCAACTCAAACTCGCTCACAAAATTTAGCACTCGAACAGCAACAAAAGCGCCTACGTTGCCAACTTGATGATCTCTCATAACTGCGACATAATCCACACTCGCCGCCCCATTTAGTCGCACTCGCGCTGTTGCATGTGTTGGCCAAGGCGCCGACTGGCATCCCCCACTGCCACCCGCCCCCCTCCTACGCCAACCACCAGCGGCGCACCACCCAAAGCGTGCTTTTGCCTTGACGGCCTTTCGCTGCATTCGCTTATCCGCCGCTTCGCTTCGTGCCGTTTTCCGCCATCATTTTTAGGGCTCAGTTATCGCCATGAAATTGGTTGGGCTGTCGCGCCTGTCGCTGTTGTTGCTGCCGCTGCCGCTGCTACTGTTGCACCGGCCGCAATATGGGCAACATCTGCTTGCCGTGCAGCTCGTGCCGTCTGCCAGCCCGTCCGCCAGTCATTCGGTTCAATTAACTGGCAAATAATGAAATAATAAAGCAACAAAGCAAAGTAAAATGCGACAAGGGAAGTGGCAGTGGAAATGGAAATGAAAATTCGAATGCACAATGCAAGAGGGAAACAACCGATGTCGTCGGCGCTGCCCTGACGCGTCGCAGCCGCAGTGCAGTCGCGTCGCTGCTGCTGCTGCTGGCATCATTGGCGTCACCGTTGCGGTCGCCGTCGTCGTCGGCATACACCCATTTTTAAGCGTTTCATTTCTAGTTCTCTACATTTTTCTACAATTCACGTCTGCTTTGCAGATTTTTAGGCGCACGCTCTCGCAATGCACGACGCGCTCGCGCTCGATGTAATTCTCTTTCTTTCTCTGACAGCCTCTCGGTTCGCAGGCGGCCAATCCAATCCACACTTCAGGAGTCTGCAATCTCCAATATGTTGCAGCATCATCTCATACTTGCTCATTCACAGCTACACACACACACACACTTAAAAACACACTCATACACACTTCTGCCGATTATCGACATTTTGACTTTCCCTGCCAATGTTTGTGGCGTTAGCAACAACTTTTCCAATTTACTGGCCGCCGTATGGAGCCAGAGTCAGACAACCAGCCAGCAAGCATACTTTTGTGCGCGCTGCGTATGGATTGCCGCACGCGCCGGTACACTGTTTACATTTGGCTACGTCCGCTTCGCAGTCGCTGGGTGCTGTTGCTTTGCTGGTATCGGTTGTTTGCCGTTTTGGCGAGAATGCGAGCCAGTTTCCTTGTACAGGCTCTCGGCGAAGAAAACATGTGGTTCTGGCCCGTTTGAGTTGTGCAGTGTCCTGTCGTTGTGGGCACATTTTAAAGTTGCTATGCAGGCGGTTAAGCGCCTCGTTTTGTGGTATGCTTTCTGGCTTAAATTTGGAGTCGAACTGAAATCTTTGCAGCTGGACATTTTTCTATGAGATAAGAGAGTTTTATACTTTAATTGTAATCAGATTCCATTTCGAAAAATGCATGGGAAAAAGAACTGCTAACAAACATAGTTTACCACTTTCTTAACCTTTTCGGTACTTCTTTTTTGTTTTTACCTTAAAAGTCATTCTTTTCCAGTTTATTACTGTTTAAGCCTACATAATGAATAATCAAGTCATTTTTTAAAATATTGTTCGAAAAAGTGGTTTTTGGGCATCATGAAGTATGGCATAGTAAAAAATAAAAAAATCGTACAGCCTTAGTGAACTATATTTGGGATCTAACTTTTTGTACACTTACTAAAGCAATAAATACCTACTAGATTACTTACATAAACCTATAAAATAAATTGATTTTTGTAATAGAATAAATAAAAGTACGAAGTAACCTCGTTTTGTAAAATACGCAGCTCGATAGGACTGCGCACTTTCTGAACCCTTACAAGTTACTTGGTACACTAATCAAAATATTTTTTTTCATGATTTGGTATAAAAATCTTCAGAGAAAAATACAAAAATTGAAAAATATAGTATCCACAAGTTTTTGACCTAAAACAGTCACTGAAAAGAGACTATGCCATATGGCATAGAATAACCGAAAGGGTTAAAATGAATATACAAGTACATACATATTTTTTATTTTTTTAAGTGCATTTTTTTCAAAATATGTTTTAAAATTTCAAATTTCCTACTTTGCGCTGCCATACTTTTTTCTCCATTTTATTTTGTGTTTGAAAGTTGTGTTAGATTGTTTTGGTTTTGGTTTTGGAAATTGTCGTCGTTTACATTTTCAACTCAACAAACCAAAATATTATTACCCAGTTTTCGTTCTTTCGTTTCTCTGTTATTGTTTCGAGACGTCAGCGCAGTTTCATATTTGTGACATTTCTATTTGTACATATTAAAAGATTCAAAATTTTAGTATACTTGAAATTTTTTATGGGATTTACCAGTAAAATCGTAAGCTTTCGTCGTTTGGCTTTTGCTGTAGATTTTGCCGTTGGAAAGGGGCCCTGCAATCTTGTTTTTGTTTTATTTATTTTATTTGTATATATACATATATAATTTTTTTAATTTGCTGTGAAACTGGAAAACGTGCAGCGCACAGAGATAGCTTTCAACCATACGACGGCTATAGCCGGTACAAGCGCTGGGCCGCTCGTAGCTGCATCATCTCTTTACTGATTGAAAATATTCATGGCGGAGGAATTTTTCCAAATTCACAGGTTTACTATGCGAAAAAGAAGCGGCGTGCTCAGCAGACCCAAGGAGAGGACGACTCTTCGAATAAGAAGGAACGGAAATTGTATAACGACGGTTACGATGACGATAATCACGATTATATAATTAAGAACGGCGAGAAATTTTTGGACAGATACGAAATCGACTCCTTAATTGGTAAGTTTGTATGAATGTTGTTTGCCAATATGGTTTGCCAATTTACTAATGTGTGCATTTGTGTTTGTTTTTGGACATTAGGAAAAGGCAGTTTTGGACAAGTGGTCAAGGCGTACGATCACGAAGAACAATGTCACGTAGCGATAAAAATTATTAAGAATAAGAAACCGTTCCTAAATCAGGCACAAATCGAAGTGAAGCTGCTGGAAATGATGAATCGTGCAGATGCAGAGAATAAATACTATATTGGTATGTGGTCTCGTGTTGTATAAACGATCGATTGTTGAATTTGGCAAAATGGTTTTTTGGTTTTGTTGCAGTTAAATTAAAACGGCATTTCATGTGGCGGAATCATTTATGTTTAGTGTTCGAATTGCTCTCCTACAATTTATACGATCTGCTGCGGAATACGAATTTTCGTGGCGTTTCATTAAATCTAACACGCAAATTTGCCCAACAGCTATGCACTGCGCTGCTCTTTTTGAGTACACCAGAACTGAATATAATCCACTGTGATCTAAAGCCCGAAAATATTTTACTTTGTAACCCGAAGCGATCAGCTATAAAAATTGTCGATTTCGGCAGTTCGTGCCAGTTGGGTCAGAGGGTAAGTTGTGCTTCACTCTTTTGTACTTTGTTGACCACTTGAAATTCACATGCCAATCATTCTTCCTCACAGATATATCAATACATTCAATCACGTTTCTATCGCTCGCCGGAAGTGCTGCTGGGCATACCGTACGATTTGGCTATCGATATGTGGTCGCTCGGCTGCATACTGGTGGAGATGCACACTGGCGAGCCGCTCTTTTCCGGCTGCAACGAAGTCGATCAAATGAACAAAATAGTGGAGGTGCTCGGCATGCCGCCCAAATATCTGCTCGATCAGGCGCACAAGACGCGCAAATTCTTCGACAAGATCGTCTCGGACGGCTCGTACGTGCTGAAGAAGAGCCAGAACGGGCGCAAGTATAAGCCGCCGGGCTCGCGCAAGCTGCACGACATACTGGGCGTAGAGACGGGTGGGCCGGGCGGGCGACGCCTGGACGAGCCCGGCCACTCGGTGGCCGACTATCTGAAATTCAAAGACTTAATACTGCGAATGCTGGACTTTGATCCGAAGACGCGCGTCACACCATACTATGCCTTGCAACATAATTTCTTTAAGCGTACAACCGACGAGGGCACTAACACGGCAGCAGCAGCGGCAGCGGCGGCATCGAGCATAGCAATATCATCGCCGTCGGTCAGCTCGACGTCATGGTCGGCGGCACTGGGGCTGGGCGGCGCCAGTGGCCAACAGAGTGCGCAGCAGCAACAGCAGCAGCTGATGCAGTCCGGCACGTTGCCACATGTCGAACAACAGAGTCATGGTGAGTGTCAGTGAATAGACTTTATGATTTTTTAATTTAAGTTTCAAGTTAAAATTACATGAAAATATTAAGTTTCTATTGATTTGTCGGTGCTGAAAATGTGAAATTTTTGTTTACCTTATTTGCTAATTTGTTGTTTTTTTTTAACACATAAAACACATATTCGTTATAGTGGGGCATGGTTATTTGTTTTTTTTTTGTATTAACAATGTCGTCATTGTGTCTTTTCTTATTCTCTTCTATTCGCACTGCATTTCAAATGCTTACACACATTTTTTTTTAAATCGTCCCTAATGTAACTTGCGCTGCTCTGTCATGGATTGCTGATGTCAATGCGTTCGCTTAAAAGACGATCGACGATGACCGGCAGTGCCTCGGGAGCAAAGCAGCATAACTTCATCTTCATCATCAACCACTTCCTCAAGCTCGACAGCTGCGGCAGCTGGCGCATATGGAGCATCAGCGCCAGGACAGACACAACACTACGTCTAAACGTCTCAAGCACTGAGCGCACCACAACAGCAGAAATCACGCATTCATTCCATCAGACACGCACGCGCACGCGTTCGAGTACGATACATTGTGTTACAGCATGCATGTGGCGTGCAACAGTAATAGCGACACACAACAAGATTTAAGTTAAACATAACGCAGAAGGAAAACAAGCAAATTATTTACTAAGCATCGTTTGGTAGGCACAACAACGACAAACGTAAAAGTTGAAAGAGAATCGAATGAACATCGCAACAACTTCCCCCAGGAAAACACGCCAACACACAACTTTCGCTTATGATTTGAGTTGTGTGTGCATAAAGCAAAAGTTGGTAGTGCTCACGAGCAGCAGCAGCAAATGTTCTGTTATGTTCTCTTCTCCTTACACATACATATATTTATTACTACTATGTATCACTACTACTACAATTAATTACGCTTTGTAACGCCAGCAGTAGTGCATTCTTTTCGGTCCCTCAATTTAATGCAATTTGCAACGAGACATTCAACATAAAAGCAGACAGCTGACCCAGCTGGACAGTTGCACCGCCGTACAAAGTGTTGGACAGCCGGTAGACAGTTAGATTAGTTGGTTCAACATTGTCGTAAACGAAATTGAAACAACCCAACTCAAACCAATGCAAAACAAAACAGAAATTAGACAGCTCGACAAACAGCGGTTACTAACTAATGTTTGGCATAGCAAAAACTAAATAGTGTACAACAAAATTTCATACTCTTTAGGCAATGGAAAATATGAAAACGAGACAAACCCAGCAAAAGGATTATGCTAACTTCATAGCTATGCGTTAGGCGAAAAGTCAGAGGTATAAACTTTATACTGCAAACCAAACAAAAATGAAAAACAAAATCATACAAGCATACTTTTTGGCGCAAGTTATATAACGAAAAAGCAAGAAATAAAATTTGAACTAAATTTAAGCAAATTGTTTTGGCAAGATTAAAAAAAACAAATATAAAATAAATAAAAGCAAAAAATACCCCCTTTATAGGTTTTCGGTTCTTTGATACATGTCGACAAAAATGGCACACAAAACCAAAATAAAGAAAATGTAATGCAAAAAAGTTGAGCGAAAATGTTGAGAAAATACACACAAAAATTGTATACTTTTAACATTAGAAAAAACAGCAATTTTCGAAGCTAAACCGTTAAGTAAGAAGTGTGTTGGAAACATGCAAAATCAACTGAAAATGATAGTTCAAAGAATTATTTGGACTCTATGGCAATGTTTATCCAATTAATCATTGTGTATTGTACTCACTACTTGTTTGCGGCTTTCGATATCTGTATGAGTTGCTGAATTTCGTGCTGTATCAACTTGACAGATTAGAAAAGCCACAATTGAAATTAAGCACATCCAGACTATGTAGAAAATGCATATAAAAATATTTCATTTGAAAATGAGTTTTTTATTTCATAAGTGAGGGATTTCTAAAGCGTAAGCCATTTTTAAATAATTTTCGTGGCGATCTCCTAATTTAAAATACAATTTCCGTTTGGAAGTGCCTCTCTCTCATTTTCAATTGAGTTGTTTTGCTTTGAATTAACATTTATGAATATTTATTTACAAGTTCAAATATAAATATGAATACTTGTGCCACAAATACTGTCTTGTATTTGTAGTACAAATATTAATACAACATTAAATATTCTGGCACCAGCAGCGAGAATTTTGTCTGTGACATATACAAATTTGAATATTTTCTCTTGAAAAGACTCATTCTAATGTTCCTTATTACATTTTGTCCTTAACTGATTCGAGCTCATTTTTAAATGGCACTTTTTCACACTACTTCAATTATCTAAATTCCTTTTCGAGTTCTCACCCACAAATCAGGATTTGTAAGACTTCAAACTTTTATTACAAAACATTCTGCTTGCAAAAATCAATTTTTAAGCAACAATCAATACTTTTACTGTTTGTGTCTACATCTCTTTCTGTATTCACAACTTAAGCGACCGTACTTTCAATAGCCTGCAAAACCGACTACAGTTGAACAGAAATTTTTCACAAAACATATTCGAAAAGGACTTGAGTTCTAGTCAAAGCTAGCATAAATTTCGCAGGCAGAGCAGCGGAGTGCAAAGTGAGAACAGAAAGCCAGAAACGAGAGAGTTGTAGGGAAGCTTAGACGTGCGTTTAAATGAAACGGAACGAAAATTGCATTTATAGGTGAATTTACCACCATAGAGTTCATAATTTCACTTGGCATCTTAGGGTAGATACAATGCATACGTACGTGCGTACATATTTAACTCATACATACAAGCATACTGCATTGATACATACAGATACATAATTGCATATACATTCATAAGTACATATGTAAAAAAAGTAACAGTAACAACCATACGAACAGTGAACTTTCATTCATTCATACATTCATTCATCGACCACCCTAAACACCCTGCATAGCATTTTAAGTTCTATTTCACACACACACATACACACGCCCCCTGTAAAAAGTTGAATGCAAAAATTATGGTTCATAGTTCGTTGGTTATGAGACACTGAAAGCTAAAGCGTAAGAAACAAATTGATACATACAGCAACAAAGGAAAATTGTTAGTAGTAACTAATTTAAACTTTAAACTAAATGAGCAGTGAGCGATGAGATGAGAGCTGCAGCAAAGCAAAAACAAAAACAAATCATAGCATGTAACTTGTTCGATTAAGCAAAGCAGCAGCGACGGCAGCGCAGGCTGGCCAGCGGATGTATGTAGCGAGCATGTAAAAAAAGGAAGGTTTAAAATTTAGTCACATACTTTTAGGCAACATTAAAGCATTAAATAGCCGAGCAGAGCGCTCGGCAAACGAGTTAGCGGCAGCAGCAGCAAAAGTGCATAAATTAAGCTGTAGTCTAGTACGCGTAAAGATTACACTTGCAACTAATATTAAACCAACCAAACACACCAATACTCACACACAAACACGACATATGATAAAAATGAAAATATTAGAAAAAAAGCGCAAAACAAGTCAATAATGAAAACTACAAAAAACAACCATAATACAAATATTTGCATTAGTTAAAAGTAAAATAGTGACTAAAATTAAATGAAAATATTTAACTATAAAAAGTAATTAATATCATGAAAATTGAATAATTCATAAAAGGTATAAATAAATTGAGGAGCAAAAGAATGCGAATGACAGATACTTAAACCAAATCTTAAGCTAAACATAAAATGATCTCTGCAGCAGCAAATAATTACTAATTATGCATAGTTATTAAAATTAAAATTGATTTAAGATTTTCATATAAATGTTGCAAGTGCGAGGCAAATCGATAAATGAAATTCCCGTAGAACAACAGCAACAACAACCAACAAAGATAGTCGACAGCGCACGGCGGCCACAAGCAGCGCAGCTTAAATGTTCCGCGATTTCGCATTGCGGTCGAGCGCATAATTTATACCAACAAAACGCCGAGAAATGAAGCGATTGCAGCAAGTGCTGAAAGCATTCAACTTTCACTTTGACAACCACTAACAAGACAACAATATTTGTATAAACGAAATTAGATTTTGCAAACGAAACACAAAATTTGGAAGGGAAAAATTCCAAAACTTACACTTGTATCATTTGGCTCTTTGGCAAACATATGAAAAAACAAACACACACACAGACAGAAAAGACGGTGCACATTCGTTTTACTGCTTCCTGCTGCAATGGCGTTGCACGTTTCAATTATGAATTCTACTAATATTTCAACAATTGTGTGCATTTGAGCGATGGCCGAATATGAATCAGTAGAAGTAGCAGCGGCCAAGGTGTCTCGCCTCAAAGTTTGAACAGAATTTTTGCCTTGCGTCGAGCTGTTGGCCAAGCGCGAAGTCGTCTCAATGGCTGTGTTGGCAGCAACGCAAAGGGCACAAATTTGATCTCCGCCATGCACATTGATTATGCATTAGTCCTGGAATGTACGGAACGGGCTCGAGATGGCGACAAAGGCCACATGATTTAGTACGATTTGGTCCTCAGCGTTGCTGTCGGATGCTCAACAACGTTCATGACTGATCGACTGATTTCCAAACTGATCGCGTTACTCGTTTTCCACCTGTTTTGAATTTTTTTGTATGGCCAAAGTTTCGCTATTAGTTGTATGCTTCTCTTGAACACTTGACATTTTGTCGTTACGCGGTTTTGAGTCAGAAATTAGTCGACTTATATCTTCACTTAAAATTTTTAAAACTTTTGAGCCACTTATGTATATGGCAAATTTTTAAATAATTTTTGGGAATTTCTTTGTTTTCAAGGTTCTTATGAGCAAATTGTTTTAGGTCCCTTATTCTGTTTGATTTTTTTCGTAAATTGTTTTGGGCAATGCGTCTAGAACAGAACATCAACTTCATTTGCATAGTTTGAATGTCGAATGAATGAAACCAACTGAATGCATATGCAAAACTAAGTACAGATAGAAATGCGAAGTTATACTTTGTTGATGATGAAACGCCTTGCCAAGACAACAACGTACTCAATGCAATGCATTTTACAGAAGGAAGTTTCAAACGCAAATTGAACATAGTGCGGCGAAAGCTTAAGAAAGCAAAGCGCTTCTTTCGGATCGTCATCGGGGCGTCGACGCAAAGAGCCAGCAGGAGCACGCCGGTAGCAGGCGCCGAAGCAATGCAGCCAAGCAAACTGTCGATGAGTTTCGGAAGTGACAGTAAACCGAACACTGATGCAGTAATAAGCGAAACCGACAAAACAATACGGAAGAGTGAAAAATGCGCCAAATCCCTAAAGCAAAAACCAAGCTTGGCGGCTTTTGATAAATATCACCACAGGAAATCGACACGCATTACAAGGCTAAACAGAAACAAAAGTTAAAAGAAGTAAATCGTTTATATATATATATTAGGTATATAGCATATTTACAACAACAAATCAGCAAGCAAAAAAATAGAGTCCGGTGGTGGGCGTATTTAAGAACAGAAAGAGGGGGCATTCGTAGGAATTTAAGAGACGAAATGCGAACCAACACAAAATCGAGTCACACGACTCGAGTTGTGTGGAAGCTGAAGCGAATGGAATGAGGACGGAATTCCTTTAATGATACATAGCGCGAAAAAGCATATTGGAAAGTGTAAAGTTTCATTCGTGACTCGGTAGACTTCATTGCCAGCATTGCGTTTGTTGAACAAATTTTTTCTACCGACAGACAAGCTTAAGCGACAAGAGCGTGTAACCTAAAACGCCATTAGGACTGTAGCGAAAATTGAACTGCAGAGTAATGAACAACAACAAGAAGAGCATAAAACAACCAGAACAACAGCAACAACCACAGTTATAAAGCAGCATAAAATATTTATTATATTATAAAATTACTTTACTATATATAAAAAGAAGAAGAGCAGAGAAGAGAAAACGAAATGAAACGAATCGTGACGCGAGAATAATCAGCATTTGCGTAAAAATGATAAAACTAATATTTGTAATGACAAAGTGCTGACGAGTCTAAGCCACACAACCACACACATACACACACACACAGCCACTTGCGTACACATAGACACATGCCGACACAGACACAGATACAGATATTTATATGTATTACGACAACTTTAAGTTACAACAACTACAACAAGCAGTTGCTACAACCACAAGAAAATATGAAAGTAATAATAGAAATCTAAAGGATGCAAGCAACAGCAACAACAAGAATAAGAACAAAACAAAAAATTAAAAAATTATAACACAAAAAAAAATTGCAAAATCTTTAATAAAAATATTATGATATAATCAACCAAAAACAGGGCGAAATTTCCTTCCTTGCATGAAACGTGTGTTCAATGTTTTGGGAATTGGTTGTACCAGCTGCAAAGAGTTTGGGTTTCTTTCTATATTTCTTCCGGTTCTCCCATTATTTTTTTAATTTTACATGCCGCATTAACGGAACGAGCAGCAAGTTTGTACAATAAATTGTGTAAAAAATTAATATTGTAACATACATTGCTGATTAATCGAATGTAGCCCACCAAGCAAAATGTGAGAAATAGGCAACAATCGTCAGTGGCAACAAATTGGCGCCTCGACGATTTATTGCCGCAGTGACAAATTAGCAACATGTCACGAAAACACGTTGTTTTTCAGAACTTTGAAATATCGAATTGATATATTTTGTATTTCAGGGAGTTTGATCGCATTTAAAAAATTTGTATTCATTCGTCGACGGTTCATTGATCAACAGCATTGATTGAAGCTCAAAACAATGAGAGCAACATTGAATATTTGTATGCAAGTGAAATTCCATCCCAATCAAAACTGACTGACATTTTATAAATTGATAATTTCCCAAACAATATGATGTATTTAGATATGAAAACGAATCGTCCAGGCGATAAGAAAACGACACGTCACGGCGAGTTCCTTTCGGCGGACGTTTTAGAACGACTGATGATACGAAATCGATACGCTGGCGATATTACCGGCGATCAATTTGTTACCGGGGGCGACTCGTTTTCTTATTGCCGGCAACAAAAAATGTCTGGTGGGAGGTTTTCTAACTAATCGAAAAAACTTTTATTGGCCTAAAACACATCCATAAGTCGATGAATCAGTGAAACTTTATGCAATTCTTAAAAGGCCAGTAATCGATTAATCAACAGATTCACTTGTCATAAAGCTCTAAGTCTAAGTTTCATCTCCAGCACTGCTCAGCACTCGACTAACTGTTGTAACTTTTTTGCGTTTGTTTTCGCAGGTCTGTTGCTGCATCCGAGCGTGCATTCCTCGTCGTCAGGCACCTGTACGTCTGCCTCCAACTTGTCCGCGCTCAACAGCCAACAGCCGAGCAGTTTGAACAGCTTGGCCAGCAGCGGCAGCTCGTCGGCGCTGCATCATCCCAACAATATTCTGCATGGACGTAGCGGCTTGCGCGGCGGCGGCTACGAGCATCCCATACTGAAGTCCATGTACGAGGCACAGCATCAGCAGAATCAGCAATCACAGGCGGCGGCGCTGTTGGCGGCGCAGCAGGGCCTGCAGGCGCTGCTCTCACCGTCCTCCTCCACCGGCAGCAGTAGCCTGAACAACAGTAGCAACAACAACAACTACTACCCACACGCCATGGACTGTGATCCGCCGAGCACGCAAATGCAACTGCCGCCACCGCCACGTTTCATCGGCAATTCGGGCGGCGGCATTGCGTCTTCCAACTCGTCGTCGTCTTCCTCGAATAGCAACAACAGCGGCGGCGGTGGCAGTAGTGGCGGTCGCTTGCGCAGCACGCACCACAACTTCACCGCGCCACAAAAGTCAGCGCCCCAGGTGCTGGGCCAGCCGCAGCCGAAGCACCTGGCAACGCATCACAGCTACGCACCCGCCTCACTGCCACTCGATCTGGTGCACCATCCGCTGTCGACGGCCGCCTCGCACCTCATGATGACCGACTCGAGCGTAATTTCAGCGTCGGCGGCGGGCAGCACTTCCGGCCCCGCGTCCTACTCATCGCTACTGCACCAACAGCAGCAGCAGCAACAACAACAGCAACAGCTGCCGCACACGTTCGCCATGCCGGGCTTGCAGCCCAGCCACATGCTGGTTGGCGACATGGCGCTGCACCACCTCCAGCAACAGCGTCGCGGCGACAGCGTGTCGCGGTCGCTGCTCGGCAGCAACAGTAGCCTGCACGGTGCGAACATAGGCGGAAACGGCGCTGCTGTGGCCATGAGCGGCAGCGGTACGGTGGCTGCGAGCGGCGGCGCCAACAGTGGCGGAGGCAGTGCCAGCAGCGGCAGTGGGGGCGGAGGGGGAGATGCCTCGTCACCCATGGTCGGCGTTTGTGTTCAGCAGAGTCCTGTAGTAATTCACTAGTTTTTAGTTTATATTTGTATTTAATTTTACCATCGTCTAATGCTAGAAACTCACCACATACACACTCGCACCCAACCCACACACACACACCCAAACGCATGCGTAGGCAGATCCACATACATTAAGGTGTGCTACCGGCAGCCACTGTTGCAATTTAAACGTTAGACCCTTCTAAATCTGCCGCTGCGCTCCTTCAGCTTCCGACCCTCGATCCGCTCACACTCCCCCATCCGCGCTCATAGCCACCATCCGACCGACTACTTTGCACTACGCTACTCGATTTAAGTACATACGCCTATGTAGCCTGCAAACGGCAGCCGAAGCCAACAATGGGCCAATTGCACAGCCGTGCTGCTAATTTAATTAATTAACTATATTTCATTGGAAATATACAAATTCTTATTTACAAGAGAAAAATTTACAATTTGGCAGTTTGATTTCTATTTGTACGTCTCGTCGTTTTTTAAATGTCGTTTTACAGTTGCTGCTGGCTTGCTGTACGGTTTGTTTCAGTTGTTTCATTGTTGTTAGAGTAAATGTTTCTTACCAGGAGGAAAAAATCGAATAAATGCGGACTAACTGATGGAGTGGCAAGCACATTTTGTTTAAAATCGAGAAGGCAATTTTTGTTTGTGAACCATCAAGAATGTGACTATAGTCGGGTCGTTTAAATCAAAAGAATCGAATCGATATTAAAATGAATTACATTTAGGAAAAAATTCTGTAGTATTACCAGCGCAAAAAGTTTGAATACCGGTGTTTTGGGCTATTTTCATTGAATTTTTTCAGCTTTGTTTTATGGCTCATTCAGACTTCGACTTTCTTTGTCACAATTTACATTTCTGACATGAATCCTGCCTTTTTAACAGTCCGTCCATAGAGTTTTGTCTTCAATCATTCGCCCCTATCCACACAGCAACTTCAAGATTGACCCTTTCAGCGCTGAGAAAATTATCGAATGCACTAACAAAGGTTCTTGACTTTGTCAACAGCAAATAGGAAAGTTATTCCTTAAACAGTAAAATGCTGATGAAAACTGATTGGTTTCAACTGCACAGCACAAAAGTGAGAGAGCTACAGCTTTCGACGCAGCTTGGCGCAGTAAATACCGCAGTGGCGCTGTTTTCTGCGCATTACATTAATTTTTATTTCCTAGCTAGAAAGCAGCATACGTAAGCCATTAGGGGGTGGTCTGTAGTAACAGCTCGTTTTCTTAGGTGTTTTTTGAAATTCTACTGTGAAGTAACTATTCAATTTTTTTTTATGCGGTTTTTTTTTTTGTTTTATTATACTTTTAACTACAAAATTCAGTATAAGGTTTGAAAAAATATTGATTCGTTGCTGCACTGCAGCGCCGCAAAGTGATGCCCTCCAAAAAACATGCGTTGACACGATTGCTCCAGTCTGAAACATGGAAATCGGAAAATTTTTTTTTTTTTGTAATCTATATGAGTGCGATTATCGTCCGACGGGAGCTTCTTTGTTTTTCATCAAAATTCTCAAAATGGCGCGACTTGAAAGTAAAAAATTTTTTTTTCCCATTTTTTCAAATGAAAAAAATTTATTTAACACTAACTAATAACAAAATCGAAAAAACGCTCGTCGGACGATAGCGACAACTTTTAGAAACATTAAAAAAAAAAAATTATCAAAATCCGTCTACTCAATCATTTGTAATCGTGTGAACCAGTTCGAAAAACATGGTTTCGGGAAAAACGCGTTTAAAGTTTTTTGTTCACTGAAAGTACTGTGGAAGTTCGGCGGAGCGCGTGACGAAACCTCCTTTACAAATGACTTTCCGGTCCGAATTCATCAAAGACCATTTTTTATACGATAGATAACATTACCTGTTGAAAAATGCAAAAAAAAAATTTTTTGAAAATTTTACTACAGAACACCCCCTTAAGTGGAAATTATAAAACCGAATAATGAGAAAATATGAATCATAAAACAAGAGTATTTTAAAACAAAAAAATATCTTAATACCCCGAATATTGTGTTATTTATCAATAATCGTGAAACCAACTATAATGAGAAATTAAATTGATGAAAAATATTCAAATTAATGAAATAGTATACAAATAATAAAGTGACGATACTTTACTATTAATACAAATATGACAAATTGTTGAAATTATTTATAAAAATAAATTAAACGAAATTAAAAGCAACTAAACGATCTAAAAACTAATTAGATTCTTAAATTATCGAATGAAATATTAAATAAAAAATGCAAATATAAAAATTTTAATTAATATAAATTTTTGAATAAAATTTAAATATTTTATTTTTAAATTAAAATAAATTCGAGTTAACATGAACGATTTCTAGCTGAAAAATCTACGCTGTATTAGCGTAAAATTATCATAAGCTTCGTTAGAGATCGAATTGCATGCAAACGTAAAAGAAAATAGTCGACGTTAGGAATTAGGAACATTCACGACAGTTGATTTGCAGCAACATATTTATGTTGCATCTATTTGCCAACTGTAGTGCTATAAGACACAACCAAGAGTTTTGACATTAAGAAAGCAAACCGGAAATTGTTCAGTTGAACTTAAGTATAAAAATGCTACAACCCCCATTAGTACGAAAAAAAACGCAGCGTAAAATATATTTTAAAGCGAACATAGAGTTTGTTGCAAAGCATAACTTTAAAAAATGCAAAGCAAACCATAAGCAGCAGGTTAAGTTATGTATTAAGCCAATAAGTATAACAATAAAAAAATGTTGCGTAAGAATAAATATGCAATGCTGTTGTTTCATTGAGCGTATTCCATTCTCTATTTCATTTAGAAAACCAAATTCAGTTGCAAAAAAAAAGCAAATTCACTACATTTTTAGTGCCATATGCGAATAGGAAATATCAACAAAAGAGCAGTCGTTCTTCCACTTAAAACATCACTTGCGCACGGTAGTGCTTTTGCAGCTTGTTGGCTCTGCAGCCCAGCTTCATCTGCCATTTGGCCTGCACGCGCTTCATCACGTGCAGATCGCGCGCCTTGCGTGCCGCCGCCTGCTGCTGCATGTTCGTCCATCCCAGCGCACGGTACTCGGTGAGCACCTTGTGCAGCCGCCGGTCCGACTTCTTGGGCACCAAGGCGCGCTGCGGATTCAAGCGCTGCTTGTAGTAGCGCAGCAGCGAACGATGGCCGATTACCGCGCCTGAGGGCAGTACCAGCTGGTACTCGTCGCCATCGAGCAAATCGGGCACCACCTCCTCGTCGACATCCATGCCCTCTTGCTGCATTCAGTAAAACATTAGTCATATATATAGTCATAACATTATTTCATTTTTTCTTTCATCTGCACTCACGTGATCTGGATAGCTTCCGCTGTAGTCATAGTAGTCGGCATACTCGGCCAACGCCAAACCCTCGTGCAGCATCTGGCAGTGGCCCTTGTCGATCATGTGTTTGCGCACCGCATCTAGGGAGTAGAACGTCTTGCCTCGGTCATTGCACCACAGGCAGATGAAGTAATTTGCCACTTTTTCGCCCAAATAGTAGACGAGCCCCTCCAGATCCACACAGAATTCAGCGTCCGGTATGAAGAAGGAATGTGCTACGGACATGTGCTTTAGATTCTCAACCAGATCCAAACTGACCTGTGGGCAGAAGAGGCAGTCCTTCTCTGTCAATGGATTCTCGGCAATCTTCTCCCACTCATCGGAATTGACCTGGGTAAAATTATTCAATAAATGGAATTTTTAGCATATCAAAAACAAAACGACAGCCTCTAAATTACCTCCTCCACTTCCTCCTCATCGATATTTTCGAACTCGTCATCATCTTCTTCCACCACTACCTCTCCGCCCGCGGCGCCTTGCAGCTCCAGCGCAAATTTACTTTTGCCCGCCGCTATGGCTGCAATTGCTGGATGTGGCCGTGGCTGCACTACACTCTTCGTAGTCACATCCAGTTCGCGCCCGTTGTGTTCGCGCTGGAAGCGTTCCAAATTATCTTTGTGCTTTTTACTCTTCAGATGGTTGTCGTGCGCCTTCTGGTTGCCGAACTGCTTGCGACAGGCATTACAGTAGAGGCTCATCTGCCTCTCCTGCTGCGCGATCTCCTGTGCATTGCGCATTTGCAGCACACGGCTTTGAAACTCCTCGGCAGTGACAGGCGGCAGATCCGCAACGCGTCGCTTCAGGTTGTAGCGATGCCAGTCGGTTTTGTAGTGTTCTCGCTGCACCTCCGCGCTGAGGAATTTTACGTTGCAGTTAATGCACGTGAAGGTGGACATTTTGCGACTTATTCACTTCTGTAGTTTTGACTTGTATGTTCTACTTCGTAATTTCACAAAATAATTTGGCTATTGCACGAAACAAAAAAGACACGTTCTTTAGCAAAGATGACAGCTGTAACAGCTGGACCAACTGATGGTTGAGTTGTCCGTAATTGATAAAGCATACAGGGTTGCATAGCCATCTTTTACATAAAGAATTGTTAATGCGAAATATATAAAAAATTTTAAAACATTTGTTAGTAAATATTTCAAAAATTTTGAATTAATCTAGTTCAGCAGCAGCACTTATATAATTCAATGGCTGCATGCGCCATAATTTGGTGTAATTATGAGCCGAATAATATTCAGCCGAACCTCATTTATAGTTCGGCTCTTCATGTAATCGGATATAACGACTCGCCAATGCCATCATAAGAAATTGGAGTTTTACGCTTTATAACTGCACATTGAGTTGGAAAAAAACTATAGTGAAATATTTCACTATGATCAACACTGCAACACATGCAAAACATGAAAATCCCAAACTTTTGAATATTAAAAAAAATTATAAATTTAATGATCGTGATTTTTATGATTCTGATTTCAACTACTTGAAAATTTATTTTTAAAACTTAAATTCATTTCGGAATTCCACAATAGAGGCACACTTTTTAACAGTCTCTCCGCACATTATTCGTCCAACACGTTGTCCAGCCACTGCTGTATGTCATCCTTATTGGCGGCGTCATCTTTCGGGGGCGCTTCGTTCTCCTTCGACGTATCCGCTGGCTTAACAGTATTTTGCGAACGTCCCGAGCCACTCTTCCGGCTACCGCTGTTGATCTTGATTCCCGGATTTGTTTCATGCTCGCGCAACACCTGCTGATAGTTTTTCTCCGCCAGCTCTGCTGCCTGCTCCATGGACAGCAACTGTTCGCGTGTAAACAACGATGCTGCATAGTCCATGCGCTTGTAGAATGGTATGGTTTGGAGGCCGACATTCAGCAGTTTCAGATTTAGCGTGAAATATTCGCTGGCTTCCGTGCTGTCTAGCAGCTGCTCGCTCTCGGCATTTTCCCAGTTCTTCTCTGCAGCAAATTGAAAGTGTCCGCCCACCGATGTGGGCAGCTGCGCCATCAGCCTGAAATCGCCCGCATGCAGTTGTGCTGCCACCGCGTCGTCGACATCGTCCTCAACGTCGTCCAGCGAATAGCGTCTATGCGGTTGTGGCTGCGGTCGACTGCTGGCCCAGCCGCGATGCACACTATCGCTAGAATCAGCCACATCGACGACGACGCGCACCGCGTCCGCAGCTTGCGAGCTGGACGATGTGTTATGGTTGTTGTTCTTCTGCGGTCCGGAAGGCGGCGGCCGCTTGCGGTGCTGCTTCATTTTGCTGCGTTTCCTGAATTCAACAAATTTCTTATAAGCAACAGCGCATGCTTACGTCAGCTTGCAACTTACTCCTTTGATCGATTGTCCTTGCTTTCCATGCTGGAACTCCGTTCTCGAGCTGCTAACAACAAGGGCTGCAAAAATAAATTTCTTAGCGATTTGTTTACGTTGCTGCTGTTGCTGGTGGCAATCGCTGTCGGTGTGTCGCTGCGATATTCGGAAAAAGTAGTTTTTAGTCCAAAACGTACTAAGGAGGTAAACTGAAAATTGTATCATGCATTATCACGTGGGATGACTCCCCTTACAAGTAAAAGGAGTCAATGGCCTAATTCACACAGTTTGTGGGGCTGAAAAGGGATAAAGCCCGAACTAATGAATTGAGAGGCTAATTTTGTTTACTGATGAAAAGACTTCCTCTTGCTATACGAATATTTATTTGCAAATAGGCTGAAATACGGTTAGTGCCCTACACTCTGCATTTCATCAAGTGGTGCTTGTTTGTTTGTTCGTGTAAAAATCATTATTGCATTTATTATTCATAATTAAAATAAATATAAATGCACATTCAGCGTTGCCCAAGTTTTATGTAAATTTGACGCCAACGCATGTATGAGGCCGGATGGCAGCGAAGCGGCCAGGCGAGTGGGAAGTGCGCAAACTTGCGCGCAACTCGAGCAAGTGCAGTGCGCCAAGATGATAATCTTTTCATGTGCATGCATAATTAGAAAAAGTTGTGAGTTTTTCGAGTCGAAAAGTGCGCAATAGAAACGGGCGCTGCTTGCATATGACGCGTACTCGCGCGCCGTGCGGCTGACTTGGCGTTGCTCGTTAGGCGGTCGCTGTCGCCGCTGCGCTTTTTGTGGGACAAGGCAGCCAAGGGACATAACATGGTAAAACCCAAATAAAAGAGAAGAAAAAACGCTAACGAAGAAAGGCGCGAGAGAGACAAACGCAATAAAATAATTGCAAAATTTGAATGCATAATGAGAGATTTACAAGTGCGCGGCGCAGAGATGTTGCGTTGGGCGATGTCGCCTAATGGGCGTTTTTGCATGAGGTACACGATGGCAGGGAAAAGTTGTACAAGGACACTTTTTATTTTACCTATTTTGTTGTTGTTGTACTGTTACATAAACAGTGAATGCGATGCGCATTTCTTTCAGTCGCCATGCGAGTTTTTTAAAACGATTTAAACAAGTGTAGAGCGGCAGCACGCTACGGTCAGGTATTGTCACAACACTAATAAGAATATAGAGAAAAATTATATATATTTAGTGCAGGTAACATGTAAAATGTTGATAGCATTGAAGGCTAATATGGACTTTGGTTGGATTGTTTTCGACGACTTGGGTTTTGTTAGGAAAGTTGTCTTTGTTTAAAGTCAGCCAGCTGCTTTGGCAAAAAGGAAGTTACGAAAGCAGTCGCGACTGTTTCATACTAAAAAAATGTATTTTGATTTAGCAATTCAATCAAAAGTTACACTTTCTGCGGCCAAGAAGTCGACTCTGATAATTTTTTTAATAATCGAGCCCTTCAAATGAAAAACTTCGTTTTCAAATGTTTGGTCTAAAACCAATGACTGTGTCTTTCATTGGGTTTGTCAATGAAAAAACATATTAACCATCAATCTAACCTAAAAAACTATCATTTATTCAAAATCACAAGCATTGCTCGCGCTACATAGTCTGTAGCGCTCTTATGCAGCATCTAACACCGATTATCTCATTATAGACAAACTCAGAAAATGCAACTACAGAACGTTGATGCAGTGAAACTTTGCTGCACTTTGCCAAGTACGTTTGTAAAAAGTGACAGCTTTTGAAAGTCTTTACTTTATGTTAGAAGTAATTAAAATAGTTCACAAGGTGCACGCACACACACTCCCACCCATTCGCCCGACAAGTGCTTGTATGTCCTTTTTATACAATTTATACAAAATTACGAACAATGAGCAAATTTTGTAAAGACGAATATCCGTGTGTATGATCAGCGCCATTCAGAGCGCCGATAAAAGCATGAAAGCCACACAATCAATCTGCTGCTTAGCACAGAATAAACACACTCGTCGCAAGTATACTTTTCACATACCGCATGCATGGAATTATCTCAGTTTTTTAAGAAGCCAAGGAGAATGAAAAATATCGTTGCTGCTGGCGCGCACTGTTTCTCGTTTTTATGCACTTGCCACTTGTCTGCGCAGCCCGGCAATTATTGCTAACCGAACAATGAAGCTTATTAATAAGCCAAAAATGCCAGATTCACAAAAATCATCCCCTCGCGGTCGCACCCTCTCATTAACAATTGCCCTCTGGCCGTGTTGCGAAAAATGTGCGGATAAAAGAAGGCTCGCAATCAAAGGAAGCAACCGAAAGCAGCAACAAATCGTTGCTGTGTGGCTTTTCATCAGTTAACATCAATTCGCCTTAAATTAACCGTGAAATTTAGACATTTTCACACAAACACACATGCACACACAGAGAGTGGAAGCCAGAATTGCTACAGCCAGTGCCTTTTCATCAGCGCAAAAACAACAAAAGAACAACATTAACAAGCACAAAAACAAAGTTTATTGTGCATGAGCTGGATCGAGTGTTATTGCTGTCATATAATGGCAACAGCTTAGTTATTAACAACAACAAAAACATTGACAAACAAAAACCAACAATTTGTCAAACAAATTAAGCCCTTAATAGGGTAGTTCACCACCTTGACTCGGCGTTGAATTTGTGTGAATTCGATGTATGAGCCGTGTTTATACGACGATGCACAATGGGAGGGAGGATGGCAGCGTTGCGCTAAATTGTTTACAATGCGCAAAAAAAAGAACGTCAAGTGGTTGTTGAAAAGTATGTGAATGACAAATACTCGAAGTCGAGAGAAACTCGAAACTATAAATAACACAGTGCAACACTGAAAAAAGGGACACGGTCAAACCCGTCTCATTCCATAGAGGACCTCTGTAGATGAAAACGTGTCAAGTGATTTTTCCCGGGATGTTCGAGTTTTTTTGTAAATGCAGTTTAAAGATGGCGGCTTAATGCCCCTTACTGAAACTTTTAAAACATCATATCTTTTGACTCAAATGTCATAAAGGAATAATTTATACGTCAACTGAAAGCTAATGATATCAAGTCGATGACACAATATCCTTTTTGGAAAAAATTCATGAAAAACGGATATGAGGGACCTCAATTAAATTTGTATCCTTGAATATCCCGAAAACCGTGAATCATGACTGCTGAGACAAAACAGTATTGACAGTATTAAAAAATTGTATTGGCTCAGATTGTCTACATGTTAATTTACATACACACTTGTCCCTTGATTTTGTTTTTGTATGAATATCAATTACAATACACCTTCTCTTTCCCACAGAACTTAGTCTGGCCGCTAAATTGGCGTTGAATTTTCACACCACTATGTCGTACAACATTTATGCTTTCTATTTGTTCAGGCGATTAAGTTGCCAAATCTGTGCTTTAGCATAGTCCGACGTGCGTCTGAGTGGTGATAAGGTGTATCACAAATTGATGCTTAATGAGATATTATAAATGCTTCTGTGAAAATTGTATGACAAGTCAATAGAGTGGCAAATGGTGGCAAGTAAAGTGAGGCAAATGTATTTCTGCAGGCTTCGAATTTCTAGTTTTGGGAGAACAGAGCAAGTATTCACCCCAACTTTGAAAGTTCCTCATTTGACACAGTTTTCAGTTTCTTCAGTTAGATTATGTAAATTATTTGTTTGTCTTTTCTACAGATCATATTACATTATTTACGTTTTCTATAATCAGGAAATGATAAAGACAAGATAATGGAAAATGAAAGAAATCTTAACTTCAAAAAGCCTTCCATCCAACCGTTTTTGTTTATCCACTAAATGATTTAGAATCGTCCAAACACATCAGACCACACCCACTGCTCACAGCCAGAAAACTAAGCGTCCAACGGTGACAATCAAAAGCAACAAACTACGTGCAATAGGAAAACAAATGGCAAAACAGATGCAAATTGTTTGCTGATTTTAGTGCGTTGCTCGAAGCCGGCGGCACTTAATTTTAATGATTTTTAAATTTGTCTACTCCTGAGCCGCTGGCGCACAGCGTGCGAAAGCGGCAACGCGCCCAGCGGCAACCACAATGCCACGCCGCAAATAACAAACGACCGCCAACAAATGACTATTATGTCATCATTAGTGAGCGCCGCACTTGACTTCCGGCTGCAGGACTCGCCATGCTGCGTAAAAATGGCACAGACACCACCAATTTGTGTGTTTTTTTTTTTTTTTTTTTTTTTTTTTTTTTTTTTTTTTTAACGAGGAGGGAAGCATCGAAAGCCTAGGGTAGTGCGGGACTTTAATCCGCTAAACCCTCCTCTCGTCCGAACGGTTAACCCCCCTGGGTCACCGATAGGTATTGCGTCAGGAGGCCGTTAGGAGCATTTCTGCTCAATCGTTCGTGTGTCATGTCATGTCATGTCCGGACTTACCAATAGCATAGGCCACACTGCCCTGGCTTCCCTGTTGCTGCAACTGTCACCACTGCCGCCGCTGTCCTAGCTGCACCAGACCATCATCCGTGCCGTGTGCTCGTCGACGCGCGTTGCGTGCGCGCTCTTCCAACCGCAGTTTTTTTATTATCTCGGCGGCTGCCGAGCTAACCGCCTCCCACTTCGCCGGAGTGTCGCACATATGAGCGACGAGGTTGGCCTCCGATGCCTCCTCTCCGAGGACTTCTTGTAGTTTGGCGTGTACGCCGGCGAAACGCGTGCATTGGAAAAGGACGTGCCGCGCGTTTTCGTGCTCTGCTGGGCAGCGCGGACAAAAAGGGTCCTCCTCATATCCATATTTATGGAGATATTCCCTGAAGCAGCCGTGTCCGCTGAGTAGCTGCGTCAAGTAGTGGTCCAGTTCCCCGTGCCGTCGTTTGATCCACTCCTCGATTTTTGGGATAAGTCGGTACGTCCACCGTCCCTTGGATGACTGGTCCCACCTGCATTGCCATTCGCGTGTAGTCGTTTTTCTTTCGATTTCTTTGGCGGCGGCTGTCGTCTTCTCGTCACGCTTGTAGCAGCGCTGCATTTCCGCTGCGAGCAGATCGATCGGTGGTTTGCCGGCAATGACACCAATGGCGTCATCCGACACTGTGCGGAATGCGCAGGCGACGCGGAGTGCGCTGAGGCGGTATACCGATCGGATGCCTTTTATGCGTTCACGGATCTTTGCCACATCCGCCCAGATCGGTGCTGCGTATAACAGTATAGACGCCGTCACTGTTGAGAGCAGTTTTCGCCGGCTAAAGCGGGGACCTCCTATGTTTGGCATCATGCGTGCGAGCGCGCCATAGACTCGCGTGGCACCAATTTGTGTGTGTGTGTGTGTGTATGTGGGCCTATATACAACCCTCTGGGAAATCGGACTGGTCCAAGTCTAGTTTTTCAACTGGTCGTTTGACAGTCATATATGACCTCAGAATCGACTCGTTTTCTTGTAGCAAACTCACCCTTTTAACATGGCGGTGTCCTAGGCGTCGGTCAATTGTCCCCGTCTGTATCCATTTGCAACTAGTCCAAGGTTAGTCCGAAGCAAACCAGTTTCCAAACCAGTTGCAAAGCGACTAGTTTGCGAACTACTTTATTCTGGATTAGTTTTCTAACCAGTTGATTTTTGTAAAGGAAAATAATCATTGAAATTTATAAATATTGATTTTATTGCAAAAATATTATTAAGGGGGTCGTCTACGTAGCGACCCGATTTTCGTTTTTTGTTTATTTAATCGTAATCTTTCAAGAGGCAAGATCATAAAAATTATATTTGTACATATTCGAATGCGGGATGACCTTGAGCCTGCCCTCATCAGAATTTTGATATCAATTTCCCTGCAAGATTTTGGGCCAACCACATAACCTACAACAAAAAATGAAACTAATCTATATTTGATATTACATCAGCTATACTTAGACACGAGCTTTTTGTAAAATTCCAAAATCTCTCGAAATGCTGGGCATTTTTGAAAAAAAAAGTTATTTTTTCCCTTTTTTTCAAATGTTTATTTTCTGTTATAATATAAACTCGATTGCCTAGCGTGAGTGCACTAGACTGTCATCCCAGAGGTCCAACAAATTTTTCTGATTTTTCCTGTTCTCTAAATTTTCCTAAAAACCCTGCAACATATCCAAGTTCATTGATTCCTAACCCAATTATTCCTATTCCACTTACTTCTATGCAATAGAACACGCAACTATGCGCTGTGCGGCTGATAAAAGCAAACAAATAAACAGTTACGCAAAAAGGCGCACGAGCGACATCTGCAAGGGGAAGCAGACAACTGTGAAAACAGCGCACCAACCTGATCTAGCGAGGTCCCCAACCATTCTACTGTAACCTCCTCACAACAGATGGGGCTACGAGCGGAGGCGACGTTCCTGAGCGGCGTTAGATGATTCCATCACTTAGGACTACCTGCGGCAGGCCAATCACCTACCCTGGCAGAACAACGCAACTGATTAATATAACCAACACAAGGCTGTCTTGTGCCATAGGGCCTATGCTCCCGTGAGGAGTGAACAAGGAACAAAAAAAATAATAATAAAAAAAAACAATATTTTGTCAAAAGCTCGTGTCTAATCATAGCGACATGGCACACGAATAAGGTAATAGCATCCCCGCAACACCAAAAACCACATGTATTTTGTTGGTAGGATTGTTTATCGCTACTGTCAAAATCAGCTGATATTTTCCGACGAAAGAGGGAGAAACTGAAAACAAACAAAACTGATAGTTGCCAGACGGTGCTGTATTTGAGTGAAAAAACGGGAAAAGTGCTCAGGTCAGTGGTTTTCAGTCAGGTATTTTCATTTCAACCGATGCGGCAACAC
This sequence comes from Melieria omissa, assembly GCA_963971225.1. Lineage (NCBI taxonomy): Eukaryota > Metazoa > Arthropoda > Insecta > Diptera > Ulidiidae > Melieria > Melieria omissa. Next base: position 59,090,031 of record OZ020268.1, read on the forward strand.
AGCACACCGACGATTTTGACAAAAGCGATAAACGATCAGCCGGTGGCTTGCTACAACCACAGATAACTCATCATATAGATGTCCAGTCTCATACGACGAAAACGGCACAAAAATTTCAAGCTCTGAATTACAGCTTTTTTCCGCAAAGCTATTTTACGCACACAACTGCATGTGCTCATCCAGAACTTTTGTCGGATTGAATTAATTTTGAATTTCTTTTCTTGCTTGTGATATTCTTTTTTGCAACATATATTTATGATTTTAGCTACAACGATCACGTACTGTATTTGGTGGAACAGGTAGACAGCACATCAGATATCCGTAATTTCTTTTTCGTAAATTTCGACTCGGGTTCAAGGCTGGTGGGCGGGAAGCAACATTTTTCTTAACATTTAACGTTTTTTTTATAAACCTTTTTAATCGGTTATACCGGAAATTAATAATGTGTTCAAAAAATTTGATATAAATGAATCGGCACTAAAAATTTTGTGCATGATCAAAGAATATAAAGAAAGAAAATAATTTTCTTTGGCATGATACATACACAACGTTGCTAAGGCAACGCATTGTCAATAGCTGCGGCGCCAGCAGGTCTATCCTTTGCGTCGGCGTAACTGTATTGCGACAATGAAGTGACCGCTGAACAATTACATTCGTTTTGGCAGATTTTGCCGATCTTTTCATTTTTTTTGCGAAAAGCAAGTGCCTGGGCGTACCCAGCAACAAATTAAAGGGGGCAAAGACATAACTACATTTCCGAATTCAGAATATAAAATTCAAATAGAATAGAATATAGATTTTTGAGCATATGTATATAAAATATAGAATTACGTAGGGGGAGCTACCCTCCTCTACCCATACCTAGGTACGCCCATGAGCGCCTGTCATCATCAACCGAATCTTTTTGCTGTATGGTTGTTTGTAACCGTATGCTGCGCTTGCGAACAATTATATGTGTCTCCAAAACCAAACAATTCACTAATCAAGAGATCTAGAAACCAAATAAATTGTTCATTCATCTTTTTTTCACGGGTCGTAAAACAAGGAATATACAGTGCAAGCTCGATTTTCGCGACTAATTAAAAACCAGACCTGAAACACGAAAACTGAATTTTCGCGATAACAGAACCCAAAATTTTATTTAAAAATTTTATGTAATTTTTGCAATTAGAATTGTTTTTATTTATATATTTACATTTTAAACAATTTTAAAGAAATTGGAGATTTTGCGTTGCTTTTTTAGCTAATTATTTTTTAAAATAACAGCTGAATCACGTGATTAATATAGTGCTGTTGTCGGCTTAACAATCCAAAAAGGTTAATATACCAAAAGACGGGGATTTCCAATTTTTGGTTATAGACATTGTAATAAAATTAAAAAAATAAAAACAAATAAAAGTCGCGAAAATAGAACCCCGTTTTTCGTAAACTGTCGCGATTATAGAACCTGCAATGTCAAAAATTAAGTCGTCGCGATAACCGGGCCGTCGCGATAATGAGTAGTCGCGAATACCGAGCAACTGTATATTAAAAAAAGAGCCATTAAAAAATTTTTGGCGGCTACAGTGAGGATTGAACCGCGAACTCGTCGTCCGAGACACTCCCACTTACGCGTTTGACCATCACCACTCAATCCCGACTGGCTGCTTAAAAGGTATTATAACAGACAAGCCCCGTTTTGACTAAAAATCACATATTTCTGTATCTCAAAACAGAGCACAATGCGTGTGAAGCGGTGTTTGTGTGAGTGACATTAGAGGCCAAAAAGCTCTTATCGGAGACCAAATTTGTCAAACTTTTTGACACATTTTTTCCTTGGCCGCTGAGTTATCTGTGCTACAACCTTGTAGTTCAGCCATGTCATAGCGACATGTTTTCTGAGCAAGTAAAAAAAGAAATCGAATCGATGCCTGTAAAACTTTTCTTAAAATCGTGCAAGTTAGAGCCTATTTACACGAGGGCTTTTCCCCCTGCGTTAAAAGTCATGAGTGACGAGTTTGTCGTCGAGAAGGGGTGAGAAGTCAGCGGGGTAGGCAAACACGCACGGTCAGCGAATTCCAGGGGTTTTTTTGGCATTTGCTTTGCTCTTTTTCGCACTTTTCTTCAAATTTCAAACCGGCCGGACGCTTTGCTAACAATTATATTTACATCTTCCCTATTATTTAAATTTGAGCAGTTAATAGCCATTTCAGTGACTTCTAAAATATATTCAATAATTTCTTCTTTGTTTAAATCCATTTTTCTTTTAATAATGAGAATATCAAAAACTACGCGAAAATGTGAATGAAAGAAGATTGGCCGCTTAAACGTCCAAAAAGCCAAGCAAAGTTGCAAGTAAAAAGTCTTCATGTAAATGCATGAAGATTTACGCAGCAACTTCAAAAGAGAGTTGCAAAAAACGCAGGGGGAAAAAGCCTTCGTGTAAATAGGCTCTTAGAAAAATACGACTTTCGGGAAAACGCGTTTAAAGTTCACAGGGAGCGTGCGGAAACACCGTGAGCGAGCATGCTCAATGCTCTACAGCTCAATAACCGTGAAGAGTTTACCCAAATCCTTTGGAAATAACATTCCTCACGTCTTCCAAATGAAAATTATGTACAAAAAACAAAAACTATTGGGTGTACAAGTAGAAAACCGCCGTTTTTTTCATAATATCATTCCCAAGCTTTTCAGGCGAAGGGAAATGGATTGCTGAGTCACACCCAAAGAATCCGCGAGTTCTTTCACGTCATAATCACCATTTTTGAATTTCACGAACCATTCTCGACACGTTTTTTCACTGATACACGACTCACTATAAGTTGCTACAATCATTCGACGCGCTTCAGCTGCAGATTTTTTCGAATGAAACGCGAAAAGCAAAATCTCCCGCAAATGACGCTTATTCGGTTCAAATTTCGACATCTTCACGCACCAACAAAAAAATGGACAATAAGAATAAACAAGCGAGATGATGTGGAGTTGTTAACCGATATCTTAGCTTGCCATGTGATGTTTCTGATCGGAATTCTCTCACCGATTTCCAAAGGTGGCACCACCCAGTGGAAAACGGCGGTTTTCTACTTGTACACCTGATATTTTGCAAAACTTTGTACGTAGACGACCCCCTTAAAACAACAAAAAATAATCGCGAATAAAAAAAGTATTGGTGCACGTAAAGAAGAACTTCGATTTGTTGAAACACTTCTGTCGAAACTGTTTGGGGTCTGACGCAGTTCAACATCCTGACTTCGCCTGCAATTAATAAAACAATAAATTAATTAATAAATAATTATATAAACATAATTACATAAATTTATTAATACACACCATTCGACTGTTGCTGCAATTCATTGCTTGACGCAACTACGCAAAATTCTAACTGAAATCATTCAAGACAAAACGTGCAAATCGAGCGAACTTCGAGTCATAGAAACAGAAAGAAAGAAACATTTCTACGTTGTTGTTGTAACAAAAGCATCGCAAGATCAGCCGTAACAGAATATTGTTGATTATTTCACCTCTGTTTCGTCTTTCGTTTCGTATTTTCATGTTTCTTCTCGCCTATGAACGCGCACGCAGAACGTGAACGATTAGACCAAGGTATTGTAATATTGCGTTCAAACTGACTCATTTAAACTAGTTTAAGTAAAAAGAGCTTTTTGTTGAACACAACCGTGCAGACTGCTCAATGAAGTTTAATTTGACAGCAGTTTGTTTACACACAACAAACAAATATTTTTGTAAACTGATGTGCTGGGAGCATAATTCGAGCGAAATATTGGCGCATATTTCATAAACCACGGCATCGTACTCAACTTCATTAAATATTAGACGCCTTGTATTCAGATGCCACAAAAAGGCGATGAATAGAATGAAAGCAGTGCGAGCGAAACGATAATTTTTATATATTTCAACATTTTCACATTTTCAATGTTTGTTTGGTTTTGTTGTGATAAATTGACAGCTGAATCTGTAGGGATGTTTTTTCTGGTTTGTGTCTTCAGTTGACAAAAAAGCTTTTTCATAGAAAGCTTTCGGATGCAACCTTGCGTTAAACTCGTTTCAAAACATGTTAAATGGTTTAACACGTTTAATTTCCAACAACAATTGCATGTGAGTGAACAGGTTTTCGAACTGGTTTTGTTCATTTAACTTGTTTAAGCACATTAAACACGTTTAAGTCGTCAGTTTGAACGCCATATAACGATAAGACAGTCTGTCGCTGTGCAAAGCAACCCTGCCGCTACGTGCCGTGCTATAATCCAATCTGGCAACGACGGCCGCGATAATAACTTTTAGTCCAATCTGGCAACGACGGCCGCGATAATAACTTTTAGTCCAACCTGGCAATGATGGAAACTTTTAGTCCACTCCGGAATGTGCGGGAACGATCTGCGCGATGGCCTGGCAGCAAGGCGAATTAATAAAGGTGAACGCGTAAGGCCAACAACAAAATTCCCATGTATTTTGTTGTTGGATTTGTGCAACTTGCTTGTCAAAATCAGCTGATATTTCATTTCGCCTTAACGCATACAAAACAGAAAAAGTGCGCAGAAGCACAAACAAAAGCACAAATTGTCAAACAGAAGAGTGCGATTAAATTGGTGAGCAGCAAATATTCGTCGTTTTTTTTTTAATATAAATATTATTCTTTCCGCTAACGATGACAAGATGGCACCGACACAGGACTCAATACCTCCTGGTGAAGACACAAATGCTGGTGCGATACTGCCCAGCATCATAAGTTCCGGAACAGACATTAATTTATTCATTCATTCATTACAACATGGCGCAATATTGTAACGATGAGACAGTCTGTCGCGGTGCAAAGCAACCCTGCCGCTACGTGCCGTGCTATAACCCAATCTGGCAACGACGGCCGCGATAATAACTTTTAGTCCAACCTGGCAACGATGGTCGCGGTCATCAGGGAAACTTCTAGTCCAATCTGGCAACGTGCGAGAACGATCTGCGCGACGGCCGGACAGAGTATAAAAGGTGGCCAGATGCGGTGCAGCGAGCCAGTCTGGTTTTGACAAGTGAAGTTGCCACACGGAATAATCAAGCAAATACTTAAGTGTACGAACAGTAAAGTGTAAACTGTGAATAATAAAGTGACTGTTGGTGTATTTTATTGTCTGCGTTTAAGAAACTGACTGTGTTTTATTTTCAAATCACACAATCCAGAGATACGTGACAGCCCACTAGAATTAATATTCGTAACATTTGGTGTCAGAAGTGGGATTGTGGAAAATTGAAGATAAAAAAAAAAAAAAAAAAAAAACTAAAGAAATAAAATTATAAAAGCACGGACATGGTGAAATTCGAGCTGCTGAAGGTGGACCAGCTGAAGAAGGAGCTGGCTGCCTGGAATTTGCCGACTGCTGGCGGAAAGGTGGAGTTGCAGTTGCGCTTGCGAGAAGCATGTGAGGAACGAGGCGTCGATTGGACTGTGCACGAGTTCGGAGCGCAAGAACAAGAGGCGTCGGCCAAAATGGAGGAATCGCCTGCAGGTGCGGCGTCGATGCAAAGTACGACTGCAGCGGCTGTGCCGCCACAAGCAATGGACATGAGCCAGCTAATGGTTGCACTTAAAGGCATGTTCGAGACTTCCAACCGTGAAATGGCAGCGAAGCTGGAAACTACGAATCTCGAAATTTCGGCAAAAGTCGAGAAAAATTCTGAGCGCATAGAGCAGAAGGTAGAGGAAATCTCCAATAGGCTGAACGGGAAAGTTGAGCATCTTGAGACGCGCATGGACAATTGGGACACACGAGTTGACAACCTGGATGAGTCCTTGAACAAACGAGTGGACAGTCTGGAAGATTCGATGCACAGAAAGATAGACGAACGACTTCGAGAGGTACAGCCACGAGAATGTTTGCCACCGGTTCAGGACGGTTTTGCTTGCAGAACAGAAGTGCCTACTTATGATGGTGCTGCGCCGTTCGATACATTTAAATTGCAATTCGACTTGGCTGCTTTGGAAAATCAGTGGACAGATGTCAGGAAAGGTCGGAGGTTGGCACTGGCGCTGAAAGGTCCTGCGGCCGAGGTGATCAAATCAGTTCCAGAATGTTTAAGAAGTGATTACGGTGCCATCATGAGAGCGTTGGCAGCGAAGTATAGCAACGAGCACAACCATGCGCTATACTACTGTGAGCTGAAGAACCGCAAGCAAAGAGCCAACGAGGCGCTGCAGACATATGCAGCAGACATTGAGCGGCTCGTACAGTTGTGCTACCCAAAATTTGGTGCTGATGATCTCGAGAGGATGAAGATTGAGTCGTTTATTGAAGGTCTTCATGATCCAGAAACGCGTCGCAGTTCGTTAATGATGGGCAAGCCGACATTCAAGGAGACGGTGACCAGCGCGATGACATATGAAGCGGCATGGATTGGGAGCACTCGGTATGCCCCTGCAAGGATACGCCAGATTCAGGCGGACAACGACATTCCGATCCAGGCCATAAGCTCTGAGATACCGGGCAGGCCACGAGTGGTCTCCTCTAAAGTTGTCTGCTGGGTATGTGGCAAGCAGGGCCACATATCACGAGACTGCCGCCAACGGAAGAGGCGTTCCCGTTCCCGATCGCAATCGCCTGAAGCGAGGAATACTGACAATCGAGGCCCAGCCAACAATCGCAGGGCTGAGGACGGCGAGTCGTTAAACTAAAACGGGTCAGCCCAAAGGGGCGTGAGCTGATCCCCACAATCTGCCGCCCCATCGTCCTTGTCTCACAGCTGAAACGACAGCCCAGCAGCTTGACAATTGAAGGAAGGATAGATGGAAAGTTGTTCGTGTTGACACTGGATACTGGAGCATCATATTCGATCATAAAAAGGAAGCTGCTGAAGAACTGGGAACCGCTGCATGGCATACAGCTGCGGACTGCGACTGGCGAGCGCGCGCCGGTAAGAGGTAAAGTTACAAAAACGATTGCTATCGGCACCAGCAGCCTGGAACATGAGTTCATCGTCGCGGATATAATGGACGACGTGATTATCGGCGTGGATTTCATGATTAGGCACGGTTTTACGCTGGACCTGAAGGAAAATGTGCTGAGATATGCCAACGTTGAATTCCCGCTGCACACCGGCTATGAGCGAAGCGTGGCGGTAAGGAAGGTTGTATCGTGTCAACACAGGAGGATACCAGCGAATTCTGAGGCGATTGTGTGGGCAAAGGTGGACGAGGACGATGGGACGAGTCGGCTGTGGGTAGTAGAAGCACCGAAACAAGGAGGCAACAACATCATCATCAGACGTACATTAGTGGAACCTAAAAAGGGCAGGATACCAGTCAGAATACTGAACCCCCTGAATGCACCCAGATATGTCGGAAAAGATGAGGTAATTGGCGAGTGTAAGGAAGCTGTAGCAGTGGTCAATTGCGAGAGTAGCCCGCCTGGAGGTAATAAGAAGAGCGGTTTTAACATGGACGCCATACCGCAGGAGAACCAGTGGAGCAGCGAGTTGACGGCCAAGCAGAAACAGAAGGCGAGGTCACTCCTGCAGCACTATGGGTCAATTTTTGCGGCAGAAGCAGGCGGAAGAACAGCAATAGTGAAGCACAACATCGACACCGGAAGTGCAAAACCGATTCGCCAACCGCCAAGACGAGTTCCTCTGGCCAAGAGGGAGGAGGTCACCAATTTGATCGAGAACATGCAGAAAGACAAGGTCAAGAAGGTCGTGCTAGTCAAGAAAAAAGATGGCAGTACCCGGTTTTGTGTGGATTATCGGAAGCTCAATGATGTGACCAAGAAGGACAGTTATCCACTACCTCGGATCGATGACACCCTGGACACACTGTCAGGCACGCAGTGGTTCTCCACGCTCGACTTACGCAGCGGCTATTGGCAGGTAGAGCTTGCAGACAAGGACAAGGAGAAAACGGCTTTCAGTGTTGGCGATGGTTTGTGGCAGTTCACCGTCATGCCGTTTGGACTCTGCAACGCACCAGCAACATTCGAGCGGCTAATGGAACGTGTGCTAAAAGGGCTGCATTGGCGGACGTGTCTGGTGTACCTCGACGACATAATCGTAATGGGTAAAAGCTTCGACGACCACCTGGGAAAGCTGAAGGAGGTATTTGAGCGGATACAAAAAGCCGGGCTTAAACTCAACCCAAAGAAGTGCTCGCTGTTCCAAAAGGAGGTCAAGTATCTGGGTCATACGGTTTCCGCCCGCGGAGTACATACGGATGAAGGCAAAATCACGGCGAAGGCAAATACACGAACTCCGCAGTTTCCTGGGCCTGTGCACATACTACCGCCGATTTGTTCCGGGATTCGCGAACATAGCCAGCAGCCTGCACAAACTGACGAAAAAGGGCCAAGCTTTCGAGTGGAACGAGGAGCAGGAACAGGCTTTTGCACGTCTGAAGGAAAAACTGTGCAGTGCCCCAGTTCTGGCCTTCCCCGTGCCTGGGGAGATGTTTGTGCTGGATACAGATGCAAGCGGGAGTAGTATTGGCGGTGTGCTATCACAGATAATAGACGGCCAGGAACAAGTGATAGCGTACTACAGTAGGGTTTTATCGAAACCGGATCGCAATTACTGTGTGACCCGGAGAGAACTGCTGGCGGTATTGGACTGCGTGAAACACTTCCACAAATACCTGTATGGACAAAAGTTTCGCCTGCGCACAGATCATGCGGCATTGAGATGGCTCCTGAACTTTAAAGATCCTGAAGGGCAATTGGCGCGGTGGATCGAGCGACTGCAGAGCTACGACTACACGATAGAGCATCGCAAGGGCAGTAGCCATGGAAATGCCGATGCCTTGTCCCGCCGTCCGTGCAAAGTCGAATGCAGGCAATGCTCGCGAGCCGAAAGCAAAGAACAGATAGTGGACGTCCGGTTGGTCAGCGTCATGCCAGAGGAAGAGTGGTCTGTGGAGAGGCTACAAAAAGACCAGCATGAGGATGCGGATCTTGCAAAAATCGTCGAAGGCAAGGAGCAAGGCGCACGTCCAGACTGGCAGGAGATGGCTGGTGAAAGCCCGATCGCTAAGGCTTACTGGGCACAGTGGAAAAGTCTGCGGCTGAAGGAAGGCTGCCTGTACCGCGAATGGGAGAGCACGGATGGTCGTACCAGCAACCCCCTAATGGTAGTGCCGAAAAGCAGAATCAACGAGGTCATCGAGGCATACCATAACGACTCCAGTGGAGGGCACCTAGGCATCACCAAAACCGTCGCCAAAATAAAAAGACGATTCTACTGGGTAGGATGTCAGGAGTCTGTAGCCGAGTGGATTAAGAGCTGCGACCGATGTTCAGCCGCGAAAGGGCCGACAAGAAAATCTCGAGGCCGCATGCAGCAGTACAACGTGGGAGCGCCCTTCGAGCGGATTGCTATGGACGTCGCCGGCCCATCCCAACTAGCACTCTAGGCAACAAATATGTGCTCGTCGTAATGGATTACTTCAGCAAATGGCCCGAAGTGTACCCTATTCCTAACCAGGAGGCCACCACGATCTCGGAAAAGCTGGTAAACAACTGGGTAGCCCGGTTCGGAGTTCCGTTGGAGTTGCACTCAGATCAAGGCCGGAATTTCGAGTCTGCGGTATTCAAGGAAGTGTGTGAGCTGCTGGGGATAAAGAAAACGCGTACCACTCCTTTGCACCCACAGTCCGACGGCATGGTGGAACGCTTTAACCGGACACTGGAGGAATACCTGCGGAAAGTGGTAGGCAGAAATCAAAAGGATTGGGACACGCATATCCCCCTGTTCCTGATGGCGTATAGGTCAGCCCCGCACGACACGACCTCACTCACTCCAGCCCGAGCAGTGTTCGGAACAGAGTTGCGGTTACCCGCTGACTTGAAGTTGGGGGTAGTCAGCACGACGGGAGGCGCTAAGACGGACTACGTGGCCAATAAGCGGGCGGAACTGGAGGAAATTCACCAATTTATAAGGGGCCGCACCAAACTGATTAGCGATAAGGCGAAAGCCAGATATGATCTACGGGCCAACTCAGCAGGGTTCCAAGAAGGCGATCTGGTAATGCTCTACAACCCGCAGCGGAGGAAAGGTTTGTGTCCGAAACTTCAAGCGTCATGGGAAGGACCGTACGAAGTCGTGACTAGGATTAACGACGTGGTATACAGGATTCAACGTTGCAGCAATAGAGGCGCTAAGCTGAAGGTAGTCCATTTGGAGCGCCTGGCGCCTCATCACAGCGGAGCCTCGGCACTTGTTCAGGACGACCAAGTCTAAGTGGTGGGCAGTGTAACGATAAGACAGTCTGTCGCTGTGCAAAGCAACCCTGCCGCTACGTGCCGTGCTATAATCCAATCTGGCAACGACGGCCGCGATAATATCTTTTAGTCCAATCTGGCAACGACGGCCGCGATAATAACTTTTAGTCCAACCTGGCAATGATGGAAACTTTTAGTCCACTCCGGAATGTGCGGGAACGATCTGCGCGATGGCCTGGCAGGTATAAAAGGCGGCCGGATGCGGCGCAGCGAGTCCGTCCGGTTTTGACAAGTGAAGTTGCCACACGAAATAATTAAGCAAATACTTAAGTGTACGAACAGTAAAGTGTAAACTGTGAATAATAAAGTGACTGTTGGTTGATTTTATTGTCTGCGTGTAAGAAACTGACTGTGTTTTATTTTCAAATTAGACAATCCAGATATACGTAACAGCCCACTAGACCTAGTATTCGTAACAGTATATTAACAAGGTATGCCAGGCTGGGAGCGGCAGCTTTAAAAGTCTCCTTCACCTTCTTATTTGTGAACGGTTGCACTTTTTGTAGAATAAATAACCTACTATTATTATTATTATTATTATACGTATAGGCTATAGTGCACTACGACCAATTTGATCTTTTGTGCAGCCTTTGTTGTAACCGTCCAAGTTAAGGCTTTTTATAAATTTTAGCACTTTTTGGGGTTGTAGTTTCCAGATGGTTGATGGCGGTATAGACGCCTGACCAAACTGGAGAAATCTCTTTCTACTGAGTGCAGGACATTCGCATAGAATATGAAGTGATGTTTCCTGTTCTTGCTCGCATATCCTGCACACATCCGTTGAGGATATTCCCATATTTTTGAGATGGTATCTAAGTGAGCAATGCCCTGTTAGGTACCCTGTGAGGATACGAAGGTCCTCTCGGTTTAGCTTGAGGAGTTTGTTGGATACCCCTCTGTCCGGGGCCAGGAATTGTTTTGCCTGCCGTAGTCCCGTTGTGTTGGTCCATTGGTCAGTAAATTCCTGGTCAACCCATTTCCGTAACCATTCTTGAATGTGTCCTCTTGGTAGTCCACAGAATGGTTCCGGGCCTATCATAGGGCGTAAGGCACCCTTTCCGCTTGTTCGTTGCCATCATGTCCTGGTATCCAGTGCAGTTCTACAGTGTTGCGCCTGCCCAGTTCATTCAACAGATTGCGGCAGTCCGTCACCAGCCTTGAGGTAGTCGAGTAGGCTTCCTGCGCCTTTAAGACTGCCTGACTGTCGGACAATATATAGATATGTGTGCCAGACGACCTCCTGCGTAGGCACTCGCTAGCACACTCTATGATGGCGTGTGTTTCCGCCTGAAAGATGGTAGCTAGCTTCCCCATTGGAAAAGCTTTGCGAAATCTGGGACCATATACCCCGGCGCCAGTACTTCCATCTTCCAACTTCGATCCATCCGTGTACCAGAGTTGCGACCCTGGGTCTGGTATGAATCGATTTGATCTCCATAATTGTCTGTCCAAGATGTTAATCTTGTACCTTTTGGAGAATTCCACCTTTGGTGGAATAATGTCGGAGATCCTGAGCATTGGGTCATTTTCGAGCATTTTCAATATGCTCATGTGTCCCTTAAGATCCCCACTCTTTAGTTCAGTACTGCAGACAAGCCTTAGGGCCTGAGAGCAGGCTTCTTTCCTGATGGCTATATTAAGAGGAGGCACACTTAAGATTGCCTCCATTGCAATTGTCGGGCACGTTCTCATTGCCCCAATCATGCCTATACACGCCAGACGTTGCAGTTTATTTAATTTTTCTACTGCACTTTTTTGTTCAACTTTATGCCACCAGATTGCAGAGGCATACGTGATGATTGGTTTAACTATACTGTTATAGGACCAGTAGACCATTTTTGGTCTCAGGCCCCAGGTTTTACCGTAAAGTCTTTGACAGGCATACATTGCCCGCGTAGCCTTGCCGATAACATTGCTCAGGTGAGAGTTCCAAGTCAGTGTCTTGTCAAGGGTGACACCTAGGTATTTGGCCTCATCTGAGAAATTGATTACTTTACCATTCAATGAGGGATTGCTAAGACGTATGCGTCTTCTTCTCGTGAATGGTACCAGTACCGTTTTATCCGGATTGAACGAGAGACCTTTGTCTCTGCACCATGTGTTTGTTATGCAGAGGGCTTTTTGCATTTGACTCGCGATGGTTGAGTCATCCCAGCCCACAACATAGATGGCTACATCATCTGCATAACCTATTGTGCTAAATCCTAGGGCGTTTAACTTGGTTAGTAGTTCATCAATCACCAGAGTCCACAGTAGAGGGGAGAGTACTCCCCCTTGGGGGCAACCTCTAGTGGCTTTTATTTTCTGGTTCTGTCCTACTAGCTCAAGATTTATCACCCTACTTTCTAGCATGGATATTATCCAATTTATGATCATAGGGCTTATCCCTTTCCTGATCATGGCCTGTTTGATGGCCTCATATGATGTGTTGTCAAAAGCACCTTCAATGTCGATAAAAGCGCAGAGGGCTATTTGTTTAGCCTCCAAGGCCTTCTCAATCGACCTTGTCGGGTAATGTATCGCTGTTATCGTCGATTTGCCTGCTTGATAGGCAAATTGGAACTTACAAAGTGGGCTATTCGTAAGATATGCCTCTCTGATATGTAAGTCCAATAGTTTTTCTAACGTTTTCAGAATGAAAGAGCTAAGGCTAATGGGTCTATACGATTTAGGCAGTTGTTCTGGCCTTTTGCCTGCTTTTGGTATAAACACCACCTTAACTTCCGACCAGGCTTTCGGAATGTGGCCTAAAGTAAGGCTGGATTTGAAAATCCTGATTAAATAGGGGACCAAGATCTCTTTTCCCTGTTGTAAAAAACAGGGAAGTACATTATCTGGTCCAGGAGATTTGTATGGGTTAAATGAGGAAATCGCCAATTGTACCTTTTCCGGAATGCAGATTGTGCCAGCTAGGCTAATGTCCCTGCCGGTGGATGTCAGTGGAACTGCGTCCATCGACGGAACAGCCTGTAGCGGTACACACCCCGGGAAATGGGTTTCCAGCAAAAGTTTGCTGGTTTCAGCCGGAGTTTCCGTGTAACTGCCGTCCGGTTTTAAGAGGGTACCAATACCATTGGAGTGGTCTAGTCTGAGGGCTTTTTGTAGCTTGGAGGCATTCGGAAGGTTGTCAATCCTCTCACAATGCTCCCGCCACGTAGCCCGCTTTGACTTGCGCAGCTCCTTATCGTATTCCGTTAGGACTGTTTTGTATGGGACCCATTCATTCATACGTTTAGCCCTGTTGAATAGTTTCCTAACTTCCTTCCTCATTTCTTCGAGCTTTTTGTTCCACCAGGGTATACCCCTACGGGCTTTGCACCTTTTGGCTGGACAGCTCTCATTGAAAGCTAGACTGATAGTAGAATGAAGGTTATTGGCCTCCATTTCTAGCTCATGAATAGTTTTGATTGCTAAATTAGAGCAGTTAACGTTTTCTTCTAGGAAGAACCGAAAGATGTCCCAGTTGGTATTTCTGGGACTCCTATAAACTTGGCTATTGTAAATGGGTTCTCCAAGGTCGAATCTAATGTGTTGATGATCCGACATGGAGACCTCATTTGACACATGCCAGTTTGAGATTGCCGAACTGACATTAGCGCTAGAGAGAGTGAGATCTAATACCTCCCCCCTTATAGCGTTCCTGAAAGTCGGCACATTCCCTCTATTAATAATACTTATATTATTACTAATAATGTATTCAAGGAGGTACTCACCCCTAGAGTTGACGTCCGAGCTTCCCCATACCGTATGGTGTGCATTGGCGTCACAGCACAGGATCCAGCGAAGTCTCCTACTGCGGCAATATTCCACTAGGGCTATGGCCTCCCTAGTTGGTGCCGTTTCATACTCGCCCGGGAAATAGGCTGAGGCTAAAACAACCTCAGTGTGGCCACCGGTAATCGGCACATATGCCCTTACCGCCACTAAATCCCCTGAGATGAATTCTGTAATTGGAAAGAACTTTAGTCTATTTCTTAATAATAGAGCTGCCCTAGGGCGGGTGTTTTTATTATCGTATAATAACTTACACTGTGTAATGTTGAGCCCTTTGATGGTCTCACTGCTTACCCACGGCTCCTGGATGAAGGCTGCGTCCAGAAGCTCGTTGGTGAACCTCCAGCTGACCACATCTGATGCAGCTTTTGCGTTGTGGAGGTTCACTTGGAGGCACTTCAGTTGCCCCCTGTTGCTAGGTGGATTGGTGGGGGTGGTCATCTGCGTGACGCTTTGTGGGCACGCTTTGCCACTTTCTTGCCCCGGTTTGTTGCCAGCTGCTGCGATTCCTCCCTGGAGCCCCGCTCGCACTTCCTCACACGACCCGTGTAAGGCTTGCCGCGCCTGAAGGTGTCAGTCGCCCTGGAGTTTACAGACAGCGTTTTGGAGCAGCAAGGTTGCTCCTCAGCTGCCTGCATGGCTGGCAGGTGTTGCCTGGTGTGGCACTGGTCTGGGCAGTTGGCTCTTCAGCCCGTTTGCCCTTTGGTCTAATTTGGACTTTGCCAAATTCAAAGTTGACCATATTGTTGCTGCTCTTTAGGGCGTTTGTGGAGATGGGGTCAATGGCTAATGGCTTTCTGCGCCCTGTTGAGCACACGCCAGTCATCTACCCTCAGGCCGCTATTTTGGCCTTCAAGTAGGTGCAGAATATGGTCGTTGGGATGGTTGCCGGGGAAGTACCCGACAAATATTTGTGGTCGCGGGACCTCCGCTTCCGTGACCACCTTCAGCTTTGCGTCCTTCCACGGCATAAGTGTGGGCACAGTTGCCTTGAACCATTCTGCCGTGGCGTCGTCCGCACATCCGAAAGTGATCCATCCAGGACGAAATGTGCAGCTGGAAAAATTGGGCTTCACAGAGCCCTTTCGCTGCTGCATGATTTTGTCCAGGATGCTGGATTGGATCTGCTTCAGCTGATCGGTAGACCAGATGGACGACGGAAAGTCAGGCGGTATTATGCCTAGGCGTTGAGAGGTAAGCGCCTGACTGAAGGACGTTGTGGGCTGCGCAGTGGCTACGACAGGCGTCTGAACCACCTGTCTCTCCGTGCAGGATGCACTTGCAGCAGGGCCAGCAACCCTTTTAGGAGGGTTGGTCTTCGGCGTTGAGCTATCCGACCGAACTCTCTTAGTGTGTTTCTTGAAAGGTGGGGTCGACACCTTGGAGTCTTTTAATGGCTTTAAAGCCAGCCTCCTAGCATCTTCGATGCTATACCCCTTTTCCAAGAAAAGTTTTAGACGCTTACGTCCGGCACCAGATAGCCGGGTTTTGTCTATGCCTGCCTTGGTGGCTTTTGGCAGAGGTTGAGAGGCGAGTAATGCGCCCTCTTCATCGGTGGGGATGATTGCATCGCCGGCACTTGGAACAGAGTCCCCTGCCGTTGACTCTTCGCCACGTATGGACGGTCTTAGGCACAGAGGGCTATAAAAGCCTCAATAGCCTCTGGTATATCATAATACCTTACCCCCATAACCTACTATTAGAGTTGATATTGTTTGTACAACTATACTTTTGTGTAAAGATTTGGGTAACATTATAATACACATATACGCGAAATATAGCCCATGACACCCGCCTGATACGCAATAAAATATATTGGGGAATTAATTCAAATGAAAGAATGAAATAAATTGAAATCGGAGCTTCGTTTCTTCTTACCAATAAGTCGCCGCAAAACACGAATGTCATAAGTTCCATTGAATTTAATGGCACATACGTTTTGTCAGGCAACGAATAGTCAATGCCGGAAATTAAATTAGTCATCATGTGGTCAATAACGATATTTTTTATATTTTACTATTTTATATGATACTATTTTTACGTTTTTTACTATTATTTCAGTTTGTTTGTTGGGTGTTGACTACTATTGATTAAGTTACATACAAATTATTGCATAATACTGTCTACTATAAGCAATGGCTGGTCTAACGGTAAAATTTCTTTGTATACGTAATACAAACTGCGTATAAAGTGCGCGTCTGTTTTATTAATCGCGGTGTGAAATTGGGTCTGAAATTCGGTGTGATTTAATAAAATGTCGAAAGCAAGTTGCGCCATATGCCACACTAGTTTGGGAGGCAAGGTGGTATGTTTTGTGTTCCTGGAAACGAAGATGTGGCCAGGCAGTGGAATATGGTATGTGGTGGAAGCTTAAAAAAAAGTTCGAAGTTATGCGAAAAGCATTTTAAACTGAGCGACTGAGCCAGATGCTAAAGTGCGCTTGAGACTGAAACCATATACTCGTCACTTCTTGGAAAAATTAATTTTTATGTTGGCATTAACAAGACCAATTATGGCAAAAATGCTCCTATTACTAGAGTTTTAACTGAATTTAATAGCCTCTCAAATTCTTTTGATATTGATCTCGCGTTACCGTTAAATGTATTTTGCACCATGTTATATAATTAACATATAAGTACCTTTAAGTAATATATATTTTTCGAATTTGTTTGAATTTACATCTCTTATTTCTCTTAGTCTGTAATTTGATTGGACTTAATTAATAAACAATAAATACAATTATTTTTGTGGCATTCTATTAAAACTATATGTTGCTAAAAACAAAAATTTCCTTTTAATTATAACATTTTTCTCACACAAACGCAATTTTTAGAGTTTGAGGAACAAGTACTAAAAGATGCAACCAACAATTTATTCCTAACAAAAAGCAACTCTGATTTGGTCCCCTTATTTTGACGGCTCTCTGAGCCTGGCATACCTTGTTAATAGGTCTGTTTGGCCAGATTTCCAGTAAAAATTATAGGTAGGTATGCAGCTCCGTGGCTCAGTTGGTTAGCGCGCGGTCTAACGAGTCGAATGCAGAGCGACGCTAGTTCGAATTCTGCATGTAGTAACACCTAAAAAACATAACCGGGAAACTCGTTTTCTCTTTCGGCGGCTGTCCTCTCAGCTGGAAATGGCAAACCTCTGAGAGTAAAAATTGCCTATGAAAAAGCTCCCAACCTGCCGTTCGGAACCGGCATAAAACTGTAGGTCCCTTCCACCCGCGTACAAAATTCACACGCACAACACGGGTGGTTGCGGGAAGCTAGGCCTTAGTCTCGCGTTAGCGGGCTGTCGTGCCAATCAATTAAAAAAAAAATTAGGTATGCAGCGCTCAAGAAAAGCGAAAACTTCATATAAAAAATGCTAAGGAAATGCTCAAGAAAATTTCCTTGAGTCAAATTAACTTAAGGTGTACGCACCTCACAAGAAAACTGATTCGGACTGATTTCGGCAAGAAATATATGTGTACCTATTTATTTCTCAAAGGAAAAGTGACAGCTGCAGTGACAAAAGTAAGTAAACTTGCAATTGAATTTGTTTTTATGTATTTCTAATGTAATTTTACTAATTTCAGAATGGAATCCACTCCGAGCCAAGCCACGAGCTCAAAACGCCAAAAGCGCGCCTTCAATTTCACAAATGCGGACACGCGAACGCACGAGAACACGAATGCTGTGGACCAGGTCTGGGCCCACATAAGCGCAGCTTCTTTCTCAAGTTCTCAAAATCGGTCATAAACCGACCCTTCTGATTCCTTTCACGAAGAACTGAATTTTATTATTAAAATTAAAAATTTTCCAGTAGAATGCAAGCAACTTGTCAAAATTTCTTTCAAACGTCAAATTTACTTGACTACTACTTTTTTCCGCTCAAGAAACATATGCTCGTTTTTCCAGTAAAAAATATCAGGAGAGTAAGCCAGCGTACGCTCCCTAAAATCAACTATCCAAAAAAGTAAACAAACAGCAATTTGTAAGAATTTGCAAGTTTTAACTCTTGGTTACACCACTGGGACTTGGCCCACTCACAATACACAGTAAAAAGGTGTAAACAGAAAGGTTAAAGAACGAAATAGCTGATCTAAAAGTTTCATTTGAGGTTTGAAGTGGTAGGGAAAATTAAGTTAAATCAGACACTTAATGCGCTAAATCTGCAATTCTTCCCTTTCAGCTTCAGCGGGTAATGCTGAGCAAGACGGTTGTGGGTCAGCAGACTTACGAACGCACAATTTCTTTGCTGTTTCCATTTGCCTCCAAATGTTTTCAAAATTTATGTTTCATATGGCAGCCAGTCATATGTTTTTCTTGTTCTTCTTCTTACTGGCAAAAAGTTACTGGACAAAATTTATCCAGTAAAAACTTGCAAGTTCTCACGAAATGAACTGCCACTTTACGCTCTCAGTTTCTCTCTCGTTACTGGAGATTTGGCGTCAACAAACAGGATCCAGTAAAAATTTGTACAAATTCGTACAAATTATTCTCTGCCAAACAGACCTATTATACCTTGGATTAGACGCGAACTGACTAACTTCTGCAGCCGCTGACAGCTAGGCTGTCTTCTTAAACGTCAGTTGCTTTGCAACAGTACAAAGCATCATGTTCGTAAACAAAAAATGTAACAGTGTTACAATGCATCGTGTTCGTGAACGCATCCAATGAGCAATCGATCGCATCGGCATCGCAAACTGCGCATTGATATGAATTCCGCTGTTAACAGTTTCATTCATGGGAGGTTACTATGTAAATCGATTCGAAAAGTAAATTTTACGGAAACGTCAAAGTCGATCGAAAGTGGACAATTTTGTTCGTTTGGTGTAGAGCTAACGGAGTAAAACCGAAGAATGGAAAAAATCAAAACAGCAATCGCAAACGAAAGAAAATTTAAGTATTTCTAGAATTTATGCACATTAATGGATAAATATTAACATAAAACTCATTTAATAGGGAAAATTCAACCAAAACTCAACACACAAAACAAGCGCAATTTTAAATTTTGCTAAATTTTATGGCGGACCACCCACAATTAGCAAAGGGGTATATAAAGGAAGGAAGGGAGCGGACATACAAGGTAAAGTCTCTGATTGCGTTCAACTTGGCGAACGCCAGAACGATCCTTGTCCCTGTCCAATCCAAGCTGATGCACAGCCTCCGCGCGGCCCTTCTGGATAGCTATTTGGCACCCGCTGAATAGTGAACTAATGTGTGCAGCGAGTCCAATCCCCAGAACTTAAAATTTGGGTTGTGCGCAGGGTTTGGTGCCCGCCACGGAAAATCAAATACCAATGAAAGCTAGCAAACAAGCCTCGGAAGGAGCCCACAATGTTGACGACCACAGCAAACGATTTAAGGACCACGATTTGAGGATATGCACCTGGAATGTCCGGACCCTCTATAGGGAAGGTGCCTCTATCCAACTGGCGGAAGCCCTCACAAAGTGTAAGGCTGACATCACCGCCATCCAGGAAATGCGATGGGCAGGACAAGGTTGCTCCAAGCGAGCAGACTGCGACATCTACTACAGCTGCCATGCGGAGAAGCGAGAATTTGGCTGCGGATTTGTGGTCAGTAAGAGACTTCGCCACCACGTCTCTCGGTTCACTCCGGTGAACGAACGACTGGCTTCGATCCGCATCAAGGCTAAATACTTTAGCATCAGCCTAATTTGCGCGCACGCCCCGACGGAAGAGAAGGACAATGCGGCCCAGGATGCCTTCTATGCGAAGCTCGAGGACGTCTACGACGGGTGCCCGGCCCATGACGTCAAAATCGTCCTCGGGGACTTCAATGCAAAAGTCGGGCGAGAAGGTATATTTGGTCCCACTGTCGGGCAGTTCAGCCTCCATACGACCACTACAAACAACGATCTGAGGCTGATCGATTTCGCCGCGGCACGAAACATGGTAGTTAGTAGCACCAGATTCCAGCACCTCGATATCAACAAGGCGACCTGGTTATCCCCCGATCAATCAACCCGCAACCAGATTGATCACATTGTAATTGATGGAAGGCATGCTTCTAGCATTCTAGATGTGCGCACATTCCGAGGTCCCAACATCGACTCGGACCATTACCTTGTTGTAGCCAAGGTACGCATGCGTCTTTGCGCAGCGAAGACCGCACAACCAAGTTTGCGAAGAAAGCTGGACATCAGCAAGCTGCGATCACAAGGGGTAGCCGAAGCCTACTCCGCTCAACTCTCCAACCAGCTCGGTCGCTTCCCCTCTCCACCTGATGACATCGACGGATTATGGGCTCACTTATCCCACTCTATGCGCGCCGCCGCAGAAAATGTCATTGGTTTTCGACGCCCACCACCAAAAAACCAATGGTACGATGAAGAGTGTCGCGCAGCCACTGCAGCGAAGAATGCTGCCTACAAGAAGACCCTGCAGTCGGCTGCCACGCGAGCCGTGACAGAAAAATACCGGGAGGAGAGGAAGAAAGAGAGGTGCCTTTTTAGACGCAAGAAACGGGAGCAAGAAATGCGCGAGCGTGAGGAAATCGAGGAGTGCAGGAGCAGGAATGACGCCCGAAAATTCTTCCAAAAAGTTAAGCGTCTCACGGAAGGATTTAAGCCTGGGGCATCTTCTTGCAGAGACGAAAACGGGGATCTGGTTACGGATGCGCAGGGTGTGCTGAGGTTGTGGAAGGAGCACTTCACCAAGCTGCTCGCAGGCGACGAAGGGAACAATACCGCCAGTGGTGAAGATGTCCAGATGGCACCAATCGACGACGACGGTGTGGATGTGCCACCGCCCAGCCATGACGAGGTCCGGGTTGCTATCCAGCGACTCAAGAACAATAAAGCTGCAGGGCCGGATGGGCTACAAGCTGAATTGTTCAAGGCCGGCGGCGGTGAGCTGATTGGGTGCATGCATCAGCTCATTTGCAAAATATGGCTGGAGGAACGAATGCCCAACGATTGGAACCTCAGTGCCCTTTGTCCTGTGCTGAAGAAAGGCGACCCAACAATTTGTAAGAATTTGCAAGTTTTAACTCTTGGTTACACCACTGGGACTTGGCCCACTCACAATACACAGTAAAAAGGTGTAAACAGAAAGGTTAAAGAACGAAATAGCTGATCTAAAAGTTTCATTTGAGGTTTGAAGTGGTAGGGAAAATTAAGTTAAATCAGACACTTAATGCGCTAAATCTGCAATTCTTCCCTTTCAGCTTCAGCGGGTAAAGCTGAGCAAGACGGTTGTGGGTCAGCAGACTTACGAACGCACAATTTCTTTGCTGTTTCCATTTGCCTCCAAATGTTTTCAAAATTTATGTTTCATATGGCAGCCAGTCATATGTTTTTCTTGTTCTTCTTCTTACTGGCAAAAAGTTACTGGACAAAATTTCTCCAGTAAAAACTTGCAAGTTCTCACGAAATGAACTGCCACTTTACGCTCTCAGTTTCTCTCTCGTTACTGGAGATTTGGCGTCAACAAACAGGATCCAGTAAAAATTTGTACAAATTCGTACAAATTATTCTCTGCCAAACAGACCTAATATACCTTGGATTAGACGCGAACTGACTAACTTCTGCAGCCGCTGACAGCTAGGCTGTCTTCTTAAACGTCAGTTGCTTTGCAACAGTACAAAGCATCATGTTCGTAAACAAAAAATGTAACAGTGTTACAATGCATCGTGTTCGTGAACGCATCCAATGAGCAATCGATCGCATCGGCATCGCAAACTGCGCATTGACATGAATTCCGCTGTTAACAGTTTCATTTCTGGGAGGTTACTATGTAAATCGATTCGAAAAGTAAATTTTACGGAAACGGATTTGTCGCACCAGGTAACTCGAATTCGGAAACATATTTCCTATTTTCGGTTTCAATATCCGATTATCGGATATTTAACTCGACTTTCGGAAGTGCGGCACTATGCAATTCGAATTTAGCTGTCAAAGTCGATCGAAAGTGGACAATTTTGTTCGTTTGGTGTAGAGCTAACGGAGTAAAACCGAAGAATGGAAAAAATCAAAACAGCAATCGCAAACGAAAGAAAATTTAAGTATTTCTAGAATTTATGCACATTAATGGATAAATATTAACATAAAACTCATTTAATAGGGAAAATTCAACCAAAACTCAACACACAAAACAAGCGCAATTTTAAATTTTGCTAAATTTTATGGCGGACCACCCACAATTAGCAAAGGGGTATATAAAGGAAGGAAGGGAGCGGACATACAAGGTAAAGTCTCTGATTGCGTTCAACTTGGCGAACGCCAGAACGATCCTTGTCCCTGTCCAATCCAAGCTGATGCACAGCCTCCGCGCGGCCCTTCTGGATAGCTATTTGGCACCCGCTGAATAGTGAACTAATGTGTGCAGCGAGTCCAATCCCCAGAACTTAAAATTTGGGTTGTGCGCAGGGTTTGGTGCCCGCCACGGAAAATCAAATACCAATGAAAGCTAGCAAACAAGCCTCGGAAGGAGCCCACAATGTTGACGACCACAGCAAACGATTTAAGGACCACGATTTGAGGATATGCACCTGGAATGTCCGGACCCTCTATAGGGAAGGTGCCTCTATCCAACTGGCGGAAGCCCTCACAAAGTGTAAGGCTGACATCACCGCCATCCAGGAAATGCGATGGACAGGACAAGGTTGCTCCAAGCGAGCAGACTGCGACATCTACTACAGCTGCCATGCGGAGAAGCGAGAATTTGGCTGCGGATTTGTGGTCAGTAAGAGACTTCGCCACCACGTCTCTCGGTTCACTCCGGTGAACGAACGACTGGCTTCGATCCGCATCAAGGCTAAATACTTTAGCATCAGCCTAATTTGCGCGCACGCCCCGACGGAAGAGAAGGACAATGCGGCCCAGGATGCCTTCTATGCGAAGCTCGAGGACGTCTACGACGGGTGCCCGGCCCATGACGTCAAAATCGTCCTCGGGGACTTCAATGCAAAAGTCGGGCGAGAAGGTATATTTGGTCCCACTGTCGGGCAGTTCAGCCTCCATACGACCACTACAAACAACGATCTGAGGCTGATCGATTTCGCCGCGGCACGAAACATGGTAGTTAGTAGCACCAGATTCCAGCACCTCGATATCAACAAGGCGACCTGGTTATCCCCCGATCAATCAACCCGCAACCAGATTGATCACATTGTAATTGATGGAAGGCATGCTTCTAGCATTCTAGATGTGCGCACATTCCGAGGTCCCAACATCGACTCGGACCATTACCTTGTTGTAGCCAAGGTACGCATGCGTCTTTGCGCAGCGAAGACCGCACAACCAAGTTTGCGAAGAAAGCTGGACATCAGCAAGCTGCGATCACAAGGGGTAGCCGAAGCCTACTCCGCTCAACTCTCCAACCAGCTCGGTCGCTTCCCCTCTCCACCTGATGACATCGACGGATTATGGGCTCACTTATCCCACTCTATGCGCGCCGCCGCAGAAAATGTCATTGGTTTTCGACGCCCACCACCAAAAAACCAATGGTACGATGAAGAGTGTCGCGCAGCCACTGCAGCGAAGAATGCTGCCTACAAGAAGACCCTGCAGTCGGCTGCCACGCGAGCCGTGACAGAAAAATACCGGGAGGAGAGGAAGAAAGAGAGGTGCCTTTTTAGACGCAAGAAACGGGAGCAAGAAATGCGCGAGCGTGAGGAAATCGAGGAGTGCAGGAGCAGGAATGACGCCCGAAAATTCTTCCAAAAAGTTAAGCGTCTCACGGAAGGATTTAAGCCTGGGGCATCTTCTTGCAGAGACGAAAACGGGGATCTGGTTACGGATGCGCAGGGTGTGCTGAGGTTGTGGAAGGAGCACTTCACCAAGCTGCTCGCAGGCGACGAAGGGAACAATACCGCCAGTGGTGAAGATGTCCAGATGGCACCAATCGACGACGACGGTGTGGATGTGCCACCGCCCAGCCATGACGAGGTCCGGGTTGCTATCCAGCGACTCAAGAACAATAAAGCTGCAGGGCCGGATGGGCTACCAGCTGAATTGTTCAAGGCCGGCGGCGGTGAGCTGATTGGGTGCATGCATCAGCTCATTTGCAAAATATGGCTGGAGGAACGAATGCCCAACGATTGGAACCTCAGTGCCCTTTGTCCTGTGCTGAAGAAAGGCGACCCAACAATATGCGCCAACTACAGGGGTATAAGCCTACTTCCCATTGCATACAAGGTCCTGACGAGCGTACTTTGTGAAAGATTAAAGCCACTCGCCAAGGCGCTGATTGTACCTTATCAGTGCTGCTTTAGACCTGTTAAGTCCACCATCGACCAGATATTCACTCTACGCCAAATCCTGGAGAAGACCCATGAGAATCAAATCGATACACACCATCTCTTCATCGATTACAAGGCAGCATTCGATAGCCCGATAAGGGATCGCCTATATGCTGCATTGTCTGAACTTGGTATCCCTGCAAAGCTCGTGAGACTTTGCAGAGCGACGTTGAGCAATACGCGCAGCTCCGTCAAGGTTGGAAGTGACCTCTCCGACCCCTTTGATACCGTTCGAGGTTTCAGACAGGGTGATCCTTTGTCCTGCGACCCCTTCAACTTCACCATGGAGAGTGTTCTGTGCAAGGCCGGTGTATATCGTAATGGCACAATTTTCAACAAAAGTGTCCAGCTCCTTGCCTACGCTGATGACATTGATGTCATCGGACGTAACAAGCGAGATGTAACCGCTGCCTTTGCGGCTATCGAAAGAGAATCTGTCAAAATGGGTTTGGTGGTAAATGAGGGCAAGACGAAGTATATGCTGTCTACATGCAGGGACTCGCAGCGGCTAGGGTCTCACGTCGAGGCCGACCGGTATACTTTTGAAGTTGTCAAGGAATTCGTCTACCTTGGCACCGCCATCAACAGCAGCAATGATGTCAGCCTGGAGATAAAGCGAAGGATAACTCTTGCCAACAGGTGCTACTACGGTCTCGGTAGGCAATTGAGAAGTAGAGACCTCTCTCGACCGACAAAACTTGCACTCTATAGGACGCTTATCTTGCCCGTGCTCCTCTATGGCGCTGAAGCATGGACAATGACACGAAACGACATAGCGGCCCTTGGAGTGTTCGAGAGGAAGGTACTTCGCAAAATCTTCGGCCCTGATCGTGTTGGTGACGACTATCGTATACGAACCAATAACGAGCTGTATGAGCTGTATAAGGACATGGACGTAGCGCAGCGAATAAACATCCAGCGGCTGCGCTGGCTCGGTCATGTCTTCCGCATGGGCGACGAAGCTCCGGCGAAAAAGGTGTTCGATGCGATGGTTGGAGGTCGACGGCGAAGAGGGAGGGAGAGGGAGGCTGTGTCTCCGGTGGAAGGACCAAGTTGAAGAGGCCCTGTCATCTCTTGGTGTTACTAACTGGAGAAGGCGCGCGCAAAGCAGAGGCGCCTGGAGAGAAGTTTTGCGGCAGGCCGTAACCCGATAACGGGTTGTTATGGCCAGTTAAGTAAGTAAGTACATAAAGGCTTCAGACGCCAAGCAAGCAACAAATAATTTATGGAAGCTGAAGAACTAAATGCAGCCGGGCCACCAATGCGGGATGTGGCCGGTTGGAAAAAAGTAAGTAAACGATAGTTTTTCCTTAAACCAAATTTTGCTTATCTTATATATGTCTTAGGTTTTGGCAGATCACAAGACACATCTTATAAGTAAAGTACGAAAGAACCGCATTCATTTATCAGGCATAGGTGGTGGCCCAGCAAAAATGTATTGATTCACAGCGCTGGAGGAAGCTGTTATTGATTTATTAGATATCAGAGGGGCGATGGATGGTATAAGTGAGATTCGCAAATTTAGCGTCTCTCCAACACATAACATAATTGAGCCGGAAATTTCGTACGAACCTACAAATGCAAACATTTTCAAAAACATAGCAAATATTTAACAAACTTGTCAACTGCATGATATTTACACCGTCGCGTAACATTTTACGTTCCACTCGCTCGTCTTCATTACCCATCCATAAAGCAACCGAATCCATTTTAAACACAATTAAATATTTGTTTACTTTCAATGTTTAGTATTTTTGACATTTCTATTAATAGATGCTGCCAACCTCAATTAATACATCCGAAAGTAATGCCAAAATACTTCCAATTACTGGCAGCACTTTTCACTTGATCCGAAAATCTTACATAGTACGAATTTAAATTCGGATCGAATTCAACTTTCGAGCAGTTTCAACTTTCGAATCGAGTTACATAGTAACCCCCCTGGAATTGGTTTTACTTTCAGTATACACCCATACCTCACTTTGCGTCGTGGTTACGTTCCAAAAAAACACGACGAAATTGATACGACGCAAAGTGAATTATGATTTCCTATAGCAAACCATGTAAAGATCGAAGATAGGTTCCAGGGTTACGAAAATACTACTTTTTAAAAAGAAAATTGAACAAAGTAAACACTTAAAAAACCAAAATAACGTAAAATGTTATTACATACATACAAAAAACAAAAAAAAAACAAATTCAATTAAAACAAAATAAAATATGCAATTAATTTATAAAAACAAAATAAAAATTAATCACTATCTGATGAGTCCATAGTGGCTGTTGTCGTAAGTCGGCTTTCTTTCACAAAAGTTAGAAAGGAAATCCCCGAGTTTTGATGGCATGGCGTAATTAGAAACAAAAGACGTGCTATTTTTTAGAAAAAAAATAATAAATTATAAAAAAAATTAAAGACTCGAACCTAAAACAACGCAACTTCGAAAATCTAACGACGCACAGTGAAAATTAGTACTAATTCAGCAGCGACGCAACTTCGAAACGACGCAAAACGAAACGACGCAAAGCGAGGTATTGGTGTACTCATAATTCAGCTTTCCAGGACCTTCGGAACTTGTTATTATATTATCAAGATTCACAGAAGAAATTATTATATGCTTAACTAGTTTCCTGTTTTTTACATCAATGTAACTTAAGATTCGAAATTTATTTTTTAAAATGCCAAAGACCTGCTCGACGCATACTCATGTATTACTCAAAATAGTATAGAAAGTTTAATATTGTTTCGCAGTCCCTTTTCGCTTTTGCTGTGCGTCCATTTTGCAGTATTTGCTTGCATCAGAACCATTCGTAAACAAAGCAGTGCTAACACATAAATGTATGCAATATATCACGACTGCATACCCAACTGGCATCACGACAGTAGTGATAGAGCATCACTGCTTTGCATAGGGATGTTTTAGAAGACAGCCCTACTTTGACAACTAGTTGTCAAATTGACTACAAAAAACCAGTTGAAAGACCAATGAATTTTGGGAACTAGTTGTCTCAGGTCCGACAGGGAAACAATGAGTGTGTGCATGTGTGTGTATGCCGCCTACTTTTATTGCAATCACATTTTTCGAGTTCGCCTTATTTGTGTTGTTGTGATGTTATGTGGTGTGATGTGATGGTTGATGCAACAACTTGTGGTTCGGCCTGTTGAAGCTTCTCCCTTCGTTTGTGTGGCTGGCTGGCAGGGCAAATGAACGCCTCACAATAGCTGCGAGCAACGGATCGGCCGACTAGAAGGGACGGCAAGTGGAAAGTGGGTGTGTGAGAGCGGTTATTAAAATGTTTGTTGGAATATTATCCGTTTGGAAAAATGCCTCAAATTGTGTTTGTGCTGCGGGCCATGTAGTCGTCATATTAAAAGTTACAATTCCCTTTCACTCATTCTAAAGCTGTCTCACTCGTGCGCTGGTTGTTATTGTCACAGATTGATTTTTTATGAGACATTTCATTTTACAATGTGTAATAATGATAGTATTCGAGGCAGAATTATAAGAAAAAATATGATTTTTGTGTTGTTATGCTCTTTCTTTTGTATTAAAGTTCTGTTCAGTGCAAACGCTTGAAGTTAATCAGCGACTAGACTAAGAACCATATTTGAAATGAATACACGTAGGCTTTTCTTCAGATTCGAGATCTAATGCCTTCTGCTGCAGACATTTCACTCCCACTGAATACCGCAAATACTAGAAATGCCTACAAGTTTACCTTCATTGGCATCTTGATGCAAATGCCTTGCCTTGTCACATTTAATAAGGTAGTGGTGGCAACACAGCTGCTTAAACTTTTTTTATGATTTTCTTTTGGCTTTTCGCGAATGGGCATGCTAATTGTCAAAAATTGGTCAAATTGTTTTTGTGTTGCTTGTCTTTTGATTTGATTTTGAGAAGCAGCATGCCCAAAAGCACTAACAAAATACATGGGAGTTTTGTTTTTGCAGTAGTGCTATCACCTTATTAAATACACCTTGATTGGCATTTTGCCTTTTTGGTATTAACCATTGCCGCATATTGAAATCAGTTTTGCGCCCCATACAACTTTTCTTCTTAATTTTTATTTCTGGTTTTTGCGTAAAATATTTATTCAATCTTTTGAATGCTGATTTACACAATTTTCCTATAGCATCCTCGAGCGGTAGCTTTTTAATTAGCGTTACGTTCGTTACCGATTCGTCACCCTCCGCCCGCCCCATTCGTCGATGATGCCTGACGGATGGGGCGGGTGGCGCAATTTCATGCGTTTCATTCGTCCACTCGTTTCGTTTCATTCCGTTTAAGAGCAGCAACGTTGTGCGAATGTTCGCTGCCACAGTTTTTCTACTCCATTTTGATTTAAGTTTGTTGCAGTCCCCGCGTCGCGCGGCCTTCATTTGCTATTCACTGGCGGCAATTCAAGCCGATTTGGTTTTTACGTTTTTCACAGTCTCGCATAGCGGTGTAAATATGCATGAAAATGTAGCGCTGCATCTTGTGCGATTGCAATTGATGTTGTTGCTCTTGACTTGTTGTTGCTGCTGCTGCTGCTGTGGTGGTGTGCTGTATATTTAATTGCGTATTTGTGGTTGTTTTCCAGGTGGCTGCGTAGGTATCTTTTTTGGTTTCTATTTAAAATTGCAACTGCGATTTTCTGCGCACCCTACACACCAGCAGCAAACAAGTGAATAAATACTGTGAACTCTAATAGAATGGCGGGCGGGTTGTGAACTCTAACGAATTTGATTTATGAATTTGCCATAATTAATTCATATGCAAAACTATATCTATATTTATCTATAGTGTATATAATTAGAATCTATATCAGGTGTACAACTTTGCTTCCGCCCTTTTTTTCCAAAATTAAAAGCTTTATTGCGAAAAAGTGCTTACAGATTATTATTATTATTATTAGTATTATTCAAAGTATTGTCCGTCGCTAGCGACAACTTTCTCCCATCTTTCCGGCAATTTTCGGATCCCGGCTCGAAAAAAGGAGTCCTCTTTTGACGCTATCCATGAAGCAATCCATTTTTCCAATTCTTCGAAGGATTGAAAATGTTGATCTGCCAGGCCGTGTGCCATCGAACGGAATAGGTGGAAGTCAGAAGGGGCGACATCTGGGGAATACGGCGGGTGGGGCAAGACTTCCCATTTCAGCGTTTCCAGGTACTTTTTGACCACTTTTGCGACGTGAGGCCGAGCATCGTCGTGTTGGAGGATGACTTTGTCATGTCGCTCTTGATATTGTGGCCGCTGTTCTTTTAGCGCGCGACTAAGGCGCATCAGTTGCGTTCGGTAGCGATCTCCTGTGATGGTTTCACCCGGTTTTAAGAGCTCGTAGTAAATCACACCGAGCTGATCCCACCAAATACAAATCATAACCTTGGCGCCGTGAATATTCGGTTTTGCCTTCGACGAAGAAGCATGCCCGGGCTTTCCCCATGATTTTCTGCGTTTAGGATTATCGTATCGAACCCACTTTTCATCACCGGTTACGATTCGATGTAAAAACCCCTTACGATTTCGTCTTTGAAGCAGTTGCTCAAATACAAATAGACGGCGCTCGATGTCCCTCGGTTTCAACTCGTACGGCACCCAGTTTCCTTCTTTCTGAATCATGCCCAGGGCCTTGAGACGTTTTGAAATGGCTTGCTGACTCACTCCCAACGATTCGGCAAGCTCTTTTTGGGTTTGGCATGAATCTTCATCAAGCAATGCTTCTAGTTGTTCATCTTTGAAGGTTTTTTCTCTTCCACCACCATGTTTGTCTTCGACATCGAAATCACCATTTTAAAACGTTGAAACCACTCCCGACACGTTCTTTCACTCAGAGCAGCATCACCGTAAGTTTCTGAGAGCATTCGATGCGCTTCAGCTGCATTTTTTTCGAATTGTAACAGAAAAGTAAAACTTCCCGCAAATGGCGAGAATTGGGCACATAAACGGACATTTTCGAGCGTGAATAATACGAAAACAAGAACAACTGTCACTGAAACGGCGATGACAATTCGTTAGGCACTGTCCACACTCACTTTAAAGGCATTACCATCTATGTATTTCAACCAGCCTCAGCCGGTACAGCCACCTATCGGAAAACGGTGGAAGCAAAGTTGTACACCTGATATATAGATTATATAGATTTTGGGGAATCTCCGCAATGTAGTATTTTTCGGTCATCGAAGCTCGCACAAAGCTCTTGAATATGCAGATGTGTAGAACTGGCCACAGATTTGCATGATTTCAATCATAATGCATGAATACTGATAACTGACTAAAAGTGTTCCATCCATCGTATCTACAGTCAAAGTGATGTATTTAAATATTTTTAGAATTCGCTGCATTCGTTGAACACAAAGCGTTGACAAGAAGTCGTCCAACATTGTGGTTTGACTCCTCTGACCAGTCAAATAATTCCGAGCTCATTCTGCAGGGTGTCTGCAGAACTCCAGTCTGCCAGCGTTGTCCACCCACACATTGCCACCTTGTTTTACGCCTATTTCTGCACTTTTGCATGTCCCAATGTACATATGTATATACGCGGAGGCATGTGATTGTACATACATATGGCTGTGTGGAGTGTGTGTGCTTGTTATGTAGTGCAGTACATTGCACAAATGTTTAAAAAACATTTTTTCCCTGCACTCTCGAGTGGCACGAAATTGCAAAGAATTTTTCGCTGCGTCCACAGACTCGCATTGATGTTGGCTGATCTCTTTTGCTGTATATGAGTGAGTGTGTAGCAGCTTTTTATGGTTGAAATAATTTTTTAATCGCAGTAAATACGAACATACAGCCACAGTTACACGTTGTCGGCTTGTTATTTTCTTGAACATTTACTCAGCAAATGGTAACGAACAACGACCAACGCCGCACATTGGGAACAAACAGGCAAAAACGCTCGCATCGCCTGTTTTGAGCTTTAGAATCTATAGTTTTTGAACTAGAGAACTGAAATTTTGCTATTAACTTCAGAATTCCTCAGAGAATTGTATGGTGTGATTCTTTTAAATTACACCTACCAGGAGCTGGTGCCCTACAATCGGAAGTTAAGAGTTTTAGAAATATGCATAAACAGAAGAAAAAAAAATAAATCAATATTTTGATAACTGATTCTCGTAGAAGGTCAAAAATAAAGTTATTTGAGCACTTTTTCGCAGCACGGTTTGTGGTTTTCGAATGTACAACTTCGGAAATAAAAAGATAAAGGATTGAATTTTCGCATAACGGTTTCCCATAAGTAGAAGATGATTGATTCCAAAAATGAAAAAAATTCGCCCGCGGCCACGCCACTCTCCATACAGACTTTATTTTTAACAATATTAAAATAGGCTAAGATCTTGTCATGCATTAAAATGTTCTTTAAAGACACTTAGCCCACTTTTATAAAAGTAGGCAAACTCTTTCTTAAAAAAATCTAAACTATTAATTTACTTTTATAAAGCACGGAAAATGTTAACTGACAAGTATAACTTTCCTCACTAAAAGTTAAACTAATGACTTATTATATATCTCAAATGGTTAAAGAGGCATGTCACACATATTTCCAGACAAAAATGTCCCTAAACGGACGGTAAATATTTAAAGTTCATATTTTGAAAAATATATTTATAAGGCAACCCTTTGGGTTGGGCAAACCTCGCACATTTTAGGCAATATGTTGTTCTCATGATTTCCAAAGTGTTTGTACGAAACTTCGGTTTCGTGTCTCAACTTTTTCGAAAGCAATTGTGAATACCTTCTATCAGACAGACGAATTGGAAGACATATTAACAGACGGACATAACGGACGGAGATAAATCAATGCGATATATATATACATATCTCAATTTTATACATTTAAATACATATTTATTCCTTTCAACACCAGCCTTGCTGTTTTTCATACGTTATAGTTTTGCTCAGCAATTAAAAATATATCGTTGCTCAGCAAAACTGAGTACAAAAAGTGCTTGGGTTGGCATGTGAAAATTGCTCGCATTCATTTTGACGCAGAAATACGCAGATAAGTTTGGTATCATTTAGCTGAATGTCCCACCTAATCAGTGTATAAGTATTTCGTGGAATGCTGTGGAATCTCAAAAGGTACAGCCCATAGAAAATCCCGATTTTTCTCATTTTTATCAAAAAATGAGGCAAAGGTTAATTTGTTTTTTTGTCAAAATAAACATTTTTGAAATAAAATTTATTTACTATGTGTGAAAAATTATGGGATTTAATTAAAAAATATATATAGATTGTACGGGCATTTGAAGACAGCCTTGTTAACGATATTTTGCTAGAAGTGAAAATAATATAATAAAACGTTCAACTTTGAAAGGCCGTAAAGTCCAGGTCATGGGATGAAGAGACTTGAAAAGTTGATTTGATGTCTCGCTAGTCTATCTATATTACGACAAGTAAAAAAAAATTCAAATTCGCAGCTTTTGAATTTGCTCCAATACGAGCGTTTTTGCCTGTTTTTCCCCTATGTGCGCCGCACAGTGGCTGATTCTGCCGACGCAGGTTGCAAAAGTTAATTTTGTCATGTTCGATTTGGGGGAAACTGTTATACTTGTCCGTTAGATAAATGCTTGGACCTAAGAAATCCGGAAACCTTAACTAAATTGGGCAAATAGTTTTGCTTGTAGAGCCCGTTAAAGTTGAGCAATTTTTAGAGTGTGAAATAATATCAGCCATTTTCACTTTTTCGGCAAAGTTGAAGTTTTAAATTACGGAAAGGAGCAAGTTAATTGAAACTTTTTGCACCAGTAGTAAATAATTAAATATATAAAAAAAAGTTGGTTGTTGTTGTTGTCTTTTCGTAGGCACTCACTTGAAGCACTATATTTATCACACTTTATGAACTTTCGATAGACTTAAAAAAAAAGGTCACACTTGCCAGAGTTCCGTCTTTGGGAAACTTGTTCACTGGTCTTCTGTGAGTACTGCCCTGAAGAGATCGGGTGCCCGATTTTGCCCGACTGGATTTTACAGCGATTTTTCTGTAGCCACCTCGAGCAATTTTGTGCGTTCAGGTGCGTGCGTTCGAACAAGTTCGTCAAGATTTTGATAGTGAATCAATTACACGCGATTATAATCGTTACCAGGGCATGCTAATTTGGATTTTGGCTTCATTTAAGATGTGATACAAGCTTGCAGCTCCATATTAAGTCGATTTTTTTTTGCGTATATTATATATAAAGAGTACTTTTGCTGGATGCGCAGTTCGCACGTACGAAAAACAAGTTGGCTTTCATTTCCGGCAATCAGCTATCATGTATCCTTTGATGTAATGTTTTTGTTTTTAACAAAATACTAACACTGTGCCTAGCATACAATTCTTTTTTTCATTTGAGCAAAACTCAGTCAGTCGTCATTAGTGTTTGAGTTAAACCGCGCCAATGAATCAATTAGTTATTGAAAAACAAAAAGCAGACTTATATCTATGTGCACTGTCTAAAACCCACTTATGTGTCTGGTCTGTTCAAAAATCCCACAACGCGGGGAAACCTAACAACTCTTTAGGTACCTGCTAGTACTAGATGCATAGTACCTGCTATTTGAATGCATATGCAAATCCTACTTATAAATAAAGGAGTTTGGAGTAAGTGAAGTTAGTTTCGAATTTAATTTGAACTAAACATCACTTCAACTCCGCCACTGCAACTAAACCGAAGAAGAAGCGCAATGATGTTTTTGAAAAATTCGAAGCTGTTTGAAATATGTACTATTTCGAAGACAAAGGAGAAGTTCGTTCTGGCTGTCACTAAAGAAATTGGTTACGTCGAAGGAAGTTTGCCTGCAGCCAACATATCTATGACTAAAGAGAAGATATCCAGGACTTATCGCACTACAAAGTTGAAATGGATTGCGGCAAACCGTACCAAATTCAATTTTGTCCAGAATAATGAGGAGTGGTTGGAAAAAACAATTTACTTCGATGCAGGAGATGCATGTAGCATAAGCGATGACGCACCATCGACATCAAAGGCGGCAAAAAGAAGGCCGAAAAAGTCAATTCAGGGGTGTGCGTCATTTAATAAAACAGGAAGCTTATGGAGGCAACGGAAACAATAACTACTACCCACCTGTCAGAAGCTTTGATCATAAAATAAAATAAGGATCAGCAGAAAATGAAAGGCGTTATAGTGGAAGCTGTTTTACCAGCAAGCCCGGGTCGTGTTAAAAGAATAAAAAACAGTATTCCCACCCCACCCAATGTGCTACCCATCAATATATTCATAATAACACTTTAGCATTGTTTTTGTCCAAAGAAATATTGACTTCTTATGTAAATTTTTCGAACTATAGTTCTAATTTTGAAAGCGAAATTTATTAATTTTTATCTTTAAATTTGACTCTTTCAGCTTATTTCTTAAATTTCTTATTACTTTTCATCTTTTTTAATGCATTTTCATTAATTTTGCAACTAAAACTTATCATTGTTGCTCGCATTATTCTTATTTACAGTAAGCCGAACTTTGACAACGTATTACGTAGCACCCTGTACCTCGATTGAGTTTATTTTTGGAATACAATAGTCTGATGAATTTCTAATCAACAGCAACAAAATTTTTCCAGTTATCTCTATTCGTTCAGAAGTTATTAATTTTGCAACCTGAAACGACAAATTAAGCCACTGTGCGCCGCAACGCAACATTTGTGTGGTTGTTGTGCCCACTTGCACAATGTTTATATGTGGCATTTGGTGTGCGGCAGCCACATCGAAGCATTTTTCCGCACTCATTTATGCGCAGCCCGTACAAAGCGGATTTCGGTTTTGATTTATAATTGAGCGCTAGAGTTATAAAGAGAAGTTTTAATTAAAAACCGCAAATTGAAAACGAAATTCCTTACAAATGATTTCGAATTTATTGCGCTAAGGGGTCGTCCATAAATTACGTAACGCAATTTTTAGTATTTTTTGACCCCCACCCCCCCCTGTGTCACAAACTGTCACATTGGCTTGAACCCCCCCCCCCCAAATACTAAAAAAATTTTTTATTTCGATCAAGATTATATGAATACGTTTAAAATTTGTTACGTCACATTCTGCTCGACCCCCCTCCCCGCCGGCGTCACAAACTGTCACATCGAGCAAGACCCCCCAGGAGCGTTACGTAATTTATGGACGACCCCTAAGGGTCGAAGCGCGAGCGCGGTGCAAGTTGCAATTTAAATGACCGCATTAATGAAACTAATGATGTAAAGTATGCGCACGAAAACGTTTCTGTCCGAAACGTGTAAGACGGTCAAAATTCAAATGAAGTGGACGTGTTTAATTCGGTTGGCTGATTTTGCAGCTTTTGCTTTTGATGCGAGTCTATGCTCTGAACACGAATCTGTTCAGTGAGCTAATTTTCCATATGAAAAACTAAAAAATTAATATCTTTCCATACTAAAAAGTTGGCTCGAAAGCCTTGCAGCAATACCCAGCTTAAAAATAAAATATGATAATTTTCTGGCGTTTTCATGCATGCTTTATTTGATTTCTTTAGTAATTGTTTTCAATTCATAAGTATTATTAGTTTTTTTTAGATTTGGTGCATGAGAAACTCACAAATTGTTATTAATTTATTGCACATTAACGTAAAATTATGTACAAATTGCATTAAGGAGTGACTGGCAAACATTTAACTAAAACAAATGGAATCGTAACTTGACGCAAGTTAAGGCCGAATGCCGGTATTTACAGTGGGCAGCCGTGTACGTAGCTGACATTGCGGAAGATGGCCGCCGCCGCAGCCGAGGTGAGAAAGTTGCACGGATTGGCGGCGCTGAACGTGGACAGGCCGGTGGGACAGCAGCCCAGTGTGTTGGCAGAGCCGCCCTCGCTGGCGAACTCCTTCTCCAGGGTGGCCTGATGGCGCAACTGCTCGAGCCGCAGCTGGTTCTGACGCTTCCACTTCGTTCTGCGAAACCAAAAACAAACAATTTCACTACATTCGGTGCACACATCAATCGGCACGTACCTTCGATTCTGGTACCACGTCTTCACTTGGGTCTCGGACAGGTTGAGCGTCTCGGCCACATCGCTGCGATCGGCCACCGACAGATATTTCTGACAGCGGAACTTGCGCTCTAGGTAGGCGAGCTGTGCGTGCGTGAAAGCGGTGCGTCGTCGACGCGGCTTTCGGCCGCCTTTGCTCAGGCTCAGGCCGAGCTTGTGTTCGCTCACATAGCTGTGTGCGGACTGGCCATGCGCCTGGGGCGCGTTCTGTTGCACCTCAAGCAGATCGCGGCTACCGTCAGGCGAATGCTGATTGGACTCGACACTCGATTCGTTGCCGCCGAATTGCAGTTGTACAGCAGTGGCAACAGCCGACGCGGTGGCAAAGTGCAAATCGTGTGGCTGATGGTGATTGTGACAATTCAGGGCCTCCGAATCCGGCGACGAACGATCCTCAATGTCAATGTCGGAATTGTCATCGGAAAGATCCGAGAGATCTGCAAAGAGGAAAAAGAGAGAGTCAATTAACTACATATGAGTAATATGGGCAAAATCACAAAATAAAAAGTATAGTTATAGTTTAAGTCTTTTCTGAAAAGTATACAGACCTATTCCAGAATCCGAATCGGATTCGAATCGAAATGAAATCCGATTCCGATTTGAAGACGTGTTCTGCAATCTAAACGGAATTGTCACATTCGAAGTTTATTTCGAATCTGCAAATTCTTAGCAAATTAACAAACCTTCAATCAGCTGTGCTTTTAATGTGCAAATGAAAAAGGCAAAAATAAAATAAAAAATCTTACAAAATGTTACACATTTTCTAAGATTTTTTATTTTATTAAATGAGTTCGGTTATTTTATTGGCAGTATTGCTTGAAAACGAGCAGTCCGCCGTTGAAAAAGTAAAGCGCAGAATTTTGCGAGACCACAGCAATCCGATGGAATTGCCAGATTCTTCGCAACTAGTACAAGTCATTTCAGTTATTTTCAAAATTTCCTATTTAAGGTTTATTGCTCAGTGCCGCCTTAACAAAGCAGCATTCAACATGATCTTGACCGAAGTGACACCTTTTCTTCGGCAGTGCTCCATTCCTCCAGAATTGAAATTGGCGACGGCTTTGCAATTTCTTGCCGAAGAAGGCTATCAACGATCGGTAGAAAAGGCAACCGCCTTTTCCATTTCGGAAAGTGTGTGCTTCTTAAAAGGTCCACCGCCGGTCGCTAAAGCTTCTCTTCTATTTTGCACCAGCTTCCTTCTTACTTCACTTTTCCAATCAACTCAGGTCTATGATTGAAGAAAATTTTGCATAATGAATTGATTTAATTTACTTCTCACCTTTTTCCACCCCGTTAAACTTTTTGTTGGTGGCCCTCCCATTTATTTTCAAATTCGACTTTGTCGCCTTTGCAGAAACCTTTCGCGATGTCCGCATTCTCCTCCATAAAATCCAAGAGCATTTTGCTCTGGTCAGCAGTCTTATGCTTTCCCGTGATTAAAAATTAATTAGTTTTATTTAACACGATGTTTCATTTATTTGCTTACATTTTCGTTATTTGTTTTCATTTTGCTGCTTTCCGATTTCAATTCCACCAGCTTTTTGCTTAGCGGATTATTTTCGACAAAAATTTCCGATAATCGGAATGCAGAACACCAAATTTCCTATCCAAATTCGTTCAAACTTAATCGGATTTGAGAACAGGGTTGCATCGGAAAATATTTCCGATAATCGGAATGTAGAACACGAACGTTCGGAATCAAATCCATTTCCAAGCCGATTCGGATTCTGGAACAGGGCTGATAATTACTTATTCTTACTTCAATTATAATGTAGCCTTTTTTTAACTCGATTTTGAGGCGGTCTTAATAGGTTGCTAGATAGTTCTGTGTGTGATCCAGGACAAGTATTTAAGGTTAGATTAAAGAGGCTGTTTGGGTACGGCACCTCGCTGCAAGACAAATACCATAGATCGGCCCTTTTCCTTAAGGTATGAAAATGGGAGAGTTCTGTATCTATCACAATTATTATAAACACAAAATTGTTTCCGGTTCGAAGAGATTAATTTGGACGCGCAGTACATAGACAGCGCACTCTGCAGCGCGTCTGTCTGGGTTTAAGGTAGATTGTAAGCAAAGTCATCATGCTTA
This sequence comes from Melieria omissa, assembly GCA_963971225.1. Lineage (NCBI taxonomy): Eukaryota > Metazoa > Arthropoda > Insecta > Diptera > Ulidiidae > Melieria > Melieria omissa. Next base: position 59,128,367 of record OZ020268.1, read on the forward strand.
TTAGTGTCCCGCAGCGTTGCTCGTGTAAACGCTTAACCGCCCAAGTTGCGGTTTACGCATAACCTCAATTCAAAAATAGCACAGCGTCAAGCAGCTGGCTGCCCACTCACTCAGCGCCAGTGCTCACTTTCGCTGCTGCCCATTCAAGCTTTCAATCCTTCTCGTGCGCTTCGACTGCGCCAAAGACAATTCTTTTCATGCGCTAATGTATTTTTAAGTGGGCGAGCGGCCATACTCGGCTGCGACTCGACTGCCTACACGCATCCACCTTTCACAGCACAATACTGCCTACATGAGTATGTTTGTATGTGTGTGCTTATGTACTCTACCCAGCCCAACGCCCATCGTCACTTAACATTATCAAGTGGCGCAACTCGTGCTCCGTCGACTGTCGACTCTCGTCTTCGCGTCTACTTCAAATATCAAATTGATGCATCAATTCGCCTGCCCGAAATGGGAATAAAAAACAGAAATCAACATTTTATTTATATCCGCCGGAGATCTATGTATTCCGCTCGTATCCTGCCCGTGCGCATCTTTCCAGCGTTCCGAGTCTATTTTCTCCTCGCCACAGGCTGATTAAATTCACGTGTCGTCGTGGCGTTTCAATTGTTTCCTGGTGGAATTTTCGCTAAAAGCGTTTCGTCCGCTTGCGGCGCGCGCGCCTTGTTGTCGTATGGCGTGCTCGAAATGCGTAGGCCATCACGTGTGTCTGTCGCACAGCATGTGCAATTTGGCAGCTGGGTAGCAGTCCTGGCCGGCGCTTCTTGCTATGGGCGGTGTGTGCGGAGAGTGGGAAAAGGGGAATGAGAGTACTGTCGCGTGGAAGTACGCACCGCAGAGCTTATGATTTTTATTATTTTAACCCCTATTGACAAGCTTCGATTTGGATTTTTTCCAATGCTGACTTCTCACACCGAAATGGTTGGAGATATCGCTGCCTGCTTAAATGGGACACATGTGTGGCATTCCATTCTTCTGTTATTGTTCTCAAGTTTTTCGAAAAAGTCACGTCACATCAATTTGCGGAGCAATTACCAATTTAATAACCACTCGAAGATGTTCGCCAATTTATTTGTGGGAAATCGAAATAGCAGCGACGATTTGATGTTGAAAGAAGTGTTGTGTCACTTTGCTTCTCAGACATAGCTAGCGAAAGGATATGCAGTTTTAGCAGCGAATTTCTATGCAAATGCAACAAACCAACGTCTCTTGGGTAATAGGACGCCTTAACCGCCACTTGTGCGGCAGAAGGCTGTGAATGCCTCTCGTTGACATTCGCTGCGACCAATTAGTGGCGTTGTCCAAAATAACCGCACGCTTTTTAAACCGACTTTCCAGACACAAACTAAAAGTCAGGAGCCGAAAACAAGCAGCGAACGAAACGCTCGAGGTAATAATTTAATTTGTCGAATCGAAAATATTAACGTGTTCATGAGCAATTTGTCACGTACAACCACTTTGCAGTGACGAAAACAAACCAAACAACCAACAACAACAACAATGGCAAACACAAGAAAAGCGAACGCCCAACGCGCGCGATGCGCACACAATTCACACACTTGCGGCGCTGCAAGGACTTGGCGCAGGTTGCAAGTGGCTGAAGGATATGCGAACGCATACGCGGGCGCGGGCAATTAAAATGTCGCCCAGCTCACGCCCGAGTCCGACTTTGCACTCCCCCACGCTGGCGCGCTCGTTGTCGATGCAGCGCTCGGGACCCTGCGGCTCGCGCCCAATGTGTTTGTTGGGTAATTACGAGACATGACACTAAGCTAAAGGCGCTGCTTTGTATGGAAGTGTAGAGCAGCTCGCATTGTTCTGGCAATTAAAACTATTTATGAGTTAATTGCAGGTTTAAGCTGCAACTTGTGTGCTTTACAGGTCGCAAATTGCCTGACTCTCTGCGTGTGTGTGTCGGTGCGCTAAAATGTGAAAATATTTGCAACTCAGAATTAACGTCAATTGAGGTAACATAAAAAAGAAAATAAATGAAAATAATATTAAATAAAAAAAAATAAAACCCGTAAAAATAAGATGAGAAAGAGACGCATCTGTTTGAGTTGAAATGCCGAACTGTATAAAACACTTTGTGACTATCACAGTTGTAAGCATTAAAAAATGCATCATAGTTACTGGGCGTTAAGTGGTTTAAATAAATCAATAATTTGTACAAAAAACGGAATACGGAATACAAGGAGTCGTTTGCTTTCGATAGATCACATGTAAAAACACTATCCAAGAGATGAACGAATGCAAAAGTAATCTATACGCATTTTATACAGTTTTGTTTTTCTACGAAGCAAAACTCTGGCTATGAGTACTGCTAGAAGCAGTTTATAGTTTAACCTATACATTGTAAAGGAGCTGCTGAGAACAGAGTTTTAGATCTTTGGAGATATCCAACTAACATTAAACAACCGACGTTGAAATAATCCACCAAGAGCTAGGGCTTCTTACAGAGATTTTAATTACATCAAACACGTCAAAATTCTCTTTCAAATGGCTAGAACATGATTTACCTGGTAAATGAATGCTGCAAAGTTTCACTGAAATTTAGCCAAATATCTTAAAAACCAAAACATTTACCCAATCAAAAAAAAACCTTAAAAAACCGCTCAGTTTACCTATCTGTAATTTTTTAGCTGAACAAATGGTTTGTTTGGATAAAATTAATAAATTTTTTTCATATATATGATAAAAATTTAACAATAAATTATATAATTATAATACGAGTTCAATAAATAAATACGAGTTCTGAGTACTTTATTGAAAAAGCTCTGCGAACTATTCCGAAACAATTGCACTGCCTTTCACTGAATAGAGCTAACCACTGTCGGCTTCAATCCCACTATAGCTCAAAAACTGTACAAGAAAACTTAGAAGAACAGCGTTTGTGCCAACAAGGATACAATAAAACAACACTTCTGGTAGCGTCACATCGGTAGTTGATATGAAAATACTCTATGAAACTGTGAACAATCGAAGAGGAACTATAAAAAAAAAAATCTAGAAAATGTTTCTTTGTCTAGTACCATTTTCCATTGAGCACTTTAAAAATTCAGTTATACCATTTTTGCTAGAAGGTTCATACCACTTGTCCATTATAAAAGATAAACATAACAGAAAGTCTTTTAAAGTTTTAATATAGGTCGCTCCGCAATGTAAGGTGCCATCTTTTTGGTTAGCTTGAAAATATGTAAATATTTACATCTAGTCAACCAGTTTAAATGAACATTCAAGTTTTGAAAAGTAATTGAAATACTTTGGACAGTAAAATACTTGGCAATTGATTACAGAACTCCAGAGTCTATAATTATTATGTAGGCATAGGATATTTATTTATTTATTTATTTATTTATACATATACTTCAGTCTACAGTACATATCGTCAACTCCGTCGATTTGAAAAGCTGTAAGCAAAATATCTCTTAGCTAAACGTAAAATAATGGAAAACTAAAAATTTTTTAAATGCTGTTTTGGAAATGGAATTATTAATAACTAAGCATAAATAAATGAAGCAATTTTCAATACGATCACTTGACTCGTAAACCAAATATGGAAACTACGTAAATAAAAAATATGAAAAGCCATCTTCAAACATATACTTTGTCTTCTCTGATCTGATCTTGAGCACAATGGTATGGACAGTAAAAATATCGAAGACTCTTCGGCTGAGAATCTTCTCTTTCCTGTCGATAAAGCTGCTAATTACTTTGGCCAAAAAAGTGAAAAAGTTCAGCCCGCCCTACAACTGTTAAACTGCTTAGCCAAGATGTATTTGAAACTACAGTGTAATCTGGGTGGAGTGAACTAATTAATGCAAGGCCAGTTCATAGAATTCAGATTGTTCACTATATCCAGATTGAGTTTTTCTGTTCCTTTATTGCATCAATAATAAGTTACATATTAAGAGTGAAAAAATGTTGTTATAACCGTCTGTTTTTTACGTTCAGTCAGCGATTTTTGTACTGCTTTGGCTCGAAGGCTCTGCAATGCTAAAATGCTTGTAAAATCTGTAGTATTGACTTCAGCCCATTCGATTTGCTATTTGTCAAAAACTGCCTCCGGACTACCTCAGTGTTCACGTCATCAATGTCATCGTCAGATGAGAGAATCGTTTCGACATCATTACAAATTGTCTCATTGGCTTCAACTGAATTCCATTTTTCAATGTTGTCATCCGTATAGATTACCTAAATGAAGAAACAAGATTCATTACATATGTATGTATAGTACAAGATACTCAGACCTGAATTTTTTGCTAAACCTACATCAGCGTTAAGAACTTGCAACAGAGCCTGTATCTCATGAACAGCTTCATATCTTTCTTGCAACAATTTTTGTCGGAGTAAGGACAATGACATGTCCTCTTCATCATCGTTTTTATTGAACTCTATTGAACCCATACTTTCGAAAATCGGTTGCCAACATTTTTCTATAACACTTACATATATATATATATAATATATATATATTGTTTCGCCAAAACAGTAATATTAACACCTTTTCCGATTTTTTCCACAATATTGCACTTTTCTTTTAAAGATAAGTTTGGCTTTTTTGAGTCCATTCTTGCTTAAACAGTTATCACTTCAAAAGTATAGACACAAAAACGATTAATATTCGCGCACGTCAAACAAAACCACGCAGATGCGGTCCACAATAAAAAGTGTAATTTTTTGACAAACACACACACAAACACATGCGAGTATACACATGATTTTTTACCTCGGTGATTCCCCATTTTTGGGATTGAATTTGTCGTTACAGTTTTAAATTTTGAAGTAATTTACATATTTTAAATTGTGTTCACTCTAAAGAAATTCAGAATTGTTCACTCTATAGAGTACTCAATGTAAAAATTTTGATTTTCACTCTATCGGGGTGTTCGTACCATCGGGGGTTCACTCCACCCAGATTACACTGTATTATGAAAAGACTAAGAACAAATTATTAACTTCCTTCTCGTCGATTTGTTCTTGAAGAATCTATATTGTGGACTTTGTATAAGTTCTCGAGCGCTTATCAGCGCCGGGCGGAATCGACACTTATACTGTAGTTAAAGCATTTTGAAAATATTATCAATTTCCCAACATTCACTACTGAAATAAACTTTAAACGTCATATAATTTTTGAAACAATACATATTAACGAGCATAGTCGATGGGGTTTGCCTCTCGAGTAATTTCATGAAAGTTTTTGTATTTTGGAAACAACCACTTGCAGCTAGTTCGGCACATGTCTTGAAATAAGTTCGCTCGCTATAGTGGAACCCAGAAACAATCGAGCAGGCCCTAGAACGTTTCGAGGTTATGTTGAAGTGATGCCGATTTCCTAGACGAACTTTTCAGAATTTTACCGAAAGAGTTTTCTTTTGTACGCAATTAAGTGAAATTGGTGGCGGTACTAGCACTAACGCTTACCGGTGTCTGGTTGTTGGCGATTTATTAAATCCCCCAGTAGATCTCGTATTAGAAACGATTTCGCGCTCTGTTGGTGCATGGTGGCGAGTGCGCACAATTTTCGATTTTCAATTTTTCTCTTATTGCTTCACTAAAACGAAAAACTCTTTTTGTAGCCGCTCGCTTTTGCTCGTGTTGCTTTTTGAAATATTTCACAACGAATGATTTTCGACTTTAAGTTTATTGTTGTTTAAATTTTTGTTCATTAGTTAGTGGTCGTTTAAAAAAATCAAAGAAAAAAGATTTTTCAAAATCACTACTTGGATTGTTACCGTCGGATATGGCCGACGAAACGTCAAGTGCGCGACGAGGCAGGTGGAATTTTCGTAGTGGCTGCGTTTGGGGGCCTTAAACAGTTTAGGCTGCAACACCGCCGCAAATGAAGTCAAATGAACAACTGAACGCAAGGATTAATCCGTTTAGCGGTGAAAACTCTTGGGCGCTGTCAACTGGCAGCTGTCCCAGCCTTGGCGGCCACACTGGCGGCTGGGTGTGGGTGGCGCGATAATGGCTGCAGCGGCCGCTGCCTCGGCTCCTTCCTGTCAAACGCATTACGCCAAATTGCTGGCAGTTAGAGTAGAAAAACGCCACAACAAAAACAACAACCTCCAAAACCCACATACTGCACACAGACTCTCGGGGAAAAATCACCAGAGTATATAAATAAGGACGCGCGCTCTCTGCGCTGCCAGCGCCGCACTGGACAGAGAAGTTTGAAAATGTTTAACATCCTATTTAACCGTTATTTAATCAATGCAGCGCACGTCTGCTCGGCGCGCACTCTCGGGCTGGCTGTCTCTCGCGCTCTTCCCAACGCCACAGCGGCAGCTTGACATCTGCCATTAGCGATGCCACCACCACCAGCACCACCCACCAACATCCACCGCCGCGACATGTTAGCCATTTTGTTTTTAAAACGGCATTTTCGGTGCGGCTCTCGCTCTCGCCAGCAGCGGCGCGCTGTGACTCTGTCTTGCTTGCGCGCGACGGTGCTCGGCCTGTCGCATGTCCAGCGCACCAGCCACCCACAATCGTTTTGCGAAGGTGTGCGGCAGTGCAGCGCAGTGGTGTGCGCTCATTGGTCGAGCGTTTAGCAACCCCCTGTAGCTCTTAAACTTCTCGCCTTTTGTCCTTTCGAATGCGCTGCTATATTGCAATGCTTGTTGCGGGGGCTGGGGTGGACATAAATTTTTGGCGATTTGCCGAAATTGCATCAAAGGTCTGAGTGCTGTCGCAGAATAGTAGAAGCGGCACAGAAGTTAGGCAATATGAGTGTTGGATGTTAAAAGTTAAAAGGCACCAAATCATGTTAAGCAACGTTTTTGAATAAAACATTCGTTTTTTCAATGTCAATAAGTCGGATTTCTGATTTTTCAAATAGGACAGGAGAAACCTACTTAAAGCAGTTTACGGTTCCAATTCAAATTGCACTGAACTAAGTTGTGTGGATTCGAAGATACAAGATTCACATCTGGAAACTGGGCCAAAAAGAACGAATTTGAAATTCTAAAATATTTTATTAAATTTCAACTCTATAACTCTTCTAACATATATTTAGATGATATTTACGTACATATTAATCTAAATTTTGGTAAATTAAAGCTAGCAATAAAAAAAGAACACTATGTACTAGGACTCAGTGCCGTCTTGTGCGCACTGCCCGCCTGCGCCAAGCTTTTACAGTCTAGCTGATCTAAAGCGGCCAGCGTGGCACCGATTAGATGCAGCGAGCCAGTTATCAGCAGTTCTACTTCCTCTTTCGCCTTGAACGCGTCACGTACCTGTCTCAAACTCTCCAGAATCGAACTAGTCACATTTGACGTGTCCGCCTCGTTGGATTCGACGCAAAGCTGATGCCAGATACTGGCGTGAACGCGGGCACGTTTGATCTGGTCCTTTATGCCGAAGGCGGACGTGTTGTCGGAATGATTCTTGCTGCCCGACGCAATGTTGGGCACGAAAAAGGCAAAGGCGAATTTATGGTTGGCGTGCAGGATCTCCAGCAGTTTCTTGGAATCGCGATCGCCAGTGGTGTTGAAAATGAGCACTTGCGGTAGTTGGCTGGAAAACATCAACAACAAAACATAAATAAAAGAAAAAGTGCTGATATACTAACAGTGCAACAAAATTAAATGCGATAAATCTTGAAATAACTAAAATGCCTGAAAAAATGCCAAGTTGTGTTCTACACCTACCTCTGCGCTGTGACGCGCTTAAACCAGTCACTGCACACGCCGACACTCTCCACCGTGTGCGCGCCATCCAAATGAACGCTGATAGAGTAACCGAAAAAAACAGTAACAAACAATACAAATTTCACGATCAAAGGTTCAAGTTGCACTAACTTCAGATTTTCCATTTTCAGAATTTGACAACGTCCCGGCCAGCTGCAGCGGGCCAAGCCCTCTATCACCTCGGCGGTTAGCTGCGTTGGATTTTTCGCATATAGCGGAAAGCCATTTTTCCGCAACCAATCGTAGGCCAGTTGTATGGCCAGAGAGCCGTTCAGCTGGATCACATTATTTAGGCTGGTTAGGAATTCCTCGACTTTGGCGTTCTCAAAGTATTCACTGTAGACGGGCACGACATGCACAGTGGCCTAGACAGCAAATGGAATATAAAAAACATCTGAATACGAATTCTATAAATATAAATGGAATTATCAGTCGCCGTTGTGCACCTACGTTGCGCTCCGCTGCACGTTCCCTTATCACCTGCAGGCACTCGGGCTGCGTCACCGACGTGTACACGTCGGAGTGATCTTTTATGATGCCCGCCTTTTGCCAGGCTATTTCAGGCAGCGTGTTGCCCAGCAGATTTGTGTGCTCCAGTCCCAGCGACGTGATGCCCACCGTCTGTGTGTTTCTGCGCAAGAAGCATTCAATTGGATTATTTCGGCCGGGCCAGTTGGGGTATTGAGTACCTAACAATGTTGGTGCAGTCGTGTTCGCCGCCAATGCCCACCTCTAGTATGATGACGCGCACCTGCTCCTCGAAGAAAATATGCAGACCAAGCACGGTTAGGAACTTGAAGTACGCTGGCATATCGCCGTTATGATCTTGTTGCGACTTCAGCAGCTTAAAGACTCGTCGGAAGGTCTGCGCGAAGCGTTGCTTCGAGATCGGCTCGCCGTTGATGCGAATGCGCTCGGTGACCGATAGCAGATGCGGCGAACTGAAGAAGCCCGTTTTGATGCCGTGCGCCCGCAGTATGGACTCGGTTAGGGCGCAGGCGGAGCCCTGGAAGCATTTCAAACAAGTTGGCAGATTTATTTACGAATAATGAGAGCAACTGATTTTCTCAAAGTGTAGCTTAGCATACATAGATTGCTGAATGAAAACGTAATGCACCATGCACGGAAGGTTATCGATAGGCGACAAAAGTAAACGCAAAGCTGATACGTATCAATGATGAATGCGCAAGCGGCTGTAATTGCGATTTGTGTTTATTTGAACTAACTTTGGCCTATTCAATTATTTGCGCTGGTTTGGCGCGTTTCAAGTTTATTTGAATTACTGTTGTGTCGTATGTTTTATCTATCGGCAAATTGTAGATAAGCAAATTAGCATTGAGTGCGGAACTAGCAAAATTGTGCTATGACTAATTTGGCAATTTGTGCTTTAATTGTAGGCACGAATATATACATAAATCTATTTGTTGAAAGATTTATTTTCAAACAGGTAGCGATTGCGTCATGGCTCAATTTCAATTTTCTGTGCCAAACAAAAATATATTGCACACATACGTGTATTCAAAAAAATATATACGTAAATCTGTTACATTAAAATAGTTATGAACTATGAAAGTAAATACTATATATAAAAATAATGGAGACGAGTAATATAATCGAAAGCAGGACAACCAATGTGAAATTGCATGCTAGAAATTGCGCAACAAAATATCGCATGCGAGATATGCGTTCATGATACAATTTAATAGCTAATTCTGTAATAACTCTACAAATAACGGAATGTGTCAAATGTCTTTCTATTGTTTATTTGCCTATGTATATTTGTTGATATGCTGCGAGTAATTGTTGATTTTGCGCGCTGTCATCATATAAATAACAACAAAGTCTGAAGAGCTTGTGGCATTAATTGCAATTCCAGATAAAATTTGGTCTACAGCTCCTACGTATCTGCGTGGCATTCTGGCCCGCCGCCTTTTGGTTTCACCCTTTTGTACACTCACACAATTTCGAAGAATGAAAGCGTTCGATGTGGAAACACGACACGAAATTTGTAATCACCTTTTCAAATAAATAACAACACGTTTAGCTTACCTGTTTTTGTTACTAGACATCCATTTATTTTGATAGTTTTTTGTATTTATCCATATAGATATTTCGTTTTTTTTTATTAATTTTGTTAGGAAATATCTTGTAATAACAAAATAAGCTAAACGTGTTTTGTTGTCTTCGACCATGCATGCAAATCCATATCACGGTTAAACAATTTTGCAGTTTTTCGTTTATCATAAAACTAGAAATGGCGCAACAAAAATTACAAACGAAGATTATTCGCACTGTTTCCTGGATGTATTAATAATTTTTACGCACTCGTGTGTGTAACATACAATGCGAACGTAAATAAAAATTGCCTGCGCCGAATTGCGTTGCTAATGAAACATTTAATTGACACACTTGCAAAAGATCGCACCATCGACCTCTGCCAAATTGCGCATTCCACACTTGATAACGCTGGAAATTAAGTGCACTAAGCCAAGCTTTGTTGCGGTTCTCTTGTCCAACTGTTGCCCAAGAGCGCCTTCAACCCACCCCCGCCACAGTTCCGGTTGCTAGGTGAACAATTTGACAGCGACCTACCTTTCCCTTGGTGCCCGACACGTGTATGTACGAGAGCTCTTCCAGTTTCTCTATACCCAAGCCACTGCGCCGCAGATACTTGTACATGTCGTCGAAGGGCAGCTGCTTGTTGTTTAGCAGTATCGAGCGGCGAATGGTGATGGCATTCGACTGCAGTGTGTTCAGGTCGCGCACGCATTTCTATCAGAATACAAAAATTAACCATCTGGCCAATGTTTGGTGGAATGCCACACTTGCAGAGCGACTTTCGCGCTTGCGTACTGTCACTTGTTGTTTACCTCGTATTCCTCATCGTCTTGCTGCTGTTGCCACTGCTGCGCGCTTGGCTTCTCAACCGTCACCAGACAGCGTGCGCTTACTCCAAACGAGGGTATCACCTCGGCTTTGTTTTCGACCGCGCAAAACATGACGCACACGTTTCCGTTCAGCGGCAAGCGCGTTCTGCGAGGGACTAGCGCGCGCACCAACAAACTGCGAATCATTTTGCATGGAACTGAAATAATAAAAAGTATTATGTGTGTGTGTACCTACCGGTACGCCAGGCATTTTCGGAACTGCACGGGTGCGGCTAAGGGCAATAAAGCACCAGACGCACCGGCAGCGTTGACATAAGCTCGTACTAGCCGTTCGATTCTGGGCCACTGCCCGAAATTGTTAGGTGTTGTGAGTTGTTGCTAGCACGGAGAACGGCCAAACTGAAAAATCGCTCGTCATGTGCTTTCGCACACGCTACGAGCTATAGCTTCATTTGGCAATCGATAATGTTGACTTATCATTTAATGTTTGCCTAATATTAGTATTAACATGGGTTGGTGGGTGCTGCGTCAGCATCAAAGCGGTCCATATTATTTCATGTACACTTGAAGCACACTCCGGTCATGCCAAATGGATCTTTAAAGTGATTTGCAACCCTGCAGCGAACCGTCTCCTTGAGTCGTATTGAACTTTAGGGGAGTATTTCGATTCGTTGTGGCACAACTATCTGTGAATTGCCACCAGCAACGAACAATCTATTGATTATTCATAATAACTTTAGCTTGCAGCTCCTCAAATGGTAGATAAAAGCTCCGGCAAATAACTAGTTCAATCTGTTAATGAAAGCACGCGGCCCATAAAGCTTTTCTGATATTTAGAATGTACAGACATATGAATTTGTTTACAAAGTCAATAAATACAAACTCATTTGTATATTTGTGGTATATTTGAGACTTTCAAGTCATTGGAAACATTGTTTACACATTTGTAATTATTTTCGAGCTCTGTACTAAATGTACTACCTTGTCTGTTTGTCCATTATAGCTTATACTGCAAACAATTTAAACAGTGCATAGCATGGCACAATAAACAAGGTAGTGGCAGGAAGGAGCGAAAAAATTTACGTGTATTTTGTTAGTGTTTTTGTTCGGTTCATTGTCAAATCGGACGGACGGTTCTCTTGCCAACAGTATTGCCAGCATCGAATAGACCACTTGATCTATTCGAAAACGTAAAAATACACCAATTAACAGCAAAAGTACATAGCTTCAGGGCAAAAGTGCTAAGTGCTAGTTCGCCGATTTTGCGTTAATTCATAAAAGTTAACGAAAATTGGAAAAATAATATCCTTTCGTCATTGTTGTTGTCAAAATTTCACAGAAAAAGAGTTGAGTGGCCATGCTGTTCGCCGAATTTAAACAAAGCAGACAAAAATTTCTGACAACCTACCGAACTCTGACGAGAAAAAAATAAAATTCGCTCCTTCCTGCCACTACCTTGTTTATTGTGCCATGGTGCATAGTGTCATAAACGATATAAACTGTTTCAATATACTTGTAGCTTCATGCAAGGTATATTAACAAGGTACATCAGGCTCAGAGAGCCATAAAAATAAGGAGGCCAAATCAGAGTTGCTTTTTGTTAGGAATGAATTGTTGGTTGCATCTTTTAGTATTTGTTCCCCAAACTCTAAAAACTGCGTTTATGTAGGACAAATGTTATAATTAGTTAGTTTTTATAGAATGCCACAAAGATAATTTCGTATTAATTGTTATAGTGTTCCTGAATGTCTTATACATTTTTTGCCCATTCAAAAATTAAAATGTTTTTTTTTACGTTAAATCTTTTTCTCAATTGTTTTTGTTTTAAATTTTTGTTTAAGTTACTTATTCTAAAATACATTCTACATTAAAATAAAGTTGTTTTACTTCTTCAGCAAGCTGAACAGAATTAGGAAAAGAACATACAATTTCGCACAAATTGCTAACACATACAATTTTCAATTACAATTTATTTCATATTTTATTGCGTATCAGGCTGGTGTCATGGGCTATATTTCGCGTATATGTATTTTACAATGTTACCCAAATCTGTACACAAATGTAGAGTTGTACAAACAATATCAACACTAATAGTAGGTTCTTTATTCTACAAAAAGAGCAACCGTTCACGAATAAGAGGGTGAAGAGAGACATTTAAAGCTGCCGCTCTCAGCCTGGCGTACCTTGTTAATATACCTTGGCTTCATGTAGTTAAACCCCATGAAACGAAACCCTTAACATTTCCAAAACAGTACAGTACAGCCAAGCACATTTGAAATGGTTACACTTCAGAGAGAAAAGTTAAAATTAATTTATCAAATGATCCATATCTAGACATATAGACCCAAAATAGAGTACCAACTGCAGTCCTCAACACCGATAAGAAGATTTTTTTTGAAGCAGCATCATGATGATAATAGAAGGTAGAACCGCTGTGAATTGTTTTGACACTAAACGTGCTTATTGACGTTTTTCGTATTTGTCAAAAGCTTGAGCCGTGATGCCACTTCGATGTAATATTAAACTAGAAATATTTAAGGTTCTTGGAACTTTAAGATCTTTTTTAAAATAAACACGGAATAGACATTTCACTGTGACCAATACATTTTGGCCGAAAGTTTAAACATGTTAATGCACATTCAACTGCAAATAATACTTTGCTTTATTAAAACAAATGTTCAAGGGATTTTCTAACAACAGTACGGTAGCACATTTTCAAAGAAGAACGTCAAAAAGACCTTTAGTGTCAGATGCGCAATATGGCGGCTGAGAAGAAGCATCGGCTCTACCTTCTATTTTTGTATCATGAGCAACATACATGCTCGATACAATTTTTCTTCTTCTACATATATGGCTGACTACATGTGCCTCATGTTTATTTCGAGCCAAGGCGAATTAATAAAGGTGAACGCGTAAGCCCAACAACAAAATTCCCATGTATTTTGTTGTTGGATTTGTGCAACTTGCTTGTCAAAATCAGCTGATATTTCATTTCGCCTTAACGCATACAAAACAGAAAAAGTGCGCAGAAGCACAAACAAAAGCACAAATTGTCAAATAGAAGAGTGCGATTAAATTGGTGAGCAGCAAATATTCGTCGTTTTTTTTTTAATATAAATATTATTCTTTCCGCTAACGATGACAAGATGGCACCGACACAGGAGTCAATACCTCCTGGTGAAGACACAAATGCTGGTGCGATACTGCCCAGCATCATAAGTTCCGGAACAGACATTAATTTATTCATTCATTCATTACAACATGGCGCAATATCATATTTTTCAGATGAGCCGGACAATTTGAGGAATAATAATACGAATAATCCTCGCTTTCCAGCTGATCATGAAGCATCATGCAACAACGCCGCTTCTTAAAATTGCAGCCGAGAGAAATTTTTCCAGCGTTTAACTGACGGTTTTTTATGTTTTACGAGGAAGCATCAAAAGCCTTCAGTTGTGTGCAACTTTAATGCACTAAACCTTCTTGGTGTCTGATTCGTATTTTGTCGAGAGACCGTCCAAAGCACTAAGCTCAAAAATGTTCGTAAAGTCTCGTCAGCGGCGTTAGTGAAATGGCTTGGCAGCCAACCAAGCAGCTTTCATCGTTCAAGAAATCATGAAAAAATACTGAAAAATAAAAAAGCATTTTCTTTCTTTCTCGATTTCCTTTATATTCAGCTTCGTTCTATTCGGCGTCGCTTTGACCATTTTGACAATCAAGTTGAACGGCGAATTCAAAACAATCAAATCAGCTGGGCCATGGCACAATAAACAAGGTAGTGGCAGGAAGGAGCGAATTTTATTTTTTTCTCGTCAGAGTTCGGTAGGTTGTCAGAAATTTTTGTTTGTTTTGTTTACATTCGGCCAACAGCATTGCCAGTCAACTCTTTTTCTGTGAAATTTTAAGCGTTTTTGCAATGACGAAAGAATATTATTTTTCCAATTTTTGTTAACTTTTATGAATTAACGCAAAATTGGCGAACTATGGACTTAGCACTTTTGCCCCTAATTGTAAAACAATAGATTAAAACAATGAAGCTATGTACTTTTCCTGTTAATTGGTGTATTTTTACGTTTTCGAATAGACCAAGTGGTCTATTCGATGCTGGCAAACAAAAACACTAACAAAATACACGTGAATTTTTTCGCTCCTTCCTGCCACTACCTTGTTTATTGTGCCATGAGCTGGGCTAACAAGGCCACCTTTATTAATTCGCCTTGTTTCGAGCGTTTTCGTAGAACTCGGAACAAAAGTTCTCTTTTAACAGAAAGTAAACAAAGCAGACTGGAATGAGCGAGACAGCAGGAGCGGTTAGCGAAAAGCGACAGCAGTTGTTACTGGTGTGTTGCACGTGTACAGCGCCATTTGACATTTATGTACAAAAGCGCAGAACGATAAACAATCAAAGCGAAATTTCTGCTGAGTGCACTTCAATAAACAATTCCAAGAGTTCAGCATCCAATGCCCCACCAGTAAGGCACATTTGGCCCTGAGCGGAAGCAAAGATTATGCAAACAAGCACAAACACTTTCAAGTGTTCACGGCCGGCCGCAATTAAACAACTAGCAGAACAAGTATGAGTTTCACTTTATAGCTTCGATTGGACTCACCAATAATGGGGAACGAATTTTAACTCCGTTGCAGGTGCAAAGAACAGATTAAACGAAATTCGAGGTGTATATCAGCAGTTTTCCGTTTTCGCAGCTGGCAAATGACAGTAGCAAAACAGCTGATTTGTTGACGCGACTGCAGCTGTAGGCGAGCACGGTGGATTGCTAGCTAGCGGACGAGCGAAACTGGCAACTAAATAGAAGAAGTCGGGAAGCTGCCTAAGCGCTGGTAAAAATCCAAAGATTTCGGCTGAAGCGAGTGTTTTGGGGGTAAAAGGTGAGTGGTCGTGCCGAAAATGAAACGCTGCGCCGATGCGCTGAAGGACACACATGAAGCGGCTCAGCTGGAAAGCGACGCTGCTGATAAGAAACCGAAGAAGGAGGATAAAGCGCAGATGGCGAGTGCAGTATGCGTCAAAGTTGAGGAAAATAACAGCGCGGATGCGAGGTAAATACTGTCCTAACGTAGGTTTCAATTTAAATTGTGTGCGCCTTAGTCTTAACCCGTGTGCGTTGTCTGTATTTGCCGGCCAGTAGCACCACGATTGCTGCACGCCTGGGCAAATGCGAGGTGTGCGCCGACAGTGATGCGCTTTACTGCTGTCCCAAATGCGACGTGAAGACATGCAGCTTGCGTTGCGTGCAAATACACAAGAAGGAGCTCGACTGCAACGGCGTACGAGATCGCACTAAATTCATTCCGCTGCGCAAGATGACCAAGGTGGACTTTATGAGTGACTACTACTTTCTGGAGGAGTGCACGCGATATGTGGAGGACCGCAAGAATGATCGCATCAAACGCTTCACGCGTTACAACAAAGTGCTGCCCACGCATTTGTTTCGGCTGCGCAGTGCGGCTGCGGAGCGCGGCACAACACTGCGCTTTCTGCTGGTGAATTTCACGCGGCATAAGCAGAACACGACCTACTACGACTGGAAGCAGCGGAAAATCTACTGGCGCGTTGAGTGGATATTTGCAAATGCGGGCGGCCTGAAGTACGTGGATGAGCGTTGCGATGAAGAGCTCTCGCTGCAGCAGCTGCTTGATAAATACGTAAATGCGGATTGTGCGGAGCCGGTACCGCAAAAGCGTTCGTTGGAATACTATCAGAGTGTGGGCGCATTTGGTTTGAAGGTATTGTTGAGGAAATGTTTAAGAAAAGGTTGTATGCACTCATGTTTTCTCCCTTTCGGACAGGTGCTACTAAAAGCCGAAGGCATTAAGCGGTCGCGTAGTCGTTTCTACACGCTGGACGTAGCGAAGACCCTGAAAGCAAATTTGAATGGCAAAACGCTTGTAGAATTTCCCTGCATTTATGTGAGCTACGAGCAGCATCCGGCCGGCTGTGATATTATTGACAGTGGTGTGTCTTCCTTCAGTAAAATACATACAATGAAATATTGCTTATCGTTTTCTATTCATTGCACCAGATGAGGATCTCGACGCAGAAACACAGTCTCATCAGTCGAATTTGGAAGCTATACGCAAGCAGCAAATGGCAGCCAGATGGAAGGCGCCGGCTGGTGAGGCAGACGATGGAAGCGAGGAAGAAGACGATGCAGTAAAGTTGAAGCGACTGCTCACGGAAAAGCGGCGCGAAGAGCGACTGCGCAAGAGAGAAGAATTCGAAAAGGCGCCCAGTAATTATATGTTTGCTGACGAGCAGCTGTGGGAAATGCTGTCCACATCTTCGTCGGACAATGAGACGGAGGAGGAAAACACTTGAGCTGATTTGCTTACTTACTATTTCGACGTTAAATATAACTTTTGCCAGGAGTCGTGAAAAATTAATGTTTGCTTAAAGTCGAATTTTTCGTCAGAGTTTGAACTTTGCACTTTTTATTAAGTTATAGATTTTAAGAGAATGTCAAGACTCCTAAAATAAAAAAAAACATATAAGTCAAGTTGTGTGCAATTTTGTTCACTTCGTTTTACGTGGAAGCTAATGGCTCCGTATGCGCTTCATGTATCACAGAATTGACAGTAAGTTTTGAAAAAAAGACATGTAAGGAAACGTTGAATATGATTCGGAAACCTTAATATTGCAAGGAAAGTGGAACGGTTCGAAACCGGCCTAACATTATGTACAACTCCTTCTCGAAAAAGGAAACTAAAAACAGAAAAATTTTTGCGTCTTCTCGTGCATTCGTGTAAATGTTTATAATGTAATATATATAAATTGCCTTGTAATGGATTTCCTTTTTGCGATTGCCCAAAATAGCTCAAGGTAACCCTGACATGCTTGTAGGGCTACATGCTTGAATACCCAAAATCCATTGCCCTGCATGCTTCTCGATTCGCTGAATAAACTGTAAAGTGCGAATAGGTGACACAGAGAAATAGGATTACCGTTAGCTTATGAGGTGACTTCTGCGCGGCGTACGTGACTCAAGTTCAGCGAGTTGCAAGAAGGTTAGCGAACAATGAGCACGTTAGTGAGGCAGTGGAAAGTGTCGGAAAAATTCACTAAAAGCATCTTGTCGTTTACCGTGTCCGTTTAATTCCCCCCGGTACCACCGGCAAATATTTCGTCGGGAGGCGGATTGAGCAGTTAACTCGAAAAGTTTATGCCGACCTCGCCATAACCGTTCTTGCTTTGTGCGGTTGGTTAGCTTGGCAGTTTCGTCCATATTCGCTGTGCGCGTGCGTATCCTCGTTGTAGCTGTTCGCTGCTGCGCAGCTGGTGTATTCTGTCCGTGAATAGCCAGACTAACTTCTTCCACATCTCTCTGGACGCAATCATTTAGCGAAGCGGTATCGAGAGAAGCAATCGCCAAGGATTCGGCGGCCAAGAATTCCTCCAGCTGGATTAAACATATATTTTTTTGTCTTCTTCCTCTCCTCGTTGTGGGTAAGAGCAAATGGGACTAAAGTAGCATAGCAAATGAAGTAGCTAAGCCTTTGATTCATTTCTAGCGGGAGCACATGAACCACGTTTCCGGTGACAAGTCCGCGTGGCAAAGTCTAGCGGCAGCCAGACGACTAACCTCTTTTGGGACTTCTTCTGCGCTGCCAAGTCCAACAACTGCGAGTAGCAGCTATAACAGCCTCATGGGGGCGACCTAACCTCTGACCAAACACATTTTTTTTTCCAATCATCACGCATGGTGTTACTTGGCTGAGCGGTTCCTCTGAGCGCGCAGCGGCGCTGTCTGTTTCCTCAGATCTTGCTCCGGTCATTCCTTTATTGTAAAAACTTTTAACAAATTTTTTTTATATTATTCTCAAAATGTCTTTAAAGTTTTTCTAGTAATTTTCCAAAAACTTCAATAACTAAATAACTATCTTACTATATATTATATAAAAGAAAATAATGTTTAAATTGTCTTAATTATTAACATTTTTCTGCAAATGTAAACTTTGAATGAGATTTGCAAAAAAATTAAAAATTTGCTAACTATTGATACCTAAGTGAATCCCTCCCAAACCAGCTAAACCCGCAGCAAGCAATGTAGCGCACACCGACTTCGTTTGGCCAATCGAGTTCACCGGTGGACTACACAATTTAAGGGGGCCGATACATGTAAAATGAAGTATTTTTGGAAATTTTGTTTTTCTCGGGAATATGTTCTACAAAGCCTTTTCAATGTATGGCTAAGAGCGTTTTCCAAAATTCTAATCCCTTCCCAGACAAAACACAGGTAGAAGCGGCGGCGTCAGGTATAAGCCTGTCGCTTACTCAATCTTTGAGCCCGTTTATCTCGGAACCATGTTTTTCGGTATGGGCTGCGCGATTGCATGAGAACCGCTCAACCGATCGCGATGAAATTCGGAACACACACACACACCTTCGGAAGACTCATCCCTTCGATGTGAACCTACTTGTTTTTACAAATCTGCAAAAATCTCATGTTGGTGCTTGCAAATTCATCAAAACAGCTGCCCCAAAAATTCAATTTTCTGCCGTTTCCAAAAAAATTACAATTTCTTTACTAAACCAGGTTCACATCGAAGCCACAACTGTTTTTTAATTGATTTCCTTTCATTTTTCATTTCAGCCCCATACGAGCAGCGCAATCGCGCAGCGCATCAGATTGGAGGGGGTTTTTTGATCCCACACGCCGCCGCGATCTTGGATTCTCGGGTCAAAAAAAAAATGGAAAAAGAACCTTTAATTAGTTAATAAAAGATTTAAAAACAAAAAAAAATCAATTGCCAAATTCCTTATCCCCCAAAAAAATTCTCAAAAAATACACTATTTACATGTATCGGCCCCCTTAAGTCAAACCCTCCACAAAAAAAATAAAAATAAAATTATTCTATTTTACTTAAGCTATTAATAGTGTAGCATCCGCAAATATGTATTGTAACGATAAGACAGTCTGTCGCTGTGCAAAGCAACCCTGCCGCTTCGCGCCGTGCTATAATTCAATGTGGCAACGACGGCCGCGATAATAACTTTTAGTCCAATCGGGCAACGATGGTCGCGGTCATCATGGAAACCTTTAGTCCACTCTGGAATGCGCGAGAACGAACGCAGCCAGTCAGTCTGGTTTTGACAAGTGAAGTTGCCACACGGAGTAATTAAGCAAATACTTATGTGTACGAACAGTAAAGTGTAAAACTGTGAATAATAAAGTGACTGTTGGTTTTGAATTGGCTGCGTTGGAATAATTAAAGTTGTTTCCTTTTCAAATTGCACAATCCAGTGATACGTAACAGCCCACTAGACGTAGTATTCGTAACATTTGGTGTCAGAAGTGGGATTGTGGAAAATTGAAAATAAAAAAACTGAAGAAATAAAATTATAAAACCACGGACATGGTGAAATTCGAGCTGCTGAAGGTGGACCAGCAGAAGAAGGAGCTGGCTGCCTGGAATTTGCCGACTGCCGGCGGAAAGGTGGAGTTGCAGTTGCGCTTGCGAGAAGCATGTGAGGAACGAGGCGTCGATTGGACTGTGCACGACTTCGGAGCGCAAGAACAAGAGGCGTCGGCCAAAATGGAGGAATCGCCTGCGGGTGCGGCGTCGATGCAAAGTACGACTGCAGCGGCTGCGCCACCACAAGCAATGGACATGAGCCAGCTAATGGTTGCACTTAAAGGCATGTTCGAGACTTCCAACCGTGAAATGGCAGCGAAGCTGGAAACTACGAATCTCGATATTTCGGCAAAAGTCGAGACTGCAAATCGAGAAATGGCGGAAAATTCTGCGCGCATAGAGCAGAAGGTGGAGGAAATTTCCAATAGCCTGAATGTGAAAGTTGAGCATCTCGAGACGCGAATAGACAATTGGGACAGACGAGTTGACGAAATGGGTGAATCCCTGAACAGACGAGTTGACAACCTGGATGAGTCCTTGAACAAACGAGTTGACAGTCTGGAAGATTCGATGCACAGAAAGATAGACGAACGACTTCGAGAGGTACAGCTGCGGGCAAGGGTGCGGCCAGTTGAGGAAAGTTTCACCATAGAAGCGCCTACCTATGATGGTACTACGTCGTTTGACACATTCAAATTACAATTCGAGATGGCTGCTTTGGAGAGTCAGTGGACCGATGTTAGGAAAGGTCGGAGACTGATACTGGCTCTAAGAGGTCCTGCGGCTGAGGTAAGAAAAACAGTTCCGGAAGGTTTGAGAGGTAATTACGACACCGTCATAAGGGCGCTGGCAGCCAGATACAGTAACGAGCACAACAAAATGCTGTATTATTGCGAGCTGAAGAACCGTAGACAAAGGGCCAACGAGGCGCTGCAGACATATGCAGCAGACATTGAGCGGCTCGTACAGCTGTGCTACCCGTCCTTCGGCGCTGATGATCTCGAGAGGATGAAGATTGAGGCGTTTATTGAAGGTCTTCATGATCCGGAGACACGTCGCAGTGCGTTGATGATGGGCAAGCCGACATTTAAGGAGACGGTGACCAGCGCGATGACGTATGAGGCGGCCTGGAGGGGAAGTTTTCGGCATTCATCTGCAGAAAAGCGTCGAGCCCAATCTGGACGTGTCACCCAAAGCCAGACAGTGAGCTCGGAAGCACCAGCGGGGCTGCGGGCAGTGTCATCTGGAGTCAGTTGCTGGCGCTGTGGCGAGCAAGGCCACATATCACGAGACTGCCATCTGCGAGAAAAGTGTTCCGGACAACAGACGTCGCCAAGAAGGGCTGCCGCTCTGCCACACCATTCGTGCAAAACCGAGTGCAGGCATAACTCGCGAGCCGAAAGCGAGAGACAAATTGTGGATGTTCGGTCGATAAGCGTTATGCCAGAGGAAGAGTGGTCTGCGGAGAGGCTAAGAAAGGACCAGCGTGAGGATGCGGATCTTGCAAAAATCGTCGAAGGCAAGGCGCACGTCCAGACTGGCAGGAGATGGCCGGTGAAAGCCCAATCGCTAAGGCTTACTGGGCACAGTAGAAAAGTCTGCGGCTGAAAGAAGGATGCCTGTACCGCGAATGGGAGAGAGCGGATGGTCGAACCAGCAACTCCCTAATGGTAGTACCGAAATGCAGAATCAACGAGGTCATCGAGGCATACCATAACGACTCCAGTGGAGGGCACCTGGGCATCACCAAAACCGTAGCCAAAATAAAAAGACGATTCTACTGGGTAGGATGTCAGGAATCTGTAGCCGAGTGGATTAAGAGCTGCGACCGATGTTCAGCCGCGAAAGGGCCGACGAGAAAATCGCGAGGCCGCATGCAGCAGTACAACGTGGGAGCGCCCTTCGAGCGGATTGCTATGGACGTCGCCGGCCCATTCCCAACTAGTACTCAAGGTAACAAATATGTGCTGGTTGTAATGGATTACTTCAGCAAATGGCCCGAAGTGTACTCTATTCCTAACCAGGAGGCCACTACGATCTCGGAAAAGCTGGTAAACAACTGGGTAGCCCGGTTCGGAGTTCCGTTGGAGTTGCACTCAGATCAAGGCCGGAATTTCGAGTCTGCGGTATTCAAGGAAGTGTGTGGGCTGCTGGAGATAAAGAAAACGCGTACCACTCCTTTGCACCCACAGTCCGACGGCATGGTGGAACGCTTTAACCGGACACTGGAGGAATACCTGCGGAAAGTGGTAGTAGGCAGGAATCAAAAGGATTGGGACACGCATATCCCCCTGTTCCTTATGGCGTATAGGTCAGCCCCGCACGACACGACATCACTCACTCCAGCCCGAGCAGTGTTCGGCACAGAGTTGCGGTTACCCGCTGACTTGAAGTTCGGGGTAGTCGGCACAACGGGAGGCGCTAAGACGGACTACGTGGTCAATAAGCGGGCGGAACTGGAGGAAATTCACCAGTTTATAAGGGGCCGCACCAAACTGGTCAGCGATAAGGCGAAAGCCAGATACGATCTACGGGCCAACTCAGCAGGGTTCCAAGAAGGCGATTTGGTAATGCTCTACAACCCGCAGCGGAGGAAAGGTTTGTCTCCGAAGCTTCAAGCGTCATGGGAAGGACCGTACGAAGTCGTGACTAGGATTAACGACGTGGTATACCGGATTCAACGTTGCAGCAATAGAGGCGCTAAGCTGAAGGTAGTCCATTTGGAGCGTCTGGCGCCTCATCACAGCGGAGCCTCGGCACTTGTTCGGGACGAACAAGTCTAAGTGGTGGGCAGTGTAACGATAAGACAGTCTGTCGCTGTGCAAAGCCACCCTGCTGCTTCGCGCCGTGCTATAATTCAATGTGGCAACGACGGCCGCGATAATAACTTTTAGTCCAATCGGGCAACGATGGTCGCGGTCATCATGGAAACCATTAGTCCACTCTGGAATGCGCGAGAACGAACCGCGCGATGGCCGGACAGAGTATAAAAGGCGCCGGATGCGGCGCAGCGAGTCAGTCTGGTTTTGACAAGTGAAGTTGCCACACGGAGTAATTAAGCAAATACTTATGTGTACGAACAGTAAAGTGTAAAACTGTGAATAATAAAGTGACTGTTGGTTTTGAATTGGCTGCGTTGGAATAATTAAAGTTGTTTCCTTTTCAAATTGCACAATCCAGTGATACGTAACAGCCAACTAGACGTAGTACTCGTAACAGTATGTATAATCATTAACAATCTCATTATTAGCTCAGTAAAAGTTTCCTATTTAAAATCCTTATAATTGTTAAATACCCTGTATGCAGTGTAAGCAATAGACAGCGGCCCTCATGCATTCCAGGCATACACACTCACGCACATAAATTCCACTCAATCATAATTTCTCTTTCACTGAGTGCGAAATGAATGCGTGCGCAATTTAAGCTTATATTATTGTCCTAATTTTCGGAATGCATATACATAAGACAGCCGCCGTGGCTCAGTTGGTTAGTGCGCGGTCCAACGAGTCGCATGCAGAGCGACGCAAGATCGAATACTGCCCGAAAAATAACGGGAAACTCGTTTTCTCTTTCGGTGGCTGTCCTCTCAGTTGGAAATGGCAAACCTCTGAGAGTAAAAATTGCCTATGAAAAAGCTCCCAACCTGCCGTTCGGAACCGGCATAAAACTGTAGGTCCCTTCCACCCGCGTACAGAATTCACACGCACAACACGGGTGGTTGCGGGAAGCTAGGCCTTAGTCTCGCGTAAGCGGGCTGTCGTGCCAATCAATTATTATTATTAATTATTATATACATAAGTACGAATTGAATTTGAATAATGTTTATCTTAAAATGATTTGTTAAATAAAGCCCCACTGAAGGGAATACTACAGGAGGTCATGTGCGATGTAACTTGAGAAGGGTGTAATCAGTAGATAGGGGCAATCTAAAAATACAAGGGCGTGGATTGCCATGGCATCGGATCTTCTTATGAGAATCCGGGGGTGGGAAAACTGCACTCCCTGTGAAAAC
Source organism: Melieria omissa (assembly GCA_963971225.1). Classification (NCBI taxonomy): domain Eukaryota; kingdom Metazoa; phylum Arthropoda; class Insecta; order Diptera; family Ulidiidae; genus Melieria; species Melieria omissa. The sequence goes on from OZ020268.1 coordinate 59,152,339, forward strand.
ACCACACAGGCCCTGAGGGTGGCTAAATAGGAGCAAACTATCGCTGTTACCTTTTTTGTTTTGAATTTTTGATTCGGTCTGTTTCGGCTTTTTACATCTTTAATATGGCATGAGATTTTTTTCTACTGTTGCGTTAGTCGAGGAGTGAATGCAAGGACCACGCCCAGCCGAACTAGCTAGCCGATGACCGTTATCATGCCGCCGTCGCATTCACAAATCGGCCAGACCATACGCAGTCCACCGCGAGCGCTACAATAGAAGGGCGCGAAACGTGGGCCCAGTTGGTCCTTTTGAAAACCGTACGCAACAAAGAATGGCGCCCAACGAAGCTTTAGTTTACTTTATCCAACGCAGCAATAGTGTTGTTGGTTTCAAAAACTTTTCTAAGTGAACTCAGGTACGCGTTAGAAATAAGCTCTAAATAACATCTCAAAGAGCCAAGTACAATCTCGTTTCATTTAGCCCTCTCAACATTTGTAGTTTTTTTTATTTTGTGGGAAAGGTTTCTTTTGACGATTCAATATTGCTTGATATTTTCAGGAAGTCTGATGTGTATTTCAATTTCAATAAGTCCCGGCGTATTCGGAGAAAGATCCGTATCCGCGTTGCGATTGAATCGAAATGATACATTTTGAAAGTAACTAATCCGTTCAGAATTAAATCTTGACATTGGCAAGTTTATTTTCAGTGTACATAGGAATTCCTTTTGTGCACCAAACCTTTTCTAACTAACGAAGAGTACGAGTGGAAGTGAGTCCAGATGAGTCGGAGTGGAATTCCGCTCATCTCGTTGCCATTTTGTCTCATAGTCCTCATAGGAACAGAAAAGCGCTCGAGTTTATGAGTCCGCAAACATGGCACAATAAACAAGGTAGTGGCAGGAAGGAGCGAAAAAATTCACGTGTATTTTATTAGTGTTTTTGTTTGGTTCATTGTCAAATCGGACGGACGGTTCTCTTGCCAACAGTATTGCCAGCATCGAATGGACCACTTGGTCTATTCGAAAACGTAAAAATACACCAATTAACAGCAAAAGTACATAGCTTCTTTGTTTTAATCTGTTGTTTTACAATTAGGGGCAAAAGTGCTAAGTCCATAGTTCGCCGATTTCGCGTTAATTCATAAAAGTTGGAAAAATAATCATTGCAAAAATGCTTAAAATTCCACAGAAAAAGAGTTGACTGGCAATGCTGTTCGCCAAATGTAAACAAAACAGACAACAATTTCTGACAACCTACCGAACTCTGACGAGAAAAAAATAAAATTCGCTCCTTCCTGCCACTACCTTGTTTATTGTGCCATGCATACGCACTTCGGCTATTCGAACATATTCGCGATGACTTCGGCAAACTTCTCAATTCGAAGTCAGCTTTCATAATTTGCTTTATGTGCGCTGTGATGATGTTACTGTTGCTGTTATGCGCCTTGCTTTCAGCGCAGCAGGTCCCATACGCACTTCGGCTAGCCGAAAATATTCGCAAAATTGTGTGCGTTGCCTTCACACGCAATGAAATAATCAACCACCAAAAATGCCAACAAAAGCAACAACACAATTTCACTTGTTCGCGCTTATTTTTTGTGTGTATACCTTTTTTCGTTGGCGATCGCTTTCGCTTCAACAAATTTTGTGAGAACAGCTCATTTTCAATTTAATCGTTGCGCTGTCTGGTTGCGTATGCCTTGCGTTAACTGATTTGAAAAATTTGTTTGAATTGAAAAATTTAAGCGAATTCTGACGTGGTTGAATCCCAAACAATTTGTTTAAATTTACAAATTTAAGCGAATTCTGACGTGGTTGAATCCCAAACAATTTGTTTAAATTTACAAATTTAAGCGAATTCTGACGTGGTTGAATCCCAAACAATTTGTTTAAATTTACAAATTTAAGCGAATTCTGACGTGGTTGAATCCCAAACAATTTGTTTAAATTTAAACATTTAAGCGAATTCTGACGTGGTTGAATACCTAAACAATTTTGTTGACGACCCTTTTTTTGAAACTTAACTTGATTTTACTCGTATTAACGTCATCAAGTTTTTATCATGAATATAAGTAATTCCGACAAAAAGCGTAAAAATAACAAGAAATGCGCTATTTTTTCCTGTCAAAGGAGCTATAGGAATGATTACGGGTCTCTTAAAGTTCGGCTTTTTAAATTTCCGAAAAATGAATATTTCAGAAATAAATGGATCGCAAAATGCAATCTCAAAAAAGATGAAAATATCGACAAGGCATTTATTTGTGATAACCATTTTGAACCTAAGTTTATTGGTAACAGACTTCTTAAAAAGAACGCTATACCAACTCTCAACCTGAACCTAAAAAAAATAACTTCCCAAAGTAACACAGAGAGCTCCCCCCATTTATTTGATTTCAATGAAATAGAGGATGAAATTGATCAATATGTTTCGATTCAACGTCAAGCACTTCCTTTCGCAGAATTTAAAAATTGTGGTGATCCAATACAATTGTCAGACTCTTCAATGAACACTGTGGGAGATATTGCAGATTTGTTGGCTTTTGAGGATCCTTGCAGAAATAATGCGTGGAAAAATTTGTCCAACACTGTACGATGTTCCCCATCTAATAAAATCACTAAGAAATATTTTAACACGAAATGATATCACTTCGCCTGATGGACAAATTTCTTGGTCAATTATTTGCAGGTTATATGAATTAGATAAAAACAATTCAACCCGCCTTTGTCCCAAAAAAACATATTTATCCTAATTCTAATCCTAATTCTAATCCTAAATTTGACTGTCATAACTGCAAAAAGTTAATAAAAGATGAGCTTTGTAATTTACAAGGAAACGTAATGTTTATCTTTTTCAAAAATTTGAACTATTTAACTAACTTTCAACTATTTTCAACTAAAAGCTTTAAAACTAAAAGCTCCAATCGACTCATTTTTTTTTGTTTCAAAAATCTTTTACAACACATTTCATACGTTTTTTAAGGCAACCCCTCATTCCTCCAATATAAAAAAGCTTTTGTACAATTTGTGTGTTGCAAACGTAACAAAAGTAGATGAATACAAAATGTGGTTTTCAGAACCGTCTACTTGTAGGGAACATAAGCAATTTATATTAGATTACTTTTTAATAATTTTGCTAAGAAAAAATTGCATTTGGCTCAAAGAGAAAATTGCAAGTAAACCGAAAAATAAGAATAAAATAAAAATACTAAAGAACACATAAAACTGCTAAATAATATAAATTTTAAGGAAATGATAATAATAAATAATAATATGTTGCTGTTAATATATGAATTTAAAAATTTATCGGTATGAATTTTATTAGGTCAGAAGGCAACGTAGCCTACATGAATGCCAACATTGCACAGCAGAAATTCATGGTTTTGGTTTTTTATCAATAGGAACGCACACTCTACTGTACGCCTTTGTAAATTCACATGGTCCATTATTCATAGCAGAACCGAAAGCCATGGAAATTCAATTTGCTTTTTATCTTGTGCAGTTGCTCGTATTGTTTTCATTCACCTCAGCGCATACACAAGCAGCACGCACATTTATTTTCACACGGACACACACCCTTGCATATTCGAATTTGCAAACGATACGCCGCGGCGCGCCGTTTCGTGCTCATCAGCACAGCACAGCTTGCAATTGATGTTCCTTGTCGAACATCCCACAAAGAATGAAGATGAACTTCGAAAATTGAAGTTTGGCGAAGCCAGCGACAAAACTTCGTATAGCCGAAGTACGTGTGGGACCTACTGTGCTAGATTTGCGTGACCGAAAAATTTTGTACCGCGTGGTACCTCTATGTGTTTATTTGCTTAGTGCTTTTAACGCAGGGGGAAAAGCCCTCGTGTAAATAGGCTCTTTGTTTTTGACAGCCAAACTTGATGAACTTGTGCGAATACAGAGAAGTTAAAAAAAAATAAAATTTAAAATGTAAATTTGCTAGATACCGAAATAGAAGACTGGATTAACTTTTGAAAAAGTACAGAGTTACAAAAAATAAAATTGAAAATGTAAAATAGAATAGAATTGATTAGGGTAAACTGCACTGAGACCAGGATTGATCTATTGTGCCCCTTACAAATGTTAGAGTACATCCCCTAGACCTACCGCCCTAATGAAACTTAGTAACTCGCGGGGGTCTAGGTGTTTGACGTCCTCTTCTGCAAGCCAAAACTGGCCCAGGTAACGCAACCTGCTGCGACAAGCCGCAATACAGTGCATTTTGATGTGTTCGGGAGTCTCCTCTGCTGTTTCGCAGAGTCTACAGACGCTTACCTGTTCTATCCCGATTGTATGCATGTGTTTCCTCAATCTGCAATGCCCAGTTAGAAGACCTGTGACCTGTCTAAGCTGGTTTCTCCTTAGTTTGAGGCATTCTTCACTCCATTTGGGGTTGTAATCTTTGATAAAGATTTTCGATTGCCTGAGACCGGAGGCGCTAGTCCAGTGTTCCTGGTCCTTTCCTCAAGTCTCAGTGACTCCGTTAAGGCGCTTTTGCCCAGCCCAATAAAGGGTTCAGGTCCTAGGGGTGGCGTGGCTGCCGCGGTTCTAGCGAGACTGTCCGCTTCCTCGTTTCCTTCGATACCTCTGTGTCCTGGAACCCAGAGGATCTTCACCTGGTTGCATTTGCCCAGTGCATTCAATGCCTCAATGCATTCCAGCACTAATCCTGAGGTTATCTCATATGAGATTAGTGCTTTGATGGCTGCTTGGCTGTCGGAGTAGATGACGATGTCCTGCCCTCTGTACGCACGCTCGAGGTTGACTTGCATACAGAGCCTGATTGCATAGAGTTCAGCGGAATATGCTGGGTGTTTTCCCCATGGGCTCATAGTGCCTGAGGCGAGGTCCAAACACCACCGCCCCTGTTCCCTCGTGCGTTTTCGAGTCGTCTGTAAACCACTTGATTGTGTGTGGTTTAAAATGGACTTGGTGGTCTTCCCAGGCCCAGTCTACTTTATTGCTCATATAAACTTCGCAGTGTTTCTCGTAGTTATATGTTCTTGTTATTGTATCCATCGGATACAAAACATAAGGGTTACAAGTGGAAAGCACATCTAAGTCTCTATGCCTAAGGATGTGATCCTCGCCTTTACTGGTTCTGGCCAATCCAAGGATTGTACGCTTGGCCGCCATCTAAATTGCTACGTGCAATGGAGATATATTAAGTATCACCTCCAGTGCCGCCGTGGGACAGGTTCTCATAGCTCCTGTAATGCACGTGCACGCAAGTCGCTGGACCTTGTCGAGCCTTTTCCTCACTGTCGTGAGTGTGGCTCTTGGGGCCCATGCCACTGCTGCATATGTGAGTGCTGGCCTCACAATCATGGTATACATCCATTTCAGTATGCTCGGTTTGCATCCCAAGTTTTGCCTGCTAAGGATCTGCATACCATGACCGCCTTCGTTGCTTTACTGATAACTGCCTCCGCGTGCTTATTCCAGAGTAACTTCGAGTCTAGTGTTACACCTAGATACTTCACCTCTGGTTTATAAGCTATGCTCTTCCCGAGCAAGCGTATTGTCCGCATGTGTGACAGCTTTCTTTTCCATGTAAAAGGTACTATGGTGGTTTTGTCCGGGTTTATTCGCAAATCTACTCGGGCACACCATTCTTGGGTTATTTTTAAGCCTCTCTGGATTATGTCACAGAGAGTGTTTTCAAACCTTCCTCTAGCAATAATGACAATGTCGTCGGCATATCCCTGACACGTTATGCCATTGCTTGTCAGTAGTTCAAGGAGTTCCAGACTCCACAGCAGCGGTGATAGTACCCCGCCCTGTGGACATCCTCTTTTTGCCAGCACGCTCCTGGTGGTAGTGCCCACCTTCGTTATGGCTGATCTGGTGGAGAGCATGGCTCTTATCCAGCGGCTAAGTGAGGCTTCTACTCCTCTCCTGCTGAGCGCTCTTCCTATCGCCTCATGCGACGTGTTATTCGATAACACGCTCCTTCGATATCCAGAAAAGCACACAGGGTAATCTCTTTGCTTTTAATAGCTTCTTGGATTGAACTCGTGAGCTGAAATAGGGCAGTCTCTGTCGATCTGCCTGCCCTATACGCATGCTGTTTTGCATGCAGAGGTGTTCTCTTAAGCGTCACGGTTCTAATATACTGATCTAACACCTTCTCCATGGTCTTCATGAAGAAGGATGTTAGACTGATTGGCCTAAAGGACTTCGGCTCCGTATAGTCCTTTTTTCCTATTTTTGGTATAAAAACTACCAGGGCACTTCTCCAACTAGCGGGGATGTACCCTGTTGCTAGACAGCTTCTCATTCTGCCAGTGAGATGCCTGAGTAGGGCCCCCCTGCCTTTTTGTAGAAAGACAGGAAAGATCCCGTCCTGGCCTGGCGATTTGAAGGGTTGAAAGGTGTTCAATGCCCAGTCAATCTTATCCCGAGAGATGACTTTATGCGCCAGCTCCCAGTCCCCTCTGTTTGGACGATAGATAGCACATTTGGCAAGTGCGTCCTGGGGGATTGCCCCAGGGAAGTGTGCACTTAGAAGAGCAAGAGCCCTTTGCTCTTCATTGCGCGTGTAACTACCATCCGGTAATTTGAGTGCCATCTTGAAATTTCTTCGCAAAACGATTGGAAACTAGCCCTTTTCGCTTTCCGTACTTCCTTTGTGTACTTAATGAGAGCGGCAGTGTATTCCTGCCAGTCACCTGTCCACTTTGCCCTGTTAAAGAGTCTCCGCGTGTCTGTTCTGAGTTTCGCCAGGGTACTATTCCACCACGGTGTGGATTTCTCCCTGGTCCTCCTGCTCTCAGGACAGCTTGAGTGAAAAGCACTGATTATTGCCCCGTTTACTGTTTCAACCGCCTGCTCGATTTCGAGGGGATGTCGCATCCTGCCCCGAACATCCAGCAAGGGTTGATCCTCTTCGAGCAACCTTGTAAATTTTTCCCAGTCGGTCTTCCTGGGGTTTTTTGTTGGAGATGACTCCATTTGGGTGGCTGCTAATCTAAATTCGATCATCCTATGATCTGATAGGGAGGGTTCATTCGATACTCTCCAATCAGATACATAGTCACTAATCTTACTGTTACATATGGTAAGGTCTAGGACCTCCTACCTAACTCTAGTGACAAATGTCGGGGAACATCCCGAATTAAGTATAACTAGGTTAGTTGCTAGTATATAATCAAGTAGGTACTCACCCCTAAGATTATCGTCCGTGCTTCCCCAGATCGTGTGGTGGGCGTTCATATCCCCGCCTATTAGGAGTGGCAAGGCGTTTGCCCTGCAGTACTCCACCAGGCCCTGCACTTCGTGGGGGGGAACTGCCATGTCGTCTCCTGGAAAATACGCCGACGCTAGGACGATCTCGAGGTCACGACCCTCGATATGGACCGTCATCGCCACCGCTACCAGGTCCCTGGACATGTACTCTGAAATACAAACATAGTTAGTATTTTTCTCAACTACCACGCAGGCACGAGGTTTCTCGTGCCTTGTGTCCCAAAATACCTTGGTTTGCTGCGAGTTGAGCCCGCAGACTCTGCCGTTATAGCACCAAGGCTCCTGCACTAGCGCCGCCCCGATGTGGTCTCGGGTGAACTTATGCGCTAGGACGGCCGACGCCGCCTTCGCGTGGTGAAGGTTGATCTGCACAACCTTCATTGCTCGAGGGTTAGAGCTTAGGAGAGGATTCATCCATCTCAAGCAGTGTCGTCAACGAGATCTCGTCCGACAACTGCTCCTCTTCCTCGTTTGAGCTGCCTCTCAGCCCCAGCGCTTCGAGGTTTATCTCCTCAAGGGAATCTTGAGAAGCCCCTATTTCTGTTGCTTCTGCTCTGGCTTGCTTCCTGCCGTCCGGGAGGTCCCGGGTGCGGCAGACTGCACCATACCTGAGCCCCCTGCTTCATCCGGTGGATTCCCGGACTCAGCTGGTATAATGGGAGGTGCTACCTCACTGCTCTGGCCTCCAGAATGTAAAATAATTACACAAAAGTGTATATAAACACTTTTTTAATCACTATTTCTAAGTTATTTATATCGTTGAAATGTAAATTTGAATTGTTAGTTGTGTTTTTCCGTAATAAAAAAGTGTGCCCCTTTTTTTTTAAAAAACAACTTTTTTGTGCGACTTTTTTTTTTAAAAACTACCTTTTGCGCGACTTTCTCAAAATTCTCAACGGTAACCCTGGTCACCGGCATAGCGCTGCAATAAGCTCGCAGTCGACTTGAGCACTCGACCTGCCAAAATCCCACGAAAGAAGAAGAAGCAAACAAGGGACTAGTCCGCTTCTAGCCAGTGACTACGTGACGCGAAACTGAGCGGGGAAATGATTTTCAGACAATTTTTTGCTTTTTCCAATCGTCCGATAGTGTACGGGTTTTATTTACCCAAGCATTCGCACAGCACCGGTTACCAGTCAATTGCTTGCATCTTAAAGTGATAACTTTTCTTATTTGCTGTAAAAATAACGTTGCGAACATGGTTCAACTAACAAGGTTGTAGCAAGCCACCGGCTGATCGTTTATCGCTTCTGTCAAAATCGTCGGTGTCAGCAGTGGTGCGGTGTTGCGGCATCGGTTGAAATGAAAATACCTGACTGAAAACAACTGTCCTGAGCACTTTTCCCGTTTTTTCACTCAAATACAGCACCGTCTGGCAACAATCACTTTTGTCTGTTTTCAGTTTCTCCCTCTTTCGTCGGAAAATGACAGCTGAATTTGACAGTAGCGATAAACGATCCTACCAACAAAATACATGTGGTTTTTGGTGTTGCGGGGATGCTATTACCTTGTTTATTGTGCCATGGTTGCGAAAAACCTTGTTTTACTGGTCGAAGTCATTTTGATTGTTACCCGTACCAACAGAAAGCATAAATAAATGATTTCAGACGGTAAAGTCAGCAGATATTCGGTTGCTTTTTCATTCAGTTCATGTCTCATTGAGTTTGCCGTTTCTAGTGCAGCAAGAAACAGTGATGGCAAGTTGAACTCTTTTCAAACGCAGCTTTGAGGGCAATCAGCAAAAACTGAAGTTAAATCATATTAAAACTAGTTGGAACATACTTATGACGTTTTTCAGCAACAACATTTTTTTTGCAATCAATTTCCTATAAACGTACTACAAAATGAGAGAGAAAAAAAACAATTATTTCATTTGCAAATAAACTTCGAACGCACCAGCAGCCCTTGCCCTGACTTTTGTATGGCGAATTTGCTGTACGAACCCTAATCAACTGTGGGGCCTGGTTTGACCGAATTTGCGACTCTGGGGCCTGGTTTGACCGAATTAGCAACCGTGACTCCTCTCAGTTTCGCGTCATGTAGTCATTGCTTCTAGCGCAACGAGCGCTGATCCTCGCGTCTCTTGCACCTGTTTTCTTGTACATCGGCAAGCATTTGTCAGTGGAGTTCAAGGTCAGAATTTACTTCACTTTGCATGCTGCCGCGGTACGGTACATTTTTTTCTTTTCGTTTTATAGGCCTACTTGAATTGCACCGCACATGCATTTTCTGTAGTGTTCCCAGAATTTCTAAGAATTTTTGGAAAATGCTACTTTAACGATTTGATCTGTTGAAATGGAAACGCGAAGCGCGCAAAGAAGAAGCTTTGGCAGTGTTAGACGCAGAGGTAAGCCAAGAAGCGCTAACGCTAGTAACGCTGCTTATGATTCTGCTGCTTCAGGTTCAGTACCGAGGGTGGTACATACTCCTCCAAACATCAATCAGTCTGCTATTCCAAGTTCTCAAAGTGGTAACGTAGGACGCTAGTTCTGACAATCGGCGAACTATTAATCCGCTTGATATGTCTTTGCCTGGTGTAATGAATTCTCCACCAAACCAAGTTTCGTTTTCCTCTGCCGCCGCATTAGCTGGTGATGAAGGCATACATAATTTGCATCGCAATTCCGGTGCTGTATCACTGACCTTAGTTCTTCAACAACTGCAAACGATTAGACAAGATATGGCTGTTCTAAACTCGGTTGTTCATAGTAGCGAAGCTACTCCGGGAATTCAAACAAGTGCTCAGCCATGTACACAACAAGTTCCTAGTTCAAATTCTTGTGCAAACGGTTCACCGTCAAATCACTCTTGGTCTAATTCTATAAAAATTCAAGATTGGAAAATATCTTACGATGGTTCTGGTAGTGTTTCAGATTTTTTATTTAAGATTGATACTCTGTGCGAGCAGTCACAATGTCCTTTTGATCATCTTATGGCAAATTTCCATTTGTTTTTAACTGGAAAAGCTGAGGCCTGGTATTGGTTATTTACCAGACAAACCCCTTCTGCGACTTATCCATTTTTGCGTTATTCGATAACCCGAGAGTTTGGTACCTTAGAAAGCGATCACGAAGTGATGATGAGAATTTCAATGCGCAAGCAACATTTCAAGGAATCATATGATGACTTCCATTCTGCAATGGTGTCAATGAATTCGAGGTTAAAAGATCCTATAGCTGAATCTGTGTTGATTGATATTATAAAAAGGAATTTGACCCAACATCTTAAATGATGCTTTTCAACTCGAATGTTCGAACCTTGAACGATTTGCGTGATGTAGCCCGCAAAGCTGAACAAGTCCTTCGTGAAAACCTAAATCAAACGCCCTATGTGCCTAACCATCCAAGTCGTCATGTAAATGAGGTGAGGTCCTTTTCAATTGAAGATACAGTGGAAGTAGAAGACTCTGAGATAGATCCACAGTTAGAAGCAATCAATTATCCGCGAACTGTTAAGGCTGATTACACAGCGCAACAAAAAAACACTTTTTTTCTGTTGCATGGAGTTTTTCTACTGTTTCTTACTAATTTGGGTGCGCTGATTCCGAATCTCCGATTTTTTCTAGTAGCTCTAGTTTGTGAGTATAGGTACCCTATCATTTTTTCAGTTTTTCCTCTACTTTTTCCATATTTTCGATCGTAATTTCTAAACCAAAAACCCGATTGGGATGATTTTTACCTTATCGCATTAACACCCCCACACGGCTTCTTTTCAAATGCAACTTATTTTTATAAGTGTTAAAATGCCGCGGTAATTAGACCTCAAAGTCGGAAAATATGGAATTTTAAGGCGTTTTCTTGGATGGTCAAAAACATACACATTTTTTGTAAAACAATTAACGAGTTAGGTGTATAATGAAAGTCGGCACATCAAGCAATACAACAAAGCTAAATTATTTGGCAGAATACACATTCGCATCGAAATAACAGGAAAAATGTACCATCGCGATTTTCATCTCTTTTCATACTTTTTCCTTAAAAAATTAGGAGCCTCAAAATATGCTTTTTTATATGTTCCATTTATAGTTTGGAATACAAGCAAAAGACAAAAATATTTTGAATTTCTCGAAACAAAGAAAAAATTAAAAACTTTGCATATTTTCAGGCCACTAATTTTTTAAGGAAAAAGTATGAAAAGTGATGAAAATCGCGATGGTACATTTTTCCTGTTATTTCGATGCGAATGTGTATTCTGCCAAATAATTTAGCTTTGTTGTATTGCTTGATGTGCCGACTTTCATTATACACCTAACTCGTTAATTGTTTTACAAAAAATGTGTATGTTTTTGACCATCCAAGAAAACGCCTTGAAATTCCATATTTTCCGAATTTGAGGTCCAATTACCGCGGAATTTTAAAACTTATAAAAATAAATTACATTGGAAAAGAAGCCGTGAGATGTTGCAAATGCCACGAAGAGAAAACCATGTCAACCGGTTTGTTGATTTAGAAATTACAATCGAAAACGTGCAAAAAGTCAGGGAAAATCCGAAAAAGTAACACGCCCATTTTTTGCGAAAACGGAAACTAAGTTTTAAAAACGGTTTGCAGATTCGAAATCAGCGGTACCCAATTACCCTAGAGCTGATGTCAAACCCAGAAAAGCCGACCAAAAGTCGAAATTTGTTGCCCTGTGTTATCACGCCTCGATCAAGTGTTCGCCATATTTCGCTGCATTTGGACAGAATATGGTTCAGCACGCGTCGACGTACAACGTTCTTGAAAAGCTTAATTGCTTGAAAGATGGCAATGTCGAAGTTTTGACCAGCGCAGATAGGCTAAGCAAAATTCGTGAGCAAATAAGTTTGAACATGAAAGATGCCCATGAAAAGGCAGCACGAGCCTATGATACTCGTTCACGACCTGTGAGTTACCGTGAAGGTCAAGAAGTTTTCCGCAGAAATTTCACTTTAAGCAACTTTAAACAAGGCATTAATTCTAAATTCTTAGCCAAATTCGTAAAAGCCAGAGTTAGCAAGAAAGTAGGAAAAGTACTATACGATATTGAAGACCTTAATGGGAACTTCGTCGGACGGTTTCACGCTTCAAATATTCGTCCATAAACAGTTTGCTTTGCCCGGCTAGCTCAGTCGGTAGAGCATGAAACTCTTAATCTCAGGGTCGTGGGGCGAGACACACGTTAGTACCTTCATTCGACAGTCTTTGAAATCCTTCTTTCGATTTGTTCTAGCGCTAGATCTTAGAACAAAACCGCCCTGTAATGGATTTCCTTTTTGCGATTGCCCAAAATAGCTCAAGGTAACCCTGACATGCTTGTAGGGCTACATGCTTGAATACCCAAAATCCATTGCCCTGCATGCTTCTCGATTCGCTGAATAAACTGTAAAGTGCGAATAGGTGACACAGAGAAATAGGATTACCGTTAGCTTATGAGGTGACTTCTGCGCGGCGTACGTGACTCAAGTTCAGCGAGTTGCAAGAAGGTTAGCGAACAGTGAGCACGTTAGTGAGGTAGTGGAAAGTGTCGGAAAAATTCACTAAAAGCATCTTGTCGTTTACCGTGGCCGTTTAATTCCCCCCCGGTACCACCGGCAAATATTTCGTCGGGACGCGGATTGAGCAGTTAACTCGAAAAGTTTATGCCGACCTCGCCATCACCGTTCTTGCTTTGTGCGGTTGGTTAGCTTGGCAGTTTCGTCCATATTCGCTGTGCGCGTGCGTATCCTCGTTGTAGCTGTTCGCTGCTGCGCAGCTGGTGTATTCTGTCCGTGAATAGCCAGACTAACTTCTTCCACATCTCTCTGGACGCAATCATTTAGCGAAGCGGTATCGAGAGAAGCAATCGCCAAGGATTCGGCGGCCAAGAATTCCTCCAGCTGGATTAAACATATATTTTTTTGTCTTCTTCCTCTCCTCGTTGTGGGTAAGAGCAAATGGGACTAAAGTAGCATAGCAAATGAAGTAGCTAAGCCTTTGATTCATTTCTAGCGGGAGCACATGAACCACGTTTCCGGTGACAAGTCCGCGTGGCAAAGTCTAGCGGCAGCCAGACGACTAACCTCTTTTGGGACTTCTTCTGCGCTGCCAAGTCCAACAACTGCGAGTAGCAGCTATAACAGCCTCATGGGGGCGACCTAACCTCTGACCAAACACATTTTTTTCCAATCATCACGCATGGTGTTACTTGGCTGAGCGGTTCCTCTGAGCGCGCAGCGGCGCTGTCTGTTTCCTCAGATCTTGCTCCGGTCATTCCTTTATTGTAAAAACTTTTAACAAATTTTTTTTTACATTATTCTCAAAATGTCTTTAAAGTTTTTCTAGTAATTTTCCAAAAACTTCAATAACTAAATAACTATCTTACTATATATTATATAAAAGAAAATAATGTTTAAATTGTCTTAATTATTAACAGTTTTCTGCAAATGTAAACTTTGAATGAGAACGTTGCAAAAAAATTAAAAATTTGCTAACTAGTGATACCTAAGTGAATCCCTCCCCAAATCAGCTAAACCCGCAGCAAGCAATGTAGCGCACACCGACTTCGTTTGGCCAATCGAGTTCACCGGTGGACTACACAATGTAAGTCAAACCCTCCACAAAAAAAAAATAAAAATAAAATTATTCTATTTTACTTAAGCTATTAATAGTGTAGCATCCGTAAATATGTATGTATAATCATTAACAATCTCATTATTAGCTCAGTAAAAGTTTCCTATTTAAAATCCTTATAATTGTTAAATACCCTGTATGCAGTGTAAGCAATAGACATCGGCCCTCATGCATTCCAGGCATACATACTCGCGCACATAAATTCCACTCAATCATAATTTCTCTTTCACTGAGTGCGAAATGAATGCGTGCGCAATTTAAGCGTATATTATTGTCCCAATTTTCGGAATGCATATACATAAGTACGAATTGAATTTGAATAATGTTTATCTTAAAATGATTTGTTAAATAAAGCCCCACTGAAGGGAATACTACAGGAGGTCATGTGCGACGTAACTTGAGAAAGGTGTAATCAGTAGATAGGGGCAATCTAAAAATACGAGTGCGTGGATTGCCATGGCGTCGGATCTTCTTATGAGAATCCGGGGGTGGGAAAACTGCACTCCCTGTGAAAACACCACACAGGCCCTGAGGGTGGCTAAATAGGAGCAAACTATCGCTGTTACCTTTTTTGTTTTGAATTTTTGATTCGGTCTGTTTCGGCTTTTTTACATCTTTAATATGGCATGAGATTTTTTTTTCTACTGTTGCGTTAGTCGAGGAGTGAATGCAAGGACCACGCCCAGCCGAACTAGCTAGCCGATGACCATTATCATGCCGCCGTCGCATTCACAAATCGGCCAGACCATACGCAGTCCACCGCGAGCGCTACAATAGAAGGGCGCGAAACGTGGGCCCAGTTGGTCCTTTTGAAAACCGTACGCAACAGCCTACAGGAATTAACAAAATTGTCATTATTAAATCCATAATTTCAGTACCCTAAAGACTGCTCTATACCAATCCGCTGAGTATAGAGATTAGTGGTAATGGAAAATATATGAAAAATGCATTGTAACCAAAATACTGAAACGTTTGATTATTTAACTAGTTGAAATACTTGAACATTAACACGTTCTACCCGGCGTGGACCACCGGTGATCCACGGGCAAATTCATTTATCTGGCGGCGCGGACCACTGGTGGTCCACAAATGTTTATAATTTTATTTCAAAAACCTACTAACTTTCTGCTGTCTGCCAACAATAACGAAAACAATGCGCCGGGTAGAACGGAACGGAATTTTTATTTTCGGAGTGGAATCACTAAAGCAGAAACTGAAGAAAAACCATGTTCAAAATATGTAAAATTTAGACTTTTTACACATGTGTAGAGATTGAAAATTTCAGACAAACCCAAAATTATGATATATTTTAAATGGGCACTAAAACAATGATTTGTGAAAGAGCAAAAAAAAATAAAAATTCGCGCATTGACAAATTAATAATTTTAACATGTAAAGCCATTTGAAAGCAACATTTCAACACATCTCTATTCGCAGCGGGCGAGTGTAAGGAGCACTTTAAACGCGTATAAAACATAAATACATTTATGTATGATGAATCTTGATCATACATACTATGTTTGCTTGAAGTGTGTTTTTTAGGATTCTTTCACGTATTTTCCTTCCTTTAATTGCAGTTAAACTATTACAAAACCCAAAAATATAAAATAAACACTATAACAGCTATGCCGGCGGCGCCCAGCTTCAGATACAGGGACTTCCGATTCAGATAGGTGGCATCTTTTTTGTATTTCTGCGACATCATAGACAAATTTTGTGTTTTTGTATCGAGCTCTGCAAAAATAAAGTTGAAATGAGCTGTTAGTGCTGGGTGTGGAAAAGAAATAGAAGTCACTATATACCTGACAGCACTGTGCCACGTTGCAGCACATCGTCGATGTTTTGCACCTTAATTAGTAGAAGTGGATATTAACAATAGAAACGGCAGCAATAGAAAAGGCAGTTTACTCACCATAATTCGCTGTACATCCTGCAGCTGTGTGTTGATCGTGTTGATGTTTCGTCTCCGGTCGGTTAGTTGCTTTTTGGCCTTTTGTATGTAAACATCGAACTCGATAAATGCGTAAGGACGCGTCACAGAGTTGACGCGCCGCCCATAGTTCGCGTGGAACTCCTGCGCTAGATCCTCCAGGTAGTTGAATGCCAAACGCTTTGAATACATTTTATCACACATTACCAAATAACAAACATCGTTCTCTATCAGATAACTGGAAGAAAACGAGCCAAAATCGAAACGCCAAAAATTAGTGATAAGCAAATTGCTCCAACTGTTCAAGGTTCATTAGCAGTATTTGCGGCAGCTTGGTTTAAACCTACTGGAATAGATAGGGACCCGTCTCGATACTGCAGCGTGCCGGCGAATGCGAGCCCAGCTTGCGGAAGAGCATTTTCGCCTGGTTCTGATAATCCAGTATGCTGCGGCCGGACTGCAGCAGTCAATTATATGATCAGCATTAGTTGAGCGCCTAGTAAGCGGTTTCACAGACGTCAAGGGGCTCACCTGTTCGTCATCTTGCATGGTGCCCACCAGCGGCAGTCCATCGATCACTCGTGCTATCATCGTCAGCAGTGCCATTTTCACTGTTCCTGTGTTGCTTATTTTGCGCGACGCTGCGCTGGCCCCGGGGAATTCTCAGTAGCTGTTGCCAGTGGCAGACGTTGCGCTCATTCCACACTGTCACTCCAATTGTCGTTTTCTTTTTTTTGCCTCTGTGTGGCCTTAATTTGGCAACAAAACCTATTAAGCGAACCCTCTTATTCGTTGCAAATCGGTGGAATTCGACTGTTTTGTGAAGCAATGCGAACACGTCAGCTAAATGTCAAAACTGCCGTAGTGATGCGACGTTGCCGTACTTTTAAAACCGAATGTGTGGTCCATGGTTCAATAATAAGGTTATAGCATTCCCGCACCACCAAAAACCACATGTATTTTGTTGGTAGGATCGTTTATCGCTACTGTCAAAATCAGCTGATATTTTCCGACGTAAGAGGGAGAAACTGAAAACAAACAAAACTGATTGTTGCCAGACGGTGCTGTATTTGAGTGAAAAAACGGGAAAAGTGCTCAGGTCAGTTGTTTTCAGTCAGGTATTTTCATATCAACCGATGCGGCAACACAGCACACTAACGATTTTTTAACAAAAGCGATAAACGATCAGCCGGTGGCTTGCTACAACCTTATAGTTGAACCATGGTGTGGTCGTACCCCAAGGTATATTAACAAGGTATGCTTCGTATGGACAGACTTCAAAATAAGAGTACGGGTTATTTCAAATTCAGAGTTACTTTCACTTAGGAGCAAATGTTTGGGTGCAACATTCAGTATTTGTTCCTAAAGCAAAAAAGATAAAAAAAACTTCATGTGCCAAAAATTGATTTTGTGTAGCAAAAAGTTTATTAGAAAAATTCTTGTTTCAGCAGCTTGTATTTTTAATTTAATGTAATCAAATACACATTTTTTTATTATTGAAAAAATTTTTTTAATTGAGTTTCTTAAAAATTTCTGTTTAAAAATATACCAGATGGCTTGAGAGGCCCACTCTGGGATACTTGGTTTACCCAAGTCCAAGTCTCACTTTTAGTTGTTTGAAAGCTGTTTAAATGTAATTTTCTTACAATAAATCCCGCCAAACAAGATGCTCTTATGACCATTTCGATTCTTGACCAGATTGTCGTTACATTGAATTTCCGAGACACCCGAACCTGTTGGAAGAATCCTCTGAGTTTCTCTGTAAACAGCAAACTTTAATCACTCCTAATTTGATATAAAAATGTATAATCACTCATTATGCAACATGTACTTCTTGCCTTGGTTGAGGCAAATGCAATGAAGGAATGTTATATGGCTTCAGTCTCAAACGCACTATACTATCTTCTTTGAAATTGGCTAATTTAACCCCCTCAGTCACAATGTCCAATATATTGGACTACAGCCCATACAATTCATACATAACGGGTTTATTTTCATGTCGGAAAGGGTTAACAAAGAAAATAATGAAAATAACGACAAATAGGTATTCATGTGCATATGTTTAGGATATATTAATTATATTACGCACTATATATGTTTATTTAAATGCTATCCCAAAATGTACAAAAAAAGGTGGTTGCACTAACAATATCAATACTGACATTTAGTACTTTTTCCTACGAGCCGTCAAAATAAGGGGGCCAAATCAGAGTTGCTTGAGTTAGTTAGTTTTAATAGAATGCTACAAAGATAATTTGGTATTAATTGTTATAGTGTTGCTGAATGTCTTATACATTGTTTGCCCCTTCAAAAATAAAAATGTAATGTAAATTTCTATGGAAGTTTTTAATCATTTTTTATTTACGTTAAATCTTCTTCTCAATTGTTTTTCTTTTAAATTTTTGTTTAAGTTACTTATTCTAAAATACATTCTACATTAAAAAAAAGTTAAAAGTTAAAAGTTAAAAAAGAAGTAAAACTTCTTCAGCAAGCTGAACAGAATTAGGGAAAGAACATACAATTTCGCACAAATTGCTAACACATACAATTTTCAATTTCAATTTATTTAATTCTTTCATTTGTATTCATTCCACAATATATTTTAGTGCGTATCAGGCTGGTGTCATGGGCTATATTTCGCGTATAAAGTATAGTTGTACAAACAATATCAACACTCAAGGTGTATTAATAAGGTGATGGCACTACGATTCCCATGTATTTTGTTAGTGCTTTTGGGCATCCTGCTTGTCAAAATCAAATCAAAAGACAAGCAACCCAAAAACAATTTTACCAATTTTTGACAATTAGGACGCCCATTCGCGAAAAGCCAAAAGAAAATCAGAAGAAATCAAATGAAAATCAGAAGAAAAAAGTTTAAGCAGCTGTGTTGCCACGACTACCTTATTAAATGTGCCTTGATCAACACTAATAGTAGGTTCTTTATTCTACAAAAAGAGCAACCGTTGAGAAATGAGAGGGTCAGGAGAGCCATTCAAAGCTGCCGCTCCAGCCTGGCGTACCTTGTTAATATACCTTGGTCGTACCAAGGCGAATTCATACCAGGTGATAGCGTAAGGACAGCAACAAAATTTCAATGTATTTAGTTTTTGTTTTCTGGGTTTAGATTGTCAAAATCAGCCAATCAAAACAAAGCTTGCTTTTTTCATTTTTAAACCGTAAAAGTTTTAAACGGGGCATTTTGACGATCTAGACCTTTTCCACCAAAAAAAAATCAATTCGCCTCGTTCAACCAGGTCACCTGGTATGAGTTCGCCCTGGGTCGTACCAAGGTTTATAGAATGGTTACTTACTTGAGTTAGTTACCTTGAGTTGTACAATGAAAAGTTAACAATCGTTTATTGTAATTTAACACGAGATTTCCAAAAATTTTCAATCGCAGAAGCGCCCTGTGTTTTCGGTTTTGGGCATTTTGACAGCGAAACAGGGTGCGAAGCAAACGAGGCGACAGAAATCCACTTTGAGTTGGCAAATTGAGTGACAGTATGTTTCGGTGTTCCAATTGTGCGAAAATGTGTTGCAATAGTGCGAAAATCGTTATATTTTATGTGTAAAATATACGCGAACTCATTCGAAATTGCATTTAAAAGCAAAACGAACGAATTCTTTGTGTTTTTGCCCAAAGTGTGCTAAAAATTATGCAGTGCATGGTGGGCAGAGAAACAAAAACGAAAACCATCGAAGAAAGGAAAAGCGATTAAGGAGGTAAGTTGTGTCAGTGAATAGTGATGGGACGATTAATCATTTGATACACAATAATCAATTTTTTTCTTTCAATTCACGATTTAATTGTATCGGAAAAGTGGTTGCGATTAATCGACACGTTAATGGATTAGATGCTAAAATAATCTAAAGAAGACGTGTCACTACCTTTTTTCTTCGCGCAAAATAAAAACTTGAGACGGACACTTTGATGCGATATTGAATTTGATTTATGGGCCCACCACAAGTTGCTGGCTCACAAACGTCACAAAAAAGACGACGACTAAACCCAAATTCAGGATGAGCTTAGCTTTTTTTGAATGCTCCCATTTTGAAACTAAAGCGCAACGCCATCAATGCCTGTGAAGAAACGCGACCAGTGTACCCTAAGCTTTATATAGTTAATAAATAACTCGTCGGTACTGTTATCTTTTAGGAACTTCGGTACCAACAGAGCCCCTCTTTTCAAAAGCAGGTGCAACTGCCACTGTGAAAAGAGGCACAGGTTCAAATTCTTTTTATTTATTCTTCCAAATCAATTTCATCCCCATAAAAGTAATCCCCTCCACCACTTATGCCAACGGATTTTCCAATCTTCGAAACACAATCAGAGTCACCGGGATGGCCTTCAGTTCCGTCTTCGCTGCGGCTTGAATCTCCTCTATCGTATCAAAACGGTGTCCCCGGAGCGGTCTTTTGAGCTTGCTGAACAGCCAGAAGTCGCACGGCGCCAGATCAGGTGAATACGGTGGTTTCGGAACGATATGGGTTGAGTTTTTGGCGAAATGATCACGAATTACGAGTGCAGTATGGGATGGTGCATTATCGTGGTGTAAAAAACAAGAATTGTCTTTCCACGATTCCGGCCTTTTTAGGCGAATAGCGTTACGCAAACGACGCATAACGTTCAAATAATATTCCTTGTTGACTTTTGACATAGTGAAATAAATAAAGTGAACCAGATACTGACAACTCTCTTGATTCGGCAGGCTTATTTTATGTCACTATGAACAAATTTGTCAAATACTTAACGCTTTTTGTTCAAAAAATATTTTCTTTTTTCCAAAAAGCATAACATCTGTAGCATAGTAAAATAAAAATTACTGAAATGCCGAAGGAATCGTGCACGCTATGTAGAACTGCTCATGGGGGCATGATACCTTAAATGTGCAGCAAAAAAGAAAGTGGGAAAGTATTTGTAATACTGAGTTCAGCACACATGCGTTCGAGAACAGCAAAATCAAACGGGTTAATTCAAAACGAATTGACGTGAAACAAATTTTCAAAGCAATTGACATTTTTTAAGCATGCCTTTCCCTAGCTGGTTCACTTTATTTATTTCACTATGGACTGTTGACTAAAAAAAAAAAATAATTCTCCAAATCCTTCGACGCACGCAGTTACCTTATTTTTTGGACACAGTAGTATATATTTTTTCTTTTAATATGTACTTACTTTCATTAATTAATTCATTGTTAATATTTTTATAAGGCAATTGGTAAAAGTTTACATTTTTACATACTTAAAATTAGACGGTTAAGTTAAAATATTAAGAAAATCATTGGATTATTCGATTAATATCCATTTCTTTCGATTAATTGCAATTAATAATCGCTCTGTTTCAATTAATCATATGATTAATTAATCGATTAATGAATTTTTTCCCATCACTATCAGTGAACGAAAAAGGAAGAAGGAGACAAATTGGGTTTTTAACGTATGAGTGAAAGTTGTTTGTGTGTTGCGAGGTGTTGTTGGCATGGGTAAGTGGGTAAAACAGCTAAAATAAAAGCAAACAGAAAACATGTTGGAAAAGGGCCAACTTGACACTATCCAAGGCTGCATTCAAAAGTACTAATTTCTATTTCAGTTACTTCATGTTGTAAATAAAATGTTGTCGTTTTTAAGACTTCGTTATGTTGTTTGTGTGGAGGGCAAAGCTAAAAAGACATTGTAAAAAGCGTTTAAACCAACTTTACGTTTAAATTTACGAGATATTTGTTGAAGCTGCGTTTTCAAAGATAATAATATAGTTCTAGAATATAATTCAATGTTAAAATGTTCACATTTGTAAATTTCTGTTTTAATGTAACTCGTTAAATTGAGGCAGCACTGCTCATATCATATAATTTTTCGCTCATACAATTTTTCGCTTGCCACTTGTCAGTAGATGTCATTATTTTTTGACAGCTCCTCTATGTGCCTCTCATTCGTTGTGCTTTTTTCAACTTGGGTGGATTTTTCTGTGGAAAATTTTGTAACTTTCGGAAAAATCGCTAAATTTCGTTAAAATAGTGCTTGAAAAAAGCGAAAAACGCAAAAATCGAATCAATAAAAACATGCGCAACAATTGTAAATAGCGAAAAGTGAAAAAAAATCGCGAACAATATCAGAAATCAGCGAAGTGCCAGGCAGGTAAAACTCCAGTTGGAGGAGGAAAAAACTTCCACGTAAACTTTTTCGCTTTTGTGCCTTTACCCTCTTGCGCCCGGCCAATAGCAACAATAATAACCGCATACAACAAAACCAATCACAACGACAACTGCACCATCATCATTAACGTCGCGCACAAGCGAGCGCCGTAGGCCATTTGACTATTGGTTGAACGGACAGACCGACTAGGCGCACTGGCTCGAAAAAATTTCATTGTATCGTTTTGCTACTTCACCTAGTTAATTCGTATGGTTTTGTTTCATAAATTTTGCTGTGGCAGATTTAAAAATGATTTTACACGGCGTAAACGCGAGCCAAATAAATACAAAAATGCAATACGAAAACAACATTGTATAAAAGCAAACCAAAATTTTGTACACGTACTCAGCAATACGTGTTTGTATGCTCGGCTAAACAGGATGCATGCTGTGAAGTTTATGTTAAGAGTTTATAATTATTCCGCATGTTTGAGAAATATTTCCGTTGGCGTTCTTTTGCACTCTCACTTATTATTGTCATCGGGCTTGCTTGTATATTTTAGCGCATATTCATCTCTCTTCATCTTTTTATCCTTTATTTGGGTTTGTGCAAATCATGAAAATTTATAGGTTCGTTCGAACGCCGACCGATTGAAAAATGTCTTGGGTGCAGCAAACGGCAACACCCTTTCAACAACCACTACAACAACAGCAACAACATCCGCCGCCTCCGTCGTTGGCTTCCTCTAATGTATACACGACACCGACACCTTTAACGGCGTCCAATGCATATTCGGTGAAATCGTGTGTGCCGGCCCCGCCGCATGCCAGCGCCACTTTAAACAGCAACAACAATCACAACGCCATGCATTCCCTATTACATGCCAATGCTGGTAATGCAGGCTATGCGGCTGCTGCAACATCGCCATCACTACCACAACCACAACAACAACCACCACAACAACCGCCTCAACAGCCACAGTCGCACTTTAATGTACAGCAGGTAATTGCGGGCATTTCGGGCTATTTGCACGATTCACTGTACTAAATGAAAAGGTTAATAACCATTTTGGGATATTCATTCATACACATACGTATATTCATACCTCCATGTAGCCTATTTGGTAGAGTTGATTCCTTCGAAGGACGTTGTCGTGGTTGAAGAGACTAAGAATAATTTCTGCTACCTTAATCCATTTATGGGAATTCAACTGTGAACATGAGATGAATTTTCTTGCTTAACAAATCTTTTCACATGTAGCTTTAGACATGCAATTTGCATTCTTGGGTATGATTTCATTGGTATTGAAGTGTAAACATTTTTGTTATTTAAATTTGTTATTATTTTATTCTACTCATTACTTTAATCGCATTCTACTCAAAACGTCTCATCTTCTCATTTCTACTGCTACAACATTGATTTTATTCTGGGATTTCCATATTTTCAAATTCTATTTCAATCAGATTAAACTGTTAGAAAAACTACAGGAAAAACTTATATTAATGATAATAATATATATCAACATTGTGCTTCCCTTCCACACGGTTTCATAGCATGATTTATGCAAGTAAATACTTTAAACTTGCAGCCGACACATAAATTTCGAAAACTCGTTTAGTAGTTTTCATTCTAACATTTACAAGTATTTGCTTCTATGTATTTCGTATAAGCTTTCTACAGCTTAAGCTTTTCTGCCTCTAGTAATAAGAACCCTTTAATCAGTTTAATCGAAAATAATCCGTCAGCGTCAGCGCTCGCCACTTTGCATAGAGAGAAAACGTACTAACTACAAGGTTGGATTTGTTTACTTTCTAAAATATAAAACAAATAACTAGTGGCGATTGATAGGTGTAGGGTCAATGTAGTTCATGCACAGTGAAAAGTGGGAATTGGAATTAAATGTTTCAATTTTAACTGAAACCTGTCCTGCCCTAGTTTACAATGGAAATGTCGTGAAGTCCAGTTCAGTGCTTCAAATTGAATGTTAATGCTTCACTCTCCACAGCCTTTAACTTAGTTTTGTACTCTTGTTACAGCAAGAACAGCCTACGTCCTGGCAGCAGCAAAACTACTTGCAACCGAATAAAGTGATGCAACCAGCCGTTGTTGGGAATTGGCCCCTACAGCAACAGCACCAACCACCACAGCCAAATATGCCCAATGCCAGTAACATGTACCAGCAGCATACTATTGCCGCCAACAACATGACCAATTGGCAGCAGTCGGAACTGCAGCAGCAGCAGCAGCAATATCAACAGCAACAAATACCGCATTCGGCAGCGTCCAACTACGACAATTACTATGGCTCGAGTGCGGCACAGCAACACCAACAACAGCCACAGCCGCCACATTATCCACAGCAACATGATGCCGCCACATATTTTGTGCCCACGCAACAGCAACCGACAAATGATTTTTACGACAATGGCAACAGAAGCAGCAACATCGACAACAATAGCAATAACAATAAGAACGATGGCTGGGGCGATTGGGATTGGAATGATAACAGCAATGCCGGAAGCAATGAGGTGGACCCACAGCAGCAGCAGCAATCACAACAACCGCCGCAGCAGCAGCAGCAGCAGAATTTTAATGCGAATGTTGTTGAGGAGAGTTTCAGCTCGAAGGACAACAGCTGGTACTGGGGTGCCACGGACAATGCAAATGTGACCGCGAATGTATTTGGCGTTGAGGCGGAAAAATTGATAGCACCGGCGACAACAGCATATGCGGTTACACCACAAGTGCCAGGCAACAATCACGAGCAACAGCAACAGCATCAAGGAAAAAGCATTCAAGTGCCTCAGCAACAAAAAGCCACCGAGTACTCCGTGGCCACATCAAAAAACGCGAACATCGCAGGTTAGTTTGTTATTTAAACGTACATTTTGAAATGAGTATCAACTGAAATTTAATTAAATTTTAGCCAAACCCACCTCGCTGCCTTTACCTGAGGCGACCAATGATAATTACAACAGCAGCGCTTCGTTAATCGCTGCCAACAACATTCCAAACTCTGTTTACGTTTCGCAAGCGAAACCCGTATCCCGGCCCTCGCGGCAATATGCATCGCCGCCGGGTGGTGCTACACCAGTCGAAGCTCCCGACAATAGCGCTCTCACCCCTCCTCAGGCCTTCCAGAATGAACCGCACAAATTGGATGTGACCTCGACAGCAGCGGATCTTCCGCCGCCTCCTCCAGCGGCTGTCGCACAGCCACCACCACCTGCGATGACGCCACCGAGTAATCTGTCTGGAACTCCACCACCAACTGCCATGGCCGCTGCTGGTTGTAATCCGTTCAAGCGTGCTGGTGCTGCACAGCATCATCGGTCCGGACTGTTACCCACAACTGCCACATCTATAGTGGCAGCTGCTGCACCGCCATCGTTGCCAACATCAACAGCCACTGCCTTCAATGTGCCACCACCACCGGCAGATTTTGCCAATCCCATTATGCCCAATAATCTAGAACCGGACAATTCGGAAATTTTACATGAGAATCAGGAAGTGCTCGGCTTGTCACAACCTGTTGCACACACAATTTCATTGCTGAGCGGCTCCAGTTCGCGCGGTGCGCTACATCAACCTCCGCCGCCCAACGATGAGCGGAATCAGTATTTGCAGACAAGTCACCTGTCGGAGAACCCCGACGAAGAGCTAAATGTGGAGGCTGACAGTTTGCCGCCGCCTGGGCTGTCACGCTTGGTGTTGGGCCAGCCGGAATTGGAGGCCTCGCAACGGATGGTAACGGGTACCGAAGAACCAGCGCATATGCATTTTGCTGAACGGCAAGCGGATGGCGAGGATACGTCGCTGGAGCAACCACCACCAGCGGCAGTGCAACGCAGTGCAGTAGGCAATAGTGGCAATTTGGGAGGTGCGTGTTTCAGAGGGCATTTGATTGAATATTCAGCTACATTACCAATTGTAATCTCTTCCTTAGCACCTGTTCCTTCTGTCACTAACACCATTGACATCACCACCGATCGTAATCTGTACTTGGTGCCAGGCGAAAGCAATGCCGGCAATGAACAGCGCGTGGTTACTGGCGTTGAAACGGCAATTGAACCGAACGTTCCCAGCACTGCTCAAATTATTGTTGAGCAACGAGAAATTGAGCTGGACGGCGAGAATTTGGAGGATCAGCACCCAATTACGGTCACTAGTCGCAACGAGCCACCACTGGAAGGCGCTGCTGCAAGTGCTGAAGTGCCTGCAGATACTGCTGGCGGCGATCAGTCAGAAGCTCATCATCATCATCACCAGACGAAGCCGAAAGATCACTCCAATGTGTCGACGGGCAATGACGAGAGTGACCCGGTGCCAGAAAATCATCATCATCACCACGGCAACAATAACAACCGCTATGCTAATAAATCACGTAAGCATTCGGCTGATGCGGATCGCAAGCAGCCGGAGAAGCAGCGGCGCGATAAGCAACGCAGCTCGACTGATCGTTATAATAGCGAAGAGGAGGAGGAACAACTGGCATCGGAGGAGTATTCAAGTGATCGTGAGCGTGAACGTCGTCGCGGCTATCGCGAGGGAAGTGTGCGTAGTGATCGTGAACGAAACGAGCGCGAATACGCGAAAGAGAAGCGGCGCCGCGATCACGCCAAACGCGATGCTGGCGCTGGCGATCGTGCCGAGCGCGAGAAGCCACGTGAGAAGTACTATCAACGAGGCGCCGAAGGAGGTAGTAAACCCGAGCGTCGTGGCAATCGCTACAGCCGCTACGAAGAGCCCGAGGAGTCTTTGTCGCAGCGACACAACGAGAGCAGGCGTGGGAAGGAGCAAACGCGTCGTGCTGGTGGTCCACCGCCTGATGACCGCAGTGGGCGCAGTGATCGCAGCGATCGCGACTATGACGATTACAATCGGCACCAGCGCGGCTCGAAACGCGACAAAGCGGACGATGGTCGTGAGGGACGTCGAGGCACCTACGTCGATGAGGAACGGCGAGAGCAGCGACGTCTACGGCGTGAACGTGACGACTACGACACAATTGAGCGGCGTCGCCGCACCGACAAGCATCAGCGTGAACGTGGCGAGCGCGAGTACGAGGAGTACCGCAAGCAGAGCTCGCGCAATGCACGCGAAAGTGATGTGGAAAAAGAGCGCGCCCGTGCGGCAGCCACTGCCGATCCGCGCTACGATCCGCGACATGCCGGCATGTATGGCTATCCGCCGGCGGGCTACGGATACGATCCCTACGCCTACTACTACGAGCAGATGGCGCGCACCAATCCGCAAGCCTACTCGGAGTGGTACAAGAAGTACTACGGACAATTGGCCACTGGTGCCGCAGCTGGCAGCTTGAGCGGACACGCGGCTGCAGGTGATCACGCCAGCCTCAACAGCAGCTCGATTGCTGCTGCCACGGGTGACGGCCGTGAATCGGTGCACTCGGGCCGCAGCTCGGCGCACAACGACAAGGAACGGTAAGTTGCAAGCACACAGTTCAGCTCGATTTCGTTAAATTTGCGACTTGTTATACGCGCTTGCGTGCAGACACCTTTCCCCCTAGTTTGGTATTGCTATGCTTTGATGACATGTGAATTGTAGTTTGATTGAATTAACCGAATGAGTTGTAATTTGAGTTCACCGACTTGCGTTACTTAAGCTGCCTAACCGCCTCTTTTGTTTAGTCTAACCATTTTGTTATTAACACTTTCTGTTTCTTTCTACTAAATGCTGACATTTGGCTTAGTAGGATTTTATAAGAGCAGCGTGTGCAATTATTGCACTCGGTTGCCAATTCTTGTCTGTTTCGTAGGCTAGCTTTCCCGGCTGAATACGACCAGCTTGCTTAGTTGTTTCTACTCGGAGTCGAGAATGTTGGCTTTTTTCTCTAATAGTTTTGGCGTTAGATTTGGAACTAGACAATTGAGAAGTCTTGAAATGTCCCAATTTTGCTCAAAATCGAGAATTGAATAGCTTTTTTATGCTTTAATATTTCGATATATCTTTTAAGATGTGATGTTACGTAGGCTTCCCTACTTAGTAGTTATTGTAAAAACGCGATATTTTCACTTAACTGTGTGATAATGCTTCCGATTTAGTCTTTAGGCGTTTCAAACAAGGAATGCATATTTAGTTACCTACATATATAGTAACAATAGAATTGGTTATTTGCGTTTATTATTGAAAATATAATCGATTCAATTATTGTTAAAGATAAAAAGCTCATTAAATTCGCACATTTCGCCGGCCTACGCTTTCCCTGTTTGGCAATTTAAATGTTTGCCAACAAAACTAATGAAAATATTCCAAGTTTTGTTGCTTCTTATTCTTCTTCTATTTGATTATTCCACTTCTTTCGTTTGTTTTGAGTTTAGTGTGTTGCTTTAGTTTGATTTTGTACTATTTGATTTATTATTATTGTTTGCTTAGTTATTGTTTTATGTGCTGGTTAGAGTGACAGGAGCATATTTTTTTTCCTGATCGATACTTTTCTACTAAAAATAACATTTGAATTAACAGAAACGCAAACATGTGAAAATCCACAGTTTACCGTTTTACCCACAAAAAATCAAATACAAATATAAATTTCAGCTCGTACGTCTGTACTCATACTACTCGCATTCCACAGCTGCTACAATGCCTACGTATGTAGTACTACTATGTACTCCACCCCTCTCTCTATTTCACTCATTCACTCAATGCATCACATTAACGTTAACAGTCCGTAGAACTCGTGTAATCCGTGGCTAATACTCTGTAACGTTTCGTAACTCGTAATTGTTTTTTACTAAACACTTGTTGAATTGATTGTAATACTGTCATTCCACCCGAAATACAAAGTCGGTTTCCAAAGAAACGTACAAGATATGTTTGATAATATCAAAATTTGCAAGCACAACCAACATTGAAAAAGAATTGAATCATGCGCCAATTTGAATTTGCTTTTAAATTGAAATCATCAACTTCAACTCCCCTCAACTTTAGGTATACACACGCATACATTTCACAAGCCAATGAATACCATCGCCATTTCCAACAACAGCAACAGCAGCAGCAACATCAACATCAGCTGGCGTACAATATGTCCCTAAATTCCACGCGGCTGGACGACGGCAATGGCAGCGTGTACGGGGTCGAGCACTACTCGCTGCGCGCAGCGCGTTCCACCAGCAACCTGTCGCAAATACACGGCGCAGCGGCGACCTACTATCGCGGCGCTGATCGCGCCTACTACGCGCGCTCAGAATACGCGGAATCCAGGTGCTGCCATGCAACTATCTTACTACAATTACCACTACTCGTACTTGCGTTTGCTAAACTAGTTTGCTACAAAAACCAGAATACCAAAAACAGAACGCAATTATTTGATTTGAAACTTGTTTGGTAGTGCATAGAATTGAATTGAATTGATTTGAAATGAGTTATCGAGTAATGTACTTGATGAGTGTAGTTTTCGTTTTTCTTAATTTTGTCTACTCTCCGCGGCACTCAAAGCAATGCAGCAGCTGTCAAGCGGCACTAGAGATGAGTGGCAGTAATTTGTTATTGAATGATATGGATTTATGCCTTGGCATCAATTGTACAGTTGCTGCATTGTGTTGAGCTTCTGCTAACGATGATTTTGAAAAATATTTCCTTCTAGAAAAACGCGGTTTCGGCAACTCTCAAATTGCATTGCTCTAATGTTCTCACGTTGGTGATGGTGACATTTAACAAAGTTCTACTTCTGAAATTAAAATATTTTTCTATAAACCTAGTATTAATATCAACTCTTATGCGGTGTAAACAGTATGTCGGTTGTATGTCTGATTTGATAACACGCATCCGTATGGGTATTTCTCTCTTAAGAGAACACACATCCCACACACACACATTTGTATTCGTTTTGGTGTCTATGACTTGTTATAATCGTCGGTGTCCCGCTTCTCAGCAAGCAACTGTTTATAGCAAAATACTTTTTCATCTCCATAAATGGGTCAACCATTAAGATTAGTGTCCATATAGATCACGGACCGGAAATAACAGTTATTTATGAAAACTATATTTGAAAAATTTACTATGAAGGAAAAGTCATACAAATAAATTAAATATACCAACACATTTCTTTTCGTGTCAAGAATCAAATATGGCAATAAACTTTTATTATGTAATTTTTATGGAAATATCAAAAAATAAGAATTATTTTTAATTTATATTTGAAAAATCCTTTAATAACAATTATTTTGGATTTTTTTTTTTCATTAGTCCATAAGTAACTGTTTTTTCGATTTTTATTTTAGTTGTCCTATGATAACAGTTATTGGTGACTTTTATTTAAAAAAGTCATAATAAAAATCATTCATTGACTTTTATTTATAAAAGTCATCAGTAAAAATCATTCGGTGACTTTTATTTTTTAAGTCATCAATAAAAATCATTCAATGACTTTTATTTATAAAAGTCATCAAAAAAATCATTCACTGACTTTTATTTTTTAAGTCATCAATAAAAATCATTAAATGACTTTTATTTATAAAAGTCATCAAAAAATGCATTCGATGACTTTTATTTTTTAGGTCATCAATAAAAATCATTCAATGACTTTTATTTATAAAAGTCATCAATATAAATCATTCAATGACTTTTATTTATAAAAGTCATCAATAAAAATCATTCAATGACTTTTATTTTTTAAGTCGCAACATAAAAGTAATTTTCATTAATCGCAGTACTGGATTCATTAAATATCAAAATGTATATATTCTTGATCGGCTGAACAAAAACAAACCACATATATATTACGGTTTTTGCAAAATATTGCGAAACATTTGCATCTGTGTGCATAGGTTTGAGTTAAACTGTGCTATCCAACAAGTGCGTGAGTGGTTGTTGTAGTGCAGTAAGTTGGGTGTTGTAACGCAATGCCATTCAAATATAGTTGTTGTAATCGTCATCTACAGTCCATCAGCGAAGTTGTTATCAATGCGTAAGAACTAATGAATGTTGTGGTTTCAATAAATGATGCACAAATGCATGCAAGATTTATGATTCTTCCAGAAAATAGAATTGTCAATTCAGATCTTGTTGAATCAACAATATACAACAATATACATTTTGATATTTAATGAATCCAGTACTGCGATTAATGAAAATGACTTTTATGTTGCGACTTAAAAAAGAAAAGTCATTGAATGATTTTGATTGATGACTTTTATAAATAAAAGTCATTGAATGATTTATATTGATGACTTTTATAAATAAAAGTCATTGAATGATTTTTATTGATGACCTAAAAAATAAAAGTCATCGAATGATTTTTTTTATGACTTTTATAAATAAAAGTCATTTAATGATTTTTATTGATGACTTAAAAAATAAAAGTCATTGAATGATTTTTATTGATGACTTTTATAAATAAAAGTCATTGAATGATTTTTATTGATGACTTTTATAAATAAAAGTCATAAATAAAAGTAATTGAATGATTTTTATTGATGACCTAAAAAATAAAAGTCATCGAATGATTTTTTTGATGACTTTTATAAATAAAAGTCATTGAATGATTTTTATTGATGACTTAAAAAATAAGTCACCGAATGATTTTTATTGATGACTTTTATAAATAAAAGTCAATGAATGATTTTTATTATGAATTTTTTAAATAAAAGTCACCAATAACTGTTATCATAGGACAACTAAAATAAAAATCGAAAAAAACAGTTACTTATGGACTAATAAGAAAAAAATCAAAAATAATTGTTATTAAAGGATTTTTAAAATATAAATACTAAATAACTGTTATTTGTTAAGTCATAAAATAAAAACCAAAAAATAACTGTTAAACATTGATTTTTATAATAAAACTTATAACTGTTACGGTCCCTGATATAGATGCATCTGTATCTGAGGTTCTTTTTGGCTGTTTGTATACTTTTATTCCTCTTATTTATCTATATTTCATAGAAATATTTTTCACAATTTCTTGGTTACTCTTATTAATTATTTATACCTATATATTTTACGTGGTCGTCACATGTATATTTTTTAAATCGTTTACTATATCATTTATTTCGCTTTACTATGTATGTTTCATAAAGCAACTCAACATTTAAATATTAAATAGTTCATAAATTTGATAAATAAAATATGAACATTATCCATGATGAAATTATAAAGGTGAGTTCTTCATTGACAGAAAACTGAAAAAATTGGTTGACATTCTGTCTTATAGAAACGTCGATGAAAAGAATGTTGTATTTTTTGCTTTAAAAAAAAAGGGGGAGAACAGTTTCAGCCTAATTTCTATAGGCGTTACAAATAACAATGGTGCTTTCATTTAATCGTTTTATTGACTTTGAAATTTGGTATCACTGTCATTTCAATTGTCAAAAAACATTACATTTTTCAAACCGTTGTGCAAATTAAAAAAAATGCCAAGCTCTAGCTCCTCAATGCCGAATTGCCCCGCGAAGTTAAAAATTATTTTTTAAATGTCGCATTCACTTTTGGGTAAAATTTTTAAATAGAAAGATAAAAAATAACACTGCATAACAGCATGACTGTTGCATGGAGTTTTTTACATGAATCTGAATCGTCGTTTTTCCACGCTGTTTTCAAAACCATACTCCGTTTTTTTGCAACAGCTCTAGTTTTCGCAAAAAATGGGCGTGTCTCTTTTTCGAATTTTCTTCGGCCTTTTTCTCGTTGTCGACTCTAATTTCTGAACCAATAATCCTATCGACATGATTTAAATATCGTTGCACTTACAACATTTCACGCCATCTTTTCTGACATTAATCAATTTTATGCGTTTTAAATACGCGTTGTAATAAGGTATCAAAGTAGGAAAATATTGAAATTTAAGGCGTTGTTTCTGATGGCGAACATTGTACAGATGTTTCATAAATCAAGTTACAAATTATATGAATATCTTAAGGCAGGTTTCTACCTTGTGCGGCCGAGAAAATATGTTTTTTTTGAAAAATTTTTGATGGGAAGGTTTTTAAGATAAACACTGGAAAATTTTTTCGGATGTAGGTATATGTTTATTGTACAAGTAAAAAAAGTTTCAAGATAAAATATGCAAAGGGGGGGGGGGGAGGGGGCCATCGAGCAATGGCGGCAGGACTTTCTAACTCGCGGAAGTCCTGCCGCTGTTTGAGATGACTTGAAACACAAAAATGAAATTTTTTCTTATTCTGTATCCTTTTGTCTATGGCTGGAACTAGGATTTAAAAAAAAAAAATGAAAAATGAAGGATGTATGCGATTTTGACTAAAAAACTTAATTTTTACCTACTTTTTTCAATACAAATTTCTATTTTTAATGAAAAAAAATTATTATTTCTTGAAGATCCTAGTTCGGGCCATAGCTAAGACCTTGATAAATGACTGTTTAAAATTTCGTAGCTATTGCTCAACTCGTGTGGCCTAAATCACTTCCGCAAGGTCAAAAAATGTAGTTTTGAGAAAAACGCGTTCAAAGTTTTGCTTCAGTACTCGGCGCGCTCGACACCGCTACCTGTTTCGATAAATTGCTTCCGTAATTCGAAAGATTTCAACTTCAAATTTTGGGAGCGTATTCTACAATTATGTATTAATCTAAAAATGCATGAAAAAAAAATCGATTTTTTTGTCCGCACAAGGTAGAAACCCCCCTTAAGAAGAAACATCAAGCAATACAACACAGCCAAATTATTTGGCGGAATACACATTCGCATCGAAATAATAGCAAAAATGTACCATAGTAATTTTCATCACTTTTCATTCTTTTTCCTTAAAAAATTAGGAGCCTCAAAATATGCTCTTTTATATGTTCTATTTATAGTCTGGAATACAAGCAAAAAACAAAAAGATTTTGAATTGCTCGAAGCAAAACAAAATTAAAAACTTTGCATACTTTCGTCGGCTTTCATTATACACCTAACTCGTTAATTGTTTTACAAAAAATGTGTATATTTTCGACCATTAAAGAAAACGCCTTAAAATTCTATATTTTCCGACTTTGAGGTCCAATTACCGACTTATAAAAATAAGTTGCATCGGAAAAAAGCCGTGCGGTGTTGTTAATGCGATAAGGTGAAAATCATGCGAATCGGTTTTTTGGTTTCGAAATTATGATCAAACATTTGGAAAAAAGTAGAGGAAAAACTGAATAAATGACACGGTGCCTATATCTCACTAACTAGAGCTGCTGGAAAAAATCTGAGGATAGATTCGAAATCAGCGCACCCAAATTAGTAAGAAGCAGTAGAAAAACTCCATGCAACAGAAAAAAGTGTTTTTTGTTGTGCTGTGTAATCAATATAAAAAATCAAATAAAATGCACAAAATAATAAACTAACCTTAACCTTTTGCTGCAATCACTATTTATTAATTTGTATTTGAAACTTTTAATTTACTTCGTCGTTTTTCCCCTTATTTTGAATGCGTACTAGATAACATTGGTTTTTGTTCTGTAAAACAGTGTTAAAAACGAGCTGTCAAGGAAGATCTCACCTTTATAATTGCATCATGAACATTATCTAAGTCACATATGCTCTATAGTCATGTCGGTGGGCCGCCGTTCACTATCCGACTAAATTTTAAAAACGTACAACAAATATATCCACCTCAACAGCTGCTTTACTAAACCCCAATCGTTTTCTAGTAAATGTCAGCAAAAATAACGAACAAAAGGTATACAAACACTAAAACTAAAACGATAAAGTAAAAAAATAAAAAAGTTAAAGAAAAAAACAGATTAAGTTTATATATATATTAAGAGATTCATACAATACTTTGAAGTTTTGTATAATGCAAGGTTTCAAAAAAGAACATTTTTCGAAAAGATGGTCTTTCGTCAAAATTTCGCCTAAAAGTATGCCTGAATAAAACATGCTTCTTTTTGAAAATTTTGGTTTTCCTAATCCAATTGTGGTTCTTCCAAAACCGCGTCAATTAAAACATTTTCTTACATTTTCCCTGAAGTTCTCTTCTGTTTGGTCTTCATTCACTTTTCGTTGGTTCGTCTAGTATTTACTTCGAACCACATAAATATTCAACGTTCATTGTAGTTGCAGTCAGGATATTTGTTCAGGAGACCTGCTATTCTTAGATGGTTTCTGAGTAGAATTTTCTTTTCTGGCTTAAATTGTCCAATGCCAAAAGTCTGCCCTCTCTTTTCTCTATTCTAAATTCCTTTAAAAATCCCTCTTTCCTCGAAGCCATTCAACGTGTCACCAGCGTTTAATTTCCCTTTAGCCAGGCGTAGCTCCACATTAAATACTAAATCGATTTTATGCTGCATGACTTTCTAAGCTTCGCAAAGTTGAATTGAAAACGCATGCAGTCTCATTTCTGATTTGTTGCCGTTTTGAAGCAGCTTAATTTGCAGCTGCCGCATGTCCTTATCTTAACTTAAATTGAATTTTTATAGCCACAGTTGTGCATAGTTGCTTCAAGTTACACAGCCGTTCTCTTTGTGCTTGACTCATTGTTTCCGCATTACTTTCAGATCGGGTAATATGTCGTTGCGTGATGTCAACGCAATCGCCGAACCCGATCCGCAGCGTCTGACGCCGCGTAAATTCCTCAACGAGCACACCGTTGCGTCGCTGTCAGCAGGCGTGCTGGTCACTTTGAAGCCCAAATACACGGCTCATGGCACCGTGAACAATGTTGTGAAGATGCAGCGCATGGGGGCCAACGATGCCACGCGCCAGCTGATGCAGGCCTTCCCCGGCCCACTGGTGCGCGGCCTGACGCACAAGAAGACCATCATCGAGTTCTGCGAGGACCAAATTCGTCTGGGCCCTATGCAGACCACCATCTATGCGAAGCAGCTGCTGCCCAGCAACATGGAAAAGTATCGCGCTTCGTACACGTTGATGTGGAATTTATTGATTCTGCTGCTGCGTCAGAATGGCGTAAGTACAAATTAATTACAACGAAATGAGCAAATGTTTTTACAAATTGGTATTCCTCCGCGCAGATGGTTGTGGGCACCGATATTGCTGAGCTGCTGCTAAAAAATCAACAGCAATTCCCTTATCAGACGCAAGTTCAAGCAGTCGCCACTAAATCTGCCGAAGCCTTGGAGTACAGCGACGACGGCGATGTGCCGACCAGCGACACTGAAGTGAATCACGAATCGAATGCGGCCGATGAGCAGGAACCAGCTGTTGCTAGCGCTAAAACTGAAATGGATGTTGCAAAGTCGTCGACCATTGCTGAAACAGAAATTACTGAGAAGTTCCGCAACTATCTGCTGTATGGCAATGTGAACGAGGCGTTGGAATGGGCGACCGACAATAATCTGTGGGGTCATGCGCTCTTTCTCGCTTCGAAAGTGGACAGGCGTTTGCATGCGAATGTGATGATGAAATTTGCCAACAAACTCTCCCTGAACGATCCTCTGCAGACGCTGTATCAGCTAATGAGTGGCCGCCAGCCATCGAGTGTGACCAGTGTGCAAGATGAGAAATGGGGCGATTGGCGTCCGCATCTTTCGATGATACTGTCGAACACTTCGCAGAAGCCGGAACTCGATCGTAAGGCCATAACCACGTTGGGCGATTCGCTCTTCAATCGTTGTGATCTCTTTGCTGCACAATTTTGCTATCTGATGGCACAGGTCGGTTTTGGACGATATCAGGAGAGTGCTATGCAGGAAACTACGCTGCAGCAACATTTGCCAAAGTATGGGAAAATCCAAAGTGAAATGATTTGCGTTAATTGCTTTTGTTGTTTTGTAGGCTCGTGCTTCTTGGCTCATCGCACTACAAGTCCTTGCATGACTTTGCCACAAACGAGGCCATCATGATGACTGAAATTTATGAATATGCGTGCTCATTGAATGATGATAAATTTTCAATTGTCGAGTTTCAGGTGGGTCTTGGACTCCGAAACAAAAACAGTCATTAACCTTTTGCTTTTGTCTTACAGCCTTATAAGTATCTACTGGCCTCCCGTTTACTCGATTACGGCTACAATTTGCGCAGTTTAATGTACATGGAGCAAATAGCACTGCACATACAACGCGACGTCAGCAAATACGAACCAACGCTTATAAACAAAGTAATGCTTTGGTTGCTTGCAGCACAGTCGAACTTTTTAATAATATTTTAGTCTAACAAAAAGTTCGTGGTGATCGCAATCCATAAAGATCCTCATTATGTGGCGAAATGTTAAATATCAAAGGGTTCTACCCTGAAATTGCGAATTGAAAAATTCGTTAGCATTTCGTTATGTAATGATTTCCTTTATCGAAAGTGATACTGTGTTGTACAGCGTATTTAAACTATTCCCACTAATGCAGATATATGAATTTGCGGATCGTCTAAAGTACTACGATCCAGTGCTGGAGAAAACTATGGATGATCAGCAACAAAATGTCGATGGCAGTTTGAATAACGCATTGCCAAGTTTTGAAGAGCAAAAATGGCTGCAAGATTTGCGCACCATAGCAGCGCAGCAACAAGTAAGAACTAAAACAATGTAAAATTGTATGTTACTGTAGGTAATGCTTGTTACTATGATGTCTTCTTGCATTTATAGTTCGAGTGTCATGCGCCCACACCAACGGCATATGGGCAGCCCACAGATGCGAATGCGTCTTACATGCAAAGTCAAATTGATCAGCAATTCATGGAAATCAACAAACAATTTAATGAGCTGAACTTGCAGTACACGGCCGGCAGCAATGTGGAGCCTGTTCTCTACAGTACGGACACAATGCAACATCAGCAGCAACAGTCACAGAAGTTGCATTTAAATAACAACGAACACTACAACCAACAGCCACAACAAACGGCGCCGCTATCTGCAGCTGCCGCTACGGACTACAGCCATCAGCAGCACTTCTTGCAGCCCGAACAACAACCACCGCTGGCTGTTGATGCAGCGCAAAAGCCGCCCGATGCTGTCGATCCATATGCCAACTATGCGCAAAACTACTTACAGCCAGAACAGCCGCAAAACTCCTACTATGATCCCACACAGCATCAGCAGCAATTCAATCACTCTGAAACGTTGGATGCGCAGAATGCTAATGCCAACTACGACTATTGGGCAGCACAACAACAACAACAAGAGCAGCAGTCACACTATGGTGACGAGGTGAGTACTTGAGTTGCGCAAGTAGAGAAAAGTTGTTCAGCAAAAATCTGGTTTAGCACCGAATTCAGGCTGGAAACTACAAGAAGTATTTTTGCCAGTAACAGCAGACGCAAGTTCGTGGTGCTATACTAAACCTAAGGCATATGCCGACAAGTTTTGTGTATTGCCTACTGGCCTAAATACGTGGAACAGGTTGTAAAGTTTTTAGTATTAAACTAAACTCAGAAATTATGGACAATGAACCACCACTGTGCCACCTTACAGTATTGCCTG
Organism: Melieria omissa; assembly: GCA_963971225.1. Classification (NCBI taxonomy): domain Eukaryota; kingdom Metazoa; phylum Arthropoda; class Insecta; order Diptera; family Ulidiidae; genus Melieria; species Melieria omissa. The sequence goes on from OZ020268.1 coordinate 59,190,523, forward strand.
CAAATATTGTTTTAACCTGAGTAATAAAACGTAAGACCTGAATTCAGTGCGAACTAGTGCTGAAATTTTCTGCTATTTCAGTTCATACAGTTTGTTTATGCGTTGTAAGTTGCCTAATTTGACACCCACAAATGAACAGAAATTGACTCTGCCGATTTATTTATTCGACTTTGAAATGCTTTCTTTTTGGGTTTGGTTTTTGCTTTCGATACACACCCATACATGATGATTCAAACCAAATTTCATACCAGCAACGCTGCGGCGTTGAAACTGAACGCTTCGCCAACCACCCTTCTCCCTTCGTCATTTGTAATTTCATTTCATCACCACTGAATTTCCGATTGCCTCCAATTTCACGCTTGCCGCTCTCTGTTTGTTTATTCACTTACTTCTTCTCACTGGAATGCAGCCTAACGTTAATTTAGAAGCTAAAAACGGAGAACGTAAAGTGCTGGCCACCATGTTGAAGCCCACAGAACTTGTTGTGCCCAAAAAGTCGCCAACAAAATTCAAACCAACAGCCGTGGCTGCAACTAAATCCCTCAAAACTGCCTTCGAACGTAACAAATTGCAGCAGAACAAGTTTTCCACAACGGCAACAAAGTTGCTTAAGGCGTCCGAAAATAACGATTCGAATGAAGCCATCAAATCGTTTAGTAATACCAAACACAATAATTACAACAAAAATAATAATAATAGTAATAAAGTTAGCAATGCGGCAGCGTACAGTTATCAGCAGCAGCCGTCGACCGCAGCCTCGCCGTTTCTAACATCGTCCGATGTAAGTAACCAAACCGCTTTGCCCACATACAATATGCCAGCTGTTGCAGCCACTCAGCCGCTTGCGTCGCAGCAACAAACAAGTTTAGCAACACTCAGTAATAGCAACAATCTGAACGCGCCGCCAATCGCGCTAAACGAAGCACTTTATGCTGGCGCTAACGCTGCTGCAACAATAACCGCGCCAATAGCAAAAAAGGTGCCGCACAGATCGCCGACTGCTGCCACAACGGTGGTGAAACGCGTCAATTTCGATTTGCCCAAAACGGGCAAAGCGGTTGAGGAAACAGCTGGTGCGAGCGCCGCGTCGCCGGGTAGGGTTCATGCCAGGCCACACAGTGTTACGGAGCAGTTGGTGGTGGCGCCGCACATAAGCGTTGCAGCCGATTGCGATTTGTTGGCAACGGGAGCTGTCGATCCGCAGCCGTGTAATGCGTTGGCAACATATCGCAATCGCAAGGGCCAGCACGAGCCGCCGGCCAGTGCTAGCAGTAGTAGTAACAATAGCTGTAGCAGTATCTGTAGCAGAAGAGGTAGTAGTAGTAGTAGTCGGCAGCAGCAGCAGATTAGTAGTGCCAGCGCGCACCTGAATGATTTGAGCGCTAAAACCACTTTGCTACCACAGCAACAAAAGTCGCTGCAGCCGCAGCCCCAACCGCAGCACTGCCGAGAGCAGCAACGGCCGCGCAAGCACATCGTCTACAACGGCACCTACCCCATTGACCAGCCGCTGCAGTCGCGCTTCCAGCTGCTGCCGCCCGACTACGACCCCGAAGCCAACGCCGATGGCACACAGCGCAAGTACGGCTGCATGATGCACGACTACGAACTCGATGAAGACGACGACGACAATAACGAGGAGGATGAAGATGAGAACGAGTGCCTCGGGGAAGAGTACGATGAGTGCGACGACGAGGAGAACGACGACGACGACGATGACGATGCAGACGATCTCTTCGATAGGGCCGATTTGGTTGTCCGGCAACCGGGGCCCGCGTCCAATTTGCTTACCAAATTCGGCATCATCGCCAGCGAGTCCCAGAAAGCCACTGCTTTGGTGGCGCATAAAAGCACAACAGCTGTCGCAAACGTCGCTAACATGGCCACAGCTACCGCCAATGCCAACACCAACGCCACTGCCAACCAACCGCAAGCTGTGTGGTCCATGCAAGAGCTGATCGCCAATCCCTCAATACCGCTCAACTACAAGAAAATGTGCAACGAGGTGGAGCACAGCCTGATCAATTTCGAGAAGTATCTCGACTCGAAGGCATACGAGCCGCACAAGCAGCCAGTGCGCACCTTCGACATTGACGGGCCCGTTGAGCAGTTCGCGCCCGCCGCGGGCCACAAAAAGAATTTGTAGTTGCAGACCGAATGACAGAGTCACGTCTTAGGCGCTTCAATTCAAAATTCTTAAATTCTTTAACGTATATTAAATTTTGGTTTGCTGGTTGATCCACTGTTTTACCATGACAAGTGCTATAAGAAAACGCCGCATATTTCGACTGTTCTAAATGTCATTTGTGTAATCGACTTTGCCACAGATGGAATCGATTGATTGTTGGGAGTTCCTTTTAGTTAAATTCCTTTTAGTTGAATGTTCGAAATATAAACAAATTTCTGGTTACAAAACATATGCGTTTATTTGGGAACATAGGAAAACACAACAACAACAAGTAACAATACATTTTTTAATTGCTTTGAATCAATTAACGAGTTAATTCTAAATAATAATAATAAAACTTGGCAGAATTTAAAGAAATAATAGTAATTTTGAGCGAGGGACAAACCGTACTCCAAACATAATCATTGCTTTAATCTCGGCGAAGGCTCAACGTTAGATCTGCTCAGTTTCAACCCGTCCGAACCCTTAATGAGACTCTGAGCCACGCCATCTTCGTCCTCAACTGAATCATAGCTATGAGCTCAGTTCCGTATCTTACCGCAACCTTAAACTTTGAGCCTTAAAACTAGCGCCAACTCTAGATTTCGCAACTGAATTCAAGCCTTGGAACCAAACAATGGGACAAATATTGTAATGAAAAATAAATCGTAAAAAGAGCGCTTTAGGCATCAGAAACAGAAGGTAGACATAGAAAAAAGTTCTGACAGAGGGACTGCAAAGTTGCTAAAACTCAGCATTGATCTCAGTAAACAACTTTTGAATCGACCATAGAGAGTCCTCAGGCAAACGTTTCCTATATGAATTGTATTTTTCTGTGATTGTTCGTTTTTTATGTGATCAACACTCGGTGACTGCAGCCCTTCAATGCGCCGTGTGTTGCTTCTAAAGTTGTTTTTGAAATTGTTGTTCATTTGTGCTTTTTGTTCCGAATCAATAAAAAGCTGAAACAAATGTACGGCGAAGTGGGATGCTGTGCGGTGCGGTTAAAGCTCTGCAAGATATGGAAACTATCGATTGTTTTGTCTTTAAGAATTTGTCATTATTGTATATTGTACGCATAAGTGAACAAATATTGTAAATTAACAAACAACAACGGAATAATTGGTAGCCCACAAATATTATACAAACAAAATATCAAAATAAAATGGCTTGAATTTCAATTATTAAGTATTAATACTAATGTTTTGTTTGTCTTATGCAACTTTTGCGTTCATGATTGAGTCTTCTTAGGTCTTCAGTTCAATTGTTTCCAATTTCAAATATTTTGTTTGTATTTAGTTGCTGTTTTATTTATGATTTTTTCTCATCAATTTTGGTTATGATTTTTATAATTCCGTTCTAAAATGTTTGTTTTTGCTTAACAATTTCTAAAATATGATTTTTGGTGTTCGCAATTTTTAGTTCACATAATCTTTTGAGTTTTGGATGTGTTTACTACTTTCTTCACTTTCTTCAGCATTTTACATACAACATATTTAATTTTCTATTATTTATAAAAAATAATTATTTATATTTTTATAAATCACTATTTTCGATTGTGCTTAGTTTTGTCAATTAAACAAATCAGTAAATTTATGGTGGTTTTGTTTTCTATTTATATGTTTTATACTTTTTCGAGATTCCTTCATCTGACACTACAAATTTAATGCGCTTTGTTTCAGTGCTATAAATTTTTGTTTAGCTTTTCTCTGCCGCATCAGCCCATTTTGTACATTTTCCTTTTGTCTCAATACTTTGGATAGTTTTTCATTTTTATAATTTACCATTAAACCAAATTTCCAATTTAAAATTCGTAAATAACCTCTAGAATGCGCGTCCCACCATTTCGCTGCCCAAATCGAAATCATACGAATCCGAAGATGAAAAGCAGCGCCTGCAACAGTCGCAGAACAACGCCGACAATCAGGCGAAAAAGAGTGCGCAGCAGCAGCCGAAGGGCAAGAACCATAGTGGCAAGGAGGCGACCAAGGGGTACGTTTGCTTAAATGTGTTTATCGAAGATTGCGACGTAATTGTTCGCCATGATTTTGTGTTGCAGCTCGCAGTCCAACCAAAACTCCGGCTGGTTCGGCGGCATTTGGAACAAGCTTTCGCTCAAGCCGAAAAATCAAATGATTCTGCCCGACGACAAGAACCCGACCATTGTCTGGGACCCGGAAAAGAAACGCTGGGTGAATACAGACGGCGAGGAAGCGATGGAGGACAGCCTCAAGGCGCCGCCCAAAATGAGCGATATAATGCCACAGGCACCACCCCAACAACAACAACTGCAGCAAATGCGCCAGCAACAGCAAATGCTGCAACCAATGCCAGCAACGCAGCAAGCACCGCAACAACAACAGCAGCAACAGGCCCCTCTAATGGACAGCCAACAGTATGTAGCGCCTAGCATTCAATCAGCACTGCCCACAGCGGTTTCGCCGGCACTCGGTGCCGGTGTGTCGCAAAACTACAGCGCTGCAGCTGCTGCACCTGTCGATGGCACAAACGCCAGCAAAACGCTCAGCCTGCAGTCAAACATGTTCAAAATGCAGCGCAATCGCAGTAAGTGCGAACGATCGAGTGCAGTGAGGCATAATGATAAATGTGAAAATGTCTACTTTACAGCGCTGAAGAACTCCTATGTTGATGTCTTCAATCCGTCGGGGACTCCCATGTCGAAGGCGGCGGACAATGTACTGGCACCGGCTCTGCCGCCAGCCGCAGTGCCACAGGGTGGCTACTTCATACCGGGCGCAGCGCCGTCAGGCAACGGCAACGACGTCGCGACGGCATACCAGTCGCAGCCGCAGCACCAGCAACAGCAGCAAGACGTGAGTGAGCGTTAAGCGCCTCGAATTGCATTTAATTTGACTTGAGTGCTGGTGTGTGTGTTTTCGCCATTTCAGGTGCCACAATTCTACAATCCTAACCAATTTGCGGGCGGTGCGGCGTTCTAATGCTCTCGCACATACAAACATATATAGCGATTGTAAAGAATTTTATAGACACAAGAATACCTTTAGCCTTTAGCTAATTAATTTGACTGGCAATTGACACAATAACAACACACACGGAAATAGGCTGTCAAATTTAATTACTACTCAAAACGTAAATTGGTGCGCTAAATGCGGTCGAACGATGTGTCTATCGAGCGTGCGCGGCTTGCTCGATCACGCGAATACTTGTACGCTGGTGACGAGCCCGCACGCCATTAAGGGAAAGTAACGAAATTGAATTGAACTACAACAAGAATAACCTAAACTTTTTGGATATAACTGATAGCTATTTGTAATACAAATATTATGCTACTGTATACTTATTATTATTCATATTATTACCAACTATTATTAATGATAACGATTACAATTATTATTATTATATTATTGTTTAAAAGCAGCATATTAAAGCAAGCAAATTGTTAAATAGTTTTAGTTCTTAAAGACAAAACAAACGAAACAAAAGAAACAAGCAAGCGTGGTCTATGCAATCCGAGTGGCGCGTACGAAAGGCACCCATCTAAACTCATCTAAATAGCCATTGTACAATAGCAGTAATTTGTTTATAGAGCGATTTTTTTATACAAGCTTAATACGTAATGTTTGTGTTGAATTAGCCGGCCAGCAAGAAATACCATGCAGATAGCAAGGTTACTGGCAAGTGCCTCATTTGATTTGATTTGTGTATAGTATAATTTACTGTGTCTTGTTTGAATTGCGGTGGTTTTCTATTGTAATTTTGTTGTGAACTTTATGTATGTGTTTGTTTTGCTGTTTTATATAGCAATTTCACTTTCCCTTCGCATGCCCCGCACACAAATACCTGGTACTTTTGTGTACAATCGTATGACCTGCTGCTTTGTGCTTGTTTGTTGATCTTGTAACTTGTGCTGCGTTTTGTCCCTCCGCTCATTGGCCTTTAGCTTCCTTTGTATTGCAGAAGGAATTAGCTATACCTATGTACTTGCTCACCGCTACCCCGTTTTTGTAATTCATTGTCGCTCTATGGTTTATACTGGGAAAAGTGCATTTAACCCACATGTTTTTTTGCTAAATTTTCATTTTTCAAATATATATATTTATCTCATATATAGTCTAGTTCCTTGAGCTGGATTTACTTTCACTACATTTTATCTTGTTTTATTTGTTTATATGTTTTTTAATTCTTATTGGTGCGGGCTAGTTTATTAGCTACAAGAAAATGTCTCATAAATATCAGATGCCCAATTGAGGAGTTTACTTTCAAAAGGGCATATATCCACTTCTGATTTTTTTTGAGAAATTAAGAGAAACGTTTTACGGCAATTAAAAAATTAACTGATTTTTTTTGTTTACTAAATTAATTCCGTCTTAGGCTAAGTATATATACTACCAAAAGTTCCAACCTCTGCGTGCGTTTCATTGCGAGTTATACCTGATTTTAATTTGGATATGTGCCTTTTTGGTGTGAAAATGGGATATGTTCCCTTTTGGTAAAAAAAACAGCTGTTTTATAAACTTTAATAAAATTTATTTTTTACAATATTATTAGAATGACATATTAAATGTGAACTCCATTTTCATTGCTGTCGAGACAGTCACATTCTTCGAAGCTGCTGTCATTTTCATCTTCTTCCGGTGCCTCAGGTTGTCCAACAAGGGGGGTGTACCACTTAAGATCCGGGTTATCTTTCCATTCTTTTCGAAAATGGGTTAATAACAGGTGCTCTACGACCCTCTGTTTTTCTTTACTGATCGATTTTCCGAGTGAAAGAACACTCGGAGTTTTGACGTTGGAATCCTTTTTCCCCCTTTTGATGATCGGTTTGAATATTTCGGTGTGGCTTTCGAATCTGAAATGAGTCATAAACTTCACTCTCGTAGTAACTCCTCCATTTCTAGCGTGGAATTTCTTTATTTCTATTCGTTTGGCGTGACTGATGCCTGTAGCTTTACCGTACGTTTCCTCGATTCCTCGGTTGGCCGATCTCGTTCAAATTTGGACATGTGATGTAGTATTAGCCAAAAGTTTTAAATATGGAATTTGATGAGAATATATTTGAAAATGCATTTTTATGGCATTTCTTTAAAAAAAGCAACTAATTCGCCCACGTTGTGGGAGCTGAAACCCCATTCATCCCTTTTCCCCCTTCCGCATTTGAACCAAAAATCTCTTAAGCACAGTCCACTTTATGTTTTTGCTTACCAACTTAGCTCAAAAAATGAAAACTGTCTTAATAAAACGGATGAAAAGAAAAATATATACATATGTTAATAGTGGCGGTTTCCGTATATAAACATTGGTGACAGTGTGAAGGCTAAGATGGCGCACAATGACCAATCAGAGTGCACAAGGACCTCACGGTGGCGTCACCTGTTGAGGGGAAGAGTTAGACAATGTAAATCACGTCCTTGGCAAGTTCTGCTCTCAAGCGATAATGTACTAAACTACACAAGAAAAATTCGGCAGGAAACTCATTGTGGATATGTGCCCTTTTGAAAAAAAGATATTTTAATGGAATAGGTTTTATATGGATATATGCCGTTTTGGTGTAAAATTTTCTATTAAAGACAAGACAAGATAGAGACTGGATATGTGCTCTTTTGGTGGCAAACTCAATGTTTGGCGTGCTTTAAATATAGGATAAAAACAACGTTGGTAGGAAACTGATCCATAGGCACATACATCTCATGGCAAAGAATAGATTAGAGCGAAAAAACGAAAAAATCTCAAAAGTGGATATAAGCCTTTTTGTAAGTAAACTCCTCAATTGTAATCAATAATTTCGTTTCTACTGTCTGTGCGCCTACGAATCGACTAATGAATTTACTTAAGACCAGGTTAAAGAAATTTGGACGATATGGCCAACACGTTCATAACTTTCTTTGGCAACAGCGTACTTGTATAAGTAGCAACTAAAACTGTAGTTAGCAAATCATTGCATACAATCATGCTCCAACATAATTTGTGCTTTAAAAAGTTGACATTTTTGTACTATTGAAAATTGAAAAACTTTTTAAGCATAGCGTCTGCGAGATATCCACTATACATATTTGTGAAAATGTAAACGATTCTAGTGTTGTCATTGGTATTTGGTTATTTATACTGCTTTGTTTACGACATAGTTATAAAAACAATAAATTGAAAACATGCAACAAATCAATAATTGAAAAATATAAAACAGTTCATCAGTTCCATTCATGATGGAAACATTTTAATACAAATACATTTTCTTCATGAAAACACTAAATAAATATATAAAAATAAATGAAAAAATGGAAATTAATGCATCAAAATAAAATAAAGTAAATAAAGAAACTATACGAGAAAGAAAATAATTAAATATATAGAAAAGTAATAATTAAATAAAATATGATAATAAAATCAAAATAAGTACGAGTAAAAAAAAATAGTAGTTACGCGTAAATCGTAAATAAAAAAATAAAAAATAATAATAAATAAAAAAATAATAAATAAAACAAACCCTAAACACGTTGTATACACTGATTAAAAAAAATTATATAAAAATCTTAATAAATAAACAAAATAAATAATAAGAATTATAATAAATAAATAAAATATATATAATAAAACAAAAACCTAAATAAATGAATCGCAACAATCTGCAACTAAAAACCCGGCGTGCATCTCAAGTCCAGCATTTTAAACTGTAAAACTTAACTGTAGCGAATAACAAACAACAAGAAAATCGTGTGAATCAAATGCAAGACATGCGTTCATTCGTTGTGTAGTTGTACACAAGCGTGTCCGTTTGTGTTCCGTTGTACTTTGTGGTACAATGAGTTGCATGAAATTGTGAGCGTAAACTGATTTCAATCCATCGATACAAACTCTCCCACACACATAAATTGGAAATGTGAGAAGGAAATTTGCTAATTGTGCATATATACATACATACAAACATACATACAAATAAACGAAAATGAAAATTAAAAACTATATAAAGATTTAAAATAGCATAAATAAATTCTTAAAATATGTAGAAATAATGTGCAAAATATGAAGAAGCGTTTCATTAGTTGCTTGCTTGATTTCAGTCATTGCGCTGTTGCGGTGAGTAATTTCAGTCTCGCCCAATTGGCAGCGAGTGGTTGCGAGATTGTGGAAGAGAAATCCAAACGTGGTTTTGGTAGTTGAGTCGAATGAACCATAAACGAGACCGACAGCGCAGCGATTTTAGTTTCGTTCTGCTCGAAATGCTTAAGGGGGGTTTCTACCTTGTGCGGTCAAAAAACTCGATTTTTTTTTCATGCATTTTTGGATTAATGCATGATTGTAGAATACGATCCCAAAATTTGAAGTTGAAATCTTTCGAATTACGGAAGCAATTTATCGAAACAGGTAGCGGTGTCGAGCGCGCCGAGTACTGAAGCAAAACTTTGAACGCGTTTTTCTCAAAACTACATTTTTTGACCTTGCGGAAGTGATTTAGGCCACACGAGTTGAGCAATAGCTACGAAATTTTAAAGAGTCATTTATCAAGGTCTTAGCTATGGCTGGAACTAGGATCTTCAAGAAATAATAATTATTTTTCATTAAAAATAGAAATTTGTATTGAAAAAAGTAGGTAAAAATTTAGTTTTTTAGTCAAAATCGCATAAATCCTTCATTTTTCATTTTTTTTTTTAATCCTAGTTCCAGCCATAGACAAAAGGATACAGAATAAGAAAAAATTTAATTTTTGGGTTTCAAGTCATCTCAAACAGCGGCAGGACTTCCGCGAGTAAGGAAGTCCTGCCGCCATTGCTCGATGGCCCCCTTCCCCCCTTTGCATATTTTATCTTGAAACTTTTTTTACTTGTACAATAAACATATACACCTAAGTCTGTTTTTACACGGTCTTTTTTTACACGGTTTTGATATAACACGGTTTGAAAATTGAATATTTTTAATTTTTTTACACGATTTTATTCCATTTAGCACGATTTGAAATTTTATGTACTTAAATTTTTTTTGTCAAATTTAATTTTTGCGAAGTATGTTCATATCACAAAAAAGTATTTATGAAAGAAAAAAGTCTGAAACCATCGATAGTATCGATAGTGCTATCGATAGTTTGCGAACACTAGCTTAAAGATTTAAGTGAATTCCCTTTTAGCGCGTACAAGCAATTTTTACTGGTCAAAGCAAATGTGAATAGCACTAATTTAGGGGAATTCCCTTTATGTGCATACAATAAAATTTACTGGTCAGAGCAATTGAAACGTGTTAATATTTTGTGAACTGTCAATGCAATAAGACGTGTTTGGTAAAGAAATTTTAATAGGTTTTAGAGATTAGGAACAAATCACCCATTTTTGTATACGATCAATGTCTTTTTTTACACGGTTTTTTTTTACACGGCTTCTTCTGGAACCAATCTACCGTGTAAAAACAGACTTAGGTGTACCTACATCTGAAAAAATTTTCCAGTGTTTATCTTAAAAACCTTCCCATCAAAAATTTTTCAAAAAAAACATATTTTCTCGGCCGCACAAGGTAGAAACCTGCCTTAACCTTCACACTGTCACTATTAACATATGTTAATATTTTTCTTTTCATCCGTTTTATAAAGACAGTTTTGATTTTTTGAGCTAAGTTGGTAAGCAAAAACGTAAAATGGACTGTGCTTAAGAGATTTTACGTTCAAACGTGGAAGGGGGAAAAGGGATGAATGGGGTTGCAGCCCCCACAATGTGGGCGAATTTGTTGCTTTTTTTTAATAAATTCCATAAAAAGTGCATTTTCAAAGATATTCTCACAAAATTTTGTATTAAAGATTTTTAGGTAATTCCACATCACATATCCAAATTTGAGCATTGAATTTTGAATATGTTAATTGTAACCAAAATAGGAGTAAAAATTTTCATTAAAAAAAAAAGATGGAAAAAATAAAATTTTTAGTTTTCTGATTACATATTTAGAAAGAGCTTGATAAAATGGCCACTGAGCCGAAGCCGCATCGGAAATCGGAAAATCGGACTTAAAACTAAAAAGTTATAGCAAAATCAAAATTTGAAATATTAACAAATGTTAATGGTGACAGTGTGAAGGTTAAGTCAACATTTACAACGATTGCATTTGACTGACAGTAATTTTTTAGAGCTTTTACTATTTGATTTGATTTTTTGAAAAAATACAAATTTTTTTTCGCACGACAATTTTTAGTATCAATATTTCGCCCTTTTAGTGCCGGGCGACAGTTTTACAGGGTTTGGGAAAATGCTCATAAAAACCAATCGAGAAACAATATTTTCATGATTCAAAAAGCAGTATACTAAGGATGAAATAGAGAACCAAACAATGATACTAGGTTTGGTGGCAAAATTTTCGAAATCCTGTATTTCTAATTGTTGGTTTGTTAAAAACAACACTGTTTGACACAAGCGGAAAACAACGGCTATAACAAAAATGACGCTTTCAAACTGCAACTGGGACGAAATAGGTATACTGTTCACAACAACGATCGAGGAGACACTAACTGATCTTACGTCTACGCTGCGGCAATGCAACGTTATTTCGCGAGAGTCTTTAAACAGTTGTTTACATAACACGCTGCCGAAAAGTTCCGATAACATAATGGTCCACAAAGAGTTAAAACAAAAAACTATTTTTTTTATTCTTTCGTAATGAAATTGGATCATTTATAACGTATTACCAAAGAATATACAATACCTATGAAACCGGTAACAACATCTAGCGGTAAATAGCCGAATATTTATAAACTTCGGAACCGTACCAAATGTCATGTTTACTTCTTCTGTCATATGTCAACAATATTCAGTTCATAATTTGTCAAGTTTCATCCAACAACGCATTGTTTGACGCTCCGGAAAATGTCGGATTACGTGCCTACAAATTACGATTTGCTGACACAGTTAATTTTGTGGCGTGGTGTCATATGGTATGACCTTCTAAAACCTGGTGAAACGGTTAACGGTGAACGTTACCAACAACAATTGGCCGATTTGAACCGTGCTATACGCCAAAAACGCCCAGAATATGAAGCCAGGCAACACAAAGTGATTTTCCTCGATGACAACGCACCACCACACCGCACTAGAGCCACCAAAGAATTGGTTGCATCGTACAACTGGGAAGCTCTTGCTCATGCGGCTTACTCACCAGACTTGGCGCCTTCGGATTATCACATGTTCGCATCGATGGGCCACGCATTAACGGAACGGCGCTTCAATTCTCACGCAGAAGTAAAAAAATGGATCGATGATTGGTTTCAGGCAAAAGACGAAACATTTTTTTGGCGAGGCATCCATAAATTGCCTGAGAGATGGGAAAAATGTGTAGCTAGCGATGGCCATTACTTTGAAGAATAAAATTGTAATAATTTCCTCACAATAAACGTGTTTTTTCAAAAATAATTATTAAAAATAAAATCATAGGCGCATACCTGGTATAAAGAATACGCATCTTAAAAAATTTGTCAAGCGTGTTTCTTGACGCGGGGGGGGAAGAGATGAGCGGAGGCATAGATTGCGGGAAATTTGCTCGCGCTCAACAGTTTGCGATCTTGTTCGTCGAAGCGCAAGCGGAGAGTAAACAACGAACCAAAGCATCGTCATCGTCGTTTCAACGACGATGATTCGGGATTCGCTAATGTTCTTGGTGTTGTCATTTATTGTATGTATGCTTTTTTGTGTTGCGATTGGTTTTGCTAAAAAAATTGCTGCAATGTCACCATCAATCGAATCTTTGTGGTGTATGGCTTTTTGCTGGTCAATGCTTTGATTAATTTTAAAATTTATTTTTACGTGGCGATTTCGAGGTAAATTTATTTGTTTACATTTTCACATGCTCGATTACAATTTTGAGAATATGGGAAAATTACGAAAAAAAATGAACTAATGGGCGTATTGACTGCAAAATTCGTGAAACACTTGAAATCAAATATAATTAGATGCGTGTTTTAATTTCGTTTTTTTTTTTAATCGAAATCTAACGGAGAAACCAAGGGTTAAAAGATTGTATGGAAAAACATAATTTAATAGGTCTATTGACTTTCAATAAGCAAAAGCACTACTAAAGCACTAAATAAAGAAATAAATAATAAGACAAGTATTTTGTCATAAGAAAAATGTTATTACGGCATGCCTACGTTTAAAAATAGTTTAAATATTCTACACCTGAATGGTTCCATGGCGAATGATGTGATCATAAATTTACAATATTAGATTTTCTTATTTTAGTTCTTTTATTATTTATTATTATTATTTATTTTTTAATTGCCTGTAGCGATCATATAGGTCGCCATGCAGCCATATTTTATTTTCTTTTCTATGATTTTGCGCACACTACAGTCGGCAGTGAATCAAGAGCAATATGCGACGCCGTGCAGGCTTATAGAAGAAGAACAAAAGCCAGCCAGGAAATATAAATCGTTTTACAATTTCAGCTTTTCGCCAGCGCAACAACAAGAACAACAGCACATCGTCTTCCTTCTCTTCGGACAATTGAGCGAGAATGAACGAGTGAGCATTCGTGTTTCTATGATTTGCGCTCAGAGCACTGTGCTGTCATTTCCAAGGTTTATAAAATAAAGGTTACGCCACTCGCCAGTGGCGTCCCCAGGATTTCGGGAAGGGGGGGATATGCAAAAACCCCAGTTTAACGCCATTTTTATACTTTCGTCTTTGCGTATTATTTTTAATGTATGTTGAATAAAATTTTGCATACATACATATATGTATACATATAGTATAAACTTATTAAAACAAAAAATTTTAGTGACATGTATTTCAAAGTCATAAAATCCCAACTGAAAAATTCAACTTTGTTTTAAGTTATTACATATTGAAAAAACTTTCTAAAAGAATTACAAAAAACTCAAAAGACGTATTTTAAAAAGCATAACACACCAGCTATGTAAAAGAAATCCAACATTTACAAAATGTATGACGTTCTGAAATTTAATTATGATATAGGTGACCATGTTTCCATGTTTACACACAACTCACCAAAAAAATGTAAGTGCATTTTTTTCCAAATTTCAACAGATCATGCAGGGTTGGCATGAAGCCTGCGTTTGGCTACTACTTTGGTAAATAGTCGATACTTTTGGGAACACTAAAAATACAACTATTCTGCGAGAACAAATGCAATGCTGATTTTTTTAATCATTTATTCTTAACACTTCTGCGGGCATCCGGTTCGGGCCAGACCATATTGAATTTTGGATGCATTTTAGTAATGTTGTAATTAAGCTATCGAGCTCATATTTCATGATATCCTTAACTGATCCTTTCTAAGCACAAAACCCAAAACCATGGCTTGGCCAGACCATGGTGTATTTTCATACAAATTTGCCAGTTATTTTCAGTTTTTTTTTTGTTATTTTCGACGTAATTATTGTCAGAATTGTTTATAAATATATTTTTATTTTATATATATTTTCAACTAGGCTTTTCCATCTGACCCGATTTGAAGCATTTTTCCTGCCATCCCGTTAATAGTGACATAAATTAGCTGACGCAAAATGTACCTGGTCCAAGTGTTTTTCATTCGCCTTGGCTTTTATTTTCTTTGGGTTAATAAATTAGAATTTTTCTTGGAAAATAATATTGGAACATATTCAAAATTAATACTTATCCATTGTATTCATGGTTATATCCGTGTTTTGGTGTCAATTCAATTACAATCCTGAAGTGAAGGAAGCATTTGTGGTCTTGTAGAGTCTGGTTTTTTATCAATTCGATTGGGTGTTTTCTGTGGCAGAGATGAAAGGAAGGGAATGCTATTTTGAGGATCAGGTGGACATTGCCTTTGAACTTCGACGCTGGAGCTAAATCAGAGAAGAAAATTTCTCTAAAAAAATTTTCTAAGCAATAGCGGAAACTAATTCTTTAGAGCAACGAATTTAAGATATTAAATAATTTGCTGCTAGAGGTAATAATAACGGTGCTGCCAGTTTCACGCTTTCATTTGGCCCTAAAAAAACCAAGCTTCTGATACTGATAGAAAAATGGTCGTTTAGATAGTTCAATGTGAAGATAGCGACACCGAAGGCGACAAGGAGAAAGACATCCGGCCAGTTCAGCATGAACAATAACATGTTGAGCATGTTTTGCATATTTTTCATTTCATTTCATATTTTTTTGGCAAAGCAGTTCAGAATTATTGACAGTGCGGGAATCCAGAAATAGATATATCAAAACGCGATTTGTATGTGTTGAATGTAAAATCTCAATGTGGTTTAGTCATGATACTGCATTACATCGTTGAAATAATTGCATTGGTCAAGCAGTTGAAGTAGATCCATAAGTAACGAATTTTACATTAATAAATTTTTTTTATTTTCTTGCTTTACTGTAGTTTTTTTTTTATTTCAAAATTAATTCATTGAAGTTGAAACTCGCTATTTACTTAATTATTCTAGTATATTTTCACCGTTTTACGTAAAAATAATGTAGGCAAGCTAAACAAATTATTTCTTTATACTTTCTGATTTTTTTTAAATCAGTAAGTAACAATTTTTCACAATTCCATATCTTTATATCAAATTGCATAAATGAATTCTTCGACCAAGGGGGGGGATCCATCCCCCTAATCCCCCCCCCTGGGGACGCCACTGCCACTCGCCATGTTGTGACGTAGAATGAGCAATTCGTAGTGTTGCCACATTTATATATTTTTTATTCGTATTTTATATATGCTACCTTGCCTCTGAGCTTTAAGCGTTAAAAGTCTTGAAATGGTGTTCCAAAGTATCAACGGCGATGGACTGTTGGCTGCCCCTTGTTATTTGCAACGGCACATTGAAGAATCGCAACACATTTCTTGCAGTGATAATGTTAAAAAAAATGTTTTTCGATCAAAAATGTATTTTTGAATACGCCTGAATGCTCAAATGCGAGACAACTCTTGCATTAAAAGGCGTAAACTAAAAAAAATTTTAAAATAATTCCATATGCATGTATACATATTACAAGTTGCTTAATTTTTACTGTATGGCAACTACCTTTTTTCGGGTTTGTTTACATTTTCTAGCATTTTACAAGCTCGACCAATCAGAGCTCGCTTCTGTGTGACGTCACACGAGCACAACAAATTTTTTGACGTCTAAGTGGCGGGACCTTTGTTCTATAGACCTTGTGTCATTTCAAGTGTTTCCTCTTGTTGTCTACCCCCTGCATCATGAAGACGGGTGGCGATATCAGCACCCGCATTCAAATTTTTACTTGTACGTGATGCATACTCTTTATGTTCCATACTTTTTGGTATTACCATATATGTAGTACTTCTATATTGGCACTAAGCTCAAGGTACATTCGCCAACATCACAGTACAGCAATAGTGAAATATGAGCTAGAAAGCGTATAAACGAATGTACCTTGACAATTTTCAAAAGTGGAAAAAAGTCAGGTGCGTTGAGACGGGAAAAAAGTGACTGGAAAAAAATATAAATTTGTCGAAATTAACTGAAATTTCTTCAACCGCCCTAGGAGCAGCTTGACAGTTGTTCATGTGTAGAAGTGCACATTTATACACGCATAGAAATATATTCACAAAATTTCGTGTTTTCTGTCTCATCGCTTGTCTCCCTTTGATTTCCGAATGAAAACACATTGTGAAGATACGTTAGTGCCAATATAGAAGTATTACATATATGGGTATTACAAATTTATTTTGAGATAGAGTTCTCCCGCAATGCGAATAGTAAAGCGCTACAATGCGCGGGCCGATATATCGGCTCTGGCACTTCTCGCTAGTGCAGCAAGAGCCGATATATCAGCTTCCGGCACTAAAAGGGTTAAGTTAAAAAATTATATGAAATGATATCTAATCATTGGATGAGAACCTAATGATCCGAAGATTGTTAAAGCATTTGTACAGGGTTCGTCGTTTAGATACAGTGGGCATTAGGACAGATCAAGTAAGATCAGTCACAGCAAGTAAGTAGCTTCAGCTCAGAAGCTGACCGAGTGACGCTGATAATAGACCCATGCTAACTAAAATTTGTTTTACTTAAAAAACACCCGCAATAGGAAAGAAACGAATTTTTTTTTGGTTTCCAATAAATTATTATTTAACACAAAAACAAGACATAACTTGTTAGCATCAAACGTAAAGTCGCAACAAGTAATTGGGTGGCTTTAGCTCAGAAGTGATGCCAACCAAGTGACCAAGTGACGCTAATGATGGGCTTACGCTCAACTTTTTTATTGAAATTCGCTGATTTCTAGTATTGTCAACATTATTGCGACAACTTTCTAAAAGTTAGCATTAAGTTGAGTGTAACTCTGAACAAAGTTGAAAATCTCATACTGACAGTTTGGAAAGGTTGTTGTAACCTCACAAGTTTGTGTCTATAAAGGTTCTTATCAACAGTGAGATTTCAATGAGGACTCTCCAGGGGACTCTCGGTGCATGAAACATTTTTTGTGGGTTTTTGTAGTTCAATCAGTTTTGTAGTCAGAACATTGGCAGAATGGATTCGATTAAAGGGTGTGCACACCAAAATTGGGACACTTTAAAACCCCTGTACCTTTTAAAATAAAAATTTAGACGTAAGTACTCCATGACTTGGTTTTCAATATTCAATAAAAAAATTTGCAAAACTCGTTTTTTTAGTAAAAAAAATTGCAAACGAATACGAATGTAGAAAACCCATCTTGCACGAACACACTACGAATTCCAACCTCAGGACACGCCGAATTACATAAAAGCTAAATTTTTCACGATCGACTTGCGGTAAAGTGTAGAAAAATTTTAATGAAAGGTTGAGGGTTGATCGTAAGGCGGGTAGTGGTGGTGATCATGACCAGAAGAGTGTTAGATGCACGAAGAAAGTGATTGTCGCATTTAAAAAAAATCCGCGAATGTCAAGTCGTTCGATGGCTTAAATCGTGGAGAAATCGTCATCGTTCATCTAGAAAGCCAAGAGGCGAGCAAGCTTGAAGAATTACAAGGCTCAAGTAGTACCAGATCGGGACGCGAAACGAACTCTCGCCGTGTAGCATCGTTGTCGTAACTAATTCGAAAATTTGCTAACGAAATTCCGTAGTGTGATCATGGATGATGAAACATACTGCTTCAACAACTTTACATTTTTAGCAGGGCAAGAGAAAACACAGCCACGAATAGCTGAGATGTTGCTAAGAAAAACAAGGTGAAATCAAGAGCAAAATTCCCAAAAAAGACCATGGTTTGGCAAGTCATCTGTTCGTGCGGTGTTAAAACAAATCCTTTTGTAACAGTTGGTACAATGAATGGCAATATTTACCGGGAAGAATACTTCGAAAAGAGACTGCTGCCTCTCATTCATCGCCACACATAAAAACCGTTGTTTTGGCCTGACTTGGCTACTTGCCACTACTCCAGGGAAACTCTGTAGTGGTATGAAGAGAATATTCCCCATATGGAATGCAATATGTACAACGCGAGTGTGATCCGCCTAACAGCCCGGAACTCCGCCCTATCGAAAACTAGTGGTCGATAGTTATAGGCATTTTAAAGAAGAGTGATGCGAGGGTATCGACAGAAGAAAAGTTCCGAACGAATTTTTCGTGCAAAAATTTATGGCAGGACTCCGACGAAAAGTTTGGTTGGTGGCATACGGAGGAAAAAATAAAAATAAATCTGGACTATATCGTACCTTAAAGACCGAAGAGTAGAAATAAATTGTAAACAAAATTCTAGATTACTTCGTTTAATTTTTATATCAGAAAACAAGTGTCCCGATTTTGGTGTGCACACCGTTTAGTTACTGAAATCAAGCATTGCTCGATACGCTGTGTCCATTACTGAACTATTGTGTAGTGTTCCTCATTATTTAAAGAGTTCATATCCGCCAATGCTATTAGAAATTGAATTGAAATTAGTGTTAGGCAGTCACATTGTCTGTTTCTTCAGCTCCACAGGGATTTCTCAAAAAAGTTTTATCAAAACTGTCTCTATATATTCCAAAAATGAAACACTTGTTGCTTTATATATTTTTTTTAATATATTTTTTATTTTATAACTTTTTTGTGTTTTGTTTTTGCTTTTTCTACAAAAAATGCGAGTAGAATACGTCAGTTTTTCCCAACTTTCAACCGGCAGCTTGATGCTTTTGCCATGCATTCAATTCAATTTGCTTTGCTCGACTTGATATACAAATGTATGTATCCTTTGTTTAGTTGCTACCAGTTATAGTGGTGAGAATGCGCGACTTATGCACAAGTATGTAATACATACTTACATATTTCATTATAATTTAGTACGAGGGTACAAGAGTATTGAAATGTTGTTGCACGCCTGCACTTTTATAGTAATGTGTGTGTCTGTTTGTATATAGGCGGTATATATGTGTGTATAAATGTATGTATGTGTATATCTATATGCCAAATCGAGTTGCTCGAGCTGTGTGGCGCGTATGTATGTGTGTGTGTTTGTGTATACGTATGAAATGCTTTTTCTATATGTTCAGTCAGAATGTACATGCAACTGTAATAACATAGGTGTACAGTATACTAGTTCACATATATCTTTATAAATTACTATATATAATTGTTACAGCGTATTTAAAATGCATTTTGGTTTTTAATCAATAAAAGTAATAAAGGTAATAATAATTCTAGAATATAATGTTGCTTTCATAAATACAAACATTTACATTTAGAATATAATTTAGCTTTAAATGGTGTGATTTATATTATAACAACGTGTATAGTGCACGTCATTTCATTTGAACAGACTGAAAAGTTCATGACCAGCGGAGAAGAGACTCAGAAGACAGTGTTGACAGTGTGAAAAATTCAAATTAAACACTTTCATTTTCAGTTCGCTAAGCCTCAACAGTAGTTAGGAGTCGTAACAAGACAGATCGGAAGTGTCTTACAACGGCCAAATCTATTTTTCAATGAGGTCTCCTTGGCCTTTTTTTCGAACTGTAACTTTGTAGATGAATAAGCGGACATTTCGTGCCTTATGTCAACTTAACAGTAGTCAGAAGTATTAACCGGTCAGTCTTCTTTCAATTAAGTCATTTAGATCGCCCTTTTAAGCTACACCTTAGGAGATAAGGAAGCGAACATTTAGTATCTTATGTGACACTGCGTAGCCTTGTTCGGGAGGAGACGGGTCATCTACAGTTACTTTTTTTGGTTGACCTGTCAACCGACCATTTATTAACTCAATGATTTGTCTCTTCCACCCAGGAACGTTTTACTTGCTCTCTTTGGTAGCACAATGAGTTACGTCCGTCCTCTACGAGCTCCTGAGCTGTCATCCCAACCTAACCCAACAAAAAGCTAGGTTACGTTAAGTAACCTAACGCTTTGCACTCCAGCTTAATAAGCAATAGTAGGAACCAGTAACTCCAACTTCGACATTATGTCAGCTGTTTGAAAACAAAGAAAAGACGAAGAAGAACAAATTATACTTGCAAGCAACTAAAAAAAAATATTATCAAAATTTGATCATCAAACACATTGTAACGCAAACATAAACACTTTTGATTATCTAAGAATTAAGAGCGCTGAGTAAGATAAACAAGCGTGTCGCAAATGCGGCGACAACGGATTTATTCCTAACATACGAAAATCGCAAATGGGGCGACAACGGAGTGCAAAGGTTTAAGCTAACTTTCACGCATTTGTATTGCTTTTTCTGAATTGCATAAAAGATTGAAACGAGCAAACGTGTGCAGCGGTTGTAAAGACTTTGAAATGTCAAAACAGACCAATGCATGTTTAAACCAGTACCGTCTCTGTCAGAATTCTCCATGAGTTTAGCTTTTGCCTCGCTTCTTTTCCTTCCGAGTGATTTCTCTACATTGACATGAACCAATTTAAGCAATTCAAATCCACTTTTTCACTTCCCGTTCAAATAAATTGACGCGCTATATACATTCGATCAACTTCAATGCAATTTTTTCAATTGAATGCAATTTTTACTTAGTTGTTCATAAATTAATTTCAATTATTTTTCATAACTTCAGTTATTGTGAATGCATAGGAAACATAGTGTTTATTTTTCTGCTGGTTTGAATTTCTTTTCACTTGAGTTTTTACAATGAATATATAATTAATTTTTATTTTAAATAAAACATTTAAAAAGTATTATTATATTCATAAACTAAAAAAATAATATGAAATACTGAAAGTATTAAAAATAAACAATATAAGACATAAAAAAAAATATATAAAATACAAATATATAAAAAATAAGTAAATAGTGTCAAAATTAAAATTTATATTAATGAATTAAAATAAATAAATTAAGATAAAAAGTAATATGAAATATGTATAAAAAATAATTTAATAAGACAAAATAATATCAATAATATAAAATATTTTTTTTTAAATAAATAAATATTGAAATAAATTTTATTTTGTATAAAAAGTATTGAAATAAATTTTATTTCAAGTAAAATATTTAAGAAGTATAATTATGTTAATAATTTAAAAGAAAAAAAATAATATTAAAATAAAAAATAATATAAAAAAATGTAAATATAAAAAAAAATACATTTTTAAATATACAAATACAAAATCATATTAATTTTGTTGCAATAAAAATTTATAAAAAAGAAATTCTTACAAAAGTCATGATACCTATACTTTAAAATATAAAATAAAATATAAAAAAAATAAAGAAATTAAATGAATTTTCTTAAAAAAAATATAAAAATATAATTTAAAATGTTTTTCATTTGATTTATCATAATAATAATAATAATTTTTATAATACAAATAAATATAAAATAATAATTTTGTTATTAAAAAAAATAAAAATTAAAAAGGAATTTACGAAAACCAAACAACATTAAAAACAAATGATTTTTGGAAAATAAAATCATAATCAAAATAAAATTACTTATTAATTAATTAAACAATAAAAGTCAAATAACACTACTCGACACGAAAAATGCTCCTAAAAATAAAAGTATTTTTTAGACTAATCTTCGGCTGCTGAACACGAAACTGAAAATCAAAAAATTTTCTTAAGAAGCGTTTTCGAAAAATTTTCGAAAAACACGTTTTTCCCCTCTTATTTCAGTTATAAGCACATATCTCGTAAAGCAACCATCCGACTAACACATGTGGCCCGTCGTTCAGAAGGTAATTAACTAGCCTTTCCAACGATATATGGACTGTCCAAAACCGGGGATTTGGGGAAGTTACTAACGATGAAAGTTTCAAAAATTATACATTTTCTACAAAAAATTAGCTCCTCTGGTTTTAAGATCTAAGATGAAAGATATATTATTTCAGCAAATATTAAGCCTAACATCAATGGAATCGAAAGAAAAATAACAAAGTTATGATGCACTGAGTGAAAACACCAACTTTTCATTTATAGCACCGTGCGAAAAAATTTTTTTATTTTTCCGAGATCCATCCAAATGTTGATACAGACGTGAAACTAGAGGCCATTTATAATATCCGGGCATAGTAAGTTTTTCATTTTCTGACCCAAAAACCTTCTTAAAGGACTTTAAAATTTTAAAGATTTTAAGGAAATTTTTTGATTTTCAGTTTCGTGTTCAGCAGCCAAAGATTAGTCTAAAAAATACTTTTGTTTTTTGGAGCACGCAATAACCCAATTTTAGTCGAGTAGTGTAATGAAAGAATAAAACTAAAATCATAAAATAAAAATTAAAACCTCCAATAGTTTGTTTTAAACGTTTTTATTAATTAAGATAAATACTAAACATTTTTAATGAACTAAAATCAATTCCAGTAAATTTAATTTCACATACAAACATCAGTACATACATTTTTTACTTAATAAAAAAAATAATAATTTTTACAACTAATACATTTGCAACCGTTCCAGTCGTTATTTTTAAATACATACTTATAAAAAATATATTTAAAATTTAAGCACAAATTAAACAAACAGTGCAAAGTAAAAGTAAAGTAAATCTATATAAACACAAACACGTTCTGTAGCACAGTGTAATTTCAAGTAGAATTTTCTCTGAGAAATATAAAAATTTAGTAGCAGCATAATTTAACATTTCGTTGTAGCAAATTATATAAGGTATTTTACAATTTCAAATTATTAAACAAATTCCAACAATTTCAGCGCAAACTTACATCAGTACAGCTCGAAAAAGTCGTTTGTTTGAACCCCCCAATATGTGTGTTAAATATATGCAAAGCTTTACTGCCAGTAAAGCAAATAAAAACCATAGTCAAAGTTTGTGTCTGGGCGATATTCATAGATTACCAACCTTGCTTCATAGAAAATTTTTCAACTTAGAAATATGCAAATAACTTTTTTGCAATATCGCTGAAAATTGCCTTTGGATATTGGTTGCGACTGTTCATCGACGTGTCACAAACTTTAGATCATTCCATTCCATTTTGTTGGTTGGCTGATTTTGATTTATTTTTTTTTAAGGTTTATTTATAACCAATACCTGATTTTACATTTACGCTAATAAGTTCTTACTTTTGTATAGTTTTTAAATTTTTGTTATTTGCTGTTGTTGTTGTTTTGCTTTTGTAATTTCCTTTCTGTTATCAAACGCTTATACTTCAATCCTCTTTGGGGTTTTTCGAGTGTAAAAATGCATTCAGTACGTTTAGGCGCACCAACGAAAAGCTCGCTCTCTGTCCATCTCTGTTACTCTTTTCTTGCTCTGTTGCGCTCAGCTTTACTTTAGAGTGTTTGCTTTTGGATAAAAGGCGCTTTGAAATGCATCACAATATTGTGTAAAATTTTATGCGAATAATTCAAAAGTCGACGTGTAACAAATTGAAAGAAAGAATTTAAGGAATTAAACACAATTTATAAGGTTTTATGAAAGTCTTCATAAAGTGACAATTTATTGTAGCAAAGAATACATTTACAATTTTACTTGAGAAAATTCCACTTCTGGTGAAAAGTAGATAATGAATGCTGTTTTTATTTAAGAAATCCAAAACAAAAGTTTCAATTTATTTCTGTTCTTGAACATTTTTTATGCCCTCTCAACCCTTTCTTATTTTAATTTGAGTTCTTTCATTTACACAGTGACTGTCACATTTCAAAGCGTATTTTTTTTGAATTTAAATCAGCAGTTTAAATATTTTGCATTTTTTTTCTCATTTCAAGCCACCACCACATCATTTTCTGTGCTATTCAACTTTTGCTTTTCCATAAGTTAAATGTCATATACGATATTTAATTGCATATCTATATACAGCTGCGGTCAAAATAATAGTAGTACTCATACAACGAAAAGAAAATTAAGAAAAAATAATCTGCTTTTTTTTACAAATATTTACTTTGTATTTTTTTTAACAAGTTATATGTGTTAACAATGCAATCATAAAAGAAAACTTAAGAATTAAACTCAGTTTGGTTTGATTTAAATTAAATGCGTCAAAAGCTCCAAAATATGGACGGTCAAAAAAATAGTAGTTCGCTTTACTTTCATAAAAATGAAGCAACAATTGTGTTTCATTTTAAAAGATTTTGTGGTTAAATAGTAATAACGTAATGTTTCTTCAAATTAATATTTAGTTGCGTGACTGTTGTTTGGCTATTACTGCAGCACAGAGCCGATGCATTGAAATAACCAAATTTTCATATCTTTCTCTAGGGGCGTGGTCTACTGCTTCTCAAAGTTGATTATTATTTAAAAGATTATTGTGAGCAACTGCTCTCTTCACGTCACACCACAAATTTTTAATTATATTGAAGTCTGGTGATTGTGCGAGCCATTCCATAACCCTAATCCTGCTTTTGCGAAGCTCCTTTCGTGCGACCTTTCTTGTATGCTTTAGGTTATAATCCTGTTGGAAGACCCAAAGCATTGGCGTTTTTTCACGGACATACGGTAGCACGATTTCCTGCAAAATTCGTACACATACACATCGATCCATCGTTTTCTTGATCAAATAAATAGCGCCACTCCATAAAACGTAGGACATGCATTTATTTATTCAGCATGTCTTACGTTTTATGGAGGTGGCGCTATTTATTTGATCAAGAAAACGATGGATCGATGTGTATGTGTACGAATCTTGCAGGAAATCGTGCTACCGTATGTCAAATAAATAGCGCCACCTCCATAAAACGTAAGACATGCATTTATTTACTGAGCATGTCTTACGTTTTATGGAGGTGGCGCAATTTATTTGATCAAGAAAACGATGGATCGATGTGTATGTGTACGAATTTTGCAGGAAATCGTGCTACCGTATGTCCGTGAAAAAACGCCAATGCTTTGGGTCTTCCAACAGGATTATAACCGAAAGCATACAAGCAAGGTCGCATGAAAGGAGCTTCGCAGAAGCAGGATTAGGGTTATGGAATGGCTCGCACAATCACCAGACTTCAATATAATTAAAAATTTGTGGTGTGACGTGAAGAGAGCAGTTGCTCACAATAATCTTTTAAATAATAATCAACTTTGAGAAGCAGTAGACCACGCCCCTAGAGAAAGATATGAAAATTTGGTTATTTCAATGCATCGGCTCTGTGCTGCAGTAATAGCCAAACAACAGTCACGCAACTAAATATTAATTTGAAGAAACATTACGTTATTACTATTTAACCACAAAATCTTTTAAAATGAAACACAATTGTTGCTTCATTTTTATGAAAGTAAAGCGAACTACTATTTTTTTGACCGTCCATATTTTGGAGCTTTTGACGCATTTAATTTAAATCAAACCAAACTGAGTTTAATTCTTAAGTTTTCTTTTATGATTGCATTGTTAACACATATAACTTGTTAAAAAAAATACAAAGTAAATATTTGTAAAGAAAAGCAGATTATTTTTTCTTAATTTTCTTTTCGTTGTACGCGTACTACTATTATTTTGACCGCAACTGTATATATGTGTGTGTGTGTATATGTTACTCGTAGTTAATTTCAGCATTTTTGTTTTGCAAATATACATTTTAGTTGTTTCAGCGGTTCTTATTATATTTTTATATAATTTTGTTAAATGTTTTATTGTTGAAAAATCACTAGCATTTGTTTTTTATTTTACTTGTCTATGAAAGAACCGAGTATAAAAATTGAAATGAAAATATTTCTGAGCTTTGCCAATAGTCGCATTGCTTCTTTCGATTCAGAATAATTGCTTTTTGTATTACAATTATGAATAGTTTTTGTATGGAATACATTTAATTTTGGTGGTTCTTTTTCAATTTTTGTTTAATTCAATTATAGTTTTTTAAATAATTGATTTCAAAAAGATGTTATTGTTTGTCTTTGTTAGTAAAATGCCAAAATTTGATGGTCTACAGCTGATTTTTGAAAAAGTCTACAATTCTAGCGTCTTTTTGCGATATTTACTCAGAATCTTTTGACTGTTCTTGCGACTATTGGTGAGGCTCTGTACTTGAGTGCACTCGTATAATGTAAACTTATACAGTTGGCTTGGGCGGACGTTGGACTTGAACATTGTTAAAGGCCTATAATATGTAGCAGCTGGCTAGCTTATGAATACCTTCGAAACATGCGCACAAGCCCTTAGGGGCTTCTTTTATAGGCGTTTCTATTGTAAAATCTATTTTCAACTATTTATGCAGGTTTGTAAATGTGTGAAAGTGTCTGAGAAAGTGTGAATGTGGCTGACTTTGCGAGGGTTGGGGATCGTCTAATCCAAGTTCGATGCAAAGAGTATTATAGAATTTTTTTAAAATGTACGTTCCCGCCTCGTTGGTGGCAGATTGCACTTTAATAATTTTCCTTTCCCTCAGAATTGAACTTTTCGTTATTTCAAATGAAAATCTACAACGATGACGTTTCTTACATATTTAATGCTTACGAAATAATAAAAAATTAAACTTGAGCCTATCATTGATTAAAAAAATTACCGATTACAAAAATTACAAAAAATCTTTGGCAAATTTCCGAATTGAAAACTTTACTTAACCGAAGAGTATTTAATTTTGCATTAATTCTAAGTTTCAAATGAATTCCTATACACTATTCAAAAACTAGTTACACGTTGCCAATTTCATTTAGAGTCATCGGCATAAATATGTGTTTGTATAAGTTTGATAAGTGACACATCCATTTGAAAAGAAATCTTTAAAGATATTGCTTCAGTTATTTCAGTTTCGAAATCATTTAAAATTAAAGCCAACTCACAGCAACGCCACCATAAGCATAAACTAGGTTCGCCTAGAACCTAACTCGAGCAAGCGAAACGAACGCTTTGTGCTGCTCTAACCTCATATTTACAATCGGAACGTTCATTTCAAGCGCTGATGGTCGGGCGTGCTCTTCAGTATGTCCGGCTGGTGGTGGTGGTGTCCGTGCGAGGAGCTCATGGTGCCCTGGTGGCTGCCGCCCACCGAGCCGGTGCCATGGCCCACGCCGCCGCCGCCGCTGTAGTGCGACGAGCTGAGCGTGTGCGAGTGCGTCGAGTTGAGTGTGTGCGTGGCGTGCGAGTTGAGCGTGTTGTGCGCCGTGGTAGTGGCATTGGTGGACATGCCTGCCGTGGCTGTGCCGCAACCAGTGCCAATGCCACCAGCGCTGCCTGCGCCGGCCCGCGACCGCAGCGAGCGATGCGAACCGTTGCGCGTGAGTGTGTTCATCTGCGGCGTGCCGGGCACCGTGTGGCCCAGCGCGTTCATGTAGTCGGCTATGAGCAGCGTAATCTCCAATATCTTCGGCTTGCTCATGGCGAAGAGCAGCTTTTGCTCCTGCGTGCCGCAGGCGGCCAGCGTGTCCTCGCTGGACACGACCAGCATGAAGTCGTCCTGGCAGCCGCCGAACGTCATCACGGACGTGTAGGGGTAGCGCGCCACCGGCGCCATCGATGACAGCTCTAGCACGTTGAGCGCGTCCTCGGACACTGCCAGCCAGGCCATGGCCTGGTCGGAGTGGCGCGGCTTGGCCTGAAACAGGCTGGCGCCGAAGAACGGCCACTTGCGGCAGCAGGTCAGGTAGATGCGCACGCAGTCGAGCGTGGAGCGACCCTTGAGCAGCATCCACTTGGAGATGAGCAGCTCCTGTATGTCCTTCAGCTGCTCAGCGCCGAGCGCGTCGCGATAGCGGTAGGGATAGAATTTGTCCAGCGCTTTGATGCCCACGTTGGCGCCGCCGCCACGCGACTTTTCGTGCGAGTAGTCGCCCATGTCGATCTGTGACATTAGCGAGGCCAGCTCGAGCGCCAGATCGCGCGACAGCGGAAAGCGGCCCTGCACGATTTGTGCGTTGGTTTGGTAGCAGAGCAGCAGACGCTCCTTGTCCGTCTCGAATTTGACGGTGTGCTTCCAGTAGAGGCGATTCTTGTAGGTGAGCTGAATGACGCGCGTATTCTCGAACTTGCCGGAGCCCTTCTCGCGCAGGGCGGTCTCCCACTTGGAGATGACGTCGCACAGCTTGGCCAGCGGGTCCAGATAGTGTTCGAGATCCTTTTCGATAGGATCGTCGCTGAAGAGACAGAAACCGTTGGTGGCATCGCGTGTGCCGATCTCCTGAGCGAGTGTGGTTTGAAATTCTTCGATTGTCGTCGAGCCGTCAAAGGAGACAACCTGGAAGGGAACGAAAACAGTAATGGTAGATTTCAAAGTTGGTAAATGTAGAAGTTGACAGTGGGAGACATATCATATGATGATTTTCGTTAGTTTGGGGCCATGATTGCCCATGATGGATCTAATAAAGATTAGGGAAACCAGCTTCGTTTCTGAGGTTGTATAAGTTCTTCTGAATCACTTGGATGCTTTTCAAAGTTTTCATCTAGAAACAACTTTTGTGATCCTTACGTCATTTCTCACTCTGAAGATCTTTCGGTAGTGGTGTTGCTTTTAGATCTCATGTAGTGGTACCGCGTGACCACTTATGCCAACAGTATAGCGCACAAGCCAATCGACAAGACCAACGTACATCAATCGGTGCGCGCGCCACTTTGTTTACATTTTGCAAGTGTCAAGTGTCACATGCACAAGAACGCCGGCGTCACTCAAGTGGCCTAAACTTGCACAAGCGACACATGTCACAACACATGTGGGCACTTGCACCGATCGCGCATTGCAATACGAGCCGACCTACCACAGGTCGACGCAGAGCGTTGGCCCACTTAGGGAAAATGCCGCGTCGTCAGAATTGACCCGCGCTGTGATTGGCTCGATGCTCATCGACTGGAAATGGAAGGAGGAGCACTGGAATTGCCCCTCCGCACAACCGTTGTAAATTTGAGTATATAAGACCTTGTTTTTCAAAATAAAGATCAGCTTTTTGACAAGAGTCAAACCGCTTGTTTTCACTGCTCATAACGTCGGCTTTCTAGCCACCAGAGATTGGCGCGGCTCGCCCTAATAATAAGCCAACCCGTACTGCAAATCACGTACTTAGACAAAAATCCTCTACACGTACTGCCAATCCCGTACTTAGAAGAAATCCTCTACATGGCGATCCTGCCCAACGTCGAACACAGATCACAGTAACACCGATCCTGCCGACTACGATCCTGTAGACCACATCCTGCCGACCAAACCTGCAACAGGCTAACCCGCCGATTTCACCAACACCGATCCTACAAACACGAAGTGACCAACACTGGTCCCAACCGAAAAACATTTCCGATGACAATGGCACCGACCACGATCTCATGGACAACCACGATGACCCGTTCCAAACATTGTGCTCGCCAACAGCTAACCTCAGACGCAAAGGTTCTATGTAAAAATCGTCACCACAGGAAATCAACTAAGCTGCCGCCAGATCCAAGAAAAATTCACCAAAATCATCAACAACAGTCTACTATACATTTACAATTATTTTCATAATTTTACAATACATATTCACCACATATTTTCATAATATTACAATACAAAAATAAAAACAAAAAAAAATAAATAAATATGTGCACAAGAATAAGTAATAACATTATTATAACAACACTTATAACATCGAAAACAACAAACACACCCAAAAAAACATTTGCTACTTGTTATTCATTACATTATACATTAAGAACAAAAAAAAAAAAACACCACCTAGCACTAAGTGGACTCAACTCAGGAGCATTCCTCTATGTTGACGACATATTGAACAACCAAATACTACTTGTCCATTAAAACACCACAACGAAAATTTTAATAAAGTTTTCGACCGCCTACAACAGTACAACTTGAAATTAAATGCAAGCAAATGCCAATTTCTAAAACCAGAAGTAATCTACTTAGGCCACTATGTCACAGACAAAGGCATCAGAACAGATCCAACAAAATGCGAAGCAGTACTAAAATATCCAACACCAACGAATACTGATGAAGTCCGTCGATTTGTAGCATTTTGCAACTACTACAGACGTTTCATACCAGAATTCGCATCAATAGTAAAATGTTTAAACTCTCTCCTTAAGAAAGGCACACCTTTTATTTGGTCAGACGAGTGTAAAACAGCTTTTGAGACATTAAAACAGAAATTAACCAACACACCGGTATCAGACCATACCTCTACGGGAGAAAATTCATCGTAGTCACCGACCATAGACCACTAACATCTCTGTTTTCACACAAGAACCCATCATCAAAAATGACAAGAATTAGATTAGACCTATCTGATTATGACTTCGAAATTATAACAAGGAAAAATCAACACAAATGCAGATACTTTATGACGCATAAAAATCGACAGCGACACACTAAAAGCAATGACTCCAACACATGAAG
The DNA here is from genome assembly GCA_963971225.1 of Melieria omissa. Classification (NCBI taxonomy): domain Eukaryota; kingdom Metazoa; phylum Arthropoda; class Insecta; order Diptera; family Ulidiidae; genus Melieria; species Melieria omissa. The sequence goes on from OZ020268.1 coordinate 59,221,241, forward strand.
ATAACGCAAATGACGGCAAACAAAAAGAAATACTGGCAATTACAAGGAGCATGGCAGCAAAACTAAGAGCAAAAAACAAAAAAAAAAAAAAAAAGATACTACAATATATGAAAATGTAATGCGCAATGAAGAAAATGAGAATATTAGTGAAGATTAGTGAAGATTATGGTACCGGAACACGCGACAATAGGAAGGACATATCTCAGGAGCCCGATCAACTCTACATATGGGGCATTCCACCTCAAGTGTTCCCACCTCAAAAACGAAACATTTTTTATTTAAAATTGTAAGCCCGAAGATTTGTTGATAATGGAAAGCAAAGAACACGTATCCTTATGTATTTTTTCCGTACTTTCCAAAAAAAAATATATAAACAATTTTCCATGAAATTTAATAACATTTTTTTAAATTTAAACTTTGTTAATAAAATTTTTTTAACAAGAGCCTGTTCGGATTTTTTTCAAACTTACCTTATAATACGGTTCATTCCCTCCCCTACAAAAAAGTATATATAGTATTTTATGGGCAAAGTTGAATTTCTTCTCTTTTTGAGGCTCCAAACCCAAAGTGTCTACCGCGCGCGACACAAGTAAAATGTACCACGGCTGAGTCGCGCATCGGGCGCGGTAAACGCGTTGGGTTTGGTGCTTCAAAAAAACAAGAAACTCAACTTTGCCCATAAAATACCATATACACTTTTGTAGGGGAGGAAATGAACTGTATTATAGCTAACTCTGAAAAAAATCCCAACAGGCTCTTGTTGAAAAAATGTTATTAACAAAGTTTAAATAAAAAAAAATTGTATTAAATTTCATAAAAAATTGTTTATATACTTTTTTTTTTGGAAAGTACGGAAAAAATACTGAAAGATACGTGCATGTTGTTTTTTCGTTAGCAACAGCTTTTTGGACTGAGAATTTAATTAAAATCGACGTCCGAAATAAAGGGCGAAAATTCAAGCCCCTGTATCACTGCAACCCGTGCATAAATCCGCCCCTCCTTTTCCACAATCAATGTACTCTGATAGTACAACAACTCTACCAAATATCATCAAAATCGGAAATGTTTCGTTTTTGAAGTGGGAACACTTGAGGTGGAATGCCCCATATGGGAATGTACCTCTATGAACGACGTGAAGAATACGAAGAAATTGAAAACTGAAATAAAAGAAAAGCATCGGCCGATGATATATATTGATAATTATGAAGTGCACGTGACTTGTAGCGATGACCCTTTGGAACTAGATCCAATGTTGGAGAAACTACATAGTTCACTAAAGAAACTGCAGATAAAGGAGCTAGCCCTTTGCAGAGAAAATTTTACATTTGAGAACATTACGATGAATGCATTCAAGAAGAGATATAATGAAGTAAATAAAGATAAATGCTCGCCTACAAAAACACTTATATACAACGCTCCACGGCATATTCAAAGCAAATTGCAACAATACAAACTAATTGATGAATATCATAACGCCAGTACAGACGGACAAACAACGATACACATGGAAGAACATGAGACAAATGGTAGAAGAGTTCGTCAACAATTGCCTGACCTACTGCAAGAATAAAACAATTAGACACACCAAAGAAGCACTGACCAAAACAGACACACCAGTCACAAGATTTGAAACAATAACAATTGACACAGTCGGACCGTTACGTATACCAAACGGATACCGATACATACTGACAATGCAATGTGCCCTTACGACATTCGTCATAGCACGCCCGATAGAAACAAAAGACCGATCTACACTCACACAAACACTACACGTTACGCCTACGTACAGTAATAGATATTAATGGAAAACACAAAGAATTACATAAAAACAATCTAAAAAAATACTTAGGAGACAAACATTAAATATAAAGACTAAATATAGACATTAATCTAAGACAACAAAAAAAAAAATACATTCTAAGAAAACATACAATTATTATAAGAATATAAATTAACTAAATAACCAATACGCTATCAACAAAATCAAACTCGTTTTATAAGATAAACATCATATTGTAAATTTATTTGATAACAGCTACTACAACATTGTAAAGCAATTCCAATGCCCCCCCCCGAGATTCTAAGAATTATTCCAAGGAATAATTCTTCGCTTAAGGGTAAGGGTGTAGTGGTACCGCGTGACCACTTATGCCAACAGTATAGCGCACAAGCCAATCGACAAGACCAACGTACATCAATCGGTGCGCGCGCCACTTTGTTTACATTTTGCAAGTGTCAAGTGTCACATGCACAAGAACGCCGGCGTCACTCAAGTGGCCTGCACTTGCACAAGCGACACATGTCACAACACATGTGGGCACTTGCACCGATCGCGCATTGCAATACGAGCCGACCTACCACAGGTCGACGCAGAGCGTTGGCCCACTTAGGGAAAATGCCGCGTCGTCAGAATTGACCCGCGCTGTGATTGGCTCGATGCTCATCGACTGGAAATGGAAGGAGGAGCACTGGAATTGCCCCTCCGCACAACCGTTGTAAATTTTAGTATATAAGACCTTGTTTTTCAAAATAAAGATCAGCTTTGTGACAAGAGTCAAACCACTTGTTTTCACTGCTCATAACGTCGGCTTTCTAGCCACCAGAGATTGGCGCGGCTCGCCCTAATAATAAGCCAACCCGTACTGCAAATCACGTACTTAGACAAAAATCCTCTACACGTACTGCCAATCCCGTACTTAGAAGAAATCCTCTACACTCAGTTCGAGGAATGAATGAATATATATGAAATAGAATGAATAGAATGCTTACCTGATAGGTGGAGTTCATCATGTGCACAGGTATTGCATGCGGCAGTGAGTGGTGATATGGGTTCTTCAGCAGTATGGACAGCACCTCCATGCGCGAGGGCTTCGTTTCGCGGCCGCCGTTCTTCAGGGTTCGCTCTAGCGCGCGTTCGCAGTAGGCGGCGTACTTGCCGGTCTCTGTCTTGGTGTCAGCATTGCGCGACAGATGCAGCTTGAGATACCACAGCAGGCGGCTAGACTTGGGCACAAACAGCGAGACGGCGAGCGAGAGCAGCTGCCAGCCCTGCACGAACGAGTAGGCAGGCGGATTCGATTTGCAGTCGATAATGGGCGGAGGAGCGGGGGCCTACAAGTGGATGGGCGCCGAAAGCGGCAAATTGTCGGTTATTGGGACATTAACAGAGCTTTTTATTTGCAATTGTGAGGCATGCAACGCAAGTGCGAGTTCAACTAAAATTAACTATCAAGTAGGTTAACAATAACTATAACCGTACATAGTAATTAGGCGATTTCCCCCCATACCTGTATGGATGTTGGAGAGCTGCCATTGGCCTGTGCCGTGCCACCTTGCTGTGTATCACAGGTAAATAGACTCTGCGTGGCGCACAACAGTAGTTGCTGTAAATTTTTGGGCAATTTTTGCATTTCATTTCGGTTCATTTCATATTCATACATGGAATGCAGCGGCGGGGGAGAGGGCGAGAAAATATTTGTAGAAATATTTGGTGCGTTAATTTTGAATTTTTCAAATTTTCGCTTTGCAAGCCAAGATGGTAGTTTAACTAAGGAGTGGGGTGCGATTGTGTGTGTGGGTGGGTGCGATTGTGTGTGTGTGTGTATGTGTATAAGTGAGTCTTTGCTCAGTGTATGCGATATGACTTGCAAGTCACGTTCTCGAAAGACAAGTGTGCAGTCCAGCATGAAGGAATCAGCAAAGTGACACAATTTGAGGCCAGCAAAGTTGACTAAGTGGGTTCACAAGTGAGTTTTGAATTAGGGGTTTGTGACCACTGTTCTTGACAGAACTCGCTGTACAACGAAATTGTCACCTTTGACAGTTATAAGTTCCAAAACTGAGGTAAGAGCATCAACACATGTCACTTAACTTGATTTCATCATAAGCCGAAGCTGGTTTGAAACTCAATTTGTGTGTGTTTCTAGAGCTTTGTTGTTGTTTTTACAGTGTACCGTACTAGATTGTTTGCATTACAAATGATTCAATACCAAAAGATGCTTCATGACATTCACACGAGTTATGGAAAAGTATGACAAAACGAAAAAGTTCACAAAAAAACGAATATTTACTAAGAAGCGTTGCTAAAATTGAACAAAAACATAAAATTGAAAAAAACTTTCAAAACCATGAAAGATATACTTCGTAAAGTGTACTATAGATCGGCTATAGTCTAGTGAACATGGCTACAGTTCATCTTTCGAATGGTGGAGAGAGCGAGTTGCGTAGGTAGAGCGTAAATAGACAGAGAGAGTACGAATATGCAATCAACTTATATGAATACAATTTACAGCAAATACTTATGTAGGTATGTATCTATGTTTGGTGGTGTGTACGAACTCTTTACAATTGTGTATCATTTATGACAAAGTTTTGTGATTAATATTTATAATTTTTAATTTTATAAATTTTTTTTTAATTATTAAAATTCAAATTTAATAATATTTATGTCTGATAGAACACTGATGCTATATGCAGTTTATGTGGCGATATGAACAACGTGAAAAAAATTGATAGAAAGGAGTCTTCTGAAAGAGCTGTTAGATCATTTGAATGTTGGGACAGTTGCTAACTTCAGGCTGTGATGGTTTGTGGTTTAACAATTTGAATGTTATTATTAGAATTTCTTCTTCCATATACGATTGGGGCCAACAATTTGTGACTTCGAAAGAGCCAGTGCGCACACAAGGGAAGTTTTGGGGGTTCAAACGTTCCCAACGTATGGTGAAAAATATAGTGTCAACTAGTATTGGGCTCAAAAGTTGTATAGAGAACCCTCCCTGTAGTCCGCTCCTTCCCTACAAAATGAAATCTTGTGCACTGCTTTGAGCAGTAACTTCGACAATAGTTATTAAGCAGAATCATTTAATTGCCCTTAAGGATAGTCAAGAGAGTCATTAGTCTTAGTCCCCTGGGCAAACAGTTATTAAGAAGATTTGATGGGTATTCAAGGTATGCTGTTTTGAACAACTATAAATTAGACTTAAACCACTTTTGTTTATGTTTATGGTGCAATACTAAACTTTTTAAAAAATATCCCTAAACATATTGTGTCTCTAGGTTTTACTCCAGACTATAACTATCCCCCACGTTTTATTTTTGTATCCATGTTTTGTGTGGTTAAAAGTCGATCTACACTACAAGAAAGTGTGGTAGTCAAGGTCCAGGCGAAAGTAACGCAAACTTTGCCTCTTAAAAAAAGATAAGTAGACATGTCCCAGACCCACGTTGGAAACCCTTAAACGTTATTTTTGTTCAGACTCTGCACATATAAATATTATGTAAACAATGTCAAACGTTCCCACGGCAGAATTGGGCTCGATTCCCACCGCTGCAAGTGTTAATATCACGCGCCAGTGTTATCCAACATTCGGGAGTGAATGCATTTTGCATACTCAAGGTCAATTCGACAGTCAATGCATTCGACAGTCAATGCATTTTGCACACTCAAATTTCACTTAGTTAATCGCAGCATAAGCAGAAGCAGTGCAATACAGTTTGGGCAAGCGTGGGAATGCTAAGTCAGCAACGAGGTCCAACGTGCCCGTGAGAACGTTTGACATTGGAAATAGTATAAAGGCCAAGGAAAAGTGTAAATAAAAACAGTCAATTGGAAAACAGCAAACACTCAACACGCTTGTTTTTTGACTCAGGGCTGAATTGGTTCAAGTGCCGATTCAGACTCCAACCACCTCATCAGAGCTGAATTGGTTCAAGTGCCGATTCAGACTCCAACCACCTCATCAGAGCTGAATTGGTTCAAGTGCCGAGTCAGACTCCAACCACCTCATCCTGAACTGGTTCAAGTGCCAAGTCAGGATTCAACTCAATCCTTCTGAATCGGTTCAAGTGCCGATTCAGACTTCAGTGGCAAACTAGCCACTGAACTAGCCCACAAACCACTGTTCCGCGATTTCAAAGATCTATTGAGCTTCACAAAAGACTCTTAATAAAAAGCTTATGAAAATTGCTTTTAATGTATAAATGATAAGCACAAAATATTCATTGTACAACTGAAATTCGTTTTTTGATCAGTTTCAAGGTACTCGAATATTTCTCTGACACATGACAGCTATGAGGGAAAATAGTTTTGAGTTAGTATATTTTTGTTGTTGTTATTTTTGTTGCACACTTAGAAGCTAAACTAAAATCGGAAATCATAAGCTAGTAGTAGATTACAGACATGCAGTAGAAAATAAACTATTATAGTATTAGGTGTACAACTTTGCTTCCGCCGTTTTTTTCCAAAATTAAAAGCTTTATTGCGAAAAAGTGCTTACAGATGTATTATTCAAAGTATTGTCCGTCGCTAGCGACAACTTTCTCCCATCTTTCCGGCAATTTTCGGATCCCGGCTCGAAAAAAGGAGTCCTCTTTTGACGCTATCCATGAAGCAATCCATTTTTCCAATTCTTCGAAGGATTGAAAATGTTGATCTGCCAGGCCGTGTGCCATCGAACGGAATAGGTGGAAGTCAGAAGGGGCGACATCTGGGGAATACGGCGGGTGGGGCAAGACTTCCCATTTCAGCGTTTCCAGGCTCTTTTTGACCACTTTTGCGACGTGAGGCCGAGCATTGTCGTGTTGGAGGATGACTTTGTCATGTCGCTCTTGATATTGTGGCCGCTGTTCTTTTAGCGCGCGACTAAGGCGCATCAGTTGCGTTCGGTAGCGATCTCCTGTGATGGTTTCACCCGGTTTTAGGAGCTCGTAGTAAATCACACCGAGCTGATCCCACCAAATACAAATCATAACCTTGGCGCCGTGAATATTCGGTTTTGCCTTCGACGAAGAAGCATGCCCGGGCTTTCCCCATGATTTTCTGCGTTTAGGATTATCGTATCGAACCCACTTTTCATCACCGGTTACGATTCGATGTAAAAACCCCTTACGATTTTGTCTTTGAAGCAGTTGCTCACATACAAATAGACGGCGCTCGATGTCCCTCGGTTTCAACTCGTACGGCACCCAGTTTCCTTCTTTCTGAATCATGCCCAGGGCCTTGAGACGTTTTGAAATGGCTTGCTGACTCACTCCCAACGATTCGGCAAGCTCTTCTTGGGTTTGGCACGAATCTTCATCAAGCAATGCTTCTAGTTGTTCATCTTTGAAGGTTTTTTCTCTTCCACCACCATGTTTGTCTTCGACATCGAAATCACCATTTTAAAACGTCGAAACCACTCCCGACACGTTCTTTCACTCAGAGCAGCATCACCGTAAGTTTCTGAGAGCATTCGATGCGCTTCAGCTGCATTTTTTTTCGAATTGTAACAGAAAAGTAAAACTTCCCGCAAATGGCGAGAATTGGGCACATAAACGGACATTTTCGAGCGTGAATAATACGAAAACAAGAACAACTGTCACTGAAACGGCGATGACAATTCGTTAGGCACTGTCCACACTGACTTTAAAGGCATTACCATCTATGTATTTCAACCAGCCTCAGCCGGTACAGCCACCTATCGGAAAACGGCGGAAGCAAAGTTGTACACCTGATATTAACTTAATTGATACATTTTCTATGCCAATCTTGAAACAACGAATACATAAATTGTACAATCAGCGAAAATGTTCAACGACCAATATTTTTGTATATAGTTTTTCGTTGATTCACTGCTAATGTCTCAGTTGAGATGTGGTGTTGTGCTGTTGTTGTGGTTTTCATGTACATTAGTTCCATTATTTTGTCAGAGCTTGAGTTTAAGTATTTTACTTAAGCGGACGTAAGCTTTCGAAGCGCGCGTGCCTGTCACAAGCGAAGCCATACAAATATTTTGCACCGTTTAACAAATGAAAATCATACAAACACACAAACGAAATGAATCGACAAAGGAAACCAAAAATGCATAAACAATTTGTTTTTGTACAGGCCGCTCACACACACCCAAAGCTGGTTCGTATTGGTGCCATTTATTTGTCAGCTATTCGAGATTTTCGTGTGTGCCGGCACTGTTTCTGCGCGCAAATTCTTCTTGCACTATTTTGTACAAAGTTCTTGCAAGAAACGCTTACAGTCAGCGAGATTTTGCATTGTTAAATTTGGTTGACATATGAAATCATATGAATTGTATAAACATATGTAAACGATACTGTACTGAATGTTGTTGTACAATTGAAACAAAGATGGAGTTAGTAGAAACGACCAATGGAGAATTTGCTAATTCTAGAACTAAAACTAACAACGAAACCTAAACATAAACGTAAAACCTAAGTCGAAAAAGCTTTTGCAACTGAAAAAACTTACGCGCGTTTGCTTGCCCAGTTTCTTGTTTACCTGGACGCCGACACTCAGTTTCTGGCCCGTGTGCCGCGACGTCTGCTTCACCAGAATGCAGATCATTTCCGTTTGCAGCTCGGCCATGTCCAGGCAGTGTTGGAGTGCATTTTGCGCCAGCACGACGTGGTAGTCGATGCCGGGCTGGTTGACCGCCACCGACATGAACAGCTGGATACTCTGAAAGTGCAGATTACGCACAGTTGAAAGCTAAGAAACTGGCCAAAAGTCGATTGCTGTGCACGCACCTTAAACAACTTGATGGCCTCCGGCTGCATGGCCTCCGAATGCAGTGAGCTGAGCGGCGACGTGATTGCGTCCTTGGTGTGCAGCAGAATGGGATGTCGCCAGAGCACACAGTCTGCAAGTGGCAGATAGTTAAAATTGTCTTTAGCTGCAGTATGAGAAAAGCGCTGCCACTTACTGGGATCTCCATCGGTCTCCATGAGCTTCTGTACGAGCTGCTCGTACTGGGTGCCCGCGTTCGGCCCGCCGCCCGACACCACTGTCAGATGGTAGAGCCAATTGTCACGCTCCTGCTTGCCGGGCAGTATCAGATAGGTGGGGCCCTGATGGGCCGGGTAGATGGCCACCGTTAAGCGCGCCTGGCTCTGCGCCTGATCCTCGCGCTCCTCCGAGTCCGAGTCGGAGACGTGCTCGACCTCTTCGACGCGCGCATCGCGCATATTAATCTGACCCAGCGGATTCTGTAAAAAGGATGTTTAGAGAAATTACATCACAGCTCGACGATTAATTTCGCTACGCACCGTTTCGCCTGGCGCCTTGAAGTAGAGGAACATTTTGCCCAACAGCACACACCAGCATTTCTTGGCGTGGCCGTTCTTCACTTTCGTCACCCAGCCCTGCACGGTGGGCTTCTGGTCGTCGCGACTCAGCAGCAGCTTGGTCGCGTTGCGTCGCTGCACGTTCTGCAGCACACGTATCCAGTCGTCCATGGTGGCGTTGGAGTCGGCCGTGAGGTAGTAGACTTTCTTGCCCGTGTCGATCTCGAATGTGGAGGCGCCGTCGGCGCGGTTGATGCGGCACCCCTCGTCGAGCATAATCTGGCCCTGCGGCTTGCGGCTGACGTCGTGCTGGCTCTTCCAGTAGGTGAGCGTGCCGTTCTTCAGCACAAACCAGCGCTTGCGCCACGTCTTCAGCTTCCCGCCCAGCTTGGCCAGGTGACCCATCTGCGCAACAGAGCCGCAATTATATGGATTGTAGGAGGAGAAAAAGCAGAAGTTTGACTTGGAACTCACCTTCTCGAGCGATTCGAGTTTCTTACTGGGCGAGTCAACGTACGACTGTCGCATCAGCAGCGACGGCATGGACGCGTCCATGCAGGTGGACTCGGACACCGCATCCGGCGGCAGCGCATAGTCGTCCGACAGGCCTGATTCAAAGGAAATGTCTGAAATTACTGTGCCACGCAGGTGAGGAAGACGTAGATGATTGTTGGTGGCTGCGGTAGCTGCTTGCAAGTGTGTGTGAGCGATGTGTGCGTGTGAGTGAGAATGGGGCTGATGCTGAGCTGTGACGGTGTTGGGATGTGTGGAGCTTGTGTACTGATGGGCTTTTGGGAGGGATTTATGTTTTATGCCAAACACCATAAAATGACAGGAAACGATAAGCGATAAATTTCAGAAATCGAAAGGTAAATGAGGGAAATCATGAGTAAAGGCGATAAAATGAAGAACACATTATTTTCAGGTTATTTGTTTTCAAAATTTAGAGCATACTTTATGGGAGCTAACATAAATCTGAGGATAAAGCGGAGATCAACAGCGGAAATAGTCTGCTTTTGAGTGCTAATTGCAACGTTAGAAAGGAAAAGATCAAAGTAAATAGGTGTATATGTATACAAAAAAGTACACAGCTAAACTGGGTTTTAATTAGATATTAAAGGATTTTAGGATTGGCTTTCTGAGAGTCTAATAAATTATGAAAATATTAAAAAGGGAAGAAATGGGGTACAATTTGGTTTCATGCAATTATTGGGAACTTTTTGTCGGAATTGTGTTGTCGTTCTTGAATATAAACACTTGAAGGTTAGTTCGAGCAGTCCAGAGGGTGGGGTTACGTGGCTGAGGAGGTGGCTGCCCAGTGAGCAATCAACTACGCAGGCATTCATTCCAACAGGCACTGCAGCACATTGACTGAATACATACCACGAGCTTTGGTGTTTTTGGGACTCTCCGAGCCGCTGCGCTTGGCCGGACTCAGGCTGGAGGAAGTCTTTAGGCTTTTCGATGGACTCGACGCACTGCCCGAGGTGGACGTCTCCGTGTTGTCGGTGCTCGAGGAGTTGTGTGAGTTGTGCGTCAGCATGACCGCATGGTCCTCGCCGTCGCTGGAGTCGTCACTTGAGTCGCCCGTGAAAGGCATGGAACGTATTTGGGAAGCGCGCTGCAAGCAAAAAGCCGCTTCGTATTTGGAAAAACGGAGCAGTTAGTGTTGTTGTACTTACCCCCTTTACGGTGGCGTAAACGGGCACCGATATATCACAGAAACCTCCGCTGGCAGTCTGTTGCTGGCGCGTGGGCAACTGCGGCGTGCCCGGAGTGCCGCCAGTAACACCGCCCCCCCCACCGCCGCCATTACTGCCCAGCGTACCATTGTTGGCAGGCGTGGCACGACCGTGGCCGCCACTGCCATTTCCCAGCGTATTGCTGGCGCTGTTGCTGGCTGCCGAAGCGGCGCCGCTCACCGACTCCTGTAGGTCGGGCGCCGGTTGCTTGCCGAGGCTCTCCTCGCCCGTCGTCAGGCCATCGTTGGCCACCTGGTAGATCTTTGCCTCCCAGCTGGGAAAGCGGTGCAGCGGTGGTGTGGGCGGACGCGGCACCGCCAAATCGCTGGTGGTTGTGGTGGTGCTCGAGTTGCCGCCGCTGGCCATTAGCGCCGGATTGTTCTTCATCCAGGCGGGCAGCTTCTCGCACGACGGCGTGTAGATCTCGGCATAGTCGTGCGCTGTGTCCGTGTCGGAGCTGTCGGGTCGCGTGGACGCCTTGGTGATGCTGGAGAGTGGTGCCAGCGTCAGGCCGTCCACCGCGGCCACCAGATTGCGTTCGAGCTCTTGCGGCTCCATGGAGAGATTGCGTCGGTGTTGATGATGCGGATAGGATGCGGTCAGTGGCCGATTTATGATCTCCTGCGGATCTAGACTCTCGCTGCGGCGACGAGCTTCTGTCGTCTCGGAGAACTCCTGCACATCCAAGCTCAGGCTGTTGCGCACCGGATGCGGCCCAATGCTGCTGTGGCGGTTCGGCTGATTGGCGATGTGGTTCTTCAGCAGCTCCAGCTGCTGATTGCACTTGAGATTCTGCTCGCGCAGCAGCTGATTTTGCTCCTCGAGTTCGCGCAGCTTATTGGTGACCCATTCCTTGATCTTGGCCGCCTTCGCTTCGACTTGTCGAGCGTCGTGCAGGCGCAGTTGTCGCTGCTCTTCGACTTGTATCTCTAGCGAGGTGATTGTTTTCTCGGCGTCGGTGGTGGGAAGACTGGCGGATTGTTGCTGCTGCTGTTGTGTGGCGGTGAGTGCGGCCGCGGCTTGCTGCTGATGTTGTTGTTGCTGGCTCTGGTGGATTGGGGAGTTTGTGGCTGACTGCGGTGGTTTGGGCCATTCACTCAGCCGCTGTTCCATAGCCCGAACCTACCGAAAGCAGAGCAAAGAAAAGCGGATGTTAGAATTGCTTGCACTTTTGTGATATTAAATCTGCAATTCCTTCCTGACAGAAAAGGCCAAATATAAGCAAAAGTGCAAGTCATGTGCCTAATGGTATGCCTCAAAAATTTATTGGGCGACGTGTGCACTGCACTGAACGTTGCATAGACAGCTGCTATTTGCCACAAGAAAACAAGAAAGCGAAAAGCAATGCGCCCATTCGAAAAGCAATTTTCACACCAAATAAACCAACTTCTCTTTCCCTTTGACCTTTCCTGCTACTGTTGGCAATTGACCTCGTTTTTTGCAGCAGCGGAGACAGTTTGCTTTTATTGAGTTTGTTGCATTGTTTCCGCTTGCCGCAGCGAGCAAGGAAGAATGCTTTTAAGAATTCGCTGCCGGTGTGCCGGTCGGCATTGCAGGTGAAAAGTGTTGGGCGTTGGTTAATGCAATATTTTGGTACAAATTGCTCTTAGCCGAAAGCAATTTACACTCGAAAAAGACGGTTCAAATATTTTGCAACTGGCTGGGATGTTTCTTTCCACAAATTCGCAACGGGGAATTGAGGTAAATATTTGACGTTTGTCAAGAGCATTCGAGCACTTTTGGAAAACTGAAGAGTTTTATTACAAAATAAGATAGGTCAGGCCGGTAGCTCTTGAACGATCCGTCACTTTCCAATTTCGATTTTCTCCATTTTTTAGAGGAATATTGAAGACTTTTTGGGAAATTGGAGAAACAAAATGAGTCATATTTCAGATCGATAGCCCTCCTGGTTCAAGAGATATAGGCATTTGAATGATTGTGAAAAACTTGATATTGTTTAAAGTCACATTTCAAACGTCATATTTTGACGGTCAAATATCGGTGACTGTCGACCACTTTTTGAAAACCTGGAGTGTTCTACTAGAAAATGAGCCAAAATTCATGTCGCTGACCCTTCTGGTTAAGGAGCTACAGGCTCTTGAATGATTTTGTGTTTGTAAAAAAGTAAAACAATTTTTTAGTGAAATGTCATAAATTGTTACTTATGATTGTGATTGGAACAATTTAATTATACCAAAATTTATAACACAGAAAAACTCAATGATTAAGTGGAGCTGCAGTTTTTCGAGTGTACACCTTGTTGTACATGTGTGTGTGTGCATTTCGTTTTTTCTACATATTTTATGCGCCAGTGAGAATTTTTATCGCAACTGTCAGCTGAAATAAACACAAAAATGCGCTAATGTAAAATTGCATTTGGTTGAGTTGGCAGAGTTTTGTGTGGAATTGTGCAAGCGGAAGTTGAATTTGTAAAGAATGGCACTTCCGGTTAGCACGGTATACAATATTTGCCAGACAACAAATTGTCGCAGACGCTGTACATGTATTCATATCTGTGTACATAGTTCACATTTACGTTCAGAACGTTTTGATGCTCTGCAAAAGTAGTTTTATAACATATTTTTAGACCGTCTACACCCTTAACTGACACGTTTAACCGGCATTCCTTTAGTTTCTCCTCCAGTTCAACTACTCTAACCGCTGCTGAGAAAACTCTCACACAAGACGCATCTGACTGGATTAATTAATTGCTCACACAGCAACTGAACACAAAGCCCTTAATTCCTATGTCTTGCATCTATATTTACACGTTTTTCCTCTTTCCTGGCTTAAGGACCGCATTGATTGCTTGCGGCTTTCAGAAGCTGAATGAAATTCTTAGCGAAACTTCTTCTCCCTCAGTTTCTATGCACCATGCCTTGAGTTTTCTAATTCAGACCAACTAATCCAACAACCTGTCCGTCTAATAGACAAACTATTGGCCAGACGCTGTGATTAGATGGGCAGCGAGCCGAGACAGTAAGCTGTGTATTGGAACACTCAGTCAGTAAGCATATTTTTCTATTCTAGGTATATGACAGAAAAAACTTAATTGCAGCGCTTTCGGACATGCAATGCGCAGCTGCTCACACTTTGTTTTTTGCTTTCTATTTCCGTACTTTAAAATGCCAGATTGCCGTAGAGCTTCAAGTGGCAGAAAACACGCGTGCACAGTTAATTTGTCGCATGCGAGTTGTGATTTTCGAAGAACACGCCAACTGTTGGCTGAAGTGGCCTGAAGTTACCAAAGAACTGAATCAAACAGCAACGGTCCTCTTTTCTAAGAAATTTTAATATCGGGTTGCTTTCAATAGCTTTCGAGAGTATATACAATTTTACTGATTCAATTCAATTAAAGTTTCTATGCAGATTTCAGTAATTTCTATGCTTCTAAGATTCCATACAATTTCAATGTAATTCGCCATTAAAAGAAACATTAAAATCTACATACAACTCCATTAAGTCTGACAGAAAGCCTTTAAAATAATAATTTACAGCTTGTGTGTAGCCACCACAAATGAGCCGACCGACCGAACGCCGAGGGACAAATTTCGAACCGCACACAGTCTTAATGGGTTCGCTTGCCACAGCAGCAACACTGGCGCTGCCTTTGAGCCAGAACCCCGACTGTTGCCACTGTGCGCGTTATTTGCGAACTAATAACGTTATCAAGTGTCGGTGCTTTACAAGGATGTGCCAATGTGTGCTCAGCTGCTGCTTTGGCCGAGCGTCATAAACATATCCGGGGACGCCACTTTTTGTTGTCATTGTGTTGTTGTCTTCAATGTCCATAGCACTGTTGGTGTGTGATTATTTCTACTGTTGTTGTTGTTGTTGTTGGTCATGCCAAAAGACCGTCAGCACCTACATGCGAACAACAGCCATCGGAGAATGAGCAGCAACTCGACGCCGTGCGGCTAAAAGGATACTTAATACTCGCATCTCTGTGTGTGTGTACATGAGTATTGAATTATACGAACATGCCGGCAGTGAACATGAACATAAGCACTCTCCACGTACCCGAAAAAGTACACGAAACAAGCAGCAGTGGCGTTGTTGCTACTGAAATATGTTACGAACATTTTCGCTTGGGACTAAATGCTTTAAATATTTTCTCGAATGCACAAATATTTCTCCTTCTGCTTGGCGCAGTCAAGTGTTGTTCGCATTTGCTGCTCGCTGATATTTTTATTTATTTATGTCAGCGCACCCAAGTGGATGCAATAACTTTTGCAAGAAATCAAACGCCACAGCAGCCGTTCGATAACTTTCTGGCAACGCCAAGAACGGAATATTGCTGCTGACAGCGTCAGAGTGCAATAGCCGGCAGTGGCGTGCGGCTGCCGATAAGACGCCAAGGGCAGCGTTGCCAATAACCAAATCAACAACAACAATAACAGAGGGAACAAGAGGTGCGCCGAAAAGTATGCACCAGCAGACGAGCGGCTGGTGGCAAACGACGCACTATGGCCCAACGGTCAGTAAAACGTTGCAAAAATCAAAAATTTCATGAAAGCGTTCGATAAAATGAATACACGCATCTTATTAAGAATTTTCCAGGGATTACGAATATGTAACTTTCATTAAATTCAGATTAGTAGTTTGGGAGGTAGAGTCGCTCAAAGTTGACAATTTTTCCACATCGAGAAAAATGTGTATTTTTTGGTTTTTTTTTCCTCTTTAAGATTGATTTGTATGTAAATGAAGCGACCAATCGGTAACTTGTTGGTTTTTACTAAAAGATACGTTAATTGTTAATATAATAAAAATAAAAAATGTTTATTTTGTTTTAAAAGTTGTTCGATCTACCGATTGCTCGAAAAGTCTTTATTTCGACCTTTTTTTCAACTTGGATCGAAAATAAAAAAAAGACCAAAAAAGACCTCCGCGAAATTGAGGGAGGTTATTTGCTACTTAATTATTTACCTAACTTCCAAAACTCAGCTGCCGCTTTAAGTGAAACAACTTCGGGTCGAAAACCACGTAATTATACGGAAAATCGCGCACATTTAGTACCGTCAAAAACCCATTTTGTGTTGCTGGCATCTATCTATATCTATATATGTAATGACGCTCAAACGGACTGGCCGATTTCAATGAAATTTTCTTTATTTGATTCGTCTTGAGTCAGTTCAGGTTCGTGCGAAAAGAAAATTCCGGAAAATCTATTGGAATAGTCGGAAAACCCCTGTAATTTTTGACTGTAAATGCTGACAATTTTCAGACGATAACGTTGGAACTATAAATCACACATCAATTAAATTCACTAGGGACTTACTATTTAGTCGTGTCCTTCGACAGAGGGAATGGGACGGGTATTGGACGAGGGGGCGTGGCACCACTCATACAAACCAAATCTGAATTATGGAATATCTTCGAAATTGTAAGGTGTACAGGATTGAAATTTAGTATTGTGTCGTCCCATAGATGAGTCATTTTACTGGTAAGATTTGATAGGCGTTGGACAAGGGGCGTGGCATATTTTTTGTAACCTAAATATTTTGCTGAATTATAAGTCGCACAGCAATGAAACTAAGTACGGACCTACCATTTATTCATATCTTTCGACAGCGGGAATGGTGCGGGTATTAAACAAGGGGGCGTGGCGCCGCCCATTTAGCTTAAATCTGGTTCAAGCGCAGTCGATTTCTTTACTAAATCTTAGCAGTCTCGATTGCAGCCTCGATTGAGTTAATCAGAGAAAAAACTTACTCCTACGGTGCACAAAATTGTAGCACATGGAAAGGATTTAATAGAACACCAGTGCTTACCAAAAGGGGAATTGTCTGAAGAAGCTCAAGAATGCAAAAATAATGACTACAAAAGGTATAGATGTATGAACACTTGCAAAATATCACGAGCTAGATAAAATGAAGACCTTTTCAAGATGTTAGCAATCTCTTCTGATCCAGTTATTTCATCTATGAGATCTGTAAGATCACAAAAAGAACTTACAGATACCTACAGCTTAGAAATGGTTTCATTATTAGACATTCCTTCCAGCATAGATAGCGATTTAAAAAACTCCAACTTTAAAAAAAAAAATGTTTGTAAAAAATTACGTATGAATCAATAAATTATATTAATTTATAAAAAAAAAATACATAAAAATTCATTTTTTAATGCAAACAAAAAAGTAATTTCATTGTAGTATGAAGATTTAGTAAATCTTAACTTTGGCAACAATTTTTAAAGCCCTGTGGCACCCTTTTATGTCCATTTAAAGCTTAGATATTACACTTTCAGATGCAGTTTAAATTTTTTAAATAGCTTTATTGGTTCAGAAGTTATGATTTTTGCAACGAAAAATGGCAAACCGGGCCATAGTGCGACGTTGAGCATAATAAAGCTGTCGCGTCGCGTTGCATTGCGTCGCGTCGAAAGCCAGATTGGCAAGCACGTTGGTGACAAAAGGACATTCGCTTCCGCGTTGCAGTGCGCACTACACCCCAGCCCCAGTTGTGCGGCTCGCGCAAGTGCATGCAACATTTGCAAACAAGCTGGGAAACGATGGCGCCGTCTGCGGGCGGCGGCAAATCGCACAGCCACTGGACGCCATTGCATTGGCTTCTTGGTTGATTTCTTTTTTTGTTTGGGTTTATTCTTTGGCGGCCGGTTTTTCATGTTTGTTTTTGTTCAATATTTTAGTTTAAATATTTTTGTTTCTGATTTCGGTTTGCTAAGAATTTAGGCGTTTGCTAGTATAAACTTTGTGCAGCGAGCTGCGTCAAGTTTTTGTGCATTTTATGGTCGGGCGGCCAATTGGCTGGCTGGCTGTGTGTGTATGTGGTGGAAAGTTGCAGATTTCTTTGTCAGCTTTTAGAATTAATGCCTGCGTTGAGGCGCAGACGCTGTAAAATAATAAAACCTAAAATTGCATAGCAAAGTTTTGCATGCGTCTCGGTGCGCGTATTTTATTGGCAATGAAAGTTTTACACGCAGTTTATGAGGCGTGAAAGCAGTGCTGCCGCATAGCGTTCGAATAGATGCGGTGCTGGCGTATGGGGCAGCAATTTTACGAGCGTTCGAAGTTTGGCACATTTAATGAAAAGCGAGAAGTGTATGGAAGTGGGAACTAAATGCAGCAGTGTGGATGGCAGCTTGACTTTTGATTTAACCCTTTTGGGACTATATCTTAAACTAATAAAGTTAGAAGGACAAAATTCAAGGATGTAGTATATATTAGTCCTTAAGATATATTAAAAAAAACTATTGGAAATTTCCAAATATATTTAAGGATAAAGTTTTAAAATTACATTTTCAATACCTCTTCGTCCTTTTGCACCAAAACATTAAATTTTCTAAGATTCTAAGAATTTTTCTCTTTCAGTTGATACCCATATTATTATTCTACAATGCGCTCAATTTTTAAAATAATTTCATGAAATAAACATGACCTTGAAATTACAAAGTCATTTCAAAAAATCCTGACGTCAGAGATAAAAACTAAAAACGCAGTTTTACTACATTTGGCCCCTAATTTCGCGAGTATAAAGAAATTGAAATTTTTTGATTTTTGTCGCACGGTGCAATATGTCCCACCAAGTTTTTTTCAGTTCGGGGCACAATATTCGAATTATTAGGATGATTTCAGATTTTCTGAGTATTCAACATAATTTTCTAGCTCCAATTTTCATGGCATGGGAACATTTTCACTAAAAGTTTTTTGGTTTTGAAAATTAAACTCCATCCCAAAAGGGTTAAAATAAAATTTATAAAGTTGAACACATTTTGTAGGGCAATAAATTCATAAAAATCTAGTCTTATTATTGATTTTTTTCTTTAAATTGGGCACTACAGAAATTTTATGAAATAATTTAATGAGTGAAAGAAAATATAGCAAGAGCTTAAATTTGGGCTGTACTACAGGTCGATACTGAAGTACTACTTGTACTTTATTATTTTTAAACTGTATACTTTTAAGTACCTAAAACTAATACTTCTGGAAACAGTACTGCCCATATTATTTGAAACCGAGTACTTACTACTAAACTGCTACCTCCTGCTTACTTTTTAATTTGATATTCACTGCTGGTGTTTTGGTACTTTACTTTACTAATTAAAAGCTGAACCTATGGCAGGTTTAGTTCAAAAGGGCAGCTCAGAGCCTAGTTGAGCCATTCAAATACAATCAACAAATGATTTCAATAAACAAATACGCAAGTTTTCCCACCGTTTTTTATAGTTACCCCTTTTTAAGTACCATAAATTCTTTAAAAATTGTCATTCTTCAGCTCTTCAACCAAAATCTCATATGCCCTAAGAGCAACAAATTTAAAAAGCCATAAAACAAGGCAGCCTTAGAGCGCTTTGCTGCTCCATTTTCTTGCACTTTTGCTACATTTGCAACATTTGCATTTCATACATGTACGCAACATATAAAGGGATTGCTTTATGGCCACGAAAAATTGCTAGTAAGTCTGTAACGTTACCCCCAAACCAAACGAGCACATCGACTTGAGTGCGTTAAAACTGAATCTGATTGATGTCTACACTTGTAACGGTGGCTAAACAAACCGCTGCTGGCACTTGAATGTATGATTTTTATTTATTTATTTATTTATGTACTACACGTACGCACAGGTTATGCTATTTACTTGCTTGCTACTGTGCCACCAAAGGGCTGTTTGTGTGGCATTGCCAGCGCAGCGAAGCGCATTTATCAGCGCAGCAGCACGTGCGCGCTGACTGGGCGGACTTTGGTGACTTGACAGCGCCAGTGACAGGGAACAACACATTGTACACATTTTGTCTGACACATAAAGGCAAATTGCATTGCTTTGCTCCAGGAACGTGTTGCTGCAAGCATATGTAATAATATTGTGCTTTGTTTTTTTATATGAATTTAAAGAGAATTTGCAAATCACATGCGTGCAGCGACGACTATAAACGCCCAATAAAGACTGTCATAAAGCGGGCAACAGCTGTACGAACAACTGTCAACTGCAGAGGAATGTGATTTGATGTGTTGGTAGCAGCCACTCGGCGTCATTGAGGATGAGCGCGCTTAATGGCTCTTAGCCTAATGCCATGGCTTGTAAATGTCATATTTTAGCTATTAAGCAGCTGAGAGTATTCGAGTGTTTTAGAGTTTTTTCTTCTCAACACTACTTCTGTCATAGGCCAAACGTTTTTATTAGAAACAAAATTTGGCAGCTTGTTTTTATGCTGAAAAACTGCAATGATTCTGTGCAGACGCGTTGTCATTAAAGTCCAACTGCAATGCACTTAAAGCGGCCTATAAATGGCAGACACTGCATGCAAGTGGAGCGAAAGGACTAAAGCCAAATTAAATGCTCACATATGTGACTGTTGCGCTGTTTATTTTTCATTTTGTTTAATGTGTTTGTGCTCAAATATTATATATGACTGTTTGAACAGATATTTGTGGGTGTTTGTGTGTATGTAAGGTGACCATTTTCAATGGAGTAGGAAAATACGGAAAAAGACAGAGAAAACTGAACCTTCAATAATAGCTTGGAAATGATTTCTTGAAAAAGAGATCTTTGAATTAAAATATTTGAATTTTGATGCTAAAAAACTATAAAGTATTTCCTCTGTACATGCCCGGTCTTGGCCGGAAGGAGGTTCAAAACGTTGAGAAACCCTTTCTTCGAGGATATTAAGAAGGTTTCTAGCAGGAGGCTCAGCGACTTGCTGATCTTTATCAATGCCTTGAAATTGCTATAAAACTTCGAGAGTCATCGAGAGCAGAACCTGCACGTAAACACTGAGAGAGTGGTATCAAAAAGGCGCCTTAGTATTAATTGGATGTCACCTCAGCGACTTGCTGATCTTTATCAATGCCTTGAAATTGCTATAAAACTTCGAGAGTCATCGAGAGCAGAACCTGCACGTAAACACTGAGAGAGTGGTATCAAAAAGGCGCCTTAGTATTAATTGGATGTCACCTTAACTAACCTAACCAACCTTTCATGATCAATGAAAGCTGCACCACCGTGCGACAGCATTTTTCACACCGGGAGAACTCCATATGTGCGTAAAACTAGAGACCAAATGTAGTAATACATCCTTTGTCCTTTTAAAAGGACTTCAAAATTTTGATCCTTTATATCCTTGAAAACTGAAATAGAATTGTCTTGAAAAGTAACTATGTTCAAACCCAAAATCTCCTTCATCATGTGTCAAAATTTCATTCTCTAGCTTTATTGGTTCGAAAGTTTAAAAAAAGGCGGAAGCTGCAATTCTAAAGTACAAAAATTCTAATTTATTTGAGTATCTGTATTTTAAATAATAAAAAGATACAGAATCAATGAAGCGAGAATAATGAAATTTTGATACGTGATCAAGGAGATTTTGGGTTTTAACATACTTTTCAAGAAAATCTATATAAAGAAATCTTAATAATTTGTTATTATTCCATTCAAAGAAAGGACCAGAGTTTTCTGCTTACAGAGAGATTTTCTTCAAAGTAACAGCACTTTGATCCCATAAGCGTGGACTGTTTTTCTTGAGGATATTAACGCCCAAAACAACCACGTTTCAGTTAAAAAAATGTAGCCTCTGCTATTTGTCACGTTTGGCCACTTTGTGCATGGAAAGTTTCAATATTTACTGTCATTATTTTGCGGCTCTACGCCAGAGGAGGCGAAACATCCAAATGGATTATGGGGCTGCGTGCGTTGAACTCTTCGCTCATGAGTGCGACAACTGTTGAAGTGACGAAGAAAAATTTTGCACAACAGAATTCTGGCATAAAATGAGCTGATGAAACTCGCCCGAAACGAAATGGTAAACGTCGCGCACCAGCCGAATTTAATGCCGCCAATTGGTCGAGACGAGCAGCTAATGGAAATTGCCATGCAGACGCAACGCAACACACACATATTGAATGCAGCGTGACTAATGATGACAATCTTGAGCATGAAGCAACAACAACCACACGCAACCGTATGTGCCCTTTTTGGCCCGCACAATTTATGTGCCACCACGCGACTACTTGGCAGCCACATTTCTTTAGCCGAAAACAAAGTTTCGCAGCGTTTTGCAAACGTAGGACGGTGCGGAAAACTGAAACAAGACCCAGGAATAAATAGTTGCATAGTGTTTGGGGCGAGAGGGGAAATGAATAGTGAAGCACGCTGCTGCTGCTGCTTTTCAATTTTCCACCACTTCGAAATTATAAATAAAACCTGCATTTGAATGCCGCCACTCCGCCGCCCACCCAGCGAAACGCAGCTCGACTGGGGCCAGCCGCTTGCGCGGCAATGACATGACACAACGACGGACGCGGACGTGTACCATTAGCGTGGGGCGTGGAGCATGGGGCAGCGGCGCTATAAATAACAATGCGAGCGATCCCACTGCGGCTCCTGCCGCTAGAAAATCGGGCGCATGAAAGCAGCAATGAAACACAACAGCGACGACTTTGGCAGGGATTATGGAGTTGGGCGCGCTGCAAGCGAGGGGCCAACACAAGCATTTCATTTCATTTGGGCTGACTGAGTGCCGGCGACGTTGTCGTTTGCATTTAAAATAAAATGTTTTGGGGGAAGTTGGAGCATCGGGGGGTGGTTGGAAGTTTGAGCGGCATTTTTTAATAACCAAAAAGAAACGCTTCCCAAAAGTTTAATTTTATTATTTGATCTCAATAATTAAATGACTTATTGGAATTAAAAAAATTGTTTAAACGCTGAGGCTGCTGTCAAAAGTATGTAATTAGCTAAAATTTATGCAGCTGTTATGCTTTAATGAGATGATAACATATTCCATATTCAAATCGCGCATTCCTTGTTTGCCTAACATGCCAGTTTTTTGAGCCAGCACGTCGCTCTCTAATAATCCGCTTTGTTGGCAACATGTGTGTGGCTGTGTGCGTGCTGCCAAGTTTTTATTTTATTACACGCTTTCGTAATGCAAATTTGAGCTGTCTTTTTTCATAGTGCTTAATGCACTAAATGGGGGCTTTTCTGCGTGCTCCAAAAAGCCTTTAAGTGTGGGCGTTACTGGGAACATTTGGTAATATTTGTAGCGCAAAATTTGGATTAGTTGAAAAAATAAGCGTGCGGCAAAATTATGAAATTAAGTTTAGTCATTGAGTTCTTAAAGCAAAAATGTTGACACTGCTGAGAAATGCTCGAAACTGCATGTTGCTTCAGTGAAATGTGAGCATAAAGTTACTTAGAAAAATCACTGAAAGAATAGTTTCCGAATGAAAAATTCATTAATGTTTAGCGTTGATTGAGTCGACTTTCACACCGTTGAATCAATGCATTACCCAGTGAATCATGGCTATGGGTTATGTAAAAAAAACCACACATGCTTACTCAGAGCTCATGGAAGAAATGGCAACATTTTAGATAAATTTTTCAGACGGCCACAGAAAAGTGTCAAACCTTTTATATATCTAACTTATTCATTCACAACTACAACATTCCGCTCGCACAGTGGCACAGTTCGATTAAACGCAGCTTCCACTTTTAGCGCTTTATGATTCCTTCGAGCTACTACAATCGCTGAAGTTTTTTCTGCTTCTGGCAACGTTTATTACATCTCCCTTTTGCCCGCTTTACGAATACTACATGTGTCCCATAAATATGGCTCAGCTGTGGACTACTGTGTGGGTGGCTGCCGCTAGTCGGGGAAGATGTTTCTTGCAAATAAATACCATGTCAAGTGCCTTTAAGCTGCTGCTCCGCTTCTTATTTGCTGTCCCTGCTCGTCTATTAATGTTGTTGTTGCTGTTATTGTTGTCTGACTAAAGATAGCAATACTATTTGGAGAATTGGCATTTAAGTTGTCAGATTTACGAGTTTCGCCTGCGGGTTACGAAATCGACATTAAGCGGCCAACAGCGATAAATGCGAATAGTAAAAATGGCCAAAACAAAGCTTGCACTGTGAAGCTTTAATAAAAACTCTCAACTACATTTCGAATGTTTATTTCCATTGCAACACTGCAAATTGTTTTGCTTATTAAAAGCGGCGGCTTTTAGCGGCGATATCATCAATGAATGGGGGAATAGATAGGTGGGACATGTTGGGCGTCCATATGCCACTTCAAAAACTCTCCAAGCACTTCGCAACATGACGCACGTCAACTTGAATGTCAAGACAAGCGAGACAGCCAGACAGAGCGACAGAGAGACAAGCAGGCGTACAGGAAGACATGCAGTTAGGGGGGCAGAATGATGGATGGAGAGGTTGCAAATAGATAAATGCAGCCATACATAGGCCAGGAGATGGATGCATGAATGGTTGGAGTTGCCACGGAGGGCAGCAAAGTAGCATGCAAATTCGCTAGGATAATGTAGGATCTCATAATGTTGACACTTTTCATTAAGTAGAACTTGTGGCCATATGATGCCGGAATTAAAAGCATCCTTTGTAATTTGTCTAAGTGTTTTGCATTTTCATATTTATATATTATTTTCTATGTGTTTATTTTGTTTTTATTAAGATTTTAATTATTTTTTATTTTTTTATAGAAGTAAATTAAATTTTATTTAGTTATTTTTTCTTTAGTAATTTTGTTTTGTTTGTTGTTAATTTTTGATAACAATTTTATTTTTTTACAATCTTTATATTTTTATAAGCATGTTTCAAATTTATATTGTTCAGAATTATATTAAATTTATATAGATATATATATTTGTATTTAAGTTTACTTTATTTTTCATATTTTTATTTTCTTTTTATGTGCTTATTTTGTTTTTATTAAGCTTTTCATTAATTTTAATTTTTTTATAGAAGTAAATGAAATTTTATTTAGATAATTTTTTGTAGTCAAAGAAAAGAACAATATTTGATTTTTATTTAATTTTAACTTATTTCTAACTTATTTCTCATGTTTACATTTTCTCTTCTATGTGCTTATTTTGTGTTTATTGAGCTTTTGATTCAGCAACATTGATTGAATTCTATAAAAAATAAAAAAAAATTTTTATTAAATTTAATTAAATTTTATTTATTTTTTTTTTATTTTTAGTAATTTTTTTTCTTATATTTTGTATTTATTTCTATATTATTTTATGCACATTTTTAGCCATCAAAATTCTCTTCTCAAATGCAATTTTTAAAACAAACATTTTTCGCAAAACATTGTAAAAATCACGTCCTACCACTTTTGTAACTTCAACTGGACAGCTGCCTGTCGCCTCTAAGGCTGCCTGCATACATTTGTGTTATCCTTCTTCCCACATACACACACACACACCCATACATACGAGCTACGTACACAATATTTTCAATTTCGAAAATGTCACAACATGCAGCGGTAATATTTGTCTAAAAATATTGACACTCGACTATAATCGAAAAACGTATGGAATGGAGTGCAGACGAAGCAAACACAGCTGCAAAATTGATGCAGAGGACATAAGCAAAGTGCATTTTTTAACACAATGCGACGGGAATGGTGTGAGAAATGTAACTCTGGATAACTCAAAAGTCACTCATATTCGAATGATGATGAGTGAAGGCAGTGGAACCATATAAAGAAATGTCAAGTTTCATAAAATTGTCTTCATGGTTTCTTCAATTTTTGTACCTTGTCTTTCTCTGTGGTGTCTGTTCAACGTTTTAAAATGCACATCGAATGCTGCTTGTGACAGCTAATGGCAGTTAAATGCGGTGTAAATGACGGGGATATTGCAGTTTTCGAGCTATGGACAGAGCGGGGGTGGCCAAGTGTAGGCAACGGGACGCACGAAAGTACGGACGCAAAACAGGAAGTGAAGGAAATAGCAGAGCGGTGAAGAGAGACAAACGATGTGTTTGTGTTTGCAACCAAGTCGGTGCACAAATTCTTGTGAAAGGAATCCTTTTAGAATGTCAAATGAAATAGTCAGACAGGCAGTCAGACAACGAGCGGGCGCCAAGTCTTGGGGAGGACAACACAACAGATGAAGCTGCTGAGGAAAATATTCAGTAGTAATTATAAAGTGAAGTGAAGGTGGCTTGCTTGGATATGAAAGTTGATGCGATGGAAATTGTGGGGTGGATAGTTGAATGGCTGAGCAATTAAAGCATTTAAAGTGAAGTTATTTGAAGCACAGATGAGATTAGAGCTGAATGGTTACCGAGTTTATGAGGAAATATGTAAAAAGACAAAGTAAAGTCTGAATAAGTGGACTTTGAGTGCGGGTTGTTTTAATGAGCTGCAGCTCAGTGGTCCTCAGCAACCAACACCTTAAACTATTTTATTATTTTAAGAACTTCACAACTTCAAGTCACCAACTCAGGCCCTCAGCGTGTCGCGTCAGACACTCATAAATTACAAATATCAAAGTTTTACTCAAGTCCATAAAATGGCGCGGCAACGTTTGGCCAAGTTTCTGTTCGCGTCTCCAATGAATCGCCGCAACAAAAAGTCGCCACGAACAAAACCTGCAGTAAACGTGGGTGTTTGTTGTTCCTTTAGCGCAGCTAGCAAGTTAACAAGTGCAAGGAGCACACTTTTCGAACTGTAAAGTTGCCGCTAAAAGTGCTGGACGTACGGAAAAGTAATAAAAGCTGAAATGTTTTCCTAACTTTGCCTATTTTTCAAAACTTTACTTAAAGCAAAACAAACTAAAGGGTCATGGGTTCAAAGGTCGGCTCAATTAACATCAGTGACAAGAATCGAGTTATTTGTTTAGAAAGTAAAAAATTAAAAATTCTAAAAAAAAATTATTATTAAAGGCTGAACACACCAAAATTGCGACAGTGTTGGAAGTGAGTAACGGTTAGAATAGAAATGCAAAAATTCTGGTATTCAGAGTAATAGTAGGCTACGACTTTAACTTCAAAACTATGAAGTTTTATTATGATAGAAATTATAGTTGAGTTTAAAATGGCTTCAGAAGAGGAAGCACGCAAAATTGTCTTGCACGAACACCTTGAAAATCCACAGTTGAGTGCGCGTAAAATCTTAAAAAAAGTTAGTGTGCACAATTCAACGGTATCGAGGGTATTAAAACGCTACAAGGAGCATTTATCAACTAAAAGAAAAAGTGGTTGCGGTGGTGAGCATGACCAACATGATAAAAACAGCGCTCAAAAAGTCCTTCACGCCTTTGCCGAAAATCCGAAGGTTTCCTCACGAACAGTGGCCAGAAATGTGCAAAGGTCGCAATCATTTGTGCAAAAAGTAAAGAAGAAGGCTGGGTTGAGGAGTTACAAGGCACAAACTGCTCCACATAGAGACGCAAAACAAAATTTGACGGCGAAGTCGCGTTTTCGTAAATTGTACGAAACGCAACTTACGAAATTCGACTGTGTTGTTATGGACGAAGAAACATATTGCTTCCAAAACTTCACGTACATCGCCGGACAGGATTTTTACTCTTTAATTTTTTTTTTCTTTAATCGGCCTCTCATAAAGAGCCACAACATAAAAACACTTTTCTGGCCTAACCTTGCAAGCTTTCATTACGACAAAGACACGATGGAGTGGTACCAAGCTAATGGTATCGATTTTGTGCATCGCGACTGCAATCCTGCAAATACCCCAGAGCTTCGTCCCATTGAGGAATATTGGTTCATAGTCAAAGGAATATTGAAGAAAACTAACGGAAGCGTCGAAAACATTCGGGATTTCAGGTCAAAGTGGGCGTGGGCCTCACGCAAGGTTGGCGAAACTCTCGTGCAAACGTTAACGGCGCGTGTTCGCCGCAAAGTTCGTGCACTGGTATATGGGCATCTCCCAAAAAAGGTCCACCACGAGTGAAAAATGCAAATTGCTCAGAAAACCTTTTTATTATCCAATAATAAAGCTTAAATATCTATATTTTATAAATGTAAAAGAATTTTTAATTTTTTTTTAATTTTTGACCGAAATATACTACTGTAAAAGAAAAAAATTTTTTTGGAGCCTTTTGACGAATTATATGCACATGTTTTCTTTGCGTTTTTATCTTATTCAAGTAATATTATATTTTTCTTGTAGTGTAAAAGTTTTCTACTAACAACAATCTTATGTATTAGAGAAAGCGAGAGCAAGTGGAGTTCAAAGAACGGAAGTTTTTTGAGTTTGCTTCTTCCTGCCTCCTAATGTCGCGTCCGTGTTCAAAAAACATTATTTATTGCTGTCATTAGTGGACAAACTTTTCAAATGAAAGTAGCTGTCAGTTTTTAAATAGGCGCATTCTTCTCGTTAGGAAAATATAATAATTGGTTCCCGGAAAAATCGGAAAAAAATTTATGGGTGTTTAAAATTTGTCGCGTCCGTAACCGGAAGCTCTGAATATTTGATTTTTTTTTCGATTTCCGGTCAATTTCCGCATTTCTTGAGATACAAATTTTTCTTTCAAACTATTGACTCTCATTGAACATTTTAGCAATAAAATACAACAAAATATCAAAAATATACTTTAGGTAGAGAATTACAGCTCAATCAAATTTGTACGATATATCGTACAATGGCCCGCAAAGGAGTAAAACTGCGTTTTTTTTTAAGTTTTATGAACAATTCATTGGTTTTTTGATGAGAAAACATAAATTACACTGAGCAACAGCCAACATTTTTCTGAGTTTTAATATGTTAAACCTTTTCTAAAGGATTTTTGGACGCTGATCACAACTGCGTACTTAGTTTTTTGATTGTTTGAGCGGTTTGTAAGTTATTTTTGCTAGGAGGTGTTTTCCACGTTTTTTCATCTATGAATTTTTATTACATTTATAATATGTTGAAAAACACGATAATTTTGTTATGACACAATAACGAATCCTCAAGCTATAACTTTGATCATAGTCGATTTCGATTGGTCAAGGGTTAACATGGCTATGGTCCTTCAAAGTTTAATTTTCGCGAATTTTTCATAAAAATTCATTTAAAATCGGTGTTGCAATTTTCAACTAGGAGTTAGTGTGCAATGTATAGTGAAAGGTTGTAACTTAAACTTATAAAACAGATTTTTTTTACTGTATGTGCTATTCTCGGCCTATGCTCATTAGAGTGTAAATGCGACTTCATCTTCTGAACTCGTGTTTGTATTGAAATCTCCTAATGCTTTTCGCGTCATTGACAAAAGTAGCTAAAGTATTTTCGCAAGCGTCAATATTTGTCTTTTCAAGAGCATTAACAAAATTTTAATTGGTTCATTACTGTAGAAAGAGTTGCATCACACAAGTAAAAATTTCAACCACACACACTTAGCAAACTACTTCCTGTTTTTCTATATTTCATTGCGACATATTTTTAGGGCGCAAAAAATCAAAATCAAAGCTGAAAATTTTATGAATTAAGGGCATTTGATGAATGTGAGCATTTTCATACCGCTGCCTAAAATTGTGCTCCGATATTATAGCTCAAAAGTAAATCCTTGCTTTTGTTCCTGAATTTATCAATGGAGAACTTACATATTTGTACACATACTCTATTACAAACATCGTATTTCAAAAATTGCACTATATGACAATATATATTTTTTGTAAGAAAAATTCTTTTGTTTGACTTTGACTTTGCAAATGAATAATTCTTGCATGTTAAAAAAAAATGGCTTTTTAGACTTCAGGTTTATAGGAGCTGCATGCGTATAATGGTCAAAAAACATGGAAAACGCCCTCCGAGGAAAACCATCAATATTTCCTAAACCGCTCAAACAATCAAAAAACTAATGCAGTTGTGATCAGCGTCCAAAAATCCGTTAGAAAAGTATGGTTTGATTTCAGAAAAAAAAATAATGTCGATTTTGTTGCTCTGTGTTATAACAACAAAAAATTAAAATGATTTCATTTTGATTGAAACCTATATAAATTATATATATAAATAATTGAGTCACATTTATCACATTTATAAAACCGATATTGTTGTTGCAAAGCCCTTTTCCCCTCAATAAAACACAGAATCAATTAAATATCATATAGCTTTGTAGAAAGATACCGAATACACCGTCCGACAAAAATGAAAAAATTTTTTCCAAAATTTTTTTTAAATTGGCGAAACTTTTGCAGGAATACAAGTTTGAGGAGTTAACATAGCGTGGGCTGTTGTTGTGCTTAACGTAAAATGTAGTACATGAAGTTTTGTCGATGCCTTACCACACTTTGTGCTTCAGACTACGTCATTAAGTGAGGGGATGGATAATTTTATATCCATAACCGTATATTTATATACCTAAAATTGATTGAAAAAGTAGCTAAAAAACATGCAAATACGTAAAAAATGCTCTGCGCAATGATGCCAGAAAAACGCATTCAATCGTAATTAAAACGGCGTATAGACGTGGCACCAACGGGCGTACGGCTGGCTAAACGATTAATTTGATTTTTCTGTGGGTGGTGGCAGAGATTGTCGCTGGTCATTAGCATTAACGTTATGCACTTATAAAAGTGATTTATACGTATATTTTTGAAATTCTGGCGGCAAACTTTCTTCTTTCTATTGTCGTCGTCGAGAAAAAATGTTCTGTCTCAAATGGCTGAATGGCAGCTTTGACAATTACGAACGCTGCGATTGCTAAACGATGTCGGGGAGTGGCTTCTCATGTGCCCGTCAGTCGAAACGTGACTTACGCGTGCGGCAGCAAATTAAGCGTGAATGTTCAGTGAAGAGTAACCGACGTTGCTACGTTATTGCTTGTTGCTGCTGCTTTCATCTTCCCATTGAATGTTGTGTTGATTTTTTGTAGAGTCTGCGATTAGAAATTGTGGGCTTTGACGGCTCTTAACAGTTTACTAATTGCTTTGTAAGCGCTAAAGTTTCAGTAGTCAATGCTGATCAATCATCAGTTTTGAGGGAATTTAAAGGATTTTATGAACATTGATGGCTTCATTTGCTGAATCAGATTGATTTCAGCATATTTCAGCAAACAACAAATTTAAAAAGGTGTTAGTTGATTTTTCAATGGCATATATAGGGTGTTTTTTTTAGAGGTTTGTTTTTCGAATAGAGATGAAACTGGCATTTTGTGGTCAAATCTGGCAACTCTAATGTCATTTATGTTCAGTTTGGTTTGCCATTTCATCATGAACAGGTTGACAAAAGAACAACGCTTGCAAATCGTGCAAATTTATTTCGAAAATAATGGTTCAGTTCGCGAAGTTTACCGCAAGCTCCGTCCATTTTATGGTCGACATGATCGTCCATCAGAGCAAAATCGGTCCATCCATCGGTTAACCATGGGTCGTTTTCGCACTACATTTACTCTATGTGATAATACGCATCCGCAGAGACGTCGAACAGTGCGCACCGAAGAAACAATTGCCGCTGTAGAGCAAAATGTTGAAGAGGAGCCGAATGAATCGATTCGCCACCGTGCACAGCAATTGGAGCTTTGTCCATCAACTTTAAAAATTGGACCTGTAGAATTGGCTTTATTCGAGCCAGCCGCGGCGGCCACATGCCCGAAATCATATTTAAACATTAATGGCATAAAATTATCCTTCCAATAAAGCCAAATTGATGGACATTAAAACGATTTTTTGTGTTTTATTTCAATTCGAAGTTCTATACCTCTAAAAAAAACACCCTATACATTTTAAAATTACATTACATAAACTCTTTAGTGGTCAATTTTAAAGAGAGGGATTATTTGAGGCCATCACTCTTCTATGATTTAATATTCAGAAAAAACTTGGTTAATGAGATTCAAAAATGCTTTTATACAGACTAGAATTTAAGATAGAGTTTTATAAAGAAAAATTAATTAATTAAAAGAGTTACATACATTTCGAAAATGTTCCAGCACTTTCCTGGCACATGGGCCAATATGATTGAACAAACTTCGGTGGTAAATCCATGATAACTATTTCTGCTTTAGTAGTCAATTTGATAGAGAATAATGTATCTGCTGATGTATATAAGTTATTTGGAGAACCCTTGAACACTTCTGCTCACTTTGTCAAGTAGTTCAATATTCGCGTAGGTAAATATTAATAAGTCAGAGCTAAAATTGCTTTCGTACAAGGAAAAATTATTTTTTTAATAAGAACAGCACAATTCGCGCATTTCACATTCGAACTAACTTTTCGAGATCCATTTCAAATTAGTTTAAAGTCACCAAAAACAATGTACAAAAATAATAAAAATCAACTTCTAGCCAATTATTTGTCTTGTTTTGGCAAAGCTGCATAACGAACGCGATTTGCGTAAATTTGCACCCTCGGATGCACCGAAATGAATGAAATCCCATAAAGCTGATGGAAAGCAGGAATATGAAAAGGTTTCCAATTGGTGTGCGAACAATGAACGCGCGCCGAGTGCGGCACTAATGAGTTGTGTATAAATATGAAAATTTCTGTGTTGCTGCAGTGGGAACAGGGACCGTGGTGGTAGGCAGTTTCTGATTAGGGTGACAATAAGGGTGCGGGAAGTGCAGCACGCACACAACACGGCACAAAAATGTCGGCCACATGCGCTGACTAATAGTAAATTTTGTGTAAGTTTACGCAAGTGTCATATTTGGCAGTGAGACACGCGCATTTCGAAATGCGAAACAATACTGCAAGCATGTTGAGCCACAATTGGGGGTGAGTTGGGTGGTGTGAATGCCGGGAAACGGTAGCGGTTCCTTGTTGAATAGAAAGTCAGGTTATGGTTGGTACGATTTTTCGGAACATTTGTTCAAAGTTTTGTTGTTGTTGTTGTTGTTTGTCAATTGTGGCAACAAAACAACTGGCTGGTTGGATTTGCAGCAGCAAAATGCTTGGTTGGTGTTTCGAATGAGGAGAAGTTTCTGCAAAATGTTCGAAGAATTGAACTGAGAAACATTTTAATGAATATTTAGATTTGTTGTTAGCATTTTGTTCAACGATAATGTACACATTCATAGTTGTACAGTTATATAGTTTTATTTCATAAGGTTTTTACTACATGAAATAAAAATCTTTGAATGTTGGCGCATTAACTCTGATATTTTTCACATTTTTATTCAAACAACTTTGTAAGTTATGAGTAAATTTTGTTTGATACTTCCATAGCAACATAGTCAAATTAGAATATTATTTTTTACTGGATGTTAAAAAGTAAAAACAAATTCCGACAAGAAGTTGATTCATGATTTATTCAATTGAAATTAAAATTTAAATTTTAATTACATTTTTTGGGTTTTTGAAGTTCACTGTATTTCGAAAATAATTTCTTTCGCTTAAAAGTCTGTTAAATAACTCAATGAATATCCGATTTCCACATTTTCAAAGACTTTTCAAAATATTTTTTAACAAACAATTTTTAGAGATTAAAAACTCCTGCAATTTCTGATAAGATTTGCGCAATTACGCGTCGAAGCACGCACACGTACCGAGCTACACCGCTGCACTGAATCGGTTGCGCTGGGACGTGGCCACAGTGCCAATCGGTGGCAACCAGCCAGCCAGCAGTCAGTCAGCTACCCAGGGCGAGAGGTAAGCAGCCAGCCGGTTGCTTGTCTGTTGTTGCTGGCGGTGGTGGTGTTGGTGTTGTCGGTAAGGGCAAAACATCTGGAAGTATGGCAGACAAGGGAAATTTTGTGCGGGAAGTTTTTCTTTGCCAGTTGAGCGAAGCCATGTGTCAGCTTGCAGTTGAGAAGTGTGCGAGAGCGTAAGGTGAGTGAAGAAAAATAATAGGGGTATTCTCGATGTCTTGCACGGAGCAAGAATTTGTAAAAATGCAACCGTGCAAGACTGGAAAATGCTACACATCGAGAACGCACAAAACAGCACACATTGCAAATATTGCAAAAATGCCGCAAACAGGAGAAAATAAAAAAATTGTCAATTTTCTAATTGAAAGTGCTGCGTTCAATCTAATGTTTCAAGATGGTAATAAGTTTTGGAGATTTCTGTTAGCATAATTATGTAATTTGAACTGATTTTCCAGATGAGCGGTCTTTTTGGAGAATATTGACTGAATTGGAAGAAGACCTTTTCGTCGTTCTGTCCAGCCGCTGTGGCACCTTTCACAATGTTCCTAAGTCTTTGGAATGGAGATCTACCGTGCTTGCGGAATTCGATGAGGGTCGCTTTCGACAGATGTTACGTGTGACAAGAGATCAGTTTGCAATATTACTATCTTTAATCAGCAATAGTCCACAATTTGTGAATTCACACTCGCAGAGGCAATACCCAATTGATATCCAGTTGGGCATTGTTCTATACCGTCTCGGGTCATCCGGAGAAAATGCGGCCATCCGAAAAATAGCCACCATATTCGGAGTTGGAGATGGAGAAACCATTTATAAAATGACTAAAAGAGTCTTTCAGTCGTTTCTGAGTCTCCAATCCAAATATATTGCGTGGCCTGATGCAACTGAAAGGCAAGATTTACTCAAAAAAACATGTCATGAGTTGCCACATTGCATAGGATATATTGACGGTACAGAACTGAAGCTTGCCGAAGCACCAGTGGTAAACCACACATCATATTTTTCGAAAAGCCGTATATATTCGATTAAAGCGCAAGTCGTATGCGACTACCAGCTACAGATTCGTCATGTCGCTGTAGGCCATTTCGGCAGTGTCCATGACGCTCGTATGTATCGGACAAGTTCATTTTTTACTAAAAAAGACAGTTTTTTTTCAGACGAGCAGTGGATAGCAGGCGATTCTGCTTACCCTTTGCAAACCACCCTAATCACCCCCTTCAGGTCGAACTCCCAGCAATTGAATCCCTCAAAACGCAAAGCTTTCAACTTGCGACATAGTAGATTCCGAGTTAGAGTGGAACATTGCTTTGGCATTTTAAAAGAGCGCTTTGGTAGCCTGAAAGAGTTAAGGATTCGGATTAGGGATGAAAAAAGTCACAACTTCTGTTCAGAGTGGTTTATGGTTTGCTGTATATTGCACAACATCTTACGAAGCCTCTCGTTAAGCTTTGAGGACAACTTCAACTGCTTGATTCAGGAAGAAACAGAAGATCAAATTCCTCCAGCTGGCGATTATACAAGACCAATCAGCAGACCAGAAGCAGTTGAAAAAAGACTAGCAATTTACCGACTTATGTTTGATAATTGAAAAACCAGAAACAAATTTCATTTTTGTTTATACTTTATTTTGCATATTTTTTCTCGATTTCAAATTTTGCAACCCTCTCTTTCATTTCTATTTCTAATTTTTTTAATTCTAATTGCTGTTCTTGCATTTTTTCCTCTTTTTCTTGCTTCCTTATTTCTAGTTCTATCCTTTTTTCCTCTTTTTCTTGCTTCCTTATTTCTAGTTCTATCCTTTTTTCTTCCAACTTTATTTTCATTTTTTGAATTTCAATTTCACTTTCTAATTTCTTTGCGTCTATTTCTAATTTTTTGTTTTCAAATGATATTCTGTCCTCCTGTAACTTCTTCAGTTGTGACATGGCTGATTTGGGAGCCTTTGGTGTGCGCGCAGTTACCGGCCCAGGTGCGGTGGAAGATGCTGCATCTGAAGAAAAAAGTTCGCAAACCAATGGTGGCGATGCAGGAGCAACTGGAGATGGCAGAGGAGATGGAGGTGGCGGCGAAGGAAGCGAATCCGTACATAAAATTGGCGCCAGCGCCGCAGTTTGCCTTCCGAAAATATTCTTCAATCGGTTGTAATGTGGGCACAACTTTAATATATATCCTGCAATCATTTATGTTATTATTACTTTTTTTGCATGGTATAAATATAAATTACCTTCAACACTTCCATCCCCGTCTTCTTCCAGCACTCCTGCCCCTGTTGACGAAAGCCAGTCATTCGCCTTTTTGTACTGCGTCTTCAGGTGTCGCACCTTCCACCGCACTAGGTCCCACGTTGCCTCCAACTGCGTCTTTTCCAACAATTTTTTATAATAAAATTGAGCTGTGGGATGCTGCACAAAAGATGAAAATTAAAACGCTTGTAGACTAAAATTTTCTTTCAATGCGAAATTTACCTCAAAGTCAGGCTCCTCATGCAAATAATCAATTACAATAAGGATTTCGCTCTCCTTCCACTTCTTACATGGCGCGGTCTTTCGTTTTTTGGGAAGTGAATCCATTTTTAGCTGGAAAAAATTAAAAATGTTTATATAAAAGTAAATAAAACAAAGTTTGTGAAAAATACTTACGCTTGCGCACACGAAGAAAATTAAATGGCTGTCCCACAATCACCTGACGCAGGGTTGCACTCACACACGATGTCACACACAAAACAAGGGTTTTTGCGTAGCATGAAATGCAAAAAATGCAAACTTTTTTTGCTTGTATTTTGTTTTTGTATCATTGCACGGATTGCAAGATTCTGCAATTTTTGCATTTCGTGCACCTTGCAAGGGTTTTGCAAGACATCGAGAATACCCCTAATGATTTTGGAGTTTTCAATACCATAGTATTGAAACAAAATAGAAATACATTAGAAATACTCTCTCAGGTTAGACTACTTTATTATTATACTATGTTCAATACAAGATTTTTGAAGTAGGAAATATTTAAGGGGTTCACAATAAATGTCTTTTGAATAATTTCAACTAAATTTAATGAACTGAAGATTGTTATTTATGTAATGTAGAGCATCATGTGTCTGAAATCGAGGTGATGAAGTAAGCCAAGTCAGTGGGTTTTCAAATGTTTGGAGCAGAAATTATAAAAATGTTATTACATCTTTTGACTGATATATAACAAAAAGTCAGATTTTCGCAAGAGTTATGTTGTAATTTAGCTCAAAATATTTCTATAATTTAAATTTTAAATTCAATTAATTGTATTTTTTTACTTTTGAAGTTTGTTTTTTTATGATATGAAATTTTTCATTTAATATTGTAAAGTCCTTCCTAAGTTTCTCACCCACCAGCCATCAATTTCGGACCACAAATGGCACAAATTTACAGCCGTCGCCGCCAAATGCTCGTTATTAGCGCCATAGTTGAGAAATGGCGCTTGGCTGCCACTCAGTCTCGACGTCTGGCTCCCAGTGACTCTTGTGCCGCTGCTGACGCATACCAAACGACCATGGCGGTAGGAAACAACAACAACTGTTAACCAATCGTTGTGGTAAATCAGCACTGAAGTGTTACTCATCAATGGCTTGAAATGAGTTGAATTTGAGTAAACAAAATTTGAAAAAAACGAACATGTTATCAAACTTTTTTTTAATACTTTAAGATTTTCAACTTTTGTGTTTAACAATTCGTAGTCGGGCTTTATTAGTTCATCAGAGAACCCCTAAAAATATAATAAGAAAAATGCATTGCACTGCCTGTCAAGCAATATTGCATGACAAACATCAAAGATGAATGCGCGACAGCAATCTTTCTGACACATTAACTGACAACTAACAAAACATGTCAGCGCTGCTACTTGTTTTAATTTCCCGCAAAGCCAGCGCCGGCGCAACAACAGACAGCGCCATCAACAGCAACAATAACAACAACAACTCAAACAAGAACAACAATGTGTAGTGACACGCACTTTTTTGCGCATGGAAAACGAAGCCAGCAGCAACGTGAAGTGGCATTTGTCGGCCGTGTTCTGCTGTTTTAGCTGGCAAGCACTGTGTGGAAAGTGGGTGGGGGAAGAGGCTGTCGCCGATTCTGTTCGCGCATTGCTTCACGCTAGCGGAAGTGCCATTGACACTACGCGTTTCGGTTTTCATTTTTACAATTTCTTGTTGTTTTTTTGCTACTCTTTCTTAACTGTCTTCCAGCTTGTGTGCTGTGCTTAAAAGTTGTATGCCTTTAAAAATTTACTAAAAAAATTGTGTATGTCGGCTTTGTTGTTGTAAACAAAGATTGCAAAATTATTGTTTTTCGAAGATGGAAGGGTGTAAGGTGTTCACGTATGGCACGTATGGTGAACGCTGATTCACTACTTAGGGCTTGGCGCCTAAAAAAACTCTGTGCTTTTTCGCTTTTATCTTAATGCATTGAAGCATTGAAAGAGCAAAAAAATCATACTAAAGTTTTGATGGAGTTTTTATGTTTTAATAGGATTTACATACTTAATGTATGGGGTGGCGTGCTTATGGGTTTTGTAAAGAATTTGTTTTTGAATGTGTTTTTTGTGTAGCTTTCGAGTTGGAGTATTTGGTTGAAAGTTGCTGTAGACTGCGGCCAAATCGATTAATTTTTTAGCAGCATTTGTGTTTGTTTGTTTTTAGCACAAATATTTTGGTAAGGTTTTCGCACAGAATTTTTAAATTAAAAATATTTTGATTTGAACAAATTCGATCCAATGTTTGCTTAAGAAATTTTTTCTTATTTCCTCAATTCAATCTAAAGTGCGGGGTTCAATTAATTTCAATTATAGCGCAATTCTATTCAGCTTCAATCTTCAATTCATATGACGTCTGATGCCTCACATAATGACAGCTTATGACTGCCCCCACAGGTGTTTATTATTGGAAAAGCAACGATGAGCAGCGCTTTTGTGTCTGCTTAGCGCAAACAATTGCTTTCAATGCCGCAATAGCTTAGTCCATTTCATTCGATTTCGAGCAAGACAAACAAAAACCAATTAATGTGCTTGCGGCACACCACTTCAGACAATTTGCCCGCGCTCGAACTTTTCCCGGCGAACGAGCAAAACGGCGCTGCGGAGGAAACGAGACGAGACAATGGGACTATGGATGAAAAGCAAATTGTATGGCAACATTGCAAACAGTTGCTGACCCTTTGGCAGGGCGCAAAACAGTGCAACTCATTCGCCACTTTCCCCCACTCCGACACCACTGCCCAGCGCTGCGACTGCTGGGACTGACGAGGAGCCGAGCTGAGAGCAAATGTGTAAACGACAGAAACGATGAAACGTTGCATTGATTGATTGCTGCGAACGCTAGCGTTGGCCATATGCCGCATGCCACACGCTGCACGCCGCATGCCGCATGTGGCACAAGCAATCAACACTCGGTGGTGAAAAATCTCGATCTCTTTCTACTCATTGCGAGCGTCGGTGGCATTTTTTCTCGCACTGTTTCAACTTTTTAATGAAAAATTAGGTTGCACACACACATGTACACGCACACTTAAGGCCTGATTGCAATCCCTGCAAGGACAGTGACCATCATTTGATCAATCATATGACAATCACATGTGATGAAATTTCGATCACAATCTCCATCATTTTTCCACTAGCAGTGTGAAAAATGTGATGGGTATTTTTGTGTCCATGTGATTCTGCATCACCTTCGTACACAGGCGATTTAAAACGTAGTCCAACATATAGTTGTCTCGCTCACTCTAATCAGCAATGATCAAATCCCAATCACGTGTGATTCATCACTGCTGATAAAATTTCTCTCATCAGTGATATCAAAAGGCATCACACTTGACGCATAAACCTATCACAGCTGATTGAAAATAAAAAAGCCTTGGCATTTTATTATTTCATATGCCTATTTTTATAAAAAAGGTTTTTATTATTCAAAAATCATTAATTTACACATTTATAGTGCGAACCAAAGTAATTAAATTATTAAAAATTTGGCAAATGTAATGAAATGAAATTGACCCTCAGTCCACGACATTTTTGAGGTTAGGAGCGCTAGCGCTGAACACAATCTGCAAAGATTAAATGAAAAGAATGCTAGCATTAGGCAAACAATTCTTTTGATACGCTTCTCATCTATTTTAAATAAAATTTAATTAACATATTTTTTACAAAATTAATAAACAATTGTACTTATCTTTTTTAACTTTTCCACCGCTGACCTGCTTTTGACACACTTTTATTACACTTTTCACAATTTGACAATTGCGTCATGGGCGCAAGCGTCATAACGGCACGTGCCGTATGTACATATAGTGCCATCTCGTTTTCTCATACAGGGAAATTTGGCGTACTGAAACTTCTTTTTCCCGCTTGCATGGAACATACTTAAAAATTTCCTTTGTAAATGTTTATGTGTTAGTTTCAGCGAGAATTTTTGTAAATGTGTTGGAGTTTCGATCACACGTGTCTGGCAGGGATGGCTTTGCGGGTGATCTCAGCGCGCACACACACACATATTCATATGTTGAAAAGCAGCAGACGTCAGCATGATAATCAGTTTTCATGCAGCCATGCTACAAACGTCGGACACAACAACAACACAGTGGCACTAAAGCCCACAGGCGAGAAGCGCCGAAGAGTGGAGGGAATGGAGCGCGCGATTGCACTTTCGCTGCTTTAATTAATGACGCGTACATCCGTCATCGTTTCTAATACAAAATTCTACACTTTACGTATGTGGTGCTGTTGTTGTTGCTGCTGTCGTTGTTGTTCTGTTTTTCTTGAAGTTGTTTTAATTTCATTTAAGTTGCGCGCAGTGTTGGATTTGTGTCTGTGTTCGAAAAAAATGCGGAGCTAAGAACATACAAACGCGCAGACATACACACACAATGACACCAATGTTTTTGTTTATTTTTGTAAAATATTAAAATTTGATTCATTGAGTTTTGGTGTCAAAAGCACACATATTTCTGTATGTGCTGCACAACTGAAGTAAGTGAGGTGTGGTTGGCTCTGATTTGGCCTTAATTTTGAAGAATTTCTTAAAAAATAAAAATTCTTTTTAAAAAATACAACTAATTAATGACTCGTATAAGTCTATTTTTATGAACGAGAAAAAGAGATTAAAATGAAACTCTACAGTTTCCATACCCGACCCCTCTTAGGTAATAAAAAAAATGTATTACCTAATTTAACTTAAGAACTTAAGGCATTTTCTAATGCCTCGTAAGTGTGACAAGTCTAGAACCAATGCTGCCAGCTAGAAAATGCCACAACAATAAACTTCAAACTGGTCGTGTCACTTTCGTTTTTGTTGCCAACCACTTAACTTCTAATTTGCTGTGTTTTTTTTATGATTTTCTTTCTGAGAGCCTGAAATCTGAAATTCAACCAACCAACAACAAGAAAAAAAAACAGCAGCACACGTCAACAGCGTTGACAGCAACAGCAACAAATATGCTAACTAATTTGCCGCCCAGCGCGCACAAGCAGCAAGCGGCCAAAAAAGGTTGAGAGGAGAATATAAAAATAGAGGCTCCGTGGGCTGAAAGTGGAAGTGAGTTCAAGTTTTCGTAGAATTGATCTCCATCCTCCGCCGGCACCTCATTTCGCTGCGCTACAATGCGCTTAAAACGTCAACTAAATTGAGAAATTCTTTTGGACATTTTATGGCATGGAAAAATGTCGCTGACAGGCGTGACAGCGCCAAGTGTGATGTCGCTGCTGTTGGGGCTGATGGAGTGAACCAATTCGGTGCCTATAAAAATGGGAAGAGCCATAAATTTCAATGGAAGCGTAAATCATGAACTTTTAACTTGAAGCCATTGGAAATGGAAAGTAAGAGTAATTTGTGACATACATTAAGGCTGAACACATGTTTCAACTGGAAATGAATGAATTCGTGTGAAGCACACGTCACGTGTAATTTAAGGTCTAGTCAATAAACCTTATTGATCGATTGAACTTATTGTACAAAGTAATGATAGAAAAATAGTGAGACAAAATTGTGAGGGACATTTTCGTTATTTGAAGTTAGTCAGTATATATTGACCTCTATGGCATACTTTTAGGTGATATTTTAATTGGTGCAGCGTTTAGTGGCAAACAGGCAGACAATTTGTAGGCGACCTTGCTGCATCTGCTAAATCGATTTTGCAAAATTATGTAGAACTTTTTGACTATTGAGTGTTTGGCATACTTTTAGGCACTACTTTCCATATTACTTTGGCAACTTTTTCAGTAAAATAGTACCAAATTTGTAACAATAAAATCATTTTACGCTGCCTAAAAGTATGCAACATTT
Organism: Melieria omissa; assembly: GCA_963971225.1. Classification (NCBI taxonomy): domain Eukaryota; kingdom Metazoa; phylum Arthropoda; class Insecta; order Diptera; family Ulidiidae; genus Melieria; species Melieria omissa. The sequence continues at coordinate 59,262,624 of OZ020268.1, forward strand.
CCATGTAATTAATTTCAAATTAGTTTCAGGCTTAATTTTCTGTGTTATTTTATATCAACTTAATATTTTTAAGAAGCAATTCATTAGCAAAAATCATCAACACACCTTCTTCCTGTAGTTTTCCATTCAAAAACTTTTTTGCTGCTGTTGTGGCGGAAAACGGTTAAAATGCACACACGTTTACTATAGGTGTGTGTGTGTGTGTTGCCTTGTGGTTTGTTGTGGATACTATGTGGATGTCGTTGCAGTGGGGAAAGGGTGCCCAATCGGCTGCCTCAACTGTTCGCCTTCCTCATATCGCAGCGATTGCGATGCACTTTTTCACACATTCGTTCGGATTTTTCAATATTCTTTGCTTGCACAACCTAAAGCACATTTTCGGGCGATTTTCACAGAGATTTTATTAGCTGTTAGCTGCCATTTTCATCATTTGTCAGCGCAATTTTGCACATTTTCACACTTGTTTTGCTCGCATGCGGTCTACGCGAATGTTCGATGCTGGCAATGCTGTGATGAGCGCATGCGTCTTGCATGTAGTCTACTTTTTGGCGTTTAGCGTTATTTGCACTTTGTTGTTTTTGCAATTGAAATTAGGTTTTTCACAAATTTTGTATTTTCAATTCAAAATTCAGGATAAAATCACAAATGGAAGCAAAAGCTGCCTGCAAGTGTTGCACGCATGTTGCCAGTCTTGAAGCTGATATGCCAATGTTGCCAAGGTGTGCAACTAATATTGCGCCTGATTGCCGCGTTATGCCAAGAAGCAGGAAAATCACTAACCACAACGGTGCTGGCACCCAAATTTCGCAAAACCTAACACTTGCATATTTTACTACCTTCGTTTTCCTCAATTCAACGCGACTTTAGTGCAGCCAGCTGTCAAACTGTGCACATTTGACGAGATTCTTTTCTACGACTTTTAAGCAAAAATGAGTTTTCCACACGCTGGCTGACACCGTTTTCCAGCGAATTGTCAATATTGCGCGACGGTGACGTGTTGCGGGGGCCTGGCGGGCGAATGCAGCCAGCAATCCATGTCAGCTGTCAATGACATTTGCAGTGCTGCGCTGACAGTTGTCGATAATTCATTTGTTTGGCTTTCGATTGCTTTTGCAGTAGTTGTTGTTGTTCTTTTATAGAACTGAATTTTTTTTTGCAATTTGCCTTTGCACGCGACTGCGACATGCGCAGTGCGGACATTGCTTATGTCAAACGATGCATGGAAAAACAACGAAAACACGGAACGTGTGGAATGTAAAGAAAATTCTTTCACTTGTAGTGGTGGCGCATAGTAAACGGAGCAATGGTCGCGGGGTCAGTGCAGTGCGGGGTGGACATGTTGAAATTAATTTGACACTTGTGTCAAATTTGCTGTTATTTTTGCAATATTTGTAAGTATTTTTAAATATAATTTTGTTAATTATTTTTTCTTGACAAGTTTAGGAACTTGGAGGATTCGTTGTTTTGTTTGTAGCTATGAATAATGAATGCTTGTTCTTCATGCATTCCATTCGAGTCATTGTCGTTTGTATACACTTTTGGCCACTTTCCGCTAACGGATTAACACTTCACTTGAACTTTTCGATATATTACAATTTAGCATCTAACAAAGATTAGCGTTCGAAAACTTAAAACTAACACCAAAGTTTGTGTGTACTTAAAGAAAGATACGCGTCGCTGTCTTGCACCTTTGCTTGGATTTCTTTATTTCTGTTTTCCAGTTTTTTGTGCCCCTTTTTACCTTTTTGCACAAACGTAGAACACTCCACTTTCAGATTTCCCTTGCACAAATAAGTGGAATGTCTGGTAGAGAGCGGACGTGCTCAACTTGTGTGAAACATAAGAGCGACTGAGAGGCTCTCTTTTCGCTCCTCTCAAAGTTAATTCTCTATTTTGGACTACTTTTAGGCTTTCAACCATATTTTATTGTGCAATAAAAACATTGGTCATGCAAAAAAGTTATGGTTTGTGTACAAAACAGTATTGAATTACTACTTTGCAATGCCAAATTTGGTCTTATAAACAACTCCTCTCTCTCAGAATGCTCTGCTCCCAAGTATGTTTGCTCTCAAGCAAACAACGTTGACTTGGCACTTCTACCCCTATGACAGACAGTGTTTGCCCATAAAGCACGCTTCCTGCATTTCAGTTCTTTTTATTCCCATACCTTCTTCTGCTTAATTTTATGCTTCCGCTTACGCTTCATTTGTCAAATTCAACCCCCAAAAACCCTTCGTTGACTGACTGTTGGTTGAACGTACATAACTGCAGTGAGTTCATTGGCAGTGAATGAGAACTTTTAATGCTTTCGGCTTTGCTGTAAAGGACAATTTTTTTGTAGTTTATATTGTTTGCTGATAAAACTAAATTGAGTGCAGAATTTGGTTGTGTTTGAAATCATATTGAGGGAAATTTCGCTCGCTCTTTGGGTGAGTTGGTGTTGCCAGTTTAAGTCAAAGTTTAAGTTAAAGTTTTTTAATTCAAGAATTACATGAAGTATGCGAGCAACTTATGAAGACTTTTGCAAACTCCAGAGTCTGTGGGATTTGTTTTGTTGAAAAAGGTTTTTAGATAATTTTTTGGAAAATTGTCACGTAGAAGGTTAATGGCTTTTGAAGAGACAAAAGTTAAAGAAACTTGAAATCTATTAAACAAAAAAATGTTTTGTTTACTCATCAAAAACTAAAAAACACAAACTAATTGATTCATTATTTTCGCTTAGTTTATTTGTAATATTCCCTAACTTTAACGCACACATGTTGCCAACGTAGCCTTGAGCGCATGTCAGAGTCGGCGGAATTAGTGCATACGAATTTGCCCTCCAGACACACTCATGTTTGTAATTTAGTTGTTCTTATTTTTTTACTCTCAAAATTCTGGGGGTGAAAACATTGTCAAAAGCGTCTCAGAAAGTTTACGCTATAGAACGCTTAAGGAAGCGTTTCAAGTGGAAAATGCGTAGAAGTTTTGCAAAATAAATGTGGAAAAGGATTTCCATAAGAGTGGTGTGAGTTGTTTTGGGATGAGAGAAAGTTGTAAAACTATATGCGTTCAGATTGGAGAACTTCAATTTGCATACGAAATCATAATTATTATAGACTTTCTATATGTGTCGAAAACAGATATAAAAATTTCAATAAATTTAACTGTCAGGGAAAATAAAACAGTAAGAAGAAATGTAACTTAAACTACGATTGCTAGCGTTCAGTCTAGCGCGTAAGCATTTAAGAAAATTTGAAACCAGAGTTTCAGCAAAATTAAAAGCGTCTAGAATTTCCATAAAACTTCCTGTTGGAGAGTTTTTTATGCTCATTATGTGCTCATTTGGTCGAGACAGAAAGAAAACTTGTAATTTTGCACACTTGCTCAACAATCCCATTAAGCAAATAATAATGCACGTTGCAATTATTGTTGTAATTTTTGCCTCATTTTTTTCATTTTGGTTTTCATTGTGCAAAGTTGTTGTATGCATGAGGAAAACATTGCTACTGTGGCGTCTCAAAGAGGTTTTCTTTTTTAAGAAGAATAAGAAGAAGCAGAGATAGTGCTTTGTGGGGATTACTTATGGCGGAACTGGTTGGTTGGTTAGGTTGAGGTGGCTTAGTGCACTGTAAAGGAAAAGAAGCAGAAGTAACGGTGGCAGCAACAATAGCAAAGCTGCTTAGGGTTGCAAGTTGGAGTTCAGAAGATGTCGATGCCTTTGAAGCGAATTGCGAACGTCTGAAGTATTTTGAAAGCAAGTAAATCTGGAATGGAATTGATTTCAACAAAGGAGTTGGAATGTAAAAAGACGAGTTTGTGAGTGGAAATTTTTTAAAGTAGGATTGGAAAAAGGCTTAAAAATAATAGAAATATAATAAAAATGCAAAAATTATGAGCTGAAAATTATGAACTGTGAAAATGTTGAGGCCAATTTGGTTTTTTAAGGTTAGATATATGAATCCCAAATTGAGAAGAGTTAAGTAAAAGCCTCTATGAAAGGATTTATAAATATGTCTAACCCTCGAATCCAAAACTATAGATTAAAAACAGTAACATAGAACGCAAGTCATAGATGGGCAAAAATAAAGCCTTAAATTTAATTGATATTGCTTCTACTTGGAAGGGCACATAGTTCAGAAAAAGTTAGGTTAGGTTCATAGATGATCAGATCATATTTAGATAAGCAAGCATATAGAAACAAATTCAATTGCTTATGCTCATAATTACAAGAGCAAATCGCTCAGAAAAAGTTAGGTTAGGTTCACTGCCAGCTTGCAATGCAACCTATAAACACCATAAAGTCTCCTTGTGAGTCCAAAAAGTATAAAAAAACTTTTCTTCAGCCAAACAGAAATCAGTTGAAACAAAAACAAGGACTTTGTGTTAGTTCTGCATATGTCTTCTTCTGAAAGTTACTGACAACTAGGCTTAGGACCCCACATGAAGGCCCGTTCTGCTACTCTTTCCTTGTTTCCATGGCCGCCTTTGATGTGCTACGTATTCATATCATTTGCAATTACAGTTTTACCTCGTCCAGTGTCACCCGACCCACCCACTGCGGAAATCTGCTTGTTTTCATTTAAAATCCTCCCCTGAGGCCGAACAACACTCGCCGAGGGTATTTGCTTTTAATTTTTAAATACCTTCAATGCATGCAACAGGACAAATTCAATTTGTAACTTTGCACACGGCACACGGCCACGACATTGAAAAGCTTCAACAACAACAACAACAAACACAACTAACCCAACAGCCGGCACACCGCTGCCGTGCGCTGTCCACCCACATTTGCATGATTTACAGCAGCGATGGGGAAGAGCGGAGAAATGAAAAATACTCCCGTGGGACGTGTTAAGGCCGCTGTGGTTCAGCATCGGTGCACGTGGTGGGTGGATGAGCCAACGAGCCGGCGCCAAGCTGCGCTGGTGGGAATGGTGTCTGCGACGCACAGCAAATCCGGTAACAATGTGCAGCGGCACAGCAACCCCCAAAGCCTGGGCGGCATGCGGTGCCGGGGTGGGGAGTTGCACTGGGCGCCGGGCTCAGTGTTGCATTCGTTCGCGTTTATGCGTATTTCCGGTTGGCGGTGGGTGATGAATGGGAGACGAGGTAAAAAACAGGAAGCCACCTGCAGAGCAGAATTCGGGCGACTGCCGTAAATTGTTAGTGTTTTTTCAGTCGTTGCGGGAGTTGGAGTTGTGCTGTTGTGTTGTTGTTGTCGGCAAGCAAACAATGCGCCTGTGGCTCGACAATGGAAATTGAATGAGGCTAGTGGAGGGGCGTGGTTTAGCGCGAAGTGGGAACGCTCGGTTGCGGCATTGTTTTGCCTCGATGCGGCTGCTGGACGTCGATGATGGATGCAGATGATAAGCTCGCTGGCAGTGATGAGTAACCATGGCCACAATGGAAAGCGGCAGCCAGAAGCGCGGCGTGTGCGGTGGGCAAAATTGCGAGTGCAAGTGCGGAAATGGAAAATACTGAAGTTGAATGTTGCTGTTGTTGTTGCGGTTTAAGTAAAGTGATCTGCATTTCTGCAACACTTCTTTCTCCTCTTCGCTTGTGGCCCGATCCTTGACAACTGCTGCGGCACGTGTTCAAAATTTTTGTTGTAATTCAAATTTGTGTTAAAAGCCCGCACCCCCTGTGAGCTGCAATTTGCTTGCGTAGATTTTATTTGCGGTTAAACGCAGTTAACTGGGAAAATCCAGTCACGCGTTTTCCGTAGTTAAACAACTGAATACCCGAAACGACCACTCGAACAGTATTTATGACCACTCATTGTCGTTATGAAGTCAGCTGAAGCATTCAGTTCGTGAGATAAGCGCAGTAACGCGTGAAGACCAGTCAGTGTGTGTGTGTGTGTGTATGTGTGTGCGAAGGGTACTCACCTTATCCTCTGCTTCCTCGGCGCGTTCTTCCGCCTCGATGACGCGCTGTTCCAGCTCGGAGAGCTACAATAGGAAGAGAAAAGGAAAAAAAGTCAAATTTAATAAAAACCAAATGATGTGGAATTGAATAAGTGGCATTATGGACGATTTGCCCTAATCAAATGTTACTCAAGTGTAAAGTTTATAAAATTTAATAACTAATAAAGTGCAGTCGGATGCTGCACTTGGGCAGATAATACAGTCTGGAGTTGTTTTCAAGGGTTTGGTGCATCATAAAGTTTTAAAATCCGGCAATCACCAGACTTCAATATAATTAAAAATTTGTGGTGTGACGTGAAGAGAGCAGTTGCTCACAATAATCTTTTAAATAATAATCAACTTTGAGAAGCAGTAGACCACGCCCCTAGAGAAAGATATGAACATTTGGTTATTTCAATGCATCGGCTCTGTGCTGCAGTAATAGCCAAACAACAGTCACGCAACTAAATATTAATTTGAAGAAACATTACGTTATTACTATTTAACCGCAAAATCTTTTAAAATGAAACAAAATTGTTGCTTAATTTTTATGAAAGTAAAGCGAACTACTATTTTTTTGACCGTCCATATTTTGGAGCTTTTGACGCATTTAATTTAAATCAAACCAAACTGAGTTTAATTCTTAAGTTTTCTTTTATGATTGCATTGTTAACACTTATAACTTGTTAAAAAAAATACAAAATAAATATTTGTAAAGAAAAGCAGATTATTTGTTCTTAATTTTCTTTTCGTTGTACGCGTACTACTATTATTTTGACCGCAACTGTATATGAAATACAAAGTTTAAAGTATAAATGTTTGGAAGTATAAATGTTTCGAACAAAGCTCATCTGATATTATTTTCAGTTCAAAGTTTCATAACTTTTTTATGATTCATAAAAATTAGATATTTAACTGGTTCAAGCGCCAGCTGTCATCAACAGCAAAGTAAAGAAAATCTTATATATTGAAACGATGAGTCACTCTTTGCTGTGATATTGAAACAATGAATGCTTTTCCAAGCATACTTTTAGGCAGGAGTTTTGAAGGTGGAGTTTCAGCTGCGCTTGCGAGAGCCGTGTGAATCACGAGGCATCGATTGGGCTGCACACGAGTTCGGAACGCAGGAACAAGAGGCGTCGGCCGAAGGAATCGCTTGCGGGTGCTGCGTCGATGCCAAGTACGGCTGCAGCGGCTACGCCACCGCAAGCAATGTACATGAGCCAGCTTATGGTTGCAATGAAAGGCATGTTTCAGGAGACTTCTGCAAAAATCGAGAATGTCAAAGGCATGTTTCAGGAAACATCTGCGAAAATCGAGAATGTCAATCGTGAAATGTCGGCGCAAATGCAAACTACGAATCAGGAAATTTCGACAAAGGCGAAACTGCAAATCGAGAAATGGCAGCGAAACTAGAAACGACAAATCAAGAAATAGCTGAAATGGAAACGGCGAACCGAGAAATGTCAGCAAAACTTGAAAATGCAAATCGGGAGTTGTCCAGCAAGCTTCAGGAAAATTCTGCGCTGGGAGCAGAAAGTGGAGGAAATTTCAGACAGGATTAATGTGAAAGTCGAGCACCTGGAGGCGCGAGTAGAACATTTAGACAAACGAGTTGACAGTCTGGAGGATTCGGTGAATAGAAAAATCGACGAGCGGCTTAGAGAGGTACAGCTGTGAACAAGGGTGCAGTCGGTTGAGGAAAGTTTTCCCATAGAAGTGCCTATTTATGATGGTACTACGTCGTTCGACACATTCAAACTACAATTCGATATTGCTGCTTTGGAGAGTCGGTGGACCGATGTTAGGAAAGGTCGGAGACTGATACTGGCTCTAAGAGGTCCTGCGGCTGAGGTAATAAAAACAGAGACGTCATAAGGGCGCTGGCAGCCAGATACAGTGACGAGTACAACAAAATGCTGTATTATTGCGAGCTGAAGAGCCATAGACAAAGAGCCAACGAGGTGCTGCAGACGTATGCGGCAGATATCGAGCGGCTGGTACCACTGTCCTACCCAGAATTCAGCATGGAAGTTTTGAAAAGGCTGAAGATCGAGGCGTTTATCGAAGGTATTCTTGACCCGGAGACATGTGTGAGTACATTGATGATGATGAATCCGACATTCCGTGAGACTGTGACAAGCGCTTTGACGTATGAGGCGGCCTGGAGAGGAAGTTTTCGCGTGTCTCGAAAAGCCAGACAGTGAGCTCGGAGGCACCAGTGGGGCTGCGAGCAGTGTCATCTAGAGTCAGTTGCTGGCGGTGTGGCAAGCATGGCCACATATCACGAGATTGCGAGAAAAGCGTTCCGGGCAACCGATGTCGCCAAGAAGGGCTGACGCACTGCCATACCATTCTTGGAAAACCGAGCGCAGGCATGATTCGCAAGTCGAAAACAAGGGAAAGATTGTGGATGTTCGGTCGGTAAGAGTTCTGCAAGAGGTAGATTGGCTTGCGGAAAGGCTACAGAAGGACCAGCGCGAGGATACGGATCTCGCGAAGATCATCAAAGGCAAAGCGCACAGGTTACGGCCGGGCTGACAGGAGATGGCTGGTGAGAGCCCGATCGCGAAGGCGTACTGGGCACAGTGGCAAAGTCTACGTTTGCAGGATGGCTGCCTATACCGCGAGTGGGAGAGCAGGGATGGCAGGACGAGAAAATCTTTAATAGTGGTCCCGAAAGGCCGGATCGACGATGTCATCGAGGCAAGCCATATCGACTCTAGTGGAGGGCACCTAGGCATCGCAAAAACTGTCGCCAACTGTCTATTGGGTAGGATGCCAGGAGACTGTCGCCGAGTGGATCAGAGGCTGTGATCGGTGATCGGCTGCGAAAGGACTCATGAGAAGATCGCGGAACCGCACTCAGCTAGTCGAAAACAGGTTAAAAGCCAGCTATGATCTACGGGCTAACTCAGCAGGGTTCCAAGAAGGTGATCTGGTAATGCTTAATAACTCGCAGCGGAAGGAAGGTTTGTCTCCAAAAATTCAAACATCATGGGAAGGACGGTACAAAGTCGTGACCAGGATTAATGACGTAGTGTATAGGGTTCAACGCTGCGGCAACCGAAACGCCAGGTTGAAAGTAGTCCATTTGAAGCGCCTGCCATCTTACTCCGGCGGAGCCTCGGAAGTTGTTCGGGACGAACAAGTCTAAGTGATGGGCAGTGAAACGATGAGTCACTCTGTGCAGTGATATTGAAACGATGAATGCTTTTCCAAGCATACTTTTAGGCATGCTCTTTGAAGTACGGCCGGCATGCTATAATGTCGATATGGCAGGGATGGTTCGAGGCAGTAAAAGGTTGTGCTAGAACGATCGAGGTAGAAACTGGAATGTGCAAGAAACTTCGGCGCGATAAGAAAACTAGTATAAAAGCAGCAGTGTGCAGCGCAAGGAGTCGAGTCTGTGTTGAGCAAGCAAAGGGAAACATGCAATTGTAGTAGTGTAAAGTAGAACAAGTGTAAATGTGTAAATAAAGTGATTGTTGGTTTCTGACTGCATTTTGCGCTAAATAGTTGAAGTTGTTTTATTTTCAAACACAATCCAAACGAACTTGGAATTTTCGTAACAATATAAAATTCTCGTGTCACAGTGTTAGTTACCATACTCCTCCGAAACGGCTTGATCGATTTTTATGAAATTTTACATGCATATTCAGTAGGTTTGAGAATCGGCTACTATCTATTTTTCAGGGGGCGTGGCACCACCCATACGAGCCAGATTTTAATAATGGAATATCTTCCAAATTGTAAGTTGTACAACACTGATTTTGTATCCCGTCGTCCCATAGATGAGTCATTCTACTGATAAGATTTGATGGGCGTTGGACAAGGGGCGTGGCACATTTTTTGTGACCCAAATATTTTGCTGAACTATAAGTCGCTCAGCAAAAAAACTTAGTACGAACCTACCATTTTCTCTTTCGACAGGGGGCATTGAATAAGGGGCAGGTATTGAATAAGAGGGCATGGCACCGCCCATATAATTTAAATCCGGTTCAAGCGCAGTCCATTTGTTGACTGAAACTTAGCAGCAACATTGCTTAGTTGTGGGCCTCGATTGCGTTAATCAGTAGCTCCTCCTCTTCCTTTAGTTGGTTTTCTTCGTCAATTTGCATCGCCATAGATTCACCATCTCGCGTATTTCATTACAAAAAAACAAATGTCGTGCGAGACAAAGTTCGCGGGGTCAGCTGGTAAAGATATATAATTTATTGAAAATAAAAAATAACAAGTATTTTTCTATATAAGTATATACCTAGTAAATTAAATATAAATAAATCAAAATAAAATAATAATGAAATAAAATAATAAAAAATAAAAAAAAAAATAAATATAAAAGATAAAACCCGATTTTTTTTTTTATGTAGCTGGGGGCAGAACATTTTAACTTCTAAGAGTAGAATTGAAGGTACCCTTACAGGTATAGAAAGATCTGGAACTCTCTACACTAAAAAGGAAAATATGTTTAAATACATATTTTTAAAAATCATTTTTTCTCAAATTTATTTTATAATTTCCCAAAATAAGAGCTTCAACTTCGCCAAGAACCAAATAAATCCTTGAAACTAATCGAGTGCTCTGAAAGGTTTTATTTCTTTTCAAAAATTGCATTTTACTTTCATATAGTAAAACAATTTTCTTCTATTGCACCTTGTGTCATGAAAATTTCTTCAACCAAAAAATGTCCCTACTTCAAAGTTACATTTAGCTAGTACAACCACCGCCAATGGGAAATTTCCATCATTGGCTAAACAGTAAAACACAGGGAAATTTACCACCACTGGGACATTTGCATTGTAGATGGCGCTATTACCAAATACAAACTAAGAGTTTGGCTTTCATGGGAAGTTTTTGCTGGGCACTTGCAGTTGCTAAGGTTTTGGGTATTTACGATATATGATAAAAATTGATAACAGATAAGAAAATTTAAAATTGCAACTTAACCCTGAGTTTGTGGGTTTATTTGAATCATCTATATGTTTTCTTTGTCTACTTGTTCTTCTGGTCAATCATCCGCTTGTCTGGTTGTACTTCAATGCATATTCCTACCACATATACGTCTCTCCCTATACTCCTTTGTCACCACTTTTTGTCTTTTGTTCTCGCATCTCACAGTCTTTACTTTACTCTTTAGTCTCTATTTTCGTACTTTAATTCAACTTCTAGGCCTTCTCCTTATAAATGCATCTGTGTTCCTCATCAATTTGCTTTCGTCTCTCCAAACTAAAATTAATCCTTTTCAGTGGCGTCCCCAGGATTTCGGGAAGGGGGGGATATGCAAAAAATCCAGTTTGCGTATTATTTTTAATATATGTTAAATATAATTGTACATACATACATATATGTATACATATACTAACATAAACTTCTTAAACCAAAAAATTTTAGTGACATGTATTTTTAAGTCATAAAATCCCAACTAAAAAATTCAACTTTGTTTTGAGTTATTACATTTTGAAAACACCTTCTAATAGAATTACGAAAAACTCAAAAGACGTATTTTCAAAAGCATAACACACCAGCTTTGTAAAAGAAATCCAACATTTACAAAATGTATGACGTTCTCAAATTTAATTATGATAGAGGTGACCATGTTTCCATGTTTACACACAATTCACCCAAAAAAATGTAAGTGCCTTTTTTTCAAATTTCAACAGCTGATGCAGGGTTGGCATGAAGCCTGCGTTTAATTACTACCTTGGTAAATAGTCGATACTTTTGGGAACACTGAAAATACAACTATTCTGCGAGAACAAATGCAATGCTGATTTTTTTAATCATTTTCTGCGGGCATCCGGTTCTGGCCAGACCATATTGAACTTTGGATCCACTTTAGTAATGTTGTAATTAAGCTATCCAGCTCATATTTCATGATACCCTTAACTGATCGTTTCTAAGCACAAAACCCAAAACCATGGCTTGGCCAGACCATTGTGTACTTTTATACAAAATTGCCAGTTATTTTTAGTTTCTTTTGTTATTTTCGACGTAATTTTTGTCAGAATTGTTTATAAATATTTTTTGTATATTATATATATATTTTCAACTAGGCTTTTCCATCTGACCCGATTTGAAGCATTTTTGTCGTGCCATCCCGTTAATAGTAACTTAAATTAGCTGACGCAAAATGTACCTGGTCCAAGTGTTTTTCATTCGCGTTGGCTTTTATTTTCTTTGGGTTAATAAATTAGAATTTTTGTTAGAAAATAATGTTGGAACATAATAATAATAATTGATTGGCACGACAGCCCGCTTACGCGAGACTAAGGCCTAGCTTCCCGCAACCACCCGTGTTGTGCGTGTGAATTTTGTACGCGGGTGGAAGGGACCTACAGTTTTATGCCGGTTCCGAACGGCAGGTTGGGAGCTTTTTTATAGGCAATTTTTACTCTCAGAGGTTTGCCATTTCCAGCTGAGAGGACAGCCACCGAAAGAGAAAATGAGTTTCCCGTTATTTTTTTTAGGTGTTACTACATGCAGTATTCGATCTTGCGTCGCTCTGCATGCGACTCGTTGGACCGCGCACTAACCAACTGAGCCACGGCGGCTGTTGGAACATAGTCAAAATTAAAACTTATCCATTGTATTCATGAGTTTGTCCGTGTTTTGGTGTCAATTCAATTACAATCCTGAAGTGAAGGAAGCATTTGTGGTCTTGTCGAGTCTTGAGCAAACTTCAAAGTCGGATTTCTCTTAAACTAGAGCCAATCCAGCCAAACGGCTGGTGGATCTCAACTCAGTATACCTATGAAAAGTCGCTCTGTAGGTCCCCTCCATGTCTGAATTTTTGAGGGTAAATTTCACGCACAGTGTTATTAACAGTGCAAAGAATCCAGAAATAGATATATCAAAACGCAAAATCTCAATGTGGTTTAGTCATGATACTGCATTACATCGTTGAAATAATTGCATTGGTCAAGCAGTTGCAGTAAATCCACAAATAACGTATTTTACATTTATACATTTTTTATTTTCTTGCTTTACTGCCGTTTTTTTTTTTGTAATTTCAAAATTAATTCATTGAAGTTGAAACTCGCTTTTTACTTAATTATTCTAGTATATTTTCACCGTTTTACGTAAAACTAATGTAGGCAAGCAAAAGAAATCCCCCCTGGGGACGACACTGATCGTTTTCTTTCATTTGCTTTAAATTAAGGCTTCTCCACCAGACCTTCAACTACCCCAACTCGTTGTTGCTGCCTCTCGACGAATGCATATACAAATATAAAAGGCAAACATTAAAGCGGCTCAAGCCATTAGGTAATCGAGAGCACAAGTCTGCAGGTAGGCAATCAATGGATTAAATGCACCTCACACCCAGCAACATACTCCACGATCCCTTCCTCCGCCTGCTCCTTTGCGCCACCGCTATGCCATGGCCAAATCCACTTAAAAGCGCGGCACACCCACCGCTTAGCTGGCGCCGCGCTGTATCGAATCTTCAAGCACCAAACAACCAGCGGCAGCCAACGCAATCGAGTCGTTCGCTCCGTGCGCACACCTACCCACTGCACGCCCACTGACTTCCGCCCGGCGCACGAGTACGCAAGCGGGCACGCGTTCAAACGCTTCGTCTGCGCCTTCTGTGATTAATTTACGGAATTTGATGGCTGAGCTTTAAGCAAATTTTTGCCTTAAAAATAAAAAAACCGAAAACACGACAACAACAACAACCAAAAAGCCCAGCGCAACGGCATTTCCGTTATTGCCGCACTAATGGCGGCAACGCGGCATAGACTGACAGATGACTGACGGACAGCAATGCGAAGCGAAAGGAAGTGAAGGGAAGGCAGCGCCAAGCCCCGAGTGGCAATGTTACGCCTCTTGAGTGGAGTGCAGAGTGAAGTGGCAGCAGCGAAGGCAGAGGCGGAGGCAGTTACAGCTGAGGCAAAAATAGATTAACGCTTCCGTGCTAGACGCTCCTTGTGCTGTCGCTAGTGCTCCCTGCCCGGCACTTCATCAACCCAGTCATCAACATCAATGACCTGAATCGATGTTTTCGTGCTTTTTGCGGCTTTTGTTTGTTTTCATTGGCCAAATGGGACCGTCGGAAGGACGTGTCGGTTGTTACGTGGCTTCTGTGCTTCATGGACTTGTGGCTTTTGTGTATTTGTTACGGCAAATGGCGGAACCACACAAACAGGTTAAAGCCAAACATCGAGTGGGCGTAGGCAGTGAGGTTATGTGCACAGTTGTGTCGCCAAACTGTCTGCCGCTGCCACACGCATTGCTTTTGGCTTTCGCGCTTTTCAAAAGCCGGCAGGAGCTGTCAATTTCGTGTAGTCATAAAGTCTTTTGTGGCTAATAGCCACTCATTGCTTTGGCAGTTCCTTGACTGCTTTTCGGAGCACCTTTTCATGCTGAGGCGACGATGGAGTTGCCAGATCCAAAGATAAAGGAAGGAAGGTCTTTAATATTTTTTGAATAACATTCGAAAAACTGCAAACGTCTCATTTGCTATGTCTGTGTTGCACAGCTCACATTCATTGCATGTTATTCGCTTGACACAGTGCCGCTCAAACTGTAGAGCCGCCCCAAACACGGCGCAAGTGCAATTTTCATAAGTAGTTCAAGCACAGCGCAACCTGCTCTACTTTCGTAAGCGCACACATGGCCTGGTCTGCGTTTAAATTGGAAACTGGTAGCTCGCAATTATTGCCATCAACCCGCTTTTGTGCTCGCTCTGACTTTTACTTTTGCCCGCCGCCACCTCCGTTTTGGTTTTGTGTGCTGGTTTGTCAACAAACTTCAAACCGCCACTAGTAGCCTACTTACAATCCACCATTCCACCAACACCATTGTCTCACCACCAGCAACAACAACAACAACAATAAAAGCAGCAGCAACAGCACTGCACTTTTAGCTGACAAGTGAAATGCCGCCATGCTGGCACACAACCTGTGGTTCAATTGCCGTGTGAGACAGTGGCAACGAAAGAGAGACAGAGAGAGAAATAAAAAACAGGAAAAAGCCACAAAAACCATGTCAATTGCAAACTAGTTACTTACTTGGCCCCCCGCACCAGCCATCGTCCACTTTGGCCGCAACTCATGCGGTTGTTTGAGGTTATGTGCTCGTATTAAGGACGGCACTGACATTTCGCAGGTTGAACCCGTGCGGCCGACAGTTGACCGCATTTCGACGAACATGCACTGCGTAATTGACACACGGGTTATTAACTCGACAAACATGCAGCGGATAGTGGCAGAAAGAAAATGTCGTAGTGAAACTGAAAAGTGACAGCTGCCAGCCTTCGAGATATTCGCTGCGTTATTCTTAAATTTTTAATGTTGTGCCGCTTTGGATTTGCTTAAATTCAATAAATACATCACCAGCCGCGCTCGAATACGTGTCGCTGCACCCTTAACCTATTTAAATAAATTTCAGACACAATGCTTGTCAAACTGTTGATGCCACGCTAGTCTGTAATTCACCTCAGCACTCGGGCAGCGTTTTCTGCTTGATTCGTTTGGTCGGTTAATATTTCAAAGCGTTGTCTATGACCCGTTGAGGTGCTTGAATAAATTTCATTGCCCTCCTTTAGGCGCTGTTCGCTCGGTGTCTGGTTGCTGTTGCTCATCTTTGGGCTTCTGCACTTTGAGTGCGTGTGTGCGTGGCCGCGCGAGTGTATTGAGCGAGTTAATCTCTTTATGTTAATTCGACTGATGCGCCTAAAAGTTCATTAATAATTCATGAGCGTCCATAAATTTGGGTGCGACGAAAGCGAAAACGTACTGCAAACTCGGCACATTTTCCCATGCTGCATGCACTCGATGGCGGGGAAATTAATTTGAAATACAAATACTTCAAATAGCTGGCGGACATGTTCTTTAGACAGTTAAGGCAAGTTGAAATTGGAGTGGTCATCAATATTTCAGAAAGACGAGAGAGCTAAACCGGAGCTGAAGGTCAGTAAATGGGGGCTCACAAGTTAAAGCAAAGAAAAACGAATACTTTCAGTGATGCCATTTTAAGCGGATATCCTAAAAACTGTTTGAAGTTGCAGACATTTTTAGTTGAAAACACTTTAATTTATTTTTTTCTCTTTTTAAAGAATTCAATATAATTTCGAAACGTTTTTCAAAAAGTTTTTTATATTGGAGAAAATAATATCATTGCCCAATAACAAAGGATTAACGCAACACTTCTGCATCAGCGCGTCCGAGTGTGCTTAACAATAATAAAACAACAACAATAAGTGTAACACTTGGCCAGCGTCAGCAAAACAATAATAACAATAGCAACAACAACAACAACTTAATTTTAATATACTCCACTTAACACACACACACACACACAAAAACTCCAAAACACTTCACTTGGCTGCATGTTGCAACATGTGATTTGAGGCTGAGTATTGCCGTTGTTGTTGTACTCGTTGCTGCAGATGACGCTCTGCCTGTTGATGATGGCGATGATGATGATGATGGCTGGGGTGTTGATGATGCCGCAGCTGCAGACATTATAAAAATCAAGCTGCACTTTGCATCGTTTACGTGCGGCAGCAATGCCGAGATGATGAGTTGGCGCTGTCGCTTTAATGTTTGTTGTATGCAAGTTCGTCGACAGTCAAGTAGCACCGACGGCAGCGATTGCGTCACTGGGGTGCAGGCATTTAACTTTGACTTTTAAGCGACTGTGAAGCGCTTTTGCTGCCATCGAGTTGTGGCTGGCAGCCGATGTGGCATGCGGCATGCGCCACATGCTGCATTTAGCTTGCAACAAAGGCAGCTGACGCTTTGCCACCTTTCGTTTTCCACACCCTATTTATTGCCTTTGATTTTTGAGTGCTTGTGTGTGAGAGTGAATGAATGTGTGTGTGTGTGTGTTTGGTTATAAAGGGTTAAAGTTGCGAAGTGAGCCCAAGTGAGCGAGTTGTGTCAAGTGTGTGCGCCCTGTTAGCCATTTTCAATTCTTATTGTTTGCGTATTCATGCGCTCACTTAGGCGCAAACAAAGATGCAATTTGAACATTTTCTGCACAGTAGGCAACAACACTCAACGCTCACCGCAGTGCCTCAGAGTCCTCCATTATTCTTCATTCATTTGTTCATTTACTCATTTGTACATTTCGTTCGGCTTTCAAAACGACAACTGTGAGTGGTTCTCGTTAATGAAAATTTGCATATAATTTGAATATAAATTAAAGCCCACATTAATCACTCATAATCTCGCACAACAATGCCAATCAAATAAATAAATACGAAGCAGTAAACATTAAATATGTGAGAAATACCTTTACACACATAAATATTTTACTGATGTTAATGTATTTTGACAACAAAATGCGCACAAATTTATTCAAAATCAATGCTTAAATATTTAATTTTTCATATATTAAATACAATAAAGCTTTATTTTGATTTTTATTATGTACAAACAAGCGAGATGACAGTTGAAATATGAACCAAAGTATGAAGTGTTGATACTTAATAACTGAAATGTACAAATTTTCAATAGGAGTTAAAAGATTTCAGACAGATAACACATGACATGTAATTATGAATTTAAAGAAATATTTCAATATTAGAGAAATGCTAAAAATTTACTAATTACTTTAAAATTTACTAATTTACTCAAATTCTCAAAATCTACAAATTTACGATTTAAATATTTTGAACAAACTTGTTTTTGAACAAGTCTTTTGGTCCTTTAAAAAAATGTTAATATTAGAAAAATGCTTATAATTTACAAATTTACAATTTCAATATTTAACATAAGCTCGAAGTCATTTAATAACAGATGACATGTACTTAAAATTTTTTTTTTTAATTTCAATGTTAGAAAAATGCTTGATAAAATTTGCAGTTTATATAAAATTTAGTGGCTTTTGAAGTTAGTTTTCTACGTCTTACAACAATTTAGAGTTCACAGTTCAGATAATAATATTTAGTTTAAACATTAAAGGAAGAGCAATGATGATAAGTTAAACCCTACTACGTCCCAACATTGAAGAAACGTTGATGAATCGACGGACATAGTGAAGTTTTAATTGTCACCACTGACCTTTCAGCCCATTAAACCATCATTCAACAAAGAAACAGAATAAAGGAAAGGAAACATTTTGAAGCAAAAGTTTCATAAACACATCTGAATAAACAAATTTTGTTTAGAAACATTGCAGCAAAATCGAAGAAAAACTTTAAAAGAAAAAGTTTCATAAGCAAATCTAAATTGTTAATTTTTTTTAAATAGATTGCAGCACAATCGAAGAACTCAAACTCAAAACAAAAATGTTTTATTAAAATAATATTTCAATTAAATTGAATAAAAATTCTGAATCTTACAATGAAAGCTTGTGTAACAAAGAACAAAAAACCAGTTCAAAAAAGCCTTTAAAACACTCAACGTGTGTGCAAATTATCATTAATTAATTGTGTGCAAATTATCATTAATTAATTAAAGAAAAAATATGAAAAAATTTAAATAGAAGAAACAGCACAGCGCCACCAGGAAATGAGTCAAGCCATAACAATAACAGCAGAGTAATTGTTATTTTCTGGCGTCGGTCCGACATGAATGCTGGCGAGTGCACTAATGAACGCGACGCCGCTCTTCCAATGGACTCAAGTGCAGCAAATGACAGCAACTGTCAGTGGCAGTGCAACCGTAACAAAAACCATACAAATACCGCAGCAGCGTGTTTTCATTGTCAACTGTTTGCCATATGCCGCCACTGGCAGTCGACACGCTCCCCACGCGTCACCGCTCAATTCTTTGGCTCTCTACCTCACTGGCTTTTTCTTCACTGATTGCATAATTGTCTTCTTTATTGTGTTATTTTTTTTAATGGTGTCCATTGTTTTTGCTGCGTTCGTTTTATGGCAAAAATAAAAATCATTAATTAAATGCGAAACGAGCGTATTAAAGCCGAGATCCGTCCATTATGGCTGTATCATAATAATTTTAATACAAATGTATGCGAGTGAACGAATGAACGGATAAAGAGATGAAGAGTAAAAGAAATTAACTGAAAAAAAGTTTTCCCAACACTTAACTGCAGCAAAAAGAAAAAAAAATAAGAATTGCAATGATTGTGAGAACAACTTGCTGGGATATTTCAATATGGGAAGTAATCCAGAAATGGAATAACAAGAAAAAGCTATTAAAATATGGAAGCAGTCACTGAAGTTGGTTCTTCCGGTCAACAGTGGTAAGAATGTGGAAACCTTGAAATGTTGTAAATCAAAGTTGTGTTTTTCTTACTTGAATTCAACCTGCTTGAACTTTTCGAGTTTGTATTCAATGTAGCAAAAATTTGTTAACTCTTTCGATACAGCTTTTTACTGGTGAAAGTTAAAATTTTAAATTTTACGTTTTAGGCTTCTATGTGATTATATTAGCAACAATCCATAAGAAATTTTTAAATTTTGTTACTCGGACCTTATATTTTTGAGTGTTTTTCTATGAAAGCAACCGCATCTTTGTGGCTGTAATAATTACTAAAACATTTTACGCATAACGAAAATTTGAATATTTCTTAATTTACTTCAGCCAAAATTAAAAAAAAAAGTATCTAAATTGAAAGAAAACGTCAAATTAAAAAGTTATCTAATTTTTTCTGCTTCTCTTTCCTTTATGTCTATGTCAAGATGTACCATTAAAAAACGTGTATACTTCTCTTCTCAAAACTTAATAATTCAGTTTATTAATTTCGTATTTTTTCTAAATCTTCAAATTATTCTAAGGAACAACAAAAAAATGTATTCTTGCAACCATAAAGTATGCAGAAGTCCACAAAGTAGCATGTTGCCATATGGCAACAAAATAGCGAAAGGGTTAAGGAATGTCCAATTTGTTCAGAAATGGGACAAAAGTTAAGAAGAAGCAGCTGAAAAGTAAAAGAATTTATCTAGAGAATTTAGCTAGAATCTTTTAACAACATCAAAACTAAGAAGAAGAAAACAAACTTCAAAGCTGGATTCATCTCATCTTAACATATATCAACTTTCTTGATGAATTAAAATTTTTAAGAATATGTGTGGAGAATGTTGCAGGTATGTATATGTCAAAATATGGTTTACAAAAATGCAGTTGATATATCGAAAAATTCAGATTTATGTAAAAAAATTTTATAGAATTTGTTAAAATTTGGAGCATCCCAGGATATTAGAATGTTGCAGATGTATGTCAAGAAATGGTACACAAATTAGGAAGATTCAGTTCATATATCGAAATATTCAGTTATATGTCAAGAAATAGATAAAAATCAGAAAAATTCAATTGATATATTAAAAAATTCAGATATATGTCAAAAATTATAAGTGTAAAAGGCATGACAACTCTATTGATTTTTAAAAAAGAAACATTTTTAGCTTCTCAAACCCCGGATCAGCTTCATCTGTAACCAACTTCCTTGAGCAACTAAGACCTGAGCTGAACGTTGCTGATATATGTATGTCGAAAAGCGGTATAAAAAGTAAAAAAGCATCAGTTCATGTATAAAAAGTTTCTAAAAAAACGTTGAAATTTGGACTTTTTTCAATAAATCAAAAAGAGATAAGCATCAAAACCCGATAAGCCTCAACTGATATCAACTTCCTTCAGCTTTTCGGCATATGTTGAATGTTGCAGATATTTCTCTCCTTCGCTGCAAGAACGTCATAACTCAAAACTACATCATTCCGAGAAAATTCAATTTTAAAGTTTACCATTACAGGCATTTCAAGGTATCAAAAAATGTTCATGTCGTCTTATGAGCAAAGTATTGAATATTTTGCATAGTGGTTTTGACAGACTATGCAGATACACAAAGGGTTGCCATAAAATGAAAAAAAAAATTTTTTTTGAGTTATGCCGTTCTTGCAGCGAAGGAGCGATTTGTTCAGAAGTGGTATAAAAGTAAAGGCAGCCAGTTGAAATATGAAAAACTTTACTACAGGTTGCTCAAATTTTGAGAGCTCAAAAAACCTAGAAGAAAGAAGCCATCATTCCCCAATTACTTTCATCTGAAAAGAATTTTCTTGTGATTTTGGAAATGTGCTTTCTAGTTATGATGAAAGTTGTATACTTATTTTGAAAAGATATTCATTTAACCATTGCGAAGAACTGTATAATTTTCAACTTTCGCAATAAAACTGAACAGGACACTCATCAAAATCGAGTTGATCTCATCTGCTAGCAACTGACTCGAACCTTTTCAATCTGTGACAGAAGTTGATATATACACACACACATATTTATATATTCACCACATGCAGACACTCCACTCTGGCGCAGCTCTGGAGTCGTGTTGCCGTGGACATAAATATTAACGTTGCCTTAACCCTAATCCGTCGTTCGGGTGATTTTTCACCCATTTTCAACTTTGAGATGCTATAACTTTCCTATATATTTATCAAAATGATTAAGGTTTCTTGTATTTGTAGCAAACCAATATAAGTTTTAGAATTTATCTACAACATATTGATTATTTGATTATAACGGTGATTACAAAAAAAGTTACGTGGGCGACGTTCGGGTGATACACTCCGGGCCACCAGAATAGGTTCACATTTTTTTCTGGAGGAAAATGAGTAGTGTTCTTACAAAACACAGTTTTACCTCATTTATTGGTATCAATATGTTCAAGGCATCTTTTGTAAACCTACCTGTACAAAACACAATTTGACATTTATTTCATTTTTCTTTTTTGGCCCACTTTTGTAAAGTGAACCCCAAAACTGAGTACATTTTAGTGGGCCACCAGAATAGGTTCACTCTGAAAATTAAGATTGAAACAGTGGTAAATGCAAATAATATGGACTGTTTGGTAAACAACACTTAAATTTATTGATTTTAAAAGCGAGTATGGCCACCTTTATTTAGTATGGCTTCAAAAGTTCGCGTCAACATTGACTCGTATAAAGACTTAATTAAATCTAGAGAAATAGTCTCCCACGCTGCTTCAATGGCACCAATAAGTTCATCCTTGTTGTCGAACTGGCGTCCGAAGGCATAGACCTTCCTCACCAACTATCCCCATACGTTTTCAATTATATTAAAATCAGGAAAATAGGGGGCCCGCTCCAGCTGATCAAAGTTTTGGTGCATCAACCACTGCTTCACGACCCGTAAAGTATGGATGGGTGCATTGTCCTGCTGGAATATCCACTTAATGGGACCAAACAAGTCAGACAATTGTGGAAAAACTCTCTCAAGTATGGTTTTATAGCCCATTACCGCCATTCTGGCTGTTTGAAATTTCAGCTTGACAGTTCCGTAGTAGGAAATCGCTCCCCATACCATAATTCCACCTTCTCAACCATGGTGGCGTGTTAAAAAGCGTTCCTTTTTTCTAAGGTCATGGAAATACAAATTGTATTCATCGGGTCCATCAAGATTAAACCGTTTTTCGCCCGAAAACTCGACGTACTTCCATTTGTCGTTCCATGCCATATGATTTTTGCGAAATTCCAAATGGTTTTCTTGGCGCTGAGCAGTTAGCGGTGGTTCTTTTTGCAGTTTTTTTTCTTTTTTGGTTGGGGACATTCCGAATGACACGTTTGATCGTAGAATACCTTGCAGAAAGTCCAGTTTTAGCCTTGATTTTGGCAACTGAGTCAGCGGAATATGAAGCACATCGCAGTATGGCACGCTTGTCTGCACGTTGTCACCGAATGCGTGCAGCCTTTCATGTTTTTTCCATTAGTGCTTTTATTTCGCAAATAATTGCTCACCACATTTTGACTTCTGTTTATTTTAAACGCTATTTTATGCAAAGAATAATTTTCGCTTTCAAGCACTTTAATTTGGGCGATTTCATCGGAAGTTAGAGCTTTTCCGTGACCCATTTTCATACAAACGTTAAAAAAAACATTTAATGGAATGATCAAATTTAGTTTTGCTCCTAAAAGTCCCGTTATTCGCCAAAAAAGCAGCGATTTTGAATGTGAACCTATTCTGGTGGCCCACTAAAATGTACTCAGTTTTGGGGTTCACTTTACAAAAGTGGGCTAAAAACAAAAAATGAAATAAATGTCAAATTGTGTTTTGTACAGGTAGGTTCACAATAGATGCCTTGAACATCTTGATACCAATAAATGAGGTAAATCTGTGTTTTGTAAGAACACTACTCATTTTCCTCCAGAAAAAAATGTGAACCTATTCTGGTGGCCCGGAGTGTATTTCACCCATATACAAATTGTATAGAAATCCAACGCAACACATACAGAAAATGCCATAAGATTACGTCTGTGGATTTGCTTTTATAGGCAAAACCTTTTTATGGATCAATGGGCCTCCTCAACGGAAAAGTAGGAGCCAATTATTTTATTTCAACTAAAGTTGGTATAACTCGTTATGCTTGAAGTCGTGTGTCAGTAATAAAAGATGCTAATGAAGACCAATGTTAAAGATATTAACTGACAAAACTAATGTTGAAGGTTTGCGAGTTTTTGGCAGTGCATGGATCAGCGTTGGTGATATTCAGGCATAGTTTGGTATTTCAATTTTGAGTGGTGTTTATAAGTCGAATGGAGAATATCTTGATAATCTGTAGAGTTACACAACAGGCAGACCAATTTTTCGTTCTATCGGTGACAAAACCATTCGCCAAGAACGTAACGATTGTAATCAAGAATGAAGTTCGTTAACACCCATAAGAGATATATGAGAAACGTGGGTTTAGCGACAACTGCTATGTACGTCCTATGAAAAGGGCATACTAAGTTAACAAGAGGAAGATGCCCCTTTGAGCACTTTTCATCATAACCAGGATATGTGGGTGACAAAAAATTACCCGAAATTATATCGTTTTACAATAAGTCAAAAGCAGTAGTTGACACTTAAGACCAATTGATTGTTCACTAACTATACCGTCAAGCGAAAAACTAATCGCTCTCGATTCCATCTGGATCGCTTGTACAAAAAGTACAAGCGGCGAATTTTTCTTGAAGACTTAGATTTTAGTTTAGTAAAGTTAAAGAATTTGCGTAGAGCAACGTAAGCGAAAGGAAAATCTTCATGCTGACTTCTTATCTCAATACAGCCATTTTTGCAAACCTTGTCAGAAAATCAGAGCGTAAAAAAGTAAAAGAATTATTGGGACACGGCGCCAATTTGATATCAAAAACGATCAAGAGACATATTCTGCTTGCAATTCCTGAAAAAAGTATACTTGTGGTGAACACAAAGTTTTAGTTAACTACTGCCCTTCCTTGCCCCCTTTCCCCATCCGATTGAAATGAGTGCTGTAACATATGTTCGAAAAACAGTATTATATACACATTTAAAAACGGGTGAAATTTGTGGTATATCACAACGGGTCTCATAATATGCCTCCGAGTGGGTCTCTTACCGAGGCACCCATAATAACCTAACCTAACCTAGTTGCCCTAATTGCCAAAAAATATAGAAAAATTTGTCAACTTATTTATCTGTATGATAACAAAGATAATAAAGATTAAATATACTTATTTTACTTATTTTTTATTATAATTGGTCAAAAAATTCATGAAAACAATGCAAAGTACCATATGGGTGAAATATCACCCGAACATCTTATGTGTGAGTTTTTTTGAACGTCGGATGAGGGTTAAGAAAATTCCTCAGCATGCTCAGCTGCGACGAGTACGCACCGCAGCTCGATGCTTTGTTTATGTATGCACAAAAGCCGGAAATGTGGCCGAGCTGTCGCCCGGCCTGGCAACGTTGATGCCTGCAATCAAGCCAAAGTTGCCAGCAACACGGCCATGCACTGTGGTGCAGCAGCAGCAGACGTTGCTGTTCACCAGTAATTACGAATTAAATTAACTCGCTACACCGAGCACACAAACGGCTCGGCTAGTGGTGACAATGTCGGCGCTGTCGGCCGTTGCAGCCGATATTGGGCCGGCTTTGGACAATTAATGAGCTCGTGTTGGGTTAGCAGATGCCATGGGCATAATCGCACACACACACACACACACACACACACACACACACACACAGAGGCAGAAGGACGAGAAACAAAAACGAGCGCAGCAAGAATCAGTTGGAAGTTGTCATCACTAGACAAAGACATCTTTGTGGACTCATTGTCGCAGCTCGACGCAACTCTCCCAGCGCAAACAGCAGCTGAAAAGTTAATTGCTACTCTAGTAAATGCCTGTGACGCTTCTATGCAACGGAAAAGGCCCAGCAACAGGCATGCTCCGGTCTATTGGTGGAACGAGTCTATTGCAGAGATTCGCGGGGAATGCAACCGCGCTCGAAGAAAATGTCAAAGAGCAAGACAGAGCGCCAGCTTCCGCGAGCTGCAAGCTGAGCATAGAAAACTCAGGAAAAAGTTTAAAAAAGCAGTAGTCGAGAGTAAACGGCAATGTTTCCAAAAACTTTGTGATGACACAGAAAACAACCCGTGGGGCCTAGGGTATAAGATAGTCACCAAAAAATTGAAAGGATGCAAACAAGCCCAGCCGACATGCCCAACTCTCTTGGCAAATATTGTGTACACTCTGTTTCCTAGCCAGGCGGATTTCGTGCGCGAAGACTTCGGCGACAAGGAAATGGAGTTTCCAGAAGTGACAGACGACGAGATATTAGAGGCTGCAGGAAAGCTCCAGGACAGGAAAGCACCTGGGCCAGACGGAATCCCAAACTCCGTGCTGAAAATCGCTGCAAAGGAAAGAACGATGCTATTTACAGCAGTATTTAATAAATGCTTTGCGGAAGGGGTATTCCCGAACATTTGGAAACGGCAAAGATTGGTTCTCCTACCAAAATCCGACAAGCCAGCAGCTGATCCATCCGCATATCGGCCCATTTGCATGCTGGACACGGCTGGAAAGGTACTGGAAAAGATTATTGCAAATCGTCTCTCAGCCGCAGTCGATGACAACGGAGGACTGGCTGAAATGCAATTTGGGTTTAGAAAAGGCAGGTCCACAATCGACGCAGTGAAGATTGCCACGGACCTAGCGCGAAAAGCTATTAGTGGTGAACGCTGGATGGGGGGTACAAAAAAGTACTGCCTAATAGTAACCTTGGACATAAAGAATGCTTTCAACACAGCGAACTGGGCACAAATTACGGAAATCATGAGAAGGAGAAACATTCCTAAGTATCTACGAAGGCTGATTGAAAGTTATTTCACAAACAGGCAGCTCTTCTATGAGTCCAAAGTCGGCTGCAAGAAGTACAATGTGACTGGTGGAGTGCCCCAAGGCTCAGTACTAGGGCCCCTGCTTTGGAATATCATGTACGACGGAGTGTTGAGACTAAATATTCCTAGCGAAGCAAAAATTATTGGTTTTGCAGACGACATAGCGGTCGTTATAGTGGCAAAACACACACGCGACATTGTGCGGATCACAAATGAAACGGTGCAGATAATCCAGTCGTGGCTGGGGAACGCAATGTTGAAGCTGGCAGAACACAAAACTGAAGCAGTTCTGATTTCTAGCCGGAAAAAGCTAGAAACAGTAACAATAAAGGTCGGTGAACACAACATCACGTCAAAGCCAGTGGTAAAATATCTCGGGATATTAAGTGATTCAAGGCTTTCGTACAAAAACCACCTCGAGAATGCAAGCAAAAAAGCGGCCAAAACAGCCGCAGGCCTAGCAAGACTAATGGCCAACACAAAGGGCCCAAGGCAAAGACAGCAGACAGACAGCTACTGGCTGGAGTAGTAAAAAGCACACTTCTGTATGGATCCCCAATATGGCACCAGGCGCTAAACCACAGATCTTATGGTAGAGAGGCGAGATCAGCCTATCGCCTGTGCGCCCTCCGCGTGTGTTCTGCCTTTCGCACAGTCTCAGAGGATGCGGCGCTGGTTATAGCGGGAATGTGCCCATTCGACATCCTGGCGCAAGAGTCGGCGCAGCAAGCCCCTGCGGGTCAGCGACGGAAGGACTTCCGCGACGAGCTGCGGCGCAGCAGTACGCAGAAATGGCAACACCAGTGGAACACGGCGCAGAACGGACGCTGGACACATCGCTTGATCCCGGACCTTAAAGGCTGGATCAACAGAAAGTGGGGAGAAGTAGACTTCTACTTAACCCAAATATTAAGTGGACATGGGTGCTTCCGGGCTTACCTTTACCGGTTCAAAAGGGACTCCTCGCCATTCTGCGAAATTTGTACGGAGGTAGATGAGGACGCTTTTCATGTCTTCTTTGTATGTCCTCGGTTCAATAGGGATCGACAGGAACTATCGGCGGTTTTCGGTGAGCAACCGACGCCGGAAAACTTGATAGCCCATATGACGTCAGCAAAAGCGAAATGGGACGCAGCCTGTAATATGGCAGCTGAGGTCATTGCGGTTTTGCGGGGTGCTGAAAGACAGCGCAACAGATGTAGGTAGTAAAAAATCATACTCGTACTGTGACCACGTCGAACAATTGACAGACGATTGAGCCTAGCGCTTAAACCCTCCTCCCGACGAAAAACCTAACGGTAGTACCGGGCGGGCTAAAGGACGAGAAAGAGGTGGTTTTAGTGAGGTTAAAGTCCCACACTGACGGGGTTTTTGGCTTTAGATGCTTTCCATCTCTATAATAAAAAAAAAAAAAAACAAAAAAAAAAAGGACGAGAAACATCAGGGCGTTGGACACACCGCCTTATACCCGACTTAAAAGTGTGGATCGGCAGGGCAGGCGGAGAGGTGGACTACTACCTGACCCAAATTATGAGTGGCCACGGGTGCTTTAGAGCTTACCTGCACCGGTGTAAACGGGAAAATTCTCCCTACTGCGACGCCTGTGAAAATCTGGAGGAAGATGCCTACCACGTTTTCTTTATCTGCCCACGTTTTGACACGCTGCGCGAGAGCTTGGCCGACTCCTTCGGCGAGCGGCCAACACCAGAGAACTTGGTGACGCAAATGACGTCGTCGTCAGAAAAGTGGAACGCAGCGTGCAACATGGCGGCCAGTGTTATTACTGGTCTTAGAGTGGCAGAAAGATGGCGAAACCGGAGGTAATTGTAGGTAGTATAAGAACTGTTGACGAGTATGAACTATAACGGACGATTCAGCTTAGTGCTAAACCCTCCTCCCGACGAAAAACCTGACGGTAGTACCGGGTGGGCCAAAGGACGAGAAAGAGGTGGTTTTAGTGAGGTTAAAGTCCCACACTGACGGGGTTTCGGCTTTCGATGCTTTCCATCTCTATAATAAAAAAAAAAAAAACACACACAGGCAGACTCACACGCAACAGTGACAAAGCGGCGCCAGTGCGCAACGGTGACCGAGCGTTGCCTGCATTTGCGTGTTGCATGCTGCGGTGCGGAATTTAGTTTTGGTGTTGCACCTTTTTCCATGTCGTTTAGAAATTCGTTTTGCTGCAAAATTGCTATGCGAAGCGGAATACAACAGCAGGCGCTCGCAATCACGCACACATACACACACATTAAAACACGCGTGAGGTGTGAGTGACTGGCGTGGAGAATATTTCGAAATGGCTGCAACGCTTTTGCCTGAGCGCGTTTGCTCGTTTGTCGGTGCAGTAAAATGCACATAAACACCCACACACACACACAAAACACACATATTCGCGTTATGCAAATGTCGCCCATTGGCTGTGGCGACGGCATCGATGCCGTTTGCCGTTTGTAAAGACAAAACCAAAATTGAATGCGGCGTTGATTTGATGGAAATTTGATTGAAATTTGTCGGTTTGTTTAGTTGAATTGTCAACGCGTGTGTCGTGTTGCCACTTTCATTGCCATTTTCCACCCAAATCCAAATCGAATTTCGTGACAAATTGCTGACATTTCACCAGATTTTGTGGCTAATTTTGCAATTAGCGCGATTGATGGTTGCTGTGGCGAACAGGCGAAGACTCGACTGTCGCAGGAATCAAAAACGTTGACTGCATTAAGCGGTTTTTGATTGAAGCTCATAATTTAGGTTGCTGGCAAGGCGAACTCATACCAGGTGATAGCGTTAAATGAGGCGAATTGATTTTTTTTTGTGGTGGAAAAGGTCTAGATTGTCAAAGTGCCTGTGTAAAACTTTGACAGTTTAAAATGAAAAAGCAAGCTTTGTTCTGATTGGCTGATTTTGACAATCTAAACCCAGAAAACAAAAACAAAATACATTGAAATTTTGTTGCTGTCCTTACGCTATCACCTGGTATGAATTCGCCTTGGTTGCTGGGGTTTTATTGAAAACGCACATCAAAGTCAGCATTCGAGTTTCATTCACTGCGATCTCTTAAAGTTGAGTACGTCGCGTCTCCTAAACTCCTTACACGCACTTTCACTCCCACGTGCGGCAGTTTATTTGTCGAAGTGACACTGTAAACATGCCATAAGTGTCAAAATCACTTTATAAAAGACTACATACAAAGCGCACGCACACAGCCGCAGCCAGACAGCAGACAGACAAACGCGTGTGCCAAACGTCGTTCTACGCCATTCGACTTGGCTCGATTGCAATGTTGCAGCCGCTCGCACCCGAACCCAGGCACCGGCCGGAACTGCGAAGCCGCAATGAAAATATTTGCACGCACGCTGCATTGTGCACGACAGATGCGAGGCGGTCCTGTGTGGCGGAAATGGAAGTGAGTGTATGGGACGACACAGCGTTGCGTGCATGCGTCCACTTCGGCGAAAGCTTCGCTGGCTGGTATAACGTGAAGCGATCAAAGTTGCAGTTGTTGGGAGTTGGAGACGAGGGGCAAAGGAATGTAAGCACGTTTGGGTGCATGAAAAGCACTAACGGTTGAAGTAGATAGAGGCGCCATTGGGTGGGGACGCCTGCTACAATGGGCAAATATCTACATTGAGGCAGACAGGACAGAACATCATAGGACAAGTCAAG
Source organism: Melieria omissa (assembly GCA_963971225.1). NCBI lineage: Eukaryota > Metazoa > Arthropoda > Insecta > Diptera > Ulidiidae > Melieria > Melieria omissa. The sequence continues at coordinate 59,292,245 of OZ020268.1, forward strand.
GAACAGACGTATTTATAATTAAATACACTCGTCAACCATTCAAACATTCCAGGTAGGTACTTGGATATCATCGAAGTTGGCAAATACAATAGCAACAATACAACAATAACAAAAACAACAACATTGTGGTAACACATTCTCTAACCTGCACGACAAACAACTCTCCTTACTCCGCGCCCTGCAGCGCTGCCAATGACAATGATAAAGTACACTTTGAATTTGATATGAAAGCGCTCGCTGTTGTTGTTATTGTTGTTGTTATATCTGTTGTTTGCCTGTTGGTGTGTTGTCGTTGCCTGTGCCGCGTTGTTGGAATTATGCGCTCAAACACTCGAAGCAGCTGGAACAAATGTCCAGGTTGGCGCGTCGACGCTTAGGACATTTGTGATTTATTGGCTGCGCCGCTTGTAGTTCAGATGTGTTTGTGTGTGTGTGAGTGAATAGGAATTTGCTGTGCAAATATTTGCAAATTTTCACATCAGCCGCAAATTTGCGCTGCTGCAGTGGAATGTTTTAATTGTTCTTTCGTACGTTTTAATTAAAATTGCTTTCAATGATGTTGACTTTTTTATTATTGTTTTTCGAAAAAATCGCTTTGAGGAGGTGAGTGAATTGTTCTGTAAACTTTATATTTGCTTGTATAAGTTAAATTTTTTCAATTATGTATTGGTTTTGTAAAAATTTAAATGCAAAGAGAAACAAATTAATTAATTAATTAATTTAATTAAAAATGCTTCAAATATGTAAAACATGGTTTGGTAGAAAAATTAATAAAAAATCACACGCAAACAATAAAAGTATAAATAAATTAAAATAAACATAAATAACCAAAACTGAGTTTATATTTAAATAGACATAAAACATAATAAACAACCAAAACTGAGTTTATATTTAATTAGAGAAATAGTTACTAGTTCACTTCTTCTTACTAGGTAACAATTTTATATAATACAATATTTTTATTAAACGATATACTTATTATAAATATTTTGATTTGCAATTTTTTGAATATTTAGTTTTGTAATTACAAGATTTTATTTTTTTGTATATTTCGATTTTTTATTATTTAGTATTTAAGTAATTTAGTTTTAATTTTTTTAATTAAATTCTTTTTAATTTTCGTATTCACAAAAATTATTTTGTGGTATTTTTATTTTAGGTTTTGTGTGTTTTTCCAACAATTTCGTAACAAATAATTGCATAGAAACTATCCTTTTGTAATGAAATTTGTTGAAAACATTCAAAAAATTGCTTACATGTAATTTAGTTTTAATTTTTCATTTTAATTAAATTTTTATTTTTTTTATTTACAAAAATTTTTTTTGTTATAGTTTTTGTATTTTTATTTTAAATTTTGTGTTTTTCCAACTATTTTATGACAAATAATTTCATAAGAAACTATAATTTTGTAATGAAATTTGTTGCGAAAATGCAAAAAATTGCTTACAAAATTACCAAATGCGATTAATGCAAATCACTTGGGGCTCATACTGTCAAAATCAGGCGCCAACTTTACGTGCTAAGCACTCGGATTCGATATTAAAATCCGCATTGTAATTAATTAAAATTAAGCCGCTGCACTGTGTACCGCATAAAATGATTTACAATTTACACACAGCGCTGCAAGTTGCCAATAAAGGCGCGTAAATGCAGAAAGCTGCAGGCATACAAATTACCATAATTCCCCCCGAACGGATAATGGCGGCGGTAGCATTTGCATAAAGCACCGCATTTGTGCGGCGAACTGTTGCAACAGCTGTTGTGAGGAGACTGGTGCAGAACACAGGATGTAGGAGATGGTCACAGAGAGAGAGAGAGAAAGAGCGACAGAAATGAGTCGAAGCAGGCCAAATGACCAGTGCTTATTGTAAGCCAATGTTATTTTAATTAAAGGATAATAACAAATAAACCATACCACACCAAAAACAGTAAAAGAAAAGGATTAAAAAAAGTAGCTGATAAAAATATGGAAACAATTTACCTTGGCAATATGAGAAATGATATTTTACGAGTAACTTAGTGGAATTGTTTGGCAGTTTGAATAGTCTAAGGGACGTTTTCTCAACTTACCTTTAACTTAAGAGTTCACTTTGTCGGGCCAATAAACCAATAAGTATTTTCGTTTTCTCAACCGCTTGTTAAGCTATCCTCCCGATAAAACTTACCGGTCAGATTGAGTGCCTGTTAAACTTTAAAGTGAACTTTAAGTGGAAATGGTGCCAAGTACATGCATGTTTGTTTACAAACAAAAAACAGCTGGTTATGAAATTATAATTTAAAATGAAATTTGAATTTGAGGTATGGAAAATAGCCGTGTTTTTATATACATGCACTGGAAGACGCTTTTGAAGGTACGGAGTCGCAAAATAGAACATATAACAGCCTACAGCCCAGAATCGTTCCAATTTTTCCAGACACACTGCTGACATTTCCAATCGCTGCTGGGCCGCCACCTGTGCGATACGTCTCGCTCTTCTCCGCTGCAAGTTCCAGCTTCGACTTGCGCTTTAAGCTGTCGACCTTGTCTCTCAACGATTTCCAACGTCGCGACACGCCCCATTTGGCAGTAAAAGCATCAGCAAGATTTTGCCAGCAAAATTGTTCTTTTTTCCTTAAAAAATACAGGGTTTTTCATTTCGAACCGAAAACTTTGGCAGCCCTGCGTTCGACAACCGCAGCTGTCATCTGTCGTTGCATTGTGTTAATATTGTAGTTTAGTGTTTGCCATTTATGAAAATGGACTGATTTAGCATCGCTCAACGTGTAAACATAGTAAAAATTCACTAAAAATCTGGTGAAAATTTGAGCACCACTTTTCGCGCACTAAGGAAGGATTTCGGACGTTACGGAAGGCCTGTTTTGTCAACAATTTCGGATTTATTGCCGAATTCGAACGAACTGGTTCTGTACAAGATCTACAGAGGCCAATACGTAATCGCCCTGCTCGTTCGGCAGAAAATATTGCTGCTTCACCGGCGTTCACAACAATGGGACATCTCCATCACCTCAATTTGGCGTATTTTGCATTTGGATTTGCATCTTCATCCATACAAAGTTCAGTTGGTGCAGAAATTGGAGCCGGGAGATCAAAGAAAGCGTCGTAACTAGGCCGAATAGGTGCTTGAAAAACAGTCCGAAAATCCAAATTATTCGCGCAAAATTTTCTTCAGCGATGAAGCACATTTTCACCTCGGTGGTTACGTTAATAGTCAAAATAGTTAATAGTCAAAATTGTCGTGTGTGGGGCTCAGATCGATTCTTAACGTTATGGCCGTATGATAACCGCGATGGCCAGCGATCGAAGATATGGAAGTGGAGGAGATGTGGTTTCAACAGGACGGCGCTACATGCCACACAACACGACTGAACATGACAGAATTGCGAACCAGGTTCGATGAACACATAATTTCGCGTTTTGGTGATGCCAATTGGCCGTCAAGATCGTGCGATCTGAACCCTTTGGACTTTTTTCTTTGGGGCTACGGGAAAGATCAAGTCTTTGCAGACAATCCGCAGACTCTGGAGCATTTGAGGGACAACATACGTGCAGTTCTTGGCGCCTTACAGCCTGCTATATGTAAAAAAGCCATCGATAATTACCTAAAAAGAATTGAGGTGTGCCAGCCTGCTCGTGGCAGTCATTTGAATGATGTCATATTCCATTACTAATGGCACAAACCAAATATTATTTTGATAATAAAGTTTCATCAAAATTTAAATTTTAATTTTTTTTTTCTTTATTTACTTTTTCGGCTCATGAAAAACCCTGTAATTATAATTTTTCATAAACTGGTGATTTATTTTTATCAGGCAGTTGAGAAAACGAAAATAGTTACCGGGCACTTTAAAGTGAGGAATAATTTTTTGGCCCGATAGCTAAAGGTCACTTTATCGGTTAGTTGAGAAAACGGCCCTAACTGTTTGAATAAGACTTGAAACAGCTGCTGAGAGGCTTTGTTCAAAGTTATCTTTTAACATAGATTTTCGCTGTTTTGTTGTGAAATAATTACATCATGTGACCCATTTTCTGGAAGGTGAAGAGTTCTAGTGCATGACGAGCCATATGTTGCCAGCTCTTCTAGTTGAGAAACTATAGGCATTTGAACAAGTTTTAAGAAGTCGGCTTTGTTCAAAGTAGCCATTTAATACATATTATCTTAGGTTCTCTGTGGCAGAAGGGCATTTTCTGAAAGCTGAAGAGTTTTACTAAATAATGAGCCGTATTTTTTTGTAGCTCTTCTGGTTTCGCAATTATAGGCATTTAAACTAGTTTTAAGATGTCAACTTTGCTTAACAGTTATCTTTTTTTGTATTAACTTGAATAAACTTAAAGTTCTGTGCTTATTAAAATAGGAGTTTTAAATGTAATGCATTTTTTCCTTGCACAATTAAATCTATCTTTTAATAGCAATTTTAGTCCGCTTTTGTTTGTCAATTAATTTTTTTTTTAATTAAATTCAACTTAACTCAGTTTTGTATTTTCACCCGTCCATTCATCTACAAAGTGAAAAATTGCCATTGTATAATTAAAGACGTATTCTGCATTTGTGTGTTCGCTGCAGTTAATCGCTTTTATGTCTGTTTGTTCAATTAGGATTTTTATTTTAATTTTTGTGGTTATGGTTTTTGTGTGCATGCAGTTGAAATGCTTTTGAATAATATCACAGAATAAATAGTATACAGAAGGCGCATCTGAAATAATTTTGCGATTTCATTTCAGACGCGGGCGGGAAGCAACAAAGGTGAGGAAAATGTAAAGGGAACCGAGAGAGTAAGCGCGAATTGATGTACAGTGTACATCAATTCACGTGTGTACATTGTACACGCATAGATTCGATGGTTTTGGGCAGCGATTAAGCGATGTGAAACTGGGAGAGTAAGCCGATTTTTGTGCGTTTTTTGCAATTCACGTACACAGTCTGTGTGTGCTGACAGTTATCAGCTCTTCACTGTTTTCGCTCTTTTCCCGATATTAGAGATTAGGGATTCCTTTAAATTATTTGCTTGAAAAATATACCAAAGAACATAAAGGTAATCGAATATGACAGGGTCAATTGCCGTCCTTTTTATTTCGCATTTCTTCATTTAGCGAATCTCTAACGATCAGATCAGATCAGGTATGCTTTTGGTGCTAAATGCTCTAGTTTGATCGCAGGGTTGTTTTTTTGGATGCAGCTTATAAAATCTTAATTTAATTAAATTAAAAGCATACCCAAAGATTATTTTGACGCTTTTGGTAAATACGAAATGGCACCAAAAATATACAAATAAAAAGAAAAATTTCTTTGGTCACAAAAAATGACTCACACCAGCAACTCTAGAAATTTGAAATGAACAAGAACAGCAACCCCGTTTTAGAAATTTATATGGAGGAAAAACTACGTTCCTGATCAAACTTGGGCCTACTAGTAGCCTACTAGTCTGATTGTTGTGTGTATGTGTGTGTCTTGGTTGTTCCAATATTTTTACACATATATTTATTTTCATTGTAGCCATTTGTACTTTTTACATCTCTTTTTACAAGCAGACCAAAAGAATTAATAAAATCCATTGAATTTGAATAGTACTTGTTATGGTGAACCCGATCTACGAAAACAAACACACAAATTTCCTTTTGGTTGTAGATTTATTATAATTAATCTCAACGTTCTTTTGCTTAGAAAACCGTTTTTAATATGTTTGAATTCCCGACCGGATTTTATCCGGTATTTTGCCGCTGTTCCGTACGCGTCGACTCCCGTGTTTCGTGCCTACTCCCGGTGCTGCCCTTTCATATCTTGCATGCGGCGTTGCCACCTGCCATGGGTTGCCGTGCACCCTCTTCCCTACACTCTCCCCCCCGGTGAATCACCCTGGGATTCACCCTCAACAAGCAACACTGCCAATTTTGTTGCGGGATGACGGATGATTCCCGTCACTGTTCTCACTTCCGCGAACCGCGTCTGCCCATCTTCGGTGGGAAACACCTTTACTACTACACCTTTGCGCCATTGACTGCGCGGTTGGCTGGCGTCACACACTAGGACTAGGTCATCTATCTTTAGGTATTCGTTCACCCAACGCTTCTAAAGGCGATTCTTTAGACCCTGGGCGATTCTCCATTGCTTTCGGAGGCAGGTCACTTCATCCTTCAATGGTGTTTGGGTCGAGCTCGCGCACCCCAGCAAAAAATGATTCGGCGTCAACGGCTCGTCTTCTCTTGAGGAAACCGGGACATCCGTAAGTGGACGCGAGTTTACTATGTTCTCGGCTTCGATTAACACGCTTCGCAGCGTCTCGAGACGCGGTGCTTCCTCATGCAACATCTTGCGTACCCATCGTTTGATGATTCTGATGAGGCGTTCCCAGCAACCACCTGAACTGGGATTCAATGGGCAATTGAATTTCCACTCTATACCGCGGCTGGTAGCTTCGTCGATTATTCGGTCTGTGTCTATCACCCGCTCGATCTCGCTCAGTTCCTTCTGGGTACCGACAAAATTCGTCCCGTTGTCGCTCCTGATCTGTACCGGGGTGCCACGTCGATTAATGAAATTCCTTAAACACAGAACGAATGAATCTGTTGACAGGCTTTCAGCCACTTCAATATGGGCCGCCCTGACCGTCAGGCACGTGAAGACGACTGCCCACCTCTTCTCTCTCCGCCGGCCCACTACTACCTGTAGTGGGCCGAACAAATCCACCCCAGTATAGGTGAAAGGGCGAACCAGCGGCGTCACACGGTCAGGCGGCAGTTGACCCATTAGCGGCGGCTTCGGCTTAGCTCTCTCGATTCGGCACGGTATGCAACGGTGTTCGATTAACTTTAACAAGGCTCGAGCATGGGGAAACCAGAATTGTTGGCGGACTTCGCTTAAGATCAGCGCTTGGTTCTGATGATGCATCTTCTCGTGATAGTGTCTCATGATGAGCTCCGAAACGGCATGTTGTTGTGGCAGCAAGATGGGGCGTCTGGCGTCGTAGGGCAGGACGTAGGCCTCGTCAATCCGTCCCTGAATACGCAGAAGGCCCTCTTCATCCAGATATGGTGTGAGTGCGTGAATACGGCTGCTTCTGCTAATCGGCTTTGAGGTGCGGAGGTTGGCTATTTCATCTGCATAACAACCCTGCTGCACCGTCTTACAAATGAACTTCTCGGCTTGGCCCTGCTGCGGTAAGCGGACCATATTCGACTGCAGGGGGACAGGTTGACTTCAATCGACGAAACTTCGCCCCTGCTCGGAATACCCATGCAATCGTCCGTTTGAACTTCACGAAAGAGGAAAAGCGTTTAATTTGATAAATAGGATTTGATACCTCTGGCTTCAGGATCAGGCACGGCTTGACTTCGTCTTCTAGTGCCTCTGGTATCTGCACATGGCGTGTGCTGACTGGCCATCCTTCTTCCGACTGTCGCAGGAACGCTGGACCCATAATCCAAGGGCTTTGGGCTCTGAACTTCCTTGGCCACTTCGGTCGAGTGGCAATGTCGGCGGTGTTCTGGTCAGTCGGAATCCACCGCCACTGCGTCGGCTTGGTACAGCTTAGAATCTCGGCTATGCGGTGTCCAACGAACGACTTGAACTTCCTTTCGGTGGAATTAATCCAATGTAGTACCGTTTGCGAGTCCGTCCAGTATACTGCATGCTCTATTTTGACGTCATGATTACGGCGGACGAGCTTGCTTAGGCGTACCCCTAGTATCGCAGCCTGCAGCTCCAGTCTTGGGATAGACATAACCTTTTGTGGAGCCCCTCGGGTCTTACCGGCAACAAACGCGACGTCAACTCCTTCGGCATGTTCTATTCTGAAGTAAGCGGCAGCCGCGAATGCGGCTTGGCTGGCATCTACCACAACGTGTAGCTCGATCGTGACGGCCGTTGCCACGTTAGGCGAATAACAACGCTGGACCTTAAATGTGTCGACTTTCTGGAACTCATTCCACCACGCCTTCCATCTCCGGTATATCTCGATTGGCAAAGGGTCATCCCAGGCAATCTTACTTCTCCACGTTTCTTGGATTAGGACTTTCGAGAATATCAGAAAATCAGCAAGCAGGCCAAACGGATCAAAAACGGACATCACGATCCCGAGCAGCTCTCTCTTGGTTGGCGGCCGCGTACCATCTAGGACCGTTTTTGGAATGCGATGGAATTTACATTTAAATTCGAATGTGTCGGCATCAGTGTTCCAGTACATTCCAAGCACCTTTTCGGCAGTTGCCTGGCATTCCATATTGACACTGCTGTTCGCTGATGGTGGTTCTGCGTTCAACGCGCGCAGATTAATCGCGTTCGAAACAAACTTCCTTAAGTCAAACCCCGCCCGGGCGTGAATCTCAATTACTTGACGACAGATAATTTCGGCTTCTTTCTCGTCGTTGAAACTGGCCACGAAGTCATCTACATAATGCCTCTCAATTATGGCTTTGGCGGCGTCGGTGAACTGCGCCATGAAGTCTTCTACGTTCTTGTTCTTGACAAATTCGGCGCAGCACGGCGAGCATACCGCTCCAAAGATCATCGACGTCATGGCATATTGTTCAATCGGCTGATCCCTATTCCCGTCTCTCCACAGGAATCTTTGGGCGTGTTGGTCCCGCGGCAATATTCGGATTTGCGAGAACATTTCTCGAATGTCAGCGGCGACCCCTACCACGCCCTCGCGGAAACGGAGCAGAATGTTCAACAAAGACTTTGCCTGTTCAGGCCCTTTAAGCAACGTAGAGTTAAGCGATGTGTCGTTAACTGTTGCGGCAGCGTCAAAAACGATCCTCATTTTATCTGGTTTATGCGGATTCTGAACCGCAAAGTGTGGTAGATACCATACAGGCTGGCCACTGTCATTGGCCTCGGCGTCGGAGAGCTTGCGCGCATACCCTTTGTCGAGGTTTTCTGAATTTCTGTTCTATAACGATCGGCGAAGTCGGCATTGTGACTCATCTTTCTTTCAATGGCCAGTAGTCGACGACGAGCCATTTCGTAGCTGTCTGGCAGTGTAGGTGGGAAGTTCTTCCACAACAGGCCACATTCAAATCGTTGACCCACCCTTCGGGTGGTTTCTTCCAATATGCGGCGTGCCTTTGAGTCATCTTCTGCTTCTAACGGTTGGACACTATCGCTGATCCCAAAATTGTCAGCGGCGAAATACTCGGTCACGGCCTGGTGTAACTCGGCGTCGGATTTCTCCTCTCCTATGTGGAGAACTACTGGTGTCGATGACCCGGTTTGGCTCACGGGTCCATAAGCAACCCATCCTAATTTGGTGTTGACGGCGACAGGACTGGTGTCATCGGCTTCCACAATGATTGATGGCACTCCTAAGTATGAACTGTCCAGGCCGAGCAGCATCGCCGGCTTGGCCGCTGCATAATCTCTCAGTGGGACCGACTCGAGGTGTTTGTACCTAGACTTTACCAATGACTGGACCGGTAGATTTAAATTCCGAATGGTGCAAATGTTTTTCAAACTATACTTCCCCGGTTCGTCCCGTCCTCTGACATCCAAGTCTACTCTGGCTGATGGCTCCGTTGTGCGCGTCTGACCGTACCACTGCAGCGTCAGCGTGCTTGGTCGTCCTTTTAATCCCAGCTGGTGAGCGATGTCCTCTTCCAAGAGCGAAATAGCTGAGCCGTCGTCGAGCATGGCGAAGACATCGACTTTACCACTTGGCCCAAAAAGCGTAACCGGCAGGATCTTGAATAGTTGCCCGCTTGTCGTTGCACCGGTTCTACAGTTTAAAACTGTCTGTGCGGCCTCCTTTGGCTCCTCGGTCGCAACCGGTTCAGAGTGCAGATGGCGGTGATGGTAGCGTCTACATCCGTGGATATCGCAAGCCTTCCTGGAGCGACAATCGGCTGCATTGTGTCCTTTGCAAAGACACGAGAAACATAACCGCAGAGCCTTCACTCTCTCCCAGCGCGCGGGTACCCCGAGCGCTCGTATGACGTCACACTCTGCCATTCGATGTTTACCACCACACTCGTAACACCCTTCCACCCTGTCGGCGTCTCGCCACGGCGTACCAGCTGGTCTTGGAGTGTTGGCCACGTGCATCAGACGTCGTGGTTGAGAGGTCGGTGTGTTCTCAAGTTGACTCCTGGCCGCCGATGGCATCAGGCACACGACACGAGCCAGCTCACTTAACCACTCTGAAAATTCCTTCACCGTCGCGAATGGCTTGACTGTCATCGCGTGTCTGGTCCACTCCAACTGCTTGCTGGGCGGCAGCTTCAGCACCAACTGCTCCAGCAAAGTTGGGTTCGACAGGTGTGGTTGGCAATTGGCTGCCGACAAATGTCCGACGACATTGCGTACTTTCGTAGAAAACTGTAAAATTTGTTCGATCCTGGTCTCCCCGATATTTGGGAACTGCTGGACTTTCTGAATTTGCTGTTTCACCAGCAGATCGGTTCTTCCGAACCTGAACTCCAGTTCGCTCAACACCTTTGGGACGTCATTCGGGTAAATCAACATAGCAGCCACTGCTTCTTTGGCCTCCCCAGCCAGGCACTTCCGTAGTCTCATCAGGTTCTTTCGCTCGGTGTATTGAAACATCTCTGTTGTTTCCCCATACGTGGCCCAGAACAGCGGCCAATCTTCCGTGCGCCCGTCGAAGACCGGCAAATCTTCTAGCTTCATATTTTCGGTACGTGCCGGCCAACTGACTTCTCGCACGGGCGCCTCCTCAAATTGTGCTACTTCTACTGCTGCCTGTGGCATGTCGATCTGGCCACGCAGCCTTTCAATGTCCCGCTGACTCTCCTCCGTACTCCTTTTCAACGCGTCTACGGCCAATCGTAGAGCGTTTAGGCCGGCCAGCACTTCGGCGTTGTAGTCGTTGGCGTCTTCCATTGCCGACGCGTCCAGAAACCTATCTCCGACCTCTTCGTTGGTTTCTATTGGTGCCCGACCGGTTCCGCTTCGGAGTCTCGACGACCCTGGCATCCGTGAGCCAGCTCACGTAACTGTTCCCCGGTAAACGGCAGCGGAGCCCTAGCGCTCCAAATGGCAACGACCGCGATCGCCCAAACAAATTCTTCTTTTAAAACTCCGTCAACCCGTCTGATGCGGTGTCAGCACCGCTTTACGGCGTCGGAGCACGAGTTGACAACAAGTGGCAGCGGAGCCCTAGCGCTCCAAATGGCAACGACATGGCAATTTTTAACATATCGGAGTATGTTAAAAATTTCATATTTTTTTTAATTGATAAAATCTTCAAAAACAACCATTTTTTACTGTTCTAACTTCCAATGCCTGCCATTTTGTGAGATTCTTATGAAAAAATTCAAATTTACTACGGGCGAGAGGTACGTTCATACTGATTAAGAATTTCTTTGAAATATACGTTTCAGATAATCCTGTGACTCAAAACAATCCCCGCCAGCTGACCATGACGCGCCAGAAGCCGTGTCTTTAATCGAAAAAAAGATTTTGAAAAAATTAAAAAAAAAATTATATTTTTTTTTATTTTTGTACCATAACAATGAATAAATTAAAGTGGAATATCTTTTTTTGATAATTCCTCGTATTGACAAAGGAAATAATTTCTGAAGAATGTCCATTTTTCTTGTCCGCGCATGAGAATGACCCCTTAAAACGAACCAATTTCAAGTACGCGCTTTATGTTTTCGCTTATTGCGGACCCCTTTTGAAGCGTACTTTCAGTTAAAACGAACCATTTTGCCCAGTCCCTCGAAGTTCGCTTTAAGTGAAAAGTTCTGTAATTCGCAGTAAATCTTATTGAGTGATACGAGTGTACATTACGAGTGTAATGTCTCTAGCAAATTCCAAATTATTTAAGGTGTTAAGACCTTCACAAACTGAGGAAGACTTCGTTGCGGCTATTTTGAAAGAATTAAGTACTAAAATACATAACATAGAAGAATACGAGGACATGACAAGCCAACTTAATTTTATTTACACCAAAACTAAAACCAATTGGCAAGCCGCGAATCGTTGCGCGAAAACATTTGAAAAAAAGTATGGAAAGTGGCTAACAGATGTTAGTAGATTTGACGAAGAGCAGCCCCATAGATCAACCGACCGAACTAGAGGGAGACCAACAAAAACTATAGCCGAGTGTTCGACCTTCACAAGGAAAAGGAAGTTGTTACATGCTACTCAAGATATCGCCACGGGTCATCTTTCTGAAGCATTGTCCATGAAATACAAAAAGGACGAAGAAAAGATTAAGGCTCTTATAACAGAAGCAGTTAGGTTAGCAAGTCCAAAGCGAATCATGAGGATAAAAAATAGTATTCCCACTCCACAAAATGCATTGCCTCGACAATTCACTTCTGAGGAGGCTTTGGCGCTGTTTATGGATCTTGGATTGTCGGGAAAATATATAATGCTGCGTGAGTCATTATTACAACATAATGCCAATCTTCTTCCTGGATACGGACACATAAGTCAAGCCAAGAAGGAAGCAGTACCTCTTAATCCCAAAATTACCGAAGTATCAGCCGAAGTGAACCTCAAAGACCTGATGGAACATACTTCTAGACGACTCTTGGAGACTTTCTCTGAAGACAAGTTGAAATCTCTTCCAGAAAGCATAACATTGGTTAGCAAGTGGGGCTGTGATGGATCATCAGGACAGAGCGCCTATAAACAAACAATAAATACGGACGATACAACTGTTACAGATGCTAATATGTTTATGGCTTCTGTTGTTCCCCTACGACTAAAAGGTGAGGCTTCAGAATTTTGGAAAAACCCACGGCCTTCATCAGTTAAATTGTGCCGTCCGATATTGTTTAAATATGCGAAGGAGTCTTCGGAACTCATAAAAGCCACAGTTAGTGATGTAAAAAACAAATTGCCGAATTAAAACCAACAGTACTTGAAATCGACGAAGGAAAATCTATTACTATAAAGTATGATTTTCTCCTGACTATGATCAACGGGAAAGTTTTAAATCAATTAACTAATACTTCATCGACAATGAAATGTGCAATCTGTAAAAAAAATCAAAAAGACTTCCAAAAATTGGATGAATCAACAAGTGACGAATATAATTATGAGTATGGAATATCTCCTTTGCATGCACGGATAAGATGTATGGAATTTGTCTTGAAGTTGGCGTATATGCTACACGACATGGGGAAGTTTTCGAGGACAACGCAACACCCAAAGAAAAGCAGAATATCAGAAAAAGATAATTCAAGATGTATTCTTCAAAGAGCTTCGGCTGAAAGTAGACTCTCCAAAGTATGGGTATGGGAATACAAATGATGGCAACTCTTCACGCAGGTTTTTTGAAAACGATGAAGTGACTGCTCGAATAACTGGAGTTGATAAAGATATTGTGCGAAGATTGGGAGTAATTTTGAATATTTTGAATTGCAAGGAAATGGTTAATGGACGTAAATTTGGTGAATATGCATCCAAAACTGCCGAACTGCTGCTTCAGAAGTATCCTGAGAAGAAACTTACTCCTACGGTAGATACAATTTTAGCACATGGAAAGGATTTAATAGAATACCAGTGCTTACCAATAGGGGAATTGTCTGAAGAAGCTCAATAATGCAAAAATAAGGACTACAAAAGGTACAGATGTATGAACACTTGCAAAATATCACGAACTAGACAAAATGAAGACATTTTCAATATGTTAGCAGTCTCTTCTGATCCAGTTATTTCATCTATGAGATCTGTAAGATCACAAAAAGAACTTACAGATACTTATAGCTTAGAAATGATTTCATTATTAGACATTCCTTCCAGCGTAGATAGCGATTTAAAAAAACTCTAACTTAAAAAAAAAAATTTTTTTTGTAAAAAATTACGTATTATATTAATTTATTAAAAAAAAATACATAAAAATTCATTTTTTAATGCAAACAAAAAAGTAATTTCATTGTAGTATGAAGATTTAGTAAATCTTAACTTTGGCAACAAATTTAAAAGCCCCCTGTTACTGTGGCACCCTGTTTTTATGTCCATTTAAAGCTTAGATATTACACTTTCAGAAGCAGTTTAAATTTTTTAAATTTCTTTATTGGTTCAGAAGTTATGATTTTTGCAACGAAAAATGGCAAACCGGGCCATAGTGCGTCGGAGCACGAGTTGATAATAAGTGGCAGCGGAGCCCTAGCGCTCCAAATGGCAACGACCGCGATCGCCCAAACAAATTCTTTTTTCAAGTCCGTCAACCCGCCTGATGCGGTGTCAGCACCGCTTTACGGTGTCGGAGCACGAGTTGACAATAAGTGGCAGCGGAGCCCTGGCGCTCCCAATGGCAACGACCGCGATCGCACAAAACAAATTCTTTAACAAAGTCACCAGCGGTCACAGTACCTTACTCCACGCTTTCTTTAGCTTCACTCCCGCACACGCGCCACCTGCACCTCCGCAAGGATGGCGATCGTCACTTCGCGTTAGAAGCTGCGCTCTCATTGGCCGATTGCCCGCGCGTCACTTCTGTCTGCTTATACAAAATGGCGACCGTCTTTTGTCACTAGAAGCTTCACTCTGATTGGCCGCTTGCCCGCGCGTCACTATGTTCGTGGCCTCGGAGCCCTAGCGCTCCAATTGCTTCGTTAATACGGCGTCGGGAGCAGCTGTACGGCGTCGGGAGCCCAATCGCGGCGGTGATCGGCAGCGGAGCCCTAGCGCTCCAACGGACGGCGCTCGCGAAAACACTCAAATGCTGCTCTGTGAATACTGAGTCGGGAGCAGCTGTACGGCGTCGGGAGCAGCTGTACGGCGTCGGGAGCACAATCGCGGCGATGATGGTTGCGGAGCCCTAGCATTCCATTACGAAAACAAAAACACAAATTTCCTTTTGGTTGTAGATTTATTATAATTAATCTCAACGTTCTTTTGCTTAGAAAAGCGTTTTTAATATGTTTGAATTCCCGACCGGATTTTATCCGGTATTTTGCCGCTGTTCCGTACGCGTCGACTCCCGTGTTGTTTCGTGCCTACTCCCGGTGCTGCCCTTTCATATCTTGCACGCGGCGTTGCCACCTGCCATGGGTTGCCGTGCACCCTCTTCCCTACAGTACTACCACCTTATTTATGCGCTTTGGCGATCGCTCAATCAATTTTTCTATGCAAACTTTGCCTATCCACTTCTTGTTCTTCTTTGTAAAAAAGCAACATGCAAGCGGCACATCGCTTTGTTGCCCAACAACAATAACCACAGTGTGTGGTGCGTCACTGTTTCATACACCGCTCTCAGAGCTTCTCAGCTTACGCTCTCGCGCTCTGTGCGTTCTCGTCCCCTTTACTGCTTCCCCCGCATCTACAAACGGGTCCTACCGCTGGAACCCACAAAGAAACTTCTCTTTACACCAGATGCGCATTCTGTACATTGTTTGTTTTGTGATAATATTCAGCAGGTTTTATGCAATTTTTTTTTGCAAAGCTAATGAAAACTTATGTGGATGAGTGCAGCCAGGGCTCAACATATCGAGTGTTTGAAAGCTAATGGAATTAAGAACTTGAATGCTTTTAAATGTAATCAAATGTAATTAAAAAAAATTAAAACTATAGGTACTAATATGTTCTAAATATAGGAGTCAAAGTGTCATTACGAACTCGAACAAACTCCATGTGAGGCCTTAGGACCAGCCACTATAACCTACCCTACCTAATCATTCGCTTCAACTTTGATTTCCCACCACCAGAAATATAATAAATATTGTTCAAAATCATCGCAGTTGTCCGCAGTCGCTTGTTTTTGCAGTGCAATTTCGCATCACTCATACCACCCGTTGGCCCCATGAAAGCCACAGCCAATCATCGGCTGTCATAATGGGCGATAATATTTTAAATAACCTTAAATTGCCGCTTCGCATAAAAGCCATAATTAAGCGAATGCTGTCGCGAATTTATTTATTTAAAAACCGACTAAATGAGACACGCACGCAGCCAACATGACAAAATCAGTTCAACTGATTGTCAAACGTTTTTGTTGTTGCTTCATTTGTCTATCTGTTTGGAGATTTTGCTTTTGTTGCTTTCTCAGGGTTTTGTTCTTTTATTGTTTGCAGCATTTTAGAAGATTTAAATCAGCGCAATTTCCTCTGAAGAAAACCCTCACCTCAACAATTGTGAAAAACAACAGCAAACTATAGAAATAGCAAAAGCAACAACAAACACAAACTATGCTGACAAACGAACTACAGGCAGCGCCGCGTCGCGTCGCGTTGCGCCACGTTAATCTCGCCCGTATCGGCGCGAACGTGAGCAAATATTCGCAATTTCGCTGCAATTTATTGCGTGCGAACCATAAGTTACACAAAAGCATTCGAGCAGCACAGCAAAGGGCAACAACAACAATCCAAAGAACAACAGCAACCGAAAAATAAACTAAACGAAAGAAAACACAAAGCAGGTCGACAAGAAAAGGAAAAGTCAAACAACCACAAACAAGAAGCCACGCCGCAAGCAGCGCAAAAATAAAGACGAAGCGTTGGGAAACACGACACGCAGGCAGGTGAGGCAGGCGGGCAGGCAAAAAGCAAAACCTCCTGAAAGCTGTAACAATTTGGCATTCAAAAAGTTTTCACTAGCAGCCAGCAGCGAGCAGCAAAGTTGCTTGTTTCCGTCGCCCCGACTGTGCTCGCTGTTGGCTGCGAGATTCACCAGTGCGGCCCCGTTACGCCTTCAGCTGCAGTTCGTGCTTGTTTATGCTAAAGACCGCTTCAAGTTTTGTTCCTGTTGCGGCTTGCGCAAGCAGCGCGTAATTCAGCCACGGACGCTGTTGAAAGGTGAAACGCAGAGCAAACAAAGCTGATTTACGTGTGCGTTTAGGTGCGTTTCCGTTTCCGTTGGTAACTTTGCTGCCGCCACTGCGCCGCCCCGGCCGCAGCCTGCAATCGAACAAATCAGCAAACAGCAACGAAATCAGGAAATAAAACTAAAACTGGTCGACATGATTTTTGACGGTTGTGGCTGAATATTTTACAGGCGGCCTAGAACGACAGTTTCATCGATGTAATGCAAAAGTTGTAGTGCATTCTAGTAGAAGAGATAGAAAGATGGATTGATGAAAGATGGAAAGAAACACAGATTGCAGACACCAAATTTTGAGTAATTCAAGAGGGATTGAAAATCGTTTAATTTTATTTGATTTTTTCTGGGATACGTTTTAGAAACGTCGTTTTGACAGCAGTCTCCCCTACAACCTCTGATAAGAAAAAAAGTATCCAAAACCGCAAACTCGTTGTTTACAATTAACATGAAATTAAGGTCCAAAATGAATGGTTTCGGCAAGTTCGGCTTTAGTGCTGTCATATCAATCATATATCCATATATACTTTTCCCACATATTCCTATATACTTCAACATTTCAGTGTAGCGCACACAAACGGCAGCGCAGTAAGAAGCAGCAAACGCAGCTGGGGTTTTCAATGCGCTTTCGTTCTGTTGTAGTTGTAATTTTGTATTTGTTGTTGATTCATGGCCAGCGGCGTTTCAATGATACACTTCGTTTTCTTTATTATTGTTTTTGTTCTTATTGGCGCTGGCAATTTAGTTGGCCAATTTCTATGGTTCTTTCAGTCTTTTCTTCTGGCATTTGGCGTGGAATTCCATTTTCTGATTCGCTTTCTTGGCGCTTAAAATTGCAGATGTTTCCACAGGGCTCGTCATTCCTTTTAACATACACACAGACACGCACACAACTCGCCATTTATTGATTTTCGAGGTGTTTCCGCCTTCGGTCATCAACGGTCGTTTCGATTTTCTATTTGATTTATTCGGTTCTATTTCACTTTCCACTCTCAGCTGTAATTTGAGGCTGCAATCATTTGTTGTCTTCCTCTTTAGGTGGGCAAATTGATGTCACATGTTGGGGATTAATGTCGCAGTGAATGGATGCGACGGAGGGCAGCGAGCGTAGCGGACAAGGCGACGCAGAACGCTGTGAAGCATCTCAGCGAATGCCAGCTTAAGTTTAGCATACTTTGTTGCTTTGGAGTTGTTGTGGTTGTTGTTGTTGTTGTTGTAGTCTAGGATTTGAGCACACTTTTTCCGTTGCTTGTGGCCCAGCAAAGCGGATTAGTTGCCATCACTTGGGCGTAGGTCGAAGCAACGAGTTGAGTCAGTGCCTAATTGGACTTGCTCTATTTTCTGTGTGGGACTTAAGGCGCTGCCATCGAACGGGCTATTCTAGATCGCAGATGTTGACGTAGTAGAAAATAACGTATTGCGCAATTTTATAATAGAAAATAAAACGTAAAAAGTCACAAGATGCGAAAAATAAATAAGACCCAATTTTATTTGCAGAACTATTTCTGAAAAGTGCCCAAAAGTAGACAACAAAAACACATGTCTTCATGAGCTAAGCACTCATAGCTGGAATTGAAATGTTAATGCCGCTAATTACAGCATACTTTTAGGATAATGTAAAATGCAATTACCAATGCCAACGGCTGCACTTGGATTGTTTTTGATGTTGGGTCTTTAATTTGTGGCGCCTCCGCTGGCCAAACTAATGCCCAACAATTAGCAAGTATGACCCAACTGCCAACTGCACTTGCTGGCATTTTTGTGCGCCTGAGCGATGACAAAATTTGAGTGCGAATGCCAAAGTGTGCCACGTTGAGGCATTTGCTTTGCCAGAGAAAGGCGAAACGAAACGAAAATAAACGAAAGGCATACAAAAATGGCAAACGGGCAGGCGGCAGCGATAATCACTGCCAAGTGTAGCATATTTATAGGCGCAATCAAGTTAATTGCTGTGCCTAACACGACGGCGAGAAGAGAAGATAAGCGTACAACAAACAGAAAGTTGCGCGTACTTCAGTTACATGCCTCGCTTTATATTAATTAACTTAATTGTTGCGCATTTTAGTGAATACTGCATCGCGCCACAATAACAAGTGGACAATTGGTATGGAAGAGGAAGAGGAATGGCGGCGTTTCAGCGTTGATTTAGTGAAATTTTGAAACTGGCTTTTAGGGCGTCAAGCACTGGATGGAAATTATTTATAGCCAAGACGTGGCGAGGGGCTTTCGGTGATTGATGGAAGCAATAAGCAGCCACTTCAGTGTTTGCTGCTCATAGTCATAGTCTTATAAAACTGGTTTTGTTACGGCGAGCAGAGGGTCCATTCAGCGGCGTTTGAATGCACTTTTAGTTGGAAAGCCAGTCTTTGTTCTACAACATTTTTCTTATGAGAGAAAATTTGAAATGCTGCTGCACAAAAAAATCCCCATTTCGCTCGACAGTTCCTTAAAGTACTTAATAATAGTCACTTAGGGGCCGTAATTACCGCACAACCAGCGCACACAATGCCACTGAGTAAACTTTAAAAGCTGTGTCGCCTTCATTGTGCTTTATGGCACTTTACGGCAGTGTGTCGGCGGCAAAACACAGCGTGCGAACGATATTTAATTGGCATTGTTTCGTGCACAATGAAGTGCGCTTAAGTGAATAGTAAAGTTGCGGCGCGGAGAATTTTGTAAAAATGCAAAGATTTCCATGAGACTTTATTGAATGCAAGGCCCAAGTTGTGTGCGTTTGAATGCGAAACAAGCCAACTCATTCGATAACGAAAGACTGCTGAAAATGTTACTTAAACTGTTTGGCGGCTGCTTATAGCTGCGCTACCATAAGCACCTAAAAGGATACTTTTAGGCTGTTACTTGAATACTGTTTTATTTGTAGTTTAATGCGAATTACTAATTGTATCATTAGCCAGCAACTTGTTTACTTGACTGCAAATAGCAGGAAATTCATTTAATGATTTTTTTCCTTCAACAGCTTAGTTACGCTTTGTTCGTATTCACACCGCTTAGTTAAAATTTTGTGGTAAATTTCAATTAGAACGCAATATAATGTTTCCTTTGCCTTCATTTAAGCGTTTTTCCTGGCGTGCAGAATATTTTTCTATTTTTGCAATTTTCCATTTTTTTATTGCTTAACCTCTGAAATATTTCTTGTCGCTCTTTCCCACTACGGCCCCGTTTTTATTCCCACTGCTCTTTCGCACTCGCTATCACAACTGCGGCTCCTGTGGGCAGTGGGAAAAACCTAATTTCAGTGCAGGTGCGCGCCGCTTGCCTCCAACCCCGCCGCCGTCGTCGCTGTCTGTTGGTGCAGGTAGATTAAGTAGAAAATTAATGTGCCGCTTTTTGGTCGCAGACTTTGTGCGCAAGTTTTGCTCTTCTTGGCTGGCTTTCGTTTTTAAGCGCTTTAATCGGGCCGCGTTGCGCTGCTGGTGGTTTTTTCGTTAAAAAGTTTAATTTGATTTTTGGCACATTCCCGTTTGGCTTCGGGTAACCGGTATTAGTGGCAGATTTGGAGCTCGGGCAATTAAATTGGTTTTGTACGGGTGGTGAAAACTTTTCGCTGTCAGGCTGTGCACAGTCGAAAATCTGCGCTGATCCCTCGGCGACGTGCGTTAAAAAGTGGATTTTAGGGGAATCTACACAGCTTTTTCAAACACTTGAAATGGCAAATATTCTTAGTAGTTTTTGTTGACTTTGTTGACTTTAATTAAAGTTGTAAAGCCCTTAAAATGTGCTCGCCATTGCCTTGCAATCACTTTCAATTACACTGACACTTCTTGAAATATTTCTAAAATCCCTGGCAGACAGTAAAAAAAGGACATAAAATAACAACTTCCGCATAAAGCACGAAGCTAGGCCTTGCGGGTTTCCGTTTTTCACTTTCCTTGTGGGCAAGCAAAGACACAAAAAGTCAACAACGAAACCATAACAAAGCCGAGACAGCGGCAGAATGCGCTACCAACAATTGCCGTTATCGCTGACTACTCTGCAGCGCATCTCACTGGCTTTATTCCCTGCAACTATTTTGCACCGGTCGGCGCATTGTCTGCCGCAAACAATTCACCACGACATTGCAGTGAGTTGTTAAATTCTTGTGTACGGTTTTAATTTTTAACATTTTGTAAAAACACCCCAGAGAATTTTCTATTATGTTGCAGCTGAAAAAATTATCCAGAAAATAAATAAATAAATTTGCACAAACATTTCATAAATCAGGTGTTGAAATGGCTTGCGTTGCTGTGGGCCTTAGTGCTCATTAGTAGATGCAAAAAATGTATGTATTATTATTTTTTTAGTTAGTCGACGTGCCTTGGAGCCGGCCGCCTTGTTTACTGACTTCTTTTTTCATCCATTTTTTAGTTTGTTTTTCACTGTTAACTCTACTGCTGAAGTGCAGCCACAAAAACATTAGTGAACTTATTTGCTTTTTGGTTTTTCTCATTTAGTTTATTTTCCTCTTTGGTTTCCTTCCACTCTATTTCCACTGTTTAAGCGGAAAAGTAAAAATAGAAAAAAAACACTTGCCGGCTGATTTTCTGCTACTAACGGGTGATGACAAGAAAATGAGAATCAGTTTAGGTATAAATAGTTTACATGTTGTTATATATTGCGTTTATGACTTTATATACATCGGATGGATACTAAATGTAATTACGAAAAAAATCAATGCTGGGTTGAAAATGGCTCGTTGTCATCTGTGCAGCGTAACTTTCTCCGTATACCTTCACAAGAACGTTGGACAGACTTTTTGTCCATTTTGCGTATGCATAATCGGATGCGTTTTTTCAAATCTTCGCAATTTGGTGCTCTCCAATTATTTTTGTACATCATTGAGCTTAAATTTCCAAAGAAATCTTCAATTGGACGACACTGAGAAAGATTTGTTAGATTGCGCTCTTTCGGGACAAATGGAATTTTTCGCGATGCTAAGAAGTTAACGGTTTTTTTTGCATAGTGAGATGATGATTTGTCTGGCCAAAATATGAAATCATCATCGTTATGGGATTTTCTCAGAAATGGTATACGAATTTTCTTTAAACATTGTTCTTGATACACTATTTGGTTACTTGCTAAACCCGACTGTTTGAACCATGGCGTTGAAATTCCTTTTCGAAAATCACGATGTACAGCATGATTTTCGGCTCGAATTTGTGCTTAAATTTATATTTTACATTATTGTCAGTTGCAGAAACATCATCACTATAAAAACGGTCGTTTACAGGGACTTGCGGCTTACTTAATGGCAAATAACTTTCGTCATCCAAAACAAATTATTTTTTTGCATAATTTTTAACCATCCAGCGACACTGTCGTTTAACTGCCAAAATTTGTGTTTCAGAATACTCTGGAGCTCTGCTCTTTTTGCGACATATTATTTTGAGTTTTTTTAGGGTTTTGCAGATGAAAGTCTGATGGCAATGAAATTCTTTAGCCGCGTCACGTTGACTTAACTTATCGTTATTGCTAAATTTTCCTTTAAGTCTTTCAACCGCACTTTTGGTCATTATTTGTGTTTTTTTCCGGTTCCACATTTCTTTTCTGATTTTCCCGTATTTAGAACTCTATAAATAGTCGAAATTGGAATGTTTTCCGCCTTGAAATGGTCCACTGTAAACTTTTTTCCACGCAAATTATTTTTTTTTTGTGAAATTGTACAACGCGTTTACGAAGAGCTTCTTGCTTAGACATCATTTCCGGATGAATGAAATGAAATACAATTTTGAAAATATTTCGTGATTATATACGGTTTCCATAGATACCAACGTGGGGACGGCCGACTTTGTATTATCTCTCGTTTTGTTTTTATAGGTATGCAAAGTTATTCTCATTTTCTTGCCATCACCCGTTACTCACGTTTTGTTGCGGTTGTCATATTTTGTGTTGATTTCTTATGCTTCGCTTTACTGAAATTGCAATGCAACTCACCTGCAAGAAAGGAGAAAAGAAGCCGTGTAAGTAAGCAAAATATTACTGAAAAAATTTTTGAAAAATTAAAAATGGAAAAGTTATATAGGGTGTTTTTTTTAGAGGTATAGAACTTCGAATTGAAATAAAACACAAGAAAATCGTTTTAATGTCCATCAATTTGGCTTTATTGGAAGGATAATTTTATGTATAATTTAATGTTTAAATATGATTTCGGGCATGTGGCCGCGGCTGGTTCGAATAAAGCCAATTCTACAGGTCCAATTTTTAAAGTTGATGGACAAAGCTCCAATTGCTGTGCACGGTGGCGAATCGATTCATTCGGGTCCTCTTCAACATTTTGCTCTACAGCGGCAATTGTTTCTTCGGTGCGCACTGTTCGACGTCTCTGCGGATGCGTATTATCACATAGAGTAAACGTAGTGCGAAAACGACCCATGGTTAACCGAATTAATTGCTCTGATGGACGATGTCGACCATAAAATGGACGGAGCTTGCGGTAAACTTCGCGAACTGAACCATTATTTTCGAAATAAATTTGCACGATTGGCAAGCGTTGTTCTTTTGTCAACCTGTTCATGATGAAATGGCAAACCAAACTGAACATAAATGACATTAGAGTTGCCAGATTTGACCACAAAATGCCAGTTTTATCTCTATTCGAAAAACAAACCTCTAAAAAAATACCCTATATATAAATGTAAAAAATAAAATATAAATCAAATGGAGTGCTTGATCGTTGCATATTGTAACGATAATAGCCTATTTCCACCGGGCCTTAAATGCATTTAACGCTTAAATGCATTTAACATCGCATTTAAATGCTCTAATTCCCATGCAATTGTTTTTGTATCAAAGTGAGTTAACTCACTTTCAAAACTGAGTTAACTAGTTTTGCCTTTTACAGACGTCTAACAGACTATGTTATGTTAAAAGCTGGAGCAATTTTGACAAATGTACAAATTTTGATAGCATGCTTTTCGGCCCTGCAAGAGCCGTACGAACACAAACAAAAAAGGGGATTCGAATTGCGTTCGGTGTGGAAGATTTTTTGCTAAGACAATTACTTTTTACCGCATTTTTCGCAAAAATACATACCGTCTGTCATAATCAAAGTCAAAACTTCTATTATTTGCCAATAATAAATGCTGACAGAGAAAATCAAAAACGTGAAACTTCTAAATCAATACAGCTCTGGTATCAATCAGCTGACAACTTTCACAAATGAAATAAACATTGACAAATGAAATAAATTTTCACAAATATGAAAACGCAGACATTCCTAGACTGTTGAGAAGGAAAGCGGATTGGTTTTCTTGCAGTAGAGGGGCTACAAGAAACCATACATACGTATACAAGGAGATGGCGGCGATGGGTAAGTGGTGGCTGCCCAGAAATAAATGCAGAATTTGGCTTGACCAACTAAAAATGCAAACAAAAACCAGCTGTTGCATTTAACTCAGTTTTGGTGGAAATGCTTGACAGTTCTCAAGCTTAACAGAGCCCTTAAATGCATTTAAGCGCTCGGTGGAAATAGGCTATAAGACAGTCCGTCGCTGTGCAAAGCAGCCGGTCGCTGTGCAAGGCGCCCTGTCGCTACGCGCCGTGCTATGAATGCTTTTACAGGCATACTTTTAGGCACGCACTTAAAAGTACAGCGACTTGCTATAATTCGATCTGGCAATGATGGCCCGCGATAATAATGGAAACTTCTAGTCCAAATAGAATGTACGGGAACGATCTGCGCGGACATGTATTAAAGGCAGCCGGGTACGGCGCAGCGAATCAGTCTTGGTTTAGGCAAGTGAAGGTGCCACACAGAGTAATTAAGCAAATAATTAAGTGTAAAGACAGTAAAGTGTGAAATTCGTGAAATAAAGTGATTGTTGGTTTTTATTGACTGCGTTTGAGAAATAAAGTGTTTTTTAAATTTTAAATTGCACAATCCAGAGATACGTACCAGCCAACTTGAACTAGTATTCGTAACAATATACTAAACAATGCGTCAGTGAGCAGTTTTAGACCAAAAAAGTGTCTTTTAAGGCAAAGTATGTCGGGAATCGCCGTAAAACAAACAGGTATATCACATTACCCGAACATTTTTTCAATTATGCAGTAATGTCGGCTCTAAATGATTAAAATTTCCAATTATCTCAGTTAGTGTTCAATTTAAATGTTTTTTAACTTAATTCCATTGCATTTCTTCCTCTCTCAGATTTTGCGCCTAAAAATATACCACAACAACCTACTCACACCAAAACCCGAGGCCAGTTGGCGTGTATTACACGACAGCATTTAACTCTTTTAATTAACGAAAGGAAAAACCGAGCACAAATATAACGAAAACAAAGCCAAATCCAATTAAACTTTTAATTTCATTCAATTCCAACGTTTTCACGTGCGTTTGCACGTCGTCTTCGCAGCAGACGACGGCAGCCACGAATGAACATTTGAAGTTTGGCGCCGAGTGTGCCAGCCAAATGGCAAATTGTTAACTTTATTTGCTGTTACAACTGTAACCATGCAGCGAGCCAACGTGCTTTTCGTTTGCTTTTTTTCTTGGCTTTTCTCTCGACAGACTACAACTGTTGCATACTTTTTGGAGTTTTTACTAGTGTTTTTCATAGTAAAGTGTTGCATACTTTTCTATGGAATTGCGCATTGGAAAGTGCTGCATACTTCTTGTAGCATTGGCTCGAATGTTGCACAGAAGTGTTGCATACTTTTCGGTATTTTATAGCGCAATGCCGGCAAACTTTTAACGAGCATGTAAGCTGTGTAGAAAATAAAAATTTCTGGTTGGTGAGCACATCTGGCCAAAGTGCTGAAAGTATATGTTGTGCCAAATTTATGGGAAGTTTTTGTTATAAAGTATTTAGAGGAGAAAACTATTCAATGTGAAATTGAAAGTGTACAAAAAAAAGAGTGGGTTCAGTGTTTTTCTTCAATCTTCAGCTGAAGTCAAGATTTGATTAGATTTGAAGAAACAATGAGAGAAACACATAGAACTTTGGAAACTGTTGTAGTACAAATTCTAGTAATTGAGAAAAAATTTTTTTATTAGCTTATTTTCTATAAAATGATATGGATTTAGGATTTAGGAATACTTGTTAAGGGCAGTAAATCCTTTTAAAGTCCTTTACAGTCAATTTGTGTGCTTCGTGCTGTTTGAGGCAGCTGAAATAGAGCCCAAACAATCTTAATTTTTCAAGCATCCACATTTGTCGTAACAGAACTCATGTGTTCTGTTCGCAGAGAGATGGAGGAGAGTGTGTGTGTGTACATGGTGGCAAACAGGTTTCATTACAAATTCATTCAAACAAATCAAATGTAGGTGGCACACGTGTGTTTACTGGGTGTCGGGTGCGTTGACCAGTGCCAGCAATGTTTTGGGTCGCTTATTACGGCTACTTCGACACACACTCGCTTTGCTTTATCCAGTTTTTCATGCCGCCGCACAGTGCTTCGACTCCATACAAACTTGCGGCAAAAATAGAAGGAGTACGTGAAATTCGCTGAAACTTTGCAGACCAAGTAATTTTGGGCTGCTGACTTCAAAATTTTTGTTTGTTTCCAAAAAATATGTATAGTAAAAAAAAACGAAAATATATGGTTATATATTATTGTATTATCACCGAGCCTAAACCGTTGGAACTAATTTGGTCAAAAGTTTTATTTTAGAAAGTCAACCCTTAAAAAGAAGCAATTTCAAGCATGTCGAAGCTTATATGGACCTACATTGTTTGTTGGTCGGATTGTTTAAAAATTGTGTATATGTATACTAAAAAAGCAATAACAAAACACGTATTCTAGCGTTTTTCTTAATTCGACATTTTAAGGGTGGAAAGAGTGCGGTAAAGTTGCTTAAAGGATATATTTTTTGTTTATTTGATATCCCTAGAACATGGAGATGAGACAGGTGAATATGCAATGCAGCTCAATTTATAACGGCGAGGCTATTATAAAAATTATTCATCAAAAATAGACCTTCTTCAAAATTAGACATTCCTTTTTTTTAATATATTAGCGTTAAATCACATTTAAGCAAACGAATTCCATAATAAAAAGAAAAAAACCGATAATATGGCTCATAATGGGTTAAATAGGTGTGCCAAACCTATTTTTATAAAAAACATTCATAGTTCGTGGCATTGATTTGTTTACACATTTTGCTCGCAATTTTAACTCAAGCGATTTCTGTAAAAAAATCAACATTAATAGTTTCGAAAAAAATGAATATATCCCAAAGGCGCAAAAAGACGCAGCATTTTTTTTGCAGACTTAAGAGAACAAAGTCCATCTAGAAAAGGTCATAGAAAGGATTTACGCCAGCTCACGCCATTCGATTTATATTGCCTTTCTAAACTTGGCAGCCGCCGTGGCTCAGTTGGTTAGTGCGCGGTCCAACGAGTCGCATGCAGAGCGACGCAAGATCGAATTCTGCATGTAGTAACACCTAAAAAAAATAACGGGAAACTCGTTTTCTCTTTCGGTGGCTGTCCTCTCAGCTGGAAATGGCAAACCTCTGAGAGCAAAAATTGCCTATGAAAAAGCTCCCAACCTGCCGTTCGGAACCGGCATAAAACTGTAGGTCCCTTCCACCCGCGTACAAAATTCACACGCACAACACGGGTGGTTGCGGGAAGCTAGGCCTTAGTCTCGCGTAAGCGGGCTGTCGTGCCAATCAATTATTATTAAATTATTAAAATTATTAATTATTATTCTAAACTTGGTTATTTTTAATTTTCATAGGTTAAAAAAACATTCGTTTTTGAAAATTCGTACAAAAAAATTATGTATGCTAAACAAAAAAACCGATCAGCGGTCTCGCTCCTATTAATGTAGTTTTAATATTAAAAGAAATTGGTGGCCTATCTACAACAACACATTTTCTAAAATTTGTTGTATAGAAGCACCTAAATTTCATTTTTCCCCTTCATAAAGTTTTGTAAAAATATATCCGACTTTGACAAGCTATATCTCCTAATATCGAAAATTTTTCGAGAAAGTATTTTGGATCCAGCTTAATTAAAGAATTACCTTTAAGCTTAAAGTGTGACAGAATTACCTTAAAGTGTGATACTACTTTTATTAAAATCCGCGATAATTTTTTTTCTTATGTTTGTCCACTCTTGAAGGACTGTGCGCCGTTCCCATACTTCCGTATGCAGCGTGACGGAGTGTTGGGAATTCGTGATTGCGCACGTAAAGTGTAATTCATGTGCGCCGAGATGAATGGCAAGTAATTGAGAGAAAAATGATTGATGTGCGAATATATTTACGGCAACGAATGTTGCGGAATGGTGTGAACACATAAGGAACTAAGCGAGTGTGTGTTTTTTTTTTTTTTTTTTTTTTTTTTTTTTTTTTTTTTTTAACGAGGAGTAAAAGCATCAAAAGCCGAGGTCAGTGCGAGACTTTAACCCGCTAAACATCTCCCCTTGTCCGACGGAAAGTTCCTCCCGGAACTACCGCTAAGTATTTCGTCGGGAGGCCGTCTGAGCATTAAAGCTCAATCGTCTGTTGTTGGTCTGTCAAGTCCGTTACTGTTCGTTATGGGGTTGGGCCACTGAACCCAAGATTTCGCGTCGTCGCGCAGCGCGTTGGCGCTCAATCCACCGGAGTGCCGTCATGATCCGTGCTGCCGCCGTTTGTACAACTTCCCATTTTCCGGGTGAATCGCACATTTGGGGCACAAGGTTGGTTGTCGTTGGGGCTTCACCGAAGACTTCCGTGATAGAGCCTCTCTCGTTCGCGAAGCGTGGGCAGCATAGCAGGACATGCTGAACGTCTTCGATTTCATTGGGGCACTGAGGGCAGAAAGGATCGTCCTCATGTTTGAAGCGGTGAAGGTATTGCTTGAAGCATCCATGCCCGCTTAGCAGTTGCGTGAGATAAAAATCTACCTCTCCGTGTTTGCGGTTGATCCAGACCTCAATGTGAGGGATCAGGGCAAACGTCCATCTTCCCTTCTCCGATGTGTTCCACCTTTGTTGCCATTCATTTACGCTGCACCGCCTTTCGTCCGCTTTCGATGCCCTAGCACCTGCTGTGTATATGCGATTGAGTTCTCGCGCTAGGATATCTATTGGGGGCATGCTTGCAATAACCAATATCGCGTCGTCAGATATAAGCGATATATAAGCGAGTGTGTGTGTGTGTGTGTGTGTGTGTGTGTGTGTGTGTGTGTGTGTGAGGAAATAACGGCAAGTATTGTGTGTATACAGCATTCTGATGTTTGGGGTGTTGCCGGCCAGCCATGGTGCCAGTCACTTTAATTAGGGTCATTTTGTTTGTGCGAAAATATTAGACAAGCAGAGCCGAGCGCAAAAAATTGACGATAAACATAAAGAAAAAAGATGAAGAAAAAAAGGACACAACAATTTGTGGGCAAGGACCTTTAATTTCGTTGTGTAGCAGCTGCAAGCATCGGTGCGAGCAGACATATGCCAGAGAGTGATGCGAATTTCAAACAACTGTTCAATGACCCGTTGATGGGCTGAAGAAGAAATTGAGATATGTGTAATAGTGACTGTAATATTTTTAAAGTACGAACCAACTAAATCTTTATTTAAGATTCTATAATTGAAAGTTGTTGTTTATTAAGGTTTGATGTTGTTGATTGAAGTTTGATTTTGTTAAACTCTGAACCAACTAAACTTGATTCTGTAGTTGAGGTTTTTGAATGCCATTCACTTTTTCTGACTGTCTGTGTAGTTTTGTATGAACTCCAGCAATATTTCATATATTTCAATAAATATTGGATTGAAATCCATGATCTCTATACATAGATCAAACTAAATTTGACCTCTTTTTGTAAAATAGGGACAAAGCTCCAATAAACTGAGACTCAGTTCAAAAATAAGAAATAAGATACAAAAGTCTAAAAATAATCAAATCAAGTGTTTACAAATGAATCTTACAAGACTTGAATTTGATCAAATTTATTTGTTTAAAAGTTCGAATCGTTGCAGCTCAATCAACTCTTTTTGTCAAATATTTTATTTATTATTATTATTTCATTTATTTCAAAGTCTACAGTAATTTAACTTAAAAACTTAAAAATAGAATAACAATAAGAATAACATTATTTGTAGTAGCAGTTCAGAAGTGATTTTATTTCTTGTTTGGAAGTGGAAGGATTGAATATTTAACACACACTTAACTGAGACTCTGTTCAAAAATAGTTGAAATGAGATACAACAGTCTAAAATTTGTCAAATCAAGTGTATACGAATGGATCTTACAAGCCTTGAATTTGATCAAATTTATTTATTTAAAAGTTCGGATCATTGTAGCTCAAACTATATTTGAACTCTTTTTGTCAAATATTGAACACATCTGTCAATAAACTGAGACTCAGTTTAAAAATAGTTGAAATAAGATACAAAATTCTAAATGAAGTGTTAACGAATTAATCTTACAAGACTTGATTTTGATCAAATTTAAGATGAAATTGCATAATTAGTTAATTCGCATACAATTCTAGTTCGAACCGTTGCAGCTCAAACTATATTTCAACCATCCTTGCCAAATATCAATCAAATCTGTCAATAAACTGGTGCACAAGTCCGAAAGGGTTGTAATGAAATATGGTCTTAAATGAGCAAAATTAAGATAGCCCATGAATCTCAAAAGTCAGATCCAAATTTGAGGCAAAATGTCATAGTTAACTACTTAGCTTTCAGTTGTACTTTTTGGGTTTCATGTTAGTTAATTTTACTTTACGCTACAACTTTAAAGTTTTTGCTGTGTTACCTATACCCATTACCTATACCCATAGCATCACTTCATTACTTAACAGATTTTATAAGCCAACTACTCACACGCCAACTACTGTCGCCTGGTCGACTTCATTTCAGTGATGGCCATTTCCAACTTTGCCAAAACTAGAATGGCACTTTTGTTTATTTTAATGCGCCTAAAATTATGCTAAAGTTTGCCACTCAAATCAGCATTTTCTTTAGATTTAATTTAAAATAAAAGTCAATTTTCAGTCGCAAACACAAACCAACAGCCGTTCAGCACCTTTTTCGGAAAAGTTTCCACCAAAGCGCAAGGAAGCTGCCAGAAAGCAGCTGGCCACAAGCAAAGTGAACGGATAGTGTTGCGTTGCGTTGCGACGGTCCTGTAGCCACGCTATGGCTGGCAGCTGGCTGCAACCTTCGGCAACAATCAAAAGCAATGATTGTCGACAATAAAATGTTACGGTTATGTTTATCTTTTCTTGCTTACGTTGTAAATATTTAATGACATCATTGCCGAAAGCAGCTAACATGGATTGTAAGCGCACTTTGCTCTGATGTTGTTGTTGTTGTTGCTGTTGATGTTTATATTCTTGTAGCTGTTGCTGGCATTGTTTGGCTTGGCAGTGTTTTTTCTTCACAAATTTCAGCTTTAGCTGCCAAATAGCTACAATATCAACAGCAATACAATAACAACAACAACAACAACGGCTACAACTTTGGTGCGCTGTTGAAAATCATTACGTAGATTTTTATTTAATACGAGAAAAATTTAGTTGAAGCGCGTTTTATTTTATTTTCATTCCATTTGCAAGGGATTTCATTTAATTTAATTTCCTGCTCTCTGCGCACAGACGCACACACAATCTATGGGACAATAAAATTGTGTGGCTGTCAGCGACTTGGAGCAACAGTTGCGCGCTGGAATTAAGTGTTTATGCGCGGCGTAAGATCGCGTTTTAAGAGAGTCATCAACATCAGAATCAGCGCGTCACACACGCACACACACACACACACGCAGCTGGTCCGACCGTCAGTCCATCAGCTGGTAATGGCGTTGTTGCAAAAGCAACAACAATGCTCGTAAACATTAAAAACGGCACTTGTGCATTTTTACTTCTTTTTAGGTTATGTTTGCTAGCTAGAAACGGCAGCCTGAGTGAGTGTGTGTGTGTGTGTATGTGAAATTTGTGCTGCGGCAGCAGAAGCCAGGTGCTTGCTGCTGCTTTTTGCATTGAATAAGTATTTTATCGTTTCGGCGTGAGTAAAGTACAAAAAATAAAAACAAATTACATTTTAATCATAAATTTCGTATGAAAATCGTGAGAGAAATGCCGGATGCTGAATGGCAGCGCCAGAAGTCGTGCAGCATTCGAGGACTGAGCTGAAGAGACGCAAATGTGTTCAAGTGTTTACTGAGGCCCTGAGCTGCGCATACTTTGAGCTGGGTTGAGTGAATTTCAGCGCCAAATTGTACAGCCGGTGCTGCTAAGCTAAACTTAACCTTTGCCAACGGAGATGAATGTGGTGCAAGTACAGACACATTGCCTGAATTTATGGAACTTTTTCATGCATGCAGACAGGTTCTGGATTATATTTCATGTGAAAGTAAAATCAATTCACACTGTAATTTAATGAGAATTGATTTCACATTCTAATCTAATAAAAATAAATTTTACTTTCGCATGAAAATAAAATGCAGAACTTGATCGATAACACTGTGCGACAATTTTGGGGTCATGGAATCTAACCCGGAACCGACCAAGATTAATCGATAGTACTCTTATAGAGTAACAAAACCCTAGCTGGGTTTTGCAAAGTTAGTTGCCTTTTACAAGTTACAGCCGTGGAAATTTTGTGTGTATTAGGGTTTTATCAACCAGTTTTTTCCTTATAAGTCTTAAGATATTCAAAATTTTGTATTGCTGTCTTCAGCAAACTTGCTGCTAATTCTTAGATGAACAAATTCTCTGAACACTGTGTAACAAAATTATTACACCTTAACGAAATTTTGGGGGTCAATGTTAAAAAAACCTGTTTTTTATTCTATTAATATTAATGGAAAAACGCATTTGTATTGCCAAAAATAAAAAACATATGCTAAACCCTCTAATGTCAAAAAAGACATGTTTTTTTACAAAATAAAGTGAAAAAATGTTCAAATCTAAATCTCCTGAAGCCACTGGCGGAAATTTGTTGGTGTAGTCAGCAAACGTAACGGAGGATTTTTAGGAGAAAACGACGCTTACAGCCCGATTCTGTACACTTGATAAATTCACCATATTGACTATTTGTCAAGTTTTTATTATTTGTCAAGAATCGGTATTCTATCCCAAAAATAAAAGCTCTTTTCTTGATAAATTGTCAAAAGTTTGAATGCTATTGACAACAGCATACAAATTGAAATTTTGCCTATTGAAAATGGAAGAATTGTGCATGTTTACACTTTTACATCAGAGAAAATAAAAAAAAAATGCCGTTACCTCCCACGAATTATTTTTTGTATGCAAAAAGCGCCTATTGTGATGAAACTATTGAAAAAAACGCACGAACTTATTTCCAGCCCAGCCAGGATTCGATCCGAGGGCGCTCGGTATGAGAAGCCAGCGCGTACCCGCTGGGCTATCAAGGCCGGTTTTTTTTTGCAAAACTTACTGTACTTAAACTGTTTGTCTTATTTTTTGACAATTTAACAACTGTCGCATATTCACCTTATGTTGAATTAAATGAGCTTTTTACTTTATCAATGTTGGATCAGAATACGAGCAAAGCTTTTGCTTGATAAAAATCTTGACAAAATTTCTTGATAAAAAATTTGTCAAGAATGCACAGAATCAGGCTGTTAAACTGGATGCACAAAACTTTTCAAACATACTGAAATATGTGTACAATAAAATTTCAAATTTAGACTTGAACATTTTTTCACTTTAGTTTGCAAAAAAACATCTCTTTGTGAAGTTAGAGGGTAAAGCATATTTTTTTTTATTTTTGGCAACACAAATGCGATTTTGCATTAATATTAATAGAAAAAAACACGTTTTTTTTCTATTACAATCAAAAAAAGTCGATTTCTTTAACATTGACCCCCAAAATTTCGATAAGGTGTAATAATTTTGTTACACAGTCTTCAGAGAATTTGTTTATCTAAGATTTAGCAGCAAGTTTGCTGAAGACAGCAGTTTTGAAGCAAATTTTGAATATCTTAAGACTTATAAGGAAAAAACTGGTTGATAAAACCCTAATACACACAAACTTTACACGGCTGTAACTTGTAAAAGGCAACTAACTTTGCAAAACCCAGCTAGGGTTTTGGTACTCTATAAGAGTACTATCGATTAGTCTTGGTCGGTTCTGGGTTAGAAAAAGCTGTCGCACAGTGTAATTTGTATCTGAATTTGAGCTCTAAAACCAGCTTTTTTAGCAGCAAAATGGTCAAGAAGTTAACAGTTAAATATTGTCTAAAACTTATAAAAGCATTTGTTTTAATTGAACAATTTGCAGTTCAATGAAATTTAAGATTTAAGCACAGTTGACTGTAACTTCTCTAACTTGATTTTTTCAAATATTTCATATTCCATTATTATTTTCTCATTTCACTCGTTAACAAGTAACAATTTGTTTATGTGTATTTATAACAAATAAAACAATAAATGCTTCAAAAACTTATAATTTCATTTAACCGAAGAGCAACCATGTAATTTCCCTCACCAGCGTGCAATCGTTCAACGTTGGCTGGCGTTGTGCGTCAATGAATAAGAAAACAAAACGAAATGAAATAAAATGTAATGCAATCAAACGAAATGAAACTCCATCATGCGACTGGCGGCAAGCAAATAAGCGCAACGCAGCCAAAGCGGCTGAAGAAGCGGTGGAATAAGTCAATACGACAAAGTTTTCATATTTTCATTAACTGTTGAAATTGTGCTTTCGTCAATTGTCGAAACGTAAAACACACTAACACACACACACACACACACTGAACATGTGCGCGTAATGAAGTTTATGTCTGAGTGTGTGTGGGGGTGTTGCAGAAGCTAAACATCCATCAAAAGGATACAAGAAACTTTGGCAATTAGCACTCGTTGCGCGCAGTGCAGTGCGTCCACATGGACGGGGAGGAGTACGACCAGGCGGCCAGGGGAAGCTGTTCCCTTTCGTCAAAATGCATTGACATTTTGCACGGTGCGCAATTGTTGTTAAATTACCGAAGCAGCGTGAAGGCAGCGCTTAAAATATTCGAAAAGTAATTAAATTTTGCATGGAGACTTTGCCTGAAAGCTTGTCGATTGTCGATTTTGCAGTGTGCAGCTGGGTTTCGAGTGGCGTCTGTGGCAGACTTGCAAAGTTTATGCTTATTTAATTTGCTCATTTGCATTTCGACAATGAAAGTGGAAGGTGACTAAAGGAAACGCGCTGTATTCGAACAGTCAGGGCATTCAGATGGAACGAATTTAATTTTTTTATGAAAGTCATACAACAACTATTGAAAGATAGTTTTAAACTCAAGAAGGATTTAATTTTCTATTCATAAGTGCCATAATTTTGATTGCAATGCTGAGTTGGAAAGTGATATGAATTTAGCATGAATTTTTTCATTCGCCTTACTGACCTAACCTAAAAATTCATTCTCTTTAAAGCTCACTCGGTTGACATGAATGTGTGGCAGCTGCGCACACTAATCGAAATGCTGTTAAACAGCCAAAGGCGCCAACATTCACAACGACAACAATCAATATTTTCCTCAATTTCACTCACCATTACTGCTCACTGTTTACACTCTCAATTCTCACCTACCACCTTCACTACCGTTTCCACTAAGCCGCCAGCAAGCTTTAAGTACCGCTTCGGAATTGTATTTGACTTTACAATTAAATTTGTATAACCTGCACCACACACACACAAGTACCAACAACTGCCACATCACTTGGCAACTCTGCTGCGTCGTAAATTGCGCTCTGCTCCCCTCTAACTGCCTTCGCTGTGTGTTTCTTTTTTTTGCATTTGTTTGTTGTTTGCACTTCGCCATTTGCGCCGCCATTAATAAGCATTGTTGTTGTAATTGTTGTAACCATTTCGGGTTTTGCTTTTATGGTAGCGTTCGGCGCTGTCAATGCATCCTTGAAATGTTCTTTTTTCAAGGTAGTTAACGTAACCCATCAGTGACAACAAAACAAAAACAACAACAAGAATAACAACAGGAAAAGGATCGAAAATGCATAAAAAACAAACATTTTGCAGTAGTAACAAAATCGAGGCAAGTGGAGAGAAAGGGGAGAAAACGTTTCACGTAACGCGTTTGCTCCCACATAAAAATCCAATCAAGCGTTTTATTTTGCCAGCGTGTCCTTTTTCGGTGCTACCCACAATTTCGCCTATCTCTTTTTTGCCCTCTCTATGGATCCTGCACCTCTCTCTCGGATTGTGTTGCTCAGCGGCCGTCTGGCCGCTGCTGTACGTTTGATTCATGCCGGAAAAATTCACTCGAGCGAATTGTTTTTCCGGCAATGCTTCAATTTCAGTTTTTAATTTGCATTTTTGCTCGTTTTTTATTTTTGTTAGCGTTTACGCTGCTCTGTCCACTGCTCGTTTCTTCTACGCTTTTTGCTTATTTGTACTATGTTTTCTTCTGTCGCTGCGTGGCGCAGAGGAAATTCCAATTGGCGGGTCTGAGAGCGCGGTGGGAATACAAAGTGTCAGTCGATTCGCTGGGATGCAAGCGAACAGCGAAAGGTTACGTGCTGGCAGCGTTGAGACGCTCCGCTGGACACACGAATGCGTTGTAGTCGGCAGTGAAAAGTGGACGGCATGCGGACCCAGTTGGAGGGACAAGTTAAAAAATTAATGTGCCTTTGTTGTTGAATTTTTACATGCCACGTAGTTTAATGACGAAATTTTTGCTGTATTTTCAATTCATTTCGGAGGTAATGAAGCGCCGAAAGGATTCACTGTTGTATTAGCTGCATTTTATGAAATTTTTATTAAATTCAAGTGTGACGAATATTGACGTAACAATGTAGAAAGTGTGTCTAAGATGGAAAATTGCAAGAGTTTGAAGTAAATTTTTCAGCGACAGCGTTCCAGAAGGGTCGAAACGAAGCTGAAAACGTTAAAAATCCTCCAAAATGTTAAGTAGTTCAATATTTTCTATAATAATTTCCGCCAATAACTGAATGCATTCTAAGTAAATGCACGTTTTTCAATTTGTTGTTGTTGTAGGAAAATTTAGCATACAAAATTTCCATTATAAGTGATTTCCTTAATGCGCTAAAGCAATTTTTGTGCTTGGCTCAAAATGCATTTTTAAAACATTCAAAGCATATCGAAACGCTGCTAGACAAACGCTCAAGAGCTCAACTGCTGATTTCGTGTTCGCGCAAAGTAAATAGAAATTACATTGCAATGGCTGGCAACGCGAATTATGCCAACGACTCATCGCTATCATCTCGTTACAACATTATCTGTCATAATATCGTTGCGAATTTGGCTGCTGCGATGATATCAGCAGACAAATACGATTTACATAAATTTAAAGCTGTGCTGCCACTCGCCAAGCTTCTTATACTCGAATTATTCAGCGAGCATTGATTGTTGTTTTTTGTTGCTGCTGTCAAGCAATAAGTACGAGAAGCAAAAGGGAAATGCAAAAAACTTAATTAAAATTTTTATTACAAATTTTGTGACATCTTTTGTGTCGATGCTGAACGTCTTCTCGTTCCTTCCTTCCTTTCTTCCGTTCAGGGTCTGCAGATTTGGCGCATTGGCCAGCACAAGCCGTCCCTTCTTTCCACATCAAACGTAAAATTTCGTCTGGGGAGTCGTTAGTGTTGTCGCTAGTGTTGTTGTTATTGTTGCTATGGCTGCCGCTAATAATTTGCAACATTGGCAGTCGCTTTCGTACTCATTTTTTTCGCCTGTCGCTCAGTTTGGTGTCGCTTGAAGCGACTCGCTTTGAATGTTATTCTTTGACAAGTTGGCTGCGGTTGTTTGGGTTGGCGAACAGCAGAGGAAATTAAAGCGGAAGTCAAATGACGCAAGGAAGTGTCACTGTTGCTTTGCGGAAATTACATTCTGTCCAATCTGGGTGCGAAGTTGAAAAATCTAATTTGGAAATTAATCATCGCTCTCGCTTGCTGCAATTTTTTGGGTGTGTGAATGCCCTTATATTTCCATAAATTGCTGAACAAAAAGTCGAATTTCTTTATAAAGCTGTCGTTTAACTTTGCAACTTTATTAGCCAATATTAGGTCAGCCCTTTCGACCCGAAAGTTGAGTTGCCTGAGAGCAACTTCACCAATTTGTCATCTTATAGCAAAAGCTACTAATGATTTATGGATTTAATTTAAGTAGGCACCAGCAAATTTATATTTTTAGAAATAAATTCAAAGCATATTACAAAAATGTTACTGTTATTCCCAACATAATTTTCAATTATATTTAGCGTTATCAGGGAAAATTTGTATTCTAATTGAAGTCTACGAAATGGGCGCGTTTGATCAAAACCCTTTTTCTCTAATAATGGGTTAATCAAATCAAAAAGTGATAATTTTGTATTTTTATATAAATATGTAATACTTTTCCTGTAATTAAAAAATATTAATACAAAATTTATTTAACCCGTTTTAAGCTAAAATTGTTCAAAAGTAAATTGGCTCTTAACAAGTTCGTTAGTATTCTGAGGTTAATGAACATTACCTCGCAATTTGTAAGGACCAAAAGTTGAGATGTAAAAATTTTAACCCAAATTTCAATCATTACACGGCCCAGCAGTCGAAAGTGTTACCGAATAGAATATAATAAAACAAAAACAATTCGCACAGTTTACAC
The DNA here is from genome assembly GCA_963971225.1 of Melieria omissa. Taxonomy (NCBI): domain Eukaryota; kingdom Metazoa; phylum Arthropoda; class Insecta; order Diptera; family Ulidiidae; genus Melieria; species Melieria omissa. The sequence goes on from OZ020268.1 coordinate 59,330,469, forward strand.
ATAAGGAGCCTCGATAGCCTAATGTGAGTGCACTAGACTGTCATCCCAGAGGTCGTGGGATCAACTCCTGCCGTGTGCATGGTCCCCGCAATTTTCCAACCAATTTTTCCGATTGTTCCTGTTCTCTAAATTTTCCTAAAAAAAACCCTGCAACATATTCAAGTTCATTGATTCCCAACCCAATTATTCCTATTCCACACACTTCCACGTAATAGTACGCGCAATTATGCGCTGTGCGGCTGATAAAAGCAAACAAATTAACAGTTAGACACGGTGCACGAGCGACATCTGGAAGGGGAAGCGGACAACTGCGAAAACAGCGCACCAAATTGATCTAGCGCGGTCCCCAACCATTCTGCTGTAACCGTCTCAAACAGATGGCGCTACGAGCGGAGGCGACGTTCCTGAGCGGCGTTAGATGGCACCATCACTTAGGACTATCTGCGGCAGGCCAATCACCTATCCTTTCAGAACAACACAACTGATTAACGTAACTAACACAAGGCTGTCTTGTGGAGGCCCTATGAGCATGAGTTAGAGAAAAGTGAGCATGGAATAAAAAAAAAACAAAAAAAAATACACATTACAAAGTGAGAAGAAGAAGAAGAAGAGTGAAAAACAACAGGAACAGTGGGCGAAAAGTGTAAGTAAACTTTCCCTTTTCAAACAAGTGAAAAGGCAAAACGTTAAAAGTAACGGTTATTAGGTGTTAAGGCCATGACCGTAACGGAACGACTTGAACACCAGCAACAACACCAATGCGAGAAGAAAAATCAACAATACAACAACAAAAGGAATAAAAACTACAAAAACAAACAACAATTGCCAACTGTCAACCAGGCACCGACAACAGAAGCTACGTGTTGTCAAAGTTGTTGTTGTTGCTGTTAGGAAGTTTGTTGTTGTTGTTGTTGTTATATTTAGTAGCTATTGATATTATTATTATTGTTGTTGTTATTACTCCTAATGTTGCTCGCCGCTGCGGATGTTGATGATTATGTGACCCTGGTCAGCAGTAGCAACAACAACAACATAAGTAAGTAAGTAAGTTTGGCACACACATACATATACCCAGAATTATTTTTGTGTGTTATCGTTGAGTCTCAAATTGGGCGCAAGTGTATTATTGAAAAATTATTGCAATAATAGCTCTAAAAAGAGCAGCAACAACAAGGCTGAAAGTAAAAGTGACAACCGGCAGCATTGGCAGCGGTGGGGTGCAAGCGACATTATTTTAAAGTGACGCTTAAGTACTTTTGGCAGTGCTGTGTTGAGTGGCTGGGGGAGGAAAAGGAAAATCAGAGGAAAATTCAGGCTTATTGGCTGCTGTACACTGCAACGTTGTCGATGTGTCAATGGCAGCAGTGACGCATGATTGATTTTTTAACATTTTGCTGTATTTCGTATAAGGAAATAAAAATCGAAGTCCAGGCAGTGGTCCCTCTGCCTCTCTTCATTTCCTCTCTAGGCCATTTAAGCAGCGCGCTGGTAGCGTTTTTGGGGGACAGCAACAAAGTTACATTACTCCAACTTTCACTCAAGTAATCAATTTTCAGTTATTTTTTTCCTTGGCTCATAGAAAACTGCGGGCAACATCTGTGCCTTAAAGCAGCAGCACACTTTATGAGATTAAATTTCATGGCTGCAACTTTCCTTGGGCTAGCTGCGTATAAGCAATGTGGGTTTGGGCCATTTGAGCGTTGCCACTTTTGATGCAAAACCATTACAATAAGCTCCAGCTAATGTTGTGGGCCGGCTGTTGCTTTTAACGGTAGCAGGCGTTGGTCAATAGCCAGCAAGAGCAGGTGGACAGGAAACGTCTGGGGGAGCGTTAATTTGTCGAAACCGTTAGGGCTGCCTCACATTGGTTCGCGTTTCTTTGCAGTCCATTAAGCGGCCAGTGTTGCCGCCATGTTTCTTGGCTAATCCAAAGCTCTTTGCTTACAATTTTCGCCTATAAGATTTTGTAGAAACACCCAACCAAGTCTCATTAAATTTGGCCCATTTTCCATTTTGCATCATCGATGGTCGTCAGAGTCAGTCAAGCGTTCAGAGTGATTTTTGCTGTTGTTGCTTTTGGTGTATGCAAATGAATGGGATTTTAATTTCTTGCCACCACGCCCCAGTACACAGTCGGGACATTTAACACGCTCTACCCGGCGCATTTTTTGATGTTTCTACGCATTGCGTGCACGAGATGACATGTTGTTCGTATAGCGGCTCTTTTTTACTGCGCAATTGTTTTCGTTATTGTTGGCAGACAACAGAATGTTAGTTGGTTTTTGAAATAAAATTATAAACATTTGTGGACCACCGGTGGTCCACGCCGGGTAGAACGTGTTAATGATGCGATGCCATGCGCTGAGCAAAATCGCTTTCAAAGTGTGTTGCGACAGCTTTAGCTTTTGTGAAATTTTTTCAGAACAACAACATTGGCAAGTAAGTTTTACATTTGTAAAAAGTTTCTGCCACTTTTGAGCAGTTTTTAAGCCTTTCAAAATCTCACTCTGTTCTTCTGTCCTTCTGTCATTTGCTAAATATTGTGAACAATGCCATTGTTGTGGTGTACGGAAATTAGCAAAATTTCTTATGCTAACGCACGTAGCGGGCACCGATTTTTTGTCGTCTCGTTCCGACCAGCCAAGCACAGCAACATCACCCAAATCGAAAGCGCAAATAATGCCCCCGGACCGGATAGTGGAACATTGCTGCCTACTAATCACCAATCATTGTCTTCCGTCTGTCTGTCCTTACAGCGTTCATACAGCTGTCTGTCGGTGCCTTATCTGTGCTGTGTGCGGTTTAGATTTCAAATCTTGGGCCAAATTTGCATAATAATGTTGAGCATTGTTGTGGGTGGCTCGGCTGGCGTTTTCGTGAGTCATTGATTTGGAAAACGTGGCGGACGAGAAGAACGACTGCTGATTTGGTTTGCTCGACCCGGACGAGAGGAAGAAGCTGCAAAGCGCTGTTTTGAAAATATCCACATTGTGTGTATGTGTGTGTCTCTGTCCAGTACATGAATCCAAGGAATCTGTATTTCATGCCAGCTGTGGAATTTTTGATAGACAATAACTTTAACTTGCAGTATTCGAACCCTCTGACCCAACAACTTGTGATCCATAGCACTTATCTTCTACTTTACATATGAAATGCCTTTTTAAACATTGCTTACTTCTACGTTTTGCTATATTTCTCGCTCACATTTCATGTAATCGCTGATTTGAACTCTTTGCTTTGTCAAAAATTTTCTACACCAACATAATTCTTCGCTACACTTCCACCACATTTGTTCTATGTCAATTTTCATTAAACTCGATCTTTCTTTTTCCTTCCAACAGCATGAAGCATTTTTACATAAATTCACCTTTCAGCAGCCGTTTTCGTGTTCGAAACATTTGCAATAGTTACAAAACCAACAAACTGAAAAGTGGGAAAAGGCATAAAGCTGGCGGCCACATAAAACTGTTCAGCTTTGCCAAAAAAATCCTACTCCAGCTCCATATCTATTGATATGTATGTCTCATGCAGCGAGAGTTTTTTTTCTGCACACTTCACTCCTTCATGGTGCCGCATACTTCTGGGCGCTGCCATACAATTCCAACACACACAAACATACGGCTGTTTGGCGAGCATATCATTTAACAGCAACTTGTCTGCACGCGTTGCACGTTGCATGCGGCGTCACCAGTGGCGTCCCCAGGATTTCGGGAAGGGGGGCTATGCAAAAAAAATCTAGTTTAAAGTAATTTTTATACTTTCATCTTTGCGTATTAATTTTAATACATGTTATATACAATTTTATATATGAACATACATACTAGAGTCCTGCACGAGTACGCATTTTTGCTATTCGAAAACATTCAAATGCTTTTGAATAGAATACTTTACTTCATCCCTGCGGACCGGTCCGAATGAATACGAGTACAGCTCTCTTCGAGTACGAGTAAGCTCCGAACAGAAACGAGTAGACGTACACTATTTATTCATATTCGCTCGAAGCGGGAAAACGAGGACAAAAGCATTCGAATAATAGTACAAACTGCTTGAATATTCGAATATACTCGTTTTAATATTCCTAAGATTATTTTGAGATATTTATGTTGTATATTAATATTTATTTATTTGTTAAGCTACTTTCTTCAATCATTTCCAAAAATGACATACTGCGCATAAAAATATTTGATGAAACTGTTGATACGTCGCAAAGTTCTCGATTACCGAATACGAGCACTGCAGTATTCGCTTCCCACCAAATACGAGCACTGCAGTGTTCGCTATTCACCGAATACGAATAGAAACGAGAAGCGACGCTCGCTGGTTCTCGTTTCGTTGTACACATTCATCGAATACAAAGTACCAATACAGTATGTACAGTAGTGTAGTCGCCAAAATGAATATATTCATGCAGGACATTAATACATACATATACTAACATAAAATTCTTAAAACGAAAAATTCAAATGACACGTATTTTTAAGTCATAAAATCCCAATATAAAAATTCACTTCATTACAGTTTGCTTTAAGTTATGACATTTTGAAAACACCTTCTTTAATAGAATTACGAAAAACTCAAAAGACCTATTTTAAAAAGCATAACAAACCAGCTATGTAAAAGAAATACAACATCCGAACGACGGATTAGGGTTAATCCGTCGTTCGGGTGATTTTCACCCATTTTCAACTTTGGGATGCTATAACTTTCCTATATATTTATCAAAGTGATTAAGGTTTCTTGTATTTGTAACAAACCAATATAAGTTTTAGAAATTATCTACAACATATTGATTATTTTATTATAACAGTGATTACAGTGATTTGCGAGTTCCGGGCAGTGGATGGATCATACATAATTATCACCATCCAATCTTAATCCATACATACATCTGACTTCTTATCTCAATACAGCAAACTTTTCAAATCTTGTCAGAAAATCAGAGCGTAAAAAAGTAAAAATCTATTGAAACACAGTGCCAATTTGGTATCAAAAACGATCGAAAGGCATATTCTGCTTGCAATTCTTGAAAAAAGTATACATGTGGTGAACACAAAGTTTTAGTTAACTACTGCCCTTCCTTCCTTCCTTCCTGTAACATATGTTGGAAAAAAATTATTACATACACATTTAAAAAACGGGTGAAATATATACCACATATACGGGTCTCATTATAAGCCTCTTACAGAGGCAGCCACAATAACCTAACCTAACCTAGTTGCCCTAATTGCAAGTAATTATAGAAAAATTTGTTAACTTATTTTTCTGTAAGATATAAATAAATAAATAGAATAAAGATTAAAAATAACAAATGATTTTTTATTATAATTGGTCAAAAAATTCATTATAACAATACAAACTACCATATGGGTAAAATTTCACCCGAACATCTTATGTGTGAGTTTTTTTGAACGTCGGATGAGGGTTAAATTTATGACGTTCTGAAATTTTATTATGATAGAGGTGACCATTTTTCTATGTTTTCCTTGTTTACACACAATTCACCAAAACATTTAACTAAATTATTTTCATGTCAACCCTGCATCAGCTGGTGAGATGCAGGGTTGACATGAAGTCTGCGTTTAACTACTACTTTGGTAAATAGTCGATGCTTTTGGGAACACTGAAAACACCGTGCGACAAATATGGAACAATTTTTTCACACTGACAAAAGTCCATATGGGCGTGAAACTAGAGACCAAACATAGTAATACTGCGTACTCAGTTTTTCATTCCTACATCCTTTGTCCTTTTAAAAGGACTTCAAAATTTTGAAGGGGATTAAAAATAAAAAAAAATATAAAAAATACTTAACCTCGTTAGAACATGGCGATATGTATATCAAATGAAAGATGAAAGGCTCAAGAATTTAAATATAATTTATTTTTTATCTGTTTGTAAAAAAAGGATATGAAAACGGTCCTTTGAAAATTTAAATTCTTTTATATCCTTGAAAATTTATGTAGAATTTTCTTGAAAAGTAAGTACGTTAAAAGCCAAAATCTCCTTGATCAGGTGTCAAAATTTCATTATTCTCGCTTAAGGGGCCCGAACACTGTAAACTGCGATTTTTCATATGTTTCTTATTTTATTTATTAAAAAAAAACGGACGTTCCGATTTACATGAAACTTTACACATATGTTAATAAATGTTTAGATTACCTTTTTTACTACCTTTTTTAATTCGATTTGCCCCTTTCAAAACTTAAAACGCGATTATCTCGAAACCATGTTTTTTGACCGCGTTGACAGCATAACTGAAAAAGTTTTTATCCGATCGACCTGATTCAAATTGCATTCTATTCGGGAATAGTGTCGCTTCTGCTCGACGTAGCCGTTTTTCGATATATGCCAAACTTTTTTTTTTATAAATAATTTAGTGCAAAATTTTACGCGAAAAAAAAAACTTTTTCTTCAAACAGCCGCCATTTTTTTTCTAATCAATATTTTTAAAATCCCCTACGTCAAACAGTAGCCAGTAATGTATATTTCAAGAATCTTTTTTGTTTTTTGCTCTAGGAGGCTCCGTTATGCTGATTTGCTGTCAACGCGACAAGGGTCATTTGAAAAAGACGACATTTTGGATCAGCTACAGAATACAAACATGGCCGCCAAAAAAAAAAAAAAAAATTGTTTTCGATAATCTAAACATTTATTAACATATGTGTAAAGTTTCATGTAAATCGGAACGTCCGTTTTTTTTAATAAATAAAATAAAAAACATATGAAAAATCGCAGTTTACAGTGTTCGGGCCCCTTAATTGGTTTTGCATCTGTTTATTATTTAACATAACACTTCGTTCAATAATGTGTGTGACTAACTAATTAAAACACATTTTTTTGCCAAAATTCGTTTTTATTCATCAACATAGTCCCCTTTTAGGGAGATACAATCATTCCAACGCTTTTCCAATCTTTTGATACCGCCTTTGTAGAACGATTTTTCTTTGCCTTCAAAATAGGCGTTAGTTTCGGCGATTACTTCATCATTTGAGCCAAATCTCTTACCACGGATCATCTTTTTGAGGTCTGCGAAGAGCCAGTAGTCGCTGGGGGCCAGATCTGGAGAATACGGGGGATGAGGAAGCAATTCGAAGCCCATTCATGCATTTTTGCCATCGTTTTCATCGACTTGTGACACGGTGCATTGTCTTGGTGAAACAACACTTTTTTCTTCTTCATATGGGGCCGCTTAATCGCGATTTCTTCTTTCAAACGTTCCAACAACGCTATATAATAGTCGCTATTGATTGTTTTCCCTTTCTCAAGATAGTCGATGAATATTATTCCGTGCACATCCCAAAATACTGACGCCATAACCTTGCCAGCCGATGTTTGTGCCTTTGGACGCTTTGGACGGCTTTCACCGGTTGCATGCCACTCAGCAGACTGCCGATTTGACTCTGGAGTGAAATGGTGGATCCATGTTTCATCCATTGTGATGTACCGACGCAAAAACTCCGACTTGTTGCGCGTAAACATGTCCAAACAGCTCTTTGAATCATCGATTCGTTGTTGTTTTTGCTCCGGTGTGAGCAAACGCGGCACCCATTTCGAAAACACCTTTTTCATAACCAAATGTTCGTGTATTATGGTGTATACACTGCCTGCTGATATCTTTAGAATGTCAGCAATCTCCCCCACTTTCACTTTACGGTCGGACATAATGATTTTCAGTGTTTTTTCAACGTTTTCCGGAATAACAGCGTCATTTGGCCGTCCAGTAGATGGAATGTCATCGGTGTCTGTACGACCACGTTTTAATTCGGCATACCAATAACAAATGGTTTCTTTTTGATGGAGCAGAGTCCGAATAATGTTTTTCAAGCCATTCCTGGCATTGAACAGTATTTTTTTTCATTAAAAAACAATGATAAATCAGCACACGGAATTGCTTTGAATTCATTTTTTTTTAACTCAAAAGTAGTGTCACTTAAAGCACTGTAACTTGTAAACTAATGGTCGGATTGACATATAATTTTGACAGTAAGCCTAAAAAGGTTCACAATTTCTTATATTGATTTAGTATTAGTGCCGCCATCTATGTGTCAGTCACACACATTATTGAACGAAGTGTTACTGATACGCAAATAAATTAGAATTTTTGTACTTCAAAAGCTTCCGTCTTTTTTTTAATAATTTTCGAACCAATGAAGTTAGAGTAATGAAATTTTGACACGTGATCAAGGAGATTTTGGATTCTAACATACTTACTTTTTAAGAAAATTCGTTATAAATTTTCAAGGATATAAAGGATTAAAATTTTCAAAGGACCTTTTTCATATCCATTTTTTTACAAATAGGTAAAAAATCTGTTCTATTCAAATTTTTGAGCCTTTCCTCTTTCATCTGACATACATATTCTAACTATGTTAAGTATTTTTTATTTTATTTTTATTTTTAATCCCTATCAAAATTTTCAAGTCCTTCTAAAAGGACAAAGGATGTAGAAATGAAAAATTGGGTACGCAGTATTACTATGTTTGGTCTCTAGTTTCACGCCCATATGGATTTTTTCCAGTGTGAAAAATGCTGTCGCACGGTGAAATACATCTATTCTGCGAGAACAATTGCTGATTTTTGTATTCATTAATTCTTAACCCTTCTGCGGGCATCCGGTTCTGGCCAGACCATATCGAACTTTGGATCCACTTTAGTAATATTGTAGCTGAGCTATCGAGCTCATTTTTCATGATATCCTAAACTGATCCTTTCTAAGCACAAAAACAAACTGGCCAGACCAGACTATGGTGTATTTTCATACAAATATGCCAGTAAGTATAAACGTCATTACTGTCAGAATGGCTAAAAAATATTTTTTCCGTTTGTTCCTTATTCAGTCCTTTACGGACCATAGGGCTTTTCCATTTGACTCGATTTAAAACCCTTTTTTCGTGCCATCCCATGTAATCGTGACATAAGTTAGTTGGCGCAAAATCTGCCTGATCCAAGTGTTTTTCACTGGCATTGGCTTTTATTTCTTTTTAGTTCTTTTGGTGTCAATTCAATTACATTCCCGAAGTGAAGGAAGTATTTGTGGACTTGTCGTGTCGGGTTTTTTATCAATTCGTTTAGGTGTTTTTTTGGCAGAGGTGGAAGGAAGGGAATGCCATTTTGAGGATCAGGTGGACAATGTTTTTGAACTTCGACGCTGGGGTTAAATCAGAGAGGACAATTTCTCTGAAAAAATCTAAATATAATTTTTTGTTTTTGCTTTATTGTCGAATTTTTTAATTTCAAAATTAATTCATTGAAATTGAAACTCGCTATTTACTTAATGATTCTACTATATTTTTACCGTTTTACGTAAATAAAATGTAGGCAACCAAAAGAAATCATTGTGTTCCCACTTTCTGGTTTTTTATATCCTTCACAACTACAACAACGGTTCAACTATTAGGTTTAAGGTGGGTGCTCACAGAAGAGATAAAGCAAATAGTCAAAATTTTTCACAATTTTATATTGTTACATCAAATTGGATAAATGCATTATCCACCAAGGGGGGATCCATTCCCTAATCCCCTCCCCTGGGGAAGCGACTGGGCGTCGCTGTGGTTGTTTGAACATTTTCCATTTCGATTTCATGCAAGCACAGACAAAAATTCCTTTATTCTGTTGCATGCTTTTCGGGTGTCGGTGCTGTTTTCCCTTCGCACTCGACTTTTATTCAGTCTTCCATTCAACGTCGACTGCGAGTTGCTGTGCACCAAAAGTGTCTGGGTTCAATTTCGTTTGTTTGCGGTTTTGGTTGCCAGTCGACAGCGAGCTGCAAACTTGTGTTTATTAACACTAATTTTTTCTTTGAAAAAGTGCGCTCAAATTTTTAGTTTCTAACAACTGTTTGTATTAAGATTTTTTTTGCATTTAGATGTCAATGACTCAATGGGTTTCTTGCAATAATGACAAGAAAAGCTTCAGATTCCACTTCTTGAATCTGAAGATTTTCTTTTATTCTCTACTAAAGAACTCTGCTTGTTTCAGTCATAGTTTGAAATACGCTGCCCAAAGCTGTTCTGCTGAGCTATTTTTTATAACTGAGCGCAACCGGCAGCAACTGGAAAACTGCCACAAAGGCCGGCACGTTCGCTTGTAATTTCTGTTGAACATTTTATATACATTTGTGGTGTTGGTTTATCTTTGTTGTTCATTGCCGTTGTTATGAAGTCGAGTATTGTTGTAGTAATTTCTTAGCATACTTTGAGGCGCATAACGTGAGCATTTAGCAACCGTTTTGAATGGTTATGGCTGGTCATGGCGTAGATGTCATTAATAGGATCTCACATTGTTTAGTAACAAAGCGAGAGTAGAAATTGACAAAAATGCTTTTCGAAAATTGCTCTAACATTCTTTAAAACTTTGAGTGCATAAAAATGTTTTCATATCCCATTAAATAAAACTTGAAAACTTAGCCCCGTCAGCCACTGGGTTTTGCTAAAAATAATCGAATTGACGACTTAAACGTGAGAACCCACTTCAACCTAACCTAACCGCAACTTTTCATTAGTTTGCGGCCTTTGGTCCATCCCTATTGGCATTCGGACATTTCTTTGGCGGTCCCATCTATTTGTTCCCTCGTTATCTATGCAACGAATTGTGCAAACCATTCGTTCAGTCGTTACGCCTGTCAATAACGCAAACATTCTGCCAAGGCCCACATTATCCAACCTGAGCACAAGAATCCAATTGAAATGCGTTTCGGAAAATTCCGCCCTTCGACTGTACTCAGCACGTCACGGCTGCGGTTATGCCGCCTTCTACATGTTTTAGCCTTTAGCCCTTTCGAATTTGTTTTTTTTCGTTTGTCCGTTGTGGTCACTGTGCCTCTGCACTTCTCAGTCGCAGTCACTTCCAATTTTGCCATTTGGACAAATCCAAGCACAAAAAACGAAAGAAAACCATTTGAAAAGCCAGCCAAAATCTTTGCCACGTTTTCTAAATGCCGCCCACATGTCTGCGTGCGTTGGAATAACCAGAATTCTGCAACTGGCGCCGACGCATTGTCTGCACAGCTGCCAGTGTCTGGCCGCATTTAAATTCGTTTAACTGCTCAGAAAATGCGAAATAAATTGGTAGCGACGCAACTGCCACACAATGCTCCGTTTTCCCCGGCCAGTCGTGTGTGGCGCACGCAGCTTTTGTGCCGCATCACTGGGTCAATGGCGATTGCCAAAATAAGTTGCGCCATGTTGCAAGTGCTGTCATGGTTTCTTTGCGCTTTCGGCTGAGTTTTACCGCTTGTTCATGCCCGGTTGTGCAGTTTTGTGCGCACGTAGCGGACCGAAATGCACTGCCAAAGATTTTGAGTAGCAGTGGAAAATTGGAATTGCGTTCAAGTCGATGGCGCTGAAATGTTGCGAAATTGCGCAAACAATTAGAAAATCATTTGGCAACAAACCACGTATTGCGGTTTGGGTTGTGTTGAGAGAGTTTATTAAATTTTAAAATTAGAAAATATGCTACAAAGAATTCCTATGAGTCTCAATTTAGTGACTGTTGTTCTTTCGATTTGTGGTAGAGTGAGTTTTAGAATCATAAAAGTGCCTTTTAGAAAAAATATATTTTTTATGAATATTTTTCAAATTTTTTAAAAATACTTCTAATTATTTTCTGAGCAAACATATTTTCAAAAATTTATTTCCAAATATGCTAAAAGGAACTCTTTTAAGTCTCTATTTAGTGACTGATGTTTTTTGGTTTGTGGTAGAGTGAGTAAAATCATAAAAACTGCATTTGAGAAAAAACATATTTATTTCTGAATTTTTTATAAAATTTTCAAACTGAGCAACATATTTTTCATAAATATTTTTATAATTTTGAAAAAATATTTTATAAAAGTTTTCTTTGGTAAGATTTCTTTTATTTGAAGAGATTCGTGTATGTCTGTTGAAACGAAAAAATATATATTGACACATCGGTGAAACAGAAAGATGGTGGCTGCTGTGGAAGTGACCAGCCATCGCTGTTCAACAACCACACCAGAGCCCGTATAAGGAAAAGCAAAACGGACGGACCATCGTCCATCTCGAATTGCTCGTCCTTACCTTTCTGCTTCACCGCTGATCGCAAAAGAGGAAGATTGGCGCGTGCAGCGCTCTTTTATACTCCAACGAGAAGAGCTTTTGCACAGCTTTTCAAAAGCTCTTTACATATGAAAAATACAAAAAGGAGATGGATAGTATTACATTTGTGACACTTAAAAATAGGGGTGAGTGGGATAGATTGATTACAATGCAAAGTTGTAAAACTAAAATGTCTACACTACAGTGGGATGGATTGATTACAATGGAAAGTTGTAAAACTAAAATGTCTACGCTTATGCTAAGGGACCGTATGCTACAGTCTCCCCCTTTGACGTGCGAACCTCGTCCCGAGCGTGCGTCAACATCTCACGTGCTGGGCGTCTTCTTGGGCCGTCCTCTTTTCCGAATGGGGTGTACCGGAGCTGGAAGGTTGTCATCAAAGGTTCTTCTGTATGCAGTTAACGCAGATGCGTGGTAGGTTCCCAGTGGTATGTTCAGATCACCCGGTGCTGCTACTTCGTATGTTGAGGCACCAATTTTCTTAGTGATGATGTACGGTCCGTCACGCTTGGGTACAAATTTGGACGTTATACCCTTGGAAGCTTGACTTAACACATGTGTAGTCACTAGCACTTCTGTGCCGACATCAAAATTTGGTTGAGGCTGTCTATGTTGGTCGACGTATTCTTTGTTTCGATCTTGTGTGCGCCATTCTACTTCTTTAGCATCTTTAAAGGTATTAGCCAATTGCTGCAGATATGGCGAAATTTGAGGGATGAAATTTTCATGTTCAACAATGTTTTTAACATCATGCTGGATGTCATCTAAGGTGCGTAACTCTCTGCCGAATGTTAGGTAGGCTGCTGTGAAACCAGTGCTCTGACACTTCGCTGTATTCATCGCAAATCGGATAGCTGCTAAATCGTAGCACCAAGCTTCATGCCTATTTTGTACGAGAATGGCTAGCTGGGCCTTTAAATCTCGATTTTTACGTTCAACGGGATTAGCCGCGGGGTGGTATACTGGAGTAAATTGCTGCTGTATGCCAAGACAATATGTCACTTGCTGCATTATGGCGGAGATGAACTGCACACCATTGTCGGACTTGATGCGGCGTGGGATACCGTAGCGAAGGAAAATCTCATCAATAAGTATTTTGCTGCATGCTTCGGCGGTGGCTTCTTTAAGTGGAAATATCTCAATCCAACGGCTGGCAACGTCTTCTGTGATAAAAATCCACTGGAATCCGTCTGCTGTTTGTGGCAGTGGCCCGAATAAATCGACTGCTACCACCTCAAAACGCTGCTTGCTGCTTGTTGTTTGTAGTAGACCAATTGGCTTCATATTGGAGGCTTTGAAGCGTTGACAGTCAATGCAATTTTTAACGTGTTTAGCAATTTCTGCTCGCATGCCAGGCCAAAAATACCTTTTTGCGATTCGTGCAGTAGTCCTTTCTGCCCCGTAATGTCCTGCCGTGCTGTCGTCGTGATAACATTGTAAAATTTTAGAACGCTCTTCTAATGGAACTACGAGTTGGGCTTCTTCTTCGTCATCGTTGTTGTAGCAATAAAGGATACCGTCGTTCAGGATGTAGCCTCTGTTTAACCAACGACCAGTGTTTTCGTCGTGTGCTTCTAATGAGTTGATGATTTCTTTTAACTGATCGTCTTTCAGCTGTTCTTCACGAATTTCGTTGCTCTGTTTATGAGGTAAGTCCACGTGAAATGCGCCTACGTGGACTGCGTTGTGCTCGTCGTCGTATGGCGGTCTCGACAGCATGTCTGCCACTGCATTGGTTCTACCTGGCGTATACTCAACCTTAATATTATACTGTTGTACTTGCAGGGCCCATCTTGCTATGCGGCCAGTTGGTGATTTAGTGGTCAGCAACCATTTCAGAGGTTGGTGATCGGTCATCAAGATGATTTCTTCTCCTTCGATGTACCCTCGGAATTTCGCACATGCCCATACAATTGCCAGCGCTTCTCGCTCTGTCGTAGAGTAATTACGTTCTGCGCTGCTCAGCAAGCGGCTCGCGTACTCGATCGGATGTTCCTCTTTGCCCTCCCCCTGGAGTAAAACTGCTCCGAGGGCATAAGCACTTGCATCAGTTTTGATAATAAAAGGCATGCTGTCTTGTGCTTGTTTCAAAATAGGCGAAGTCGTCAGTTTTTCCTTTAGTTCGTTGAAAGCGTCACGCTGCGGTTTTTCCCATTTCCATCCTGCGTTTTTCTTTGTTAAGTCTGTTAACGGTTTAGCGATTTCGGCGTAATGCTCAATAAACCTGCGATACCATGAGCATGTTTGAATAAATGATATGAGTTCTTTCACGTTCTTAGGCTCTTTCCGGTTACTTATAGCCAAAGTTTTGTCAGAGTCAACGCAAATGCCACCAGGTGTAATTACATGGCCAAGATATTTGACTTCTGCGCAGCAGAACCGACATTTGGAGTGGTTAACCCTTAGATTGGATTTGAGCAAATTCGTGAGAACGTCGTCTAGGTTTTGCAAATGCCACTCAAACGATGAAGAACATATTATTAAGTCATCTAGATATGCTAACAAATTGACATCTGGCAGACCCGTTTTAAAGCGATCCATTAAGCGCTGAAACGTAGCCGGGGCGTTGCGCAACCCAAACGGCATCCGTTTGAAGCGAAAAGTTCCAAAGGGTGTGATTAGGCAAGTCTTATCACGATCCTGCTCTGCTACGCCCACTTGGTAATAGCCACTTTGAAGATCCAATGTCGTCATGAACTTTGTGCTCTTGGCAGCGTGGAGTAGGTCGTCCATTCGGGGTAAGGGATACCTGTCTGGAGTGGTGATAGCATTTATCTTTCGGTAGTCTACACAGACTCGGATTCCGCCGTCTCGTTTTGGTACCATAACCACTGGTGAGGACCACGCAGACTCGCACTCTTCGATAATGTCGTTTTGTAACATTTTGCTTATTTCGTTTTTCAGCTCCCGCGCTTTGGCAAAAGAAAGGCGGTACGGTGGCGAAAAGATCGGGTCATGATCGCCAGTTTGAATTTTGTGAACCGCGTATGGAGTTGGTTCCTTTATTTCTCCAAAAACCTCCGCATGTTTCTGTAGAACGCATTCAAGCTGGTTCTTTTGGTTGTCGTGTAGTTGTAAACCGTCTGTGTTCTTTAAAAATTTGAAATCAACAGAATACAACGGCGTGAAAACTGCGTTGTTGTAGTCCGTGCCACTAAACAGAATGCTGCCAAATAACCCTGCATGTTTATTTCTGTCAGGAGTTACCACGTTCTCTGGCAAGGAGTCTTTGAAAATTGCTTGAATTGCATGAGGCGAATACTCATTCGTTGTGGTTTCAGGACCATAGCTTTCAAAATCAGATAAAAACGTTTTCTGACAATGTAGTTTTTCTTCGTCGACTACGGTTTCGATGGCCTTACGTTTTGGATAATCTTGAACATTGGCGACCTGCACAGATTCCATCAAATTCAGTTTAAGCGGCACCGGTTCATCGAAGTCGAATTTTTGATTTGGACAGTTCTCGAAATGCCAATACTTTTGGCCCATATTTAAAACGATGCCTGCTTGTTCCATGAAATCGGCACGAAGCAATGTGCGATTTCCACTAGCCATAGGTAATATTATAAAACGAATGTTTAAACATCGGCCACCAATTACAATTTTGCAGGTGGTAGATCGACACTCTTGAATTGATGCGCTACCATCCGCTAAAATAATTTCGCACTTCACTCGCTCGTATCTGTAACCTTGCAAATCCATGATTCGCTTCAAATTGCTGCTAGCTACGCTTGTGCGCGCGCCACAGTCGAAATATGCTTGACCTGACACACCGAAAAGCTTTACGTTCACTGTCGGAATGTCACTACCCATAGTACTGGCTGACATCGAGTTGAAATTTACTGCCAACGGAGATGTGGTCGCTGTTTTTGTTTTCGTACAGTTTGGGCAGTTAGCTCTAACAAACCCTGGGGTGTTGCACCCGTAACATGCAAGCTTCGGCTTCGGAACCACTGCAGGTGCGTTCTGCGTTTGCGCTACGTCTTTAGTAGCTTCTTGTTTCCTGAAGCATTGTTCTTGCGTGTGTCCTTTCTTGCGACAAAAGTTACACCGAGTTGGACCACCGCCTTTTGCATTAGTGTTCACAACTTCACTTCGCTCAATAAGGCATTGCTCCGCCTCACGGGCGTCTGCTAATAGCTCATCGAAGGTGTTAATTTTGTGTCGCAAAACTCTATCGCGTATACGTGAATGCAGCATGCCAAACAACATGTCGATCTGCATCGCTTCAGTTGGCTTGCTGTCCAACTGAGCGAACAAAACGCGTTTCTTGCGAATGAACGTGTCGGTAGGTTCATCCCACTGTTGCTTCAATTCCCATAAATCCGCATAAATTCTCCATGATGGCTTTGATGGACAAAAAGACTCACGCAGCATTCTTACGACGTCGTCGAAAGTTCTAGCATTCGCTTTCACACCACACCACCATTCCGCGGCGTCACCCTCTAAGAGCATGGGCATGCCATTCACGGCGTCAGCGTCGCTGATTCGTTCCACCATTTTGAAGGTACTTACAGCCGAGATAAACTCTTCGACTCTTGACGGGTTGCGTGCGCCATTGTACCGAGCAGAGCACGTGCTGAATGAGCCGGATTTCACGTTGCACGTCGTCACTGCTTCGAGAAGCTGCCGGAATTGGTCGTTGGACATCGATACCATCTTTGTTGCTAAGCGCTGACTTCGGCGAAGAGGAGTTCCACAAATCTTATTAGCCACTATGTTGGGCGCCACTTATAAAAGTTTTCTTTGGTAAGATTTCTTTTATTTGAAGAGATTCGTGTATGTCTGTTGAAACGAAAAAAATATATATTGACACATCGGTGAAACAGAAAGATGGTGGCTGCTGTGGAAGTGACCAGCCATCGCTGTTCAACAACCACACCAGAGCCCGTATAAGGAAAAGCAAAACGGACGGACCATTGTCCATCTCGAATTGCTCGTCCTTACCTTTCTGCTTCACCGCTGATCGCAAAAGAGGAAGATTGGCGCGTGCAGCGCTCTTTTATACTCCAACGAGAAGAGCTTTTGCACAGCTTTTCAAAAGCTCTTTACATATGAAAAATACAAAAAGGAGATGGATAGTATTACATTTGTGACACTTAAAAATAGGGGTGAGTGGGATAGATTGATTACAATGCAAAGTTGTAAAACTAAAATGTCTACGCTTATGCTAAGGGACCGTATGCTACAATTTTTAATTATTTTCTGAGCAAAAATTTTTCCAAAAATGTATTTCAATTGAAGATCTCTCAGTAAGCATTTGTATTGTTTACTGAAAAAGTCTTACATATGTAAATACTCGTATGAATGATGTGTTTTCAATTGGCAGATTGACTGTCATGTTAAAAAATGATTGGATATCATAAAAACTGCATTAAAAAAAAACATATTTTACATATTTATTTTTGAATTTTTTCGAAATATTTTTAATTAATTTAATAACTTTAATTAATATTTTAAATAATTAATTTAGTTTCGTCAATATTTTCCAATTTTGTTTTTAAATATTTCCAATTATATTCTAAGCGAAAATATTTATAAAAAATATTTCAATTAAAGAAGCATTTAAATTGTTTACTTTAAAAGTTTTAAATAAATATGAATGATGTTTTTTCGGTTGGCAGATTGACTGTCATGTTTAAAAATATTTGGAAATCATAAAATTTCAGTAAGCATTAGTTCATTTGAATTGTTTACCGAAATAGTCTCAAATAAATGTTGCCCCTCATATTGGTTCCCACTAGCCAGTTCTGATCTTCATATTGGTTAGCACTAACCAGTTCTGTTGTTAGCATTTACCGACAAACGCACATCAACAATCTAACAATTGAAATTGCCAGCTTCAATGACTGCCAACATAACTCAGCTGAGCAGCGGCAAAACGTGGCCACATTACATCCCCGATGCATCTTCAAGCTTTGGTCAGCCATGCGCTCGCTTGCCATTGAAACCGAGTGGACGAGGTGGCAGCCAGAGCAAAAAATAAATATCAACAGCAGTGGGACAAGGCAAATTGCGCTGCTATCACTTTCTTTGCTTTTGTATTATATTTTTGCAACGTTTATTTTTGCAGTGATTCCCGTTCGGCAAGCGGACACACACACACACACACGCAAACACACTGTTTGTGTGGCGGCTGTCCTTGGGCGCGCAAACGCTGATGATGCGAACGATGATGTCGGTGCTGATGTGAGTAATGTTGGCAACACGGCAGACTGGCATGAAAAGTGGGCAGCTGGCGGCGAAAATGGAAATCAAACTGTCTCTGGGGGAGCTGACACGACCAACTCACGCGCACCGCCTTTCAGCTGCACTCAGTTCGCCGGCTTGGCTACGTGCCGCACTAGAAAATTTAGTAGCATTCGTTAGGAAATGTTTCAGCTGCTTTTTATTGCATTTCTCTCTCCCTGGGCGCAGGTTGCAAGTTCATTGCTGGCGCTGCAGTCAATGGCAAATGAATTGATTTCGTTGCTCCGCTGCGCCACGGCACATTTTTCCACACACAGTCGTTACTTTTTTCCGTTTCACTATTGAAGTTGCCACCTTTTTGCATTTCTTTCGAATACCGTGTGCCAGCACGTTGCCAAGACTGAAACGTATGTAAGTGAATTAAATAAATTCACTAAACTTGCTGCAAACAGCACAAAAGAGTGCAAAGAAGAAGAATGTGCAAAGGTCGGGGCAGTTGTGCGATCAGCAGAAAGGCAACGAGTGTGCGAGAATAAAGTTCACGGCTGGCTGACTGGTTGTTTGGTTGGTTGGTAGGTTGGCGCAAGACAAATGCACTTATTGACTTCAAATGGTAGCGCATAAATTTTCCCAAAGAACAGAAAAAACAACGATTTCACAGCAATTTCAGCAATAACGCAGCAGTTGGTGTGGCAGGTGTTGCAATGCTGTGTAGCGAACGTTTGCGAACACGGGATACTTTTTATGGACAGTGGGAAGACAATGAGAGAGAGAGGGAGATGAGCATTACGTCAGTAGTAACAGCTGTCAATGTTTTTGCGTAATGTCAGCGTTGTTGAATTGAAAGTGGCACCAGACAATTCTTGCAACGGAAAGCAACGAAGTGGAGAGGAAACAGATATCGCCAGCTGTACGCAGTTTGAAATGTTAAGGTTATGTTGGAGTTAGTCAGTTTTTGTGTGTGTTTTTTTTTTAATTTTTTGCTTCATCTGCGTTCAAATATTTCTCCAACCAGCTGGAGAAGTTTTTCTAGCAACATGAATGCCCAACAATTGCGTAGCAATTAAAAATGCAAATCTCTCTCTGTTTGTGCAAAGCCATTTGAAATTTAATTTGCAGCAGCCAGTTGGTGCG
The DNA here is from genome assembly GCA_963971225.1 of Melieria omissa. Classification (NCBI taxonomy): domain Eukaryota; kingdom Metazoa; phylum Arthropoda; class Insecta; order Diptera; family Ulidiidae; genus Melieria; species Melieria omissa. The sequence goes on from OZ020268.1 coordinate 59,349,869, forward strand.
GTTGCATGAAAGTTTCATAAATTCCAGTATTAATTTTCGCAGCAAACTTAACCCATTCATTGTGTTGTCAACATGGGTGCGCTGCTGTTTTGGGGTTAGTCTGCTTTCTGCTTGGCTGTTGTTTTTGGGATGGAATATGGAGACAATGTGAATGCGACAATTTGGCAACGAAAAGGCCAAAGGAAAAGGCTAAAACTGCATTCATTAAAATTTCAATTTGAATGGTTTAAACGGGGCTAACATTGGACATGTAACTGCTTCTCTCACTCTTAGTTTTCATTACAATGCACAGTGATTCGTTCCATAGACAAAATTCAAAAAATGTATAGTCTCAGAATTTAATGATTTTCATGTCATTTGAAAGGTAAAACTCCAACTAAGAAAACACCAAAAAATCTGTGCAAAAAATTATTTAGTGTGTCTGCAAAAGCGGCTCAAAGTTGAAACTTTTTTCACAAAAAAATGTAAACACATCTTTTCTCTTTTTTAGTCATTGAGGAAAAAAAATTGTAAAAATGCATGGTTACCAAGAAGTTGCTGAAACTTTTGATATAGATTAAGAAATTATGTGGCCATTTTCGTTTTTAATGTTATCTCAAAAATTTGCAAAGCTGAGGCTTTTACATCAATTTTATATCAAAATATTTTTCCAAATTAAAAATCTGAAAATTGGCAAAACTTAGAGGGAAATATCTAAAAAGTATGTGAAAGTATGTTCCTGGATTTTTTTTTTACTTTAAGAAGCATTCTTTCTTTTTCGGATAATGTAATTATATCCTCCGATATCTTTCGATCTCAGAAAATAATTCAATTTGAAAAGTGGTCTAAACACCAATTTTTCGACAAAATTTCTTTTTTTTGATGCCTAAAAGTATGCAAACAGCATGAAAAATTGAGAAAACTGCAAAAAAGCAAAACATACGTCTATTATTATCGTTTTTATTGCAAAACTAAAGGGTCCTAAGACAATTTCTGTTACTCTTTGGAATAATCAATGTTGACGTTACCGATTAAATGTAAAATCTGAAAAATCTAGCCAACACACTCGTTGCTATAGCTCTCCAAAAGTGACGAAATTTGAAAGTTTAAGACTCTGGTATTGCCAAACTACAAAAGTTTCAGAAAAACAAATTAGAGATTACAAATCAGCAGACCATGATTACCTAGTATGTAAAATTTTATGAGGAACGGACCACTCCCTTTAATTTTGTCCCGCGGTTGTATGGAGTCGAATCACTGTGCAATGGGACAACAATTGCTGTGTTCTAGACTTTCTCGTTTCCACTCCTTTCGTCGCTGCTGTTAACAATCAACAACAGTGGCTCCTTTTGTGGCGTGAACCGTTTTTAAAAACGACAAAAACAATAAACGCATATTTGCTATTTTTAATAAAAAAAGGCTAACAATGACCTTTGAACTACGTCCATGTTTTGCGCTTTTGTCGATCTTTCCCCCCTTCTGCTTTCATTATGTGTGCAAAAGTTTAGCGCCAACTCTTTGTTGAATTTTATGTTCCACCTTTCTCTAATTAAACCTAACAACAACAATTTTGCAGCGAAATAAAAATATTAAAAATAATAAAAAATTTCAGCAAGTCGAAATATTCGGTGCACCACAAAGCCAACATTTGTAAAACAATGTGTGCGCCCCAAAAATTATGCAAAAAATAATGCAAAATTGCAGTTTTTTGTATAAAGTTTTAATTTATTGTTGCCTTTGGAATATTTTTAATACTTATGCGCTGTTGATTTCGTTAAAGGTATTAATGCCATCGGTCGCAGTCGACTCGCTGCTGCCCGTAACTCACCCGGCTTCTAGTCGCTCGGCGGTGGTTTATTCTGGCAGTGCTTTCGTTTTTGTTTGCGTGGCGCTTCATTGTTGGCAAGTTGTGTAGTGAAGTGTGCGCTCGTTAGGAATTTGTGGCAATAAACTTGCAGCACAGCTGCTGATTCTGCTGCTGCACCAAGCACACTCAAACCAGTCGTGAAAATGCATAAAGTGCCGTTTATCCGGTTCGCGGCGCTGGCACATTACGCTCGCATACCTTTAGGGGCATAACTGCGGCGGACTGCTTGCTGCGAGTCGCTGCTGCTGGCCGTTTGTCTCTTACCGCTGGTCTAATCTACCACCGGTCATATACGTTTGTGTTTCGGGGCATCTTTTTGTTGTTGTTGTCGCAGCAGAATGTACAACATACATATATTTCATCTGCAACTGCTGCACACATTGCGTCATTGTCCTTGCTGGCGTTGTTCCCCCCCCCCCAGTTCCGTCTGCCCGCTCATCTGTGCGTCCGTGGCACCGCGCATCATTGCGCTGTCTGTCTGCTGATCGGTCGCTTTCATTTTGGCAATATTATCCGCCCAAAAATGGCCAATTTATAGTTGCTGCTGCTGTACTTTTGTCGCAGGAAGCGAAGCGGCGCGCAATTGTTGCCAGCTTTATGCGCTTTATGCGCACGCTTTGTTGTCATTGTTCCACGGTGCTTACATTTATTTCAGTTTTTCATTCTTTTACATTTTATTCCAAGTTTTTGTTTGCCAAATGTTTCTTATTTTTTTTATATTCCTATGTTTCATGTTTATTTGTTTAGGAGTTTCTCTTTTTGCTGCACTTTTCTGCATTTGTTTGGCTTGTTGTGGCAGCACATTTTACCAAAAGATTAAATTGTTTATGACTCCTATAAGTATGCTATACATTACATTTCTTGTGCGCTCGAGACATGTGCGCACTGAAGTGGGTAGTGTTGTATTGTTGGCGACTGTTTTGGCCAAGAACGAGTCAGAAGCAAACACATAAAGCAGCACAGCGGCTGTAAAAGAAATAACACTAACAATGAAGTGTGTGCAGTAACGGCGAGACGTGCAAAGGACTCTGCATTTTATAAGCTTGAGCGTATAATTTATATGCGTGGTCGCCGAAAAGTGTGCAATGGAGAATTTTGATTTTTTGCGAGGTTATAAAGAGTCATTTGAAAACCATAAAACACTTTGGGAAAGTTTTAAAATGAAGCTGAAAGCAAAACGATTGGACATGGATTGGCTTCACAGTAGAGTACAGTGAAAGATTTTGGAGCAAACTGAGCAAGTTTAGAGTATAAGCTAAGCCAAGCTTACATAATTTGTTGTTTATTCAAAGCGATAAGTTTGAGAATACATGTGAGATTTTGTTAGTGAAGAGTTTACAGTTTTGGTATAATGTTGAAAAAGCCGTGAGACAAATTTTTTTTTACATTTATAAATTTAAAAAACACTTACATATTTCGTCTTGGATGTCAACAATTCACTTCAATTCAACACTTACCTGCAAGTAAAAAAATAAAAATTAAAATTATTTAAAATTTAAAATATTAAAAAATATTTGCTTATATAATTCAAATCTGCAAGGCGCATGAACAGTCACACAAAGAAATAAATTTGCAATTCCGCATTGCCTCCTCACTCCACAGCACCACATGTCGTATGAGTATCATGGAATTTCTTCAGCGGAAATTTAATTTCCAGCAACCAAACAAAATTTAGAAAAGTATAAATAAATACGAAATTAAACAACAACAACCTATTGGAATTCTCAACAAAAAATAAAAATTTACCAGAGTACAAAAAGAAAATGAAAAATAGCGTCGAACTCCAATTCAAATCAAATGAAATGAAATTGTAAGCCTTGAGGCGTTTGCATAAAAACAAAACTCTGAAAAAAGACAAATAAGCGAAGAAAAGCAAGACGGCTGAGCATTAAATTCGACATGCGTTGCTGTTTGTGCGTCTGTGTGGGATTAGCAGCAAATGAAAGCCGCCTAACCTTCGACAACCCGTGCCGCGTGCTCCATAAATGCCATTTCGAAAGTGCTGCCAACACGCACTACACAACAACAACAACAACAACATCAAACACCATAACAGCCACAACAGTGGCAACGGCAGTCACACAGCGCAGCCATGTGCACAAAATGAAAATAAAACGCAACAACAGCAACAACAAATAATATCCAAAGGAATACATTTCATTTTGATGGATTTGTTTTATTTGATTTCATTTTGTTGCTGCCGTTGCGACTGGCGTTGCTTGGGTTCAGCTTCTGTCATTGTATTTGCTTGTAATCGCATACGCAACATATGAAGACAACAGAAATAGCACAACAACATCAACAACAACAACAACCACATCAACATTCAGCCATGTTGGAGTTAGAACGGCAACACAACACATCGGCATTGATTTCCTGCGTACGAATGTTTGCTGATTATCTCAAAGGATTTTCGACATTTTCCGAATTGTGTTTCGTTGCGTTATTGTTTGCTACTGTTTTTGTTGTTGTTGTTGATGTTGTGATGTTGTGATGGTACAGGCGCGGATTCAGAGAAATATTTCGGGGGGGGGTTTCAAAAAGTAATTCTTTAATAATTGTAAAATGTCTTTTAATTTGTATGTAGTTTTATAGGCGATCCAAATATTTCGGGGGGGGGGGGTTTCAACCCCCAAAACACCCCCCTGAATCCGCCACTATGATGGTATGATTGCATTTGATGTTGCCGTTAGGATTCGTTAAAGTATTTGCCAAATGTTAGCAGCACGTAAAACGATGAGCAGAACGACGTGAGGCAGGAAGATGTCCTTTTGTATGCCAGCTTATGGTAGATTGAAAAACCTACATTACACCAGTCACTTATTTGTGGTGGTACACAGTTTCACAGTACACAGAGGCCTACATGTTTTCTGGAACTGAGACTAATGAGGTTTTGATTTCAATTATAAGTAGGAAAATATGTTACAGATTGCTTTTTGTTTCATTTTGGAACAGCCTAATTATTCAAGGCCTTTACAACCTTCTTTTCATTAATGAAAACACTTTTCGAAACTTTTCAGCAGCCTCATTTAAAAATTCCTAGCAATTCAAGTCATTTAGAAACTGTTGTCTCTCTACAATTCTACTTTCCTCCGCTCTTCAACGCAACTCCTTTCATCAGCCTTTTTCTCTTATTCAAGCCATGAAACCTTGTCCCCAACATTTTCACACCTCGAAGCATCTTCTCGCATAGTCCCTGCCGTCCTGACCTTGAACCGATTACCACTACACCTACGCGCCACATGTGCAACACTACCGCGCCGCTGCGTTCTGCTGGTTTTTGTGTCTTCACAGTGTCAAAGGATTCGTTTCACTGCCGTCGCCTCCTTTCCCTTGGGTACCATATATCATTTCAGTTGCTTTCAGTCGCGTAAACGCCTCCACCGACATCTCCGAGTCGATGTTGCTCGAGTGTGGCCTTCTCCACTCTCGCTTCTCAACTGACATTGCCACAATTTCCGCATGGATTATTTTATGTGCTGTGCGTCGGTTGTTATGACAATTTCGAGACTGAGTTGCAAATGGCGCAAATGGCATTTCGGCTTTGATTAGCTGCGAACAGACAGGGCGGCGAATCAAAAAAATCATAAAAATACACCGAACGTTACGAAAACGCAAAGCATCACGTGCGACGAGACGCTTCCAGGATGTCAAGTGTCGAGTGCTGAGCACTGAATGGCAACAGAGAGGGACGGCGGTGGTGTTAGGAAGCGGGCCATATGGCGTGGCAGCTAATATACACCTCATTTTCTCATTTTCTTCTTGCTGCACACATGTGTTGCCGTTGTTGTTGTTATTGTTACTGTAGCCTTATGCACACCAGCAGCAGTAGCAGCAACGGCAACAGAAGCGAAATTTTTACGATTCCATTTTTATTTTTCTCGTTCAACAGTTTTTACGACCGCTGTGTATGCGCGCCTAAAAGTATGCTAACATTTCGGCTCGTATTACAGGCTGCTGCTCAGTTTGCTGCTTCCGTTGCCCGTTGGCTGCTTTTATGTGCAGCGCAAGTAAAAATCAAACACATTACACGCCTAAAAATATGCAATAAAAATTTGTGCTATCAGATTTTTTTATTGCCTGATGCGCCAACCAGACAACAGCCATCAACGGCCGACATCAGTGCGCAGCTCTGTCTGGCGGCTGGGCGTGGGGTGGCGTGTCGTTTTATTGCCGCTTTTTAGGGCACATGGGTTGAAAAAGTTTTTGTTTCCTAATTAAATAAAAATTACACAATTTTCGGTGCGCGCAAAATTTTATGATGTGGAAATTTCCAAAAAGTTACTCGCGAGTGGTGTTGTGGCTGAGTGTTTACCAGCTTTTATGACAACCAATAAAATTGCATACTTTTGGGGGGCATTTTCGTTTAGTCCATATACTAGCCTTATGGTATTTTAATGAAAAATGCGCTTCACTGCAACAACAACTACTACTGTATTAACGGCCATAACTAATAGCAACAACAACAACAACAACCATAGCGCTGATGCGGCAATGCGTGTCGTATAAGCAATTTTATTGATATGAATTTTAATTAAATATTACGCATACGTCTAGTAGGGCTGTGTGTATGTTTGCCTGTGCTTAGTTGTAATGTGGCATTTTTGGCATTGTAAACCGCACTTTCAATTAATTTAAACGCGTTTTATGTAACGATTGCACGCGCTAATTACACTGCCACAGCACCAACAACTGCAAATTACAATAAAAAAAATCAAAATCAAAAACAACACAACCCACAAGTTAATCCGATTATGTAATTAATTATATTGGTCGTTATGCGTTGGTTGTTGGGCCATGGCTGGTGTCGAGCAGGACGTCGAGGTGCTTTGTGTGCTTGCCGAACTTCCGTTAAAGCAAAAAACGCGAGAGGATTATTAGGAGCGGTTTTCCATAACAACAACAAAAACAACAAAGTAAAAGAGATGTAAAGTAAGCAGTATTATTGACATGGAGGCGACGATGGTATTGCAAACTGCTGTTTAAAATTCAAATTTTGTTTTCCATTGCTTCTTCTTCTCAATACTTCTCTCTCTCACTGTATCTCTTCTCTGTCTCTGTCTTGCTCTGGGCACCGAGTCTTCTTCTGCCCTTTTTTGCTAATGATTTTTGTAATTAAAAGTTGTGCGCGAATATGGCTTTAATTTGCTTTTGCTTTGTCGTTGCTTCTGTGCGCGCCATTATGCGAATTTTTAAAGCATACTTTTGAGCACGCTGCACGCATAAAAGATAATGATGCGGACTATCGTTGTTAGCTGCTAGTTAGTCGCCTGTTTTTTTTTTGGCGGTAACTTTGTCTGTTGTTGGCATTGATTTTTAATTAAAAGTGGAAAACGAATGGCAACAAAGGAAAATGCAAGCAATTGCAATGTTTTTGTGAAAGGCAAATGCGGCAGAACTGCATTGGATAAATTTGTGGAAGTAGTTAAATGTAATAAAAAAATTACAAATAAAAAATTTGAAAAATAAATTAAAAAAAAATTCAGTTCCAAGTTCGGCGTAACGAAAACAATAAGAAAGATCCAGCTGGCCTCTTAGATAGCAACTGGAATTAATTGTTCGAATGTGTGCTAAAAGTCAAAATAGAAAAAAGTAGGAAAATTGTAAGGTACTCTTGTTGAAATGACAAAAAAGTCACTAAATAGTCATTGCAAGGGGTTCAATCTCTAACTGCGTTTAAAACCTCATAGACAGAAGCTGATTTCAATTACAAATAAGTCATTCCATTTAATTATATATTTTGGATTAATCAATTAATTTTAATTCAATTACTTTTTTAAGGTTAACTAGTTGAAATTACAAAAAAGAAGTAATTTTAAGTGGTTCAGTCCCAAAATGCGTTTAAAAAAAGTCATTCCTTTTAATTACAACTTTTTTATCAATGCAAAGTAATGCTAACTCAATTGAATCAATGAGAACTGTAAGCATGAGAACATAGGAAAATAGGAGAGCTGACAACTGGCAGAATGAGGATACGATGACTTTATGTTGAGACCTAGAAAACATATGAACGCCCTTCCAATTTGTTTAGCTCTAGTTCAATTTCTTCATTGAGATCTTCGAAGCAGCAAAGTAATTAAAAAAAAGGAGAGCTGATACCCATATTGAATGACCCCTAAAGACCGCTAAAGCATGTATCACTCCACTCAAGACTGATAATCTGGAATGGAATGGACTGGAATGGAATGAGGATACAAAGAAATCGTCTAAATGGTCCAATTACCAATTAAACATTGTCTAAATTAATTTTTCTTTCTATAAATTTTGTTATGAATTTGGAAATCAAATTGATTGAACTAATTTAATGCCAAGACTTCTGATATTCCAAAAACATTTAATTTACTATTCCAACTTTAAGTTGGATTTGTGAAGCTCATTTTTAGTCAGTTTCTCCAGAACAGTTGCGTTGAAATTTCAAATTTCCTGCACGGCAGCTCGTTAGTTGGCCGAAGCCACACCTGCAGTTTTTGACCTATTCGCTTTTCAGCAGGCATCCAGCTCACGAGTGCCATGTGATACCAACTCAAGAGGAATTAATTGAAAATCAAATTGAATGAAAATTAAATAGAATCAACTGCAAAATAGCAAAAGCAAGTGAATTTGTAAGAGAAAGAAAAAACGTAGAAAAATTGCGTCAAGAAATGGCAGAGCCAAATGTAATAACAACAAAATGAAGCGTAAAAATGCAGCATTTGTGCACAAACAGCACTGGAAGCGGGCGGAGACGCAGTTAAGGACGGGCCATGTGTGCGCAATGACATGTGGCATGTGCAGCACGTTGTACGCTCACACACAAAAGGATCACATGGAAACCTGCCTGCATTCAGTTTTGTGCAGCGTTGTTTGATGACGCTGCCGCCATCGCATTTCGCCGTAAATTTGATGCGTCGCTTTGATGTCTGTCATTCGCTTATTTGCACTCGCTTCATTTCATTATGGACGCGTTTGCTGTTTGTGCACAAATTTCATTTTCAGCCAACTTCAAATACACTGCTGCCACATTGGCTGCATGGTTTTTCTTTGCGCCAAAAAGTATGCACGTCAAGTTGGCCAAAAAGAGCCAAACATGGCAAATCACAAACGCGCTGCGTATGAAAGTGGAAAAATGCACACAACAGGATTATTTATTAAATTTTCAACACGTTATTTAAGCAGCAGAGGTATCAGAGGGGTGGAGAAAGTGGCTGCCAACGCTTGTCAAACGAGCAATGTTTGCGAAAGCACAAAAATTACCAGTCAGCTTTGCAAATATGAGCAAACAATTTGGAAAATGCACAATATTCGTGTGTACAGAGCTTTTTTGATCACATTTAACGTTATTCAGTCGAGGGCCAATATTTATTTGAGCATTTGTGTGTTTTTTCGCAATGGCTTTTTCTCACTTTCAGCTGTCAAAATGCGCAGTCTGAACACGAAATTGCCACTGACAGCAATTAATTAAACTGACAGCGGCATTTTTGTATTACGCGAGCAGACATTTGCATGCTTTGAGGCGCATTCGAGTGGCGCTGATTGCAATTAACTAAAACAAATCAATTAAAATAACAAACATGCGCCTACTGTGCATACTGCATTCAGTTTGGATTCAACAACAAAAAATAAACAAAAAAAAATTTAAATTAAAAACACACACTGCAATTCGCTTCGCTTTAATTCACTTCGTATTTGATTCACTGCAATTCAATTAGACCGAAAGTGAATGAAGAAGTGAAACAACAACGATTTTCCGTACTTAATCTTTGGCCATTAAGCTCAGACGACACTTTTACGCCACTTTAATAAACTGCACAAGTATCGCGTAAGCAAAACTTTTCTGGCACAACGCACGCACTTTCCCTGACCTGCTTGCGTCGGAAAGAAGTTTTACGCAATTTTTGCTAAGCAAATACACGTCTCTAGGGAGCGCACAACCGCACTTACGAAAACACATACTCAGACACGAGACAGACAGACAGACAGACACATATATCAATAATAAATGCCACTTGGAATGGAGTAACCAGCAGACAAGTGCGGTGGGGCGCAGAGCGTCGGCGAGTGTCTGCCAAAAGCGAGCAAAGACGTGGGGTCGTGGGTGAGCGACAATTTCCAACACTTCATAAAATTACTTGGCTACCGCCCCGCTTTACCCGAACGAACGTTCAACGCCCCTGACTGGCGCTGCGGAGACGCCGCATAATAAATAACTAAAAATTTTTTGCAAACAATCAAATTAAAAGCACACTCGTTCGCGAACCCAATAACAACAACAAATGCACAAAAATGCAGCAGCGTTTCGCTTGTCTGTGTGTGTGCTTATCCCTCACAAGTGATTTCAAATTGATACAAATCGCTTAATAATCACCCCGCAGAGTTCAATTTTTATGCGCCAAGCAGCCGTTTACAACGTCAGCCAACAACAACAGACGCAGCAACAATGCAACACAAAATCAACACGTGCACACAGACTGCAAGAACTAACACCCCATTAACTCGACACACACACACACACAAACAGAAACACACATATAGACGTATACATAGAAGAACGCATACGAATGCCAGTCAGTCAATAAATATGTATGAGGGAAACAAAATATACGAAGTGGTCACACTGCACAGTGATTCGTTCCATAGACGAAATTCAAAAAATGTATGGCCCCGGAATTGAACGATTTTGATGCCATTTGAAAGAAAAAACTCCAACTAAGAAAACCCAAAAAAATGTGTGCAAAAAATCAATTAGTGTCAATTCAATTGGAAAAGTGGTCTATACACGTATTTTCCGACAAAATTTACTTTATTTATGCCTAAAAGTATGCAATCAGCACGAAAAATGATACAATCTGCAAAAATCCAAAACATACATCTATTATTACCGTTTTTATTGCAAAACCAGAGGGTCCTAAGATAATTTCTGTTACTCTTTGGAATAATCAATGTTGACGTTGCCGATGAAATGTAAAATCTGAAAAATCTAGCCAACACACTTGGTGCTATAGCTCTCAAAAAATGAAAAAAATTTGCAAAATTAAGTCTCAGGCATTGCCAAACTACAAAAGTTTAAGAAAAACCAAATGGAGATTCCATTTCAGTAGACCATGTTTAATTAGTATACCAAATTTTATGAAAAACGGACCACTCCTTCTAATTTTGTCCTGCGGTTGTATGGAGTCGAATCACTGTGCACTGGTGCGAAAAAAGAAACAACTCACGTATGGAGTCAAAAGAATGGTTTTTGGAATTGAAGTAAACTTACTTTTTACTCAACTTTGAGCTGCGTTTCAGTGAGCAAAATAGTTATCGAAATTCAGCTGAGTAATAAAAATCTGCTCTCAAAAAATATGCAAAATGGTTTCTTTTAATTGATGTAATTATTAGTTAGTTTGCAGAATGGCAGAAGAGTCACTAAAACATCACTAAAATAGCTTAATTTAAAACTGTCGTGAAAACGTGGAAGAGAGATCCAGCTGGTTTTTTTCATAGCAAATGACTTAAACTATTTGAATATGTGCTAGAAGTCACATGAATTCATTTAAAGGTAGGAAAATATTAACGTAAACAAGCTGAAATAGCAAAAAGTCACTAATTAGTCACCTTAAAAGTTCAAACTTTAGCTGCAGTAAAAGTAAAAAGATAGAAGCAGATCAAAACCAGAATGGTCTCATTTGTCAGCAACTTGTCTTAAGTATTCGAATCCTTGCTAGAAGTTTCAGGTAACTATTCGTTAAAGTTACAAACCATTAACTAAAATAGGTTTATATTAAAATTTAGACTGCTTCACACTCTGGAACCAAGCTAAATCTATTTTATACTCGATTCTGTCTGACAATAATTTTGTCAACCTTTTGAATCTCTGTCGAAAGTCGTAAATAGTTTTTTAAACTACGAAATAAATTCATAAAATAATGACCGCTCTGTTTTCTTTAAGACTCCAAATAGACATTTGGCCTCTTCAAAGCTTTGCTTAGCATTCGAACAGAAAATATGATTAGTGCCAGCGGCCACTTTTGAGCTTCCCAAAGTCATCTTCTAGCAATTTTTTCTGCTCATACCATTTCACCAAGTATTTGCAATATCCAAAACATCTTAATTTAATCTTCTCAAAATTTTCAATAAATCACACAAACCATACTCGACAGCCTTTCAAATTTCCTAATCTGCGCCCAGTATTGATAATTTCAATATTTTTAATTGCGAAAAACATGAATTTGCCAACTAAACCTAAACAACTCTGAACTCCAATGAACGCAGCAAAACTTAAGCACACCCGCAGGCGCTGGGCCAATTAAAAATGCAATCTCACATAATAATCTCGCCCAACACAAAGCAAATCAGTCTAAACATGCCAAACATTTGCTGGCATAAAATTTATTGCCTTTAAATTCATAAATATGCATTCGAAATGTGCATATTAAATTTCGGAGCCTGGCAGCGCGCTGCGACCGGCCATCGCCAGCCATGTGGGATTTGTGCGCATAAATGCATAGTTGTTGTTGCGTATGCGGCAGCAGCGGCGCACTGTTTGCAATCTGCTTAACGTTAGGCCACCCTGAGGCGTTTATTTGACGAGCTGCCCGAGTGGAGTGGAAAAATCAATAAGGAAATTTCTCAAATTATTCGGGCTCAACATTTTGTTATCTTCATACGTTTATGTTGTTTTTGCTGCTGATGCTGAGAGAAAGTATCGCATATCAAAGGACAACTAAACAAACAACTCGCTACCTTCGCCGACAAGAATTTCAGAAATATTCACCATACCAACAACAACGCAGCTTAATCTGCTGTCACTTTAAATGTGGCGCGCAGCGGCACAAAAGCAAACTTAATTTGCATTTGATATGTCGGTCGATATAATGTTACGCCGTAGCCTGAGTGACAAAGGTTCAGAGCGCACTTTCGGGCTGGCGGTAATTGTGTTGTTGCGCGAGCGGCACCCAAAATTCAACTCAAAGTCACAAAGGAATGCGAAAGAAATGTGTGTGCAAAGTAGCGAGCAGGCAAGGAGAGCATAAGAAATGTTAAAAATAACAAAGCATATTTTTGGGAGCCATGTCAAAGTCGCATGCTGACAGTCGGCATGGCCAGTGCGCCGAACGAATGAACATGAAATTGTGATAAGCCAAAGAATGTGAATGAAGTCGCAGCATTAAAATCTACAAAATGTTTTCAGGCGCTGCAAAGTGCGTAAATATAATAAAATTATCAAATCCTTTTTCAAGGCGTATTTGCTTTGCTGTTGTGTCGAAAAGATGCTAAAAAGTTAACAGAAAGTTGTTAAACTCAAGAAATTAAATCACACAAAGCAAGTGGGTTTTTATTGTTCTTTGAGTAAATTTATTTTGCTGTTTATTTGAGCCCAGTTTTAGGTGCTTTTAAATGCATTTAGATGTAAACAAGGTTTTTTGTTTTAAGTTAAGCAAATTTGAATGATTAATCTTATTTATTTATGGAGTAAAACGCATCAAATTGGCAGCTGAGGTGATAAGGAAGTGTGTTGAAGTGGCTAAGAGTGAGTGAGACAACTGAATGTCACCTCCAACATTTTTATTTCTATATTTGTAACATTAAATATTTTAGGAGAAACGGTTGTAGAAACAGAAAGTTAACATGAAAATCAACAGAAAGTATTACCGGTCGAGCTGCAGTTCGAAATTTACAAATTTATTCACTGTTTACTTCCAGGCGTTGTCATTTCTGGTCACCACTCACTCACAGCTTCTAACTGGACTTTGTCTATGAACAAAAATATACACTAAAGTCGTAGCTCATTGGAGTCGGGTCAATTCTTGTGAAATGGAATCAGTTCCAGTCTCTAGTTTCAGTATTTTTCCATCTGTTATTTCATTTATTGATCATTGATCATCATTTGCGCCCTGCTTTTTTTTATTCAGAGAGTAAATGTCCCTGTCCATTGCCCCATCCAACTGTATTTACCCACTGTTTAGCTATTAATTTCCTAATTACTTTTATCATTCATCTAATCAACTCTCCTCCTGCTTTCGATTAAACTAAGACATCGTAGCTCTTCATTTATCATAATTTTTTCTCCTTCTTCTCGCCAATTCTACTTTCACAAATTTCTCGAGTGAAGCAATACAAATATCACTAATACACTTAGCAACAACAACAAAAGCCATGACAACAAGCTTGCAGCAGTTTAGCGCCATAGATGAGATTAAGCAACATTTTTGAAAGAGGGCCGTACTCGCACTTCAATTACATAACAATGCGGCGGGTAAAGAGCGCCACAACTTCAAAGGCGTGTACGTACCCAACTAAATACGTACACACACACACACACAAACACACACACACAGTCGCTGCGCCAAGGGTCGCATTTATTTATTTGATTTACGCAACACAATTCCAATTTGGCAAACTAGAAAAGCTGCTTGGGGCGCGAACAGCGGCTGAGTTGCGCAAATAAGTAGCAGAAGGCGGCGCGTGACGCCAGAGGCTGTTGAATTTTTGAAAACTGCTGCACACACACACACACACACTCACCCATACGCCAAAACCAACCAACAGCTGCGCGGGTCTGAATTGCGGTTTGTATGGTGATTTGTTGCGTTCGCCTGCCGCACGCCTTTCGCTCTTCCCACTTTCACTACGCTATCATTACGTTCTGAACAATTTTCAAGTTTATGTAGCATACTTTTGGGGCTGCCGGCGCGCAAGTCTTCCTCTATTGTTGGTCGTTGTTTGGTTTGCCATTGTTTTTGATTTTGTTGTTATATTTTTTGCTGTTGTTGTTGTGAAAGTTGCTGCTGCCGCTGATGTTGAAAATCACATTTTCTCATTTTCTTTGGGCGCCGAAATGAAGAATGTGGCCGATAGCTCTGCGGTCTTGCCCACTTGATGTCTATTTAATTAACGTTAATTGCATTTGATTTATGAATTGTGCGCACCGTAAAGTATGCTCTGGCGTGGGCGCTGAAAAGCGGAAAATAAACTACGAAACAAAGCCAACGTTAAGGTTGATGCGGTGTCATTATGGCAAACGAGTGAACACATTGCGGCGCCCAAATTGAATTAACATTTTAATTTCATTTTGCTGCAGACTGAAATTCGAACGGCAGCCAATTTTCGGTCCGGAAGATTGCAAATCAAATGTGAGAAGTGGACAAAAAAGTCTCGAGATGCAAAATAATGAGCGATTGCAGCAGACTTACTAATAGCAACTCAAAGGCGCCTAAAATGTGATTATAAAAAATTATTAATTCAACAAAAGTAAAACATTTAACTTCTAACCAAAAGTAGAGATTCACACAGCTGATTGCCGGCTGTCCGAAGTGGAGTAAGTTTCCACTTTCGCAGGCCACAACATTTGGCGTCGCACAGCAGAAAATAATCGCACTGCATTGTGTCTGAATTTGTCTATTTCGGCGTTGCTGTTTGCCCCAAAATTGAGCTGAAATACGTGATGCCACACTTAACTGTGAAAACGTGTTTGAAATATTCAAGCTACGGGCAGTAGTCACTGTGCGAGCGAGAGCGTAGAAGAGTATCAGGCAGACAGTCGGCTTCTATATATGAAATATGTATGTATTGCAATTCACACGCTCGCATCTCGAACAGCAAACAACCATTTATTTACTGCGAGTAGTTTATCGCAACTATGAATAAATTGCGGCACTGCCTTACCGACTAATAATAAACAAATTGGCAAAATATGAACCTTAAATGTGGTTGCAATAAATATGCGCGCATCGAAAGTGTGCTGAGCGTTTAAGAAAAATGTAACACAGATTTGGTTTTCCTTTATTTTTGTAGTAGTAAATTATGAACAATGACTTTATTACTTATAAATTTAGTTCATATTTCAATTATTTTTTTTATAATTTATTTATTGTGTTTATTACAACTTTAATATTTTCCAACATACTTTCAGGCTGCCAGTTCAAATGTCAAGAGCACAAATTCAAACGCTACACATCCCAACAAATGGCAACTGCGCCACCAATTCCGCCTAAAAGTCTGCACTGGATACACACACCAACAGTGGTATGTTAATATCAAAAAAGCGAGTAGCATTTACAGCGCCACGGCAAATTCCTGTACGCGTTTTGACAGCACCGTCAACGACTTTTGACATTTTCAATTTGGCGTCGCTTAACGCAATCAAACTGGCGACTTTCATAACGCAATGCTGCATGGCCAAAGTGCATAGCACCGGCGAGTGAAGTGCACTTTTAGGCGCGCGCGCAGAGCAAAGCCCAACGATGCGGTGGTAGAGGATGATAAAAGCAAGAAGAAAGAATGAGTGAATGCACGTCAACTCGGCTTTGGCGGCAGCAACTGGCAGCTGCTGCTCGACTTTTATGGATTTTTTTGTATTTAAACATTGTTTTTTTCCAACACGACACGAAAGCTGACACAGAGGGCTTGGAAGCGGTGTAAAAATGACATCTCAGCCATGACAGCGACAGCCAAGTCAACGCAAAAGAGAGACTACAAAGTCAAAATTATTAAATAGTATAAAAACTATTACTTGGAATGAAAACGAAAAAAATAAACAACGACTAGAGTTAAGCAGGTTTGAAGGACCAAGTTTTAAATAAAAAATTTTAATTATAAAAATTTATATTTTTGAACCCAATCGAATTGTTTAAAGTTAGGAACAGCTTTCAGTGCATGAAACATTTACATTCGAATCTTCTGCTTCACTTCCGCTTCTAGCTTGACGAAATAAACGACTAACCAACACTCATGGCCAAACCGCAAAGCATTTCACATTTGCGCCATTCACTTGTACACATCTTTGTCGATTTTGATGTCAATTTCCGCTCGGCCAGCAATGGGCCGCAGCGCCTTCTCCATAAACAGCTGACACCGCAAAAGCGTTATAGCCAATGCGACCCAGTGTGCAAATACCAAAACCGCAGAGCAGCAGCGAGCGGCGATTGCGAACTGTGGCTAGCAATTCGGGCAGATGGACAGCCGGAAATGGGGTCAACAAAAACGCATTTCCGTTGCAAATGGACTTGCAGCGTTCTACGGCGCAAATATTTGCGTACTTAGCGGTTGACTGACTGGTCGGATGAATGGTGGCGTGGTGACTGAAACTTAATGCGCCCAAATGTAGGCAAGGCAAATTGTGGCACTCATCGATGATTACCGAATGAACGCAATGATTACAATAAATTATTTCTAATGAGTTCAAAATTAGGTTGCAGTTTTGGGTTTGCTTGAATGAATTAAAGGCGCAATGGATTGAAGCTAATGGATTGCAGCTATGGATTGAAAATATACTAAACATTTTCTAACAAAATTTACCAACTTATGATTAATTCAGTCAATTTTACTTAATTCCATTTTAGTAAGAACAAATTTTCCCCATAAATCAGTTAATCAATTAATTCATCAAATATTAAATGTCAATAAATTGAAATTTTACTATTTAACCATCATTTGCCATTCAACTTAAAAACTGTAGTTTTAAAATACAACAAATATTTTCGCTTGAAAAAATCGCACATTCATCAGACAAACAACACTCAATTGAAATATGTGTTTTTTTTTTCTCAACCGCAAACAACATTTTTCTCTTTGCTCGACCAACCACTCAACGCGCCACATGAGCCTATGTGGCAACGCTGCAAATAAAAATAAACTATAAAAAAGTGATAAGGGAAAAATCTGAAATTTATTCCACATACGAAGCGCATGAATTTCAAATTACTGTGGGAACCAAGCAGTCAAACGGCCAACAGCCGGCAAGCCGAAGCCGAAAGCAGTAAGCAGCCGGCACGGGTGTCCTTTGCAGTGGCCAGAGTTGCTGCAGTTTTCGCTTTCCATCGCACGAAGCGACGGTAAGGCGAGACGTGCAACACGTTTTGCTTTTGCTGGCTTCAACTGCGGCAGTGGCCTTTAACATTGCTTCTTACACTTTTTCTGGTGCTTCCATTTACTCGGAGTTTTCGATGGGACAGCGCCGCTTTTGTGTGTATGTGTGTCTGTGTGTGTGCGCTGGTAGCTTTGGTGTGCGTGTATGTGGCAATTTTTCTTCGCATTTTCCCTTTCAACGTGATGCTGATTTGAAATTCATGCGGCCACTCATTGGGTGCATAAAGCAATCAAATCAACAACAAACGTGCAACAACCACACAACAACAACAGCGACAAACACGCAAGAGCCAGTGTGTGTATGTGTGTGTGTGTGTGTGTGAAATAACATAGCTCACACGAAATTTGCTTCATTCGTTTGTGTAAATAATAAATAAGCGCAACGTTTGTGAAAACTAAGGAAATTGCTGAGAGTGAGCGGCGTTTGAGTTGCGTGGCGCACGGTTGGCGAGGTGGGGCGTGGCAAGGAGGGTAACGCAATGTGCGGTAAAGCTTTCAGTATTGATTTTGGCACTTTGTGTAATTTAACTTATTGCATTGGAACGTTTTGCAAGCAAGGGAAAAACGACAGGGTGAAGATTTGTGTGTGCGTGTACTTAAAAGCGGGCAAATATGTTTTGCAATAAAAATAAACGAAAATGTATTGCGGAATGGCAAATCAGAGATCAAAACTCTAAAATGGCGCTCGTTGCAATGTTCAACCATCAGCCCAAAAGTATGCAAACAAAGATTGCTTTGAAGCAATTTCTACTTCAATATTGTTGAAAACAAATATTTCTAGTCTTTTCTTATGGAATTTTATTCTGGTTATGCCCTGCGTTGGCGTTAATTCTTCAAACAACGCGTTCAGCTTCTGTCATCACCCACATCCGGACCCACCAGTGAAGTAAGTAAAAAAAATGTATTGGTCACGTGCCATTGCTGATTGCTTTGTATCAATTTCACACACGCACACAAACACACTTACACACAACAGCCACTGGCCATTGCGTTGCGGCCACATAATAAATAAGCCTGAAATGTTTACGCTTCCCCCTCGCACTGCCACGTCTTGTTGTCCTCCTGGGCGCATAACTGCCTACTTAACCCCTTTTTTTGTTCGTTTGCTGCCTGCTCGTAGTTTCGCTACTTTGGCCGCGCTTATCTCTTTTCAATGGCTCTGCCAATTTGCCAAATGAAAAATTACTTAAACTTTGTGCAAAACTTTTGCGAGAGCGTAATTGTGCGCTTTAACATGAAATTAATGTGGCTGACACTTTGCCCGGCAATTCGGCATGCTTCCTGCTGTTGTTGTTGTTATTGTTGTACGGTAATTTATATGCAGCAGTCACTTGACAACGCGGTAAGAGTGATTTTAAAAAGCGCCAAAGTCAACTGGCGTTGTTCCGAAAGCGAACTTTTCGAGAGCGTGGAAACAGAGAGTGAGAAAAAATGTATTGCATGTTGTTAGGCACTTTTCGGGGGAAGCTGAAACTTGGGAAATTCAGGTTGAAAACACCGATAATGTTTAAGAAATAAAAACAAATGCTCAAATGAAGATCTACTTAACTTAAATAACTTAAATGAACATTTGGAAGAATTTTTCGTTCAACTATTTTGAGTTCATGTAAAGTATTTTGACTATAAAATTAAAATTGAAAAGATTTAAACACTTTTCATTTAAGAAAATATTGCCTAGTTCTATGCGTTTATTGCTTACGATTTGTATACAATTGTATTCGTTTTTTTCTTGATTTTCTCTTGTCTCTTGCATAAGAACATGTTTCCTAGTTCTAGGCGTTTATTGCTTAACACTAGAACTACCGGAAGCGGTCATTTGACGGTTTTCAGTATTTGATTAGCCGTAGCTCGAAAACGGTTTAAGTTACGAATCTGGTTCTCCTTGACTTTTAATATTTTGCACTAAGCTCAATATTCTAAAAGTTTGCAATCACTGCGCCGATCTGTTCTCTTTATAACATCGATTTTACCTACTATCACCACGAGCGGTCAAATGACGGTTAACTACGTAGCCATGGAAATAAAATTATAACATTCACAAAAAAGTCAAAGATGGTACAAATTTTACAATTGTCTTGTCTTCTGTTTTATATTAAATTTACAACCGACTTTTATATATTTGTAATCAATGTAAAAACAAAAATGCATTATTTTACGTGTTGTGTTTGAAAGCATGAGCAGAAAGCGGCGAGACGAAATTTACTATGATCATGAGTAGTAGCTTTACTTTTAAAATATTTGCCAAAACTATACTTTTTTACATTCAAGAACATAAATGAATGTTGTTTTAATGCTTACAATGAAAAACTTCTTCAGATTCAACCGATTTCGTTAAAAGCTCTGAATAGCGTCATTTAACCGCTCGTGGTGATAGTAGGTATGAGCAAAACCCGGTACTCCTAGTGTTAAGAATTTGTATAAAATTGCTTTTCTTTTTTCTTCTTCTTTTCCTCTTCTCTACAAATTTCCATTTACTTCGATATCGTACAGTTCCCTTCATTTCTTCTTATTCCCTTATTTTCTTCCTCTTTTTCTCTTGTCTCTTGCAGAGAAAATGTTGCCTAGTTCTAGGCGTTTATTGCTTAACACGTTGAAGACATAGGGACCGGTCAATTTTGTTTGATTAAAAAAAAATCGTTTTGAAATGAGGCTATGTCAAATTAACTAAGTTATATGCTATATGCAGTATCTCTTCGAGGGACCGGCGAATAGACTACTGTACATAAATTGAATTTAAATCATGCCCACCGGTGTACAAGCGGTCCCCAGGTAAAACATGTCGTGTGCCCACCCGTGAGCACGCGGGTCGGTAATGTTGTTGCGGAGTGACCCACCGGTGGGCATGCGGTCTTTAACGTGTTAAGATTCTTTTGATTTTAAAATTGTTTCTAGTTTTTTCTTCTTATTTTTCTTAGGCGTTTTTTGCTTAAGATTTCGTATAAAATTGTTTTTCTTTTTTCTTCTTTTTCTCTTGTCTCTTGCCTACAAATTTCCATTTACTTCAATATCCTACAGTTTCCTTTGCGCGCGCTTTAAGTCCTTTTTTGTTAAACAACCAACTGTCAGCTTTGCCTACGCTTTGCGCTTCTTCAAAACACGCCTTAACATTTCTCATTTCCCCTGTGCATTCCTATATGTGCATTTTTCTCAGCATCCCCAACAACCAAGTTATTTGATTTTCTCGTTGCCACACAATCAGCAAATACCTTATCAACAGCAGCAACAACAACAACAACAGCAGCATAGAATATTTTTGCCTTCACTCACATTTTATTGATTTTGAGTCGAGCAGCAACGCCAAGTTTCCCACATCGACACAATGTTTTGTTCATTTCAAATGAGCCTAAAAGTATACCGCAGCAAAGAAACCACTGCCAGCATATGTTTGACGGCACAGACACACACACAGCACTCGTCCCCCTTTGTACAAATGTTGCGCCTGCAATTGTTCTCCCTATTCAGTGTTTTGTTTTGGTTTTGTTGCTGTTGCCACAACTGATTTTAAAATTCTGTCAAAATCAGGCACAATGTCAAAATAAATTCGTGGGAGTGTCGATAAAAATGTTGTCAAGACGACGCGCCTGACACAGTTGCGCCGCGTGCGCTGTTGTTTGCTTTCGTTTTGTTGTCAAAAATTGTGCAAATTGCGTGCGAGCGCAGATTGAAACAAAGCGAAGGGCTGTTGGGCGGCTGTTTTTGGTGTTGGCTGCGAGATAATAAAACTGAAATCATGCAGTAGACAAAATCAAATTTATGGTTGTCGTTTATTGATTTTTTTCCCGCTGTCACAGTCGACACAAAGTTGCGCTGCGTCGTTTCAGGTCAAACAATTTAACGATAGCGGAAATGTTTGACAGCACAACGAAGTTTTTTTTCTTAATTTATTTCTTTGCATTTTTGGTTCGCGTGAAAATCGAATCAAATAAGCTGGATTTGATGTGATAGCTTTGAAGGCGAATAATTTGAAATCGGCGCCAAAAGTAGTTTTTTTTGTGCATTCGGCTGATAGAGTTTGTTTCAAATATAAGCTTTAATTTCGAACTTGCTATGGCAGCCATCGATTTAATTCAGTTGGTACAAACGAATTGGTAGAAAGATTAGTATACTTTGAGGCATTGGGCTTGAAAGGTTTCTTGAGTTTTAGTGACAAAAAAGCAGTAAGCAGTATTTTTAAAATTTACTGTAAGAGTTTCAACACATTTTCTTTTTAATGAATTTTTAATTGAATAAATTTGCTCACAGTGCCTTTGACACTCGAAGAAGATGAACGAGCTGCGTTGAAATTCCACTAAAAGCATTATGAATGTTAGCTTTTTCTTGCAGTTATTCACATAAATTTAGCACCATCGATCATCGTTTGTTTGCAGTAGTTAAAAACGCATAGAAATTTTGCTATTTTTCAATGGTTCAACGTCTGATGGCTAAAGTGAAGTGAAGCTGAAGAGTCAAAAGCACTGACATCGGTCCCAATTCTTATTTAAAATTATAATTTAATTTAAATAAATACTCCAATTTTAATTCATCCAATTCCATCCAACTCCAATTCACATTTATTTATTTTTCAATTTTTTATTAAATTTTTTTCAACTACCCTGCAAACAATTTCTCGATATAAATTTTTAGCGACAGTTTCTCGAAATAATCTCGACAATGCTTGAATTTTTTGCTTTCAAGATTTTGTATATGTTCAAGTCAAATTGAATATTTTTTTGTCAAACGAAAAATTGTGATTTCCTGAACGTGCGCGCATTTAAAACCGAGTTTACGTGTAATTATAATCATTATTCAATTTGAATAATGGACTGGCCATCCGACAATACTGCAAAATATGCGTTTTATTTACTCCAATACCCAATACCCCAAGTATACAAAATTCAATTGAGAACAAAAATATGACACTATCGTAACGATATCGAGAATTTCGAAAATCTCGACATCGTAACGATATCTCGGATAAGAAAATTTCAATATCGTTACGATGTCGAGATTTTGGAAATTCTCGATATCGTTCGATAGTGTAATTTTTCTCGTTCTCGATATAATTTTAGACACTTTAGCAATACTCGAAAACGAGAAAAATTCTCGCTTTAACGATATTGTTTCTATATCGTTTCGATATCGTTTGGTTTGCTGGGTACTTTCAAATAGTCCAATGCAATCGATGGTTTACAGATACATATCAATTTGTTTGAAATATTTCTCAAACGTTCAGTTGCATCATTCGTATTCAATTAATTAACTCTTTTCCGCACGAGCAATTCCGCAGGCAAACAACTCGACTTGGCAAATGCATGAAACATTGCAAAGCTAAAGTGCTAGCGCTCCTGCAAGTTTGCAGTACATGGTGGAAAATTGCAAAATTGCACTTGGCAGCCGAACATGGAAGCAAATTTTGTTAATTAATTATGGCCACTTGTATGTGTGAGCAAGTTTGGCTTCTCGCGCGCTGACTTCGATCAATTTGTGGCCACAACGAGGGGAAAAAACTCGAAACATCGAAAGCTGGTGGGGAAAGATGACGTTTTGTCGTGGTTGCGTATCGCACAAGTTTAGCAAAATGAGAAAAAGCGCCTTAATTGAAATGTTTGAACAGCTTGCACAACAACAACAATGATAAGAACAACAACTGCACTGCGGTTGAGCGCAACAATTTGTGCACAGCTGAGCGCCTTCTGTGTTCAATGCTGGACGCACGCTTCAATGCGCAGCGCCACTAACAGTCCAGGCACTGCCGGTAAGGCGCCGCGTCTGGCAGCAAGTTTAAAGTGCGCACACTTGAAGTTGCCAACGCAGCGGGAACTTGGCAACTTTTTTCGCCACGCAGGGCAAAGTTCATTCAGCGCGCGCACTCAAATCGAAGTCAATAAACTTTTTTGGACAATGTATGAAGGGGACTTGGGACACAGTTGAAGCGGGCAATAAATTGCAAAAATGAAATTGAAATCAATAACTCACTTTCGAAGCGAGTTCGAATTGGCGCGCAGTAATAAAAGTTTAAATGGTCGGCTCTGGTTTGCTGGCTGCGCAAAAACGCCAACAGCAACGAACAGTGGTGGAGCGCAACAGAGGTGATTTAAAAGGTCAACATTGCAAAAAAGCAATGCATAATACTTCTATATAAAGAAATATCTATTTATTAAATTTTTCTGTCACTGAAATCAATCACTGCAAATTGTTTGCTGTCATTTGCCCAGCCAATGTACGACCTGTCAACATAAATGTTATGTGACTAAACAAAAGTCATTACTGCACTGTCACTGCTACACCTGCGCGGCGCAGAGTTTTTTGATTTTTTTCTTATGTTCTGGAAAAATTCTATTTATGCTGGTAAAATTAGATTTGCCTGCTTTTTGTTGAGGTTATTCTTGGTGTAGTGTTGTTGGTTTTGCTATTTATTTGCATACAGTTGTTCAGTTTAGTTTCAAGACATTGAAGATGCAAAGTTATCACGTCTACTTTGCTGCTTTACTGCAGGGAACCTAAGAAAATCTATGTTAAAAACCAACTCTGAACAAAGTCGACTTCTTAAAACTGGTTCAGAAGCTTATAATGTCCAAACCAATAGAGCTATCAACATGAAATATGGCTCATTATGTAGTAGAAATCGTTAGCTTTCAGAAAATTGGACACAAGATGTTGTTATCCAGCAAGAAATCTGAGAAAATTGAATTTGAGAAAATCGATGTTAACAGGCAACTTTGAACAAAACAACATTTTAAAAATAGTTCAATTCTCAAACAACGAACATGAAATTTTACCCATGATGTAGTAGAACTTCGGAACTTCGCTTTCGGAAATTCGGACATGATGCTCTTCACCTAAAATACTTGCCTGCTTTTAGGAGGGTTACAATATGAAACAAACTTCCTCAGCCAGGTAATCTACACACTTTTTCTATTATCTTTTCTATCTTTTTTATTCTATTTCTTTTCTATAGTCTTTTTCTATTATTTGTCTATCACCTACTCACATCTTTCTCAGCGCACCTACTCACCCGTTCACTCCGGTTTCCAACATTCATCTATTACTTCAAAGCTTTATGCCATTGGACCCGCGCCATTATGATTTAGTAAATCTACTTATTATGAATGGGGCATTGAAATTAAATGACTGTCCACATTTTACATATTTTTTCCAATGCTAAAATGTAATTATTGCTAAATATGCCTGTAGCAATGTGTGGCACGTGTGACCCGTTGCGGCCAATGAACTCGTCAACAATTATTGCCCACACTACATAATCACCGAATTATGCTAACAACAGCAACGTGATGGATTTGCAATTTTTCAAAATTGTATCTAAAATATATTTAAATTTTATGCATTCGTTGCAATTACAAATTTGCCAACATTAAAATATTACTCGATTATGGCATCAAATTCAAATCCAACACACGCAGAATTTTGCTTGGTTATGCAAATCAGTGTCAAAAGTGCCAAATCACTTTGCAGCTCTACGTGTGCGTGGGTGCGTGTGTCTATCTCGCTGACAATGTGTTAATGTCTGTTGCAATTATAGCATAATGCACGCCCAGTGCCGTTATCGATATGCAAATAATGCAAATTCCAGCAAATTTCCTCGACCCACGGCATGACAACAGTGCCAGTGTGACAACTGCAGCATGATTGGCGCGCTGTTTGTGTTTATTGACCTTAAGCAAACATTACGTTTATGTTAATTAACATACACAAATAAATATTAATAATATACAAGCAAACAAGCAACGAATGTAGCAGCCGACACAACAATAGCAGAGGCAGTGAGAGGGGGGCCGGGAAGTGTTGGCCATTGATTGACTGCAAATTTGTTTGCATATTTCTGTGAGTGTGTTGGGCACAGATTTGAGTTCACTATATAGAATAAAACATTCGATGATCCACAATGGCATAATGAAGTTAATAACAATAACGTTGTGTGCATACGAACCAAAATAATATTTAACTTATTTATTTTAATACAAACAACTGTAACATTAGTCGCTGATGAACTGACATCCTTAAAGTATGCAAAGCAAATGTATTTAAAACGTAATGGAAGCTTGGATTAGACTGCCTTTTTTATTACATATTTTTTGGCTTTAATATTTAATGCAAATTTGCTATCTAAATGCGAAGAAAGGAAGCCCAAAGAGCCCTGCCAAAAGTATAAAAAGCCAATAAAAAACTAATACTATTTTGTATTAATTTGTAATATAAAAGATGTTTTAATTTATAATTTATTTTGTAATTATGTATTTTGTATTTGTAATATAAACAATTCTTTAATTTTAAAACATTTTTTTAATGTTCCCTCACATACTTTAAGGGAAGGGGAGTCAAATTTTTACTCACAAAATTCAATACAAATTTCTATCAGCCATTGGCAAAAGCCAACTTCTCAGCTGCAAACAACACATACATACATAAAATGTTTTATTTTTTTTGTATTCTTTAATGTTCCCTAACATACTTTACGGCATTTTGCAAATCAAATTTTTACTCACGGTATTTAATAAAATTTTTCATTGACTTTGCAGCAACCAACTTCTCAGCTGAGCCTACCCAGTAGGAAAATGGTAAGGTGCTTACAAGAATAATGCATGTTTTCCTCCACCTTTTGGAGGTGGAAACGGCATGCTACCGAAAGTAAGGTGTCAGTAAGGTACGTTCCGAGTACCTCCGGTTGCAGTTTACTCTAAGAAAGCAAACAATAAGGCACCAGAAGTGCGAAAAAAAGTCAATTTAAAACCCGAATGATTATTCGTATCGTCATTTCCAAGTGCACTTTACTTTGTAATGCACGTGGAATGTACATTTAAGTAGAACGAATCTAAAAGAAAGACGTGATTTTACAAGCATAATAAGTTGGCCTCGGTAGTCCAGAGGGTAGCGCGTTGACTCTTTATGCCAGAGGTCCATGTTCAAGCCTCCAGCGGAGGCTGTTTTAAACACTCGTCTAATTCCATCTCTGTTCACATGATTACGTCTACCTTTCATCGTAAGTGAAGAAATCAGCAGTGCTTACATTATCCGTAGCGAGTAAGGCACAAACGGAGTAGGTCATTTTATTTTTTATCATTTTAAGCCCATTCCAATAGCACATTACGGTCCCCTTACGTTTTCCTTCATACCGCCACATTACTAAGTAAAGTACATTTGAATGGGAAGCCGAACAATTCCGAAAAATTTTGCTATGATACCATTTGTACTTTACAAAGTCATGCATGATGCGGCGGCCATGCTCTGTACAAACGTAATGGGCGTTTGGCAAGGAAGTTGGAATGCTTACCGGATGAAAAGTATGCTGTAATGAATTACGTAAGGTGCCACTTTCCTACTGGGTAGGTGCCAACCAACACATACATACATAATCCAAGTATTTCGCACTGTCACACATGCTCGATTTTTATGCGACAATCACAAAGAGTGGCATCGTTTTACTATCGTCAGTGCGCAGTTTTCGTGAAGAAAAGCGTTTTAAACACGCACAAATTTCCAAGCCCGCCCTCAAAATGCCACACAACTCTGTACACTTCAAAGCGTGTCAAATGTGCAACGCTCGCGGAAGGAAAATGAGACGAAGCAGCCACAGCAGCAGCAGCAGTGACAGCGCCAGTACATGTCAACGCTTATCTTTATGCGTTTCCGCTCTTTCCAAAAGTCATGCGGCGCTGCCACTTCCTCTGCCGTTGTGCTTCGCGTTCTACTTTATTCGGCGCTACCTTATTCGTTAGCAGGTGTGAAAAGAACGCAATTTTCAATTCTACAAAAAAGCAAAAAAAGAAAAAAAGAATAATCGAAATAAAAAACGAAAAAGACAGTAGAGAAAAGCAAAGAGCAAAAAAAACAATAAAAAATCTAAATATGAAGAAAAACGCTAGAGTTGCTTGACTTCAGAACGAGTGGCAGCAGATGACAGCAGTGCTGACTCTTCGCTGTCTGCTCGTGCGGGGTGTGCGTTGTGAGGTGAGAACTTGGCGCACTGGTGCCCTTTGACAAACTGCTCAAAAGCGTCAGCGTGTTTTTAGGCGCATTGACATATTTTGTGCAACAAACAATCTAACTATATACAAGTTTATTAGTTTATTAGTCAAACCAACTGCTAATACTAGTCATATACATAAATAATAATTAAATATCTTTTAAGCTGCTTTCCATACAGCAAGTCTCAATGTCTCCATTGACAGGAGAGGCCGCCCAATCCATGCGTTCCATTTGTCAATGCGATTAACAACAATAAATACGCAATTATCGATAAATTACGCAGGCAGACTCCCCAGTGATGTTGGTGCTAGCAAACCAACTCACACACAAACACACGCACGTGCGCACGTACGCGCACGCACACAACCGACAAACAACAGACAATCGCCCATGCACGCATGTGTGAGCGCACACTTAGGCGGCCGCATTGTTGGCTTCGATAATGTCGTTGCGTGTGTGTGTTGCTATAGTTGCGCTCAGTGATAACACAGTCGACTGCAAATAAACTGCTGGGCGACCGGCAAGGTCTCAAAAATCCACTTAGTTTAACCCTCCCCGCGGGTGCCGACCGGGTAATGGGCATCGTACTTTCTCTCCGCCGGCTAGTAAAGGCGATGTCTAGCTAAGATTGGGATATGGCTCCACATGGCATGTCTGAGGTGTTCAGCTCTATATGCCGTTCCCACAGGGCGGTATGTGGAGTCATACTTCAATCATGCTAAGTGGTGCCTGGCGGGAGGCATAAAACGCTAGGGGCGGGATCCCCCGAATTTATGATCACCACATGGAGGTCCATAAAGGAAAGAAGCGGGCGGGATATCAGCCCAAACGTCGGTGGAAGAGGTGACTGCTACTACCGGCGGGCACGAGGAGACTATAAGCCGTGTCGCCAGCGGTCACACCTCTACTGGGACTGGAGCAGGTCCTAGTAGTTGTAATGCTACTGCCAACACTACGTCTCGCATATTGCGCACATGTGTCGCAATTCAAGAAGATTTGGACATCGAAAGTGTGACCAGCATATATACGGTGGAGGAAGATGTGCTTTTGCTCTCTCCCGGCTGCTCCGCAGGTGCCAATTCTGTAAGCAAGAAAGGGCCTCTGAATAAGCCAAGTAAAGAGGGGCTGAAAGCGAAAGCGCGTTACAGAGCCGCTGTAAAGATCTGCGGTCGTCTGGAAAACAAGTCCAACCTGTCGAAAAAGGAGAAGGAACGGTTGGCTTGGGCGAAGGACACCGTCGAGAAAGGCAGGGCCCATTTCGCAACTAAGGCTTGGTGTGCCGCCTCGGACCCGAAGTTTGTAAGCCGGGTCGAGGAAAATATTTCACATTGCTAAATATCATTGCTACCCGCACGAATGGCAGGAAAAAGCCGCCGTGGTGGAATAAAACACTCGGGGATCAAAGGCGACACGCGCGTGAGTTGTTCAAATTAGCCAAATGTCCGACAGCGACCAATGTTGGGTGAGTACAAAGACACGCTCAAGATTTACAAGAAGGAAGTCCGGAAAGCCAAAAGAGAATCTTGGAAAGAATTATGTGGTGGCATGGAAAAAGTCTGTGAGGTGGCAAGACTTAAAAAACTGCTTTCTGGACAACCGTCAATGCCAAGTCTAATTCGGAAGGACGATGGCGACTGGACGAATAACTGCCAGGAATCGCTTGAGGCACTTCTTAACGTGCATTTTCCTGGTTGTACAAACGCAACGAACTTTGCTCCTAATGTTCAGGCGAGCAGTGAACCGCCAGGCACGGTTACACCTGACAGACTTAAGTGGGCTATTAACACGTTTGCACTGTTTAAGTCACCGGGTCCCGATGGTATATTTCCCGCCATGCTACAGCAGGCCATTGTCCTCATAGTACCATGGTTAAACAAAATCTTTAGGGGCTTAAGGTACAACTATGTGCCGGATGCCTGGAGAGTAGCGAGAGTTGTCTTTATACCGAAGTCAGGAAAAAGCAGCCATCTCTACTCGAAGGACTTCCGGCCCATTAGTCTAACCTCCTTCCTCCTCAAAACTTTAGAAAGATTCCTAGATATGCACATCAGAACAGCAATAGGGTCTGAAGGCATATGAAAATGCCAACACGCATACACCAAAGGCAGATCCACGGAGACTGCACTTCACTCACTCGTTTTTAATATAGAGAGGGCTATACATAGAGTTCAAGGAAATTGCTCTGGCAGTATTTTTTGTCATAGCCATAACAACGTTACAACGGAAGCCATCATGGAGGGCATTGAAGTTCCTGGAATCCACAGTTCCGTCTTTCTATGGATAAAGAATCTTCTAATCTGTAGAAGGATAAGGGCAGAATTGAACGGTGCGGTCGCACTAAAAGAGGCGCACAGCCGCTACTCTGGCTGTTGGTGGTCAACAAGATCCTTAAACATTTTGAAGGCAAGGCACTTAAACTAATAGCATATGCTGACGACATTGCTGTAGTTATAACGGCCAAATGCTCTACTTTTAGCGACCTCATGAATGCTACTCTAAAAACGATTCACGGCAACAAATGCAGGCCTGGAGGTGAACGCAGGAAAGACGGACATGGTTCTTTTTACTAAGAAATACAAAGTTCCGTCGTGGGCACCTCCGAAACTAAACGGGATCACCCTTACACTCAAACCTAACGCCAAATACCTAGGAGTAATATTGGATAGCAAACTGCTGTGCAGGCCCAATGTGGATGAAAGGGTGAAAAAGGCCAGTAATGCCCTATACGCATGCAAAAAGATGCTGGGCAGTACTTGGGGCATATCTCCTTGACTCATGCACTGGTGTTTCACAGCGGTCGTAAGGCCAGTTTTGCTTTACGGTGTCCTGGTGTGGTGGAATGCGGTCAGGAAATCCACATATCTCAAGCCTCTGGAGAGGATTCAGCGTCTTGCCGCGCTATATATAACGGGAGCCTTAAAAACCACTCCTACGGCAGCGCTCAACACGATACTCAACCTGCCACCTATAGACCTTTTTGCTGAACACCTGGCGGCTAAGTCCGCTAGTAGACTGAGCGCCATAGGGCAATTCAAACAAAGCATTTTTGGACACGGCTCCATAACGCGCTCGCTAACGACTGAACTCGACTACATGACACCGATCCTAAGATTTGGAAAAAGGATAACGGTCACTATCGAGAGGGAAGGATGGCGACGAGGCTTAGAACTTCGTTATGCATCTTTTAACGTATTTACAGACGGCTCAAAAAAGAATGAGGGTGTCGGAGCGGGAATATATTGCTCAGATTTAAATAGCAGGCAATCCTTTCGACTACCCAACTTCTGCACAATATTCCACGCGGAAGTATTCGCTGTCAGGAAAGCGGCCGAACTTGCCTGCACAAATACCACCGCCAACTCAACGATAAACTTCTACGTGGATACTAGATACTAGGCAGCGATCAAAGCAATAACCTCCCACAGTCTATCATCTAAAAATGTCCTACAGTGCCGGGAAGTACTAGAAAAGTTGGCTGCTAACCGTAGGCTACAAATTTACTGGGTACCCGAACACAAAGGCATAGAGGGAAACGAGGAAGTGGACGTTATTGCCAAATAGGGTGTAAGCCTTCCAGATGAGCATATCAGCAATAAACTGATGCCCCTGCAAGCGCTTCACGGTTAACTAGAGGAGCGCATGGAAGCGAAAGCAAAGGCTAGGTGGAACACCCTAAGTACCTGCGTGATTTCCAAAACCATGCTTAAGTCCTACGATGTTAAAGGAACGAGATTCGTACTAACTCTCCCAAGAATAGACTGCAGAGCCCTAGTAGGCGCACTAACGGGACACTGCCTAGTAGCAGCACATGCTCACAGAATGGGCATTACGAACGACGAAAGCTGCACGAAATGCATGGAAGTGGGCAGCAGAGAAACTCTGGAACACCTACTGTTCCATTGCCCGGCCATCTCTAGAACTCGCCTGACGTACTTAGGAGCGCCGACCTTTGAAGGACTAGAACAGGTCTCGAGGCAAGGCGTCATACCTCTCTGGAAGTTTGTGAGATCAACGAGCATCCTAAAAGATCACTACTTTAATCGCACCTAAACGGAACTCCGACTGGTATCGCTAAGGACCCAATAGGGTCTATGCGTGGCCTTGCTAGCAGCCAGTACAACCTTACCTAAGCTTTCGTTGTTGCCTTCATCAGTTGCTATTCTTCATGTGTCTGTCTGTCGCCGTCGTTGTCTCTCACACATATGTAAATCAGATGCGCACATCTGTGTTTGTGTGTGTTGCGTTTGTCCTCCTCTCGTTGTCGGTGCATTGTTTCGACTGTTAATGATTATCATGAATATTATGTAAGTTTATGTAACTTGGTCCTTGTCAGCGCCGTTGTTGTCGCTGCTGTGCGCCTGCTGGTTATTGTCAGCAGTTTTGTCGCCGTTGTTACGACAGTCACCCGCACTGTGACCTGCCTCATATTCCCAAAAGGTTAAGTAATGTTAATGCCACAGCTGCCGGCTGTCGACTGACTGCGAACACGCCCACACCACACACCTCGAGTTGCTGCGCAGTTCAACAGCAGCGGAAGTTCAGCGCTGCACAGTTCAAGGATGTACAAGCACCAACAGCAGCAGTAGACAACAACAACAACAGCAATGACTATGGTGCTTAAATAATGTTGCTTGTTGACGCTGTTGTTGTTGTGTTATGCAGCAGCATAATTTGAGCAGAAGTCGGAGCACATTAATACGTAATGCGATACGCCGATTTGCACTGTCGGCTACGCTCCGCGAGAGCAGATAGTGGCGCTTAAGTGTATTTAAAGTGTGCAAGATTGAAATATTGCCAGGAGTCGACTGAGCCGAGACAGTTTTAGTTAATTTCACATGAAACAATGAAGTAGCTGAACTTTTGTTAGTACAAATCGGAGCTAAGCTGTGCTTAGCATTGAAAACTAATGGATTTGTTTGGAGTTTCTGGCAGTTGGAGCTGCTTAATTGAGTTAATTAATGACAATTGCTTTGTTGCTGTTACTATATTATGTATTCCTACACTTTTGCCATGAAATCTGTGGAACTAACCTCATAACGATCTATTAGTCGAGTTACTCTATAAACAGGGTTCAGCTAAGAATTTCATAAGCTTAAGCTTACATAAATCACTCTGTAAAAAGATTTTAGCTAAGAAGTTGACAACCTAAAGCTTACATAATTTTGGGCATTCTTATCCAATCATGTCTGAACTCATTAGACCTGAGTTTGAATTGAAATCAAACTAAAGTTTACATACCAAGCCACTTTTAAAACAGGCTTTAGCTATGATTTCTATAACCTTAAGCTTACATAAGTCACTCTATAAGTTTAAATTGTCAAGTCTCACTACAAACCAGTACCAAGTAAAGAGCCCACTAACCTAACAAAACCAGCCTAAATGTTCGAGCTCTTTCTTCGTTCCCCTCAAATCTGCTCAGCCCAACTTAATCAGCGTAATTTTCCCAAACACTCGCAAATCCCTGACTGGCGGCCCATTTCGCTTACTTATGCTACCATTTCAACAAAAAGTGGATTTATAAAAAATTCAAACTTTAAGCAACCCTTCATTATTGCCCCCACTTCTGCTCCATGTGCCTTTACAATTTCGGTTACTTTCCAGTGGCGTTTCGAACTAATTTCGAATTTATTCCCTTTGGGGGCAGCCACCAACAACAACAACCAACAATGGGTCGACGCTAAGCTAAACGTAATGTAATTTTTGCTTTAAAAATGCATATCATTTAGTTGCCTTCGTTGCGCCCGTTTACCTCGGCTGCTCCACACTATTTAGTGAATGTTTACAGAGCAGCCAAGTAAATAGAAATGTGTGAGTGTGTATGTCATACACATACACCAATACATACCATAAAGCGCACATTTGGGACGAGGTTTGTGCTGTTTTTTTTCCTTTTGCTTTTGGTCATTATTCTGTTTTTGTTTTGTTGCACTTTTCCCAAGGACAAACAGAGATTGAATTTTTTACAACTGTCATTTGCAAAAGCAAATAGAAATTCTAAAAAGTAATACGAAATGGTGAAATAAAAGCAAAAAAAAAGAAACAAATAAAATGAGCGGAAAAGGAAATGAATTGTTTGCAAGAGTTGCCGGCACAACTTTAACCTTCTATGGGCACAATTAAAGAAAAAAGTGATTAAAGTATGTACGGTAAAAAAACCGAATGAGCTTTGACTGTTGGGTTGGCATTTATATTTTTAATCAAATATATATCGACTAATTTATAATTCAGTAAAATGTAAAATTAAAATAAAAGGCAGTATTGCGTTCTTCAACAGTATATGTAGAATGACTTTTCCAATACGCTTAGTCTACCTTCAGGCGCTTTGCCCATCTGTGCATCCAAATGCCAGAAGCAAAAAGGTTTCATTCGCTTTCTCCCTTCCACCCGCTGTTAATGTATGAAAATTGATTTAAAGCAACCACGCCAAAACCTCTGCTCGTTCCTTTAGTCCTATTCGCCCCACTCGCATCCGTTCAACTCTCATCCAAGTAAAATCACTACACGTGATTTCACAATTCATTTGTGCCATTATTAACATTTGTCTCCTAAATTAAATAATACTAAAATCTAACAACAAAGCTTGCAACTCAGCCCTCAGCTTTCCTTTTCCGCTTCAAAAATGCCGCCGCCCACTAAACGGTAACATTTTGGTGTGCAAAGCGATAACATTAATTAGCCAACTGCTGTTGGCTGCGGGCCGCACAACAGCCAGAGTGACCATTTATACTAAAATGATCAGTGCAGTGTCGAGTTGTCGTTGGAATTAAGAATTAATTTTAAATGCAACTAAATCTATGATTTGAAATTATTTGATCAAACCAAATGTTTTGAATTGAACATTAGATTAGTTTAAAAAAGTTATTGTTCGTTTCTACGGTCACCCTAATCTAAGCCTATTTATGTTTTGCTGTTTATATTTTGTTATATTTAATGCTCAAAATGGAGGCGTCGACCAGGCTAATTAATGGAGGGGCGGCGTTATTGGCGCTGGCCATGTTGATGTCCTGGTCGGTCGAGTTGTTTATCAGGTGGGCGTTTTTGCATAAATTTTTCTGCGCTCCATTACGTGCGTCGACCCACCGAACAAAGCAGCAGTTATTCTTTGTTGTTATTTATTAGTTTGTGTATCTATTTACACAGCTTAACGGTGAAAATAGCGTTTGTACCATAATTAGAATTGCTGCACTCAACGGTGGTAAAAAAATCGCTCAGGCGGGCCAAGTCTCGCCACTTGATTGCGTGCTTATTATATTCAAAGCGAAGACCATTAACATAAGAAATACAAAATGATTCTTATATATTTGTGGCACAGGAGTTTAGTTTTTCCGGCAACAATAACGGCAACGCGGCTGCGTTTAATCATCGACAATGTACATAAATATAATCGCCCACAAAGCCAATAATTTCACTTTGCTCGGCAGCGGCTACATTCGCCAAGGACTGAGCGCCAGCAAGGAAATTAACAGTTACGCTCCTAAAACGCTGCTGTGATTTTTCGCACACAGCATAACAAAATACCAGCAAAAAGCAAACAGGACAACAACAACAACGACTATGCCGCAGCTATGCCGTATTTATGGGGTAACAAAGATTTATGTTTCGTTCAGGACCAGGCAAATTTTGTTGGTATAGTTGTTGTTGTTGTTGCTGCTGTTGTCGTTTTCATTGCAGAAATTGTTTTTGCGCATAAAAGCAGTGACGCGCTAAAGTTGCACGTTCATTTTCGGGCATAAGGCACAAGTCGCCTGACTCCGGCTGGGCCGAGTTCTGCGTTGCTGCGCCTTAAAATATGCTTCGGAAATTTATTTGAAGTAGTTTTACGTGTTTATCTGCAGCCCCAGTGAAAGTATAATCACACAAAAGTTTACAGAGGAAACTTTTCGCCAGTCGAACTTCCCGCAGGATCACCCTGCCCGAAGCGGTGGCTTGAAGTGACGCTGCCGGAGCGGAGGCACGAATGGAGGCGGCACTGGAATGCGTTTGTGTGGGCGCACATAAAACTTTTGCTTTTGTTATTTAGCCTTAAGTGCTAATGATTACGTTTTTCGGGTTGCCGCTCGCTTCAACTCTCTCTCTCTGTCTCGCTCAAGCTGCGCTATGTTAGCTGACCGCCTGCATTGGACCAGCGCCTGTTGACTGGCTCGACGCTCGAAAAGTGAGGTTAGTGCGGGCTGCTTTTATTGTTCATTTTGTTATTGTTGGTTTTAAGCAGTAAAGCTTGTGTGCACAGCATAAGTTAATTAAGTTTAATTGGATTAAAATTATACACACACGCATACACGGACACCGCTGCATGTGAGCCGCACAGCTGCCGTCAGCGTCCAAATGATGGCATGAGATGTCACAACTAATAACAGCAGACATGTAATTAGCAACATTCATTTTCGACCACAATTTTCCAGGCATTTGAAATATTATAAAAAGCAATGCAGTTATTTTGCATTTGTTTTGCAACCTCAGAATGGAA
Source organism: Melieria omissa (assembly GCA_963971225.1). Lineage (NCBI taxonomy): Eukaryota > Metazoa > Arthropoda > Insecta > Diptera > Ulidiidae > Melieria > Melieria omissa. Next base: position 59,385,973 of record OZ020268.1, read on the forward strand.
AAGAATTTGAGAATAATTTAATAAAATATTTAAAGATGTTTATTTTACTCCTGGGAAAACGTCTTCCAATTTTTTGGCGCCTGAATGTAGGCTGCCAAAAAATTTAATTTAATAATAAAAAGCTACCAATGTAATCTGAAAACTTTGCTTCAAGCAGAAAATTTTCATCAGCGCCTAACACTATGCACCACAAAAAGTCTTCAATACTGTAAAAATTGTAAACATTGTGCGCTTTAGCCACTTCAGTTGCTGTTGAGCCAATGTGTACTCTGAAAAATTTTTAAAATCCTCTTCACACCACAAACGCCTACAACTATGCTGCATAAAATTTGAAATATTCTTGCAGACAAACGACACACACCAACTACTTGCCGTCATCTTTGGCAATTAATAAAACAGAATACAAACACATTTTCCGCCCATCAAACACCGAACGTTGTCGCCGTTTGTGCCGTCATTGAGCAAACAGAGCGCGCTTCATCGACGCGCTTCAGAGAATGCAGAAAGCAGGCAGTGGGCAAACATAGTCGTCAACTCAACGCTCAACGGCAGCATTCTTCAAATGTTTGAATGTGTTGCCGCGAGCAGCAGCGCGTCTACACACGGCAGGCAGCAAACAGTGGCGCTGGCAACAATCGCAAACAATGACATTGTAAAATTCTGCACAATGCGACCGCAACAACAGCGCCAACGTAGAGCTGCCGCCCGCATGTGGTGTGCCGCCTTTCGCCGTTTGTCGCCTAATGCACAAAATGCCCAAAAACTGCTGTTTACTAAGCAAACCGAAAATTACTCAGGCGCGTACAGTTCGTGCAATTTTCATACAATACAGCACACACACACACACTTGCGGCTTCGGAAAATGTGTGCGTTGCACTATGATTTTCGCCTTCTTCGCTCTGTTTTACTTACTTTCTGATATTTTCCGCAAAAAATGAGACACCGCACAGACCGCAGCCGTGTGTATGTGTGGAAAAAATTGTGTGTGTTTACCACAAAGTTCAGTTCGGCAGCTCCTTCGTTTCATTGCACTTCATCGTTGCCTTGGGTTATTTTATTTTTTCACTTCATTTTGTCCCAGACTGTTGCGAGCATTGCACGTGGCTTGTTAACTTTTTCGTGTGCCTGCATCCAAACACACACAAGCACACAGAGGCAGAAGCAAATATGTGTGCATGCGAAAGCCAAAAAATGAAGCAGAACGACTCGGCGCAGATTTCATTAGATTTACGCCTCTTTTATTTAAGATTGCATGCGGCCACCTAATATTCGCTTTGAAGTTCGATACGTTAAGGATGTGGCAGGAAAGCGTAGCGTTTCATGTTTCAGTGAATTGATAGAATACCTGAGTGTTAAACATGTTTATTTGATGATATGTGGAACCAGGACAGAGTACACAAAGGCGTTGAGCAGTTGAAAGTTTTTAGAAAAAGTATTTGGATGAAAAAAATTATTGTTATAGTGGTGTATTTAAATTTGTTTGATTGATTGATTGTTTGATTGACTGTTTGACGAATTAATTGATTAATTGGATGATTAACTAATTGATTTATTTATATGGATATGTTTATTTTGTTAGAGTTTTTTAGGTACAATTTTTTATTGATTTTTATTGATTAATTTATTAACTGATTGTTTGACAATCTTAATTTTGATGACTGTTTGATTGATTAATTAAATCATTCATTCATTGATGCATTCATTGAATTATTGGTTAGTTAAATACTGATGTTTATACCTTTATTATTGATTTATGCATTGATTGATGGATTCATGAATGAATTGTTTGATTGACTGATGAATTAATTAACTGATTATTTGACAATCACGTGTATACCTTAATTTTGAACACAGATATGCGAGTGAATGCCTTAGTGATTGATGATTGTTTGATTGATGATTGCTTTATTCGTTGATTGATTAATTAAATCCTTCATTCATTGATGCATTCATTGATTATTTGATTAATTGGTTGGTTTAACACTGATGTGTATACCTTCAATGACGGATTCATTGATTGATCGATTTATTGACACATTTTTTATTGAATGATTAATTAATTGACCGACTGTTTGACAATCATGTGTATACTTACACATGATTGTCGATTCAAGTTCATCTAAACGGAGAGCATTGGTGCAGGAAAGTCCAAAAGCAGATGGCCTGCAACGAGCACAATATCCCAACGAACGATATATTGGCAGAACAGATTTCAAATGCTAATAACATAATTGATTAATTGGTTCATTCATTAATTGATACATTCATTGATACATTGGTTGGTTGAACACTAAAGTGTACACCTTTAATGATTGATTAATTTCTATACTGATTGATAGAATGATTAATTATTTGACCAATTGTTTGAACATTGATGTGGATAATTCAATTTTAAACATAGATATACGAGTCAATGAGTTTAGTGATTGATGATTGTTTGGTTGAGTGATTATTTGATAGATTTACTGATTAATTGATTGATGGATTGATTGATTTATTGATAGATTCATTCATTGACTGAACATAAATTCAGCTTTATTTTTATTACGTCTTTAAAGTCTTTAAACTCCATTCAAATTCTTTTCTGTTTTCTGCTTGATTAATTAATTAATTCATTCATTGATACATTCATTGATGAATTGGTTATTTAATTATTGATTCATTGATTTGTTGACTTATTGATGTACTGATTGGTAAAATCACTAATTTTGTTACCAATTGTTTGAACATTGATGTGGATAATTCAACTTTAAACATAGATATACGAGTCAATGAGTTTAGTGATTGATGATTGTTTGGTTGAGTCATTATGTGATTGATTGACTGATTTATTGATTGCTGGATTCATTGATTGGTAGATTCATTTATTGACTGAACATAAATTCATCTTTATTTTTATTACTTCATTAAAGTTTTCATTCATTTCTGTTTCCCATTTCTCCCCACAAATTAAGCCTCACAACCAACCATAAAAATGGCGTAATTTCCGGCAACATTGTGCATATTTTCTACTTTTCACAGGCATTCAGAACCGCAACAAAAACTGAAAAAATTCAACTCAAAAGAAAAACTCAACAGAAAAAAAAGTAAAAATTGGCGTAAATATTTTTCATTGAAAAATGTCGCGAAATAAAAACGTAAACGCGTGAAAATTGCTGAAAAGACATTCATTATGCGCACTTGATCCCTCCGGCCAGCCACATTGAATATATGGCCGCCTGACTGATTGAACTTTAATTTGGTTCACTGCTGAAATGATAATTTTTCTCTCAAGTATCCAGCAAGGGAATAATTGACATTTTTTTCATACAAGGACAAAGGAGCAGTGAAATTTTTTATAAAGCGCTTCAGCGTGATAAAAGGATGTGAAGTCAAGTGGTAAATGGCTCGTGTTCGTATGGCACTCAGAGGACTCGTTATGCGTCAGTCTTTTGTAGATGAAAAATTGTATTCCTTTACGAGAAGCAATTTTAAGCACTTTTTTTAATGCAAAATCATATGGGGTCAACATTTTAAGACTTATTTAAAACCGTATCTTATATATCACCCATCGAAATAGAAAGTCTTATCGTACTCGCTTCGCCGGCATCTGACATTTGCATATCTCGCTTCACTTCTCGCCTCTAAAACTTTGCCAACAAGGTTCTTCATTTAATTGGCCTGCGCACACATTTACCGGCTAATTCGTACAAGCTCACACCGCAGCCGTCGCGCTGTTTTGTTTAGGTCCCCACGTTGCCGCAAAAGAAATCATTTAGCTGGAAAATTTTACAACCGAAACTGTCAAACAATTTCGCCGTAACTCCCATTTGGAGACAGCAGAATTCTGCATTGCTGTCGCTGCGCTCTTTTGCTGGCTTGCAGCAGAGACTCGAACTCTAACGCGTCACAGCAACTTTGGCGGCACAAATCATTTGCGCCTAAATGTTTGTGTGTATGCGTTGCACAGCACGAAAGTAATGTGACGCGGCGCAGCAACAAAAACTTTTGTCAACAAAACTGAATAATTAAAATGCTCCCCTGTTGGCTGTTGGCTTCGCACACACACACAGGCAGCAGCCAGCCAAGAAAACAACGGGACGACAGCAGCCGCAGCAAAGCTCTAAATGTGCTGCAGTGCGCTCGGGCAGGTATCGAGCGTCTGTTCGCTGCTTCTTGCCGGCTGCTGCCAAGTGTGAAAGTCGTAGTCAACATTTCCAGCGCTGGCTGGAGCTGAGCTCATCAACAATTCTCAATTGCTATTAAAAACTGCCGCCGCTGACAGTCGACTTGTGACAACACTAGCAGCAGTTGTTGTCTGCAGCTATCAGCTGCTCAGCGGCGCGCCGCAAACACCTGCACTGAGAGCGCCGCGGAAGCCGTCGCCGCTATCGACTGTGTTGTTGCCGTTGTCGTTGGCGTTGGAAAATTCATCAACTTTGTTGCATAATATTTCAATAAAAGCACGCGGCGTATTTTGCGCAAAACTCTCGTAAAATTATAGCATACTTTGAGGGGCGGGTGGCAGCAGTCAATGTTATTACTGTGCAATAGTTCGCAGGGGAATATTGGTGCTGTTGCTTTTGATGATTTCTTGTTGGGTGGGAAAGGTTTTGTTGTTGCTGTAACTTGTAACAAATTAATGCAATAACGTTTGATGGTAGTTGGCGTTGAGAATTTTATTAAGATTGCCACTTAAGTTGATGGCTGGAGCAGGCGCTGAAGCAAACTGTGGCATACTTGTAGGCGGGCCGCCTTATGTCAAGCAAAGCTGAGCGTTAAGCATTCTGAATGTAGAGAAGTTTGTGTGATGTTTATGGTTACAAATTTAAATTATTGCAGATGAAAAGACTGCTGACAGCACAAAATTTTATGTCAACATTTTGCCTGAGCTGGTTACTTGATGTTTCTTTAAAAACCTTTTTCTTTTGAGTTTATAATTGAGTTGTTAGATGCCAAGCACACATAATTTTTCTATTGTGTCGTATCAAAATGTATAATTTAATATTTTTTGCCAATTTGTAAAAAATATTCCAGCTAATTCCAAAGCTATGGACCTGAACAATTTGGCTGAACTGACATTTAAATATTTTGAAAAACTTTTTATTCTGCCAAGTCTTCTTTAAACATTGAACACTGAACTCTAATAGCTTCACTGCAACAACAAATATTGTTATTAAATATTTTTTGCATATTTAACAACGTTCGCTTGTCATTGTTCTTTAACTCGTTAGGCACTTACTTGAAAATATATAAAAAAACAGAAATTATTTAATGATTGCCAACCTTAAAAATCAATTTATTGAAATGTTTTCCACATTTTCCACCCCTTGTATCGATGCCGCTTTGCGCTTCTTTATGGCAACTGCAACATTGTTAACCCCTTTGTGCTGTTTTAGCCCGAATTGAGCTCTACCCAAATCACTTCATCTCGTTGGTGGCAGCCAGCAACGATTTTTAAACGCTTTTCCTGTCCCCTTTGGGCTGCCGCATTTGCATAATGAATTCATATGCGCTGCGCACACTCGCTTATCCACGCGCTCATACACATACACACACACACACACAGTTATGGACAGAAAATGTTAGACGCACACGCGCCCATTCAAAGTGCTTTGCCAGGCAAGAGCACAACAATATGAACAACAATAACAATAAGAAATATAAACAACAACAATGTTATAACAAGCACATCAGAGCAACAAAAACAACAACAACAATAAACACATAGCTGATAAAAAATAGTCGACAAAAACTCTCCGAACGCTTGCAGCCAAATTAAAATCGCATTAAATTTGCATACATGCGCACAATGCGGAGCACCGCCAGACTGTTTTCCCCTCTGCCTCAGATTGCTTCTTTGTTTCACAAACAAATCAAACAAAAAAAAAACAACCACAGTGTTTATGAATTTCTGATTCAATTTGGCGACTTTGTTTAGGAAATTCTTCGTGCGAAAGTGAAGCTTTTTCGATTGTTTGTTAGTGTTGTTGTTGTGTTTATCATATGGATATATGCATTGCATACTTTTGAGGGCCACAAATGCATTGAAGTGCGCCTTCGCGTGCAAGTAACAAATTTACTGGATAAAATGCTCGTTTCGTTTTATGAGGGCAGAGTGATTGAGAAGCTTGTAAAACACAAGGAGAGTTGAAAGGCGTGTGGCATATTTTTGGGCGCATTAGGTGCTATTTTTGTAGAACATGTTTAGGTTTCTTAGAAGCTCAAACAAAGCAAGTCATAATGGTTGTATTTTCGAATTTGTGTGAGAAAGTCATGAAATAGAAAAAAGTGACCAAAATGGAAATGGAAAAAGCGAAAGGACAGTTAACTATAAATTAAATAAAACAAATAATAAAGATAGAGAGCGTACAAAGTATCGGACAAGAAAAGTTACGAAATAAATTCGCATACAAAGCGTTTAATAGAACTTTGTTAGGAGTACCCCAAAAATACCAATATGCAGTTTTTTTGTTTGTACTAAGACTGGTCAAGATTTGATCTGCTATCTTCCATTTCCATCCATTTCCTCAGAAGTGCCATATAAATCATTATTGCCTTCACAAATCGCGATTTCGCCATAATGACGCTAATGAAACGTGTAATCATTCGACAGCAGCACTAAAACAACAAAACAACTTCATATAATCAACATTAACACCCACTTCCACCAAAACTAAAATCGTATATGTGCGGCCGACACCATGAAAAGCTGCCTTACAAAAACATTAATTTCCCTTTGCCACTAAAACACACTAAGCAGCTGGGAGTGGGCGAGACAGCTGTAGGCGGGGACGGCCAAATGTCGCATGGCTTAAATAATGATCACTGTTACACGGACACACACGCACTCATGTCTGTGTGGTGGTCTGCGCTTTGGTTGTTGCTGTTGTGCTAATCGAGGACAAAGGACAATCGACATTTTATGTGGCCATTCTAACGAGCACTTTCGGCTTTCCGTGAGCACAACATCGTGTTATTTAGTATTTATTTGCCAGACTATTGCATAATTTTATAGCATGTTTTTACGCGCACAAACTAATAGTGGAACTTAGGCGCGGGAACGCGCGTACAAATCATAAAAACTCCGATTGATAGCACACACGCGACCTAAACACTGCCAGTCAACAACAAGCGCTGCAATGTAGGCAACATTATGGACACATGCGCCAAGTCTTGCATGCGCTGGTTGGCTTTCGCTGCTCTGGCTGCGTACTGAATACGTCCAGTGCAGATTTATTGCGCCGTGGCAGGTGAAATTTCGTGTCAGTGGTCACATTGCTGCATGTATCAACCACAAACTATTTTCTGTGGCCTGCTTTGCGGCGGCTGTCAACCTCATTTGTGCTGTGCAATGGAAATTTGGCTGTTTTTGGGATCTGATGCATTGTTATTAGTTATTGGCAACGTGGGAAGTGGGAATTGCGGTGAGCCGAATGCAACAACTGCAGCGGGCTTTTCGGTTTGTTATGTGCGCGTTTGTTCTGATGCATAATTTTGGGCGCCTACAGATACAGATACATTTTTTTATTGACTTTTTGTGTGGAGTTGGCCTACTTTTTGGATGGATCTATGTAGATTCTTGGTGCAACATAACAATAGGTTGGCCAAAAAGTGTTATTTGGCTCTTAAAATCTGAAGATGGGTTCTTCATATGCTTTGACTACTTCTTTTGGAGTTGCAAGGAACTCATTAGAACTGAAGTATTTGAACAAAAAAGCGAATCGGAACGCGTAATAGAACATGAGAGAGAAACAATTAGCAGTTTTTTCCTAAATGTTTGTGCCTCATTTCTAAAAAGGATTTTTCTAACAATAAGTTGTATTATTTTTTTAAATTGAGAGAATATATTTACTTACATACATATATATAATAATAAGTATATTTATTTATTTATTTATTTATTATAAGTCTACAGTACAAAGTACCTTACAGACTAGATCACTTAAAAGGTAATGATAATAACAAATCCATATAATGTACAAATTAAGCAAATCATACAATGTACATTTACAAACTAAATAATGAATGAATTAAACTATTAATTTAAGAGCTTCAATAAAAGCCGATTTAGGCAAAGAAAAGTCTAGCTGATGAGAAATAGATAATGCATTGAATTCACGAAGAGCTCGAGAAATCGGTGCATTACTTGAAAATTTAGTTTTAAAGTGCTCACCATAAAAAGGGTAAACAAATCGAAGACATCTTTGTGGAACATTAAAGCTTATCCGCTCAAGTAAAGTTGGACAATCAATGACGCCGATAATTACACTATAAGTAAACGATAAAGAAAGAACTGTCCTTCTCTTTTCTAAAGTGCTTAAATTAATAAGTTTTAGCCGTGAACCATAGCACGGAACAGGGGCTTCAAACCGCAACGAACGCAATGCGAACTTGAGGAAAACTTTTTGAACGCGTTCAATTCTACCTATCGACAGTTGGTCATATGGTCTCCAAATTATTACCGCATATTCCAAGTGAGGGCGAACAAGTGCCGTAAAAAGCAACTTAAAGGTATATGGGTCAGAAAACTCAGCGGTATTACGCCGAATAAAGCCAAGAATAGAGTACGATTTCGAAAGAATAAAATTAATATGATTATTGAAGGAAAACTTAGAGTCAAACATAACTCCGAGATCCTTAGTATCAACTACGCTCTGTAGCGCCCAGTTAGCAATAGAGTAACGTGATGAAAAAACGTTCTGACGCCTCGAAAAAGTTAAGTGAAAACACTTTTTTATATTCAGAGAAAGACCCGACTTCAAACACCATAAATGCAAATCATTCAAATCACTTTGTAGATTTATTGCATCCGTTGAATCCTTGACAATTGTAAAAACTTTCAGGTCGTCAGCGTAAAGCAAATAGTTCGAAAAAGAAAAACAATTGCTAATATCATTGATAAAAAGGACAAATAATAGAGGTCCTAGAATGCTCCCTTGGGGAACACCTGAAGTAGCTACAAAAGGGTCCGAAGTTACACCATCAATAGTAACCACACAACGTCTTTCAAATAAATACGATGCAATCCATTCTAAGAACGATGAATGAAAACCTAAACAAGCTAGCTTATTTATTAGGATTTTGTGGGAAACTCTATCAAATGCCTTTGAAAAATCTGTATAAATGCAGTCGACTTGGTAACCAGCTGAGAATGAAGAAGTACAAAATTCACTGAAAACTGCAAGATTAGAAACTGTCGACCGACCCGGCACAAATCCATGCTGATTCGGGCAGATTAAAGATTTAACCGCAAAATAGATCTTCTCTTTAACAACACATTCAAACAGTTTTGAGGTAGTAGATAATTTCGAAATTGGACGATAGTTCCGAACATCGTTTTTACTTCCACTTTTGAAGATGGGTGTGATAGTAGCTAACTTCCAGTCGTCAATGAAAATACCTGACGATAAGGATTTATTAAAAATCATCTCAAGAGGAATTGCTAACGCTGGACAGCCTTTGAATAGGATAGCCGACAGCCCATCAGCATCTGTACGCGAAGAAGGTTTAAGGGAAAGCATTCCCTTTACAATGTCTTCCGACGAAATATGAAGAGCCCCAAAATTAAGAGTGGAAGATATTTCAGAAGAAAAATCATGGAACTGCCCGTCATCTGGAACATAATTAGACATAAAGAAATCGGCAAATAAATTAGCTGCTTCGGCAGGGGTACTAGCAAATTTATCATCAAGCATTACGGATGTAGGTATACTTGAGCAAGATTTTTTTGAGTTCACAAAACTCCAAAACGATTTCGGATTAACTTTAATGTTCTTTTCAGTGCTACGAATATAATTTTTATAAAGGTAGTCATTTAAAGATTTAAATTCCTTATGGTAATGTTGGTGTTTAACAAAGAATGACTGAATGTTAGTTAATTTAAATTTTTTTAGATACTTATTTTTGAGATTTTTTAGTTTCTTAAGGTCTTTGTTATACCAAGGAGATTTATACGCACGCCTCTTTTTTAACGATATATTGTCTAAGCAAAATTCACGCATTATTTTCTTAAAGGTAGCAAAGCAACTGTGAGTATCCAAGCCCAAAAATAATTCATCCCATCTAAAGTCTAGAAGAGAGTTATTTAAACTTGAAAAATCACAGGATGCATAATTGAAAGCAGTTCCATCAATAGGCGATGCAGTTGCGAACTCATAAAACTTTAACTTAATATCTAAAGGGATATGGTGAATACCTGCATCGGAAATTGGAGAAGTGCATTTAGATATAAGAAAGTTAATATTATCCGTTACAAAAATAAGGTCTAACAGTCTGTTAAAATGATTAAGAAAACAGTTAATTTGCTTTAGATTTAAGCTAAGGAAACTGTCAACAAAAAATGATTCCTGACTAGTAACTATATTAGTAGGAATAAGACCCGAATAACTAGAATTGCTACACCATCTAACATTGCAGAGATTAAAATCACCCAGCACGCAAAGATGGTTATCATTTAAATTATCAACAGCTAGAGTAATTACATTATCCACATGTGCCTTATATAAATCAAAATTACTATTAGGCGGAATATATGAAACAATTAAATATAAAGAGCCATATGATTTCGAACCCTTTATGCAGACACACAATTGGTCAAGCAACAAATCGCCATTACTGAGATTAACTAAAAACGCACGGAACTTTCTTCTTACAGCAATAAGAACACCGCCTCCTCTCAGACAGCCAGTTTTAGCCGAGTCCCGGTCCTTGCGAAACACGTCATACAAATTTAGATCAAAGAATTCACCTTCATAGAAGCCCGAATTTAACCAGGTCTCCACAATCACGATGACATCATAAGACTCTTCTGTACTAAAGCGATGAATAATATTTGACTTTGTTCTTAAGCCCGAAGTGTTGTGGTAATATACATTAAGAACACCGTTGCAATTGGCATTATCATTGCAATTGTTTAATGTTAAATTTGTTGTTGTTGAGCTGGTTGCTTTTGAAAAAACTTAAACGGCTTTACTCTCTCATATTTGTTAACATATAAATATACCCAAATATATCTGTGGTCAAAAGCAATAACCGCCTAAGTCGAACATTGCTGTTTCGAGCAATCTCGTTTTAAAGTTTTAGCGCGCAGTGTGTTCATTATGGGAATGCGAATAGGGTTTTACTAATAACATTTTTTATTTTAAAGTTACAAACTCCCTGACTATACACAAACATAGAGCACAGTCAAGGGAACGTGGTGGCATCCATAACTCAATTTCTTCTTAAGTCCCCTTAAGCGGTTATTGCTTTTGACCACAGACAGCGCCGTAACTAGGCATGTGCAGGCGGTGCGGCGCACCAGGGCCCCCGGCCCTGAGGGGCCCCCGGCCCTGAGGGGCCCCCGAAGATTTCTTTTTTTTTTTTTCGAATTCGTTTTAAAGTATGAGCTAGAAAAGATCTTCGATAACGTTTTTATAACATTGTATAAAATTGGATCTACTTTTTTATGGAAAGGGCCCCTGGGGGGAAAAATTCCTGATTACATATCACCATCTTTTCCTGCACAATTGTTATCAATGAAATCTACTTTCAATTCAAAAATTAAGCAAATGAAAACGGTAAAACAGCTAGCCGATTTTCTCATGATTGAACACAGTTCGTTGATGTCAACTTTTTCGGATATTTATACTGCTTGTATAATGTACCTTACTATCCCAGTGACTGTAGCGTCTGCTGAACGATCATTCTCAAAATTAAAGCTCATTAAGAATTATTTGAGGAGTTCAATGGGGCAGGAAACATTAAATGGGCTAGCTGTTCTGTCGATCGAGAATGAAAGAGCACGAAAAATTGATTTCACGAAAATTATTGATGGTTTCGCCGCCATGAAATCGAGAAAAAAGTCATTTTAGAGAAATAAGTAAACGCAAGAGACTGAGGAGACACCTAATGTGCAGGAACAGTATATTTTCATGAGTGATGAGTAAGTTACAAATAATTACGTGCAGTCTAGAATATTTGGCTGTAAAAATATCTACCTAATACAGAATATAGTGTAATAGTATGTGCACACATATGAGAAATAAAGAAATTGTTTAAACCAAAGTATAATGCTGTTTTCAATTTCTCACGACCTTTGAACCCTTTTTTTAATGGACTTCGAAAAGGCTTCGAAATCACTTTTTTTTTAGAAATTCATTTTCAAGGGCCCCTTACGAAATCTTGCACAAGGGCCCCCGAGACACTCGCTACGGCGCTGACCACAGATATAATAAACTATACACATTTGTTCATATTTAAAAGAACTTCAGCTCAGAAATTGTATGAAAAACATTTATTCCTGTGAAATTAGTCCAGAATTCCCGGAAAGGAAAGCTGTAAGCGATTCATTACAACCATGACTGTTGATAGCCAGCACCCTCCACGCTGGGCTTCCAATTTCCCATTAAAATCGTTTTCCATGCAAAACATTCGCATGTCAGTTGGCCGTAAATACCGTACAAACTTGGCCTGCAATGTTAAACGCCCAAGTGGCCCGGGACGCCACGCAGTCTGCTGGCCGCAACAAATGCAAATACCAGCAAACACAAAAATAACAACAATCAACAACACATACGTACACACACACACATGCCACATTCTACATACAACAACAGCGGCGAGCACAATGGCAACTTGCAGTGCGTTAACAAAAAATGCGTTCGCCATAAAATGCGCACAGCTAAAACGCCAGCAGACCGCGCGAGGTCGCATTTTATTAGCGATAATGAACTGGCAGGCCGTGCGTTTCCCCGCACCCTTTGTGCCTCAACGCTTTCGAGCTTCGGCCGTAGATAGACAAATGCCACGCACAGGTAAATTTTTGCGCTAGTGCCGAGCATTTTTTATAGTTGTGCGGCCAAAAGCGACACGCAGGCAAAATTGTAGCCTACTTCTGGACGGCGTAGAAATGCCGGCTAACTGGCTGGCGGCAATTTGCGATACAACGCTGCACCGCAATGCATTTGCGGTTGTCAAATAATGGCGCAAAGCGGCATAAAATGCGGCAGTGCAACACTTCGTGGCATATTTTCAGGGGCCTTGTCGCTATTATTATTGTTATTTGGAGCACGAAATTTAAATTATTAACCTTGGCGCAAATAAATGAACGCGGCAAATGTGCTGCACTTTTGCATGAAAAAACCTTTTTTCAAAATGGGGTTTTAAAAACAATATAAAAAAATTAAAAATAGAAAAACAAAAATTTTTGTATACAAAAAAATAACAAATTTTTTATATACAAAAATACAACAAAAATATACATATTGTAACGATGAGACAGTCTGTCGCGGTGCAAAGCAACCCTGCCGCTACGTGCCGTGCTATAACCCAATCTGGCAACGACGGCCGCGATAATAACTTTTAGTCCAACCTGGCAACGATGGTCGCGGTCATCAGGGAAACTTCTAGTCCAATCTGGCAACGTGCGAGAACGATCTGCGCGACGGCCGGACAGAGTATAAAAGGTGGCCAGATGCGGTGCAGCGAGTCAGTCTGGTTTTGACAAGTGAAGTTGCCACACGGAATAATTAAGCAAATACTTAAGTGTACGAACAGTAAAGTGTAGACTGTGAATAATAAAGTGACTGTTGGTGTATTTTATTGTCTGCGTTTAAGAAACTGACTGTGTTTTATTTTCAAATCACACAATCCAGAGATACGTGACAGCCCACTAGACTTAGTATTCGTAACATTTGGTGTCAGAAGTGGGATTGTGGAAAATTGAAGATAAAAAAAAAAAAAACTAAGAAATAAAATTATAAAAGCACGGACATGGTGAAATTCGAGCTGCTGAAGGTGGACCAGCTGAAGAAGGAGCTGGCTGCCTGGAATTTGCCGACTGCTGGCGGAAAGGTGGAGTTGCAGTTGCGCTTGCGAGAAGCATGTGAGGAACGAGGCGTCGATTGGACTGTGCACGAGTTCGGAGTGCAAGAACAAGAGGCGTCGGCCAAAATGGAGGAATCGCCTGCAGGTGCGGCGTCGATGCAAAGTACGACTGCAGCGGCTGCGCCGCCACAAGCAATGGACATGAGCCAGCTAATGGTTGCACTTAAAGGCATGTTCGAGACTTCCAACCGCGAAATGGCAGCGAAAATGGAAACTGCGAATCAAGATATGGCAGCGAAGCTGGAAACTACGAATCTCGAAATTTCGGCAAAAGTCGAGACAGCAAATCGAGAAATGTCAGCGAAGCTGGAAACTACGAATCTCGGAATTTCGGCAAAAGTCGAGACAGCAAATCGAGAAATGTCAGCGAAGCTGGAAATTACGAATCTCGAAATTTCGGCAAAAGTCGAGACTGCAAATCGGGAAATGGCGGAAAATTCTGCGCGCATAGAGCAGAAGGTGGAGGAAATTTCCAATAGCCTGAATGTGAAAGTTGAGCATCTCGAGACGCGAATAGACGATTGGGACAAACGAGTTGACGAAATGGGTGAATCCCTGAACAGACGAGTTGACAACCTGGATGAGTCCTTGAACAAACGAGTTGACAGTCTGGAAGATTCGATGCACAGAAAGATAGACGAACGGCTTCGAGAGGTACAGCTTCGAGCAAGGGTGCAGTCAGTTGAGGAAAGTTTCGCCATAGAAGTGCCTACTTATGATGGTACTACGTCGTTTGACACATTCAAACTACAATTCGAGATGGCTGCTTTGGAGAGTCAGTGGACCGATGTTAGGAAAGGTCGGAGACTGATACTGGCTCTGAAAGGTCCTGCGGCTGAGGTAATCAAATCAGTTCCAGAATGTTTAAGAGGTGATTACGACACCGTCATAAGGGCGCTGGCAGCCAGATACAGCGACGAGCACAACAAAATGCTGTATTATTGCGAGCTGAAGAGCCGTAGACAAAGGGCCAACGAGGCGCTGCAGACATATGCAGCGGACATTGAGCGGCTCGTACAGTTGTGCTACCCGAAATTCGGCGCTGATAACCTCGAGAGGATGAAGATTGAGTCATTTATTGAAGGTCTTCATGACCCAGAGACACGTCGGAGTGCGTTGATGATGGGCAAGCCGACATTTAAGGAGACGGTGGCCAGCGCGATGACGTATGAGGCAGCCTGGGGAGGAAGTCTTCGACATTCATCTGCGGAAAAGCGTCGAGCCCAATCTGGACGTGTCACCCAAAACCAGACCGTGAGCTCGGAGGCACCAGCGGGGCTGCGGGCAGTGTCATCTAGAGTTAGTTGCTGGCGATGTGGCAAGCAAGGCCACATATCACGAGACTGCCATCTGCGAGAAAAGCGTTCCGGACAACAGATGTCGCCAAGAAGGGCTGCCGCTCTGCCACACCATTCGTGCAAAACCGAGTGCAGGCATAACTCGCGAGCCGAAAGCGAAGGACAAATTGTGGATGTTCGGTCGATAAGCGTTATGCCAGAGGAAGAGTGGTCTGCGGAAAGGCTACGAAACGACCAGCGTGAGGATGCGGATCTTGCCAAAATCGTTGAAGGCAAGGAGCAAGGCGCACGTCCAGATTGGCAGGAGATGGCCGGTGAAAGCCCGATCGCTAAGGCTTACTGGGCACAGTGGAAAAGTTTGCGGCTGAAGGAAGGCTGCCTGTACCGCGAATGGGAGAGCGCGGATGGTCGTACCAGCAACCCCCTAATGGTAGTGCCGAAAAGCAGAATCAACGAGGTCATCGAGGCATACCATAACGACTCCAGTGGAGGGCACCTAGGCATCACCAAAACCGTCGCCAAAATAAAAAGACGATTCTACTGGGTAGGATGTCAGGAGTCTGTAGCCGAGTGGATTAAGAGCTGCGACCGATGTTCAGCCGCGAAAGGGCCGACAAGAAAATCTCGAGGCCGCATGCAGCAGTACAACGTGGGAGCGCCCTTCGAGCGGATTGCTATGGACGTCGCCGGCCCATTCCCAACTAGCACTCAAGGCAACAAATATGTGCTGGTCGTAATGGATTACTTCAGCAAATGGCCCGAAGTGTACCCTATTCCTAACCAGGAGGCCACCACGATCTCGGAAAAGCTGGTAAACAACTGGGTAGCCCGGTTCGGAGTTCCGTTGGAGTTGCACTCAGATCAAGGCCGGAATTTCGAGTCTGCGGTATTCAAGGAAGTGTGTGGGCTGCTGGGGATAAAGAAAACGCGTACCACTCCTTTGCACCCACAGTCCGACGGCATGGTGGAACGCTTTAACCGGACACTGGAGGAATACCTGCGGAAAGTGGTAGGCAGGAATCAAAAGGATTGGGACACGCATATCCCCCTGTTCCTGATGGCGTATAGGTCAGCCCCGCACGACACGACATCACTCACTCCAGCCCGAGCAGTGTTCGGCACAGAGTTGCGGTTACCCGCTGACTTGAAGTTCCGGGTAGTCAGCACGACGGGAGGCGCTAAAACGGACTACGTGGCCAATAAGCGGGCGGAACTAGAGGAAATTCACCAGTTTATAAGGAGCCGCACCAAACTGGTCAGCGATAAGGCGAAAGCCAGATACGATCTACGGGCCAACTCAGCAGCGTTCCAAGAAGGCGATTTGGTAATGCTCTACAACCCGCAGCGGAGGAAAGGTTTGTCTCCGAAACTTCAAGCGTCATGGGAAGGACCGTACGAAGTCGTGACTAGGATTAACGATGTGGTATACCGGATTCAACGTTGCAGCAATAGAGGCGCTAAGCTGAAGGTAGTCCATTTGGAGCGTCTGTCGCCTCATCACAGCGGAGCCTCGGCACTTGTTCGGGACGAACAAGTCTAAGTGGTGGGCAGTGTAACGATGAGACAGTCTGTCGCGGTGCAAAGCAACCCTGCCGCTACGTGCCGTGCTATAACCCAATCTGGCAACGACGGCCGCGATAATAACTTTTAGTCCAACCTGGCAACGATGGTCGCGGTCATCAGGGAAACTTCTAGTCCAATCTGGCAACGTGCGAGAACGATCTGCGCGACGGCCGGACAGAGTATAAAAGGTGGCCAGATGCGGTGCAGCGAGTCAGTCTGGTTTTGACAAGTGAAGTTGCCACACGGAATAATTAAGCAAATACTTAAGTGTACGAACAGTAAAGTGTAGACTGTGAATAATAAAGTGACTGTTGGTGTATTTTATTGTCTGCGTTTAAGAAACTGACTGTGTTTTATTTTCAAATCACACAATCCAGAGATACGTGACAGCCCACTAGACTTAGTATTCGTAACAATATATAAAAAGTACCCACATTTTATATATAAAAAATACCACATTTTGTTTAATACAAAAATAATTTTTTATTTTTGAAGTATAGAAATATATTTTTTAAGTGTAAAAATATTTTTAACTTTTTAAGAATTTTGTTTTAAATATTTACGTACATATTTTACAAAAAATACATATTATATTGAAACGATAAGGCACTATGTGCCGTGCTATGCATGAATGCTTTTCCAAGCATACTTTTAGGCATGCACTTTGGAGTACGGCAAACTCGCTATAATTCGCTTGCTGTAATATGGCGAGGCTGGTTTGCGAAAGGTGATGAGTTGTGAGAAAGTACAACTAGAATGTGCAAGAAACATCGAAGCGATAAGAAAACAGATATAAAAGGCAGCAGCGTGCAGCGCAGAGGGTCGAGTCTTAGTTGAATAAGCAAAGTAGTAACAAGTGTAGATACAAGCAAAGTGTAAATCTGTAAATAAAGTGATTGTTGGTTTCTGATTGCGTTTTGCGCTGAGTAATTGAAGTGGTTTTTATTTTCAAACACAATCCAAACGCACTTAGAGAAATCATTTCGGTAACATTTGGTGTCAGAAGTGGGATTGTGCTACTCAAAATAAACAAATAAAAATAAATAAATAAAATTATAAAAACGCAGACATGGTTAAACTTGAGCTGCTGAAGGTGGACCAGCTGAAGAAGGAGCTGGCTGCTTGGAATTTGCCGACTGTTGGCGGTAAGGTGGAGTTGCAGCTGCGCTTGCGAGAGGCGTGTGAGGCACGAGGCGTCGCACAGTGGCTGATTCTGTCGACGTAGGTTGCAAAAGTCAATTTTGTCATTTTCGATTTGGGGGAAACTGTTATACTTGTCCGATAGATAAATGCTTGGACCTAAGAAATCCGAAAACCTTAACTAAATTGGACAAATAGTTTTGCTTGTAGAGCCCGTCAAAGTTGAGCAATTTTTAGAGTGTGAAATAATATCAGCAATTTGCATTTTTTCGGCAAAGCTGAAGTTTTAAAATACGGAAAGGAGCAAATTAATTTAAACTTTTTGCACCAGCATCGTAAAAGAAGGCATTTGTAGTAAATAATTAAATATAGAAAAAAAAAGTCGGTTGTTGTTGTTGTCTTTTCATAGGCACTCACTTGAAGCACTGTTTTTATCACTCTTGTTGAACTTTCGATAGACTTAAAAAAAAAAGGCCATACTTGCCACGGTTTCGTCTTTGAGAAAATGGTTCACTAGTCTTTTGTGAGTACTGCCCTGAAGAGATCGGGTGCCCGATTTTGCCCGACTGGATTTTACAGCGATTTTTCTGTGGCCACCTCGCGCAGTTTTGTGCTTTCGGGTGAGTATGTTCGAAAAAGTTCGTCAAGATTTTGATAGTTAATCAATTACACGCGATTGAACTTGTTGCCAGGGCATGCAAATTTGAATTTTGGCTTCATTTAAGATGTGATACAAGCTTGCAATTCAATATTAAGTCGACTTTTTTTTCGGCGTATATTGCTGTGAGCTCGAAGTAAAGAATACTTTTACTGGATGCGCAGTTCGCACGTATGAAAAACAAGTTGGCTTTCATTTCCGCCAACCAGTCAATCATCAATGTATTCTTTGATGTGATGTTTTTGTTTTTAACAAAATACTAACACTGTGTCTGTCATACAATTTTAGAGTAAGTAAAGTTTGTTTCGAATTTAATTTGAACTAAACATCACTTCAATTCCGCCACTGCAACTAAACCGAAGAAGAAGCACAATGATGTTTCTGAAAAATTCGAAGCCATTTGAAATATTTACTATTTCGAAGACAAAGGAGAAGTTCGTTCTAGCTGTCGCTAAAGAAATTTGTTACGTTGAAAAAAGTTTGCCTGCAGCCAACACATCTTCGACTAAAGAGAAGGACTTAGGACTCCAGGACTTATCGCACTACAAAGTTGAAATGGGTTGCGGCAAACCGTACCAAATTCAATTTTGTCCAGAATAATGAGGAGTGGTTGGAAAAAACAATTCACTTCGATGCAGGAGATGCATGTAGCATAAGCGATGACCAGGCGACAAAAGAAAGGCCGAAAAAGTCAACTCAGGACGGTGCGTCATTCACTAAAACAAGGAAGCTTATGGAGGCAACGGGGAAAATAAATACCATAAATAAATAAATAAATAAATACTTTTCAGAAGCTTTGACCATAAAATAAAATAAGGATCAGGAGAAAAATAAAAGCATTATAGTGAAAGCAGTTTCACCAGCAAACTTTGATCGTGTTAAAAGAATTAAAAACAGTATTCCCAACCCACGCAATGTGCTACCGCTCAAATATAGTCCTAATGAAGCTTTAGCATTGTTTTTGAACTTAGGATTGTCCAACAAAAATTAAGTTTTTACGTAAATTTTTCGAATTCTGGTTCTCATTTTGAAATCAAAATTTATGAATTTTTATCTTTACATTTGACTCTTTCAGCTTATTTCATAAAATTCTTATTACTTTTCATCTTTTTTAATGAATTTTCATGAATTTTGCAACTAAAACTTATCATTGTTGTTCGCATTATTTTTATTTAGAGTAAGCCGAACTTTGACAAAGTATTACGTAGCACCCTGTACCTTGATTGAGTTTATTTTTGAGAATACAATAGCCTGATGAATTTCTAATCAACAGCAAAAAAAATTTCCAATTATCTCTATTCGTTCAGGAGTTATTCATTTTGCAACCTGAAATGACAAATTGAGCCACTGTGCGTCGCTTGGACTACGCACGAGTTCGTAACGCAGGAGCTAGAGGCATCGCACAAAGTGGAAACGGCGACTAATGAAATATCGGCGCAAGTGTCAGCGAAACTCGAAAGCGCAAATTGCGAGCTGTCCACCCAGTGTTGCCGCTGAAAAAATTTTAAAATGTCGCAAAAAAAGTGCCACAGCCGGAAAAAAAGTGTCATCAAGTGATCCAATTTGCTATGCCATGTATATAAATACATACTTTCATTATTTTACCTTTCGGAGCTCATTTTTTAAATAAATTTCTTAAGGAAATGATTTTCTGTGAAAAAACTGTTTTCCCCTTAAATTAATTGATGAAGGATATATTAAAAGGTCCCAATATGCATGTTTTGTATTTATTATGAATACATTTGCATTTCAAAGCATATGCGTGATATACTTAATTATCCATTGGGAGCCATCAAAATTATTTTAGCAAATAACTTAGGCAATGCCACAAAAAAGCGCGTGAATTCAGATTAATTTTGTACATTTTTGCGGGAAAACTTAGACATAATTAAAGAGTTGCAAGTAGTTTAACCTTCTACCTTTCCCTTGGGGTCTAATTCACCCCAGGTAGAATTAAAAAAACGGTTGAGCGGTTTTGTGCGCTCGTCTACTTGTGTGTTAATCGCTATTACAACCCAATTACAAATCGAGAAAAACGCTTTTCGGGGCTTTCTCCTTTTCTTGTGTTATTTATGTGTTACATTCCTTCATGTTTTGTCAGTAAATTATATAACCGTTTGGTTGGGGTCATCCTGACCCCAAAGGACAGCGAAAGCAATTTTGAGCAAGGGACAGGCAGAAGGTTAAATGTTGCCAGAGGTGTAATTTTGAAGTACTTAGTGTTACCTTTAAAAAGTGAATACTAAAAGGAAGGCATATTATAAATATTACGTACGCAAAAATAAAAAAATTAACTTTACGAAACAATTTTGAAAATGAATATATAAACCTTTTGATAAAAGAAAGGGGCAAAAGTTGCATGGTTTTGTCAAAATAAGCATATTTTTAAAAAGTCGGTGTCAGGTACCATCGGTCTCCAAAAAGGGTCAATTTGTTACTTTAGTCGCACAACGGCAACACTGTGTCCACCAAGCTGCAGGAAAATTCTACGCATTTGGAAAGTGGAAGAAATATCCAACAAGCTAAATGTGAAGGTGGAGCACCTGGGAGCGCAAGTGGAACACTTGGATAAACGAGTCGACGGCCTGGATGATTCCCTGAACAGACGAGTTGACAACCTGGATGATTCCTTGAACAAACGAGTCGACAGGCTGGAGGATTCGGTGAACAGAAAAGTCGACGGCTTAGAGAGGTACAGCCACGAGAATGTTTGCCGCCAGTTCCGGAAAGTTTTGCGACCCGAACAGAAGAGCCTACGTATGATGGTGCTACGCCGTTCGATACATTTAAACTGGTATCAGGAAAGGTCGCAGATTGGCTCTGGCGCCAAAAGGTCCTGCGGCTGAGGTAATTAAATCGGTTCCAGAATGTTCGAGAAGTGATTACGAGGCTGTCATGAGGGCGTTGGCAGCGAAGTACAGCGACGAGCACAACCGTACTACTGTGAGCTGAAGAATCGCAGGCAAAGAGCCAGCGAGGCGCTGCAGACATTGAGCGGCTCGTACGATTGTGATACCCGAAATTCGGCGCTGAAGATCTCGAGAGGATGAAGATTGAGTCGTTTATTGAAGGTCTTCATGATCCAGAGACACGTCGCAGTGCGTTGATGATGGGCAAGCCGACATTTAAGGAGACGGTGACCAGCACGATGACATATGAGGTGACATGGATTGGGAGCATTCGGTATGCACCTGCAAGGATACGTCAAATTCAGTTGGACAACGACATTCCGATCCAGGCCATAATGTCTGAGACATCGGTCAGGCCACGGGTGGCCTCCTCTAAAGTTGTTTGCTGGACATGTGGCAAGCAGGGTCACATAGCACGGGACTGCCGCCATCGAGAGGCGTTCCCGTTCTCGATCGTAATCGCCTGAAGCGAGGAATACTGACAATCGAGGCTCAGCCTACAAGCGCAGGGCTGAGAACGAGGAGTCGTTAAACTAAAACGGGTCAGCCCAAAGGGGCGTGAGCTGATCCCCACAACCTGCTGCCCCACCGTCCTTGTCTCGCAGTTGAAACGACAACCCAGCAGCTTGACGATTGAAGGAAAGATAGATGGAAAGTTGTTCGTGTTGACACTGGATACTGGAGCGTCATATTCGATCATAAAAAGGAAGCTTCTGAAGAACTGGGAACCACTGCATGCCATACAGCTGAGAACTGCGACTGGCGAGCGTGCGCCGGTAAGAGGGAAAGTTACAAAAACGATTGCTATCGGCACCAGCAGCCTGGAACATGAGTTCATCGTCGCGGATATAATGGACGACGTGATTATAGGCGTGGATTTTATGATTAGGCACGGTTTTACGCTGGACCTGAAGGAAAATGTGCTGAGATATGCCAACGTTGAATTCCCGCTGCACACATGAGCGAAGCGTGGCGGTAAGGAAAGTTGTCTCGTGCAACACCAGAAGATACCAGCGAATTCCGAGGCAATTGTGTGGGCACAGGTGGACGAGGACGATGGGACAAGTCGGCTGTGGGTTGTAGAAGCTCCAAAACAAGGATACGACAACATAATTATCGGACGTACATTAGTGGAACCCAAAAATGAACACACCCAGATATGTCGGAAAAGATGCGGTCATTGGCGAGTGTAGAGAGACTGAAGCAGTTGTCAATTGCGAAAGCAATCCACCAGGAGGAAGTAAGAAAAGCGGTTCTAACATGGACGCTATACCGCAGAACCAGTGGAGCAGCGAATTGACAGCCGAGCAGAAACAGAAGGCACGGTCACTCCTGCAGCACTATGGGTCAATATTTGCAACAGAAGTGGGCGGAAGAATAGCCATAGTGAAGCACAACATCGACAACGGAAGTGCGAAACCAATCCGCCAACCGCCAAGACGAGTTCCTCTGACCAAGAGAGAAGAGGTCACCACTGTGATCGAAAACATGGGTAAAGAAAAGGTCATAGGGCCTTCGTCAGGACCTTGGTGTTCGCCGGTCGTGCTAGTCAAGAAAAAGGATGGCAATACCCGGTTTCGTGTGGACTATCTGAAGCTCAATGACGTGACCAAGAAGGACAGCTATCCATTACCTCGGATCGATGACACCCTGGATACACTGTCAGGCACACAGTGGTTTTCACGCTCGAATTACGCAGCGGCTATTGGCAGGTGGAACTTGCAGACAAGGACAAGGAGAAAACGGTTTTCAATGTTGGCGATGGGTTGTGGCAGTTCACCGTCATGCCGTTTGGACTCTGCAACGCACCAGCGACATTCGAGCGGCTAATAGAACGTGTGCTAAAAGGGCTACATTGCCGACTCACTGCGCTGCACGCTGCTGCTTTTATACTGGTTTTCTTATCGCGCCGAAGTTTCTTGCACATTTCAGTTGTACTTTCTATCTCGATTGTTCTAGCACAGCTCATCGCCTTTCGCGAACCATCCTCGCCATATTATAGCAAGCGAATTATAGCAAGTTTTCCGTACTCCAAAGTGCATGCCTAAAAGTATGCTTGGAAAAGCATTCATGCATAGCACAGCACAGAGTGACTCATCGCTATACTGCCCATCACTAAGACTTGTTCGTCCCGAACAAGTGCCGAGGCTCCGCAGGAGTAAGACGCCAGGCGCTCCAAATGGACTACTTACAACCTGGCGTTCCTGTTGCCGCAGCGTTGAACCCTGTACACCACGTCATTAATCCTGGTCACGACCTTGTACGGTTCTTCCCATGACGTTTGAAGTTCTGGAGACAAACGTTTCCTCCGCTGCGGGTTGTAAAGCATTACCAGATCGCGTTCTTGGAACCCTTCTGGGTTAGCCCGTAGATCATAGCTCGCTGTTAACCTGCTTCCAACTAGTTGCTTGCGGCTCCGCGGTCTTCTCATCGGCCCTTTCGCAGCCGAATACCGATCACAGCCTCTGATCCACTCGGCGAAAGACTCCTGGCATCCTACCCAATAGAACCGCCTTCTTATCTTGGCGACATTTTTTGCGATGCCTAGGTGCCCTCCACTGGAGTCGTTATGGCTTGCCTCGATGACATCGTCGATCCGGCCTTTCGGGACCACTATTAAAGAATTTCTCGTCCTGCCATCCCTGCTCTCCCACTCGCGGTATAGGCAGCCATCCTGCAGACGTAGACTTTGCCACTGTGCCCAGTACGCCTTCGCGATCGGGCTCGCACCAGCCATCTCCTGCGCTGGTCCTTCTGTAGCCTTTGCGCAAGCCAATCTTCCTCTTACAGAACTTTTACCAACCGAACATCCACAATCTGTCCCTGGTTTTCGGCTTGCGAATCATGCCTGCGCTCGGTTTTGCAAGAATGATATGGCAGAGCGTCAGCACATCTTGGTGACATCTGTTGTGCGGAACACTTCTCTCGCAGATGGCAGTCTCGTGATATGTGGCCTTGCTTGCCACATCGCCAGCAACTGAGTCTAGAAGACACTGCCCGCAGCCCCGCTGGTGCCTTTGAGCTCACTGTCTGGCTTTGCGTGACAAGTCCAGATTGAGCTTGACGCCTTTCCGCAGATGAATGTTGAAAAATTCCCCTCCAGGCCGCCTCATACGTCAATGCGCTTGTGACCCTCTCACGGAAGGTTGGCTTCATCATCATCAATGTACTCACACGTGTCTCCGGGTCAAGAATGCCTTCGATAAACGCCTGGATCTTCAGCCTTTCCAAAACGTCCATGCTGAATTCTGGGTAGGACAGTGGTACCAGCCGCTCGATATCTGCCGCATACGTCTGCAGCGCCTTGTTGTCTCTTTGTCTACGGCTCTTTAGCTCGCAATAATACAGCATTTTGTTGTGCTCGTCACTGTATCTGGCTGCCAGTGCCCTTATGACGGTCTCGTAATCACCTCTCAAACCTTCCGGAACTGTTTTTATTACCTCAGCTGTAGGACCTCTTAGAGCCAGTATCAGTCTCCGACCTTTCCTAACATCGGTCCACTGACTCTCCAAAGCAGCCATATCGAATTGTAGTTTGAATGTGTCGAACGACGTAGTACCATCATAAGTAAGCACTTCTATGGCAAAACTTTCCTCAACTGACTGCACCCTTGCTCGCAGCTGTGCCTCTCTAAGCCGCTCGTCGATTTTTCTGTTCACCGAATCCTCCAGACTGTCAACTCGTTTGTTCAAGGAATCATCCAGGTCGTCCACTCGTCTGTTCTAATTGTCCATTCGCGTCTCGAGATGCTCAACTTTCACATTCAGCCTATCGAACATTTCCTCCACCTTCTGCTCTATGTGCGCAGAATTTTCCGCCATTTCTCGGTTCGCAGTTTCTACTTTTGCGAAAATTTCCTGAGTAGTTTCCAGTTTTGCCGCCATTTCTCGATTCGACGTTGCGACTTGCGCCGATATTTCCTGGCTTGCCGCTTCCATCTTAGCTATTTCTTGATTCGTATTTTCCAGTTTCGCTTCCATTTTCGCTGACATTTCCCGATTTTCACGGTTGGAAGTCTCGAACATGCCTTTGACATTTTCGATTTTCGCAGATGTTTCCTGAAACATGCCTTTCATGGCAACCATAAGCTGGCTCATATCCATTGCTTGTGGTGGCGTAGCAGCTGCAGCCGTACTTTGCATCGACGCAACACCCGCAGGCGATTCCTCCACTTTGGCCGACGCCTCTAAATCCTGCGTTCCGAACTCGTGCGCAGTCCAATCGACGCCTCGTGCCTCACACGCCTCTCGCAAGCGCATCTGCAACTCCACCTTACCGCCAGCAGTCGGCAAATTCCAAGCAGCCACCTCCTACTTCAGCTGGTCCACCTTCAGCAGCTCAAGTTTAACCATGTCTGCGTTTTTATAATTTTATTTATTTATTTTTATTTGTTTATTTTGAGTAGCGCAATCCCACTTCTGACACCAAATGTTACGAAAATCCAAGTTCGTTTGGACTCTGCTTGAAAATAAAACCACTTCAATTATTCAGCGCAAACGCATTCAAAAACCACAATCGCTTTATTAACAAATTTACACTTGTTACTATACTACTATTGCATGTTTCCCCTTTGCTTGCTCAACACAGAATCGACTCACTGCGCTGCACGCTGCTGTTTTTATACTGGTTTTCTTATCGCGCCGTTTCTTGCACATTCCAGTTGTAGTTTTTATCTCGATTGTTCTAGCATAGCTCATCACCATTCGCGAACCATCCTCGCCATATTATAGCAAGCGAAGTGCAAGTTGCACTCCAAAGTGCAAGCTTAAAAGTATGCTTGGAAAAGCATTCATGCATAGCACAGCACAGAGTGACTCATCGCTACAATATGTTATCATATATACATACATAATACATGTTTATAAAAAATTATAATTATTTTTTTTTTTATAAAGAGCACACACAATATTTTTAAATAAAAAAATAAAATTGTTGTTTAACCGTTAGAATGCTACGCGGCGAAAAACTGATCCGATAGTTTGTATCGAAAATTGCGGCGCGGCGCAAAACTGCTGCGCGCGTCAGTGTGTTTTTGGTGAATTATAATAATTAATTCATATTTGTCTGAATTAGAGTGTTTTATTTGACACCATTATTTTATCCTTTAAAATAATCAAAATAGGCATAGCAGTTTTCATACATATTTACAAAAATTGCCTAGCACTGAAACGGTTAATATAAAAAGATATTTTTGTTTTAATTTTTGAGCATAACAATTTCCTTTTTTTTTGAGTATAAAAAAATATTTTTATTTTAAAAAAATTAATTGTTTTATTTTTTAAATAAAAAAATATTTTCTTTTCCGGTATAAAAAACATATATTTTATTTTTTAAGAACTGTTTTGTAAAATATTTACAAAATATTTTATTTTACAAAAAAAAATTATAAAAAAATAATTATATAAAAAATACATGTTTATTGTTTTTACTTGAAAAACGCGTGTTAAAAGCGTGGGCATAGTGGAGTCGGTTAGCACAGTTTTAGGCCTTGTGCGTTTTAATCAGCGAAACAGTCACTTCCAACGCTTGAGGAAGATGGCCTTTGGTTTTGACATCAATGACAACACATATTTTTTGATTGCTTGCGCATTTTATACAGCATTGAAATAAACAAAAAAACAAATTTTCATAAAACTAAATTAGTTTCACAAGCTGGTTACAGTTGCCAGACTCACCCAAATTCTCAAATCAATGCCAATTTAATCGCTTAAATGCTGACTAAGTGTTTTATTATTTAGTAATATTTCCCCCTGCTCACTGAAGGTTCTCTGCCCTTAATAACCTTGAAAATTTCCAGATCACTCTTCAACTTCAACGCTTCTAACTGCTTCTGACGTCCACCGCTGCGTCCCCGAAGTTGACGTAGGCACACGTGAAACATTTAGCGATAACAATTTCAAACGCTTGCCGCATGTCGAGCAGTCGCCCAGCTCACAATGCACAAATAAACATTTTAAATAAATCACAATGGAAATGAAAAGTTTTAAAACGACTGCCGCCCACGATTTGCCTTTCAACTGACATTTTCGTTCTCGTTTTTTTGCATGCTTCGCTCATGTCTTCTGGCTGCACGTAAATGCTGCTGGCAGCTGGTGTATTCGCCTAAAATACGGAAAAAGCAAAAATTTACACTTTCACTTGTCGGCAATGCCTCCTGCAACTACCACTACCTGACTACATTTTTTATTGGACGCTGCGAAAATCTCTCGCACGTTGCGCTGCGCGAAAAGTCATAAATCTTGAGCACGGCTGGTGGCCGATGCCCGAAAAAGAACGTAAAAGACGACATGCGGCAGCAAAACTCAAATAACGCTGCGGCAGCAGAAGCACGAATTTTTTGGTTTGTTTTTCTTCCCGACAACACCAACAATAAACGCCATAAGCCAAAAGAGGTTAACGTTTTCTCAGCGGACGCTGCGGTGGTTTGTTGGGCGCCTAGATGAAGGCAGGCATTATTTTGTCTTTCTTCTTTATTTATTCTGCTTGAAAGTCGCTGCGGAAATTTGCATGTGATTTTAGCTGTTCTAGTTGTGGTTGTTGTTGTTGGTTTCAAATTCCCAAAATGGTGATTTTTAAGAAAAGTCTAATCTGTTTTTGTGTTACCATATTTATTTATTTTTATTTTTTGCGTTGTGTGTAGTTGTGGGCATTTATTTTTATTTGAGCCCCTAAGCCGAGTCGAGCAAAAAACTTTGAGCCTGAGAGGGCGCTGAATCAGTGAGACTGCCAGACACTGTCAACACGAATTGGTGCGCTTTTCGCAACTCCCAAATGCATTTTCAGTGTAAAGTGATCATTTGATGATTGTAATAAATTTGACTGTACACGTTCGCGCCCGTTTCGTGTTCGAAATATAAAAAAAATTGTTTGGCATAGTTGTGGGCGCAGAAGCTTCAAGCCAAGTTGTTCAATACAAGTTGGCGTTTTTCTATTGTTAGAAAAATATTTTATAGGTTTTTTAGGGATGTATTTATTGTTGTTATAGTTTAAAAAATATTTAGAATTCTAAAAATTTTATTGTTTTACCTTTGTCACTATCATTAGTTGTTTGTATATGAAATTTAATTAAACTTTCGTCTGCTTTTCTCTATTTTAATTCGAAACCATTCACAGATGTATTTGTTGATTTATAATTTTTTTGTTTGTGTGTTTTCATCATTGTGTTTTCAGCACAGGAAACTTTGAAATTTTCTGTTGAAAATGAAAGTTTAGTTATTTGCTTGAAAGTTTTGCACCACACCAACACATGCGCACAATTAGAAATTCTTCAGTTATATTCTTAATGGCTTTAGCCTAAAAGCATGCATTATTTGCGTGCTGCACCAGTGGGACTGCTGGTTGCCGCCTAATGTGTCGTTAATTCCGAAAGTTTATGCGTTCGCAAAACTAACTGACAGCTAACAACGTCGAAGCAGTGATCGGCGACTGAAGAGGGAGGGGAAGCGTGATGGAGAGGCGAGAAGTCTCTGAATACAACTTGTTAAATGCTTGCAAGTATTTTATGAAAACTTTTGCATATGCGGCATGCTGATTGTTTGCTGATTTTAGCCCGAAAGCTGCCAAGCACACCTTGTGGGAGTGCTGGGGTTAAAAGTAGTGAAAGTTTATGTTTAAGTTTCAAAGTTTTCACAACGGGTGGGGTAATTGGACTATTTTACATTCTATATTATTTTATGATAGGTGGCCTGAGGCGCTTAAGTGGGTAATATTTTAGCGAGAAAAAGCTTCCATACAAAATGATAAAATTAAAAATGAATATTTTTGTAATGTTGTGAAAATTACTCTGCAAAGATTGAACTTTATATTTTTTTTCATTTCAAAATATATACAAAAATATACACTATCCACTCAAGTCCTATTAAATTTAAGCCCAATGACAAGAAACAGCTTCAAACTTGTTCCAGTGGATTCCAGCCACAGTTCCATAATGCAATGGCTATAACTTTTTGCAAACTTTCTGACGCTATTAAATTTAAAATAAATACGCACAAATTTAATTTGACACCAGCAACCATGGCCCTGAAGAAAACGATGCCAAAGCAGAATAAAAAATATAGCAACAAGGCCAGCAATGTTCCAAGAAGATCCCACAACTTATTAGCTAAAGTTCAATAAATTCTACGCATAGACTGAAAGTGCGAAAACGTGCCGGGTGTGAGTGGGGGGGCTGAAAACTTTGGCCACTCACAGCCGCAACTGTCAGAAAGTTTCAATGACCCAATCTGCAGAAAATTGCAAACACAATGACAACAATTTTGAAAAATATAAAAAAATAAATATAAAATGTTCGAATATTGGATATATTTTAGTTGTGTCAAAAACTAAACAAAAAAAATGATAACAAAAATGTAAAACTTTAATATTAAAAAATTAATAAGTTAAAAAAATGTTATATTTAAATGCAAACAAATTAAAATGTAAACAAAAATAAACAAAACAAGTAGTTAAATTAAAAACACATAAATTCGAGTTTTAAAAATTATAAATTGGAATTTAAAAAATTATAAATTTAATTTAAAAAACAAATAAATTTTAGTTTAAAAACTTATAATTTCAAAATAAAACAAAAAACAAATTAAATATAAAATAAGTTAATACTTTAATATATGTGTAACAAATTCACAAGTACCAAAAATAAAATCAATTAGTAATGAATAAATTAATAAAAAATATAAATAATCAATTAAAAATATATAAAAAGAAAATTTTTAAAATAACATATCAAAATCAAAATTTAAAACAAATTATCAAAAATTATCAAAATTTTATTTTAAAACAAAAATATATGTATAACATTTACTGTTCGTAAAAATTAAAAAAATTTAGAAAAATATATGAAGAAATTTGAAATTAATTTAAAATTTTAAACAAGTTAACGTTAATATTTAAATTATAATTAATTAAAACAAGTGAAAAAAAACAACAATACAACAAAGAAATATTCAAATAGAAAAAAAATGTCATTATAAATGTTTGCATTTAAATCAACACAAAACAAATATTTGGCTATAAGCCGCAAAAAATCTTAAAGAAAAACAAAAGGAAAGGTAACAATCTGCCGGCCAACGCAAGTCAACAGCATGGCCGCAAAAAATGGCGCCGGCCAATTGTGATAAATTACACTTTCCGGCAATTTTCGGCCGCACCGAACTTCAAATGAGGCAGAGGGCAACCGAATTTCGGGTAGTGTGGCAAGCAATACAACAAAAAATTTGCTCAAGATAAATCGCACCCCAACACACCCACACAAACACACTTGCACAGCATGTGAAACTACTTTGCTAATAATGCCGCAATTGTGTGCAATTTACGCAAAAGTCACTTCGAGTCCGCATCGATTTATGCTCAGACTTGCCCGCTCCACTGCCATTTCCCCCTCTTGTTGTTGCTTTCACTTTCCGCTGCCAACAACTACACCGTCCATATGTAGCACATTACCCCAGTTAACATTCCGACTTGATGCTGACTTCTTCGTTGCTCGTAACACGATTTCGTCCTTGTCAACTGTCCGGCCGCTGCCGCTGCCATGCTTCGCGCTCTTATTTCTGTGCTCTGCCATTTGGCAGTTTGGTGCTATCTGCCGGTCCAATCCTAATTGAACCGCTCGCTGCGCGCCGAGACGCACCGCCTGTCCCTTGATGGACACAACCCTTTTTCTGGGTTCGTTAGTTCGGTATTTTATGTTTCGGCATTCTTGTGTGTTTTGGGGTTTTCTCGCTGCTTTCGGCTAGTTGGCCCTCCGCCCACAGTCGCTGACTTGTTCAGCTTCTCGGCTTCTCTCATTGATTGCCAACATGTGACGCAGTGCTGATACGCTGCCAGTTTCATTGAATGCAGCTTTGAGGAATTGTGGAAATTGCTCTGGCCAGCAAACATAAACTGGGGACTTGAAGAAAAGCGCTTGTAAGTCGCTTCGCTGCACAGTTGAATGGTCGTCCTCGTCCGCCCCTTTTGGGACTTTTCAGTAGTTTAACTTTTAGTTGGAATTACCTTAAAGTGTTCACAACTGTAAAAGTGGAGTAGAAGCAAAATAGTGCAAAGCCAGAGTAGGCCACAATTCAACACGTTCACAGTTATTGAAATAATAAGTCAGCTAGGAATGTCAGAGAAGCAGAGGAGGAAAAAATTTCAAAATATTAGCTTTTCTCCCACTATTTCAACTTTTAATGGTCAAGGTATTTTCAAATATAATTACAGTCAATTTTTGCTGCATACTTCTAGGCTGTCATCAAATTCAACCTGATGGATGGTAAACTCATTTTGTCTTTTCTTTCATAACTCACTCTTTCATTATCTCTTTTTCAGATTAATCCCCGTGCCCTGTTCTCTTCCTCTCCTTCCTCTGTTCACTTCCCCTACCCATAGTCAACATTACACCAAACTCTGATCATTACCTTTCGCAACATATCGTCCAGCGACTCCATGTCCAGGCCTGCATAGTTGTTGTTGAACTGGCTGGAGCAGTTCGACGAGGTGCTCGTGTAGCGTTTGCGTCTGCCCAGCGCCGGCGAGTTGACCAACGAGCTGGGCCCACTCGAGCCGTAGCAGTGCGCGCCGAGCAGCGGGTAGAGCGAGTGCGGCGGCGGAGTGGCGCAGCCGCTGATGCAGCCGTTGGCGCAGCACACGCCACCCGAGCACTGCTTCAGGCTGACAATGGTCGGGTGCTGGTGCTGGTGTGGATTCTGTAGCGTGTGGTGCTGGTGTGTCGCCACACTCGCCGCGTGATGGTTGCCGTGCAGCGCGTGATGGTGCAGCTGATGGTGATAGCTGTGCACCTTGGAGGGTGACGACGTGGCCGACGAGCAGTTCGATGTCGAGTTGCTGGGTGCCTTGTGATTGTTGCTGCCGCAGGTGCTGGCATTAGCCAATGCGGCGGCAACACTGGCCACATCTGCGTCCGATTGCGTGCCCGCTGACGAGCCGCCGTTGCTGATGACGCACGCAGACGCCGTTGGCGGCGACATGCTGCTCTTGCGTAAATGTTTTTGCTGCACTTCCAGTTGCACTGAGGTGGCATCGACATGCATGAATGTTGTTGTTGCATCCATAATGCGTCGTTTAGTTGCTCGGGCACAGTGTTTGTGTGCAAAGTTTCAGTTGTAGTGTTTTGCAATTTAAATATTTACAACGCACACATTGGCCGCGGAAAGCTCACTCAACACACTGGAGGCTTTGTGATTCCACAGTTTGCGGCGCCACAGCACGTTGCACATTTTTCTTTGCCTGACGAATTAGTCTGATTTGTTGTAGCTTTATGTGTTGTATTAGAAAATTGTCCTTAAAGTTGATAATTTGTAATTCACTTTTATATTATTTTTACTTATTTGTTATTTTTTTGTAATTATGCTATTTTTTATAAAAAAATTAATTTTTAATATTAATTTAGCTCATACAAACATCTAAAAAGTTTGATGGTTTCATATTTTTATATTTCATTGCATACTTTTAGTCGCTCTCACAAAATTCACATTTCATTTTTGTTTTCTATCATTTGGCTTTTTGTGCTCTGCGAATAACAACAATACAAAAATAGCACAACAAAAATACAACATAAACATTCATTGCTGTGCTACGACTTGGCTTTCGTTTTTTTGCTTTTGTCAAAAGAACAATTGCGTAGTATACTTTTTGGTGCTTTGTGTGCGGCAAATGCATTTTTGCATATTTGCTATGCAAAGTTGGCATGGAAAGTGCATTTGGACACACTCTGTGAGTTTTAGCATACTTTTAGGAGGCTAGGAAGTAAGAGAAGCACAGGGGATTGCAGAAAACTTATGCAGGCAACAAAAAAAAAATTGAGTGCATCACATTTTGTTTTTAGTGGGCATAACAAATATTGTTGCTGCATCTACTGAGAATTTGGCAGGAGTTTTAAATTCAAGATATAAATTTCTGGTTTAAAAAAATGTGTAACAAAAATTTGTGTAAATACAATTTGTTAGATTTACAACAAAAAACTTAAAATTAAAATATAAATTACATTTTTTGATTCTTATATTTCAAAAACTTAAACAACAAAAAAGTTAATAAATTAAACAATTTAAATAATGTATGTGAATAAAAAATAAATAATTAAACAAATTTTAAATAATACACTTTCAGCATTATTATTACATACTTATAAAAAAATAAAAAAATGTATGATACAATTAAATAAATAATATAAAGTTTATATAATAAACTTGAAACCTGAAATGAAACTTCATATTATTATTATGTGTAAAAAATAAAAAATTTTAAATAATATAAATAAAAATGAAAATAAATAATAAACAATTTAAAATAATAAACTTTAACCCCTTCGGGACGGAGTTTAATTTTGAAAATCAAAATACTCTTTGAGGAAATGTTCCCATACTATCAAAATTGCGACTGCAAAATTTTGTTGCATACTCACAATTTCTAAAATTATCCTTTTATCTGAGGACATATAATTCAAATTATAATTTTGCGTGGGTCATAAGATCTGAATAATTATTTTGAGAGGTCTTAAAAACTTACTGGGACGTATTATCCCAGTAGTCTCGAAAGGGTTAAACCAATTTCCTCATATAATTATTATTTAAAAAAATTCAAAAATTTAAATATTAAAAATAAAGAAAAATAAATAGTATAATTTTTAAATAATAAATTTTATATGAAATTTCAACATTAGTCATATCTGATTAGAATGAATTGTATATTAAGGAAATAAATTTCTGATTTAAAAAAATGTGTAAAAAAAATTTATAAATAAAACATTTCTACATTTACTATGTTTAATTTGTTACTATTTAAAAAAATTAAATAACAAAAAAGTTTGGCTAAATGAGTGCTGTTTCTAGTGATCTGTCGATCCCACCTCTAATCCCTTCCTTTCCTTGTCCTTTTGTACTCATGTTTCCCCCTATTTTCTGCTCCCCGGCTTCGGCCGTTTGTAGCGTTTAATGTTTAGTGTATTCTTTGTACGTCACTCGTTATTCGTAAGCCGACGAATAAAGACACCACCCAACACCCGAAAACTAACCCGCGTTTTCTTTCACCGCTCCGCCGACGGCTCAATACAGAGACTCTTTTTTACATGGTCCTTCGAGCCAACCGCGAACTCGCGCCGCGGAAATATATACATTAAAAAATAATAATAATAACAATTAAAAATCAAAGTGACAAACTACAAATAGTGAAAAGTGACACAAGAAATAAACCTATTGACCAAAAAATTAACTACAGTAAAACAAACACGAAGGTGATACACAACACAAAATCAAAAAACAGTGCACTAAAACTAAACTATAAATCAACAAACAGTGAAACGATTAACAAGTGAATTAAACAAAAAGTGTACAAGTGCACAAACTCAAACAGTGTAAAACATCCAACAGTGCAGTAACACATAAAAGAAGGGCAGCAGAACGCAAACCAACAACACAACAAACCCACAGCAGAGAACAGCACTAACAACAACAAATACACAGCACATCACAAAGCAGTGAGGAAGAGAACAGCAAGCAGCACAACACAGCAGCTCACAAACGGCGGACAGACACAAAACTATTGAGGAGATCCCCATTCTCGGGCACTGGGCCCCAAAAAGATAAGCCCAACAATTTGTATTACTAAATTAACACATAACATTACACATTCACTAACATAAAATACATAATTATAAAAAAATATATACCCATTCCCAAAAAAAAAAAAAAAAAACCCTTAACAAATCCAGTCAAAATTACATACTGGTACCCCGCTCATCGCAGTAAGCAATCCAGCTACTGCGCATAATTTTGCGTTTTGTGTGTTCGCATTTCCTACGCAGGCAAAGCTGCAAAAACTCCCGCTGCAGCCTGCTTTCAACCGCTTTTCTAATTTCCACACATTCCCCCACATTTCGCTTTGTGCATATTGCAGATCAGCAGCGACCACTCCAGCTGTTGATCTTGCACTCTCCCATTTGCGCACATTTTCGCGTTTCGCTTTGTGCGATATACGCAAGCACCAGCAGCAAGCACTCCCGCTGCTGCCTCCCAGTGCACACATATTCATACTTCTGCCTAAGCATTTCCCCACTCTCGCTAGCAGAAGTAAATAAACACAAGCACGGTGGGACGAGGTACTCCTTTTTTGCAGCATACTCATTTTTCTGCATATATACATACACTGCACATCTGCTGCCACCCAAAGTGCATACAGTGGGACAAACATTCCCCACTTGCATACAAAAATTTTTGTACACACAAATATTTCGACACTTATACAAATAATAACATAAGCATATATATATATACATACAAATATATATTTATACACACTTATACACATACCCATACAAATTTATTTTCTTTTTCACATACATTTATACTCATACACATACATATTTATTTCCCAATTAACAAAAATTATCACATATACACACATATATATATTTATACATACACATATTTATTCACACACATATTTATACACATACACATACATACATACATACATATTCACACACATTCACATTCCCATACAAAAAAATTCACTTTTTCACAAATAAAAACACATTTAATATACATTTGACTAGACATTTGTTGCATTATAATTATTTTATACATACATTCCCCATTCACATTGACAAAAAATTTGCTTGTTCCATTCCCTATTCTCATATACACATTTCTATTTATTACGCATTTACATTTACAAACAATTTATTTGTCTCCCATATACATATATATTTCGCTCGACAAGTATTCAAATTCGTTCCAACGAATTTTCCCATTCCCAACCCATTCTCAAAAATCGTTCGCGCGGACGCGGTTAGACTTCACGTCTATTTTACAATACCCTACATATATTTATTTAAACTTTTACCCTTGTCGAGCTTTTTTAAACAAAATGCCTGTTGAGCGATCCCCTAAACGCCAACTTATCACAATGGAGACTCCTTCCTCCAGATCCCCAAAGTCAACCAATGCACGTTTGACAGTTCCTGTCACTCGGGAGCCACCAAACACTCGCTCCAAACTCTCTAGTCCGGAAGCAACCGATCCCAGTGTTGCAAAATTCACTTTCGAGTACGAAAGGCTCGTGCTATTATGCACACAATTTTCATCGGTTCCCATTGAGGATTTGACCAAATCCCTGGTCCAAATTAAGCAAACAAATTTGCAAGCCCAATGGGAGAGGCTTATGTGCGCACATGAGGCAGTCTTCATTGCTGAAGAAAACAGCCAGCCCGACGGTTTCAAAGAGTCGGCTAGGCAAAAAATCGACGCCTGCACAGACCAGTACGAGTTGTGCATGGCTCAGATGTTGGACATCATTGAGATGCTCCAAACTCAGTCCCCCCAGCCCGCTGCGCATATGGAACCGGTTCGACCCCTAGAACCAGCACATACCCCCTTCATTTGCCTACAAGTTCCGCCTTGTGATACCGAAACCTTTTTCGGGGGCTATGAGCAATGGCCGTCCTTCCGGGACATGTTTACCGCGGTTTACATCAACCACCCCCAGCTCACCCCAGCCCAAAAATTGTATCACCTCCGATACAAGACGCAAGGTAAAGCCGGTGCTATTGTTAAGCAATATGCATTAACCGATGAGAGTTTCGGACTCGCGTGGGATGCCCTAAAATCCCGTTATGAAAATAAACGCATTTTGGTTGACACCCAAATCAGATCCCTCCTAAATATCGCTCCTGCCCACACTGAAGATAGTGAGGCACTTCAGCGGATCCAAAACACGATAAACAATTGTCTGTCTGTTCTCAATACTCAGGCCGTGGACACTGACAATTGGGATCCGCTATTGGTTTACATATGTTGTACCAAATTGCCCCAAGAGACACTTGCTCTATGGGAGCAATCATTGACATCCCGGAAAGATCTGCCACCCTGGTCGCAAATGGATGAGTTCCTGACCGGCAGATATGAGGTACTTGAACGGTTGCAAAGTATTCGCCTTTCTAAGCCGAAACCGTCTACACCTTCGACTTCCAATGTCCTCCCAAATCGGCCACCCAAATCCCTAAATTATTACACTCAAGTAAAAAGGGACTTCGCGTGCAAACTCTGCACCGCAAATCATCCCATACGGACTTGCCAGAGCTTTAAAAGACTCACCCCCCAGAGTCGATTAAAATACGTTAAGAAGCACAGGCTCTGCGTGAATTGCCTTGCTACATCTCACCTTATTGAGGATTGTACAAGCAATTTTACGTGCGTACATTGCCAGATGAAGCACCACTCCCTGCTTCATTTCCCCAAAGGCAATGCGCAGCCCTCTCATCGCTTAATCGATCACATTCGACCACTCCACAGGTCGCCATAGCTCGGAAACCAACAAAAAACAGCTCCGCTACTCATTCCCTTCTTTCGGATGCGCAACCCCGCACATCTTCCAGGCAAAGTACGCCCAAAGCACAAGCCCTCCACTCCAATAATGGCACCCAATCCCTTCTGCCTACGGCACTGGTGTCTATTGAGCACTCAGGAAAGTTGTTTAAAGTTCGAGCGTTGATCGACCAAGCCTCTCAGCGTACCTTCATTTCCTCGAAGGTCCAGAAACGCCTCAAATTGCCAATCGAGAAATCCCCCTTCCAAATCTCGGGCATGGGCGGTCAGATTGTGCAAAATGCCAATCATACATGCTTCTTTACATTGGCAGTCCCCCAATCGAGCACGAAACTCCCCGTGCAAGCAATCGTGCTCCAAGAGCTTACGAATTCGCTCCCATCTTCCCACATAAACGCTCCCAATATGAAACATTTCGCCATGCTAGAACTCGCTGATCCAAATCCCTTCGAGACAGCGCAGATTGATATAGTGATTGGCAGTGATCTCATCCCGCAGATCATGCTCGAAGGTATCCACCGGAATGTATGTGGCAGCTTACTTGCTCAGCATACAGTATTCGGTTGGGTATTAAGCGGTCCAGTACCCCGTTCTTCGCATTTGACATGTGCCACAGAGGTACCAGGTCGCCATATGCATACTGGACACGCCCTTCGAAATAATCTTCCTGCCCTAAAGGAAGCTCTTTCGCAAGTGATTGCCGCCCTCAATCCCGCAGGGTTTCCACCTCAGGAAATAATGGAAAATCACTTCGAGCCCACCACTCCTGCACACTCATGCTCAAACTGGCAAATTTCCCCCTTAGTTGCCAAACGTTTCGACCCCGCAGGAGGGCTTTCGCCTCCAATGAAGGCTCCCAAAAGGGTTCGACAAGAGCGTTGGCATGACGCCACTCGTTCTACACATTCACAGCAACTGACGGAAATTGCATTTCCCCGCAATTCCTCATTGCACCGACTCCATCCCGGGTCCAAAAAGAGGACAGTCGCCACTCCAGTGCGACTTGCTCCAAACGCTGCAAATCCCGCAGACGTCGGACTGATCGGGTATAAACTCCAAGATCTATAAGATCTCCCTCTCGGGTGGAACGGCTTCAGCAATTCCTAAAGCCTAAGGTTATGCTCGTACAAGTCCAACCCCGGACCAAAGAGCGGTTGACTGCCTACACCCTCTCGAAGAGCAAACCGACATCCTCGATCGGTTCCCTTGCTTCTCTCGAGCCCTACAAACATATTTATTATGACGTGCAAAATAATTCCTCATAACCCTCTCGAAATTCTCATTCTCCCTAAAGAAATGAAATGGCAATACCGCCAAAAATGTGTAAATGTGTAAAAATAAGTATCTTTTCATATTCCCTTGGCTCTAGCTTAAGCGAACCCCGCAACTCAGCCACGTTTTCTCATTCCCACGATGTCAGCCTCAATACTGTAATTTCCAATCATCTGACATCTACCTCCTTTGCAGATCGTACGCTAGCCGACCATCGCAGCAGCTGCCTTCAAGTTTATCCCGCATGGCAGCAAGGAGGCTCTCAACCCACTCTCCAGGGTTTCATCATCAAGGATCGACGACAACTCCTCAGCCGTCAGCCCATCCTGCAGCCGTCCGCCGCAGTTCATCGCCAACTCTTCGCAACTTTAATAAATTGCAATATGCAATGGCGGCCGCGATGGCTAAATGAGTGCTGTTTCTAGTGATCTGTCGATCCCACCTCTAATCCCTTCCTTTCCTTGTCCTTTTGTACTCATGTTTCCCCCTATTTTCTGCTCCCCGGCTTCGGCCGTTTGTAGCGTTTAATGTTTAGTGTATTCTTTGTACGTCACTCGTTATTCGTAAGCCGACGAATAAAGACACCACCCAACACCCGAAAACTAACCCGCGTTTTCTTTCACCGCTCCGCCGACGGCTCAATACAGAGACTCTTTTTTACAAAGTTAATAAAATAAAAAATTTCATTAATATAAAAAAATAATTATTTAAACAATTTTATTATTATTATTATTTTGTATTATTATTTATAAAAAAATAGAAAAATTTTATTATGCAGTAAAATAAATAATATAAATTTTATATTATAAACTTCAAATCAATTTCTTCATTCTTAAGGGGGTCTTCTACCTTGTGGCCTCGTTTTTGATACTGTTTTTTGACAATAGATTGTAGGGGAACCAATAATGCAATCAAGGTTCGGTTTTTTGCATTGAATTCGTTTATTTCTATACTTCCAACATTAATTTTTCTGAAATTTTACTGTCTCTAGTTTGACCGTGATTTGACCTTGAAATGTCCCTTACGAAAAATTTATACTAAAACGGTTGTCACGATTCAGCCCATGAAAGTCGTCTGAAAAAAAAAACCAAAATGATTTAGTTTCTTTATGACTTTGGGAACAACTTTTGGGAAATTGCATTTAAAGTGGCGATGAGCGCTGCGATAACAGCATGCGGAGCTATATTCGATGACTCTAAAAACCCCGAAATAATAAGATTTCGGTTATACCCTTTGAATATTATATTTCTAGTACCTTCTAGGCCACAAAACTGCAAAAAAAATAAAATCGATTTTTTTGAACCAACAAGGTAGAAGACCCCCTTAATTTCATAGAAAATAAAAAATTTTAAGTAATATAACTAAATAAAAATAGATAATATAAATTAAAGATAATTAACTTTAAACCAAATTTTTCATGTTATTAATTTTAAATAATTAAACGTTTTAAATATTTAAAGAAATAAAAATAAATAGTATACATTTAAAATAATAAATTTTAAATGAAATTTAAACATTAGTCATATCCATTTTTAAATTATCAAAATAAACCCAAACTTGCATAATTCCTGTGCCCTGAAGTACGCCCAGTGCTTAATTTAAAGTACTTTAACTGAAGCATTCCAGCCAACCGCAGAGTTCGCAATCGATTGCGCGCTTTTCGCCTTGAAAAAATCAACTCTTATTTTTTATACGCCTGCATCACTGCCAGCCTGTCTGCGCACAGTCTGCAGTTTTTGTGCAACTGATGCGGCCGCCGTTACTCCAAACCCGCACATCTTGAACAATCAATTCAATTTCACACCATCAATAACTCGATTATGTTAACTCGCCGCCTGGCCCACTTACCAGCCGCATTAAAACTTAACAACAAGCACAAGAACAGCAACAAATTCGATTATAAAACACTACAAAAACACTAAATTGCACAGTTGCGGGCGGCGCACAGTGGGGTAATATATAAGTAAAGTGCCGATTAATTCAAAAATGAAAAATGAAGATACAACTATGTTTTTGGTACCGGGTTAAAGGGGATAAAATTCTGCATCACTAGGTGAAAGAGTTGTTGCAAAATAGTTTACTGAAAGTTGACATTTATTTTCAGTGTTTGTGCGCACAGCGATAAACGCGTTTTTGTCGTCACTTCAAAACGATGTTTTGTGTGAATTTTAAAAACTTTTGAAAAATTAATGATGCAGCCTTCGTGTTCAGGTATTTCAGCAATGCAGTGTGTATTTTGTCTTGTTCAAAAGTGTTTATAAATATTTTATTTGATTTTTTGTTTAAAAGCTTAATATTTGTCCAATTTTTGACCTTTTCATAGGCATATAGTTGTGAGTCTTGTGAGATCGAGCAAAACTGGTTTCATTAGCGTATAGCTTAGATATTTCAGTAACATTTTATGAAAAAAAAAGTTGCGCGATGTTGCGCACTTTTCCAGCATTTCAATTTTTGTGTGCGCACCTCATGCCTCATGCATGCATTCGGCAAACGAAATTGATAACAAATAGAAATGTGCAAAAGAATGAAGAAAAATAAGCAAAAGGTTTAATTGTTGTTTTCATTGCTTTTCAGTTCAGTGTTTTTTACAATGTTTTTAGCTTCTGTGCACCCTACATTACTGGGGTCGATGTATTAAATTGATATGAAGTACACATCATATTAGATAATACACACCTTGTGACCGAAAAGTTTCCGGAAATTTTAAATAAAACGCAAAATTCTTAATCTCCATCAATATTTATTTTATCTCCTTCAAACTATGCCCCATTAGAAGCGATACACATATGCCAACGTTTCTTCCAATCATCAAAACATTTTTTATAGGCGCTTTCCGGTATGGCTTTCAGTTCCCTCTGCGAATTCTGTTTTACGTCTTCTATGGATTCAAAACGCGTTCCTCTGAGTGGTAATTTGAGTTTGGGAAACAGGAAAAAGTCACACGGTGCAAGATCAGGTGAATACGGTGGCTGTTCTATGGGATTTTTTTTGAATGTTTGGCCTTAAAATCGTTGATAATGTTGGCTCGGTGCGAGGGAGCATTATCGTCATGAAAAATCCATGAATTATCCTTCCACAATTGAGGCCGTTTACGGCGGATATTATCACGCAAACGTCTTAAAACAGTCAAATAATAGTCTTCACCGACTGTTTGCCCTTCAGGGACGAATTCATGATGCACCACACCACGAATATCGAAGAAAACAATCAGCATTACCTTGATTTTCGAGCGACTTTGGCGTGGTTTTTTCGGTTTCGGCTCGTCTTTTCCTCTCCATTCCGATGATTGTTGGCTTGTTTGTATGTCGTACTCGTAGACCCATGTCTCGTCACCAGTTATGATGCGTTCCATGAAAGTTGGATCGGAATTGGCATGATCAAGCACGTCCAAAGAGACCTGTTCACGGTACTCATTTTGAAGAAAATTCTCAACAAAATCGCAACGCACTACTGAGGTGAACTGGTTTCAACAGCTGCCGTAAACAAACTGTCTGACAGATCGCGCTCATTTTTGTCATAGTAATTAAGGACAGTGTTACCAACCTACAGAAACTTAAAATATCGAAAAATATATAGCGCGCGAATTTTAAATGAGAATTTCCGGAAACTTTTCGGTCACAATGTATAACACCTCGACGGCCTATCGACAAACGCAATAAAAAGCAAACTAAATATGTTTTTTATCAAAAAATTTATGCAATAAAATACAAAACTGCTTAAAATGATGCAAGGTAATACATATAATATACGTACATATATACATGTAGGGTAAATATGAAACAAAGTTGACCGAAATCTTTTCTCTACTGTTGCGGTAATAAGCATTGTTATTGTTTATTATGTATTTTTCGTGTCATGTGTAATAGATTGGAGTAACCACAGTGATGTATGAAACTAACTCGGGTTAATGGTAAATGGGAGTGACTCTTTTTTTTTAATCTTACAACAATTGAGTATTTTCCTTGTAGGAACGAGTTCCAATTACTCGTCAAAATCTCTACGACTTCATGAAGAACTCTGGAACAACAAAATTTGATGATAAATTAAACTTCTTAAGAGTCGAACTAAAAGAACACATTAAGCCCTCGAAGGAAAATATGGATGAATTTACTGCCACTGTAAATCATTTCATTTCTGAATTCAAAACGCGTTGGATTCGGTCAAATAGATACGAAGAGCGTTTCCTCAAAGCAAATCGCACATGGCTGGATTCTTCCATAGGGTTTACTCTTATGCAAGGGAAACGCGACCGCAAAGAGACATCATTTGACGAATGTAATGAAGGCACCAAAGCAAAAAAAAACTAAAGTGTTAAGGGACACAACACCTTTACCTCTTTTAGCTCATGCTGCTTAAATGAGCTTTAGAGCCTCTGGGCAAATAGATGCATCGAAGCTAATAAAAGGGATAACAACTTCACCATCTAAAGCTACGAAATACCGTCAGTCTGCTTTACAGCTTTATCTATTTTGGTGGCAGCAAAGTTATCTCGATATCAATACAACATCATACGACAGTCCGCGCCAGAAAAGTTTCCCTCTTATTCATATGTTCAGTTGGCAAAAAAAGATTGTTATCCTAGTATTGAGTTTATTAAAATATGCGAGTTTCAGCCCATGTAAGTTTGCAAGGTCTTTGAAATCACACTGATGAGCGCCTTGTCTCCTTTCAAAAAAATATTATTGATACGTTGGACGATGAGGAAATGAGCAAAATATGTTTGTATACGACGTGGGGTTTTGATGGAAGCTCTGCTCATAGTCCATATAAGCAAGCATATAATGACTCTGATGCAAGCGATGCATTTGTTTTCATTACTTCTATTGTTCCACTTCGAATGTTTTGTGGAAGCAAAATTATATGGCAAAACCTGTGACCCGCTTCTACACGATTTTGTAGGCTGTTAAAAATTGAATTTGTCAAGGAATCCGCAGCAATTTCTAGAAACGAAAAGGAAAGAGTCGATGACGAAATAAGACATCTTTCGAATACTGTTGTGCCTCTTGGAGATAAATATTTGCAAGTCAAGCACAATTGAATTTTGGCCATGATTGATGGAAAAGTATGCAACGCACTAACCGAAACAACATGCACCCAACAATGTATGTGGCGGTACTGCAAAAGATTTCAATCAAATTGAGAACATGGTAAATAGAGTTGTTAAAACTGAAAATTAAAAATTCGGGTTATCCATTCTACACGGGTGGATTAGATTTTTTGAATGCTTACTCCATGTAGCATATAAACTTCCCATAAAAAAGTGGCAAACTCGTACGGCAGACGAGAAACTGTTAGTTTCGGAAAATAAAGCGCGCATCCAAAAAGAGTTCAAAGACAAAATTATATTGATTGTTGACAAACCAAAAGCTGGGTTTGGGAATTCGAATGATG
Source organism: Melieria omissa (assembly GCA_963971225.1). NCBI lineage: Eukaryota > Metazoa > Arthropoda > Insecta > Diptera > Ulidiidae > Melieria > Melieria omissa. The sequence goes on from OZ020268.1 coordinate 59,430,369, forward strand.
GCAACACTGCCAGGCATTTCTTCCAAAATGCGGAAATATCTGCATCAATCACAAATATCGACATACAATTGATTAAGAGCTTGCACATAATTATTATGGTTGTTTCCAGTGGCCATCAGATCGAAATGGAAAAATTCCGCAGCTACACATTAAAAACTGCAAGACATTTTGTACAATGCTATCCATGGTACAATATGCCCACAACACTGCACAAATATACTACACAAATACATGGACCAGAAATTATATCGCATGCTTTGTTGCCAATCGGCCAACTATCGGAAGAAGCTCAGGAAGCACGAAATAAGGATTTCAAGAGTTTCAGAGAGAATTTTTCACGGAAAAGCAGCAGGAAAAATACCATCGAAGATTTTTGATCACTTCTGACCCCATTATATCAAGTATAAGAAAATTGCCAAAAAAAAAGTGCAGTTTATCCCCAAAGATGCTATGGAGTTGGTAATAATAACGAATAATGATAATGGTGACGGTGATGATTATAATGCTAATGAAGATGATTATGATGATGATAATGATGATTTTAATGATGAAATTGAATTGGTTGCTAGAGACGACGATGAAATGTTTTAATTAAACTGTTCAACTCAACTTTCATTTTTCAATTTTTTTTTTTTTTTAGCTAAGTTTGTTTTTTATTGTTTATAAAAAAAATTTCCACAAAAGCATATCAAAAAACACTTGTTTTTTACTTTATAATGTTCAATTAACTAAACCTAGTAGTTATTTCATATCTAAATAGCCTTGGGGAATTAATCGGCACTTTCGGCATCAATTACCCCACTGTGCGGCGGCCTGACTTGGAATAGGAGTGGACGTAGATAGTGAGTGTCGTCAAGCGACTCAAGCACGGCAGAAGCGGCGCGCTCGTCCTTTCGCCTTTCGCCGCTCGCCGATAATGACCATATCACTGGACGGCTGCGGCTCCGTGGCCTCGTCCTGTGCAGCTGACCGCGCGCCAGTTATGCTGACGCAACAACAAACTGCGGGTGGCTCTGGCCAACCATAATTCACATGAGATAATATACGAGCCCGGCTGGCTGTCTGTCCCGCTGGTTGTCGGGCGCTCCTGACACTGTCTCTGCGCTCATGAATGTTATTTTTTGTTGCAGCTGTGTGTGTGTGTAATCTGTGTATGCACAGTGGATGTAATATATGTGCGTATAGGCAGCTAACTATATATGTATGTATGTAAAAAACGCCAACTCCATGTGCCCGCATAACTAGCACAATGATAACAAAACGACACTGAAGCACCGCGACGAAAAAAAACCGAACAAAAACATTTGTATTGTGCGTTGAAAACCCTTGTTTTATATGCGGTTATCGGCGTTACATTTAATACCGTTATTAATCATTTGCGTTTTGGTTGACAGTTTTGTAATTAAAATTTCGCTACAACAAAAATGTGGTGGTGGCGCCTATAAATATGCAAAGCAAAACACCGAAAGTCCCTAAAACTAAAAGAATATTTAGTTATTTTGCGGGAATTTTAGGCAACTTTTGATTGCATACTTTTGGGATCATGTTAATGTTTATTGTTACTATTTTCGTTTGATTAATTTTGCTTAAAATATAAAATTGTCAAAATCAAATATTTTCAAAATTTGATTCATTTTCGGAATAAATAACATTATCAGGCATGTGCTGCAAATCGCACGATTTCAAATCGAAATCGGAATTTGAAATCGTACGAATTTTTGGAACTTGCCGAAAGACACACTTAGGCCACTGAATAGGCCCGTTGTGATACCACAAGTTTAGGGTCTGTCTTACTGCAAGTCAAGAAGACTATTCAAGCCATTTTTTGTGGTGTTGAAATACGGGAGTGTGGTGCCACGTCTGGAAAGCTGATAAGCGCAGTTACCACTGATGTCTTTGTGGCCCGGTACCCAGGTAAGGGTAATGTTGTACACATGCCCTAAGTCATTTAGTAGGGATAGGCAAAGCGCAACTACTTTCGATGTGGTTGAGATCGTCTGAATAGGAACCGTGTCTTGCTCCCACTCCGGTCTATGAGGTATGAGGGTTGAGAATTTAGAATCGAACTGATATGATGGTAGCGAGTAGTATATGTTGTCAGGTAAGTCAGGTGAACAGCCTAGGATTCGGTAGTAACCGAAATCAGTACATGTCCATCTTTTGATGGTATATAGTCTCACTGCAGAGAGGGTTGCAGCTTGTTTACCGAAGAGGTCAACAGGAAGAAAGTGGAGCAGGGCGTAGAGCCCTCTGGATGGTGTTGATCGAATGCTCAAGTTATTATGAACGCCGCCGATCTTTGGACTGAGTCCAGAAGTTTCTGGTTAACCATCTTATCCAGGGCAGTCCACCATACTACTGCTCCATAGAAAAGAATTGGCCTAATCACGGAGATGTAAATCCAGTACATGATACGTGGTTGGATACTCCATTTCTTACAGCTCCTCTTTTGCAAGAGTACAGTGCAACAGTGATGGAGTTGTAACCCTATTGGTTAACAGGTTGTGAACTATGCCCACTATCGGCTTGCATAATTTTATGTTGGTCAGTGAGCCAGTACTCCCTCAACTTTTTCACGTTCAAAATTTCTTTATAAGTTGAAACGCAAATAGAATACCAGCCGTTTTCTAATCGCAACGAAAACGGAATTTCGGTTTTCTGGCACATATCATTTCAAACGACTTCGTTTTCGAAAATTGACGAAATCAAAACGAAATTGAGCACACTCCATCACGTTTTCGCTCCGAATTTGAAACGAAAACGATTTGTAGCACATGCCTGTATAATAACAAATTTAATTCAACCTCAAAACTATGCTTCGAAAATAGACTTGCACTTCTAACTAGGCTCTGGCTTCAAGTTTAAATTTCTGAATGTTGATAATTCAAGAAATTAATTGCAAAACCGTATATTGATAGATAACGTCTGCCGCTCTGAAGTTATCTCTCAGCCGCCTATAATCTAAAGTTAAAACTTTAAACTAAAATATTCTATATCTCAAAAGTATGCCACACTAATTGTGTTTTTGTCAATATGTCCTTAAGTGACTTTGGCTTTTCGCCGTTCGTCGTTTTCTAATTCGCACAGAAAGTTAAATAATCACCTAAAAGTATGCCACAGAAATTACGTTCAAGTCCATATTACACGCTTGTCTTTAATTTAAATGTTTACCCAACCCTGCTCCCATCCCTGTCTCATTATGCTTTATAAATATTTAAATCGTTACTCAGCGCAGCCGGACAACACGCCACAAAATTCCAAATAGTTTGCTTACATTTCCGTCCACCGCCTTCACACAGCGGTAGCAAACCAAACACACTTTTCAAAGGCCAACTCAAGCAAAAAGTGCTGCCGACTAAAAAATAGCTCACTCAGTTGAGCTCAGCTTGACTCACGTCAGCCAGCAGCGAGGAGCAAAAAGCAGATGCCAGCCCGAAACACAAACAACTTGCCAACGTCGGTGGCCACAAGCTGCCAGCTACTTGCCAGAAAATAAGCAGCTCACATTTTTGTCTTTGTTTGTTTTAAATTTAAAATTCTATGCATAAATTAAGGCGCTCTAAAACGCCGCACCGGAAGCTGCCACACACAAAGCCGCAACGCGCTGGGCGCGGCTGCCTGAGAGCTGAATGCAGCGCCACAAAGCAGCTAAGCAACACAACACAGCAAAACAATGCGTACATAAATTTCAAACGCACACACTTTAAATTTCAATGACAACCATTATACTTTTTTTAATTTGTTGATACTTTTGGTTTTGTGCTAGAGCCTAAAAGTATGCAATTATTTAATTTGTCTGATTTTTCGCACCAATTCGTGTTGGAGTTGTGCGCGCTCACAACAAACACGCGCCGCATAGAAGCCAAACAATTTTTCTGCACGCACGCCTGAAAACATGCAACGCGTTTCACAGCAAAATTACAACTGACTTCCACAACAGCAGACGGCAGGCAGCTGGCGTCCGTTGTGATTTATACCGTGTTGTAGCGCGCTTTTGTGCGCTGCTGCATTGAAATAGAATTTGGGATATTTTGTTGTCGAAAGCAGGGAAATTTCTTAACCACTATGGTGCTCGCCTACAAGTAGGCAACGAAAAAAGTGAGCAATGCGTGTAGTTATTTTCCATTTCGCTTTTAAATTCCGTTTTGGAGTGTTTGTTTGAGTTGTTTTGTTGTGACCGCAAATTTCTTTGTATACTTGTAGGTACTGTTGTCACAATGGCTCGTGGGCTGTTTGGTTGGTTGGGTCGCTGGAGTGGCATTTCGAAACTAATGCAAGACGGAAATTGATGTCAACGACCATGCTGACCACCGGGCAATGATAGGGTTTTGTTGTTGTGGTTATTTTGTCGGTGGTTAAGTTGGTGGTTGGGTGTGATTGCGACAAATTCAAGTTCAATTTCTTGCTTGAGTGTTTTAGCACAGTGGATACACAGTAAAAAGTGGCAACGAATTAACGTAATACTTGAGATTTTCAATTGGGGACGGTATGAATTAATGTTCAATAAATTTTTAGTATAGAAAAAGCAAGAAACAGTGGTAGTAAATACTAGTTTTGATGACATTGAAAAGTGATAGTTTTGAAAATGTATTTAAAATTAGTTTGTTTGTAGTTTGATTTGCAATTTCAGATTTTACTGTAAAAAACATTCGGCATACTTGAAGTGGATATAAGAGCATCAAGCACTTATTAAAGCTTTTTTTTTAATTTCTTTATTTCATAAAATGTACAAAAATATTTAGGCATTTTCTTCGCTCTGCTCCTCGAAGTTTACTACAAAGCCCTAATTTCATTGTGTAACTTTTTATTTACATTTGTTACATTAATTGCCATTAAAATGCATGCATCTCTTTCTCTCTCTCGTCTAGCGCCTTCTCTCACTTTCATTTGCCACTTCAAACTGCTCTCCCACTCTCCAGTTTACCCACTCAGTATTACAAACAATCTCCTTTGCATACATTTTCAAATTTCCCTGTATTTCATTTGGTCTTTACTCTCACACTTTCTCTCGCTCTCTTACTTTCAGTTGCTCGCCAAATTTCCTCAAAAGTAATTTTTTTTTCATTTTCTATTGCAAACAAACTGGCATCAATACACCCAGTATTGAATTTCTTTGCCAACTGTCAAACAAAAAAATTTAAAACAAAAACAGCAAACATAAACAAACCATCCAACCAACAGCGGAAGTAATCTAAAACAGCTCTAGCACACTTTTAGGCGTCTTTGCTGATGATGACAATGATTGCGCATTTGAAGCGCGTCTGATGTAGAGCGAGAGCGCCGAATACTGCCATGTAGCACCTGCAAGTATGCAAAGATTTCGAGGTTTGTTTTTTCTTTTCATTGTATTGAAGCAAATAGAAATCTTGGCAGACCTGTGAATGACGGTTCTGGTGTTTTTGGGCCGCCACAAAGGAGACAAGAATGAAGTAGGAGCTTTATATTTTATAAGACAAATGCTATTTGTTGTTATTGCTGAGTTGTTTGTGATTACACTACTCGACACGAAAAATGCTCCTAAAAACAAAAGTATTTTTTAGACTACTTTTCGGCTGCTGAACACGAAACTGAAAATCAAAAAATTTTCTTAAGAAGCGTTTTCGAAAAATCTTCGAAAAACACGTTTTCCCCCTCTTATTTCATTTATGAGCACATATCTCGTAAACCAACCATCCGACTAACACTTGTGGCCCGTCGTTCAGAAGTTAATTAATTAACCTTTCCAACAATATATAGATTGTTCATATCCAATAAGATTTGGGGAAGTTACTGAAGATGAAAGTTGTAAAAAAGTGAATTGTTTGACCATTTTCAAAAATTAGATATTTTCGAATGGTTTTTATAGATAAACTAAATGACCTCCTCTGGTTTTAAGATCTAATATGAAAGATACATTATTTCAGTAAATATTAAGCCTAACATCAATAGGATTGAAGGAAAAATGACAAAGTTATTACGCACGGAGTGAAAACACCAACTTTTAATTTATTACACCGTGCGTGATATAGACGTGAAACCAGAGGTCATTTATAATATCCGGGCATAGTCAGTTTTTCATTTTCTGACCAAAAAACCTTCTTAAAGGACTTTAAAGTTTTAAGGATATACACATTTAAAATATTTTTTAAATATTTGCAATTGTGCAATGATGAAGATATGGGTATCAAATGCAAGAGGAAAATTGTCTCCTTTTAACTAAATTTTCTATTTTGAACCAAATCTCATCTGATTTTGACAATCTATATATCGTTGGAGAGGTTAATTAATTACCTTCTGAACCACAAGTGTTAGTCGGATGGTTGGTTTACAAGATATGTGCTCATAACTGAAATAAGATCGGAAAAACGCTTCTTAAGAAAATTTTTTGATTTTCAGTTTCGTGTTTAGCAGCCGAACATTAGTCTAAAAAATACTTTTGTTTTTAGGAGTACGCGATGAACCCATTTTTTGTCGAGTAGTGTTATTGCACGAGTATGTCGAAATGGACACGTGAGCGCGGTCTAATATAAGAAATACTCAAGTTTTGTTTTGTTTGAAACGAACACAAAGTGTTGTAAAGCAGTTGTATGGAACAATTTTAAAATGAGGAAACAAAAACTAATACCAACCAAAATTCTAGCTGTTTTCGTTTATTTCTTAAAATTCACATTACTAATGTTCAATTCTGTGATCTATTCATTCTTGTTTATGGCATTTCCCTCAACCTAACTCAACTCGAATTCTGATTTCCGCTTCTGCCGCCTCCGTTAACAGTCCAACAAATAATTAAAAAGCACCACCACCACAGCTACAACAATGCAAAAACATCGCAACACTGCTCACATTTGCAGTGACAACGAACACCCAGCAACAATCGGCATGACAAGTTAATTAGTGTCAAAATTGCACAAAATGCCAAACGAATGCCGACGAACACTTCCGACTCGGATTTCCTCAAAACTTGGCCCCCTTCCTCCGGCAGAGGAAGAAGACCATGCTTCACTTTGACTACCTGGCTGCAACTACGTTAAAACACCAAAACGCTCGCTGCGGCTAAGAACCTACTTGACACGCAATGGAAATGGCAAAGCGGAAATGCCAACCGCCAAGACGCACTTCACGGAATCTTCCACTCGTCTGGCTCCGCCTCGGCCACACTTTTCAACATATTTTGTGCATTATCATATCCAGGAAAAGGGGTAAAGTGCCACTGGAAAAGCGCTTTGCGCCAAGTGGCGTGCAGCGTGCTTCAGAGCTGGGCGGACTGGGATGTTACGGGTTCAGGGGGCGACAGCCATTATGAACTCGTTCTGACACGACCACATGCTTACATGTTTATGGACGGAAAGTGCGAGTGGCGGCCGCTGTTTTGGCCGTCTTTTGTCTTGCCGCCTGTTGCTGATGGCGTGCGTAAATATTTTTACATGCCCGTGTGGAAATATTGGTACAACGTACACTCAAATGCGTTCAAGTGGAAACGTGGAAATGCGTTCGAATGGAAAAGTGTCTAAAACTCTAAGAGCCGCAGCTTGTTTCTGGCTAAAAACGTGGAAAGTGAAATTGACTAAACGAAATGGAGATTTGGGTTTTTTCTTGGCAGCGAATTGACGCGGCACATGCCCGAATTGACAGAGTAATTGCAGCCGCCGCACACACACACAGACACAAGTCAGGTTGCATAACTTGGGAAGAAGAACTATTGTTGGCAATTATTTCTTTTAATGGGGGGGGGGATAAGTTTCTTATAGTACATTTGCAAAATATTTTTGGGCATTTTCTGAAACACCTAAAATTCTTCCTTAGATCTCGCTTAAACCTACAGCCTGTTAGTTGTAGCCCAAAAAAATATTTTTTGAGAATTTTTTTTAATTTTGTATTAAAATGCGTTAAATTCTGTAGTGAAGAAAGCCTCTCAAGTTGGTAATTATTGTCCTTTTCGTCTTCTTCTCTGGTCCTTACTGCTCCTTCTAACTTCTTTTAAGTTCTAAGCATAGATTGCTTCTTCCTTTGCGTTTTTTTAGGAGAACTTTTGAACTCAGTTGTACTTGTAAGTTCTTTGACGATATGGACAGCGCCTAGAAGTCCAACGACTACGCCAACTCGAGAAGACGAGAATGTTCGCCCATAATTAAAAAAAACCAGGTGAAAGCTAAAATATTTGCTAACTGTAAAGAGCCCACAAAGCCCAGCAAAATCTGGAAACTTGGACCCAAGAATGTCCAGTCTCCATTTCCTCTAATCTCTATTTTTATTTTTTATTATCCATTCCTTTATTCTCTGTTATTGTTAATGGTATTCTCTAGTATCCTAGTAACCTTCTCCTTCCAATCACCGCTGTCCCAACAACCACCATCTGCCCAATGTTTTGGTCTGATTCACCTTTTTTTGCTTGACCACAAAATGTTTCAACTCGACTTACTATTTGAATTTTTTTTTGCTTTTTTATGAAGAATTTCAAAAGTAAACACAAATTCTTTTGATAAGAAAACATCCAAAGCAGCCCCTTCATCATCGAAGCGACATGCAAAAAGGACACTTCGACATGTCAATCGCAAATTTTTCGCCGCTGCTGCTACAATCTTCATAATAAAATATAAATTGCTGTAGTTGTTGTTGTTGTTTTTTGCTGTCGTTATTTGCATGCTGTGCAAGCCAAAAACCGCCGCACTGTCCGCCGCATTTGTCAACGCACATGAAACGGAAACCTCAAAATGAAGTGTTGAAGCGAAGCGGACAGACTGAAAAGCAACAAAAAATGACAATAAACGAGCAGAGCGTTGCGGCGCAGACAGAATAGGAATGTCTGTATGTGTGTGTGTGTGTGTGTGAGTACTAGGGTGTTGGCACAGGGAAAAGGGAAAAGCGGAAGTGACTTTTCGGAGCGTTGGCCTACATTGACGACCTCATTTCGAGGGTTGGCGCTGTGGCGCTGGCACTGTTTATGGCTGTTGTTATTGTTTTCATTGTACTTTTGGGCCGCATGTGTGTGTGTGCCTTTGAGCGAAAAGAGCTCGTTTTTATTTTGTTTTTGTGCCCAAATAACTTATTGTCATTTTGCATATTTTTGGTAATTTTGTTGTTATTTTGTGAATTCTTCAAGCATATTTGTTGTTATTGTTATGCTGGCTGTTGCTATCATGCTGTTTGCATTATATTTGTTGTTGCTGTGTGTAGAAACATTATGGTTCATGCTGTCCCATAAAATGTGGACACCCTCAAGTGACATTCAACTGCTGGTCCTCGGCTCGGCTCAAAATGCCGACAAATGGCATCCAACAGTGCTGCTTTCCCTTTCTAAGTTTGCTATTCCTGCGCCTAATTTTGTTTACAGAATGAAAATAATAACAAAGCAACGCAGCCTGATAACAACGACTACGAGTTTCTGGGGCAGCACACAAAGCTAGTGGAATTTTGAATTATTTTTCATGTGCTCGCAGCTGGTGTTTGATTAAACTAAAATATCTGTTTAAAGTTCAGCGCGGAGCGGTAGAAATAAAACTACAGTGGAATTTGGGTTGCGTGGTGTTTATTCATAGAGGTATGAAGAACAAGTAACAGAGAATACAAGAAACATTAAACGATACGAACGGCCGAAGCCGGGGAGCAGAAAATAGGGGGAACATTAGCACAAGAGGAGAAGGAAAGATTGGGATTAGTGATGGGATCGACGGATCACTAAATACAGCACAGTACATCTGAACATCGCGGCCGCCATTGCAGCTTGCAATTATATGGGGGTGCCGGGGTTCCGTCCAGGGTTGCGGCGGACGGCTGGCTGGTGATAAGTTGGCGGTGACGCGAGACTGCCTGGCTGTAAAATGGACTGACGGCTGGGGTGTTGTCGCCATTCCGCAATGCCGGAGCGCTGGGGAATGCGCTGAGGGCCTCTTTGCAGATGATGTTCAGCGCGGTCGTGCAAGGCAGTCTGGGGGGCAAATGCTGGGCTGGTCGCTAGCGCTGGATCTGCAAAAAAGGAGATGTCAGTTGAGAGCAATGATAATGTGGACATCGTTTGTGTGGGGAGTAAGCGATGGGGTTCGCTTGAGTTGCCGTCGGAGGAGCGACGGCGCTTGGGACAGGTCGCACGGGGATGGCGACTAACTCGGACCCGGGATGGGTGCTCTCGAGGTTTTTTGTTGTATGGGGGGGTGCAAGGTGGAAATGCGCGGGGCTGCAGTTTCCATCAATTGCTGTGCATATTAACGCGTGGCGTCGAGCCAACGCTTGTGTTGTACCCTTTTTCGCGGTCTCATTGGGGGCGATAGCCATCCTGCGGGGGGCGAAACGTTTGGCAACGAATGGGGGTGTTTGCCATTTCGAGTTTGAGTGTGCAGGGATGGTGGGTTCCGCGTGGCTTGCCTTTATTTCCTTGGGTGGAAACCCTACGAGATTGAGGGCGGCACTCACGTCAGAAAAGGCTTCCTTTGAATAGGAAGGTTTTTTCGAAGGGCGGGACCAGTGTGCCTGTGATTTGGCACCTCGGCGATACGTGTCATGGATACTGGACCGCTTAATATCCAACCAAATACTGTATGTTGAGCAAGTAAGCTGCCACATACATTTCGGTAGAAACCTTCGAGCATGATCTGCGGGATGAGATCACTATATCGATCTGCGCTGTTTCGAAGGGGTTGGGATCAGCGAGATCTAGCGTGGCGAAATCGTTCAAATTTGGGGGGTTTATTTTGGAAGGGGGGGAGAAATTCCGTTAACTTTGGAAGCACGATTGCTTGCATGGGGAGATTTCTGCTCGTTTTAGGGACTGCCAATGTCAAGAAGCATATACTTATGATTGGAGTTTTTCACAATCTGTCCGCCCATGCCCGAGATCATGAGGTTAGATTTCTCGATTGGCAATTTTAGGCGTCTCTGGACCTTCGAGGAAATTAAGGTGCGCAGAGAGCCTTGGTCGATCAACGCTCGAACTCTGAAAAACTTTCCAAAGTTTTTAATGGACACCAGTGCCGTAGGCAGAAGGGAGTGGGTGCCATTATTTGAGTGGAGGGCTGGTACTTGGAGCGTAATTTGCCTGGAACATGTACCGCGTTGCGCATAGGAAAGGGGACAATGAGTAGTGGAGTTGTTGCTCGGTTGATGGAGAACCGTTGAGACCAGAGAAGTGGTCGAAGGGGATCTGGGCTGCGCATTGACAATTTACACAGATCTTGTGCTTTTTCACATATGCTAATCGACTCTGGGGGGTGAGCCTTTTAAAGCTTTGGCAAGTCCGTACGGAGTGATTTGCGTTGCAGAGTTTGCACGCGAAGTCCTTTTTCACTTCAGTGTGAAGATTTAAGGATCTGTTGGGCCGACTTTTGAGGACATTGGCAGATGAGGGTTGTGATTTTGACTTGGCAGGCCGAAAGAAATTCAGCCGTTCCACTGTCTCGTATCTGCAGGTCAGAAGCTCATTCATCTGTGACCAAGGTGGCAGATCCTTCCGGGATGTCAAGGATTGTTCCCATAAAACCAGGGTTGCTTCGGGCATTTTGGAAGAGCATATATATACCAGCGGCGGATCCCAGTTGTCCGTGTCTACGGCCTGAGACTTGAGAACGGACAGACAATTGTTTATAGAGTTCTTGATCCGCTGAAGTGCCTCACTGTTTTCGGTGTGGGCAGGAGCGATATTCAATAAAGATCGAATTTGGTTGTCAACGAGGATGCGTTTGTTTTCATATCGGGATCGTAGGGATTACCACGCGAGTCTGAAATTCTCATCGGTTAATGCGTATTGTTTAACAATAGCACCGGCTTGGCCTTGTGTTTTGTATCGGAGGTGATACAAAGGGGACCGCGAAAAAATAGAAAGCGCCGAATTATGTGCAGTAGCGGAATTGCTTATTGCACTGCGCTGTTTTGTAAATAGGGAAATATGCACACGATAAGCGGGGTACCAGCATGTAAATTTGTATTCTTGAGTTTTGGGGAGTGGGTATGTATTTAGGGTAGATATATATTTATTAAAATGTTCCGCTTATCTGTTGTTAGGCCCCGTGCCCGAGATTTGACACTGTTGCTTGTGCTGTTGTTGTTTGTGCTGTTCTCTGTTGTTTCCTTTTTTGCTCTGCGTTGTGGGTGCAGTGATGTTAACTGTAGGGAAAATTCCCTACATGTAGGGAATTTTAGCGAAAATTTGGGAAAGATTGGGATTAGTGATGGGATCGAAATTCTATTGAATGAAAAATCATGTCAAATTGTGTTTTAGTGCCAAAGCAAACAAATTTTATAAAAAGCTTAATATTTTTAGAATAAGCTCGGACTTAGTGGGACAACAGAGTCCCAGACAACAGACAAACTTTTGCAAATTCTCATTTATTAAAAAATAAAAAATTTCTTTCATTCTATTTCAACAAAATGCAATATTTATTAACATATTGAAAAACAAATGAATTTTTCAATAATTTATTTTTATAAAAAATCTCAAAAATAAGGAGGTCTAAGAAGGACTTCATCGAAACCTGTGCAAATTTTCATTTTTTAACCCTTTTAGTGCCGGGCGAAAAAGAGGTGCCTATGCGAGAATAACCGGCCGAATTTCACAGTTTTACTAGGGTTTGGGGAAATGCTCATAAAAACCAAACGACAAACAATATTTACATGATTCAAAAAGCAGTATACTAAGAAATAAATATAGAATTAATAGAAAACCTGTATTGCTAATTGTTGGTTTGTCAAAAACAACAATGTTTGACACAAGCGTAAAACAACGGCAATAACAAAAATGACGCTTTCAAACTGCTACTGGGACGAAATATACTGTTTACAACAACGATCGACGAAACACTAACTGATCCTACGTCCCACTGCGGCAATGCAACGTTATTTTGCAAGAGTCTTCAAACAGCAAAACGGCAGCCGCCGTGGCTCAGTTGGTTAGTGCGCGGTCCAGCGAGTCGCATGCAGAGCGACGCAAGATCGAATACTGCATGTAGTAACACCTAAAAAAAAATAACGGTAAACTCGTTTTCTCTTTCGGTGGCTGTCCTCTCAGCTGGAAATGGCAAACCTCTGAGAGTAAAAACTGCCTATGAAAAAGCTCCCAACCTGCCGTTCGGAACCGGCATAAAACTGTAGGTCCCTTCCACCCGCGTACAAAATTCACACGCACAACACGGGTGGTTGCGGGAAGCTAGGCCTTAGTCTCGCGTAAGCGGGCTGTCGTGCCAATCAATTATTATTATTATTCTTCAAACAAGTTGTTTACATAACACGCTGCCGAAATGTTCCGATAACATAAACGTTCACAAAGAGTTAAAACAAAAAACTATTTTTTTTTATTCTCTCGTAATGAAATTGGATCATTTATAACGTAATACAAAATTATTTTGAGATAGAGTTCTCCCGCAATGCGAATAGTAAAGCGGTACAAGGCATTATTAAAAAATGTATTTGTTTTTCAATATGGAAATAAATGCACTAGCGAGAAGTGACAGAGCCGATATATCGGCCTCCGGTACTAAAAGGGTTAAACAATAAAAAATTTCTTGCATTTTATTTCAACAATTTGCAATATTTATTTCCATATTGAAAAACAAATAAATTTTTTAATAATTTATTTTTTTTTAAATCTCAAAAATAACACTATACCTTTCAAATGAAACATTAAATCATTAACAATGTTTTTTATCTTCCACGTCGAGTCTTTTGCTATTCATTAAAATGCGCTTTCGGCAGTCGAAAACCTAATTGAATTCCTTCCAATACGAAGTTTACGTGTGTTCGTGTTTTGGCATACATTTTTAAATAATGCTCTTATTTATTTCTCTCAGTCAGTGTGCGCCACTCGTCTGAAGGGTTGAAACTTTCACTGCTGCGAATCAATTGAAATTTTTAATTGGCACGCGACACACGTGCAACTGCAAACGCGAACTTCACTCTCCTCGTAATTCTGCTCATCCCTGATCGACATTCAGCTGCTCACCATAGCTATTTTTGAATTCACAGCGCCCCTGCTGCTACGTTTTGCCTTCCGCCTTAGCTTTCTGGTCATGGCATCTCATCCTCTTTCGCTCGTTGCGCTTCTTTAACTTTCTAAACCACAAAATTTACTCGCCCAATCATCAAAAATGCTACCAACACTATTTGCTGCTTTAACTTACATCGCTTTTAAATTCAACATAACCTCACTTTTGCAGCTGTGCACACTTTTGCTACCCGAAGAACGCCAAGAACGCGTTGGGCTTACTTAACACTAGATTTACCAGACCAGTCATTTTGACTGGTCGGGCAATTTCAGTTCTAAATTCCCACTACATGTAACATTTGTTTTCCGAAATGATGTTATGACTTTTGTAACTATAAGTAGAGAATATATTTTATGAAGTTAATGTCACTTTATGTTTATTCGTAACAAATATATTTTTTGTTTCTGACACTTATACCAGTACCAGTCAAAATGACTGGTGAATGTTTCTAAGAAGAAATTCTGTGATGAAATGATATTGGGCCAGCTAAAACAATTGAAGAAATTGGTGTTGCTGGTGAATTACCAGTTCAGAGTTGAAAAATGTCCACGGGCCAACAGCACATGCTAAAAGAAACATTATGAAAGGGAATCTAAGCAATGCGTTCCTATTACTAATTGACAACCATATTTTGGACCAAGTACGAATTTGTACAAAGTTAGAAGTTTCTCGGGTTTTCAGGAAAACTGGACAATTACGCAAGCAAAATTGAAGGCGTTCCTTGCAATATTGTACGCACGTGGGCGTACGAAGCAAATTCTTTGAGGCTTCAATATTTGTGGAACACCATGTGGGGACCGTCATTTTTCTCCAGCACGATGAGTAGCCGTGATTTTATTGAGATTCTGCGATACATTAATTTTGACAAAAGAAGTCAGAGGAGTCAACGTCTGCAAACCGATAAATTCGCTTTAGTCTCAGCAGTTTGGGACAAATTCATTGAAAATAGGCAAAACCGGGAGCTTATATTACTGTAGATGAGCAACTATCTTATATTACTGTAGATGAGCAACTATTTCCATGTGACAGACACAGTGTTAGTATTTTGTTAAAAACAAAAACATCACATCAAAGAATACATTGATGATTGACTGGTTGGCGGAAATGAAAGCCAACTTGTTTTTCATACGTGCGAACTGCGCATCCAGTAAAAGTATTCTTTACTTCGAGCTCACAGCAATATACGCCGAAAAAAAAGTCGACTTAATATTGAATTGCAAGCTTGTATCACATCTTAAATAAAGCCAAAATTCAAATTTGCATGCCCTGGCAACAAGTTCAATCGCGTGTAATTGATTAACTATCAAAATCTTGACGAACTTGTTCGAACACACTCACCCGAAAGCACAAAACTGCGCGAGGTGGCCACAGGAAAATCGCTGTAAAATCCAGTCGGGCAAAATCGGGCACCCGATCTCTTCAGGGCAGTACTCACAAAAGACTAGTGAACCATTTTCTCAAAGACGAAACCGTGGCAAGTATGGCCTTTTTTTTTTTAGTCTATCGAAAGTTCAACAAGAGTGATAAAAACAGTGCTTCAAGTGAGTGCCTATGAAAAGACAACAACAACAACCGACTTTTTTTCTATATTTAATTATTTACTACAAATGTCTTCTTTTACGATGCTGGTGCAAAAAGTTTAAATTAATTTGCTCCTTTCCGTATGTTAAAACTTCAGCTTTGCCGAAAAAATGCAAATTGCTGATATTATTTCACACTCTAAAAATTGCTCAACTTTGACGGGCTCTACAAGCAAAACTATTTGTCCAATTTAGTTAAGGTTTTCGGATTTCTTAGGTCCAAGCATTTATCTATCGGACAAGTATAACAGTTTCCCCCAAATCGAAAATGACAAAATTGACTTTTGCAACCTACGTCGGCAGAATCAGCCACTGTGCGACGCCTCGTGCCTCACACGCCTCTCGCAAGCGCAGCTGCAACTCCACCTTACCGCCAGCAGTCGGCAAATTCCAAGCAGCCAGCTCCTTCTTCAGCTGGTCCACCTTCAGCAGCTCAAGTTTAACCATGTCTGCGTTTTTATAATTTTATTTATTTATTTTTATTTGTTTATTTTGAGTAGCACAATCCCACTTCTGACATCAAATGTTACGGAAATGACTTCTCTAAGTGCGTTTGGATTGTGTTTGAAAATAAAAACCACTTCAATTACTCAGCGCAAAACGCAATCAGAAACCAACAATCACTTTATTTACAGATTTACACTTTGCTTGTATCTACACTTGTTACTACTTTGCTTATTCCCACTAAGACTCGACACTCTGCGCTGCACGCTGCTGCCTTTTATATCTGTTTTCTTATCGCTTCGATGTTTCTTGCACATTCTAGTTGTACTTTCTATCTCGATTGTTCTAGCACAACTCATCACCTTTCGCAAACCATCCTCGCCATATTACAGCAAGCGAATTATAGCGAGTTTGCCGTACTTCAAAGTGCATGCCTAAAAGTATGCTTGGAAAAGCATTCATGCATAGCACGGCACATAGTGCCTTATCGTTTCAATATAATATGTATTTTTTGTAAAATATGTACGTAAAGAAAGCCAGATGCAGATCTACCCAGTATACGCCAAACAAACTCCATAAATCTGGCATAAAGTTCTGGCTGGCGTCTGATGTACAGACGAATTATGTAGTAAGTGGCTTTCCGTATTTAGGAAAAGACGAAGCCCGAAATGCATCAACCCTCCTACGCGAATTTTATATAATGAAACTTCTTGAACTGTATACCATGAAGGGTAGAGCTGTAACAACCCATTATTTGTTTACAAGTATTCCTTTGGCGTTAAAATTAAGATCTAAAAATACATCGTTGCTTGAAGCAATACGCGCAAACCAGAGGGAACTGCCGAAAACTTGTAAACTGAAAAAAGACGGCATGGCTCGTTTCTCAACATTGTTGTACAAGTGAAAGCAAACCAAATGAAAAAGTACTTATACTAAACACAAAACATCAACATGTCAAAATTGATAAAACTTCAACGAAGAAGAAGAACTGTTTTAAGGGGTTTATATACACTTGCGCGCGAGAAAAAAAGGCATTTTTAAGATTTTTTTTTGGAAAAACAACACAACTTTTCTTAAAACACTAAATGCCTATTTATTTATACACTTCGAGAAATGCTTCATGAATTTTTTCAAAAGAAAATATTTATAATACTAGTCACTGTAGCCATTATGCCAAAACACAATTTTCCCAACATCGTCCGCGGTGACCACGATAACGAAGGATCTGCTCATCTGAAATACAAAAACCAAAAAAATTTATGTAGTTTACACCTATACGCTGTTCGTGAACGAAGGATTTTGCAAAATACAATTTTTTTCGAAAATTATGATCGTCTTTCTAAAAAGTTCGAGTTTTGAACGTATAAAATTCGGGTTTTTACATCAGGAAAAAAAAGTTTTGCTTTGAATTTCAAATTGAAAATCCTTCGTTCACGAACAGGCTAATATTGTTTTTAATAAGCCTGGAAAATTTCAGACTGATCGAGTTAACGGTTCTTTAGTAATCGTGGTCACCGCAACCACACTTTTTGAAAAATTAACGCGATAATCGCTCGTGAAGCGTGACTCGCCGTTGACTCGTAGTTGCAGATAGCGCGCTATCAATAGCTGCCAATCTGGTTCTAATGCTCGGATCTTTATGATTTTTGGGGAAAATATTCTCTAAGATATGTACTTTCAGAAAATGCAATAAAAAAATTTTCGATTTTTTTTACCAACGCAAGTGTATATAACCCCTTAATAGAACTAATAATATGAAATCAGGTTCCAGAAATCAGGTTCCAGAAGGTGGCCACTTCAAGTCTTTTTCAATATTTTAGATTTAGCCGGAATAAATTGCTGGATATTATATAAAAATACAACAGGAGAACATATCTCACGGAAAGACTTTCTGTTTCGATTAGCAGATGAACTTGCTTCAGAATATCAGAATTCAACTGTACGCAAATGGCACCATTTATAGGATATTGCAATAACAATAAGAGGGTAAATACACCTAAGTCTGTTTTTACACGGTCTTTTTTTACACGGTTTTGATATAACACGGTTTGAAAATTGAATATTTTTAATTTTTTTACACGATTTTATTCCATTTAGCACGATTTGAAATTTTATGTACTTAAATTTTTTTTGTCAAATTTAATTTTTGCGAAGTATGTTCATATCACAAAAAAGTATTTATGAAAGAAAAAAGTCTGAAACCATCGATAGTATCGATAGTGCTATCGATAGTTTGCGAACACTAGCTTAAAGATTTAAGTGAATTCCCTTTTAGCGCGTACAAGCAATTTTTACTGGTCAAAGCAAATGTGAATAGCACTAATTTAGGGGAATTCCCTTTATGTGCATACAATAAAATTTACTGGTCAGAGCAATTGAAACGTGTTAATATTTTGTGAACTATCAATGCAATCAGACATGTTTGGTGAAACATTTTTTATAAGCAAATTAGTTTTTCCAACGTAACATTTATTTTAATTTTAACGCATTAAGATAAAAGGTAAGCCAAGAAAATTTCATATTTATTCAGTCATTTATATATAACGGGTTTTTCAAAAGGAGCGCTACAAAAGTAGACCGATAGGGACAGCAAACGACGCCATATTTTTTTCCGCTCTTTTGACATTTCTCTTCAGTAAGGTTTGCCATTTCATCATGGAAAGATATACGGTCCAACAACGAGTCGAAATTATTAAAATTTACTACCGAAATTCGGAGTCAGTGGCCTCAACTTTAAGAGCGCTACGTCCAATTTATGGTCGTTATAATTGTCCTGCCAGATCAACAATTGAGCGTCTAGTGGAAAAATTTCAATCCACAGGCACAGTACAAAATGTTCCCGTGCCAGTGAGACAAAGAAGTGCCCGTAGTGTCGAGAATATTGCTGCCGCTGAGGCTTCAGTTCAAGAAAGCCCAAATGTGTCTCTCACACGTCGTTCTCAAGCGTTGGGCATTTCTGTGACGTCGTTGTGGCGAATTTTGCGAAAAGATCTTGGCCTACATCCTTACAAGATCAAATTGACGCAAGAACTGAAGCCGTTGGACCATTTGAAGCGACGCACATTCGTAAATTGGGCTCAACAACAATTTGAAAATGATCCAGATTTTCACCGTAAAATCATCTTTAGCGATGAGGCCCATTTTTGGCTCAATGGATTTGTCAACAAACCGAATATGCGTTATTGGTCAGGCAGCAATCCACACGTACTCCATGAGTCACCATTGCATCCCGAAAAAATTACGGTTTGGTGCGGTTTATGGGCCGGGGGCGTCATTGGGCCGTACTTCTTTCGTGATGATCAAGACCGGCACGTTACTGTGACTGGGAATCGCTACCGTTCAATGATAACCGAATATTTTTGGCCCGAATTGGATGATATGGACTTGGACAATATGTGGTTTCAACAGGACGGCGCCACAAGCCACACAGCGCATCGCACAATCGATTTATTGAAAACCAAGTTTGGTGAACGTGTTATCTCACGACATGGTCCAGTCAATTGGCCGCCTCGGTCGTGCGATTTGACGCCGTTGGACTATTTCCTGTGGGGCTACGTCAAGTCTAAGGTCTATGCCAACAAGCCAGCGACGATTGATGAACTTCGTACGAATATCGAACGTGAAATTGCGGCAGTATCGGCCGATTTATGCTTAAAAACCGTCGAAAATTGGGTTCAGCGTCTGGACTTCTGCAAGCGTGCCCGTGGTGGCCATGCAAGAGAAATCGAGTTCCATACATAATGGCATCGAATGTACTTTCACAGGAATAAAGAATTTCATTGATATCCAAAACCGTTTTTGTTTTATTTAAAAAAACTTTTGTAGCGCTCTTATTGAAAAACCCTTTATATCTTTTTGTTAAATATTTTATGTATCCTTGTTTTTTACTCATTTTAATAGGTTTTAGAGATAAGGAACCAATCACCTATTTTTGCATACGATCAATGTCTTTTTTTACACGGTTTTTTTTACACGGCTTCTTCTGGAACCAATCTACCGTGTAAAAACAGACTTAGGTGTATTTGCAATACATGCAAAAAAGTGTATGCGGAAAATGTACACACACCTAAATCTACATATGTAGAAATTGTGACCGACAAACTGTAAATAATTAAGTGTTTTGTTATTTGACAATGCTAAAAGTCCATTTACCTATTACAATTAATATTGTTGAACTTCTTTTTTTCATTTCTTAAGACTGAATAAAGACTGGAAACCTCAATAAGACTTGTTCTTATACACCAGTCATTGTGACTGGTTTGGTAGAAATAGGTATATTAAAATAGCTGGTAAATCTAGTGTTAAGGGGGTGTTCTGTAGTAACAGCTCGTTTTCTTAGGTGTTTTTTGAAATTCTACTGTGAAGTAACTATTCATTTTTTTTTATGCGGTTTTTTTTTCAATGTTTTATTATACTTTTAACTACAAAATTCAGTATAAGGTTTGAAAAAATATTGATTCGTTGCTGCACTGCAGCGCCGCAAAGTGATGCCCTCCAAAAAAACATGCGTTGACGGTTCACACGATTGCTCCAGTCTGAAACATGGAAATCGGAAAATTGTTTGTTGTAATCTATATGAATGCGATTATCGTCCGACGGGAGCTTTTTTGTTTTTCATCAAAATTCTCAAAATGGCGCGACTTGAAAGTAAACAATTTTTTTTCCGCATTTTTTCAAATGAAAAAAATTTATTTAACACTAACTAATAACAAAATCGAAAAAAACGCTCGTCGGACGATAGCGACAACTTTTAGAAACATTAAAAAAAAAAAATTTTCAAAATCCGTCTACTCAATCATTTGTAATCGTGCGAACCAGTTCGAAAAACATGGTTTCGGGGAAAACGCGTTTAAAGTTTTTTGTTCACTGAAAGTACTGTGGAAATTCGGCGGAGCGCGTGACGAAACCTCCTTTACAAATGACTTTCCGGTCCGAATTCATCAAAGACCTTTTTTTATACGATAGATAACAACATTACCTGTTGAAAAATGCAAAAAAAAATCGATTTTTTGAAAATTTTACTACAGAACACCCCCTTAATGCGCAGCCAGCAGTGTTTTGTCCCCTTTCAGTCTAATAGCTTATAGTGGTACCACATGACCACTTATGCCGAAACCAGTCGATCGCGCTACACTTATTACTTCTCATGTGTCAAATGGCACCACGCGCACGACAGTGCAGCACTCAAGTGGCTGAGCCAGCAATTAGCCGAACGGCGTGCCATCAGACACCACCTACCGCAATGCAATGTCCCACTTACGGAAAAATGCACTGATCGGCATGTTGTGTGATGTCACCTACCGCAGGGCACGGGCACTTGAGGAAAGTGCTGAGTTGACCCAATGGTCCAGTGACGCTGATTGAACATAGCCTTTGGTCACTGGAATAATGGGAATAACAGTTTGTAAATTAGTATTTAAGTACCCAATTTTCCGAAAATAAACCAGCTTGTTTAGAACCGTCACTCTGCGTGTAATTCTGTACAAGACACTGAGGCTCTAACTTAGCCATACACATTTGAAGCGAGGTCCGCCAATAGACCAAAGTACACACAACACTTACTACAGCACCATACACTTTACCCCTACAAGCTTCCTTTACTCACACTCACTCATTTTATACACGTCGGCGTATGTGTGTGTGTCCCGTGCATGTGGCTGTCTAATTTGCGTGTAATTAGTGTTGAAAACCTTTGTAACCCCAAAAATTTACTACTGCTGCTTGCTGCCATTTCTTTTGCATACTTTAAGGCTGTGACTCACTCTCAGCGACATATGTCCATTTTATGCTCTTTACTTGACTTGAGCATATTTTCATGTACCAGCAGCACCAAAAATGTCAACCCAACAGGCCCGCACAAGTTTTTAATATTCATGTGTATAGGTGTGTGTGTGTGTGTAGGAGAGAGTGAGTGTTCACTGTGTTGCTGGCCGTGATGAAGATTAAAATGGCCTTGATATGCTTGACTACTGCATATGGAGTATTAATGGCCGCCGGCCGCATAATAAATGAAGCTGCCGTGCGGCTTTCGGCCAAGTGTCAAAACTGTTCCCTCCCCGTTCATCACCCCACCGCAGCCTGGTATGTGTGGAATATTTGTTGGCGCACTGCGTCAATGGACGCGGCAGTGGCGCAGTGTGTCTGTCTCAACTTTTGTCAATTCATTATTTTGTTGTTTGGTTTTTCTATAATGTTTTTTTGAGGTTGTAAAACAGATTTTATGTATGCGGCACATGTTGGTTATGCTCGTTTATTCATTTGAATTATTCCCAGAAGCGCATTTAATTTTAATTATGCGTGACAGCGTGTTTCTCGCTGCCGTTTGCGCCAAACGAAAGTTTTCGCTCGGCCCTGACGACGCTTTCGATGGCAACGGCATGAACATTTTTTCAAATTCTTTCCAGCTACATGCAAATACAATGCAGAAGTTTTGGGTGACAATTTGTAATCATAACTAACCCTCTAGTTCCCAAAAAGGCCTGTAGACATCCTAAGCTTAAAAAGATTCTGTAAATTACACCTTATGATTTTTCTAACTCATTTTACACGTATGGAAAGGGAAATTTCCATTTTATAAAATAAATGTAACGTAATGTAATGTAAATGTAAAATAAAATGTAAAATAAATGTAACGGTAACAACGGCAGTAATTGTAAGACAAAGTTGAAGTTTCGTGAGAAAGTAAGCAAATAATTCTTTTTGAAATTGTGTTAAAAATTAAAAAATTTTTTAAATAAATTGAGAGCCTCAATAAAACTTAAAAAAATTATTGGTGAGTAGCTGTTAATACATTCTTTGAGAAAATAAAAGAAAATTATGAAAAAAGTTGTTGCACTGCTCCTACCTAACCCAAACCCTAGAGTGTATGTAGACCTGCTTGGGATGAAAAGCATAAATAATTAAAGATCCTTGATGATGTTTTTTCGCTATTTAAGCATTACACAGTGCAACACTGAAAAAAGGGACAAGGTCAAACCCATCTCATTCGATAGAGGACCTCAGTAGATGAAAAAGTGCCAAGGGATTTTTCCCGGAATGTTCGAGTTTTTTTTTAAATTGAGTTTAAAGATGGCGGCATTATGCACCTTACTGAAACTTTTAAAACATCATATCTTTTGACTCAAATGTCATAAAGGAAAAATTTTTACGTCAAATGAAAGCTAATGATATGAATTCGATGACACAATATCCTTGCTGGAAAAATTTAATGAAAAAGGATATGAAGGACCTCAATTAAATTTTTATCCTTGAATATCCTGGAAACCGTGAGAGCTAAATTTATATAAATTACTTCTGGTGAAAAAGCATTCGAACATCTACACTGCTTGTAAATTTCATGTAAATAACTTTTAAAGTTAAGACTCTACAACGATTAAAAAAATGTGCTTTGCTACATTCGATGTTTTTGGGAAGCAGATATACGAGATATATACGAGATATTCTGTACATAAAAACATGAATTCAGCAGTGTATAATTTTTGAAACGCTGTAGTGGCTTAACAGTTAAAGTGATTGAAATGAAATTAATATACAGTATAGATCTTTGAATGCCTTTTTACCAGAAGTCACTTATATAAATTTAGCTCTCACGGGTTCCAAGATATTCAAGGATAAAAATTTAGTTGATGTCCTTCTTCATAAAAGTTTTCAAAAAAGGATATTGTTTCTTTGACTTCATATCATTAGCTTTCATTTGACGTAAAAATTATTCCTTTCTGACATTTGAGTCAAGAGATATGATGTTTTAAAAGTTTCGGGAAGGGGCTTTAAGCCGCCATCGTTAAACTCAATTTAAAAAAAAACTCGAACATTCCGGGAAAAATCCCTTGGCACTTTTTCATCTACTGAGGTCCTCTATCGAATGAGAAGGGTTTGACCTTGTCCCTCGAAAATTTGTTTGGAATTTGTTGCACTGTGTTAGTTATGTAAAACAGATCATGTTACTGGAAAAAGTATACTTAAGGCTTGATTACACGTAACGAGTAGAGTGAGAAGACAGCAACTCGGACGAGTACTCGTTTCGTCTAAACGGTAAGGCGAGTTCTTGATTGAGTCAGTCACCGATGAAAGTGGCGAGAGAGCCACTAGAATCACATTTTGTTTGCTAGGCCGAGCGACCACTACTTTACCGTTATATTTCTCTCTTTTCGCAGCGATTCGTGCAATCGCTCGTGACATGCGGCATCGCTCGTGACATGCGGTATGCGTCACACACCACTTTTCGCTCGGTTGAGTTTAATTGCGCGAGTTGCTTAGTTCATTTTATGCATTGTAAAACCGAACTGACTCGCCGCGTGTCGAAATACGTTTGAACAACTCGTCGCTTTTGCTCGCTATCCGAATTCTTTCGGCCTAGTACCATTTTGGTGTCTCGTCACTCGACTCGTTACGTGTAATCAAGCCTTTAGGCGTAGTCCGCGGGGGTAGATGAGAGAACTAGTCTCCCCTTGTCCTTTATTTCATGGAGTATATTTGTCGACATCTGTGTGAAAAGATAACAAGGCATTAAAAAATAATTAGAACCGCCATATACCTTGTGACCGAAAAGTTTCCGGAAATTTTAAATAAAACGCAAAATTCTTAATCTCCATCAATATTTATTTTATCTCCTTCAAAATATGCCCCATTAGAAGCGATACACATATGCCAACGTTTCTTCCAATCATCAAAACATTTTTTATAGGCGCTTTCCGGTATGGCTTTCAGTTCCCTCTGCGAATTCTGTTTTACGTCTTCTATGGATTCAAAACACGTTCCTCTGAGTGGTAATTTGAGTTTGGGAAACAGGAAAAAGTCACACGGTGCAAGATCAGGTGAATACGGTGGCTGTTCGATGGGATTTTTTTTGAATGTTTGGCCTAAAAATCGTTGATAATGTTGGCTCGGTGCGAGGGAGCATTATCGTCAAGAAAAATCCATGAATTATCCTTCCACAATTGAGGACGTTTACGGCGGATATTTTCACGCAAACGTCTTAAAACAGTCAAATAATAGTCTTCACCGACTGTTTGTCCTTCAGGGACGAATTCATGATGCACCACACCACGAATATCGAAGAAAACAATCAGCATTACCTTGATTTTCGAGCGACTTTGGCGTGGTTTTTTCGGTTTCGGCTCGTCTTTTCCTATCCATTCCGATGATTGTTGGCTTGTTTGTATGTCGTACTCGTAGACCCATGTCTCGTCACCAGTTATGATGCGTTCCATGAAAGTTGGATCGTAATTGGCATGATCAAGCACGTCCAAAGAGACCTGTTCACGGTACTCATTTTGAAGAAAATTCTCAACAAAATCGCAACGCACTACTGAGGTGAACTGGTTTCAACAGCTGCCGTAAACAAACTGTCTGACAGATCGCGCTCATTTTTGGCATAGTAATTAAGGACAGTGTTACCAACCTACAGAAACTTAAAATATCGAAAAATATACAGCGCGCGAATTTTAAATGAGAATTTCCGGAAACTTTTCGGTCACAATGTATACCTATACCGATTTTTTTAGTTTTCCATGTTTATAC
Source organism: Melieria omissa (assembly GCA_963971225.1). Taxonomy (NCBI): domain Eukaryota; kingdom Metazoa; phylum Arthropoda; class Insecta; order Diptera; family Ulidiidae; genus Melieria; species Melieria omissa. The sequence goes on from OZ020268.1 coordinate 59,455,858, forward strand.
ACCCCACAAAAGCAGTGTATACACTACCCCACGACACATTACCCCTCGCCTTACCCCACCTCTTTTTATTTATGGTCCCTTACGTGTATGAACTGAAACTGTTACCCGTTATTTATACTTACATATATTAAAATAAAAAAATTAAAAATTTAAATTATTTAATTACAAAAAAAAAATTTCATATGGGATTTTTTGGGCTTTCTTTCCCAAGCAACAGCCGCCGTGGCTCAGTTGGTTAGTGCGCGGTCCAGCGAGTCGCATGCAGAGCGACGCAAGATCGAATACTGCATGTAGTAACACCTAAAAAAATAACGGAAAACTAGTTTTCTCTTTCGGTGGCTGTCCTCTCAGCTGGAAATGGCAACCCTCTGAGAGTAAAAATTGCCTATGAAAAAGCTCCCAACCTGCCGTTCGGAACCGGCATAAAACTGTAGGTCCCTTCCACGCGCGTACAAAATTCACACGCACAACACGGGTGGTTGCGGGAAGCTAGGCCTTAGTCTCGCGTAAGCGGGCTGTCGTGCCAATCAATTAATTACTTTCCCAAGTAGGCCTGTAGGCCTTCTACTTTCTACACCCTCTACCACGCCTCCTATTGACATAACATTTTTTTCCCCGAGCAAACATTACTTATCCACCCTAAAACTATCACTGGTAATTTTTTAACAAGATTAAAAACTTGGGAACTAGAGGGTGAAGTGAAATTAATTATTAAAGTAATTATAAATAAATAAATAAATAATTAATTAATTAATTAATTAAAAGAAAATTACTGAGGAGGGAAACAGCGCAATTTGTTTACTTTTTCTAATTAAACTCAAAATCGAATGGAATGGAACCGAAGTGAATTAAGTAATAGGGGTACCGGTTAATTCGTGCGGTTTTTTGGGAAAATTGAAGCTTTATTGTGAAAAAATGGTTACAAATTTAATATTCAAAGTATTGTCCTAGCTACGAATACCCTTTCTGAAAAATTCGGCCGGCTTTTCCGCTATCCACGAATCGATCCAATTTTTTACTTCTGTACTGCGCTGCATATAAAGACTCAGATACATAAAACAGGGCCGCGTATTAATGCGACGCACTGCACTAATAACTAGCGCTAATCAGCCTAGCGCTAATCAGCCCAGCGCTAATCAAGCTTGACTTGTGCAGCAGTGAACAAGCGAGCGCTAGCTAGTGTTCGTACGCACACTCGGCAACCAACATGGTTTTTGTTGTTGTTAGTGGCATAACTCGATTGTCAAAAAAAAAAATGACAATGGTGAAGTGCGCGGACATAGTGGCCAAAACAATGGCATAGTTTAAAGACGAACCAATATTCAGTGCCGAGTGAACGAAATTTCATTTTTATTCAAAATTCTCGCGAGACAAAACTTTCCAATGTGGTTCCCGTTCTAAAGTTAAAGTATACCACCAAAGAAATTCAAAACGCCAAAAACAGCCAAAAATTCCGACTATGCTATAGAAAAAAAAATTGCCAATGCTAAACAAACTACCCAAATTGTACTAAAAACTAAATGAATCTGCTAAAACTTAACTTAAAACTCCGCCAAGTATATATAAAACTTTTTATAAACCATAAATATGAAGCTGACAAAAATAAATACCGGAAATACTGCCGAGAATGCCGAGAATGAGGGTTTCCAGTCACCGTTGGATTTCGAAAAGCTGCGCTAATCCTGCCAGGAGGTTCCCTAAGTGTTGCTGAATTATTTTGTTTATAATAAAAACTAATTAAAATGTTTAAACAAATATGTGCGTCATATTACTAATTTTTTTTGGGGGAAAACATTTTTGGCCTAATTAAAATTTTCATACAAAATGTATTAATTAATGAATTAATTACTTACAAAAAAAAGAAAAAAAAAACAAGGTAAAATGTAAATTGTTGCTAAAAGAGTATTTTTTTCTTATTTTATTAATACGATAATTTTTTCCAGTTAAAACTTAAAACTATAAAAAGTTGGCTAGGAAAAGGGAACTTGTCTAATGTGAAATTACGCTAGCTAAAAGTTTTTTTTTAAAGAAAAAAAAAAGAAAGAGATGATGATTTTAAATTTGGTTACCTCGAAAAGAAAAAAATAAAATAAACGTGCAAAACCTACAAAACGCGCATCATGTCGCTGGGCCCAACGCATCGATGGAGCGAGAGGAAAAACTGTGAGTGAACACTTTTATTTATATTCTAACACGGGTTTGGGTGCGTTAATTTGGAAGAAAAAAAAAAAGGAAAAAAAAGGATAATTTTCAAGAAACTTGAATTTGGGATTTTTTTTTTCTTATTTTTGAAAGTATGGTTTTGGGTTTTTTTTTTAATGATGAAATGTTGGTTAATTTTTTTTTATAAAATATTTGTCTAAGTCTAAGAAAAACGTTATGATCTAAGTAACAGAAATAAATTTTCCTTCTTGATTTCATTTAATTTTAAGCTTTTGTAGCTACTTTTTTTTGAAATTTAATAAATAAAATTACAATTAAAATTTAATTATAATTTGAACATGCCAGATTGTTTGAAAATTAGATTAAGAATATTGATTTTGTATTAGGTTAAGGAAATAAAATTGTTAGTATGATTGCTTAAGCTTAAATAATGTTTGGTCTGTCACTGAAGTGGGGTAAGGAGGGTTAATTTTCCATTGGGTTTCCGAATTCCATCATAGGAAACAAAGGTAGGGCGGGTTAAGAGCATCCCATTCAATGAGGCGATGCTGAGGAATCGAAAAAACAGCAGCAATGGTACTTGCTACCATGTCCGTCCGTTATGTCAGGAGTTAAAGCGTGTGCATAAAATAATTGTATGTTAGTGTATGTGTGTATGTATCTTTTGTTATGATTTTCCGGTTGTAGACTGCTAGGTCGTCGTTGCGGTGTTTGCTGGTGTAAATCCAAATGGCTGTAGGTGAGGCGGTATGGCTAATGAGCGGATTTGTTGGAGTGGAACCCACGCCAGCTGAAGCTACGGGATAACCAAAGCCAGATGCACGCGTCCAACTAAACCCGCTGGCCCCGTAGTCATACTCGGGCTCACCGATCGAATGTAGGGTGCCGGCATACATGCAACATGATGACGACTAGCGATGACCTGCCACAAGGACTGTGGAGGGGCAGCGGCAGCAGAAACAAAAGGGCGGAAACCAACACCTATGTACATAGGACCGAACTTAGCGCTCAACGTGAGGCCAGATGTACATACCGATCTGCATATAATAGAAAGTGACGCCAACGTGGGGTCGCTACGAACGTGGGGGCATGCCACACACGCATACACATAACACTTCTTCATAATTGGAGAAGTGCTATTCAGCCAGGCCATTTTGCATTGATCGGAACAGATAGTAATCGGATGGCGCAAGGTGTGGACTATACGGCGGGTGGGGTAGGACATCCCATTTGAGCGTTTCAAGGTAGGTTTTGACGACCTGTGCAACATGTGGCCGAGCATTGTCATGTTGCAAAATTACCTTGCCGTGACTTTGTTCATATTCCGTCATCAATTGTCGTCGGTAGACTTCCCCTGTGATCGTTTCATTCGGTTGCAACAGCTCATAATAGATCACACCCAGCTGGTCCCGCCAAATACACAGCATAAACTTCAGGCTATGAATATTTTGAACGGCCGTCGATGATGATGCATGGCCGGGGTATCCATACGTTGCTCGACGTTTTGGATTATCGTAATGGACCCACTTTTCATCGCCAGTGACAATTCGATGCAATTCGTTTGTGTCGTTGAAGCAGTTCACACGTGAAGAGGCGTTCGACGTCTCTTGGCTTCAATTCATACGGCACCCAATGGCCTACCTTCCGGATCATTCCCATTGCTTTTAGACGATCGGAAATTGTTTGTTGAGCGACGCCAAGTGATTTTGCAAGTTCTTCTTGCGTTTGGGATGGATCTTGGTCGAGCAATGTCTCCAATTCGTGATCTTCAAACTTTTTTGGCTGTCCGGGCCGTTCATCGTGCTCCAAGTCAAAATTGCCACTTTTAAACCGTGCAACCAACGTGGCACGTACGCCCAGCTAGAGCATGCACACCATACACTTCCACCAAAATACGACTTTCGGCAGCCTTTTTTTTCATATTGAAGTAGTGAAGAAGTACTCCCTGCAAAAACACTTTATTCGGCACAAAATTCGACATTTTCAGAGTAAAAAAAAGTATTGTTGTTTACGCTTCAGCTAAATGACACATACTGATTCTGAAACTATATCGAGCCCTTCCCGCGATTTTATCGTATGAGCCATTTTTATCGAAATTTTTTTTTTACCGAAAATGATAGCACTATAAACTAGCCATCAGTCCCTAAAAGCTCACTTCTCTACGATGAACCGTTATGAAGTTAGAGAAAAAACAATTTTATCGTATGTCCACTTCACATTTTTCCTTCATTTTTTGTGCCCGCGACTAGCTATGCGATACGATAAAATTGCTCTAGTTACAAAAAGTAAATTTTTAACTTTATTGCAAAAGTGTAAAATTGAAAATATTTTAATAGTGAAAAGTGAATATTACATAATTGTTGAAGGTGAACAATGGCCTATTTGCAGGAAAAGGTGTTTTTCTTAATTCTTTGCAGTGTGACGTGCGTGTTATAAAAAATAGGTGTGCAGTTGTTCGTAGTTACGTATTGAGTAAATTGAGGTGCAGTAATTTGATGATAAATTAAAAAACTAATAATTAAGTTAATGCTTTGATAACAAAAAAAGTAAAGAAAAAAATAAATAAAAGTTCTAAAAAAAATGTTCTGTTTCAGCGCCCAAACCGCAAGGCATTATCAACGCTGGTCCCTTATAGTGACAGCGATACAAGTTGTAATGAAGAACCAGAAATTTCTGTAGGAAAGCGGGGAAGGAGAAATAAGAATTTGCCAAAAAGAGTTGAAAATCAGGCGGACGGCGGAGTTGGCTCACGAATATTTAGATTTAGTTAGTTAGTTAGTTATTACATTTTATTGCAATTAAAATTATAATAAAATACAAAAGCGCTAGCTACTAGGGCTATCGGCTTTATTTAGATTTAAAATTTGATGGAATGATAAAAGATGTGCTAGTCAAAACATATGACGAATACAGTACAGTGGTCGTCCAGTATAACGAACTTTCCATTTAAAGAATTATGGATTTAACGTACGGCCAAATTTTCTCCATTGCTGGTTCTATATTAAGAACAAAAGTGAAATTTGCTATTCGATATAACGAATATTTATGCTGCTTTTCACCCTTCCAATTGTTTTTGTTTGAGCATTCACATTCTTTACAATAACAATGAATGTTTGGATTCGTCAAGTGAACGGTACCTCAATTGTTTTTGTTTTTGTTACGTTAAAACTTTCAAATTTACGTCAAGTTACCAATATTTTCAAATTCTGTTTGTATGCATTGCTGATCATTTTCACAGGATTTGTTTTGCCTTCGGTCGGCGTTTTTCTTTTAAAAATTAAAATTTCAATAACCAATCAAGAAAAATGTTCAGACAGAAAAGTTTACTTACGGTAAAGAAGCAGTCCGCATCGAAGACTTTTCACATTAGCCATTTTGTATTTTGAAAATATTGGAATAAAACATGATATTTTTTTACTTTCTGTCTGTCCTTTGCTCAAAATTGCTTTCGCTGTCCTTTGGGGTCAGGATGACCCCAATCAAACTGTTATATAATTTACTGACAAAACATGAAGAAATCTTACACATAAATCACAAAAGAAAAGAGGAAAGCCTCGAATAGTGTTTTTCTTGATTTTTTTATTGGGTTGTAAGCGCGATTAACACTAAATAACACAAGTACACGAGTACACAAAGCCGCTCAACCGTTTTTTTTAATTCCGCCAGGGGTCAAATAGACCCAAGGGACAGGCAGAAGGTTTAAAACTCAATATGTGAGATTTATTTAAGAAGGATGGTTTAAAACAAAAAAAAATTTCGATCGATTCTAAATTTCGATAAGATTCTTTATATTGGACGTCCACTGTATTTAATTTTTTCTGAAATTTTTTTTATTTTTTATATAAAACTACACTATATCACTATGAGTTACACTATTTCAATCTGAAAGTAACATTATTTTGTATTTAATAGGTTAGGTTAGGTAGCGAAGGGTCCCAAGGGCAGCACTTCCACTCGGAGGCCAAAATGGCCCATTGTGAATCCCTTCATGGAAGATTCCGGAGCTAACCAGCGGCTCTCAGTTCGGAGCAAACCAATTCGACCTCTTGATGAAGGAGAGTAGATCCGATATTTCAACTACTGCTGCGCAGGCCAAGTCTACCAGGAACCTTGACCCCAAGGTACGGAGTCGGCGTTCCTGCAGAGCCGGGCAGTGGCACAGGTAGTGTTGGATCGTTTCCACTTCTTCCTCATCTCCACAGCTTCTGCAGACATCACTGGACGAGAGGCACCATTTGACCAGCATAGATCCAATGGCGCAGTGTCCAGTAATGACCCCAACAAGCTGCTTAATAGAGGTTCGACTCAGGGACAGTACAAATCGTGTTTTCCTCACGGAAAGGGAAGGCCATATTGCCCGGCAGGTACTGCAATCAGTTCTGCTCCGCCATGAGGACTCGATGTAAGTTTTGCTCAACCTGTCAATACGCAAATACAGGGCAGATATCGGAGGGAGCACAGAGTTATCCACTTCGGTGAGAGGCAGGGCTACCCCCTTTCTTGCCATCTCATCCGCTGCCTCGTTTCCTGCCACTCCAGAGTGGCCCGGAACCCAGCAGAGAGTGACTCGATGATGTCCGATGCCGCGAAGTGCAGTGCGACAACTCTGCACTACCTTTGATTTCACAGTCGCTGATTCCAGCGCTTTAAGGGCTGCCTGACTATCCACACAGATTGTGATATCCGTGGGTGATAATCCGCTGTCGCGGATTAATTCAGCAGCTTTCCAGATTGCATAAATCTCCGCCTGAAAGATGCTACAGAGGTCCGGGAGTCTGAAAGACCGTTGAGCCCCTAGTACATCTGAGTGGAGACCAGCTCCTGTACCTTCCTCCATCTTGGAACCATCTGTGAAGATGGTGATGGAGGCGTCTCTTGTCACACTTGTGAGTCCCCATTCTTACCTTGAGGGAAAGGAGGTAAGTGCGCGCGACTCAAAATCCAGGTATGGAATCAGATAGTCCGTACAGGAATCTAATTGATGTTCCGTACCTGGCCTCGTAAATGACCTTAGGATCCCAGAGTGTCCATAAGCGTGCTCTTTCCACAAGTTGGCCTCTCTCAGCCTGAGAGCGCCTTTAGCGGCACAGCACTTAATGAACTGGTGTATTGGGTGGAGATGTAGAATCATCTCTAGGCCTGCCTGGGGGGTGCTTTTGACGGTTCCTGCTATTCCCATAGCCGCCAGTCTCTGCACCTTCATCAGTTGCGTCGCCAAGGACCTGGTGTCCGTAGCCGGCCACCAGACAATGGCTCCGTAACATAAGATCGGCCGAATGATCGCTGTATACATCCAGTGGACAATGCTCGGCCGCAATCCCCACTTTTTCCCGAAGGCCTTCTGACAGACGTAGAAGGCATTCAGGCTCTTCTTCACCCGCTCTTCCACGTTGCGTCTCCAAGAAAGCTTGGAGTCGAGTGTGGTGCCAAGGTATTTCACCTCGGGTCAGAGGGTGATAGTGATGCCGCTGAGTTTCTGCAGCCTAAACTCCGGTATTTTGTATCTCCGGGTGAACAGTACCATAACCGTCTTTGAGGGGTTAACTCCTAGACCGTTGTGCTCTGCCCACCTAGAGAGTTCTTCTAAGGCAGACTCCATGAGATCACTGATGGTGGAAAGAAATTTTCCAGGGATCAGGATAGTGACGTCGTCCGCATATGCTACTACTCGCAGCCTCCTGGATTCGAAGATCTCGAGGATGTTGTTTATCACAAGCAGCCACAGCAGAGGCGAAAGGACGCCCCCCTGAGGTGTGCCCCTTGTGGTTAACCTCCTCACCGAGCACGAGCCTAGGCTGGAGTGAACCCTTCTGCTACTAAGCATATCGCTGGTCCACCTCACCACTTTAATAAATGAAAATACATTATACCAAGGACAACATTCTTTTTTTACTTAGAAACGAGTTTATCGTATGTGCCACTGCAATATTTGAATCGCTCATAATAGTGCCCGCACAAATTATCGTATGTCCAAAATAACACCGTTGCGCTTTGCTGAAGTTACTAAAATAACCTATTCCAAGTGTGTAATCCTAAATAAAGTGTGTATGCCAAAAATCATGCAGCTTTGTTGTGCCAATGCAGAGAAAACAAAAAAAAACGTCTCCTGTAAAATTTGGTTTTTGGCTCATACGATAAAAACGCGGGAAGGGCTCGATATGACAATAGCTTTTCAACACATAAGGTCTATTTGGCAGAGCATAATTTGTACGAATTTGTACAAATTTGTACAAATTTTTACTGGATCCTGTTTGTTGATGCCAAATCTCCAGTAACGAGAGAAAAACTGAGAGCGTAAAGTGACAGTTCATTTCGTGAGAACTTGCAAGTTTTTACCGGAGAAATTTTGTCCAGTAACTTTTTGCCAGTAAGAAGAAGAACAAGAAAAACATATGACTGTCTGCCATATGATCGACTGCAAAGAAACATAAATTTTGAAAACATTTGGAGGCAAATGGAAACAGCAAAGAAATTGTGCGTTCGCAAGTCTGCTGACCCACAACCGAATTGCTCAGCTTTACCCGCTGAAGCTGAAACGGAAGAATTGCAGATTGAGCGCAACGAACTATTTGCATTTTGCATTAAATGTCTGATTTAACTTAATTTTCCCTACCACTTCAAACCTCAAATAAAACTTTTAGATCAGCTGTTTCGTTCTTTAACCCTCCTGTTTACACCCTTTTTACTGTGTATTGTGAGTGGGCCAAGACCCAGTGGTGTAACAAAGAGTTAAAACTTGCAAATTCATACAATTTACTGTTTGTTTACTTTTTTGGATAGTTTGATTTTAGGGCTTACTCTCCTGATATTTTTTACTGGATAATTTTTACTGGAAATCTGGCCAAACAGACCTATATTTGAAAAGGTGAATCACTGTTCACAATATCAAGTTACGCCATCTGTTAGAAAACCGAATGAATTAACCCGTACCCCTATTAATTAAATCTTATAACAAAGACAAAAATTCAACTTCAGTTTAAAAAAAGAATTCTTATGAAAAATAGTACAAAAAATATGTTTAAACTTTGCATTCTTCGTCTTTTATCCAACAGTTTCTCATTTCTTGTGTTGTCCTTGCACTTGAGACTCTTCACTTGTTTGTTGTTATTGTTGCTAGACCCACATGACTGTTACTCCCTCTACTGCTGTTGTTGTTGTTGTTATAAGTGTATAGTTTTCATAAATTTTCGCATCACAATCCGCTTATTATCATTTCGCGGCGCATTATTGGCAAAGAAAAACCGCAGCGAGCGCACTGCAAGTGCGAGTGAGAGGGCGAACGACGTGCGGGACAACTGCCGTGTCGCCGGAAGCGGAAAGTTATCGTAGCGAAAAAGGATTAAATGCGGTAAATCCGCTTAAGTGAAGTTCAGATGCGGCTTGTCGCTACTTTTTGCTCGTCGAAGCATTCTTCGCGTCCTTTGTAGCTGCGGTGGCGTTGATGGCGCGTTGTCTGGTGTAAATGAGAAGTTATTAATGGTTGGTCACAGCGGTCACTGTGGCAGTCGGTACAGGGGGGACGCGTAAGACTTCGACACAAGGGTGAAGATTTCAGGCGCGAGAGCTGTGTGCCGGTTGGTTACTTAGCAACTAAGCGGATTGGCTTGACTTCTTCTTTTATGTTGCAGCGGCAAAGCGAATTGCAAGCCGATTGTGTTGAAGAGAAAAGTGTTTCAAATGGAGAGAGAGAGAGAGAGAGGTGATCGAATATATTTATGAAAGTTATTTATTTTCCTCTATGAAATATGACCTCTCGAAAGCAACGTGTGCTGATAAAAGAGATTTTCAGCTTTCAGTAGGTTTTAGCATTTGTTTCAAAAATAATCGGCGAAAAGATGTGTTATGGCTTTCTACTGTTTATGGCATTTTTATTGCAGGAATTTGTCATACGACAGGAAAAGGTTTATCAAATTGAAACGTTTGTAGTGTTTGACTCCACAGCCCGTTTGAAATTTGTTATGACGATTCATTGTTTCTGGAAATTTGTGTGAAGAAAAGTTTCATATCAGATGTAAAGTGGTATAACATTGAGTTATTTTGTATGAATCTGTTTCATGCATTAATTTTCATCAATTGTCCTTCATTATGCTGTCATTTTAAAATCATTTACAGATAGATTGAAGATTCTCATCTGATATAAGCGATCTCCCGTGTCATAGAATATAATAGAATTTGATGCGATTTGTTGCACTGAGACCAGAAGTGATGTTTTGTGCCCCCTACATGTTGTTAGAGAGCAACCTCTAGACCCACCGACCTAATGAAGCTTAGTAACTCACGGGAAGGTGCTTGATGTTCTTCCCTCCTTCTTTCTCTTCCTTCTTTTTGATGTTCTCTTCTTCTTCTTAGCATACAAATTATTCAAAAGAGATTCTGAATTCTTTGATTGAATTTGATTGCCAGTCTTGCAATAATTTTTCAGAAAGTTGAAGAATATTTGCTTCACGTCGTTAATCTAGTTAAACTAGTAATTCGGAAATGTAATTTCTTTTTGTTTTAAGCATATTTGGCATAAGAGAAAAACTTGTAAGCCCTCAATGTTTGTAATATTTTAAAATTTAATTCAATTAATTAAATTTAATAAATTTTTTTTTAATTTTTAGAATCAGTAAAATTACTATTGCTTATTGGGCCAATTTTCTGCATATTTTAGAAATTAGATTTTATAGATTGTTTTTTTTACTCCTTTTAAAATTCCTGTTGAAGCAAAAGCAACGAGCAACCTAATTTGCTACAGCAATTTTCTACTAACTTAATAATTTGTCTAAAGCTAAATGTTGATTTTCTTTGAAATATTTTATTCAAAAATGCAGCAACATGTTCAACCCACTCATGCAATATTTAACTTTTAACATTTTCATTTAATTTTCAAACACACTTTTCCAAATATTGACAAGCAACTCCTCACAACGAGGAAGTAGAAGAAGCAGCTACAATGAACCTCATTGCATTAGTCCGTAAATTTCTGGAAAAGCCAAGAAAAAAAAGTAAATATGTACAGCAAGGCAACGACAACCAAATGTTTGGCACAAAAACAAAGATAAATACACATCGTCAGCGTCAACAAACCCACTACCCACACTTGACGTGGGGCGGACGGGGAGCGCGAATGCAGCAGAGCAAATGGCAAAAATGCCAAAGTACACACGGCGGGTGTGCGGATTATGCAGAGCCAAAGGTGTGCTTAGTGATGTTTTGGTTGGTTTGTCGCTGTTGTTGTTGTTGTTGGCGCAGTTATTGGCCCATGCCACATGTCATTCGTAAGTGGGATATTGTGTCGGAAATTGCCTTAGCAGCATTTGCTTATTTGTGTATTGGTGCGTTTGGGTTTGTGTTGCATACTCGAGGGCGCTGGAGGACTGTTGGACGAAGAATTTTTGGTCAAACGCATAGAGCAAGGCAGCTGCCGGTAATGGTACTTTATGAATTCGGACTTTGCTTGCATGCAGCTTGAGTGCGGCCGGCAGCGCAGTGGAGCAGGTAAGAGGCTTGTGGTCATCGTTGGAGAAAAGCTGTGTGACAGCTGCGCAAAGCGATAAGAAGAAACATTATTGCACATATCTGTTAGGAAACAGCAGCGATTCGATTATGAAGCCATTTAAGGCAATATTTAATATGAAAATGATAGTAAAACCTTCCTTCGTATTATTTATTTTAATTTATTTGGTTTTATTTTTTCATGTTATTTTATTTTATTTTAATATATTTCATTTTATTTTATTTTATTTTATTTTATTTTATTTTATTTTATTTTATTTTATTTTACTTTATTTTACTTTATTTTATTTTATTTTACTTTATTTTATTTTATTTTTTTTTATTTTATTTTAATTTTATTTCATTTTATTTCCCACGGCCTTTCTCTCCCCACATGTTATTTTATTTTATTTTTCACGATTTATTGAACTCCTTAAGGGTTAAATATTACATTTCGGTTGTTTAACAACAAAATACATAAAACTATTGCAGGTACATGGTATTTTCTTAAACATATATACAATGTAACTTTCAATACTTAAAAACGAACGAACAATTGACGTTGTTGAAAATATTACTGATTTTTGTATAGTCAAAAATTTATCCGCTAATTGAAGCCTCTCCAGTGTCGTCATTAATGTTTTGGGCACTACCCCTGTCGATGAAATGATGATTGGTACAATCACTACCTTGTCAAGTTGCCACATCTGTTTCAGTTCTTGGGCCAGTTGCTGATATTTCCTGCTTTTTTCCGCGATACAGTCCTGTAGGTTGTGTGTGTTGGGAACTCCGATGTCAATAAGATGTGCGTTATTTGTCAACTTTTCGAGCAGGATAACATCTGGTCTTTTATTTTATTTTATTTTTTTTTATTTTATTTTATTTTATTTTATTTTATTTTATTTTATTTTACTTTATTTTATTTTATTTTATTTCCCACGGCCTCTCTCCCCCCCACATACCGCGCGAGGTGGGGTCCATTACAACTGAATATGGCGGCAGTAAACGAACCGCAAGCCACTTCAGCACTACTGTGTTTGTTTTCTGTTAGTAATTTATCACAGATATGGATGTTATACATAAGTATATATATTTACAATTATTTACATAGGTTTGTATTGTTGTATACAATTTTTTGTGATCTGTACTGTTTTGGAAATTATTTCTTTTTGGATTATTGCGTGTAGAGTTGGATCAAGGTCTAAACTTGTTAGATATTTACTGAAGTTTGTTGTTGTTATGCCTGTGACTGAAATTATTAAGACAACTGTCGCTGCTTTTTGTTTGCAGAGCTCTTTTAGTTCTATTGCAAGTGGTATATATTTGTAGATTTTGTTTTGTTCGTTTGTTGTTGTTTGTGTCTGTTGGTATGGCTATGTCTATGATTATTTTATTTTATTTTATTTTATTTTATTTTATTTTATTTTATTTTATTTTATTTTATTTTATTTTATTTTATTTTAATTTATTTCAATTGTTGTTAATTTTTAATTTAAATAATTTTTTTTTAATTTCATGCATTAAGTTTTATTTTATATAATCTTGTATTAAATGATTTATTATGATACTGAATCTACTCACAATTTATGTGAGCTTCTACCGCACTAACTAATAAAAACAATGCTTTTATGTTTTTATGCTTTTACAACGGAAACGCAAGAATTCACTCAAAAAATGATAAAAACGAGAAAACACTAAATCGCGCAGTGGCAAGAAAAAATTGTTAATTTTAAATATTCATGCGCGCATTTTATTATTCGACAAAGCTTCAGCGTGCAGTAAAAACAATAAACTTAGCACAGCGGAAGTGTAAATTTCATACTGCCAATAAAAAGAATTATGTGCATTGCGGCCAAATGTATGCAATCATTTTTATTTTAATATCACACAATGCTTGGAAAATATAATAAATAGTACTTATTTTTAGGCATCAAATAGCGTCAGTAAAAACAAATTGATACAACATAAATTTATGCTAAAAAATTTGACACAAATATTTTCGTTGAAAAGCTTGAAATCTAACTTAATAAAAACATTTTACCAAGTATGTATGTGCGCCTAAACGTATGTGACTTTAAAGGGATTGGCCTTGGTTCCAAATAAAACTACGTGGAAATATACTAAAATCAATGTAAATATTACCACAAAATTCTAAACAATTCTCCTGCCCCAAGCTACAACGCAAAGCTCTGTTCAAACCTCCTTAACTTTATTTTTTTATCAATCAAAACGTTTGGTACCCCTTTTCAATTTAATAATTTGTTGGCCATTATCCACTTTCCACTTGTCCACTTTCCGTTGTCCAAGTTATAATCAACAACAATAACAACAAATTATACACAGAGAGTTGTCAAACGGCCACAAAACAAACATAGTAGATCCATTGAGTTCTCCTCGGTTTTAGCAAAAAAATAAAAATTTTTAAATGTTACTTTAAAACACGTTGGTATTTGTTCTATGGTATCGCCAGTGTTTGTGCCAGTGCGACAGAAGGTGCTGCCGCAGCGGCCTTGCACTTTTGCGGCTGGCTGGCTGCTGGCGGTTAACATTTTATGCGCACTTTTTGGTAATAAACTTGTATTTTATTACTGTACAAGAATGTTGCAATATGTTTTTCCACTACGCCAACCACTTCTGTCCGTCGTCGCTGATATCTCTTCGACGTCGCGTACATGTTAGCAAAATAGTAGTAATAATTTTTTGTTGTTTTTGCCCCGCGCCCGAGTGCTTTGCACTGTTTCGGGGTAAATTGCCCGAATTGTCTTCATTGTTTGACATTTTACTGCATATTTGTTGGCGCAACAAAGTTGCCAAAAAATTTCTGCCTCGCACCGCTCGTGGCGAGAGGCACTAAAAAGCTAGACAATGTTGTTCTGCAGTTTGTTGTTGCCACTTCTGTTGTTGTTGTATTGGTCTAAAAAGTACGACGTGTGTCGGTGTGTGGCGTGTATGTGACAAATTGTTTGCGGTTAAGTGTTGACATTATTATTGACGTTTTAATGGCTGGTTACAAGTGTGCAGCGGCTGGTGTTGGCGCCCATTAACTCGACAACTTCTTGTTGTTGTTACAGAAAAACACAAATGCAGTCAAGTGCTGCATGCAACATTTTAAATTAACTGCCGCCAAAGTTTGATATTAAAGTCGATGATGAATCAAACATAAAATACAGTTTCTGTCATTTCTCACGGAAATCAGCTCCATACCCGGCGGTTTGTTATGCATTATGCTGCAAAAACAGCAGCCAGCGCCTATACATATGCAATAGTTTTTCATAACTTCAACACCGCTCTTTACTTTTGTTTGTTGCTGCATTTATCTGCACTTGTTCCACTTGAATGAATGTGCAGCTCGGCCTGATATGCGAATGCCGCTTTCCATAGCATATTTTTAGGCTTAAGTTGCATGTAAATGCAAGTAAAGACAACGCACGCGCTCTTGTGTATAAATAAAACACTATAGAAAAGAACGTTGCCATCGCTGCTTGGTTTGAAAAACAAAAAACCAACCTGTCAGCTGTGCGCGAACGAGGCAAATACACAGCTCAACAGGCAGGGGCGGATTTAGAAAAATATTTCGGGGGGGTTTCAAAAAGTAATCCTTTGATATTCATAAATTATCTTTTAATTTGTATGTAGTTTTAATGACGATCCTAATATTTCGGGGGGGTTTCAACCCCCAAAACACCCCCCTGAATCCGCCACTGTCAACAGGCAAACAGACAGACTGACAACGCGCCGGAAACACTGAACTGCAAGCAGATATGGGGAAATGTGTTGGTTGATTTCAAACAAAGCCCCAACTGTGTGTGGAAACAGCTTTTCATATTTCACCAACATATGTCAGTGCTGGGATAACAAAAGACTGTGGGTAGTGTGGCACTGTGTGCGGCTGTATTGCATATGCACAGGCGCTGACATTTTTTTAATAATAATAAAAGCGCCGACGCAGCGGAGTTGCTGGCACAAAAACAATGCAAACTGAACATCTTTTAAAGCAAACACATATCATTTGGCATCTATTTATGTGAACCGCTGGAGAGGGGAAGGTAAATAAAAATTTAAAGCCGCTTAGATAGCAGGGAATTTTTTAAGGCTTAGAAAACACGGAACTGTCTGCTGAAATAAACTGGGAACATTAACCCTTAAAAGACCCAGTTAGTGCTGCAGCTGGTATAATTTTAAGCACTAACGGGACAGAATTGATGTGTGAGCGGAACGTTTAAAGTCCCCTATTCGTTATCTGAAGTAATTGTTGAGATTTTTTGTGGCAGTTTGTGCTGCTTTTTATATGTTATTATGTATATTTATATATGTTTATGTTTTTCGGTATATTTCAGACAAAAACAATATAGATAGAAACATAGTAAGCCAAGAGTAACATTAGCTTTAAAGCGCAGTCAAGTCAAACAATAGCTAAAGTCATCAAATGCGTAGAAATACCTTCACTAACTTCACTTCTCCTGCTCCTCTCCGACCACATCTAACTACTCTAAATCTACATCTGCAGATCTTAATATTTCCATCAACTTTCAATGCCGGAATTTGTATTTTCCCTGTTCGCTGTTGTGTTAATTATTTCTTGATGTTAACTAAACTTACGTCTGCCAGCGCGTCTCCATTCCATTTCCACTTTTCGCCCCATCAAATGAGTGGCACAACTACATTAGTTGCTTAATTTTCGCCATTACTGCATATATTCCACCCCCTCAATCCCGCCCGTTACAACACACAATGCGCATTTATGCTGTGGCCGTTGCTGTGTGTCATCATCGTTGCTGCATATGTGTCGGGTGTTTGTGCGTAATTAGTCCATTTGTGGGGTGTGGGGGTGAACGAATGCCCTACTTATTAACTCATTTACGCCAATAATGAATGCCGCTGCGTATTTGTGCGCAGTGCCTGGGTGCGGACGACGGCAGTTGGGACGCGCTGGGGGATTAATAAGCCCGAGTATGTTTCGCCTGTCGTTATCAAGGCGTATGCGCAATTTTTAGTAAAGCATTGCTCAGAGCCGCATAGCCGAAAGCGAATGAAATTGTTACAAAAAGAACACAAAGAACACAAAGAGAACAAAGGAGGGGATGGATAGATGTGAGAGTGGGCAGAAAGGCTACAAGCCTTCCATAGCACTCAGTCCATTTCAGACCATTGTACTATACCTATGGGGGATAGGGAAGGAAAATGAGAGTAATATCTCATATTTCACCCGTTTTTTAAATGCGTATGCAACACTGTCTTTCCAATATATGTTACAGCACACCTTCTAAGCGGATGGGAAAAGGGAGGGGGAGGGGACCTACAGTTTGACGCCGAATCCGAACGGCGATTGGCAGTTTTTCGTTCTCATACTTGGAGGTTTTGCCTGCCAAGAGCGCACTTGTGCGATTCTTGTAATTCTCATTCCCTTCATGTGGATAGCGAAGGAAGTAGACGAGCCAGGAATCGAACCTGGAGCCTTTGGTATGAGAAGCCAGCGCGCTACCCGCTGGACTATCAAGGCCGGCGCAGTATATTTACAAAGGTATTTACAAAGTACAAAGGAGGGGGTGTCGAGTGTGAAATGGATCTCCTGCTGGGGATCTTGAGTAGCACAGGGCTCGGTCAAGCGATGTTACGGCCGTGGTACCGGAGGTACCCGACCGCTAGCCTCTGCCGCAGCCAAGACCGCAGTGCGTGGTGCGGAGCCACATCCTGCTCGAGGTGACACTGCTGCGGAGTCCGCTACAGCGAACACCCATGCAGAACACTGCGGATCTAGACTGGGAAGTCAATAAACATCTCCCCCCAAAATCAGGGTGTTATGCGACCCGTGCCCCTGATTGGTTTGCAGCCGGGGGGTGAAGTACCTGGCTGTGGGCGAACGGAGCCTCCCCGACACCGGGCCGAATCGGGTGTAGTACTTGGCCTTGCCATGGCAGAGGGGGCGCTGTCATGGTCGACCATCGTTTCGCCCCCACCTCCTCAGGCCCGCCGCGCTTGCCTTGTCGAGCAAAGCGGGCGATTATGATATCATGTCATGGCTTCTTCCGGTTTGGCCTCGGAACTCGCGGGAGACGAGGATAACCTCTCCCTAACTGACTTGGACAACCTCTCAGGGCTAAGTCAGGACACATTAACTGAGAGCGTCGGGATGCGCGCCAGTGGCGCCATCCCGACACCCGTTTTACCGAGCGGACCGCAGACCTCCAGTGGAGAGAAGCGCGACGCGAAAAAACCTAAAAAGCGGACAGTGAAGGCCGCCTACAACCACGCCCTATTCGTTCTCGCTAAGATAGCTGAGAATGAAAAGAAGGGCGTAGCGGTCGAAAGGGACGCAGCCGACAAGCGAAGGTACCAGGCAGTCGTCGATGAGTACCTCGCAGCGCAGGCTCGAGCAGAAGAGCAGCCGACTACCAGCGGGAAGGCAGCTGCCATGTTAAAAAGGGTTAGGTCCCAGGATTCGTCCGAAAACCATGCCAAACGAGTGAAGGACGCCAGAGGCGCCCCGCGGAGGAAACCGCACTCCTCGAGCGAGCAGGTCCGCCTCTTCAGTGAAGTGGCTAAGGACCAGCTCTGTATGGCATTGGTGGACGAGCTTAATAGCACGGGCCGGTCGATCAGCGAGCGATGGGATAAGATCGAGGCGAGGCTTTCCGACCTGGTGTTGGAAAAGCTGAGAGCAAAACCAGGATCTATCCCCAGTTTCGACTGTTCGGACGTGGTCAGGGGCCATCGGGTGATTCGATGTGACGACGAGGCCTCGAGGGTATTCTTGCTGGAGTGCGTCGCTAAGATCAGCGGCGCCTGGGAGGGTCTGAAGCTCAGACTAGTACCGGCCAGCGAGATCCCCAAGAGACCGAGGGCGCGCATCTGGTTGCCTAAGGGGCAGACTGACCATGCGAGAATAGTGGAGACACTCGCTCTGCAGAACCCGGAGGTGCCTATGGATGACTGGGTCATCATTAAGGCGGAGGAGCCCTCGAAGAACAGCCAGACGTTCGTGGTCCTGATCAACCCAGAGAGTGTTGAGGCCATCGAAAAGGCTGACGGAAAGCTGAGGTATGGCATCAGAAAGGCCAGGATCCGTGTCTGGACATCCGACGCGGGTACTGGTCAAGATGACATACCGGCCCTCAATCCAGATGAGGTGGAAGACACCAACAAGTTGTTGGACGACCTGGCGCTGGATGACAAGGATAAACCCGGTAAAGATGCTTAGGGTCGTGCAGGTGAACCTGAAGCACTCGAAGTGTGCTTCAGACAACCTGTCTGTTCTCCTCAGCGAGGAGAACGTGGACCTCTGCATCCTACAGGAGCCCTGGGTCAGAGACTCCACGGTTAAGGGCCTAAACATCCACGGGTACAGTCTTCTGTACAGGGTCTCTTCAGGTACACCTAGAGCCTGCATATTAGCTAAGAAACATATTAACGCTTTTCTATGTTGCAGCCTGAGTAGTGACGACCTCGCCGTTGTGAGGCTCACGGACGCGCGAGGGCAACCCCTAATGGTGGCGGCTTCTTACATGGCCCACGACAAGCCGGCACCACCAGCGGAGGTGCAGACATTAGTGGAGGCAGCCCGCAACGCCAAATGTGACTTGCTGCTGGGGTGCGATGCTAACGCCAGGCACACACTTTGGGGCAGCAGCGAGGACAACGAAAGGGGTGAGTCTCTCTTCAACTTTATCTTAGATTATAACCTTAGTGTCTGCAATTTGGGTAACACTCCTACCTTCACCTTCCCGAGCTCAGAGAGCTTTCAGGGGTGGGAGGAGGTACTCGACGTAACTCTGCTACTCGACCAGACGAACTTGAACATTGAGGGTTGGAGGGTGTCCGACAAAAAGTCTTTCTCGGACCACAAATATATCATGTGCAGCGTTGACACACCGGTGTGTACTCCAAAAAAGTTTAGGAACCCACGGAAGACGGACTGGAACAGATATGAGAGTATCGTGAGGTCCCAATTCCTAAGGTTCCCAAAATCTAGCATTAGCTCTATATCCGAGTTAGAGAAGAGAGCAAATCGGCTCGAAAAAACTCTCACTAGAGCATTTGACCAATCTTGTCCGATTCGTCACGAAAGGAAACCAATTCCACCGTGGTGGAATAAGGAGCTTTCTGAGTTGAGGAGGGAGACCAGAAGAATCTTTAATGAGTCCTACAGGACCAAGGTTTGGCAGCCATACAGGGAATGTCTGCGCAAATACAAGCGAGCTATTGGATCTGCCAAGAGGCAGTCGTGGCAAAACTTCTGTTCTTCGATTGAGAACGTTAAGGAAACGGCCAGGCTAAGCAAAGCTCTGGCCAAGGGATATTCACCCCCGACGCTTTTACACAGGCCGGATGGGACAGCCATGGAATCAGTGGCAGAGTCATTGGAACTCTTAACGTCCACTCACTTCCCCGAATGCGATGTGACCGCACCCAGGGTGCTACCAGTTCGGAGCCCTAGGTCGAGAGCGGTCGCCCAGAAGGTGATCTCTAGGGAGATGACCCGCTGGGCTATCGGCTCCTTTTCCCCATACAAAAGTCCCGGTCCAGACCGAATTCTGCCCATCATGCTACAAAGAATGGGGGAAGGCGCGATGGACTGGCTTCGAGAGCTCTTTGTCAGCTGCATAGCACTGAACTATATACCCAAATCATGGCGGAAAGCCAGGGTGGTATACATACCAAAGGCAGGCAAAAGAGGACATGTCCTTCCGAAGGACTTTAGGCCAATTAGCCTGACCTCGTTTGTGTTAAAAACGCTCGAGCGCGTACTGGACACGTATATAAGAGGAAGCCTGGAAGAGAACCATCTATCCACGGCTCAGCATGCGTACACGAAAGGTAAATCCACCGAGACTGCTCTGCACGAGGTCGTGAGGACCGTAGAGAGATCTCTGTCATTTAAAGAATATACCCTGGCGGCGTTTCTTGACATTGAAGGAGCATTTAATAACGTGGATAAGGAAGCCATAGTTAACTCCCTGATAGACCTACAGGTCGAGGGTTGCATCTGTTCGTGGATTTCGGCTCTGCTAAGTAGCAGACAGATCCAGGCTGAACTCGGCAACTCGAGTATCACACGATATGCAAAGAGGGGGACACCCCAAGGAGGGGTAATATCTCCATTGTTATGGCTAATTACCTTGAACCCCATACTAAGGACTCTTAACCGAGGTGGGGTCAAGGTGATTGCGTACGCCGACGACATCATCATTATGGTGACAGGGCCCTTCCTAGATACAATTAGTGGCATCTTGGAGGGTGCTCTGAGCACTCTGAGCAGCTGGGCCGCTCGATGCGGGCTTGGGATTAATCCTACCAAAACAGAGCTGCTACTGTTTACAAAAAAGTACAAAGTTCCCCCATTTCGATTGCCGAAGCTCAAAGGTAGCGAGCTCAGGCTATCCTCGGAAGCTAAATATCTTGGAGTCATATTAGACACCAAACTTAGCTGGAAATCTAATATACAGGAGAGGGCAAGAAAAGCACTGGTAGCGTACTACTCGTGCAGCAGACTCTTCGGTAAAAAATGGGGCCTACAACCGAAGATGGTGCGTTGGACCTATACAGCGATAGTTCGACCCATTCTCACGTACGGAGCACTGGTGTGGTGGCCGGCGTTAGAGAAGAACCACAACGTCAATAGACTTAATGCAGTGCAGAGGGCGGCGTGTGTCGGGATTACGGGGGCCTTGAAGTCCTGCCCTTCTGATGCTTTAAATACGCTTCTTCATCTGCTGCCGATTGAATCTTTTATTAGACGGACCGCCGCCTCTAGCGCATTGAGACTGAGAGAATCATCTCAATGGACGGAAAGACCTTACGGACACAGTAGCATCCTCACGAAGGTTCCGACGGACCTAAGGGGAGATACGGACTACACCAAAGAATGTGCCGACTTTGGTGTTAGGTTTTCCACGCTCTTTCCCTCCAGAAGGGAATGGGAGCGTTACGCAACTGTTTTTACAAACGTAGAAACCTCCCTATACACAGACGGTTCAAAGATGGACTGTGGTGTTGGGGCAGGTGTTTACTCCAGGGATCTGGTTGTGGAAAAAGCTTTTCACCTACCGGATTTCTGCAGTGTTTTTCAAGCGGAAGTCTTTGCAATAAGAGAAGCCTGCAGGATTCTCCTACAGCAAGAAATCCAGAGTAGGGATGTTTTCATCTTTTCAGACAGCCAAGCAGCCATCAAGGCACTCACCAAGCCCATAGTGAAATCTAAACTGGTCAGGGACTGTAAAGAATTGCTAGGGTTGGTGGGTGGTCGGGTGGATCTTACCATCTGCTGGATACCCGGTCACGCGGGTATCAGCGGAAACGAGTCAGCCGACGAGTTGGCCAAGGTGGGATCCGCCATGGACTCACAGCCCGAAAGGGTGGCACCGCCTTTAAGTGCAAGGCTACAACAGATAAAGGAAAGTTTCCTTAGGAAGGCGGACAGTAGGTGGAGCAATCTTGACAGCTGCAGAGTGGCTCGACAGATCTGGCCACGCTACGACTCCCACAGAACCAACGACCTGCTGCTAAATTCTCGTAGGAATGTTTCTAGGCTGACGGCCGTGATCACGGGTCACTGGCCGATTGGCCTACACGCAGCGAGATTGGGAATCCCCCACAACCCCTTTTGCAGAAGCTGCAGAGAAACCAACGAGAGTGAGACACTCGAGCACTTCCTCTGCGGCTGCCCTGCCTTAGCATTTAAAAGACTAAATTCCTTGGGGAACAGTCTGATTAGCTCTCTAGCTGATCTGTCTGAAATAAGACTAAAATGCATCAAGTCCTATTTGGACGATGCTGGTTGGCTTTAGAGCCCAGTATTTTCTCCCACGCAGGGAAGACCCAGACGAGGAGGCGACAACAAAACGGCACATAGTGCTACTTGAGTGTGCTCTGAGAGCACGCAGTCGCTGCTACCTACCTACCTACAAAGGAGGGAGTAAAGCATAAACAAGCCACTGGCCAAGGAGCAAGGAAATGCAAATATGAGAAAACCCAGTGGGAGTGTGTAGAATATAAGGCAAGTTTTTGAAAATATATATGTAAAAAATATATATAAAATTATATTGCAACCCTATTTTATGTAACTGAGATTTAAAAACTCAAGGTTAATTTGGTCACATAAATATTAACTAATAAATCATTTATTTCAACTAAATATTCGCTGACTGACCTCAGAACTGTAGTTGCCTCAACTTTTAAATCAAACTTGTTTATAATTTGCCCAAAAAAATTAAGAGTTAAAGAGTTAAATTCGCCAAACTATTTCGAGTGCCTCTGTCACTCGTTCGTCGTTTTGTATGTCTGAACAATCACCAATCAATCACCGCAACCAAATGTACGTAATGACCAAATCGCCAGCAACATCCAATTTCTAATCTCATTAAATTACACTTCAGGCAGCACAAACACTCAACACTGTCGTCACAAATCGGCCGAATTTCAGTGTCTTTCAAATTTGTGTTGTTGTTGCGCTGGTGACTTCGTGTCAGCCTGCAGCAAGTCGTGTCGATGGCTAATTGAAATTCCGTGGCCTCAATGTGAGGTACTGCCAGCAGCAAATAAAACGCAGCTAACACGCAAAAAGCGCCAAAGAAGTTAAGAAAATGAGGAAAACCAGTTTTAACCCCCACCCGTCGATATTTGATTATTGCTCACCTTGTTTGTCGCAAAGCATAACATTTTAAAAATATTGTTATGTAAATATTCATTGCGCTCACCTTTTCACGCAGCATGTCGCGTATGCGGCCTGCCTGGTTTTTGGAACGGTGCAGCTCTAGCTGCAGCTCCAAGCAGCGTTCCTGCCAGTTGATCTGAAAAGGCAAAAACAAGAACGAAACAAAAATTTGTTAGCATCACACAGAAGCAGTCGCAACGCATCGTTGTGTCTCACCTCTGGCACCGCTTGTGCGTAGTTGTTGACCTGATGCACGTCCAGATGATCGGTGAGTGCGGAGAAGTGCGGCCAGGGCGCGTCGGCGTCCAGCGCCGCCAGTGCGGGACTGACAGTCGCAGCGAATGCGCTGCCGACAGCCACGTGGTGCACCTTCTCAGCGCTGCCGCTCGCTGCAGTCGCTATCGCAGTGCTGCCCACCGCTCCGCGCTCCGCACTCGCCTGCAAGGCAGCCGCACACGGCTTGGCCGGTATAGGCGGCGGTCGCTGCGCACGCCGCGGCATCAGGCGCGGACTGTTGGGCGTCGATTGCGAGGCGCTGGCCACCGCCGAGACGCGCATGGCGGCCGTCACATGCTCGGCATTCGGTCGCGTGAGCGGAATGTTGCCGCTGAAGGAGGTGGCACGTTTGGTGAGCAGGGGCGAGGAAGTCAGCGACTGCGAGGCGTACATGGGCGGCAGCGACATTTGCTGCTGCTGCGTCGACGAGTAGACCTGCTGCTGCTGCTGGTAGCAGTGCGCCGGCAGCAGGTGGTGCAGATGGTGGTGGTGCGTTTGCGACGCGGCCGAAGGAAAGGTGTGCACGTAGGCAACGTTGCCGTCCTGGGCGCGCTGCAGAAAATACTGCTGCGCATGGCTGCTGAAGTGTTGCTGCTGGTGCAATTGGAACTGTTGCGCGGCGGCAGAGTGCGGCGTGGCGCGACCCGAGTTGCCCGACGAGGGAGAGGAGGAGGCGGAACGGCGCTGCAGCTGGTGTGATGACTGCTGGTGCTGTTGTGCTTGTTGTTGTTGCTGCTGCAGATTAGTGAGCGTATCGAAGATTTGCGATAAGCGTCCCGAAGGCACTTCGTCAGACATTTGGCGTTCAAGCGTTTGAACGCAGCAGCAAAGGAGCAAAGCAAAGAGCGGAGAGCGTGCAGTATGTCGTTAGTAGAAGAACAAAGTGAGTTGTCGTTTCTGTTGTTTTTAGTGTTCAAAAATAATTAAGGCCCTGTGAATGCTCTTCGAGGTTTTGGCATTTGTTTCTTTAGCTGAAAAGAAAAAAAGAGAGACAGTATGAAATTTACTTCTATAATAAAATTAATTTTTAAGCCAAAAACCGTAAAGAAGAAATATTAATGAAAAATATTATTTCAACCTAAAGAAATTAACAAAATTATTTTTATTATTTTTCTTATTTTAATATTATTCTATTGTTATTCTATTATTTTTATATTATTTTTATATTATTAAATATAACTAGCTGACCCCGCGAACTTTTTCTCGCACGACATTTGTTGTTTTTATATAATGAAATACGCGAGATGGCGAATATCTATGGCGATGCAAATTGACGAAGAAAACCAACTGAAGGAAGAGGAGGAGCTACTGATTAACGCAATCGAGGCCCACAAATACACAATGCTGCTGCTAAGTTTCAGTAAAGAAATGGACTGCGCTTGAACCGGATTTAAATTATATGGGCGGTGCCATGCCCTCTTATTCAATACCTGCCCCTTATTCAATGCCCCCTGTCGAAAGAGAAAATGATAGGTTCGTACTAAGTTTTATTGCTGAGCGACTTATAGTTCAGCAAAATATTTGGGTCACAAAAAATGTGCCGCGCCCCTTGTCCAACGCCCATCAAATCTTATCATTAGAATGACTCATCTATGGGACGACGGGGTACTTAATTTCAGTGTTGTGCTATTTACCATTTCGAAGATATTCAATTTTAAAGATTTTGCTTGTATGGGTGGTGCCACGCCCCGTTGTCCAAAACCCGCCTCATTCAGTCTGTCGAAAGATATGAGCACATGCTAGGTTCATGCTAAGTTTCATTGCTGTGTGACTTATAGTTCAGCAGAATAATTGAGTCACAAAAATGTGCCACGCCCCTTAGGGGTATGAAAAATAGATAGTAGCCGATTCTCAGACCTACTGAATATGCATGTAAAATTTCATAAAAATCGGTCAAGCCGTTTCGGAGGAGTATGGTAACTAACATTGTGAAACGAGAATGTTATATATAAGATGATTTAAATTTTGTAATTCATATTCATTAAAATTCAAGCGAGTTTTATTGTATTTGTTTCCAAATCACACATCTGCCGCAGCTGCAGTGTGTTGCAGTCCATTGTTGCCACCTACTTTTAATAAACGGTTTGAAATTTCCAACACATTCACATAACAAAGAAGCAACTGTCGTGCTGTTTTTTGCTGTGCTCCTTCTGTGACGGTGCATGTGTGTGGGCGTGACTATGTTGCCACACAAGCATTGCACGTTGTCTGTGCGGCTGCATGTTGTAAATTCAATAAACGCTTCATTTGCGGCTCATTGAATGCAATAAAATCGCAATTGCGAACACGGATTTAAAAAAACAAGCGCCAGCCGAGAGGAAGTCATTTAAATTCTTTGGTTGAGGCAGAAGCAAACTCCAGTGGAATAGACTAGAGAAAAGTGCAACGAATAGCAACTAAGGTACACTATCGGTCGACGGAATTCAAAGGATAGTAAGACGATCAGACAGACTGAAATAAAATTCAACTAATAGCGACAAGAATAGAAATTTATCGATCGAAAACTTTGAAGGCAAGTTATGAGCAAACCACCACAAATCCAACGATACGAAGCCATACAAATTTTAGTATTTTCAATTCCATTGCTGCCACCCTTCCCAGCCGCTGCCGAAATGCACTCGAATTGCAATTTTACTGAGCCGAGCGCACATTAAACCCTGCGCGAATATGCAGACGCACGCACACGCGCTCAGCACGCATCAGCAGCGCGTATTCCCGCTGCGATTGGACAATTCACCGTCGCCGCTCTGCTACTGTTTTTCTGTTTGCTGCAGCGCCCTTTTACTATTTTCAATTTTTCCACTTTGTGTATGTTTTTTTCAGTATTCTTGTAAAATATGCGCGCATGTGCTGCGCATTTTAATTGGTTCGCAGAGCAGAGCGGAGCGTGTCGCACTGGGTGGGGAATTTATCGATGTGACACCCATGGCAGAAGCAGCAGCATCGCCAACTATTATTGCCGCTGTTAGTACACGCGCGTATATGTGTATGTGTGTGTATGCGGCCGCGAATGCGATATTAATACTTTTTGTGTATTTGTGTGTGTGTGTGCGTGTGTGCGTGTCGCTTACGTGACACAGATGCGTGCTGCCGCATTTATTCGCTTACTTATTTTCTTTGCATACGAATTGGCGCGAACTCGCGCGCACCAGTTCAAGTGTGCTCAGTAGTGCCAGCAAGTTTGTTGGTGCGCGGAAAAGAACCATCAAACGCTGAGTTGGATATTGGGTGCATTTGAACAGTTGATCAACTGGACTTAATGTATTGATATTACAATTTCAAGCAGAAATGGAGAAAATAACAATTGAAATGCACTGAATGCTTGCTGCGAGGAATGCTTAAAATGTTGCATAAAAAAACAACACAACAAACAAAAGAAAGTTATTTAAGCAATAACCACAAAAATTGAAGGCAAATAAAAGAATTGGGGATTTTTTGTTGCATGCGAGAAAAATATTGCATGCATGAAGGAAATAATCAAGATAAAATCGAAAGAGATTTTGAGATTTTCTGCAGAAAATTACAAACAAAGAAGGATCTTGCATGCCAGAAACAAAATATTGCATGCCAGATTTTTTTGAAAATAATATTATCACACAAAACTTCAAAAACTTAATTAAAGAACATGCAAAATAGTGGTGCAAGGCTTTCATTTAAATATTGCATTTAAAAACGAAAATACGAGTATTAAAACACGCTTTGAACAAAATTTGTAAATGAAAAATTTATTATCTATCGATTTGCCAAAAATTATCTCATCGCTTACTACAGTCACTGTACTTGCGTTGCTGGACAATTGAATAGCGCCCAAGCATCATCCAACACTAACGACACTCGAGAACGTTTTGAGAAATGTTTCCAGTCGCTTGTAATAATACAAAATTAATTAAAATCCACTGCAAAGTGCTTAAAACGTTGCCAAAACTGAAGTTGAGTGCTCAAGGTAAGAATCTGCTGCTGCAATTTCAAAGCTGCCACATAAGATAGCAAACGCTACTAAGGCCACTGCAATGCGCATCGAAACTTTGGCATCATCTTGCAAATTTCGAATGTCAGGCATAGAAAAGTGAGACCATGTCAGAGCACGAACCGGAGCCGGACATTCTGCTCAATTACATTCCCTGAAGGAGCAGCTCCGCTGCACTGCACTCTAATCAATTTAATTATTTTAGCAATTTATCAGTAGCGCTGCAACGACAATCAACGTATTAAAGCACACACACGACACAGGACATGCCGCCTTCTCGGTGGATGCGTGTAGTCGTGCAGTGAAATTCCTTTTCATTAACTTTTGATATTTGATATTCGAGTATGGCGGGGAAGCGGACAGCTGAGTAAATCCTTTTCAAGCACACAACTGCTTGCAGGCAACAACAACGAATTTCATGCTGGTAGAACAACAACACGGCAAAATCAAAAGGAAATGCTGCTAAATTATGAAATTGCAGATCTTGAACGAGACATATGACACACGCACACACGCCGTTCACTCCCTGAATGCTATCTGTATGTGTGTGTCAGGAATCGCCAAAGCGACAATAGTAATCTACAAATTTTGAGGAGCCAGCACCCGCGCGCATCTCACCTCTAAAACTAAGACACACACTGTTGCTGTCACCCGCTGCTATTCTTTAGGTTACGTCAACGACACTCACTGTTTGCTGCCCCCGTTGGCGTCTTCTATTTACTGTCGAGCTCAAAATTTGAGTTTTGAGAATTTATGGAGAATTGAAAGCTTGAACTATCAGTTTTGTAAATCTTGCAATTTTATGATGCAAAAATACGCACTCGAGACGCTGCCGAAACGAAGGAGCTCAGCTCAGCTCAGCACAGTGAAGTTAGGAAAAAAGGGGGGTTTAAAGGATGAAGACTGCAACTGGCAACTGTGGTAACACAGCCAGGCGAAGATAACACCGAATTTATGAGGAGTGGAGTAGACAATTTTATATACTATAACAGCCTGATTCTGTGCATTCTTGACAAATTTTTTATCAAGAAATTTTGTCAAGATTTTTATCAAGCAAAAGCTTTGCTCGTATTCTGATCCAACATTGATAAAGTAAAAAGCTCATTTAATTCAACATAAGGTGAATATGCGACAGTTGTTAAATTGTCAAAAAATAAGACAAACAGTTTAAGTAAAGTAAGTTTTGCAAAAAAAAACCGGCCTTGATAGCCCAGCGGGTACGCGCTGGCTTCTCATACCGAGCGCCCTCGGATCGAATCCTGGCTGGGCTGGAAATAAGTTCGTGCGTTTTTTTCAATAGTTTCATCACAATAGGCGCTTTTTGCATACAAAATATAATTCGTGGGAGGTAACGGCATTTTTTTTTTATTTTCTCTGATGTAAAAGTGTAAACATGCACAATTCTTCCATTTTCAATAGGCAAAATTTCAATTTGTATGCTGTTGTCAATAGCATTCAAACTTTTGACAATTTATCAAGAAAAGAGCTTTTATTTTTGGGATAGAATACCGATTCTTGACAAATAATAAAAACTTGACAAATAGTCAATATGGTGAATTTATCAAGTGTACAGAATCGGGCTGTAAATGTTGCTTGTAATATTAACAGCCCGATTCTGTACACTTGATAAATTCACCATATTGACTATTTGTCAAGTTTTTATTATTTGTCAAGAATCGGTATTCTATCCCCAAAATAAAAGCTCTTTTCTTGATAAATTGTCAAAAGTTTGAATGCTATTGACAACAGCATACAAATTGAAATTTTGCCTATTGAAAATGGAAGAATTGTGCATGTTTACACTTTTACATCAGAGAAAATAAAAAAAAAATGCCGTTACCTCCCACGAATTATTTTTTGTATGCAAAAAGCGCCTATTGTGATGAAACTATTGAAAAAAACGCACGAACTTATTTCCAGCCCAGCCAGGATTCGATCCAAGGGCGCTCGGTATGAGAAGCCAGCGCGTACCCGCTGGGCTATCAAGGCCGGTTTTTTTTTGCAAAACTTACTTTACTTAAACTGTTTGTCTTATTTTTTGACAATTTAACAACTGTCGCATATTCACCTTATGTTGAATTAAATGAGCTTTTTACTTTATCAATGTTGGATCAGAATACGAGCAAAGCTTTTGCTTGATAAAAATCTTGACAAAATTTCTTGATAAAAAATTTGTCAAGAATGCACAGAATCAGGCTGTAAAAAACTGCAGTTAAATTGAAAGCAAAACGAGACAAGAAATAACGTGGAAATTGCTTCAGCTTCCTAATGGACAAGTTTCTCTTTAAGCTGAATTTTTGTTCAGAGCAATTTTCTTCATAAACTGTCAATGCAGTAAAATAAGGAAAATATTGCAAGCAATTTTTTAAACATTAATGTTCAAAATTTTAAATACAAATTCATAAATACATTTTGATAATTAAAAAAAAAATCATAAATAAATTCGCTTCACAAATGCAAAGCAATCTTATCAAAATAATTTTTTTTAAATTTGTGCTTACATATAAACAAGAATTGAAATTCTCTGAAAATGTTGCTTGATATTTGTTGGAGTAATTTTCATATTTTCTAATTCGCTGATTTAATGAAAATAAATTCCGGGACAGGCAAATAATAATAATAATTTTTAATAATTGATTGGCACGACAGCCCGCTTACGCGAGACTAAGGCCTAGCTTCCCGCAACCACCCGTGTTGTGCGTGTGAATTTTGTACGCGGGTGGAAGGGACCTACAGTTTTATGCCGGTTCCGAACGGCAGGTTGGGAGCTTTTTCATATGCAATTTTTACTCTCAGAGGTTTGCCATTTCCAGCTGAGAGGACAGCCACCGAAAGAGAAAACGAGTTTCCCGTTATTTTTTTTAGGTGTTACTACATGCAGAATTCGAACTTGCGTCGCTCTGCATTCGACTCGCTGGACCGCGCACTAACCAACTGAGCCACGGCGGCTGCGGCAAATAACTCACGAAAAATATTACTATGCAGATTACTCCAGTTTTTCACAATAAATAAGGTCAATGGGTTCAGCACAGAACACACGCCACGATAGCAAACACCAGCTCACACACACACACACACGCACACACACACACTACCAGAGAGAGAAGAAGGTTCGCTTTTGCTGGAGCTGCGTTTTTGTTTCGGCTCCGTAAAGTTTTCTTTTTTCTGTGGTTTTTAAGAGTGTAATTTTTGTGATTGGAACACCGAAAGGTAGTGGAAGCTGCGGCGCTTGGATGTTTGCTGCTGAAGTTTGTTCCCCTGGACCAGTTGTCAGCTTCTTGGACTTTTTCTCAAAGTTAAGCTGGTGCAGTGAGTAGCATTACCTTTTTCCTTTTGCTTCACTGTTTATTCTTTTGCGCCTGTGCACAACAATAAAGCGCAAATCACTTATCAGCGGATAAACAAAAATCAGCTGATCGGGTGTGTTTAGTGTAAAGAGCGTACTGCTATACCATACACTGTGTTATCGACACTGCTGTACCGACGCAAGAAGCAGGGTTGCCAACAGCCGTGCCGACTGATCTAATTCATCATGCCGAAGCCTTCGGCAGGCGAGCCACCCCCGCTTCGTTTTACACGTAGCAGCAATGTGGAAGATGAAGCGAATCTGGATCGCTCACCTTCGGCCACGGTCTTTGCCAAATCGGCAAAAATACTAAGAACTCCGCCAGTAAAAGGTGATGGTGGTACAAACCCGATGTGCAACGCGGTGATAGCACATATCCCCAACTCCTCGCCGAAGCCTGCCGCCCCCGAACCCTGCGGGTTAAAAGAGCAGGTGGCAAAATTAGAGAGGCTGCTTCAGGAGCTAGGTGCCGAACTTTTCCTAGATCTGGACCGCAGAACTGTCACCAGAGCCCACAGGAAAATGTTCGGCCTCATACAGGCTCAAATGACCACGGTGAGCGATGAGGTTCTTAAAACCGGTAGCAACGACCGCACGGTGAGTCACTCCCCCCTTCGGCTTTCGCAAAGCACTAGCATCTCTGCCGAACGCAAGCCGGTAGAGCAGCTCAATAAGAGAACGCGTTCAGCAAGCCTAGAGGATACGAGCGCTGAGGCCCCATTCGTAACAGTGACCAAACCAGCGAAGAAAAAAAGGCGACAGGGAGAGGCGCCGACCCCCTTGCAACCAAAGCCGGCGCAAAGAGCCCGCGCAGCTATACGCAGCCGGCCCGATGCCATAATTCTTCAGGCGGAAGGAGAAACGTCGTACAGCGACATCTTGAAGATGGTGAAAACCGATCCGAGCCTCAAACACGTTTCGGAAAATATTGTGAAAATCCGCAGAACCGCGAAAGGCGAATTGCGCAAGTAGTTGGTGAGCGGTCAGAAATCAAGGCCAAAACTCAAGAGTGCCAGGTTGAACTCCGTGACATAGCCGAGTTCACAACAAGAGAAGAGGTGGCTGAAGACCTAGCCCAAGCGTTCCCCTCGCTCCCCCCCTTTGTGCGGAGTCGATTAAAAGCATGCGGGCTGCGCACGGCGGTACTCTGACCGCTTGCATTAGCGTACCGGCCTCGGTGGCAAATACGCTACTAAAGGCTGGAAAAGCCCGAATCGGCCTCACAATTGCCCGCATACGCGAAAAAGTGGCGCATACACGATGCTATCGGTTTCTTGCCCTTGGCCATACCGCCAGATCGTGTCAAGGCGATGACAGGTCAGAATGCTGCATAAAATGCAGGACCAAAGGGCATTTCGCTAAGGACTGCAGCAATACACCAAGCTGCCCACTGTGCAAGGCTGCAGGCGCAGCTTACAGTCACCGCATAGGGAGTTTTAACTGCCCAGCTGCGCAAAACGGACCAGCGCGCCCATGAAGGTCCTGCAGCTGAATCTCAATTACTGCGAGGCTGCACAAGATCTGACATTGCATTGCATTGAATCATGACATTGCAGTTCTCCGCGCCGACTGCCTCCGGCTGAGGCGGCTACAACAGCGCGCTGTCAGACGTGATAGGCTGGATATGTACAGCACTGAGCTGAAACGCAAAAAATCTGCTTTGCGCAAGGCAATTAAGGCCAGCAAAAAGAAAACGTTCAGTGAACTCGTTGAGCAGGTTGAAGATAACCCATGGGGAAATGCTTACAAGATTGTAGTCAAAAAACTGGGACAGCAGAAATCCCAGCCGCCGACATGCCCCGCGATGCTGAGACGAATAGTTTTCACACTATTTCCCCAATCTCCCCAGCGTCGCCAAAGCCTCTTTCCCCGAGCCTGCGACAGCTTTGAAGACTTCTCAATAGATGAGGTTCTTGCTGCGGCACACAGGCTTAAAGCCAACAAAGCGCCGGGCCCCGACGGCATACCAAACGCCTTACTCAAGGCAGCAATCGTCGCGAAGCCGCAAGTTTTCTCTGACGTTTTTTCACATTGCCTACAAGCCGGCATCTTCCCATGCTGCTGGAAAAGTCAGCGCCTAGTACTCCTGCCCAAAGCAGGGAAATCCCCTGGCGATGCATCTGCCTACAGACCCCTCTGCATGCTTGATACCATGGGTAAACTCTATGAAAGACTGCTTTGCGTCAGGCTAGAACAATACACGGAAGGCCTAAACGGTCTCTCTCCACTCCAGTTCGGCTTCCGCAAAGGCCGCAGCACTGTCGATGCCATAGCTGCAGTGGTCGACATCGCAGCGAAGGCAATTGAAGGAAAACGCTGGAGAGAGGGCTCCAAACAATACTGCGCGGTCGTCATGCTCAATGTACGTAACGCCTTCAACTCTGCCAAGTGGA
This sequence comes from Melieria omissa, assembly GCA_963971225.1. Classification (NCBI taxonomy): domain Eukaryota; kingdom Metazoa; phylum Arthropoda; class Insecta; order Diptera; family Ulidiidae; genus Melieria; species Melieria omissa. Next base: position 59,489,130 of record OZ020268.1, read on the forward strand.
CCAGAATTCTCGATGCTCTTAGAGATCTAGGAACGCCAGATTACCTACTCCGTGTAATCGACAGCTACCTTAGTAGCAGGCAGCTCATTTATGATACTAGCGAGGGTGTCCGCAAACATACTATCACGTGTGGCGTTCCACAAGGTTCTGTTCTTGGACCATTGCTCTGGAACGTGATGTACGACGGCCTGTTGCGAACCGAGGTGCCTAGTGGTGTAACTACCGTTGGATACGCTGACGACGAGCGCTAGTCGTAGTTGCCAAACACCTGCACGAGATCGAAGCCAAGGCAAACGAATCAATCTCTCGGCTCACAGCCTGGCTGACAGAAGCAGGCCTGCAACTGGCAGGTGAAAAAACCGAAGCCGTTCTGATAAGCAGCAGAAAATGCGTGGAAAGCGTGACTGTAAATGTCGGAGGGCATCTCATACAGTCGCGCCCCGAAATAAAGTATCTCGGCATACTGCTGGATTGCCGTTTGAACTACAAGGCGCATCTGTCGCATGCCGGTGAGAAGGCCCTAAAAGTAACAGCCAGGCTTTCGCGGTTGATGCCGAATATTGGTGGTCCCTCTACCCAAGCAAGAACACTGCTTGCAGTCATTAACACAGCAGTCTCAACCTACGCCTGTCCGGTGTGGCACAAGGCGGCGATGGTGGCCTCATACAGCAGGCAGCTGAAAACGGCGTACCGGCTAAACTCACTACGCGTCTGCCGCGCATTCAGAACGGTCTCGGGCGAGGCGGCCGATGTAATCGGTGGTAGACCCCCTATCCAGTTAGTGATCCTGCAACAGGCCAATACGTACTGGCATAAACGAGGTGCATAGGTGTCGGCCGAGGACACGATAGTGGCATGGCAACGATGATGGAGTTCGTCCTCGAAAGGCAGTTGGACGCGAACGCTCATCCCAGTGCTGACACCGTGGCTAAAGCGGACAAATGTCGAGCTGAATTTTTTTCCTCACGCAGTTCCTCTCTGGCCATGGATGCTTCCGTGCATATCTGCACAAATTCAAACACGCAAAGAGCCCTCACTGCAATCAGTGTATCGGGGTGGCTGAAACGGTCCACCATACGTTTTTCGAATGCGCCAAATACGCCGACTAGAGAGCTGATCTCGAAGAGTCAATCGGCTGTGCCTTAACACCATCCTCACTGGTGTCATACATGCTTGCGTCGCCAGAATCATGGGACCGAGCTTGCAGGAGTATAGCTCGCATAATGCTCTTACAGAGACGAGACATACGGGACTGTTCGGTGACAAGTGCCAACAACTGACTATCCGTCCGTCCGAACACGACACTTTTCGGCAGAGCATCTTATGACTCATGCCTGGACGTAGCTGAACGCTAACATATCCGCCTTCATCGTGAAGTAATACCTCGCGGTGGTGCCACGATGGAGGTACACGGACTGTGAATACAGGGGTTTTAGCGTGTTCAAGTCTCGCACTCGTTTGGCTTTCGATGCTTTCCCCTACTGAAAAAAAAAACACACACACTACCACAAAAGGCACCTGGACGCGAATGCTCATACCAGTGCTAGAACTGAAACGGTCACATCGTGAACTGAACTTTTTCTTGACACAGTTCCTCTCCGGTCACGGATGTTTTCGAGCCTTTGTTCAAGTACAAACATGTAGACAGCCCTGACTGCAACCTCTGCAGCGGTGTCCCGGAAACTGCATACCATGTTTTCTTCCAATGCGATAAATATAGCCGCGAGAGAGCGGACTTGGCAGAGGCTATTGGCAGCGCTGTGACGCCCAGTTCGCTGATGTTGTACATGCTGAAATCAGCTGAGAGCTGGGAGCGAGCATGTAGGTGCATCGCTAGGATAATCCTTATACAGAGGCAAGACTTACGGGACAGCTCGGGGACAAATGCGAGTAACTGACTATCCGTCCGTCCGAACGAACGACAACTTTCATACTCAATTTTTGCGCCTTCATCGTGAAGTAATACCTTGCGGTGGTGCCACGATTAAGGAACACGGACTGAGATTACCGGGGTTTTGGCTCTTAATGCTTTCCCCTACTGAAAAAAAACACAAAAAAACACACACACACACAGAAACACATTCGCAGCGCGAAGCAATGCTCGCACTGCACTTAACGCGCCGCTTTGGCGCAACGATTGCAGCTGGAGTCCAGGCAGCGCTAAAGCCGCCAACTATGCCATGACAGTAACAACCGCGCGCAAATATTGAAATTAACCAACAACAACAATAAAAGCAACAGCAACAGCAACAGCGACAGCAGCTGCTAAGTGCAGGCGCATACATCATTGCTGTCAGCCAACCCGCCAGGCCAACCGAACCCCAACAATCGATGAATCCTGCTCGTGACCCCTCGGTCGCCTCGCGAAGCATTAAAGGAATCTACGTGCCTGTGCCAGCGGCGCAAGGAGGCCGTGTATGCGCCGCTGACATGCAAATAAATCCTTACAAATGTGCGCCGCACAGCCAATGTTGCAATGTTGCAGCAGCAATTTCATTCATTCATGTCGCAATTTTTTGCCGCTTCGTTTTTTGTTTCTTGTTGTTGCTTATTTGACGCTCTTTTAAGCTGCAGCAATTTGCATAATGCAACAGCGTCACCAGCAACAACGCCGCCGACAACAAGCAATAACCGAACAATGAGGTTAAGGTAACTGCTGTTGTTGTTGGTAAGGCACAACGGACGGTTGAGATGGGAGGACTCGGTAGCAAATGGGCGCAGCAAGTGGCTGTGGCATTCAAGAAATGGCGGCGTGCGGGTGATTAAAGTGCACAGCAGCGATGGGCGGTGAGCGGTTGAGGCCGAGACGAGTAAATTGACGCAAATTGCGTGCAAATAAATTCGAGCTTTGGTCGCACCATCTGAGCGAAGGGAGCATAGTTGCATGTGCAACGCAATTCAATTATTTGCCAAGGACTCGAAACGCTGCAGTGAAGGCGTTCAACGGGTCACGGCACTGGCCAATGTTTAAGCCAACAAATACTTGTTTACGGTCATTTTTGGTGTCACATTCGTCATGGCACAAATTGCTCGCCTGTCTACTTAAACTGCCAATAAATAAGTCAAAGTGCCTCGTTCCCTTTTGCAACCCTTTACACAAATTTAAAACGTCCAAGCAGTCTGCCACACACACATAAAATCAATTATACTCAAAATAAAAGCAAACGCACAGCAACAACCACACTTGCATCACCATTAAAAACTATGATAGAAAAGACACAATCAAAAATTAAACAACAACAAACTAAATAAGCAGTCAACATAACAATAATGCAACACCTATTCGACGGCCTACACGGGCGGTTGCAGCACTGTAACAGCAGCCATAACTGACAACCAAGACGCCTCGGTCGGGCTGCCGGTTTAGGTACCTGCTAGTACTAGAAGCTTAATACCTGCTATTTGAATGCATATGCAAATCCTACTTATAAATAAAAGAGTTTGGAGTAAGTAAAGTTAGTTTCGAACATCACTTCAACTCCGCCACTGCAACTAAACCGAAGAAGAAGCACAAAGATGTGTTTGAAAAATTCGAAGCTGTTTGAAATGTTTAGGTACTATTTCGAAGACAAAGGAGAAGTTCGTTCTGGCTGTCACTAAAGAAAGTGGTTACGTCGAAGAAAGTTGGCCTGCAGCCAACATATCTACGACTAACGACAAGATATCCAGGACTTAGGTTAGGTTAGGTTGTTTTTAATCTTAGGCGAACAAGAGCACTTGTATCGCTTAGCAGGCAACACGTTGGCACGGTCGTCGCAATCCTGACTGGCCACTGTCTTTTCGGACGCCATGCTTTCAGACTGGGCGTCAATGTATGGGACTTCTGCCGCAGTTGCCAGAATCATAGGAGGAGGAATCTATCAGCCATCTTCTCTGCAACTGTCCGGCTCTATCTAGACGAAGATGGAGAACCCTAGGATCTCCTTTCTTCGACAACTTGAACGACCTCAGTTCAGCTAGAATCAAAGACTTGCTTGAGTTCATCCACTCTTCGAAATGGCTTGTATAGGCTTCTCGACTTGCAGTACGACAGACCTTTCAACTTGTGGTATCATAACGGGCCCATTCCGTGGCCTACGTGTGTCGGCAAGTCCCAGGCCAAGACAGCCACTTTAACCTAACCTAACCTAGGTTGTCCAGAATAATAAGGAGTGGTTGAAAAAAACAATTTACTTCGATGCAGGAGATGCATGTAACATAAGCGATGATCAGCCATCGACATAAAAGGCGGCAAAAGGAAGGCCGAAAAAGTCAATTCAGGACTGTGCGTCAATTACTAAAAAAAGAAGCTTATGGAGGCAACGGCAACAATAACTACCACCCAGCTGTCAGAAGCTTTGATCATAAAATAAAATAAGGATCATGAGAAAATGAAAGGCGTTATAATGGAAGCAGTTTTACCAGCAAGCCCGGGTCGTATTAAAAGTGCTACCATCAAATATAGTCATAAAAAAACGAAAGAAAAATTGACTTTTTATGTAAATTTTTCGAGTTCTGGTTCTAATTTTGAAAGCGAAATTTATTAATTGTTATCTTCAAAATTTGGCTCTTTCAACTTACTTCTTAAATTTCTTATTACTTTGCATCTTTTTTAATGAATTTTCATTAATTTTGCAACTAAAACTTATAATTGTTGCTCGCATTATTCTTATTTACAGTAAGCCGAACTTTGACAAAGTATTACGTAGCACCCTGTACCTCGATTGAGATTATTTTTTGGAACACAATAGTCTGATGAATTTCTAATCAACAGCAAAAATTTCCAATTATCTCTATTCGTTCAGAAGTTATTAATTTTGCAACCTGAAATGACAAATTGAGCCACTGTGCGCTGCAAGAAGGGACACCGAAGCCAAGCGGCACTGGTCAAAGCGCCAGCCGCCGTCACCAGTCACCGACAACGCCGCCACCAGCCACTGTCAGCCGGATTCAATGACCCCTTTTGATTAATATTTAATGTCTTGTTTTTCGATTTTTTTCGTTTTTGCTTTCGCCCGTTTTTGCCGCTTTGCCATTTGGCGCACTAAGCAGTTGGTCGTTTTGTTATTGTTGTTGTTGTAATGCATACATAGCTTGCAACACCTGTTGTTGGCAACAGTTGGCCATGTTGTCCATTCCAGTTGCTGTGGTGTTTTGTGCAGATTGTGTTTTTGTTTTTGTTTATTTGGGCGGAAATTTTAAAACAAAAACAGAAACAAAGAATCAAATTTAAAAAGGAATGAGTTGGCAGTAAAAATATATGCGAATAAGATAATTATTGACCCATTGCTGCCTATGGGGTATTTGAATGTCTGTTTAACAGGTCTTACAACGTCGATCAGGTGGAAGAACTGATCACATGGATTTGTTTAGTCTTTCTTTGTTAAACAAAGGATGGAGAATGAGGTAGTGAATGAAAGACTAAGAATGAAAGATGATGAAAGAAAATTGAAAGATGGAGAATGAAAGGTAGTGAATGAAAGACGGGGAATGAAAGATGAAGAATGAAAAATTAGAAATGAGGGATGAAGAATGAAAAGTTAAAAATGGAGAACGAAACATGAAGCATGAAAGATGAGGAATGAAAGATTAAGAATGCAAGGTGAAGAATAAAGCTGAGGAATGAAAGATGAGAAATTAAAGATGGAAAATGAAACATGAAGAATGAAAACTGAAGAATGAAAGAAGAAGAATGAAAGATGAAGAATGAAATATAAGGAATGAAAGATAAAGGATGAAAAATTAGGAATGAAAAACGAAAGATGAGGAATGAAAGATGAGGAATGAAAGATGAGAAATGAAAGATGGAAGATGGAAGAATGAAAGATGAGGAATGAAAAGTGAAAGGTTGAGAATGTAAGGTAGAGAATGAAAGACGGAGATAGAAAAATGAAAAATTTAATATGAGAAATGAAAGACAAAGAATGCAAGATGTAGAATGAAAGATGAGAAATGAAAGAAAAAGGATGCAAGATGAAGAATGGAAGATGAAGATGAAGATGAAGATGAAGAATAAAAGATAAAGAATGATAAAGATAAAGAAAAATATGAGGAATGAAGATGGATAAATTTTCTGTCTCAATGTCAAATACGGTTTCGATTATTAAACCTTTCAAATTTAAAGATAATACTTAATTAATACTTAATAAATATAAACAAATGTTTGATTCAAACAAGGAATATCAAAAATAAAGAATGTGTAGATAGTGAAAAAGTTTGGTTACGAAGCTCTTAATCATGAATACCACCAACAGTCTGTAAGTCATTGGCGTTGCTTCTCAAAATTGTTGTCATTTTTTGTCGAATTGCAACATTTCGTAAACGAACGCGCAATTAATACAACTGACATGTTGCAAGCTGCATGTTGCAACACACATTACGATAGCAGCAGAATTTGCAGTCGTTGTGGCTATCACTATGTTGTTGCTACACTCTTCTGCCCAACGAGTGACGGAATGCGAGAAATGAATGGCAAGAGCATTAAATGTAAATAAACAAATTTATTTATTACACACACACACACAAAATGTCTGCGTGTGTGTGAGTATTTGCTGCATCGGGCTTTGCCGACGACGGCATCCATAACTTTGCTCGTTTTTATTCGTTTATTTTCAATCAATGCCTTGACACGCTGCCAACAGCAGCAACGTTCTTAACAGTGCTTTACATGAATGTTGTGCTTGCAACATGGCCGCGGCCCAAACTTCCGATCTACTCTTTGGCCGCTCTTCAGCGCTCTACTCCAACGACGCCTCGCTCTTTGTGGCACTGCCTCGGCAAACCAACAGCTGTTCGTGTCATCTGCTTGCGTTTTTTGACAGTTTGGCGCTCTGCCAACTGTCTCTCTCCGTTGCTCTCAATTGCTCTCTTACGCTCGTTGTTGCCATTCTCCTGGCTGCTGGCTTATTTTGACATTTCCCTTTACTTGGCAGTTTTTTATTTTTGTTGCATTTACTGCGTTACACTGTGTGTCCCATAATAAATGATTACAATTCCACACTCGCGTATCTATGCGAGGCGTTGTGTGAGTGCAGCCAAGTCTATTCAGATTCGCAATCGCGCAACTGCGCCCCCACCATAATCCATAACCATGTCATATTTAATTGAATTCCACGCTTTATTGTGTCCTCCGCACGAAAGACCGAGCACGCGGCATGGGTGAATACCCTGTACGTCAACTTGCGATTCTCGCTTATGGCAGCACGAGATACATATTTATTTACATACATATATTGTAGTATGCACCGAGCACAATGAAGTTTTGCTTGAAGAGAACTTTTCATTAGTAAAATGTGCTAGAATATAGAAAATGTAATAATTTACTTTCAGAATAAATTAATATTTCGTGATGATGGAGAAATTCGATCTAAGTGACAGGGCCAACAACGAATCAAACACTAAGTTAGGTTAAACTGGTTGGCCGAACAGGTCACTTTTAAACACTGTTGGGTCCTTAGCGAAACCAGATGAAGTTAATGATCATTCCATCACTAAGTAAAGAACACTTTTTTAGGCGGACAATAACCAATCTTCGATCAAGCCCACTATTCTGAATCCCCTGTGCGTTGGCTCGTATTAAAAAAAGTCTAATTTGTTCAAAGTCACATCACTGAAAGCTGTGGATGTGTCCAAAACCAGATCCAGTTGTTTATTAAATACTTTAGTAACATCACACGATTTTGTAGACAAATTCAATTTAATTGACTACTTTGCATAACACCGTGCTACAGTATTTTCACACCGGAAAAAATCCATATGGGCGTGAAACTAGAGACCAAACATAGTAATACTGCGTACTCTGTTTTTAATTTCTACAACCGTTGTCCTTTGAAGGGGATAAAAAATAAAAACAAATACAAAAAATACTTAATTAACCGCAGCCAAAGTAATAACCCAAATAAATAACAAAACTCGACAAAAATTGGGTTCATCGCGTGCTCCTAAAAATAAAAATACTTTTTAGACTAATTTTCGGCTGCTGAACACGAAACTGAAAATCAAAAAATTTTCTTAAGAAGCGTTTTCGAAAAATCTTCGAAAAACACGTTTTTCCCCTCTTATTTCAGTTATGAGCACATATCTCGTAAACCAACCATCCGACTAACACTTGTGGCCCGTAGTTCAGAAGGTAATTAACACATTAAAAGCGGGCCGGGTAAAATTACCCGTTGTGAAAACTGCTGCTTATAAGCGGGGCGGGTATTTTTACCGGATTGGTTTTCATATAAAACTGAAAGTATTATTTCATATAATTATTTATATATATATATATACTTTTGCAAATATTATTTATTTTGGATCGCGCAATTTTTGCTTGTTTTGCAAGTAATGCCCGCTACGCAGCATAGTTTCATATACTAGGCTACCCGCTTAAAATGTGTTAACTAGCCTTTCCAACGATTTATGTATGGTCCAAACCGATGAGATTTGGGGAACTTACTGACGATGAAGGTTGAAAAAAATTGAATTTTTTGACCTTTTTCAAAAATTATACATTTTCTAATGGTTTTTTTTTATAGATAAAATAAATGAGCTCCTCCGGTTTTAAGATCTAAGATGAAAGATATATTATTTTAGCAAATATTAAGCCTAACATCAATAGAATTGAAGGAAAAATTACAAAGTTATAATGCACGGAGTGAAAACACAATTTTTTCATTTATTACACCGTGCGAAAAAATTTATTTTTTTTTTCGAGACCCATCCAAATGTTGATATAGACGTGAAACTACACCTTTTCAAGTTCGATTTCAGAAAGCGTAAATTCAATTTCAGAAAGCGTAAATTCAATTTCAGAAAGCGTAAATTCAATTTCAGAAAGCGTAAATTCAATTTCAGAAACACAAATTCAATTTCAGAAAGCGTAAATTCAATTTCAGAAACATAAATTCAATTTCAGAAAGCGTAAATTCAATTTCAGAGCAAATGTTGAATTTATTTTATATTTTAATTTACGCTTTCTGAAATTGAATTTACGCTTTCTGAAATTGAATTTATGTTTCTGAAATTGAATTTAAGCTTTCCGAAATTGAATTTACGCTTTCTGAAATTGAATTTACGCTTTCCGAAATTGAATTTACGCTCTCTGAAATTGAATTTATGTTTCTGAAATTGAATTTACGCTTTCTGAAATTGAATTTACGCTTTCTGAAATTGAATTTACGCTTTCTGAAATTGAATTTATGTTTCTGAAATTGAATTTACGCTTTCTGAAATTGAATTTACGCTTTCTGAAATTGAATTTACGCTTTCTGAAATTGAATTTACGCTTTCTGAAATCGAACTTGAAAAGGTGTAGAGGTCATTTATAATATCCGGGCATAGTCAGCTTTTCATTTTCTGACCCAAAAACCTTCTTAAAGGACTTTAAAATTTTAAGTATATAGACATTTAAAATATTTTCTTAAATATTTGCGATTGTGCAATGATGAAGATATGGGTATCAAATGAAAGAGGAAAATTGGCTCCTTTTTACTAAATTTTCTATTTTGAACTTGTGTGTTAGTCGGATGGTTGGTTTATGTGTTAGTCGGATGGTTGATTTACGAAATATGTGCTCATAATTGAAATAAGAGGGGAAAACGTGTTTTTCGAAGTTTTTTCGAAAACGCTTCTTAAGATTTTTTTTTTTATTTTCAGTTTCGTGTTCAGCAGGAGAAGATTAGTCTAAAAAATACTTTTGTTTTTAGGAGCACGCGATGAACCCAATTTTTGTCGAGTAGTGTTATTTATTTGGATTATTACTTTGGCTGCGGTTAATTAAAGTTCGCTCGCTGTGAGGCAATTAAAATTCCATTCCACTAAGGTCAGGGTCACGACTTGCTACCACCTCAACTAATGGCAATTCAAATGAAATTAAATTTTCCTGCTGGTTTGCTTCACTGCCGCTCTGGCCATAACAGATTTGTTTAATCGATTCAGAGCAATTTGGCCATATTTTGGCGGCAGTGTGCCACAAACTGTAGACGGCGGTACAAATGGGTAGTCACACCAATTGACAACGATTTGTGGGCTCAGCATATGACAGTCGTTTTTAAGGTACAAAAAAAATTTAATGTGAAATGAAGATGTAGTTAAAAATAGTGTAAAACTCCAATATTCCATAGATTGCTTTAGGGAGAGAAAGTGTTTATTTATAAATGCAATTATCTTGAGTTACAGTTAGCCCATTGCAAAGTATTCCATGTCAAATCAAAAGTAATTTAATCTTCTCTCAACCAACTATACAACAACATTCAATTATATAGTCAGTAGTGGCACGTTTTAGAGATTTCTCCACAATTTTCATAAAATAATTCATTTACTCCCTCTTGACATTAGTTTGAGCAACATTTTCCATTGTCAAAAACTCCAATTGTAGCGCACATCGCAGATTCCACCGCCATCGCCGCATTGGGCCAGTTTCGTCTCTTTCACAGATAGCTACATAAATGCTTCAAATATTTTCGCCTCCATGGCATAAATAAAAGAAGCCGGAATTTATATTCGCTTGTACATGTGTGCGTGTGTGTGTGTAGTAAGTAAAGCAAAAAAATTAGAATTCACGTAGCAAAGCGAGTAAATTTAATTTGCATAAAAATAGAAATAAACGAGTTCTGGCGTCTGTCGCTATTATGCGTGTGCAGCTGCCTGGTGAATAAAAAACAACAACGGCCGCAGCGTTTAGCTGCCGTTGCTTTTGGCGGAAGCTTCGAACATATGGAAAGTGTAATTGTTGTGCTGTGCGACGACACAAATGCTGAAAACCGCTTGATTGCGCAGCGCAGCGGGGTCCGAGCGTAGCGTGTGGTACGGTTTTGGCATTATATATGCTGTTATTTGAACCATAAACATGAATATTTAGATATAAATTAATATTATAAAGCTTAATCGGTTCAGGAACTCGACATTAGTAGCGGCCTTCGCAGCCAACTGTTGAGAAACGCCAACGATTATGGCGTCAGCCGTGCAGATCACTTCGACAATTTAAAGAGCTGCCTCTGCTTGATTGTTTGGTTAAGCTTTTAATTAGTGTTATCAGCTTTGATTGCTTTAAGCGCAAACGGCGTTATCGCCTAAAAGCACGCAAGTGTTGAGGCCAAACTCGCGCCGCATAATCTTTCACATTCTCGTCCGTCTTGGCTGCTCGTCTGCACTCGACACAGCTAAAATTTATAGCCTGAAATCATGCTCATTTCACCCATCGATTTGCTACACTCTCATTAGCGCCAACTTTGAAATGGAAACACGCACACGCACACACACACACGCCCACTACGGCCGACAGCCACCCTGTCGGACCTGAGACAACCAGTTCCCAAAATTCATTGGTCTTTCAACTGGTTTTTTGTAGTCAATTGGGCAACTAGTTGTCAAAGTGACTGTCAGCGGATGCAGAAGTGGGTGAGTTCGCGTCTAATCGTTCACGTTCTGCGTGAGCGTTCATAGGCGAGAAGAAACGAAAGACGGAACAGAGGTGAAATAATCAACATTATTCTGTTACGGCTGATCTTGCGATGCTTTTGTTACAACAACAACGTAGAAATGTTTCTTTCTTTCTTTTCTATGACTCGAAGTTCGCTCGATTTGCACGTTTTGTCTTGAATGATTTCAGTTAGAATTTTGCGTGGTTGCGTGAAGCAACGAATTGCAGCAGCAGTCGAATGGTATGTATTAATAAATTTATGTAATTATGTTTATGTAATTATTTATTAATTTATTTATTTTTTTATTAATTGCAGGCGAAGTCAAGATGTTGAACTGCGTCAGACCCCTAACAGTTTCGAAGTGTGTCAACGAGTCGAGGTTCATCTTTGAATGCACCAACAATTTTTTGATTCCCCATGATTTTTTGTTATTATTTTTAAATATTTATAAAATAAAATAATTATTTTAAAAATTTATTGCTTTATTTTCCACATAAAATTCAACTGGTTAGAGAACTAGCCCCGAATAAACTAGTTCGCAAACTAATCGCTTTCAACTGGTTTGACAACTGGTTACTTCGGACTAACCTTGGACTAGTTGCAAATGGATGCAGACGGGGACAATTGACCCTCGCATAGGACACCGCCATGTTAAAAGGGTGAGTTTGCTCCAAGGAAACGAGTCGATTCTGAGGTCATATGTGACTGTCAAGCGACCAGTTAAAAAACTAGACTTGGACCAGTCCGATTTCCCACAGGGCAGTGGTTGCATATTTCTAGTTGCCGTCGCTGTGTTGTGGTGTTTATGTCATTGTCGCTGCTTGAACTTTGCACTTTATTTTCTCCATAGACGACAGCCAACAACGACAAACCAACCAACTGTGAAGCGTGGCAGCAACGAACACACACACACACACACACATTGCAGCAGTGCCACATGTGTGCGCTCGAAGGAATGCTGCCAAGTCGGTGGACGGGGCTGGCGCACTTCAAAATCAAAACAAACAACTGCAACTTGGCAGCAACAACGGCGCCCCATCGCTGCTGTCAACGCTGGCATTTTACGTAGGCAGCATGAGTGGCCATGTCGCACCCACCCGCAGCATGGCCACTTCCGTCCCGTTCTCAATCGCTTTGGCGCTGTCGGTGCGCTTCCGTCGGTGACCGCTTCCGCCTGCATTGCGTTGCACTGCGCCACCGAGAGACTTTTTCGCCACTTTGCTAATTTTACAAGTGCCATCTTTTGCCTTTTCTTCTTCTTCTTCTTCTTGCACGTCGTCTTGTTCGTGCCACACGTGACACGGCACCGCTGCTGCCCACCATCAGTGGCCTATCGAAGCGCTGGGCGTGTGTGTCTTGTGTTGGCTTGTCGACTGTGTCGGCTGCGTCTCTTGACTTTTGCCGACCGGGTCTCAGCGCGTATTCTTGTTGTTGTTAGTATTCCATGGCAACGTTGTTGTGAGTGTTATTACTCACTGTTGTCGTCGTCGTTATTGTTGTTGTTGTTATTATGTACTTTGCTCCTTTTATTGTTTTTGCTGATTTTGCAGCAATGTAGTGGTTGTTGTTGTTGCTGTTGTTCTATAATATAACTAATATCAGGTATTTTTGTTGTTGGCATTGCTGTTGATTTTTCAGTTGTTATTCATCTAAACTGTTTCATTGATATAGTAAAATGGTAGGTCCATTTTTCTGGTTACAGTTTAATATTGTATTTGTCAAGTTTAATTTCATTCATCATTTCATACCTCATTCATTTTCCATTTGACATATTTTACCTTTCGCACTCCATTGTTTTATTTGCTGGTTCCTAGTTTTCTATATCTTCTTCTTCTTCAAAATGTATCATTTCAACTTCGATTCCTCGCCACAACCTCTTACCTCTCACCTCGCGTAACTGTATATATTTGGCTGCAGCCAACACTGCAACATCAACATCAAAATCAACAGCAACTTTGTAATGATTTTATCTATTTTTCAGTTGCATTTCTGTGTTTCGTTTTTGCCTCACTTTTGCAAACTTACTTGCAAAACTTTTGTATTTAGCTGCATGCGACTGTTGTTTTTGCTGCACGCGGCTGTCGGTACCTGCCACCTTCGGCCCTTTGCCGCACTTTATGGCAGTGCTGAGCGCAACATTTCTTATTGCAGTAAACTTGCTTGTAAGTTGTCTCAAGCATTTCCAGCCAAATGCTCAAAGTCAGCATGGAAAAACTACACAAAAAAAAATTAAAACCACTACAGAGCACGTAAGGTGTCAGTTACAGCAAAATTGAAAAATTTCGTTACCGCAAATAAATAAATAAAATATTTGAAAGTTCCTTACTCATAAGGAACAACATGTGTCTGAATGTGTCTGTAATGTTTGTGTGTTTTGTTTTTGTACATACTCAAAGTGTTTTTTAAAAATAGACAATGAAAGAAACTGTCGAGAAAGGAGTGTAAAAGTAATTTAATTTAAGAATGTTGCTAGTAAACACTTTTAAATTACAAGATGTAGACTATTTATTTTGTAAATAATTTATGATACTTGCGTCTTTGTTAATAGTTAGATAAATAGATGCGTTAATTTTGATTGAATTGAATTTTACTACTTTTTACACATTTATACATAAAAATGACAGCATTTGTCCCAGAATTTTGTTGTTTGATTTTTGTTTTAATCAATATTTTCTTATAAAACATATATTTTTCTTTCAATCGATTAATGTGATTTATTATCTTATCTAATATCAAATATTTGTGTGTTATGGTTGATCTTCCAGTATTAAATTTACTCAGCCTGAGAGTTAAATTACCTACAAAAATCGTTCCTTCTATTCTCAGCATTTAAAACGAATTAAAGCCATTCAATGGGATAGTGTAAAATTTTCCTACTAAAATATTACTACAACCATCAGCCAACCACTAAAGTCGAAGAAAATCTGTATGAAAAAAGCCAAATAACCGTCAAAATGCCACAACATTGGCGTGACCCTTAAAGAATAGAACATATAACAACACCAATAAAACAAACATGTTGCCAACTAACTACATATCGCACACGCACTACAAAAGTGACACAACTCAAACTTTTTCATTTTCGAGTTTATGTGTTAATACTGTGTACAATGCATAAATCTACCAATCAGCAAAAGCTCAGTATATTTTGTTGTTGTTAACTGTTGCAAAAAAACAGTTAGGTCTCTCTTCATGTCAGAAGTTTGATGCTATTTGATCGCTGCAGCTCAATGCAAAAGAGTCCTAGCTCAAATTGCGTCACTTTTGACGAAATAAATTTTTGTTAAAGTTAACTTTAAGCAAAATTCTGACAATTTTCGTATACATTTTTAACAACACCTTTTCAAGTTCGATTTCAGAAAGCGTAAATTCAATTTCAGAAAGCGTAAATTCAATTTCAGAAAGCGTAAATTCAATTTCAGAAACATAAATTCAATTTCAGAAACACAAATTCAATTTCAGAAAGCGTACATTCAATTTCGGAAAACGTAAATTCAATTTCAGAAACACAAATTCAATTTCAGAAAGCGTAAATTCAATTTCAGAAACATAAATTCAATTTCAGAAAGCGTAAATTCAATTTCAGAAACATAAATTCAATTTCAGAAAGCGTAAATTCAATTTCGGAAAGCGTAAATTCAATTTCAGAAACACAAATTCAATTTCAGAAAGCGTACATTCAATTTCGGAAAACGTAAATTCAACTTCAGAAACTACCTTTAATGTATAAAAAATGTTTTTGGAAAAGTGCACTTTGCCAAATTTTTTAACTACGTACGAAAGCCATGTGTACACTCGGAGGCCATAATGGCCTATTGTGAATCCCTTCTTATGGTGTTCTGGAGCTAACCAATAGTCTCAATCAAGGGGAAACCAGTTCGACCTCTTAATGAAGGAGAGCAGATTCGAGATTTCGACCTTCGCCGTGCAAGCCAGATCGGCCAGGAACCTTGACCACAAGGTGGGGAGACGGCGTTCCTGCAGAGCCGGGCAGTGACACAGGAAGTGTTGTATCGTTTCTACTTCTTCTTCATCTCCACAGCTACGGCAGACATCACCCGACGAGAGGCGCCATTTGGTAAGCATAGATCCAATAGCGCAGTGTCCGGTGATGACTCCAACGAGCTGTCGAATGGAGGTACGACTCAAGGACAGTACGAATCGTGTTTTCGTCAAGGAGAGGGAGGGCCACAGTCGGTCCTGGTACGCCATGATGACTCAATTTCCGTTTTGGTCAACCTGTCAATATACATGTACAGATATCGGAGGAAACACAGAGGTATCCAAACAAATCAAATCTGTGTAAATGCAACCAAAATAAATTCAACATTTGCTCTGAAATTGAATCTACGCTTTTTGAAATTGAATTTATGTTTCTGAAATTGAATTTACGTTTTCTGAAATTGAATTTACGCTTTCCGAAATTGAATTTACGCTTTCTGAAATTGAATTTACGCTTTCTGAAATCGAACTTGAAAAGGTGGAGTAGGGCTCTGCGGCTTTGCACGCAAGCTTGAAGTCAATGGGCCAAATAAATCAAGTTTCTTCATACTACACTCTATGGGCCATGCCACGCCTCTTTTATGTAATGCCCAATACATTCCTCCGGTCGAAGGGGGTGAACCGGTTTCATTTATATGCGACTTTCAGTTCCAAAGATACGCGGAAAATTTCAGTCGCAAAAAATATACCGCGTCCCTTGTCAACGCCCATACAATTTTGCCAGTAGTGACTCATCTATGGGACGATGGTATACAAAACTTCAAAGCTTTCCAACTTATTTTTCCGAAGATATTCTACATTAAAAATGTGGGTTCTATGGGCGGTGATATGCCCCTCGTCCAATACCCACCCTACTCTACCTGTCGAAGGGTACGTCGAAATCGTAAGTACACCCATACCTCGCTTTGCGTCGTTTCGTTTTGCGTTTTTTCGAAGTTGCGTCACTGTTGAATTAGTACTAATTTTCACTGTGCGTCGTTAGATTTTCGAAGTTGCGTTGTTTAGGGTTCGAGTCTTTAATTTTTTTTTTAATTTCCTTTTTTTCTAAAAAAATAGCACGACTTTTGTTTCTAATTGTGCCAGGCCATCAAAACTCGGGGATTCCCTGTTTAACTTTTGTGAAAAAAAAGCCGACTTACGACAAACACCACTATGGACTCATCAGACAGTGATACATTTTTATTTTGTTTTTATCAATTAATTGAATATTTTATTTTGTTTTAATTGAATTTGTTTTTTTTTGTTTTTTGTACCTATGTAATAAAATTTTATATTATTTTTGTGTTTTAAATGTTTACTTTGTTCAATTTTCTTTTTAAAAAGTAGTATTTTCGTAACCCTGGAGCCTATCTTCGATGTTTACATGGTTTGCTATAGAATATCATGATTCACTTTGCGTCGTTTCAGTTTGCGTCGTGTTTTTTTGGAACGTAACCACGACGCAAAGTGAGGTAGGGGTGTATGTGCCAAATATCTTTGATGTGTGATTTGTAGTTCCAAAGTTATTCAAAGCATTTGATTTGCTTAAAAAGTGCCACGCCGCTTGTCCAACTCTCACAAAGTTTTACCAGTGAAACGGCACATCTAAACGTTGGCCCCGCACCAAATTTTAATGCTGCCCGATTTCTCATTCCGAAGATATTCCATATTGAAAATTTAAGTTGTATGGGCGGTGCCACGCCTCTTGTCAAAAATCCACCTCATTCCCTATCGAATCGCTAAATCTTTTGACACCCATATTGCTGTGACAAATATATCATGGCTGATTTGTTATTATAGTGATCCTGGGAAAAAGGCATATCAGGTGGGCGTGGTGAATCTTATATATCTTATGTTAACATCAATGAAACACGGAATCATTTGATATTAATACTGATTTACAGACATGTACCGTAGCTTCGATTTGTAAATTTAGTGGGCACGGAAAGTGGGTGTGGCCGATTATATTATAGCCAATGTTTGCCGCAATGACACGCTGAATCGTTTGATACCCATATTGCCTTACAAAAGCATACCATAGATGAGTTTTGTTACCATAGTGGGCGTAAGAAGGGGCGTGGCCATTCTCATATAGCCTATATACCATTCCCCCAGATAAGAAAATGTTTGGTGTTTATTTTATCTAAATCGGTTCAGTGGTTTTTGCCTGATTGTGGCTCAAAAAACGTCACACTTGTTTTTATATAATAAGTATAGATAAACGTTCTAAACCACTGGTAATTTTATAAGTGTGGGGGCTTACATAGGGGCGTGGCCAATCCCATAAAGCCATGCTTGCTATGACAATACCCATATTGCTGTGACAAATATACTATGGCTGATTTGTTATTATAGTGGGCGTGGCGAAAAGGCATATCTGATGGGCGTGGTCAATATTATATATCCTATGTTAACATCAATGAAACACAGAATCATTTGATATTAATACTGATTTACCGACATGTACCGTAGCTTCGTTTTGTTAGTTTAGTGGGTGCGGAAAGTGGGCGTGGCCGATTATGTTATAGCCTATGTTTGCGGCAATGATACGCTGAATCTTTTGATACCCATATTGCTATGACAAATGTACCATGGCTGATTTGTTATTATAGGGCGTGGCTAAAAGGCATATCAGGTGGTCAATCTTAAACATCCTATGTTAACATCAATGAAACACGGAATCACTTGATATTAATACTGATTCACCGACATGTACCGTAGCTTCGTTTTGTTAGTTTAGTAGGCGCGGAAAGTGGGCGTGGCCGCTATGTTATAGCCTATGTTTGCCGCAATGGCACGCTGAATCGTTTGATACCCATATTTCCTTACAAAAGCATACCATAGATGAGGTTTGTTACCATAGTGGGCGTAAGAAGGGGGCGTGGTCATTCTCATATAGCCTATGTACCATTCCCCCAGATAAGAAAATGTTTGGTGCTTATTTCATCTAAATCGGTTCAGTGGCTTTTGCCTGATTGTGGCTCAAAAAACGTCACACTTGCTTTTATATAATAGTAAGGGAGAGGGCTGGGGTGTGAACCGGGTTTTGTTTTTTGGCTCTAACTTTTCACAGAATAAAGATATCGAAAAAGCGAAGATACCGTTGGAAAGGTGAATATATAACGCAACTTTGTTATGAAGACAGATTACCGTTTTGATTGAAATTTAACTCTCTACGTCCAATTTTCTGAGAACGTGATTTTTCGCTTTTTTAAAAAAGGGGCTGGGTTGTGAACCATCTGGAAAATCCCTATTAAAGTCGGAAAATACGAAGAAAACACCCATAATTTTTAAGTACATTGAGAATTTATTTAATCAGGAAGCCTCAAGAGGTGAAAAAAAGTTATAATGACGCCTCTTAGGCCAAAAAATCGCAATGAATGAAACTGCTCAATTTTTTAAATTTTCATCCTAATCTGTGTCGGAATGTTTGCATGTGAAATACGAACGTGTTCTCGTATTGGCTCACTTCAAGTGAACACAACGAAATCGAGTGAAATTATATAAAATGACTTTATTTTTATATATCCGTCCATATTTGACAGTGTTAGAACAAATGTAGTACGAAAAACAGGTGGTTCATAACCCAGCCACCTCAGTGGTTCACAGCCCAACCACGATGCCATTTTGGAAACTTTAAAATAAACGACACTTCCAATCATAATTCGACATAAACAAATATTGCATCGTAAAATAGAATCAAAACACTAAATAAACATGTATTACACAGACTTTTTGCAATAAGCTCAGTCTCGTGGATAGCACTTTAAAAAAAGCAAAAAAGTTTTCGCAGTCGATTTTCAAACACGATGTCTGTAGCTGCCACAAGCAATACGTGTTTGTACTTCGGTGTAACCACAAAAGCAGAGTCATATCATAAGACAAAATTGACAGTTGAAAGATTGGCGATATGTCAATTAGGGAAAGAAAAAACGGCAATGGTTCACACCCCAGCCTGGTTCACAACCCAGCCCTCTCCCTTACTAGCTGGGCCCCGCGGCTTCGCACGCAAGCTCTCTTCTTTCAGCCGATACATATTTTGAACGCATGGTTGAACCCATTTTGATTTAAATAAAAACATATGTCTATTATCTTTGATGCCAAGTGGTTCTAAAAATTGTGAAGTCAAAAGGCCCTTTAAATCATGAGTTTTCACGTTTACTCTAAACAAAATCTTAACCCTTACAGACAAACCTAAATTGGAGCGTTGGAGCGTTTCCTGACGCAACGCTCTCGCTCAGTGCGGCATACCGAAATTGAAGCGTTGCGTTGGGATTGTCAAAATCATGAAATGAAAACAAATGTCAAAAAATATCTGTTTAGTTGCCAAGAAGCCAACAAACTATTATTATTTTGCAAAACTTTGATTTTATTTGAATAAATTCCTCACAATTTAAATCAAATCAAATATAAATCACAGGCGTTTTTATTTGTCGCAGCCAACTTCAGCCACTAACGCCTTGTCAAAATTGGAAATTCGAATAGCTCAGCGTCAGAGCGTTTCAATTGCGGTTTGCCCCATACAATTTGTATGGGCATGAAGCAATTTTGACAGTTGCTTGCCGCTAACACTCCAATTTAGGTTTGACTGTTAGTTTACCACGGTAGATTTCGATTTTCAAAAATATTAAAAAAACATTGTAATTATTTCCCGATTTAAATGCTTTTCGTCCAAATTTGAAGTCAAAAGGACCAATAAATCGTGTTTCCATGCAAACTGTTAACCCATTGTTGACCCCGTTACATTTTGATTTTCAAAAAAGTGAAAAACACGTGTCAAATTATTTCTCACTCAGAGTACTTTCACAAAGTTTGAAGTCAGTGGGCCCGTTAATTCATTTTTTTTACAGTTTCGCCATACAAACTTTTAACCGGTCGTTGACCCCGTCCGATTTTAATATTTGGAAAAAATGAAAAACACGTATCGAGTTATTTTACATTTAAAGTACTTTCACCAAGTTTGAAGTTAAAAGGCCAAAAAAATTGTTTCTTCATACATACTTTTAACCCGTCGTTGATCCAGTTAGATTTCGATTTTGAAAATAATGAGAAACGCGTGTATAATTTTTTTATTTCAAGTATTTTTATAATTTTTGAAGTCAATAGGCCTATCGGTTCATGTTTTTTTCGAGTCTACCCTTAAACAAATCTTAACCCATTATTGGTCCAGTTAAATTTTGATTTTCGAAAAATTATAAAATACGTATCGAATTATTTTTTGTTTAGAGTATTTTCAGGAAGTTCAAAATCAATATGTCTCTTAAAACACTTTTCTTCATACAACACCTTAACAGATGTTTTGCCCCTTTACACCCCGAATTTCAAAAAATCCCGTCTTAGCGGAGGTTCATTTTTCAAGATGTATCTACAGTTCAAATTTCATGTTCGTAGCTTCAGCAGTTTGGGCTGAGCGATGATGAATCAATCAATCAATCAATCAGTCAGTCAATTAGGGCAAACAATCTATGTATATAAAAATGGATGCGGTACCACACCCTCTTGTCCAGTGCTCACAACTTTCTTCTAGTCGAATTGTGCTACTAAGTGGAAAGTTCGTACCAAGTTTCACTGATGTGTGTGTGTGTACTGCATAACTGTCTGAGCATAAAAAATGTGCCACGCCCTTTGACCAACGCCCCATTCCCTCTATTGAAAGATATGATTAAGTGGTAGGTTCATACCAAGTTTCATGTACGACTTACAGTTCTGCTGCATAAAAAATTTGCCACGCCCCTTGTTCAACGCCCATAAAATATTATCGGTAGAATGACACTTCTATGGGACGATGGCATATTCAATTTCAATACTGTGCGGCTTACAATTCCGGAGCTATTCCATATAAAAGATTAGAGTTGTATGGACGGAGCCACGCCCTCGTGTTAAATACCCGCTTCATTCCTCTGCCGAAAGATATGACTAACAGCCCTATTCTGGCACTACCATAACAATTGTTACCCCCCGTAACAATTGAATTGAATTTGATTGTTTTCGTATTCTGGAAAAATGGTGACAAGAAGAAAGTTCAAACAATTCACCACTCGAGGTGAAAGCTTTTTTTCCATCAAAACAGCTGTTTTTTGTATTTTTTCTGTCAAACTGTAAAAAAATAAACAAACAAAAAAAGGCAAATGCAGAAAATCTGGCGAAGCAAGTCTTTTTTTTGGAGTTTCTTCACAATGTATGTATATATTCTTTTAGTTTCTAGAGTTCCTAAGTTTAAGCGCACGACACGTCGCGACGCAGGAGCAGCTGAAGCATTTTTTTTTTCAGTTTCTCAAGTCGCATTTGAATACGAAATTTGAATTTTATAATTTTTGTATGCTTGTCACCTGCTCCTACGGAGGTAACAAATTTCGAAACAATTGTCACCTTTTGAGCTTTTGAATTTGCTCCAGAATACCAAAAAGTGACAATTGTTACCAAGTATTCAATTGTTACCGAGGTGACTATTGTTTCGGTTGCCAGAATAGGGCTGTTAATGGTAAATTCGAACTAAGTTTCATTCATGTGCGACTAACAGTTCCAAAATTATGCGGATAGTTTGGGTCAAACAAATGTGCCACGCCCCTTGTCCAACGTCCATAAAATTTTAACAGTGGAATAACACATCTATGAGGTGACACTTCACTAACTTTCAATGCTGTGCGACTTACAATTCCGAAGCTATTCCATTTAAAAGAAATGAATTGTATGGGCGGTGCCACACCCCTTTGTTCAATACCCACCTTATTCCCTCTGCAGAAAGATAACCGGTAGGTTCATACCAAGTTTCATTGATGTACGACTTACAGTTCTGCTGCATAAAAAATGTGCCACGCCCCTTGTTCAATGCCCATAAAATTTTAACAGTAGAATGACACATCTATGAAATGACGGTACACCAAATTTCAATATTGTGCGACTTACAATTCCGAAGCTATTCCATTTAAAAGATTTGAGTGGTATGGGCGGTGCCACACCCCTTTGTTCAATACCCACCTTATTCCCTCTGCCAAAAGATATGATTAACTGGTAGGTTCATACCAAGTTTCATTGATGTATGACTTACAGTTCTGCTGCATAAAAAATTTGGCACGTCCCTTGTTCAACGCCCATAAAATTTTAACAGTAGAATAACACATCTATGAGGAGACGGTTCACTAAATTTCAATGCTGTGCGACTTACAATTTCGAAGCTATTCCACTTAAAAGATTTGAGTTGTATGGGCGGTGCCACACCCCCTTGTCCAATACCCACCCCATTCCGTCGGTCGAAGGACATGATTAAATAGTAAGTGTGAACTAAATTTAATTGATGTGTGACTTATCGTTCCAAAGTTATTGTCTAAAATTGTATTCTGGTGGCGCCACGCCCCGTTTTCCCGACTTTTCTTTTTTTATAAACCTTCACGTAACAATTTCGAACAAACCTGCCGAAGGAAGTATCCAAGTTGGTCCAGCCGTTTTCGAGTCATAAGCAGTCGAACGGACCACGTTTCATTTTTATATATAGGGTGTTTTTTTTAGAGGTTTGTTTTTCGAATAGAGATAAAACTGGCATTTTGTGGTCAAATCTGGCAACTCTAATGTCATTTATGTTCAGTTTGGTTTGCCATTTCATCATGAACAGGTTCACAAAAGAACAATGCTTGCAAATCGTGCAAATTTATTTCGAAAATAATGGTTCAGTTCGCGAAGTTTACCGCAAGCTCCGTCCATTTTATGGTCCATCAAAACAAATAAATCCGGTTAACCATGGGTCGTTTTCGCACTACGTTTACTCTATGTGATAATACGCATCCGCAGAGACGTCGAACAGTGCGCACCGAAGAAACAATTGCCGCTGTAGAGCAAAATGTTGAAGAGGACCCGAATGAATCGATTCGCCACCGTGCACAGCAATTGGAGCTTTGTCCATCAACTGAAAATTGGACCTGTAGAATTGGCTTTATTCGAGCCAGCCGCGGCGGCCACATGCCCGAAATCATATTTAAACATTAATGGCATAAAATTATCCTTCCAATAAAGCCAAATTGATGGACATTAAAACGATTTTCTTGTGTTTTATTTCAATTCGAAGTTCTATACCTCTAAAAAAAACACCCTATATATAGATAGATAGATATAGATTATTAAAATTAATTATGAATATTCAAAATTTTTCTTTCAACTTTTTAAATGTCATTTATAATTATTAAATTCAGAAAAAGTGGCATAACTTGAAATAATTCGGTAATTATTGAATTAAAATATCATCAAAACAGTCACAACTCAAAATTTTGGATTTTCTAGTGTAAAATTTTAAAAAATTCTTGCAACTTATCATAAAGCATAATCTGTAAGGATTTTCGATTGAACGGTCTATACGTTCTTTACAAAAAATTTTTATTTAGCTCAAAAACAGTTTTTTGCGTTTCCTGAAAAATCAAAAATTTTGAGTTGTGTCACTTTTGTTGTGCGTGTGCGATATGTATGTACTTAAAAGCCTACTGGAGGAAAAACAGCAACAGCAGCAATGGCAACGACAACAGACACCGACAACGAGCAGCGACACTCTCAGCCTTTGAATGCAACGCCAGTGCTGTACATTTAATTAATTATTAATGCAAGTAGTCGGTACGTGCTGCAGCAACACCAGCAACAACCACACGGCCAACACTCTAAACAATGATAGCCGCAACACAACAACAACAACAACAATAACAAGCCAACCCAACCCAATGCGCACCAAACCAGAGCCAAGAACGGCCATTCACGAATTACAAGTTACGACTGACAACAATTTACAGCTTACGACCAAACGGTGTGGCATTCCGGCGTCTGGCCCCGCAAAAAAAGACGTAAAGCCAGACTGCGCCTTTAACGGCCGGTCGGCGCTTGCCGAATTCATTCATTGGATCCATTCAGTCGTCATCGTCGTCGTCGTCGTGGTTGCCGCTGCACGCTTTAAAGGTGTTCACTTTTATAGCGAATCATTTTTGCATAATTGATTAAATGGTCGCCTATAACGGTGAATTGGTTAGGTTAACGAAGTGCGGCGGGTGAGAGATGGCAAAGATTTGTGTGCGAGGCGAATGGGCGAAGTATTTATGCAGCGGCACGCGGACAGGACGCAAAGGTAGACGAAGCATTTCAACAGAACGAAACAGATTAAAATGCTAATAATTGGGCGCATGAAATATGCAAAACCTCGACTAGATGCCAGAGTATTCGAATTGATATTCGGATGGGAAAATTCGGTGAAACATTTGGTGAAACATGCCAAATGCCACTAAAGCAATATTACATTCCATTATTAGGATTCCTTTAGCCATTTTCAAAACGAGTGTCGGCTGTCTAGTTTGCGTTTTGCTCAGCAAATATTTGTGTTGGCGCTAAAGTTGACGTCTCATGCAAACGCTGCAATATTTTGCAACATTTTGGGAAAGAAAGAGTAACAATTCGTAGCACACACACACACACAAATAACTCGTATGCAAGTGCAGGCTACAACCAAAGCCCCACTCACCAACACACAATATACATATATTTAAATGACATCCTGTCGAGACTATATTTAAATTTATGCCATGACAAAAGCATTTGCCAACCAAACTGGACACGCAAAAAAACGCCAAACACCCAAACGAAAGAACAGACGAACGAACAAAACATGTCAAGAGCGTTTACTATGGCTTTTTTTGCTCGTTTGCTGTTGCGCTGTTTCGCTCTGTTTCAGCTAGTTTATTGCCTGCCATATGCAATTGCAATGTATTTGCACAGCAATAACAACAACAACAACAATCACAGCAACCATACAAACATGTGGGTGAATTGGTTTGTTTGTTTGCGCAAACTGGTCGTCGCTGCAGCGATTATGCCAGAGTCGGCCAGAACCGAGTAAAAATAATGGCAACAGCAGTGAAAACAGCTACAATGCTACAACGTTGACGCTGATAAACAGCAGCCAGACGCACACGAAACTGATGGCAAAAGGCAATAACAAAAATCGAAAGGCGCCAATTTCCACTGTGGGTGGTCGGCGTTGATAAGCCTGAGGCGTGTTAGGCGCTAAACAGTAATCGAAGTCGCGACAGACATTTCAATGCGATTGAAACTGAAATAGGTCGGGTTAGCCTTAAGGGGGGCACTTCATGAAATGGTTTCAAAAAATCGATTTTCGATTTTTGTTTTTTTGCTTTAATCGAAAGATATAAGTAAAAAACAAGAACATTATTGCAAAGTTTCAAAGTCGAACTCTGAAAACTTTCGGAGACACAATTCTTTTCATCGACGCGCGCTCAGCCACACCATGTGTTCCGAATAACTTTGGAACGCGTTTCCTCATAAACACGTTTTTGTAGTCCGTCCACATGATAAAAAAACTACTGAACCGATCTACACGAATATAATCTCGTTTTGTAGGATATTGAACAGAGAAGTGCATGAACTGTTTTTTAATAAAGAAAAGTAAGAAAAAACGAACTTTTTTGTAGTTTATAAGGCTTTGTTGCTAAATTTTGAAAATTGTTATAGTTTTTGAGGTTCACGCACTTGCGACAAGCCTGCTGATTAATTTGATATATAATTTGTAAGTTGCAGACTTTAACTTCGGACGGCATCGTGTGGACGGGAAGACGTATTTTTTTAAACCAAGCCTCGGAAGATGTTCAATATGTTTGCCATTTTTAATTTTTTTTTATGTATGTATAACTTTTTTTTTTACTTTTAACTAATACCTACAGATGTTCCAAACGGATTGTACCTGTCTCTTTCTTTTTTTGTACAGTAAAATAAAGAAAATTGGTAATTTTTTTGAGCGTTTCATGGAGTGCCCCCCTTACAGCCCTATTCTGGCACTACCGTAACAATTGTTACCCCCCGTAACAATTGAATTGAATTTGATTGTTTCCGTATTCTGGAAAAATGGTGACAAGAAGAAAGTTCAAACAATTCACCACTCGAGGTGAAAGCTTTTTTCCTATCAAAACAGCTGTTTTTTGTATTTTTTCTGTCAAACTGTAAAAAAATAAACAAACAAAAAATGGCAAATGCAGAAAATCTGGCGAAGCAAGTCTTTTTTTTGGAGTTTCTTCACAATGTATGTATATATTCTTTTAGTTTCTAGAGTTCCTAAGTTTAAGCGCACGACACGTCGCGACGCAGGAGCAGCTAAAGCATTTTTTTTCAGTTTCTCAAGGCGCATTTGAATACGAAATTTGAATTTTATAATTTTTGTATGGTTGTCACCTGCTCCTACGGAGGTAACAAATTTCGAAACAATTGTCACCTTTTGAGCTTTTGAATTTGCTCCAGAATACCAAAAAGTGACAATTGTTACCAAGTATTCAATTGCTACCGAGGTGACTATTGTTTCGGTTGCCAGAATAGGGCTGTTAATGTGGTTTGGGCAGATAGGATTTGAACTTAAGAATCAGCCTGTGAGATCAATGACGACAAATTTTGATATTCGTTCAAATATTCTAAATCAATTATGTTGCGTGAGTAGCAACAAAGTGTACAAAAATAATATATTTTCGATTTCCAAATTAGACGCTGTGATCTTTTACGTAAGGAAGCAAGCAATGTGCACGTAAAACTGTCGCATTTCGAAATCTATTTTGAATTATTGCATCATCTTGAGTGTTTTTGCGATATTCATGTTTGGTTTTCAAAGCAAACATTTTGAACGAATTGCAAAAGTGCTCTGTGCGCACGAATTAGAACTGTTTAGCTGACAATATCAGTGACAACAAAAACAACAACAACAACAACAGTTAGAGCAGACACATACAAAAGAACACGTGCGGGGGCCGACAGACAATGTGCTGAGCCGAGAAAAGCGCGCAGACAAGATCAACCGGGAGGCGAAAGGGTGGCCAGCGGGCGAGAGCATAAATAAGCCACATGTAGCGGCGCACGTCTGACTGTCAGGCTGGCTGGTGCCAGTGCCCGTTTCGAGTGACAACAGCAGCGACGACAACGACAACGGCATCGATGCGGATGCCTCGCCGTGGCTCTATTCCCACAAGAAAAATCAATGGCAGTAACAGCGCTGAATGGTCCAAGGCAGCCGCCTTTCCAGCTTTGCTTCTATTCTTTTACTTTTTACATTTTGATATTTCCGCTGCCTCCTATTCTGCCGCCTATTCATTTCCACGGCCCCAAAGGATAATTTTTCCTCATCCCTTTCGCTTCTCTCATTCCATGACCAAATTGAGCGCCGACTGGGTAGTCGCGCAGTGACATACATTTCGCCGCATATTTTTATTGGGGAAATGTGTTGCAAATTGTCAAGTGACAGACGACAGTGCGAAAATTGCATTGAAATGTGCAAATGTTTTCGCTAATTTCTTACAGTTAAAATGTGCAAAAATAGTTACTTACTCTTTAGTTTTCCGCGAACATTTTGCGATTTGCCGGCCGGATGTGGCAAATTCCATATGCATTGCGCCGACAACAAACACTTCCACCGGGCATGTGCGGCGGGCACACTGTGCGCCAGTCCGTTGCAGCCCGAGTTCGGTTGATAAGAAAACGTGCGGACGCACACCCACAGCGCGCCCACTGACGGGAAGCGCGACGCTGGTCGTGCGTGCTCGCCACGCAGCGATGTAACGAGACGCGTATGCGGGAGAGCGTGCGAGAGAGGCGCGCTCACGAGCAGTGCGCCGCTTGCATGGGAATTTCACTTATCACACAAAACACGCACAAAGCAATTACAAAGTAAAATGCAACAACAATGCGAGTGCAGCTGAAACGACGCCTCAACAGCCGCACAGCGTCGTCTTGCATAAATCAGTACAACAACATCAACAACAGCAGCGTACGAACGCCAACAGCGACGACGACGACCTTTCGTCCACGCCGCGCAGGGAGCAGCGTAGCAACAACAACATCAACACGGTTAGTTAGGTTAGTGGTTACTGGTTGCACTGCGACGAGAGACGGATCGACCGACCGACCGACAGGCGGACTGTATACGCAAATTCACGACGTGCAACGCATTCGCACTCGCATTGGCAGTCGTCGTTGAACTTCGTCGATTAATTTTTCCATTTAACGCGACGCACGAGTGTTTTTCCCCAGAGCGCGCACTCGATGTTGTTGCTTATGATGATTTTGTCGTTGTTGTTTTTGTTGTTGCGGAGAGAGTGCATGCAAAAATGTGTAGAAAATCGACTGCTGCTCCTGCATGTGCGTGTATGTGTTTATGAAGCGGGAGAGTGGCGGCTGGTGGTCGCGGGAAATATCTCACTCAGTGTTTGGGAGTTGGTTTTCGTACGAAACATTTTCAAAACCAAAATTCGTTTGACGTGACGTTTTTCTACGCCCCGATTCGTAAATGCACAATTCGTAAATGGCTGTGGGTCAAAGTGTCTCAGTAGCCCGTTCCTGCTATAAATCAATAATTTAAACTTTGCCTCACATGCCACACACCCAGCAGCTGCCACAGCAGTTGCCACACTTTAAACGACACACAGCTGTAGGTTTGCGCGTATGGGGCGAGCGGGCGGAGAACGCTGCACACTTAAAACACTTGTGACAGCTCAGCGCTTTTTCGGCTGTACTTTTGCCCCGGCACTGGTTGAGCAATAAATGCGAAAAAATTCCACAATATTCATTAAAATCGTTTACCACTCACACTCGAAGAAACTGCGAAAATGCAACAGCGAAAACCCCCTTACGCCGACAGGCAGCGCACAACTTTACCGACAGATGACAGCGAAAAAACTGCTCTTTCCCAACGCAATACCCAAGCAAACCAAACCAAACCAGCGAAACGCCAAACGAAGGCAGCGCAAAGCAAAAGCAACACCAAAAACGCGTTGCGAGCCAAACCACATGAAATGACAAGACACACAAACGGACAGGCCAAACACCAAATCACGAAACCAGCCAAACAGCCAACAGCAACAGCATCGACACCAAACGCAACAACAATGCTCAGCATTAGCACCGGTCGTGTGGCATCTGCTATGTTTGTTCGGGCACTGTAAAGCGGTCGTGCAACGGTTCAATGAGATTTGTGCCTTCTGTGTGCCTGGCTAGATGTTGTATCCACTGTGGCTGTTATTGCTGCACTGTTAGCACTTCACTAGTGCGCCACAAGCAGCAGGCAAACGTTAATTCATGCTCATTGCTCGAACACTGTTAGTGACAACAGCGCTCGCTCTGTACGTTTCTGCCGCAGAGATGAGACGCCAGTTTCACGACTAAGAGCATGGTGGCTTTTTAAAGAAGGTTTGCTTTAGTAGAACAGGGTGCAATAGAGTGTAAAATATTTTTATTAAAATGACTTGAAATTAAATTTTTTTTATTGTAATTCAGAATATAATTTAATATTTAAAATTATTGTTTTTAAGTTTTGTGTTGTTTTCTTTTTTCATTAACATAAGATCAAACTAACTAAATCATTCTAAATTAATATTTAGTTTTATATTTACATTAATTTAATTGTGTTTTCATTCAATTCATATCAGTTGGAAATGAAGAGCGTTTTAATATTGGATGAGTGCATAAGTTCGTGCCCGATTTGAAGTCAAAACTCAAATTAAAATTTTTCAAAACAAAATCTTTATTAATCAATTATGTATTCGCCATCATGTTCGACAATCCACTCCCAACGATCAACCAACTTACGGATGCCGGATTCATACAAATCAAGCGTTTTTTCGTTAAAAAAGAGGACAAGGTGGTTTTTAACGTCGTTCACGGTTTTAAATCATTTTTCCATTCAAATTGTTCTGCAAAGATCGGAATAAGTGGTAATCAGAAGGCGCGATGTCAAGTGAATATGGAGGATGCGACATGATTTCCCCAGTTCATCTGCTTCAGTTTGGACAGAGTCGGTTTTGCAACATGCGGTCTGGCGTTGTCGTGGTGGAAGAGGACTCCTTTGCAATTGACCAAAATCGGACGTTTTTCTTCAATTGCTTTCTTTAATTGGGCCAATTGCTGACAATACTTATTCGCGGTAATCGTTTCGCCAACGGGCAAGAGCTCAAAATATATCACTCCTCGGATAGCGCACCAAACACACAGCAACACCTTCATCGGATGCAATCCACCATTGGAGACGGGTTCCGTCTTTTCGTGTGCCTGTTTCCATGTTCGTTTTCGTTGGATATTGTTGTACAGAATCCATTTCTCGTCACCTGTCGCAAACCGATCCAAAAAAGGTACATTTTTGATACGTCGAAGTGAAGAAATGGCTGTTGTTACACGGTCCACTTCATTTTTTTCACTCAACTGATGCGGCACCCAAGTATCGAGCTTCAAAGTGTACCCAACCTTTTTTAAATGACGAAATGCAGTTGATTTGTTGACGTTCAGTTCTTGGGCCACCTCTTCCGTTGAAATGCGTGAATCGTTCTCAACAAGAGTGCGAATAACGTCGTCGTCAAGGTCGGAAGGCCGTCCAGGGCGAGGTTGGTCTTTGAGGTTAAAATCACCAACTCGAAATATAGCAAACCATTTCTTCGCTGTGCGAAGCGCTGGTGCACGGTCCAAATAAACTGCTTGAATAGCTTTCGTTGCGGCGCCAACAGTTTTTCCCTTCCGAAACTCGTACAGCATAATATGACGCTAATGTTCGTTTTCGTTATCCATTTTCAATGCGCTTTTCCAACAAGCAAACTCAAAGAAATCAAAATGATTTGACGCTTAATTCAAAGTTTAATTTGTCACCTTTACAAAGAATTAAAAACAAGTATACATTTCAGTCGACAGCCGCCGTGGCTCAGTTGGTTAGTGCGCGGTCCAGCGAGTCGCATGCAGAGCGACGCAAGTTCGAATTCTGCATGTAGTAACACCTAAAAAAAATAACGGTAAACTCGTTTTCTCTTTCGGTGGCTGTCCTCTCAGCTGGAAATGGCAAACCTCTGAGAGTAAAAACTGCCTATGAAAAAGCTCCCAACCTGCCGTTCGGAACCGGCATAAAACTGTAGGTCCCTTCCACCCGCGTACAAAATTCACACGCACAATACGGGTGATTGCGGGAAGCTAGGCCTTAGTCTAGCGTAAGCGGGCTGTCGTGCCAATCAATTATTAAAATTAAAATTATTATACATTTCAGTCATGAGTACCAACCGTGAACGATTGAGACCCTAGACAATACATCTAGAGTAAAGGGAGCTTAATTTGTGATAAAATGGTCTAACTTGCCTATAAAACGACATCCGAAACATTTAAGACAAGGTTTGCATACCTACCGATTCGGCTTTGCGCAGTTGTCAATAAAATACAAAAATTATTTTAATATTTCGTAAGGCTTCATTAAAGAGCCATTATTAATTAGTGCTGAAAATTAATAGGTAATATCGTGATAAGACAGGTAACTTCGTGATAGGGGTTCGGTAATATCGTGATAGAATTCAATAAATGACATACTTGAAATAAAAGTATTTATTCGATATTTTTATAGAGATATATGTAGTTATTTACATAAAATTAAAATGTCGAACAGCTTTGAAAATCACTAGCAGAGGTAACCACGTGCCATTTGCGCATATGCAACCCATCATGGTATGATTTTCACGGCGCTCGGCGTAGTTCGGCTATAAATACATATATTCATACATATCTTTTTCGCACTGCCGCTATCACTTTTCCCTTCCCCGTAACAAAATTGAGCCCAGTTTCGTCACAATTCCAAATACGGTCAGGGCAATCCTTAACGCGCAATTTCAACATTAGAGCTTCTAATTTCGTATAAAAATCGCTTGTTATTGTGGGGTTAGCCATAGATGCTCTGTATACAGAGAGATTTTCTGCCACCCGTAAAGTTAGCCCATACCGCTCCTTGAATGATTTCCACCACCATTTCGACGCAACCTCTTGTTTTGAATGAAATGTTTCTCTATTTTCAGCTTTGGCCATTTTATAAGCAATTTCTCTTCATTGGAGCACCGTCAGCCCAACTCTCATTTCTTGCATATATATAGGGTGTTTTTTTTAGAGGTATAGAAATTCGAATTGAAATAAAACACAAGAAAATCGTTTTAATGTCCATCAATTTAGCTTTATTGGAAGGATAATTTTATGCCATTAATGTTTAAATATGATTTCGGGCATGTGGCCGCCGGGGCTGGCTCGAATAAAGCCAATTCTACAGGTCCAATTTTTAAAGTTGATGGACAAAGCTCCAATTGCTGTGCACGGTGGCGAATCGATTCATTCGGGTCCTCTTCAACATTTTGCTCTACAGCGGCAATTGTTTCTTCGGTGCGCACTGTTCGACGTCTCTGCGGATGCGTATTATCACATAGAGTAAACGTAGTGCGAAAACGACCCATAGTTAACCGATGGATGGACCGATTTTGCTCTGATGGACGATTATGTCGACCATAAAATGGACGGAGCTTGCGGTAAACTTCGCGAACTGAACCATTATTTTCGAAATAAATTTGCACGATTTGCAAGCGTTGTTCTTTTGTCAACCTGTTCATGATGAAATGGCAAACCAAACTGAACATAAATGACATTAGAGTTGCCAGATTTGACCACAAAATGCCAGTTTTATCTCTATTCGAAAAACAAACCTCTAAAAAAACACCCTATATATATATATCTGTGGTCAAAAGCAATAACCGCCTAAGTCGAAAATTGGTGTTTTGAGAAATCTCGTTTTAAAGTTTTAGCGCGTAGTGTGTTCGTTATGGGAATGCGAATAGGTTTTTATTAATAACTTTTTTTATTTTAAAGTTATAAACTTCCCGATTTTACACAAACGTAGAGCACAGTCAAGGGAACGTGGTGGCATCTCAAGTCGACTTAAGCGGTTATTGCTTTTGACCACATACATATATATATATTAATATATATATACATATATATATACATATATATATATATATATACATATATATATATATATATACATATATATATATATATACACATACTTATATATATATATGTATATATATATCTTGTTTTACAAGCTTAATCGCCACTTGTATGTCAGCATTGGTGTATTGCAGTCTTTTTTTACAATTGATTGACTCATACTTTCGATTATCTGGAATCAAAATGTGATAGTTTTGTTTTTGTAATTTCAGATTTTAGAAAATTTTAAAATATTGTTCTGATCTTTGGCATAACTTCAATTTAATTTTTAAGTTCAATAGAGGAATGTAAGCTACATAAAAATATATTTAAAGTTTCACATCTGCAAAGTGCTAATAAGAGCTATGAAAAATTCGAATATTTTACGCTTAGAACTTAAAGCCTTGTAGTTCACGCATAACAAAAATTGAAAATATATAGGGTTTTCCAACAAGAGGTGTTATTTTGGTTTTCAAAGAAAATGCCATTTTTTGAGATAAATGATCGGATTTTTATTTCATAATAAAGAGGAAGGTATGCCGTTAATAATGAAAAACAACATCAGCCAAATGGCCACCACGACCACGCTTACAGGACCATATCCTTTTCATGAAGTTTTCCATAACCAAATCGCAAAGTGGCTGCCCTATGTCCTCGATACCCTCACGAATTCTATCTTTGAGGTTTTGAATCGACGCTGGGCTGTTGGCGTACACCTTATCTTTCACGTGGCCCCAAAGGAAGAAGTCGCAAGGTGTTAAATCACAAGATCTCGGTGGCCAATTGTGATCACCTCTTCCAGAGATAACACCCAGAGGACCCAATCAGCCAAGGCACGACGTTGTTGATGATCGGTCGGCTTGAATTCTTGTGTTAACTGAACTTTATAAGCCTTAAGATCCAAGTCTTTATGCAAAATACGGTGTAATGACGTTTTTGGAATGCCCAATTCCAAAGAACGACGAGGAATCGACAAACCTGGGTTTTCTTCAACACTTTGGGCTACAGCAGCAATATTCTCAGTTGTTCTTGAGCGACGTGCACGGGTTTTATTCTTCACATCACTAACTTGTCCCAACAGCTCGAATTTTTCCACCAATTTCTGTATTGCCGTCCGACAAGTTGCTTCACGACGACCCAAAAATGCTTTAGTTTTGCAAACTGTGACTGCAAGATTTTCACCATTTTTGTAGTGAATTTTAATAATTTCAATGCGTTGTTGAAGCGTGCATCGTTCCATTCTTAGTAATGGCGTAGTTTCTACTTGTCAAATGTCAAAGAATAAAAGCTTCAAAACTGACAGCTACCGAAATACCGGGTGATTCAAAACACCTCTTGTTGGAAAACCCTATATTATAGCGATGGCGAAAATCATTAATTAAACCTGTTAAAATACTAAAAATTTTTTTTAATTAGGGGAGAGTGGGGCGAATCGTTACGCTTTTTTGTAAGCCCAATATTTTTTATCTGCGAAAAAATTGTCGACCATGTTATATATCGTTTTGAAGCCTGTTATTTTGCGCAACTTTTGATTATAAACACTTAGGTGTAGGACAAATACGAAATAAGTTATGTCGATATTCCCAAAGTGTCCAAAAAATGGCATATTAAAAAGTGTGAGGCGAATCGTTACGCAGTATGGGGCGAATCGTTACACTCGCTTTTTTCAAATGTTGAGGCGCTGAAATCAAAATATGTATACACAAATAATATTTCAATTATTTACTTCATTTTTATTAAGAAAACGAATACATGTTTGATGGTTAAATTGACCAACATGCCAAAAGAAAATGGTGGAAAAATATATGAAAAAATGAAAAAGGAAAAATTTGATTTTTAATCAGAATCTGACTCAACATCAGCATAATCAATCGCAATGATGGCGCTTCGACGCTGGCTTATGCGTTTCGGTGCTGCCTCAGATGATTTTTGAAAAGTTGCAATAAAGTAATGAAAAATAAAAAAAAATCACGAAAATTATAAAAAACATATCATGACGAACAACACAGATGATTTTTCTACAAACACAAGCAATAACGCAGTCTTCAAAATTGCGTCAGACGCTTAAATGCATAAAAAATGACCGTCACGATTCGCCCCATACTAAATGTAACGATTCGCCCCACTGTGACATGTTTGCTATGGAATGGCTTAGCAAAGACACGGTAACAATATTTGCGAATTTTCTTTTTTTACGCAAAAGGCAACACAATAAAGATAAAAAAAACATACACTTTCGATTGATCACAAAATTATTTAGCACTCGAAATTGAAAGATTGTAGACATCCAAATATGAATTTTACAAGTCACAAAACACATTTTACCCTGTCAAGCGTCAGTTTTCTACTGAGAATTGGAATGTCACCGAACCAAATGAGCGGCTGAAGGTGACGAACATTTAGCTATGCGACATTTGATATATGGTGGCGTAATTTTTAAGATATCGCTCTGTAACGATTCGCCCCATGTAACGATTCGCCCCACTCTCCCCTACTTACGGATTATATTGCAAAAATGTATTTAAACACTACTGATGAAATATTCACCGCACTATTGATCGGTATAAACTTCACATAACATGGTTGCATTTTTCAGTACTTTTACTACTTTTGTGCCGACTGTGAAGATGTTCGCGCAATTCGATTTGAGGAGAACCTGA
Organism: Melieria omissa; assembly: GCA_963971225.1. Taxonomy (NCBI): domain Eukaryota; kingdom Metazoa; phylum Arthropoda; class Insecta; order Diptera; family Ulidiidae; genus Melieria; species Melieria omissa. Next base: position 59,524,942 of record OZ020268.1, read on the forward strand.
ATTATCAGCCCTGTTCCAGAATCCGAATCGGATCGGAAATGGATTTGATTCCGACTGTCGGTGTTCTACATTCCGATTATCGGAAATATTTTCCGATGCAACCCTGTTCTCAAATCCGATTAAGTCCGAACGAATTTGGATCGGAAATTTGGTGTTCTGCATTCCGATTATCGGAATTTTTTGTCGAAAATATTCCGTTAAACAAAATGCTGGTGGAATTGAAATCGGAAAGCTGCAAAACGAAAACAAATAACGAAAATTTAAACAAATAAATTAAACATCATGTTAAATAAAACTAATAAATAAATTTTTAATCAAGGGAAAGCATAAGACTGTTGACCAGAGCGAAATGCTCTTGGATTTTATGGAGGAGAATGCGGATATCGCGAAAAGTTTCAGCAAACGCGACAAAGTCGAATTTGAAAATAATTGCATTTAACGCAGTCGCTGAACGGGCAAGGACCACCAACAAAAAATATATCGGAATGGAAAAAGGTGTAATTTAAATTAAATTAAATCAATTAATTGTTTGAAATTTTCTCTTATCATAGATCTGGGTTGATTGGAAAAGTGAGGTGAGAAGGAAGCGACCGGCGGTAGACCTTTTAAGAAGCACACACTTTTCCGAAATGGAAGAGGCGGTTGCCTTTTCTACCGATCGTTGATTTCTTGCCGAAAGAGGCTACTTCGGCAAGAAATCGCAATGCCGTCGCCAATTTCAAATCTGGCGGAATGGAGCATTGCCGAAGAAAAGTTTTCAATTCGGTCAAGATCATGCTTTGTTAAGGCGGTACTGAGCAATAAACCTCAAATAGGAAATTTTGAACATAACTGAAATAACTTGTACTAGCTACGAAAAATCTAGCAATTCCATCGGATTGCTGTGGTCTCGAAAAATTCTGCGTTTTACTATTTCAACAGCGGACTGCTCGTTCCCAAGCAATACTGAAAATAAAATAACTAAACTTATTAAAATAAGAAAACTCACAAAATTTTACAATTGCCTTTTTCATTTGAACATTTCAAGCAAACAGCTGATTTATGGTTTGTTTAATTTTCTAACAATCGGATTCGAAATAAACTTCGAATGTGACAATTCGTTTCGCATTGCGAACACCTCTTCAAATCGGAATCGGATTTCATTTCGATTCAAATCCGATTCCGATTCGGATTCTGGAACAGGGCTGTATATATCACGACTTAACCTCCTTTTACCTCACACAAATTTTATGTTCAGGACCAGGTATAGATACAATATAGATTGAAATGACGACACTTAATACCAAAAAACATTGAAATTGGTACAGAAAAGGGTTACTCTGCGCATTTTAAGTCCATTTACAAGTATATTTAAATACAATTAAAAAAATCCAATATATTGAAAGTCAGTTAACGAATCGAATCTTCATAACAACTCCAGACTGGGCTGAAATCTTTGAAACAAATGTTTGAAGATGTCACTCCAAGGCTTTTGTTTTTAAAGAAATTCCTTCATTAACTTTTAACATGTCGCCGACGTTGATCTCTCAACAAATGTTACTTTTCATTTTCAATCTTTCCCATTTCCCATTAAAGTTTGTCTAAACAACTCTGTCCTGCTGTCCGTCTGGCTCTTCGTCTATCCTTTTACCTATACATCACTAACTTTGTCTATATTTCTTTTTTTTCTTCTTGTTATTTATGGGAAAGAATTTCACTTGCAGCCAGTCTGCCAGTGAAGGACTCTTTGGAATGCTCATGCCGAGGTTGTTGTGACTGTTGGAGGAGGAGAATTGTGCAGGACATGCGAGACACACACACACACACATAGTTAGCATGCCAGTCAGTATGTGTAAATGAAGTTAAAATCGATTTATAGCGATTTCTCGACTTTTTGCTCGATAGGCGCACATTCGCACTGCAATTGTCAGTGACACGCATGCAAACATGCGAACGACACTACTGCTAGCCACTGTGAAAGAAAATTTTATATCAATCTGGCAACTGGCCTACACGCTTCCTCACGGCCAGCGTCAACGTAGCGTTGCGTTGTCTGGTATTTGCAGCCAACCGCAGCTGACGTATGGTGAATCTGTCAGGAACACTGCTGCCGGTCGGCCTTCCTCTCGTCCCACTGCCTGACTAGCTCATTTAGCACGTACACACATTCCTGTTCCGTGTTTCGTTTTTTGTATGATTGGAAGTGTCGGTTGCTCGTTTCCGCACTTGGCAGCACTTCCTTGCTGAGCTGTCTTCACTTCATCCCCGACCCACAGCCTTGTCACCATCTATGGAAGTCATTGCTGCCATCATCGCCAAGTCAACTTGCACCTTATCTGCCTGTCCCTTTATCACAGCAGGCAATGTCAACTCGTCCTCCATCTGCTGGCCAGCGACATGCAGGTGAAACGCAGTGCTAGTGTGTGCGTGTAGTCAGGAAAGGAAAGTGCGCTGTGTTTATGTGTGTGTGTGTGTATGGACGCGCTGAAGTTAGCAGTCAGTTGCATGACTTTTTCTAGTTTCTTGGTGCCATCAAGCGTTTTTAGCTGGCAATAAAAAGAAAGAAGTAAAGTGTGTGATGATTTCAATATTTAATGCTGGCCATTTTTAGCGGAGGATCTGCAATCTGCAAATGACTGCAAATAAAGTTGGAGTAAGAACTGTGAGCATGGCTCAATGGGTGCTGGTTCAGATGCCAACTAAGCCAACTGCAAATCAACATCATTTGCTCAAGCTGGAGGCTCTCAGTAAGCAAGAGAGTAGGAGAATTGTCTCTATAAAGCTCCGAAGTGACTGTTCTAAGACTTATTGAGACCTTCTACATACTTTTACAGTTGAACAAATTTATCCGTTATCAGATTTCAGCTTGGTTCACCCTCATTCCTAGGTGCTTTGAAGCGCTTCTTACAACTGATTACAATTAGCGTTGACAGGGCATCTCGAACTTGATTCTTCCATCCGAGACTTTCATTAGTCCTAGTCATCATAAATTCTTCATAAAAATTATTTCCAGAACTCGCAGCCAATTTTTACTTGTAACAACTTAAAGTTATTAAGTCTTTCATTTCAAACCAGTGTTCTTTCTCAAAAAGTCTCTCATTACTCCAGTCTAGGGATCGCAATTTTTTGCCATTTTGCGATCCCGGGATTTTCGGGATTGAAAAGTCAAATCCCGGGATCCCGGGATTTAATCCCGGGATTCAAATAACAAATTTTTTAAATAAAACAATTTTACCAAATTACATAAATACTGGTTTATAATATATTTACCATAAAAATGGACGCAGTTTAATCACATTTGGGGTAGTTTTAAGATTTTGTATCTTGAATTTAATCACATTGTAAGGCGGAAAGGGAGGCAGTCGGTGTTGAGTCGTCGAAGTGGTTGGTTGTGCGCGGCACATTACCAAAATCCAGTTGTCATTTACAATCAGTTGTCAATTACATTCAAAATTGTCAGTTTAAATTTAAATCAAATAAATAAACATAGTCATCCTTGACAACATTTTGTTTAACTTAAAAGTTTTTCATTTGACATTTAACTTCAGTTTGATAACATTTTGTTTTATCCAAAAATGACACTTAAACATAACTTATTGCTTTGCATCAAATGTATCATAAAGTACATATATACGCATATTTGATTAAAAAAAATAAAATAGTTAATTTGTTAGTACTTTTAGTTTTACTTCGATTATTTCGATAAAAAAGTTAAGCGTTGTGATTAACTAAAAACTGAGATCTTAAAAATACTAAGGCATTAAATGTTTTGCCCTCTAATCTAGAGCGAAATTTATTGCAAATAAACCCTGCTGAGAGAAAACATTTTTCAGATTCAACACTTGCTGGTTGAATGCTTAGTAAATAATTATAAGCCTTTTGCAAAAGACGCCCTCTATCCCCTCCCTCCTCCTTCAGATAAGGAATTGGGTTTTTGTGCTTTTAAATTTATTTCATTTGAACTTTGAAGCATCTTTTGCAATCCCGAAAATCCCGGGATTTTCGGGACTGGAAAAAGTCCGGGATCCCGGGATTGCGATGCCTACTCCAGTCCAACCTTCCAGCCTGAAGTCTTATAGCTCTATTTTTTTGCATTGCTCACCATTTTTTTTTTAATCAAAGCCTAAATTCGCTGATTGATTTCATATGGCGTTTACGTGCACTGGCAGAAGCTAGAAGCTGCAGCTTCAAGTCGCATTGACTGAATGAATGTTCATCTGAATGCTAGAACAACAATTGCTACACCAATAGGCACTTCTTCACTCACTTCAGTGCGTAGGAAAAGGCCGGAGTTGCTGTTGAGCTGCCGCTGCTGCCATAGCAGCACAAGTGTTTATGATGAGTGTTTCCCATTTGTGTTACCACATGTCCCCCCCACTCCCACGCGCCTCCTAGCGCCGCTGCCACTTCAATTGCGCCCACTGCTGTTGCTGACATTAATGTGCGGCATTTTCGCATTTCCTGTGCGCCGTTGAAACATGACGAAATACTATTTCAAACGTAGCACAACAACAACAACGAAAGGAATAAGCATTGTTACAGCAACAATCTTGAGGTAAGCACCATTTCACGTACACGGCCGCACCGAGGCCGGCTCCGTGTCAACGCGCGTGCACAGGTGTTTGGCTTGTAATGAGTTTCACTCCCCCCCCCCCGCCACTGCACGCGGCGTATGCGTACACATAACCGCTCGAACAGTTATTCTTCTATTGTTGCAATATGTCATACACCCGGCACACTGCGTGTTTTTATCCAACGATTTTCTCATTGTTTTCTGGTTTTTCCTCTGTTTTTATTCGGCTCTCATTTTTATGCTTTGCTCGCTCGACTCGTTCAAAGTTGTTTATGCCTTTTGCGTGATCACATTTCAGCGCTGCAGCTGTGTGCGTGGGCACCGTTTTGCGGTGAAATTAATTTTGTCATGCACGGCAAAAGGTGCGCAAATCCGGCGCCATTGTTGCCTTGTGTGGAATTTTAAATATGTGCAAGAAGCTGAGCATACTTTCGGGCGCACTGACAGATGTAAGAAACTTGTGGCAAGAACATGCTGCATTATCTCAAAGGATTCAATTTTAATTGTAATTATTTTCAAGAATTACTTGAACTGAAAGACATTTTTTAACATCTCGAGAACGCAAATTGTTCGCGTCTCCTGGCAACAGCGCAGTGCTATTTGCGATTTACAATCGACTCAGAAAATTACAACCGGTAGTCATGCAACAACAACAACAACAGTACTAACAGCCAGTACATCGTTCAAGCTTTATTTGCCTCGTAACATTACACGAGACAAATAAAAGGATTGGCCACACTTGCAGCACTCTGCAAGCCAAGGCTGCAAGCTTTGGGCAATAAGGGCACTCACTCTACTGCCAAATGCAAGCATTCATACAATCAATAGTATAAATTTTACTGCGCTGAGTTTTTACTATCTCAGCGACATTTTCAGAACCATGAAAGAATGAACAGATGAAATAAATTGCTTTCATCAGTTTGGCATTGGTAGGTAAAGTGTTGACAAGTTTTTTACGACAATAACAACACAGTTTCTTCCAAATAGTGAACTCCCCAATTGTTTATGTGACAAAGTGACATACAGCGCAGCAGCCACTGCTGGTCAGACACGGCAGCTCTGGCAGCCAGGTGAACTGCGACCGCCGAGGCGTGGAGCGCGCAACGTAGAGTGAAAAATTTGTGCAGGCACAGCGGCTGGACGGCAACGTTAGTGATTACACTCGGCAATGAACTAGAAGCGCCGCAAGCTCTGCAGGGGCGGATGATCTGAAGATGCTGTGTCAGAGTGCCAGCAACGATGCAGTGCCTGAATGATGTGCAGTAGCTGTTGCAGCCATCGCGTTGGCTGGTGTAATGCCAAAGTGCTAAACGTATTAGCCCTATGCACTATGACTATCATTAGGCCATAAGGAGCCGAAAGAAGCAGGCGGAGATATGTTGATAATGATTATGGAGCAGTAAATCGTGGAAAATACACTACACACACACACACTCGCTCACACACATTCTCACGTTGAGATGAACACAGGAATTACGAGTGTGTTGGCACATTTTTAAACTGCTTCTTCTTTGGCTCCAAATATCCAACAAAACTGCAATAAATTTTGTGAGACACTGTCACAATATGCTGTGACAACAAAGTACAATAAACTGTAGTCTGAATGTAAAATGTGACACCAACAAATGCTCATTCAGTGTGAATTTTCGATGTGCTAATTAAATCACTGCACTTCTCAGTTTCATAAAACCATTTCATGAAAAGAAGATGAAATTGTGAGTTTGTGAAATTCAACGCTGTCTTTTTAATTAATAGAAAACGTCCAAAGAAAACACTCGCACTTGCTGCTCTCTTCGAGCGCATTCAATTGGGGCGAACATGTGAACAAAGCAATAAGTTTTTCACAATGCACAATCCGAGCCCTTCGCAAGCAGCGCGCGGAGGGCTGTGATTGTTTTAATCCTTTTAATTTTCTTAGGGTTAGGTTAGGTAAGACAGGCGGCTTGCTGGTTCTCAGCAATTTTCTTAAGTCAGCTGTTTCTGCAACGAATGATGAGGAAATCCTTGGCTGCTCCCCCTTTTCAAGTCGCCTTTCAGGCGCTGTAGCTGGCAGGTGTGTCCATCAGGCTGTCAAGCAGCAACAAGCGGATATTAACAACGCATGTTTTGACTGCTTGCCAACTTACTTGCACACGCCCACAGCGAGCGGCAGCAAATAAAATGCGGGATTTTTTTTAATTAAAAGTGTGCGCTGGCCCTTTTCAAGCAGCGACGCGCGAAAACCCTCTGCAACGGTGAGCGGTGAGAGGCACGAAACAGGAATTTTACTCGTTGACAACTTAAGTAAGCGACAAGCAATAGAAATGTCAACACTACTTGCAAGCGACGCCAGCAATAGCAACGAACAAAACGAGAAGAAAGCAGAAAAGTTTAAGGATTGAGGGAAAAGAGACAAATTTGGGAAACTTTGAACGAAATATCAAGAAGTTCAAATGTTGAAGGCGTAAAATTAAATTATTTTTCGCTTATCATTTCTCTCGTGAACGGTATAGCAACATTTGAAATTTTGTTACATATCTTGCATGCAATTTTCCCACCGTTTTATTGAACCAGCTGCACTTTAAATCTCAATTAAACTCTTTAAATTCTTCATGTTTCCTCAGATTTGAATTGCAAAAATTAATATATACACCCAGGCATCTGTTAGCCATTAGCAGTCAGTTACAACAACAAAAATAAAAGAAGAAACTGTTGCGTAAATTTAATCACAACCAAGCAAGATTTAGTCGTCCATTGAGCTTCTTCGGACACGCTCGCTCTCCATTCGACAAGGCAATCTAATTTCATTAAAGTCAAAACTGTCCGGAATGTCCGAACCATGTCAGTCAGCGAGTCAGTTTGCTGTGTAATTCAATTTTTTGCTTATATTGCGAGAATGCGTTGTGCGCGCCCCTAAAAGTCGACTATAAAACAAAAGCTTAAACAAATAACAATAATAACGGCAGCGCGCAACCTTCCGCTCTCCTGTCTCTGCCGCTGATATGATTTTTTTATGTTCATTGGTAATTTTTTCAGTTAGCAGCAGCACTACGCCTCCTGTAGCTGTTGCGCCCTCTTGCTTTCGTATTTATTCTGCTCATGATAAAATTGAAAAATCAAATTTATTAATGCAACACAACGCGCGCTCGTTCCTTTCGCTCACTTTGTCGGTGCGCTATTGTTGTAATTTGTTGTTGTTGCATTTTTTCATAACTGCGCTTGACGTTCTAAGTGGTGTTGTTGTTGGTTTTATGATTGGCCAGATTTTGCGTTGGTCTGGCGGGCATTTGTGTGAATTACATTTTTCTGCTGTTTTTCACTTTGCATATTGCGGAGGGTCGATTTTTTAATATTGTTGCTATTGGAATTAGCCACCGGCTGTTTGGGTTAATCTGCGCAACGGACATGACCGAAGGTGTTTTGCTGCCTTGTTTTTGGTTTCGCTGTTATTGCTTTTGCCGTAGTATCACAAATTAAAATGTTGAAGCTGCTTGAAGCGCCCATGGCTAGAACTTTGATTGACTGGACTTTGTGAATCTTTTGAAATTGGAAACAGAGTGTAATCAAAAAAGAGAAATGGTTTTCATGTTTGAAAAGTTCTTGGATGATCACAAACTTAAAGAATGTGAAGTTAAGCACAGAAAATATAAAGCAAAAAAGTAGTTGTGTCTACGAAATGAATGCTTTTAAAATGGATGGTCGAAGTAAGAGGATTTTGATGTTCTTTAACAGATGTTTAGAGATGAGTGACATAGGTGAATCGTAGGTGGGTAAGTTGAGAGGCCTCAAGGACTTCACTTAAGCCACTGGCACATAACAACGTGTAAAAATAGTTTATTGATGTGTTGTGTTAACTTCTATTTTAACATTTATGCTGAATTTGGCATTTTTAAATAATGTATTACATGCAATATTTTTGTTGCATGCAATATTTTGTATTAACAACACATATTTTTGTTTAATGGAACTTAAAAAAAAAGTTATTTCTTGGCAAATAAAACACAATAATTCTCATGCGATATTTTTTGCATGCGATATATATTCGGCCCATACTAAAGAAAATTGAAAAACATTGGACAGAGACAAATTAAGAAAGAAAGAATGATTTTCTTTTCGTTTTCTTTTATGTTCTTTTTTATATCCTTTCTCTTCTTTTTCTTTTCTTTTCTCTCCTTTCTCTCCATTTTCTTTCCTTTCCCTATGCTTAATTCAACATTAAATAACAACAAAATGGCTAAACACTGCATCTTCTGGCAATCGTAAAATTTCCATACCTCAAAATTGATAACCACATAAATTGAAAAACTTTTATTTACGAGCACCTGGAATTATTCCATAAAAAATACTCAATTTCGAAAGACCATCAACTAGTCTAGAACATTTGGGAAATGCACAGAATGCAATCAAAAATCGTGAATTTCCGCACTTGCTGTGCGCTCATAAAAAATTTATCGCCAACCATAACAAGCGTTGCCCCTAAAACTATGCAACTAATTGCATATTTACCAACAACTGCCAAGTGGGGAGCAAGTCAAGTGTTGCCACTGGAATTTGCCAACTTCATCGATGCCATTGTAATAAATTTGCCCTCGAAGGAAATTGCAGCACTCCCTCACCAGCCAGGCGGCTGACTGTGGTGGTTGGCAGCAGCCGAGCCTGCGTAGAGCACATGTCGCAAATTTCCCCTGAGCGCCGGTAAATTATGGTTTGTGCGGCAAGAGGACACATTCGGCTGCTTTTTTCGGTACATGAGTGTGTGTGTTTGTGAGTGAGTTTACTTGTTTGCAGACAGTCGTGTGCGAGTGCAAGTTGAAATTTTCGCCATAAATTTGCACATTACACGATAAGTTAACGCGCATTACCTTCTAAGTGTGCGAAATTACAATTGTTTGCCTCGGTACAACAACGTGCGCGGGTGTGAGTGTGGGTGTGGCTGTGTTGCTCACTATCAAAAAATCCATGACGCTGCAAGTGGCTCAGTGTGAGTGCGTATGCGTGTGCGTGTGTCCCTATTGAATGGCAATAAATTTTGCAATTTGAAACGGGAATTATGTGCAGCGACCGCACCCGCAACTCGAACTCGCAGTCGGGCCGCATCCGGTGTGCGGGACACGCACGCCAAGTGTGACAAATTTCTATTGTTGTTTTTGCTGTTATCTGCAATTTGGCTGTACTCTGCGCTTTGCTTGCTGCAAAATTGCGTATGTTTTGATTTTTTGCAATTTTGTTGTGTTTTGTTAAAGCTATTGTGGAGTCGCAGTGAATTTACCGTGGCGCTGTTGTGAAAGTCGAAACGACTGACGAGTGTTTTGTTTGTGAATTTGGCGCTTTATTTTATGTTCTCGCGAATGTATAGAAATTTTCAAGTGCCATTTCTGCCAGTGACAAAGATAAAATTCAAAACCTCTGCTACGTGAGAGGACTTTTTAAGTGCGAATTAAGTGGGAGGAAATGCGCGCAAGGAGCGATTGTGTTAGTGTGGGAGGGTTTCAAAAAACACACGTGGAGTTATTAGCTAAGGATGTTTTTTTTCTTATATATCGAATGTATAAATATTTGATTATATTAAAAAAACATCATTATTTCCCTTTTAACTTGTGTTGTGCATTTCTTCAAAATCTTTGCAATATTCTTCAACATCTAACTGCAGTCAATGCTCTCAGTTCTCCAACAAATCTCAGCCAATAATTCAAATATGCTGCTAAAGCATCAGTAGCGATTTTCCAGTATTCCGCCCACTTTGAACTGATGGATTGCGACACTGCAGGCAGCACTAGCCTGAATTATTTAAAAATGTTCCTCAACTTCTGCACCATTTCTCAAAGTAGTAGAAAAGGCGAAAATGAACGCCTCGTATGCACTTAACAAATAGCCTGCAAGCAGCTTGTACGCGCCCTTAAAGAATTAAGAGCTGACTGCTTTTTAAGCTGACTGCTTTTGACTGCATTAACCAGGCACATAAGTAAGAGTGTTGTGTGTGTGTGTGTGTGTGTGGGTGTGTAGACATGTGCAGCATGCGAAATTTATTGCCTTCACTACACACACCGACACCAGCCATAATTCAAAAAATCATAGTATATTTACGGGCGTTCGAGCAGTCGCCACCCCCTTATATGCCACACAACGGCACCAAATCAAATACACTTAAGGTTTGTTGCTCTTATTTTTCGCATTTTGTCGTTTCGATTTGGCAGAATGGGCTGAAGGCTGATGGATACGCAGGGTTGCTGAACCGAAGCAAACGGGGATTTATAGTTTGGCAATAAAACAGCAGAAACAGTGCTTATCAATTAGAAGCAGCAGTGGGCATTCGCGAGAAGCGCAAATATTTAATAAGCAAATGGAAAGTAACTCGGCATTGAAAAAAATGTGCGCAAGGAAAATATGAAAATAAACAAAATCAAGAGTAAGACACTGCTCTGGCAGCTGGAAAATTCTCAATCACAAAGTAGTTAATCAAACTTCACTCTTAAAAGCTCACACACAAACGCGTCTCCACATACGCGAGTTCGTGCAGTAGACACATTGAAATTAGCGCGAACACATTCATCAGCCCTAAACTACTCGCAAGAAGTTATGATGTAGTCAAGTGGCAAAAACAACAACAAAAATAACTTGAACCGCAGCACGCACCACTAGTGGCAACGGCGGCCAAAACACACAAAGCAGCAACGCCAGCATTTTGCGGCCAAGACGAGCGATGCGGTGGCATGCAAACATACAAGTGGCATGCCACTTCTGAGCAGTTGCTGCTGTTCAACTACTTTTGTTGCTGCTCCCACCATAGCAACAACAACAATTGAAACGGTGGCGCGCTGCCACTTGTCCACCCACGCAGCCTTTTCGAGCAAATGAAAACAGTATGAGTTGTTGTTGTTGTTGCTTGCGTGTGTGTGTGTGTGTGTGTAATCCACTTGGCCGCAAAATGCGAATATGACGAAAGTTTTTGTGCAGCTAAGGCAGCACTTCACCAAGCCAATTTCCATTACATTAAATCAAAAAATAACCCTAACCCTCCCTCCCCGAACTCGCACCGTTGCCTACAAACAATCCAGCAGCTGCTTCCTGCCCAGTCGCCTGCGCTGCCAGTGAATTTGTGTTGTGGGTGTGTTTGTGCTGCCGGCACACACAGTGACACGCTCCATAAAACTTCGCCTTGCTGCTGACGCCGCGAAACGTCGAACGGCCTTTCGTTCTCAGCTTTCCTCGCTCGACCATTTTTCATTCGTGCTCGCAGCTTTTTTCGAGTATTTCAATGCGCTATAAAAGTTGTGCACTTGTGCAGCGTTTTGATGAAATGGCATTTAAAGGCGGCTGCAAGTATCTTCAGTTTAGAGCGCCAATTATTCGTGCTTATCAGATTTTGCAGAATCCAACGCTTATCCGGTTGTTTCAGTCGCAAAGTAGCAAGAACAAGAACAGTGCTGCTCACCTCCTCCCTTCACTATTGGTGATTGCCAATGAAAGGCAAACTTCCCTGACGCACAGTGGCAAATCCTAGATGCTTCTTCTTCTCCCTCATATTCTTGTTCTTGTTCTTCAGTTGATTTTTGCAGTAACTGCTGGCGCCAATCTGCTTGAGCCAATCCCACAGCGGCAACTTGCAACAATTTGTGTGCATTTTGCAACAACTTCCGCAGCATGCGCCAAAGTGCCTCAGGCGCGGCCGTTCCACGTCGGACGCGTGCAGTCAAAAATCTGTCTGCCAATGAGCAAAAAACGCTAAGAATTCCATAGCATTTGCGGCCACTTATTGTCAATAGGCAACGCTCTCTCCGTCAAGCAGCGCCAATTCAGTGCAACGAGCGGCACGCGGCATGTGGCAGCGAATTGCAACAATAAAACGACGCGCTGAAGATGATTTTCTGCGAATGCGAAGCGTAGCTCTGACATTCAATGGGGCGCAGTGTTGCCACTGTCGCTTGGGGAGCGGCCAAGTGGCGCTGCCTGCTGTGCATCGCCACGTAGGCTGAGATCGCGGTCACCGGTGCAACGCTTGCTTCTGTTTTCGTTTTTTTCTGTTTTCATGATTGTGTTATTTTTATTAGTTTTTGTGCGCCATGCGGCATTGTCTGCATTGGGCGGAACACTTCAGCAGCCTCTACATTGTTGCAATTCTTGTCCCAGATGTCAGTGGCGACGACATGAATAAGGCGCGACAGGTAGGAAAAAGTTAAATACATAGCTACAATGGACGAATGAACAGTTGGACTATAAAAGGAAAATATAGAAGCAGAATGAATGCTGAGAGGAAGCGAGTGGTGACTGAATGTTGAAGGAGTCCCAAAGGTAGAGGCACAGATCGTTCAATAGTGATTAGGAGTATCCTGCTGCAAGGTCCACGCCCCTTTTAAATTAAATGCTTAATCACTGAGAAATAAATTGACGGACGTGTGAATAGGCGAACCAGTGAAAGGATAGGTAAATGGACGGACAAATGAATGAGTTGATCGTTGAATGGGTGAACGACTGAGTGAATGGACAAGTGAATTGGTGAACATTTAATTTAATTTAATAATAACTCGTTAATTTTTAATAATTTCTCAATCGACATATATACTTTCAGTTTTTACCTGAATTGATGACAATTTATTTAATTTGCTTTATTCATTTTCGACCTCAAACAAATCGCTTCATATATTTGTGTCAAATACTGAAAGCATTTAGAATGCTTTTGAATTTGAAAATAAATTAAATTTCGCATGCAATTTCAGCTTCAACAGTCTGTCTCACTTCACTTCATTTTACTTCTTCTCTCTTGCTGTTAGTTTTTTGCAGCCAACACTTGTTTACTTGCAACCAATGTTGCATGCATTCAACGACCAAATGTGACTCGTCCAAATGATTTTTTTCGCTTTTACTGCACAATTCAACTTTGGCCTTTTGTATTTCTTGCGGGTTTTATGTTGTTTTTCCCGTTATTGTTGCAGCGAAGCGCTTCTTAAGCTATAAGTTTGTGTTGTTGTTGTTGCTGTTGTTAGTTTCATTCGTTGTAGTATTGTTCTTGCTGCTTGCCATCAGCTAAACAATTTCACAAATAAATCTAAAGTGATTTGTATTTGTCACAGATTTTCCACGCAGACTTCGCCATACACTTACACACGCATACACACTTACAAGCAACATAACAGGCTGAAGCCATACAAATAATAGCTATGGATGTGTGTACATATGTATGTATAGAAGTGTGTAGCCCCAACCCAAAACTTGCAACTTTTACGAACGATTTATTTGCCGCACTTTTATTGTTGGCACTGTCACTGCCACCAACACACAAACACACACTCACACAACTCACGCTCCCTACCAATTATCGTAAAGTGTTTGCTGTTGTTACAAATGCATATTGTTGTTGTTGATTCAGTACATGTTGTTGCTTGTATTGTTATTGTTGACCACGTTGTTGTTGTTGTTACTATTTTCACTGCTTGTGTTTGTTGTTGTTTGTGTCTAGCCAACAACTGAGCGATACTGCCACATGTGCACAACAGGGCCTTTGCCGCCCTCGCTGCTCTCCGACACATTCGAGAAATATTTATTGTTGTTGTTGTTTATTTGAGCAGCTTCAATGCTCCTTTTTTCTCAATTTTAATTTAGCTGGGATGAAGCGGAAATGACTGCTAATTCATTACTCAAAAAGCAGCCAGAGCCAGCGACCACGCGCTGCTCGTTGGAGCTAGGCAAAGGACCATAAGTCCTTGCAAATGACATGTGCCACAGGATTATAAAGCACAACAATAACAAAGCTAGCGTGCAGCTCATATGCATGGCATAAAATGCAGTGAAACGAAAAGAAATCAAAAATCCGCTGGCCGAGACGTTAAGTGAAAAAGGACGAAGAGCGGTAAATAACAGTACCCGACACAAAAAATACACTTAAAAATTAAAGTGTTTTCTGTACTAACTTTTCGCTGAACACGAAACTGAAAATTCAAAAATTCTTTTAAGAAGTGTTTTCGAAATTCTTCGATAAACCAGTTTATTCCCTGTTGGTTCAGTTATGAGCCCATATCTCGTAAACAATCATCCGACTAACTCGAGCTACAGCTATGAATTTCGACGCGTTGGGCAGTAAAAGTTTTCAGCTTTCCAAAATAGGTTCGATCTCTTTGCTACTCCAACGAAAAGGTGCGCAAATCATACGTAAACTTTAAATGCCTGTATCTCCTAAACTAGAAGAGATAGAGGCCTAAAACTTTGCACATCAGGTTGCACCTTCAGCCTGCTGTATTTTTTGGAGCTATCCATTGTTCTGAAGATAATACCTTAGCCAGTCAGTTGAGATTTGGGGAAGTTACTGATGGTGAAAGTTGTAAAAATGTGAATTTTTCGACCATTTTAAAAATCTTAAATTTTCGAAGGATTGTTTTATTTATTTATTTATTTATTTATAGATAAAATAAATTATCTCCTCTGGTATTAAGATCTAAGATGAAAGATATATTATCTGAGAAAATACTAAGCCTAACATCTATAAAATTGAAATAAAAATGACAAAGTTATGAAGCACTTAGCTAAAACACCAACTTTACCTTTATTGCACCGTGCGAAAACAAATTTTTGTTTTTTTGCCGATACCCATCCAAATGTTGATATAGACGTGAAACCAGAGGTCATATATATAGTAACCTGGCATAATCAGTTTTTCATTTTCTGACCCAAAGTCCTTTTTAAAGGGCTTTACATTTTTAAGGATACACAAATTTCAAATATTTTTTAAATATTTGCGGTTGTGCCATGATGAAGATATGGATATAAAATGAAAGAGAAAAATTTTCTCCTTTGAACTAAATTTTCTAATTTGAACTTTGAGGACCAAAATATGTCAGGTAAGGAAAACATATATGTTTTGGATCTCAGTCTGTAGATTCATACATCTAAATTTTATTCTATTTCAAAGTTCATATAAGTTGACGGACGGCACCAATATTTCCGGATGTTGACATTAACACTACAGTTAATGTCAACAACCATACAATGTTGCTGAGGAGCGCGGTTTTTCGGCTGTTGACACTAACTCTTCGGTTAATGTCAACAACCATACAATGTTGCTGAGGAGCGCGTTTTTTCGGCTGTTGACACTAACTCTTCGGTTAATGTCAACAACCATACAATGTTGCTGAGGAACGCACTTTTTCCGGCTGTTGGCATTGGCACTTCGGTTAATGTCAACAGCCTTATAATTTCGGCAAAAGAACGCTGGCAATGCGTCTGCGACTAATTTCGCAACGCATTGCGGCGTCCGCTCTTTTCGGACAGAAACGCTGACAGGGCTGCAAGCATCGATTTCGCAATATCGATTACGCAGCGCTGTTCAGCGACGGGCTTGGGCTAGTTTGTAAGAAGATTTTAGCTGGTAGAGTCAGTTTTAAGTTGAGCTTTGAACAATAAAGAACGCGTTCCGATCGAGTCGGAACTAACTGGCGCCCGAGCGAATTTGAACGTGTGTCCGGCTACTATAAGTCCTTAAGTAGTACAAGTAGCCAGGACAGTCGTGTCGTGCGTAACCAAAAATACTCAAGTAGTGTCGGTGACTCGCGCGATCTGAAAGTGTGGAGAAGGAGGCTCCTTAGTAGCCGTAAGCGAAAAGGGTGCGTCGAACGCAAGCCGCTCCACCGCGGAAATTAACAGATAAACTGAGAAAGTGCAGTGTACGAAGCAATAAAACCAAAAGAGTAATCTAAAATAAAACGAAAGCAGCAGCGAAGCAGTAGTGACAGCAAAAAGACAGCGGCGGTAGCAGCAGCGAAGCAGTAGTGGCAGCAAAAAGGCAGCAGCAGCAGCAACAGCAACAGCGAAGCAGTAGGCAGCAGCGAAGCAGTAGTGATAGCAAAAAGACAGCGGCGGTAGCAGCAGCGAAGCAGTAGTGGCAGCAAAAAGGCAGCAGCAGCAGCAACAGCAACAGCGAAGCAGTAGTGACAGCAAAAAGACAGCGGCGGTAGCAGCAGTGAAGCAGTAGTGGCAGCAAAAGCAGCAGCAGCAACAGCAGCAGCGAAGAAGCAGCAGCAGCGAAGCAGTAGTGGCAACAAGAAGACAGCAGCGGTAGCAGCAGTGAAGCAGTAGTGGCAGCAAAAAGACAGCAGCAGCAGCAAAAAAGCAGCAACAGCGAAGCAGTAATAGCAGTCAAAGGCAGCATGAAGCTGGACGCCGTTATTTTGTAAGTTTGAATCTAAAGAAAAGAAATTAATTGAAGAATTCCAATCCATAAGAAGTGCTTGGAGCAAATTATTCAAACAGGGAAAAGATCAAAATAAAGTAAAAATCAAAACGAAAAAATAAAATACAAGAATTAAGAGTTAAGTTAAGGAAATTGGATAAAATTCGGTCGCGAACTTTATTTACGAAAAACCAATAATAATGGCAAACCCCAACAATCTGATCCGTCCTCCAATCCTTCATCCACCTATAAATCCTAATGCCAATCCTGGTGGCCCACCACCACAACAAATGAACGAAATAGAGCTTAGAGCGCTCATTTCGCGAATAGCTCTTGAAACTTTTAATAGTCAGGGACCGCCAATCATTCAGGCTACGCTTAATCCGAATGCAAGCTTCTCGAATGCAACAGACCAAGCAATAGACGAAAGACACCTCGCTGACTTGTCTGATTTAGATAAGGTACCGGATGTAGTCAAATGCCTCAGGGAATTCTCGGGGAAACAGGGAGAATTTAACTCATGGAGGAAAAGTGTCGACAGAATCCTTAGGATCTATGAGCCATTTAAAGGGACACCGAAATATTTCGGAATCCTAAACATTATTAGAAATAAGATCGTGGGTCATGCGGACACAGCTTTGGAGTCTTATAACACTCCACTTGACTGGCAGGCAATTTCTAGATGCCTCACACTTCACTACGCCGATAAGCGTGATGTGTCAACTCTCGAATACCAGATGACTTGCCTCGTTCAGGGTAGATCCACAATCCAGGAATTTTACCAGGCGGTGTATTCCCATCTTTTACTTATATTGAACAAGCTTGGAAGCTTAGATGTCGGTATGGAAGCCCTGAGTCTCCTTACACAAACTTATAGGGAGAAAGCCTTGGACACTTTTGTCCGAGGGTTGAACGGCGACCTGTCTAGGTTGTTGGGTATGAGAGAGCCGGCGGATTTACCACAGGCTCTTCATTTGTGCCTGAAACTCGAAAATCAGAGGTTCCGCACCAACCACGCGCAGGGTCAAAACAACCATCAACGGCAGTACCGAATGCCGCCGCCAATACCACAAATGATTAATAGCCCGCAGAGGGATAGACAATTATACCCATTTTATCCACAACTAGCGCACATACCAAACCCGCAGAATCGCGTGTTTGCAAGGCAACCTTATCAACACCCAAGGCAGCCACCTCCGCGTCCTACTACTTCCAAACCCCCACCACCCCCTGAACCGATGGAAGTTGACGAGAGCATTCGCTCTAGGCAAATCAACTACGCAAACAGACCGCAGGGTAATCGGTATTTAGGAAAGCGGCCACCTCTCCCATTATCACAACAAAATGTTCGACCAGGCAAGGAGCAACGCACTTTCCATATAGACACGGAGTCAGAGGAGCCTTACGACTGCAACGCATTAACGGCAGAAGAGGGCCAGGCTTACGACCAGACATTAAACGAATACTTGTCTTCTATCGAAACTTGTGCCGAAGATTACGAAGAAACTATCGAATTTAGTGACATCCATTTTTTAGGATGAGCGACTCTTCGCTCCCTTACTTTGAATGTAAAACCGAGAGCGGAGAGACACTAAAATTCCTGGTAGATACTGGGTCAAGCAAGAACTACATCCAGCCAAATCTTGCGAGGAAAACCTATCACAACGCCATTCCCTTTTTCGCCAAATCTGTAGCAGGCGACATTAAAATACAGGAACATACCTTCATCAACTTATTCAACCTAGAAAATAAACTTAAATTTTTTGTTATGCCATCCCTCAGGTCATTTCACGGCATCCTAGGAAATGACAGTCTCAAAGAATTAGGCGCAGTAATCCACGCAGGCAAAAACTACATGATTTTAAAGAATGGTTCTAGAATAAAAATCAAACAGTTATCCACCCAGTCCGTGAATCTACTGAAGGACGACAAACTTACGAATGAGCAAACAGACGTAATGGGGACACTGATAAACAAGTTCCCAACACTTTTCTCTGAGCCCGATGAAAAGCTCACCTATACCACAAAGGTGGTCGGGGAGATTAGGACTACTACGGATTCCCCAGTTTACAGTAAATTCTACCCATACCCCACAGCACTAAAGCAAGAAGTCGAAAGGCAAGTTCAGCAACTGCTTAATGATGGTATAATCAGACCTTCTAGGTCCCCCTACAACTCTCCGGTCTGGATTGTCGACAAGAAGCCAGACTCGCAGGGCAACAAGCAATATAGAATGGTAATTGACTACCGTAAGCTGAATTCTCTCACAATTCCGGATAGGTATCCTATTCCAGAAATATCTGAAGTAGTATCGCAATTAGGGGACTGTAAATATTTTTCGGTCCTCGACCTCAAGAGTGGGTTCCATCAAATACCACTGAAACCCTCTGATATCGAAAAGACGGCCTTTTCGATAAATAATGGTAAATACGAGTTTACTCGATTGCCATTTGGGTTGAAAAATGCCCCTTCGATTTTCCAACGGGCCCTGGACGATATCCTCCACGACTACATTGGCAAATCATGTTACGTGTATATTGATGACATTGTCATCTTCAGCAAATCAGAGGAAGAGCATAAATGCCACATCGAAAACATTTTTAGAACACTCCAGGAAGCTAATATGAAGGTCCAATTGGACAAGTGCCATTTTTTTAAAGAGGAGGTCGAGTTCTTAGGTTTTGTCATTTCAAAGGCAGGAATCAAAACCAATCCGAAAAAAGTGGATACTATCATCAATTTTCCGTTGCCCAAAACAATCAAAGAATTACGTTCATTTCTCGGCTTGTCAGGATACTATCGTCGTTTTATAAAAGACTATGCGAAGCTGGCCAAGCCTTTAACAACACTCCTAAGAGGGGAAGAAGGTCGTATGTCAAAAAGAATGTCATCAAAAATTTTCATAGACTTGAATACGGAGGCTGCAAATGCCTTTAATAAGATAAAAAATTCGCTAGTCTCAGAAGACGTCTTACTCTCGTATCCGAACTACAACGATCATTTCGAGTTGACGACGGACGCATCGGAATTTGCTTTAGGTGCGGTCCTTTCACAAAATAATAAGCCTATCACGTTTATCTCGAGAACTCTTAGCAGGACTGAGGAACACTATGCTGTAAACGAGAAAGAGATGCTCGCGATCATCTGGGCCCTGAACTCTTTGCGCAATTACCTTTACGGTTCTGCTAAGGTCAACATTTTTACCGACCATCAGCCTCTTACATACGCCTTAAGTAACAAAAACAATAACAGCAAAATGAAGCGCTGGAAGGCGGTGTTAGAGGAATACAACTATGAACTCTTTTACAAGCCAGGTACTAGCAATGTAGTAGCAGACGCTCTTTCCAGAATACCACCCCACTCCCCAATAAACACAATGTCGGGAATGACTCACAGCGACGAAAGCTCAGGCCAGAAGCTCATTGACATTGTCAAAGCACCTATAAACGTATTCAAGAATCAAATCATTTTATGCACCGATTCGGAATCAACTTATAAATTCGAGATCGTTTTTCCCACATTACACCGCCACACTATTACAGAGCCCGAGTACACTACGGGAAAGCTTGTCTCGCTTCTACAGAAATTTTTAAACCCTTCCGTTATAAATGGTATTAAAGCTCCGGAATCCCTGATGGGAAAAATTCAAGAAATTTTCCCAGATAACTTTGCTAAATACAAAATTAGATTTGCACGCCTCCAGGTAAAAGACATCAAGGATGAACGACAACAGGAGCAGATAATTATAGAAACGCACAAAAGAGCACATCGAAACGGAAAGGAAAATAAAACCCAGATATTGGAGGAATACTACTTCCCTGGTATGAACAGTAAAATCAATAGAATTGTCAAGCAGTGTGCGGTTTGCAAACTTAATAAGTACGATCGGCACCCAATGAAACCGGAGTTAAAGGAGACCCCCATTCCCACGTATCCTTGTCAAATCCTTCACATAGATATCTATAGAACTGAGAACAAACTCGTTCTTACGGCAATAGACAAATTTTCGAAATACGCTCAGGCTAGAATCATCAAATCAAAAGCCGTTGAAGACATAAGAGAACCCCTTCGAGAAATTCTTTTCTTATTCGGAGTCCCGAAGATGGTCGTATTCGACAACGAAAAATCGTTTAACTCTGCTACAATTACGTTTCTTTTAAAGGATCAATTAGGAATCGAAATTTACACATCCCCACCATATACGAGTACAGTGAATGGACAAGTAGAGCGGTTCCATTCCACGCTTACGGAGATCATGCGTTGCATTAAAGCGGAAGATATCAACAGAACATTCCAGGAACTATTAGAGAGATCGGTGTACGAGTATAACTTTTCAATCCATAGCACAATAGGGAAAAAACCACTAGACGTATTCTTTGGACGAACAGCTAACATAGATCCCGAAACGTACGAGAAAACGAGACAAGACAACATTCAGCGATTAAAGAATAAACAACAAACTGACTTAGAGAACCATAACAAAAATCGTCAACCGATTAAGGAATACAAACCAGGGGAGACTATCTACGTTAGAATAAACAAACGATTAGGAACCAAGCTCTCGCCAAAATTTAGGAAGGAAATTGTTAAGGAAGATAAGTCCACCACTGTTCTTACTGAGTCAGGAAAGGTTGTTCATAAGAGCAACATCAAGAGCTAATCTTACCCCTATCTTACAGAATCATATCACCCCTTCTCATCATCTTGGCGAGCGAGGTGAAGATTTTCAACTACACCCTTTCCCACCTTATTACGCTAAACAATGGAGTTGGAAAAGTGCAGGACGGTATCTTCAAGATCGTTCATGTCATTAAGTTGAACCAGTACGAATCCTTCATCGATAAGGTGCGGAACTACACCCAGCAGAGCATCCCCAAGAACAACATCCTATTCCCACTCCTCATCCAGGAAATCGACCAAACATCCCAGATCTTTACCGCCATACAACCGAATGAGCCATCGAGAAAGAAACGAGCCTTGAATATTCTGGGGACAGCCTGGAAATATATCGCGGGGTCACCGGACCACGACGATTTCCAGCTAGTTTTAGATGTACTAAATGAAACAATAAGTAATACTAATAGGCAGGTTATTATAAACGAAGCTCTAATGGCAAGAATTAATAAATTGACTACGATGACTAATGATATAAGTAACGCCATACGCAAAGATAGCAACATTATGAGCGAGGCGACATTAGATATCCAAACTAGGTTAAGATTGGTAAAAGAAGAATTGGTAAACATTAAATACGCCATACAATGGGCGAAGAATAACATACTCAATTCAATGTTACTAAACAAAAGAGAAATGGAATTAGCATTAAGAAAGTTAAAAGAGGAAAACATGTTATTCACTTCCGATGAGGAAGCCCTCGAATATGCTGATATCAAAATCTTGTACGGAGATAAGACCCTATTGTACGTCATCCAAATCCCGCTCACAAGCAAAGAAAATTATATTAGTATTACTGTCAAACCGGTAATAAGAAATAACAGAATTGTAAACGTAAAGTATAAGCAGTTATTAAGAAATAATGGAACAACTTTAGGTGTATTAAGTAATTGTGTAACCATTAATAGTATAAGAATATGTAAGAAAGCCCAAGTAGTCGACATATCTAGTGACCCATGCGTACCAAGACTGTTGGACGGACTTAATTCGTCGTGTCTGCTAACTCACGGATACCACTTACCAAGGTTAGAGGAAATTTCTTCCGGTGTAATCCTGTTGAACGACTTCCATGGTACAGTCAATAACCAAACAATGGGGGGAACATTGCTAATTAAATTTTATAATTCCACTCTTAAAATTGATAACACGACTTACCGAAACCTAGAGGCACCCCTCATGGAAGCCAACCCTCCAATGGTGCAAATGACTCCCCAAGAGGAAGGCTTCCTTAACTTACTTTCTCTGGAGCAGCTGAACCAGCTCCACCTCAATAACACTAAAAAAATCAGCTCCCTAAGGTCGGCATCGACAATAAACACGTATCTCACTATTTCATCCTCAATGTTGTTCATCGTCTGTCTGATCATAATTAAAATCTGCTCTAGAAGTAGCACAAAAGTGGTTCTCCAACCACTAAACCCGAATCCCATGCCGGTCGCGCACGTGCAAACGTCGGTAACAGCTAGACCATTGCATCAAAAAATCAGCGACCTACCCTACTTTTAACGATTGGGGACAATCGTTTTTAAGGGGGGAGGAGTTGACGGACGGCACCAATATTTCCGGATGTTGACATTAACACTACAGTTAATGTCAACAACCATACAATGTTGCTGAGGAGCGCGGTTTTTCGGCTGTTGACACTAACTCTTCGGTTAATGTCAACAACCATACAATGTTGCTGAGGAGCGCGTTTTTTCGGCTGTTGACACTAACTCTTCGGTTAATGTCAACAACCATACAATGTTGCTGAGGAACGCACTTTTTCCGGCTGTTGGCATTGGCACTTCGGTTAATGTCAACAGCCTTATAATTTCGGCAAAAGAACGCTGGCAATGCGTCTGCGACTAATTTCGCAACGCATTGCGGCGTCCGCTCTTTTCGGACAGAAACGCTGACAGGGCTGCAAGCATCGATTTCGCAATATCGATTACGCAGCGCTGTTCAGCGACGGGCTTGGGCTAGTTTGTAAGAAGATTTTAGCTGGTAGAGTCAGTTTTAAGTTGAGCTTTGAACAATAAAGAACGCGTTCCGATCGAGTCGGAACTAACTTATATGTGAAATTTCTTGGATAAAATTGGCCCTGAGAAACACTTTGTTCAAAATTTGATCTTTGAAGTGATCGGAAGCGTCCATTTTTCCTAAAGAAGTTTCCATAGTTTTTTCAGTGCTCTGATTTTCCTTCAGAACTACTTTAAACTATCTCTTAACTACTATCAACTACTACCACTACCACCACATGCGCAGTGTATGTCTCGTAGACCCTGTTTTCACATCGCCCACTACTCACACGCCATGCTGTCATACGCCACTCAAACACATTATTTCAACTTTTGTGCGGTTATCTGTCAGCAACATCTCAACAAAACCTCAAAACTCCTTTTCCGTTTCGACAACAAATTGCAAATGCAAAATACTCGAAATCCTGACAGCGAAATGTGAGCGAAATTTATGAATATTTGCAGCATTACGCGCACATAAACGCATCCGTCCGCTCGCAAATCCGCACACGTCTGGAGCCACTCTACGCACGGGGCCGTCGTTGCTCTGCTGATGCCTGTATTGTTGTAGTTATTGTTGGACACGCCACGCCAAATGCAAGACGGCGCACACAGAGCAATGCGAAAATGCCGAAAAGTAAACTTTGGCGCTGCTAAAGCAAACAGCAAACAACAGTTGCAGCCACATATAAAAACCAGCACAGTGCGCGGAGCGAAGCGCCCGCGGCACTAATGCGCGGCGGGCGTTCAGAAGAATCGCTTTTCGCAAGCGACGTAAAATAACAAGAGGCAGCCACATGCGTTCGTTCACATACGCGCGCAAACAAAGACGCGCGGCAAAAATAGCAAACTGCACAATTGTTACAATATTTGTTTAACTCACGAGTACACACACACACGCACACAGGCGCGCACAAACAGCGTACAAACAACAAAGCCCAGCGCAATGCAATGCAATGTTGCTCATACGCCCCGCTTGCCGTCGCACTAAGCTAAACGCAAAAAAACAAAAACCAAATGTGGATTTGCCAAAAATATGTGTTTACTTTCTTTTTATCTTGAAAGACTATGACTACAGTTTTTTAGTTTCTTCAGTTTTTAGTTTAGCAAAGAAGTTTTAACATCTTTCTCTGTTTAGGAATTTTTCTTTTTTTTAACTTTTATTTTAAATATTTATATTCAAAAATCAAATGTACTGAGCCGCACTGTGCTGTTGTTTGGTTTTTGTATTTTTTGCTGAAATGCCAAACGCGCTCGCCATACTAAGCGTTTTATTGCTGTGCACAAAGCATAGGTTAAGCGTTTTAGGCGAAAATCCATCTCTGTTGTTCGCTCGTTTACAGCCAAACTGCACTTCGCTGGGGTTTTTGTTTTGGCCAACGCTGCAGCAATTCGGAAATCAATGGCTCATGTGGCGTTTACAGGATGCAATTTTCGATTTATTCACTGTGCTGCTGGCGTTTTCTCCGTTGCATCGTGTTTTGTTTGCCGGACTTACAGCGTGACAAAGAAAATCGGAATTGTGATTCTTTTCTTTACGTATGTCGCTAGATTTGTTTTTATGAGTGTCTGTAGTTGTTCTAAACATTTACATATTTCCTATAGGTTACATACATGTACTTACATATATCTATGACTATATCTTTATCTCTATAACTGTTGATTTGTGATGTTTTGTTCAACTATTAAGCGACCATTTCAAAATTTATCGCATGCAATATATTTTATAGCATGCGAAAATTCCATATACCTATATCTAACAAAATAATAATTTAATAAATTAATACAGATTCTGTGTTTTTTAAGCTAAATAATAATTTAATAATAATTCCAAAAATTCCGCTTTTTTGCTTAACCCTGTACGTCAAACATAAAATTGCATTCATGTGTGTATTATCCGTAAATTCCAGCAACTTCTAAACAACAAACAACACTAACAATAGCAATAGTAACACAAACAACCACAAACAACAGTAACAATGCAACAAACAAATCGTAAAAGGCATATTTTGCTGCTGCCTAGATCAAGCAGACCAGGCCATATCAACCCCCGCCCATCTCTCGTTCGCAGTCCAAATTTCCCAAAAACAATAAGCAAACTGTTCATTTTTGCTCTGCGCGCATTGTTGCCTTACTGCCACAACCACCTGAAAATATAAACAAACAGCGAACAATTGCCATCAAACAGTGGCAGTGAATGGCAACAAATGAGTCAGAAGTGACGAGACGCGCCGTAGACAAAGTAGCTGGAGTGGAGTGTGAATGGAAATGATGGAAAGTGTAGGAAAATTCAAAGAAAATTACAGTACTATATAGCTTTTGCTTAGCTTTTACTTTGTTAATGATCTACATACTTATTTGGTAAAGTTATACGCTGACACCCATACCGCAAGCATTTCTGTATGGCCAACAGCCTCAGACATTGAAGCCTCCTTCACTGAAACCCATAAGTGTTCATTTAGACAGTGACAGCATTTGATTGCATTACCGCAACTTTAATTCATATTAATACATCACATTCCAAAACACACTCGAAACACGGCAGCCGTAATCCCTCTAAAGCAGCCAACGTCATTGGAATACAGCTGCATTCGTCAATGTAGCTTGCGCCTAATTCTATGCTATGCCAAATGTAGGTATGCCAACAATAGGCACTGGCAAATGCCGCAGCGGGCGCATCACGCCCCCCTGAATCCAAGGCGTTATTAAGGCTAATTGTGGTTGACATAACTTACTGCCGCTGGCTGACATCGCATGCAAGTACACTCGCACACCGAGACGTGCGCATTCAGGCACTTCCGCTGCACCTAATTGCATGCTATAAATAATTACACGCAACTAAGACCCGGCCGACTGAGGCTGCTGCCGCCATTATTCCGAACGCCAAGCCGGAGCTTTTGCTAATTCTGTGCCAATTATTATACACGCTGTAAGATGGTGTTGTTGTTTTTGTTGTTGCGTGGCGCAGCGACAGCTTAAATCTTGCGGCTGTGGCGCAAACGTGCACACCGCATACGTCACGTCGTTTTGTCATAAAAGTTTATGCGCTGTTGACAGCTGCGAAGAGATTTGCGGATTTATGTTTATTTTCATTTTTATTTTTAATAAGCAACAACCGAATTGAAATTCTGCCAGCGACATTAATTGCCCGGGCGGCGCACACATGGCGAGCGTTTAATTCCTTAATTTTTTGCCAATCTTGAAGAATTGTGCATAAAGTGCGCAACATTCGCATAAAAAACGCATAAATGTCGCGGCATGTTTATTGGCACCAACCAAAAGTCTCCGTTCTCAAGTGGTGAAAGTTGTTGACAGGGCACAACAGCTGCGCTCTTTAAAGCTAATGAATTTCGCCAGCAAAGTCAGCCGAGTGCGCTGTTGTCTGCTTTTCGGCGCTGCGGCCAATTAAAAAGTTGTGTTGTGCGTCAAGTGCAGTAAAAATGAAAAATTTTTACCAACAGCGCGTAATCGACAGCAGAAATTGAAAAATGCATCGCATATCTTTGTTGGCTTTTATGGCGCAGCACAAATTATATGGTTGTGCGCCGCAATGTATGCTTTATTGTTGTGTAGCTGTTGCTCGAGTCGAGTTTTGGATATGTTTTCTTTTTAATAGTTTTTGTTCCACTGACAGACGCTTGTGTGCCATGCGTTATTGTTGCTTTTGTAGCACACTTTTGGGCGCACTCACTCTTTAAAGCGATAAATCAATACTCTTGCCTGGTTGCATTTTTTGCATGGTCAGTAGCAAATGGAAAATGTCAAATGCAGTCAACGTTCGCCGAGGGACGCAACGACCTCGAGTGCCATTGTTGTTGAATTTAATTGGCAGTGGCCAACAGAAGCGCCATACTTGTGTGTGCAGAGAGTCGTCCTCTGAAAAGGATTTTCCAAAAATGTTATTGCTGCAATTGGAGCATATTTCTGATTAATCTTATATAAGTTGACTGAGCCATTTTGAAGGGGGTTTTCGAATTCAATGAAAATAGTTTTTAGTGTAATTTAAAGCTCAATGTTGCTCATTTTCATTGAAAGAAATTAAACTAAAAATAGTTTAAAGAAAACCCAAGTAAATACTTGAACCTTAAAGTATGGTTTCATATTTTTGGTACCCAATTTTAAGTAATAGAGTCAAACATATGAAATTTCAACTGCCACCATTCGCAGTTAATGCTTCGCTTCATTGAGTATGGAACGCACGATACGTCACCCGTGGCAGCACCACACGACAGGCTCGCTGCACATGTGCCGCCGTCGAGCTCGGCAACCACCAGAGCTTATTTGTGCTGACTTAGCAGCGCCAGCAAAACGCGGTTTAGCTTTCGCACGCGCCACTTTGTTTGCTGCTTTGCGGTGCGGAACAGCTGCTGATAGCTGCAAATGGGAATAGTTGCGGACGACTGCAGCGAGTGCAAGACACAGCAAAGCCACACCACAATACACATTTCGTACGCCACGGAACTTTATGAACTTTGTCAAATGTTAATTTGGAGTTTAATTTTGCATATGGCAGGCATTTTTGTAATTTTGCGAACACAATAAATGTGTGAATGAAATATTTTTTGCCGCAAAAATACTTAAATATAGAAACATCTAAGTTTTACAAATGTAATGTTTACGGCGATCTACACGTTTAATGCGTTTCTGGTTGAGAATCAAAGACCAAAAATACGTCTTGGAGTTTATGGATTCAATTTTACCATATGAGCACTTGGCTTAGGTCGGCATTAAGCTGATAACATACACTTTGTGATAGAGATGAGTAGAAATTCGTGAAAAGAAAGAGATGAGTATAAATTCTTCTTCAAACATTGTACACTTTAATTGTCAAGAATTTTCAGTATAATTTTGTCATCTTTGAAGTCTACAACTAGGAAGTATTCATACATAAAATGAAAATAATAGAAAACTTTATTAATTCCTACTAACAACTACATTCATTTGTTGTCAAGAATCGCCTTCCTAATAAATTTCCAATTCATTTGATTCACCTAATATTCAAAAATTTCCCAAAACGCAATCTGATTACCTCAAGTATTTCACTTCAATGCAATTCTGTTTAAGCCGACTTAAGCATAGTCAGCCAAGTTGTTCACCTTCCAAACTATAAATTTCAATATTTTGCCTACAACTCTAGACTGAAGCAGTTTAGTGAACGAACTTCAAGTGCAGCTACTACAATAAATTTAAATTTTGTAGTAACATTTCTCTTGCAGCCATAACTCTTACACACGCGTCATAAACTACATCTTTGTACTTGTCCAAGTGTGCGGAAAAATCTTACTTAATCATTTTTTCGCCGACTTAATGCCATTGTAAGCAAATCGTGTAGAAGTGTAGATAATATTTGCATTCTTAGCCATTACGGCGACGTGTTTGCGGGTGTTTGCTGCACAGCAGCACGCCAGCACATGTGAAGATGAGTGCATAAGTCAACATGCAGCACACACTTTAGTTCTTGCCGCATAAATCATGCAGCTCACTTAACCTGCGGCACAACTGTTCCTGCCGCAGATCCGCAAAAGGCCGCTGACAGAACAGAACATTTTTGATTTTTAAGTTATACGATTGTTGAATTATTTAAAGAACTGTAATTTGCATAACACATTTGCATAAAAGTCATTGAAGCTTATGAACTTGCTTTGATATTGAAAGTACACAAATTTTTATTCTAAGTGCTCGAAGTGTTGAGGCTGGTTACTGCTGGAATGAACAATGATTGAAAAGCACTGCCAGCTTTCTTACTTTAAAAATCTCGAATAGACTATCTCAAGTTTAACCCTTTCGCTACAGATTTTTACTGGGGAAAGTTAAAATTTTCAATTTTACGTTTTAGGCTTCAATGTGGTTATATTAGCAACGTTCCATAAAACATTTTTTAATTTTTATACTCGGACCCTGTATTTTAGAGTGTTTTTCTATGAGAGCAACCACATCGTTGTGGCTGTAATAATTACTTAAACATACAACTTTTTACGCATAACGAAAATTTGAATATTTCTTCATTTACTTAAGCTAAAATTAAAAAAAAGAGATACCTTTCTTTTTTGAAAATTTAA
The DNA here is from genome assembly GCA_963971225.1 of Melieria omissa. NCBI lineage: Eukaryota > Metazoa > Arthropoda > Insecta > Diptera > Ulidiidae > Melieria > Melieria omissa. The sequence goes on from OZ020268.1 coordinate 59,554,363, forward strand.
ATTGAAAGAAAACGTCAAATAAAAAAGTTATCTAATTTTTCTGCTTCTTCTTCCTTCTTCTTGTATTTCGGTTGGATCTGAAGAAGTTTTTCAAACAGCCCTATTCTGGCACTACCGTAACAATTGTTACGGAAGAAAGTTCAAACAATTCACCACTCGAGGTGAAAGCTTTTTTACTGTCAAAACAGCTGTTTTTTGTATTTTTTCTATCAAAGTTTAAAAAAATAAACAAACGAAAAATGGAAAACGCACAAAATCTGGCGAAGTAAGTATTTTTTTGGAGTTTCTTCCAAATGTATGTATATATTCTTTTGTTTTTTACAGCCTGATTCTGTGTATTCTTGAGAAATTTTTTATCAAGAAATTTTGTCAAGATTTGCTGGTATTCTGATGCAACATTAATAAAGTAAAAAGGTCATTTAATTCAACATAAGGTGAATATGCGACAGTTGTCAAATTGTCAAAAAATAAGACAAAAAGTTTAAGTAAAGTAAGTTTTGCAAAAAAACACCGGCCTTGATAGCCCAACGGGTACGCGCTGGCTTCTCATACCGAGCGCCCCAGGTTTGAATCCTGGCTGGGCTGGAAATAAGTTCGTGCGTTTTTTTTCAATAGTTTCACAATAGGCGCTTTTTGCATACAAAAAATAATTCGTGGGATGTAACGGAATTTTTTTTTATTTTCTCTGATGTAAAAGTGTAAGAATGCACAATTCTTCCATTTTCAATAGGCAAAATTTCAATTTGTATGCTGTTGTCAATAGCATTCACACTTTTGACAATTTATCAAGAAAAGAGCTTTTATTTTTGGGATAGAATACCGATTCTTGACAAATAATAAAAACTTGACAAATAGTCAATATGGTAAATTTATCAAGTGTACAGAATTGGGCTGTTAGAGTTCCTAAGTTTAAGCGCACGACGCGTCGCGACGCAGGAGCAGCTGAAGCATTTTTTGCAGTTTTTCAAGGCGCATTTGAACGCGAAATTTTAATTTTATAATTTTTGTATGCTTGTCACCTGCTCCTACGGAGGTAACCAATTTCGAAACAATTGTCACCTTTTGAGCTTTTGAATTTGCTCCAGAATACCAAAAAGTGACAATTGTTACCAAGTATGCAATTTTTACCGAGGTGACTATTGTTACAGTTGCCAGAATAGGGCTGTTATTGTATTTCATTGTATTTGTACATTAATTGTATTTTACGTTCTTCTACGCACTTAAACCTGTGCCGGGTTTCTTGCCATTGCTTTTAATATTGTTGACTATTTTTTTTTTTCTTTTTTGGGAGCTCGGACTCGCAAATTTCAGCAGCAGGCATAACTTCGCGTGGTCAAACTTCGACCCGTCCAAGCGCATTGCCATCGCCATGCGATATTTTAAAATACTAAACATTACTCAAAATAAAGGCAAAAATTAACTTCAACTTCAACTTTTTTTAGAAATTTTTCCATTTGAATTGCACTTCCCGCTAAAACAATTGTCAAACTGTCAACTATTTGTAGTGCACTGGTTTCGAAGTGATGTAAGTGCTACCACATACGTTTTTTTTTGGCACATTTTCACTTATAATGTACAATGCAGCCCTAATATAAATTTTACAACATAAAGCTCTAATTTATTTGGAGTAATAGGTTGGTTAATAGAAAAATGTATGTTCCACAAAAATGTGGTAGATTTTAAGCCCTCCGTGGTAGATGTGGTAGAAACTTTGATTTTAAAAATAATTGTGGTAGATCTACCACATATGTGGTAGAAGTAAGCACACTGGTTCAGACGTCCACAAAGTAGCATGTTGCCATATGGCAACAAACTAGCGAAAGGATTAACGCGTCTCACTGTCTGGTTGGTCATTGCCGACGGCATCTTACAAACAGACAATTGGAGTATCTCATATTTTGCATCAGCTTTGCTGTCACTTTTAACCCTTGTGTCTGGCCAGACCATATTGAACTTTGGGTCCAGTTTTAGTAATGTTGTAGTTAAGCTATCGAATTCATATTTCATGATATCCTCAACTGATCCTTTCCAAACATAAAAACCAATACATAAACAAATTTTTTACAAAAACAAGGCGGGAATCGTGCAAAACGTATTTATACCCCTTAGTTGAACCCCCCATGGTCTGGCCAGACCTGGTGTATTTTCATACAAATTTGCCAGTTATTTTCATTTTTTTGGTTATTTTCGACGTAATTATTGTAAGAATTGTTTATAAATATTTTTTCGTTTGTTCCTTATTCAGTCCCCTACGGAGTATAGGGCTTTAACTAGGCTTTTCCATCTGACCCGATTTAAAACACTTTTTTCGTGCCATCCCGGTAACCCTTTCGGTACTTCTTTTTTGGTTTAGACTTTAAAAATCATTCTTTTCCATTTTATTACTGTGTAAGCATACATAATGAATAACACAGTGCAACAAATTCAAAAAAATTTCGAGGGACAAGGTTAAACCCATCTCATTCGATAGAGGACCTCAGCAGTGTTGGGACTTATTACTTTTGACAGTAACATATTACTTATTACACATTACTGGCAATTGAAAGTGATATCGTTACATCACTTATTACTGGAAATGTCAAGTAATGTATCACAAAAAGTAATATATTATTTTCCGTCAACAAATCGAAATATTTGCGGAATTTCCAGCTATTAAAAGTAGTCATTCTGCAAAAAAACAATCAGATTAAATGGTTATTTCATTTTAAATTACAATTTGAATTTCGTTACCTTTTTTGTTAAAACCGCTTGAATTTGCTTGCAAATGTTAATTGTTTCTCCACTACCAAAACACGCGAGCTATGCTTAGTATGTACAAGTGCAGCGTTATATAATTGTAATAGATCTTAATGATGTTATCAGTGCTGCTGTTTTTAATGAAAATTAGAACTTTGTTGACTAAAAAGTAATATAATAAGTAACTTGAAAAAAAGTAGTAATATTACTGAAGGTGATTACTTATGGGAAAAGTAGCTAGTTTCACTACATTTTTAACGCAATATACTACGTAATTAGTTACACTACTTTAATATATAAGTCACAACACTGGACCTCAGTACATGAAAAAGTGTCAAGGGATTTTTCCCGGGATGTTCGAGTTTTTTTTTAATGCAGTTTAAAGATGGCGGCTTAATGCCCCTTCCCGAAACTTTTATAACATCATATCTCTTGACCCAAATGTCAGAAAGAAAAGCTAATGATATGAAATCGAAAAAACAATATCCTTTTTTGAATAATTTTATGAAAAAGGACATTAAGGACATCAACTAAATTTTTATCCTTGAATATTCTGGAACCCGTGAGAACTAAATTCATATGCGTGACTTCGGGTAAAAAACCATTCAAGGATCTATACTGCATATTAATTTCATTTCAATCACTTTAACTGTTAACCCACTACAGCATTTCAAAAATTATACACTGATAAATTCATGTTTTTATGTACAGAATGACGCATAATCATAGTCCCGCATAAAAGCCGACTTTAGTTAGCAAAAGACTAAAGAGATGAAGTCGACTTTAATTTTTCAGTTACCATAGTCAGTTTAGAACATGCTTCTACGTAGCAGCGACTTTTTGAAACAGCAAACGAAAGCAACGGCAACTCTGCAAAAACTACTACTGCGATTCGGAGTTACAAATGAGAATTTATTTTCGGAATTATGCCCATACCGATTTATTTTGTAATCAATTATTTTGCAATATTTGTTTTCTTGAACACTAATTAGCAGTTAAAAATAGACAGCTACGGTCGGATACTTGTGAAAAGCAGACGGCAGCCTAAAAAAATCGACTGCAAATTTTTCGAGGATTAATCTGCCCATCTCTGACATAAACCAAACAAACAAACAGCTGATCGATATGAAAATTGTTGCCTACTTTACGGGGTAAAGAAAACAATTGTATTCTATTGCCGCTTGGTTCTTGAATGTTGAGTTTTGAAAAACATCAATTGCAAACTGAGCAGCAACTTTATCGACCGGTAACGGCTATAGAGGTCTTCGTCATCGAACTCGAAGGGATCCATCCGGCTTTTATATACTTTTCGCCGTCTCAGCACAATGTCGTCGTTCATAATATTGAAACCTCTTTCAATTTTCTCGAAATGAAACATTTTACATTTTTTTAGATTTATTTTGTTTTTTTAATTTAAAGTATTTTAAAAAAGTTACATTTCTGCTCATTTTGACTCATTGCTAACTGGTTTAGCAACAGACAGCCAAGCGGTAATCAAGGCATTAAGATCCTACAGGTATCCTCGAAACTGGTGTCGGAATGCTTTGAGAAGCTGGACGAACATGGCCGTTACAATCAGGTATGGGTCCTCTGGGTTCCGGGTCACGCCGGTATTGATGGGAATGAGCAGGCCGACAAACTTGCAAGAAGGGGGCGTCCACCCCATTCGTCGGCCCAGAACCCTTCTGTGGTCTAGGCAAAGGAGCACTATCCATCCGACGAGATAACCATCCGGAATCAATACTGGGAAAATCAACCAGGCCTTTAACATTCCAAGATGGTTATTGGGTCTTACAACAAGCAAAGGTTTGAGGAATGTATGAGTCTCTCAAAGAATAATCTAAGGATTATCACAGGTATATTAACAGGGCATTGTAGACTGAACTATCATCTAACCAAACTAGGTATCAGGGTGAACGAACTCTGTAGGTTCGGTTTGCAGGACACTGAAACTGCAATACACATACTAGGCATATGCCCTGCACTAATATACAAACGATAAAAGCATCTGGGTGATTTTATTATACCAGGTTCGGACTAAGTTTCCAGGGGCTTAAGAAATGTACTAAGATTCCTCTTGTATACTGGACTCCGCACGAACTGTGAAAGCCAAGAAGGGGGCACAATAGATCTTTTAGGTCGCAGTGCACATTCCCCGCCAATAATAACTTAATAGTTCACAAAATACAATTATGGTATTCACAGTTTGCCGGAAAATTTATTTCGGGCAACTTTCCCTAAAAATTAACAATCTAACTGTGAGCACCCCATTGTATATTTTTCAAACAATTGTGCAACATTTTTCAAAATAAAAATGCCTCGCTCGAATGGCAAACAAACGTTGAACATCAAATAAAGTATTCGTCCCGATAGTGGCATAAAGTACTCAAAAAAATTCGCTCCGTCGATTGTGTCAACAAATTAATTTGACTTTGTTTTTTGCCTATTTCAATAAACATGCTCGGCAGTGCGGCAAATTTTGAAACTACCGGTATCTATGTTTTTCATACAAAACAAACACAATTGAGATACCATATGGGAAAATTGCCAAGTGGGAAATTTAACATGCTAGATACCGCTGAACTGTGAACACCATAAATAAAAAAACATAAAAAGGGAAAATGTTATTAGTATAGTAAGAAATAACAAAAATCGTACAGCCTTGGTGAACTATATTTGGGATCTAACTTTTTTTACACTTACTAAAGCAATAAATACCTACTAGATTACTTACATAAGTCTATGAAATAAATTGATAGTAATAGAATAAATAAAAGTACGAAGTGATCTTTTTTTGTAAAATACGCAGCTCGATAGGAACGCGCACTTTCTGAACCCTTACAATTTACTGGGTACACTAATCAAAATATTTTTTTCATTATTTGGTATAAAAAACTTTAGGGAAAAATAAAAAATATATAAAAAAAAGTATTCATAAGTTTTTTGATCTAAAACAGGCACTGAAAAGAGACTTTGCCATATGGCATAGAATAACCGAAAGGGTTAATAGTGACATAAGTTAGCTGGCGCAAAATGTACCTGGTCCAAGTGTTTTTCACTCTACTGGGCTTTTATTTTCTTTTAGGTGAGTAAATTATATTTTTTGTTAGAAAGGAATGTCTAAAAATATTCAAAATTAATATTTATCCATTGTATTGGTGGTTATATTCGTGTTTTTGGTGTCAATTCAATTACATTTCTGAAGCGAAGGAAGTATTTGTGCTCTTGTCGTGTCTGATTTTTATCAACTGGATTGTATGTTTTCCGTGACAGAGATTGAAGGATGCAAATGCTATTTTGAGGATAAGGTGTACATTATTTTTGAACTTCAACGCTGAAGTAACATCAGAGAGGACGATCTCTCTAAAATAATAGTTTAAGCAATAGCAGAAACCAATACTTTATAGCAACACAGTTAAGATATTTATTTATTTATTCAGTCTAAGGCAAGAACTCATTAATAAAATAGTTTGAATAAGCTTAACTTAAATGTTAAATACTTATGCATAAAGTTTTACTCGGAAGCATACAAATTGCACAGGCGAATAATTCTGGCAATTGGCTCATTGAATGAATGCGTAATTCTGTGGGATGAATCAATGAACCATCTGCACTTTCTAAAGTATATGGGGGATTTGTTTGCTGCTGGAGGTTATAATAACGGTGCTGCAAGTTATCTTTTGGACCCTGAACAAACCGAAGCTTCGATGCTGATGGAAAATATGATATTTCAACATTGTTCACGTCGTTGCCCGCTGTCACCGAGCATCATCTAAAATATAAAATAAATAATAAATAATATTTTGTACACATCCTCTCCCAACTCGTGTACCTACCTTATTACTTACCATTCCTATATACTTACCATTTGTCACTTACCGCTATTCCTCATTCGCTATCCTCTCTTGTATATTTACCCTATGTACTCACCTATGTACTTACCGACGGCATCCCTTGCTGTCCTAAACGGTGCTTGCGCGGCTGACGGCAGAACTCTTCATCTTCTGAACACCGGCGCACAGTGTTGCGAGTAGTGACAAAAATGCCAAAATGCAACTGTAAAAGCGCAAAAATCTGAATACGAGGTTTTGTTGGAAATACTTCAGTTAAGAGAAATCCGAAGTTTTATGAAAAAATATTGGATAACATAGAAGTTATGAGCTCTTAAAGTACGCTCTTCCAGCGTTGAAAAAAAATTGTGTACAAACAGCAAATTTTTGCTTTGACTTTGAGGTTGAATATTTTAAAATAAATTATGAGCAGGTTTCTAAAAGTTACTATTGTCGTAAGTTTTATATAGTCTAGGTCTGACAAGACCAACATTTTGCAGATTACTCTCACCTATGAGCAGTACCGTTATGATGAAAATTAAGTAAAGAAAGCGACGGAATAAAAAGTGAGTTCAAATTTTAAAAGTGATTTAAAAAAAAACGTTAAATATCACTTTTGAAATTTTTTGATATTTTTATTTGGCAAGTATGTGGATTATGCTTTACAATTTTTAGCTGCGCATATTTGCGCGAATGGAAGTTATTGGCATTTTACGGTGAAGACTTGAGTGCAAATTTGCGATATTTTCACAGTTTGGTTGAAAGCCAATAGCAATCGGTCAATTAATGCTCTGCTGATGATGGAAAAATTTGTTGAAGATAGCTTCGGAAAATCAATTACGATTACCATTATATTCGAAATAGAGGGGTTAATAAAGTTTCGACAGTACTTTGATTTTTTTTTCGTACAGAACCAAAAGTTGACAACCGTACTACTTCAATTGTTTGGGAGGCGCCCTCTGGGGGTGAATTTTTGAACTTTAATTAATTTTGTATTTGTGGCATTCACGAATGTTGACGATTTTTTAATAAATCATTCAAATCGGTTAAGTACTTTGCCAGATACGATGTTTCTTCGCTTACTTTACTACATTTACAAGTGTGGAGCCAGTTCCATTGAAAATTACTAGTTTTGTATGGCAGCCACCTTAAGAGTTGGATGTAGCGGTTAGGTGTGTATAGAAAAAATATTCGAAAGGGAAAATAAATTGGGGTCAGTCTTACATATGGTACGTCTGGGACCAACCTGAGAGCAGCGGGAGCCCACTTTATAAAAACGATGGTTTTGTATGGGAGCCTCATTAAGGGTTGGAGATAGGGGGTAGGTATGTTCGAAAGAAATATTCAGGAGGAAAAATTAGTGGGGGTCAGCCTAACATTTTAACCCTCTAAGAGCAATTTCTGAGCAGCGGTGGAGCACTTCATCGCGATTTTATTTTCAATCACTTTTGAAAAAGCGCATTTTATCTATATACACATTTATAAATAAATTTATATTAAAAAACCAATATTTTGAATGTATCTTTTATGAACTGAGATAATTTTCATTGTTAATACAAAGTTTTTTCAAATCCGTTTGTATGGGAGGTAGTCGAAGTTTCCGTCCGATTTCATTGAAATTTTGCACAGTAAGTTCTTTACTCATACAATAACTGTATACCAAATTCCATTTATATACGACCACTCCTTCTATTTTTGTCACTCCGCTATATGAACTCGCAACACTGTGCGGCGTGAACACGAGACGATCAGCGAGCGTAATACATAACAATCAACCACTGACACCTTACACCGAGCAATTATACACTCATCACACAAATAAACATTTATCACAACATTTTTGAACTTAACCCTCAAAACCACACACTTTTATATACTGTACATACATCCATGTTCACATTTACATAACAGTTGGGCTGAAAAGTTCGTATCGTTTCTATGAGATGGCGCCACTGAATAAAATCCGTATCATTTTTAGGTAGTACCAACCTTTAAAAGAAACGTGTATAAATTTGACAGCTGTCTGATTATTAGTTTGTGAGATACAGCATTTTGAGTGAAGCAACTTTTGTTATTTTGAAAAAAATGGATAAAAGGGAATTTCGTGTTTTAATGAAACACTATTTTTTGATGAAAAAAAGTGCTGCTGATACCAAAACAGGGCTTGATGAGTGTTATCCGGACTCTACGCCGGGCGAAGCAGCCATTCATAAGTGGTTTGCTAAATTCCGTACAGGCCATATGAGCCCCATGACGATGAACGCAGTGGACGTCCAAAAGAGGCTGTTACGGACGAAAAAATCAAAAAAATCCACAAAATGATTTTTGAAGATCGTAAATTGAGGTTGATTTGTATAGCTGACACTCTAAAGATATCAAAGGAACGTGTTGGACATATCGTTCATGAATATTTGGGTATGCGAAAGCTATGTGCAAAGTGGGTGCAGTGAGAGCTCACAATCGACCAAAAACACTAACGTGTCGATGCTTCAGAGTACTGTTCAAAAATGGTATTGAAAAGTTGGAAGATCGCTATAATCGGTTTATCGCCCTCGATGGCAACTAACATATGTCCACAAAGTATTGAGACTAACTTCAGCCGTTTATTTGACTGCATAAGCAAGCATGGAGATGTCACTCAATACACTTATCATATTTAAGTGGGCTTTTACTCACCTGTCAAACTCAAATTACACAATACATTCCATTCAAAATGTCGTACAAGCTGAATTTAAGAAAATCTGTCGCCAATCTGTTTGGACGACTCACAACAAGGGAAATTCTGGATGTGTTTAAAGAGAAGCCAATCTCCCGGGCGACTATTTTTCGTATTTTGAGGGATTGCCGTAATGGGCAAGGACCGGAAAACAAAGTCAAACCTGGTCGTCCACCAAAATTAAGTGCCAAAACAACGAAAAAACTGCTGACAAGTGCAAAAAAAAAGGTTGGCCAATCAACAGGCAAATTAGCACGAAAATTTGGCATTTCAAAGTCTGCTGCTCACAATGTTATTTATCGCAAACGTAAGCGAGCACCAAAGTATTCCGCGAAACAACTCGAAAATACACCAAAATGCTGCCGTGCACTTCGTCGTGAACACTTCGTGAACATTTTCGCACCATGAATTAAGCGGCAACGACGGTTTTTACACTGACGACATCGAAGCAACACCTAACGAAGTTAAATACGGCAGCAAATCAAAATTTGAGCCAAAGGTGCTAGTGCGGGTAGCCATTTCTTCGAAAGGTGTTTCAGCGCCATTGATTCGCACAAGCAAAGTCAAAGCGGTCAATGCTGACGTTTATATCGGTCAATGCTTGCCAAAATTGAAGCAATTCATTGGCAAATACCACACTGACGACGAAATCATGTTTTGGCCGGATCTTGCAAGCCGTCACTATGCGAAAAAAACGTTGGATTGGAGAACGAGCAAAAAATAAAATTTGTGCCAAAGAAGGACAATCCTCCAAACGTGCCACAGGCAGGTCCAATCGAAAATGTCTGGGTAGTTCTCAATCGTATGGTGTACGAAAAGGGTTGGGAGGCACGGAACGAGCAAGAGTTAGTTAATCGAATTAAGCGAAAGTTAAAACAAATCGAGATTAACACCGTCCAAAACCTAAATCGGGACATTCGCTCTACACTGAGAAAAATCGAAGACAATGGTCCACTGGTACTCTAAGGGCCGTTTTCTCATCTTCCCGTTAAAGTGACCTTTAGCTAAAGTGAACTATAGCTAAAGGTCACTTTAAAGTGCCCGGTAAATATTTTCGTTTTCTCATCTTCCTGATAAATATAAATTTAACAAGTCTGATTTTTTGGCAACACTGGTCTACGATTGGCAGCACTTGGCGGCGCAATCAGCTGTTTGTGAAAAATTATAATTATTTTTGAAGGAAAAAAATAAAAATTTTGCCTGGCAAAATCTTGTTGATGCTTTTACTGCCAAATGGGGCGTGTCCCGATGTTGGAAATCGTTGAGGGACAAGTTTGACAGCTTGAAGCATAAGTCCAAGCTGGAACTTGCAGCGCAGAAGAGCGAGACGTATCGCACAGGTGGCGGCCCAGCAGCGATTGGACATGTCAGCAGTGCAAAGCAGTGAAATACTCCAATTGGCTGTTAAATGTTCTATTTGCCTCATTTTGCGACTCCGTACCTTCAATGGCGCTTTCCAGTGCATGAATATAAAAAACACGCCTATTTTCTATACCGAAAGATTTCAAGTTCAAATTTCATTCCAAATTACAATTTCATAACCAGCTGTTTTTTGTTTGTAAACAAACATATGCATGTACTTGGCACCATTTCCACTTAAAGTTCACTTTAAAGTTTAAAAGTCACTTAATCCTCCCGGTAAATTTTATCGGGAGGATAGCTTAACGGGCAGTTGAGAAAACGAAAATTAAAGTTAAAGGTCAGTTGAGAAAACGGCCCTAAGTGTATTTTTTGACAGATGACCAATAGACTGAAGTACCAAATAAAATAAATTTTGAATTTAAGTGCATAACCCTAAAAATTTTGGGGCTAGGGAGGGGCTAAATGGCATCTCATCGAGGTCAAAGTTCACAAAATAGCTGGGAAATTCGACAAATTGCTCCACAGCTTGTCAGAAGCTGCTCTTAGAGGGTTAAAATTGATGACCGACCCCTCTAGCTTGCCTTACTGAACATTTCATTTAAACATACTCCCCCCCCATCCCCAACCCTTAACGGGGCTCCCATACAAACTGGTCGTTTTTATAAAATAGGCTCCCATTGCTCCCAGATTGCCCCCAGATGTATCAAATGTATGGCCGACACCCATTTGTTTTCTCTTCCGAATGTTTCTTCCAAACATACCTACCCGCTAACTCCAAGTCTTAAGGGGGCTGTTATACAAAACTGGCCATTTTCTATGCCATTGGCTCCCCACTTGCAAATGTAGTAGTTAAGTAAGCGAGAAAGCATCGTATCTCGGAAATTACTGAACCGATTTCAATGATTTATTCAGCGATCGCCAACATTCTTGAGTACAAAAAATACAAAATTAATTAAGGTTCAGAAATTCACCACCAGAGGGCGTCCCCCATACGATCGGATTTGTGGCGTTGTCAACTTTTGGGTTTCTACAAAGCAAAAATCAAAATGTATTGTCAAAACTCCATTAACCTCCCCATTTTGAATATAATTGTAACTTTAGATTAGTGTTTCATTCAGGTTCAGAGGGCGTGTATAGAAAACCCGTAATTTTATTCTGAGGCATCAGTGCATATTGTGAGTGCTCTCTATGGCTTCCAGGAAGAGGCACATCGCTCTAACTGGGGTTCCTGTAAGGAGGTGCTGTCTTTGTTAAGTCATCTACTTTCTCAGATCAAATTGAGAGGTCCGATAATCTATATATATTGAAATGAATCGTGGTCCGTTCGGCTGCTTAAAACTTGAAAACGACTGGACCAACTTGGATACTTCCTTTGGTGGCATTGTTTGAAATTGTTACGTGAAGGTTTAGGAAAAAAGAAAAGTCGGGAAAACGGGGCGTGGCACCACAAGAATACATTTTTAGACAATTACTTTGGAACTATAAGTCACACATCAATTAAATTTGGTACAAGCTTACTATTTAATCATGTCCTTCGACCGAGGGAATGGGGTAGGTATTGAACAAGGGGGTGTGGCACCGCCCATACAACTCAAACCTTTTAAATGGAATAGCTTCTGAATTGTTAGTCGCACAGCATTGAAATTTGGTATGACATCGTCCCATAGAAGTGTCATTCTACTGTTCAAATTTTATGAGCGTTAAACAAGGGGCGTGCCACATTTTTAATGCAGCAGAACTGTAAGTCGTACATCAATTAAACTTGGTATGAACCTACCAGTTAATCATATCTTTCGGCAGAGGGAATGGGGCGGGTATTTAACAAGGGGGCGTGGCACCGCCAATACAATTAATTTCTGTTATATAGAATATCTGCGGCATTGTAAGTCGCACAGCATTGAAATTCAGTGTACCGTCGCCTCATAGATATGTTATTCTCCTGTTATAATTTTATGGGCGTTGGACAAGGGGCGTGACACATCTGTTTCACCCAAACTATCCGCATAATTTTGTAACTGTTACTTACACATCAATGAAACTTAGTACGAATTTACCATTTAGTCATATCTTTCCACAGAGAGAATGGGGCGGGTATTTACCAAGGGGGCCTGGCACCACAACTTAAATCTTTTATATGGAATAGCTTCGGAATCGTAAGCCGCACAGTATTGAAATTGAATATGCCATTGTCCCATAGAAGTGTGATGCTACTGTTAAAATTTGATGGGCGTTGAACAAGGTCCGTGGCAAATTTTTCATGGCGCAGAACTGTAAGTCGTACATTAATGAAACTTGGTATGAACCTACCATTTAATCGTATCTTTCGATAGAGGCAATGGGGTTGGTATTGAACAAGGGGGTGTGGAATCGCCCATACAATTCATATCTTTTAAATGGAATAGCTTCGGAGTTGTAACCCGCACAGCATTGAAATTTGGTGCACTGTCGTTTCATAGATGTGTCATTCTACTGATGAGATATGATCGGGGTTGGTCAAGCGGCGTGCCACATTTTTTATGATCCAACAGTTATGCAATACACACACACACATCAGTGAAACTTGGTACGAACTTTCCACTTAGTAGCACAATTCGACTAAAAGAAAGTTGTGAGGATTGGACAAGAGGGCGTGGTACCGTCTCCATTTTTATATACATAGATTGTTTGCCCTAACTTGTAATGGATCCTTGGTTGGGGCGCCATTTATGTAATGTGCCCTTCCAAAAGGACCTGCTGGTATTTAATGTAGTGCAATGCCGAGCGGGTGTGCATGCTAGCTGGGTACCAGGTCTAAGCTCTTCGGGTGTGGGGGGGGGGGGTTCTTGCTCGAGCACCTGCCGCTACCTACCAACAATACACAAAGTTATTCATGCACGTGGGTTTTTCTTACTAGAAAACACCCGTAAAAGAAGAAGATGATATTCTCACACCGCGGACAATTCTACCTATCAACCGGCCATGCAACTTGACGTACGGACAATCGGACGGACAATACTACTTACGAACCTACTCGTCCACCCCGCCGGTGTAGAGTATAAGTTCACGCAAGCAGCAGTGAAGCGACAACACCGAGGTGACAACAACCAGAGGGGGACCTAAGGCGGTCAATGGCCCCCGGCTCTCCCCTTCCCAACCTTAGCGAGAGCGTTTCCGTCTCTCCCGACCCATCCATATGGCAACGACGCTGATCACATTGAATATCTATTTACATTTTATTCATTGGATGCTTAAGCTAAAATATTGATTAGGAAGCGGAAGTCGCAAAAGACATTTTACAGTTCCGACTTAAATATTAATGAGGAGGCGGAAGCCGCCAAAGAGAAATTTAACAACCCGGACTTAAAATATTGATTCGGGAGCGGAAGCCGCAAAAAATATATACATTTGGTATTCGGACTAATATTTAGAAGGCGAAAGCAGCAAAAGAGAGATACGAATAAGTTCACTTACTTAGGATTCTGTCACACTCACGTGTCCTGATCGGCGATCCCTCGTTGTTTGCGCAAACAATTCGGCGATACGGCGAAGCTCGGGTGAATTCGTGGAGTGCTGGACCTGCTTCCGTTTCTCTGTTGCTGCTGCACAGAGGCGCCAATAACAAAAGGGAAATTAAAGTTACTAATATAATAATTCAAACATCGCAAATGGTATGGGATACCGCACAAGGGGGGGGTTCTCGTCCGGCCCCCTTTTCAAAAAAAAACGTGATTCGCCGCGGCGGTGCGTCGGCAATCGAGCCGCTGTGGTGGAAGTAGCCCGAACGCTGCTGCTGCTGGCACCGCGCGTGGTGGCTAGGATGAGACTGCCGCGAGCGCGTGCTGGTGTGGTCAAGCTGGTGCTCACGTGGCTGGCTGCTGCTGGCACCGCGCGTGGTGGTTCTCCGGCAACTTCTCGAGCGCGTGCTGGTGCGGCCAAGCTGGTGCTCACGTGGCTGGCTGCTGCTGGCACCGCGCGTGGTGGTTATCAGGCAACTTGTCGAGCGCGTGCTGGTGCGGCCAAGCTGGTGCTCACGTGGCTGGCTGCTGCTGCTGGCCCCGTGCGTGGTGGGTGGCTGCTGCTGCTGCTGGCCCCGTGCGTGGTGGCTAGGAGGAAACTTCTCGAGCGCGTGCTGGTGCGGCCAAGCTGGTGCTCACGTGGCTGGCTGCTGCTGCTGGCACCGCGCGTGGTGGTTCTCCGGCAACTTCTCGAGCGCGTGCTGGTGCGGCCAAGCTGGTGCTCACGTGGCTGGCTGCTGCTGCTGGCCCCGTGCGTGGTGGCTAGGAGGAAACCTCTCGAGCGCGTGCTGGTGCGGCCAAGCTGGTGCTCACGTGGCTGGCTGCTGCTGCTGGCACCGCGCGTGGTGGTTCTCAGGCAACTTGTTGAGCGGGTGCTGGTGCGGCCAAGCTGGTGCTCACGTGGCTGCTGCTGCTTGCACCGTGCGTGGTGGCTATCAGGCAACCTGTTGAGCGGGTGCTGGTGCGGCCAAGCTAGTGCTCACGTGGCTGCTGCTGCTTGCACCGTGCGTGGTGGCTATCAGGCAACTCCCGAGCGCGTGCTGGTGCGGCCAAGCTGGTGCTCACGTGGCTGGCTGCTGCTGCTTGCACCGTGCGTGGTGGCTATCAGGCAACCCCCGAGCGCGTGCTGGTGCGGCCAAACTGGTGCTCACGTGGCTGGCTGCTGCTGGCACCGCGCGTGGTGGTTCTCAGGCAACTTCCCGACCGCCTCGTTCTCTAGCTCGTCACCGTCTCCCCCGCAGTTCGTTTGTTACAGTTCAGTGGTTGCCACGTCAGCCGTCCGCCAGTTTTGTGTTCGTCTATTACTAGCCTAGAGTGCTCGCAGGGTTGCATTTTATAATCTTTTACATTACACCACAGGGCAACCATCACAAACTGACTGACTGATTGATTGATTGATTCATCCACGCTCAGCCCAAACCGCTGGAGCTACAAACATGAAATTTGAACTGTATATACATCTTGAAAAATGAACCTCCGAATGAATGAATGAATGAATGAATTTTACTAGACCAATAATGGGTTAAGATATTGAAACGATAAGGCACTCTGTGCTGATATCCTTGCCATATCATCCGATATGGCAAGGATGGTTCGCGAAGGAATAAGCTGTGCGTGAATGGTCGAGCGTTGTCCAATTGGAAGTTGCAAGAAAATTCGATGCGATAAGAAAACTAGTATCAAAGCAGCAGTGTGCAGCGCAAGGGGAAAGTCTTAGTTGAATAAGCAAAGTGATAACAAGTGTAGATACAAGCGAAGTGTAAATCTGTAAATAAAGTGATTGTTAGTTTCTGACTGCGTTTTGCGCTGGTTAATTGAAGTTGTTTTATTTTCAAACACAATCCAAACGAACCTTGGAAAACGACCTTGGATTTTCGTAACATTTAGTGTCGAAGTGGGATTGTACTACTGAAAGTAAACAACAACAAAATTTTTAAAACGCAGACATGGTTAAACTCGAGCAGCTGAAGGTGGACCAGCTGAAGAAGGAGCTGGCTGCCTGAAATTTTCCGACTGCTGGCGGTAAGGTGGAGTTGCAGTTGCGCTTGTGAGAGACGTGTGAGGCACGAGGCGTCGATTGGGCTGCGCACGAGTTCGGAACGCAGAAGCTAGAGGCGTCGGCCAAAGTTGAAGAATCGCCTGCGGGTGCTGCGTCGATGCAAAGTACGGCTGCAGCGGCTGCGCCACCACAAGCAATGGACATGAGCCAGCTTATGGTTGCAATGAGAGGCATGTTTCAGGAAACTTCTGCGAAAATTGAGAATTTCAGTCGTGAAAATCGCGAAATGTCGGCGCAACTGGCAGCGAAACTGGAAACTACGAATCAGGAAATTTCGGCAAAAGTTGAAACTACGAATCAGGAAATTTACGCAAAAGTAGAAACTGCGAACCGAGAAATGGCGGGAAATTCTGCGGGCATAGAGCAGAAGGTGGAGGAAATTTCCGATAGGCTGAACGTGAAAGTTGAGCATCTCGAGACGCGAATGGAAAATTGGGACAAGCGAGTTGACGACCTGGATGATTCCCTGCACAAACGAGTTGACAGTCTGGAGGATTCGGTGAACAGAAAAATCGACGAGCGGCTTAGAGATGTACAGCCACGAGAATGTTTGCCGCCGGTGCCACCAGAACAGAAGTGCCTACTATGATGGTGCTACGCCGCACAGTGGCTCAATTTGTCATTTTAGGTTGCAAAATTAATAACTTCTGAACGAATAGAGATAATTGGAAATTTTTGCTGTTGATTAGAAATTCATCAGGCTATTGTATTCCAAAAAATAATCTCAATCGAGGTACAGGGTGCTACGTAATACTTTGTCAAAGTTCGGCTTACTGTAAATAAGAATAATGCGAGCAACAATGATAAGGTTTAGGTGCAAAGTTAATGAAAATTCATTAAAAAGATGCAAAGTAATAAGAAATTTAAGAAGTAAGTTGAAAGAGCCAAATTTTGAAGATAACAATTAATAAATTTCGCTTTCAAAATTAGAACCAGAACTCGAAAAATTTACATAAAAAGTCAATTTTTCTTTCGTTTTTTTATGACTATATTTGATGGTAGCACTTTTAATACGACCCGGGCTTGCTGGTAAAACTGCTTCCATTATAACGCCTTTCATTTTCTCCTGATCCTTATTTTATTTTATGATCAAAGCTTCTGACAGCTGGGTGGTAGTTATTGTTGCCGTTGCCTCCATAAGCTTCTTTTTTTAGTAATTGACGCACAGTCCTGAATTGACTTTTTCGGCCTTCCTTTTGCCGCCTTTTATGTCGATGGCTGATCATCGCTTATGTTACATGCATCTCCTGCATCGAAGTAAATTGTTTTTTTTCAACCACTCCTCATTATTCTGGACAACCTAGGTTAGGTTAGGTTAAAGTGGCTGTCTTGGCCTGGGACTTGCCGACACACGTAGGCCACGGAATGGGCCCGTTATGATACCACAAGTTGAAAGGTCTGTTGTACTGCAAGTCGAGAAGCCTATACAAGCCATTTCGAAGAGTGGATGAACTCAAGCAAGTCTTTGATTCTAGCTGAACTGAGGTCGTTTAAGTTGTCGAAGAAAGGAGATCCTAGGGTTCTCCATCTTCGTCTAGATAGAGCCGGACAGTTGCAGAGAAGATGGCTGATAGATTCCTCCTCCTATCATTCTGGCAACTGCGGCAGAAGTCCCATACATTGACGCCCAGTCTGAAAGCATGGCGTCCGAAAAGACAGTGGCCAGTCAGGATTGCGACGACCGTGCCAACGTGTTGCCTGCTAAGCGATACAAGTGCTTTTGTTCGCCTAAGATTAAAAACAACCTAACCTAACCTAAGTCCTGGATATCGTGTTGTTAGTCGTAGATATGTTGGCTGCAGGCCAACTTCCTTCGACGTAACCAATTTCTTTAGTGACAGCCAGAACGAACTTCTCCTTTGTCTTCGAAATAGTACCTAAACATTTCAAACAGCTTCGAATTTTTCAAACACATCTTTGTGCTTCTTCTTCGGTTTAGTTGCAGTGGCGGAGTTGATGTGATGTTTAGTTCAAATTAAATTCGAAACTAACTTTACTTAATCCAAACTCTTTTATTTATAAGTAGGATTTGCATATGCATTCAAATAGCAGGTACTAAGCTTCTAGTACTAGCAGGTACCTAAACAGTTGTTAGGTTTTCCCGCGTTGTGGGATTTTTGAACAGCCCCGACACATAAGTGGGTTTTAGACAGTATACATAGATATAAGTCTGCTTTTTGTTTTTCAATAACTTATTGTTTCATTGGCGCGGTTCAACTCAAAGACTCATTAAAATTAAGAAAAGAAGGAAAGAAATTAAGAAAAAAAATTTATGCTAGGCACAGTATTAGTATTTTGTTAAAAACAAAAACATTACATCAAAGGATACACGATAGCTGATTGCCAGAAATGAAAGCAAAAAAAAGTCGACTTAAGGCAGGTTCTCACCTTGTGGGAAAAAAAAAACTAATTTTTTTCCCCTTATCGTGTAGATATATGTTCCAAAAATGTGCTCCAGAAATTTCAGATCAAAATTTGAAAAATTACAAAAGTTACAGGCCGTTACATTGAGCAGTGTCGAGCACCGGCCGAGCGCGCTTTAAACTTTAAACGCGTTTTTCTGAGAACCACATTTTCGGACCTAACGGAAGTGATTGAAGGCGGTGGAATGAACCAATCGTCACAAAATTTTTTAAAATGTTCCTCAGGGTTTTTTTTAATAAACGAACCACGATCAGCCAAAAATATTGAAAATTATTTATTTAAAAAAATAATAAGTGAACAAAAAAATGAGAAAATCTTAATTTTTTTTAAAACCTCATAACTTTTGTAATTTTGATTTTTTGTTCATGATCTTGGTTCATTCAATAGATAATACGGTACACATTAAGAATGTGTTCGATTTTTGTGTTTCAGATCACGGGTTTTGACGGAATGCCGCCACTGATGGACGCCCCCTCCCCCCTTTTTTGATTCATTCAATTTGAAAAATTGTACTCTCTAAATAAATGTGTGTTCATATCCAGAAAAATTTCCAAAATTTTCAGCTTTGTATCTTTAACCGTTTTCTCAAAAAAATTCCTAAAAAAAAGTGCACTTTTTCGGATCCACAAGGTGAGAACCTGCCTTAATATGGAGTTGCAAGCTTGTATCACATCTTAAATTAAGCCAAAATCCAAATTGTCATGCCCTGGTAACGATTATAATCGCGTGTAATTGATTCACTATCAAAATCTTGACAAACTTGTTCGAACGCACTCACCCGAAAGCACAAAATTGCGCGAGGTGTCCACAGAAAAATTGCTGTAAAATCCAGTCGGGCAAAATCGGGCACCTGATCTCTTCAGGGCAGTACTCACAGAAGACTAGTGAACAATTTTCCCAAAGACGGAACTGTGGAAAGTATGGCTTTTTTTAAGTCTATCGAAAGTTCAAAAAGTGTGATAAAAACAGTGCTTCAAGTGAGCGCCTATGAAAAGACAACAACAACAACCAACTTTTTTTTCTATATTTAATTATTTCCTACAAATGCCTTCTTTTACGATGCTGGTGCAAAAAGTTTCAATTAACTTGCTCCTTTCCGTATTTTAAAACTTCAGCTTTACCGGAAAAGTGCAAATTGCTGATATTATTTCACACTCTAAAAATTGCTCAACTTTGACGGGCTCTACAAGCAAAACTATTTGTCCCATTTAGTTAAGGTTTTCGGATTTCTTAGGTCCAAGCATTTATCTATCGGACAAGTATAACAGTTTCCCCCAAATCGAACATGACAAAATTGACTTTTGCAACCTGCGTCGGCAGAATCAGCCACTGTGCGCCGTTCGATACATTTAAACTGCAATTCGACTCAGCTGCTTTGGAAAATCAGTGGACCGATATCAGTAAGGGTCGGAGATTGGCACTGGCGCTGAAAGGTCCTGCGGCTGTGGTAATGAAATCAGTTCCGGAATGTTCGAGAAGTGATTACGAGGCCATCATGAGAGCGTTGGCAGCGAAGTACAGCAACGAGCACAACCATACGCTGTACTACTGTGAGCTGAAGAACCGCAGGCAAAGAGCAAACAAGGCGCTGCAGACATATGCAGCAGACATTGAGCGGCTCGTACCGTTGTGCTACCCGAAATTCGGCGCTGATGATCTCGAGAGGAAGAAAATTTAGTAGTTTATTGTAGGTCTTCATGATCCAGAGACACGTCGCAGTGCGTTGATGATGGGCAAGCCGACATTTAAGGAGACGGTGACCAGCGCGATGACATATGAGGCGACATGGATTGGGAGCACTCGATATGCATCTGCAAGGATACGCCAAATTCAGACGGACAACGACGTTGCGATCCAGGCCATAAGCTCTGAGACACCGGGCAGGCCACGGGTGGTCTCCTCTAAAGTTGTTTGCTGGACATGTGGCAAGCAGGGTCACATATCACGAGACTGCCGTCAACGAAAAACGCGTTCCCGTTCTCGATCGCAATCGCCTGAAGCGAGGAATACTGACAATCGAGGCTCAGCCTACAAGCGCAGGGCTGAGAACGAGGAGTCGTTAAACTAAAACGGGTCAGCCCAAAGGGGCGTGAGCTGATCCCCACAACCTGCTGCCCCACCGTCCTTGTCGCACAGCTGAAACAACAACCCAGCAGCTCAACATACGATCAACATACTAAAACAATATCAAAATGTTTTCCATGTTTCAACAATGACTCAACATAAGACATCAAATATTAGAAATAAGTTAAAATGAATAAAATATAAATAATTCAACTAAGAAACAATTACATTTCATATTTTACACATCAATAAACATTATGAAACAAAATAAAAATAAAACAAACGATTTTTCTTTGAAATATAAGGTAATTTGCACTAAGGTACCCGGGTACCCTGGTCATGGACCCCTGTATGCAAAAACATTAAACTCATTTTTTGGTTAATATATTTAACCAAATTTGATAAACTTTTTTCTAGTCTCTAAGTTTAGCCGAAATGTCTGATGATCTGGAGTTTCATGTTGATATCTTCAATATTATAGGAACAGCAGCACTTTAAAGTTCAAATTGTTACCCAGGTACCCGGTTATGGACCGTAGGGTTAAATGAAATATTCAGTAAGGAAAACTAGAGGGGTCGGTCATCGATTTTAACCCTCTAAGAGCAACTTCTGACCAGCTGTGGAGCAATTTGCCGAATTTCCCAGCTTTTTTGTGAACTTTGACCTCGATGAGACGCCATTTAGCCCACCCTAGCCCCAAAATTTTTTGGCTCATGCACTTTTTTACCAAACCGCATAAAATGAGAGGTTGCGGAGCATCGAAATCGAAAAATCGTGCACTAAATCCAGTCTTTTGTACATAGCACTTATGTACATAGGCAACCGGTGCTAGTGCCCTACCAGTCCAGCAATACAGACTCACAGTGGTAACATATAACTCCTTTATACACGGTACACTGTGGAGAAAAATAAAGGCTGCTGGTATATTTAAAATCCATAAGTATATTACATAAATTAATTCCAAACTCGTTGGAAAGTTTTTATTTATAAATAACAACAAATAAAAAATTCGTAAATTTCGATTGCGGCTTTTATTTATTGTACTGTATTGTACTATTGTCAAACGGAAGTGGCTCATGATCCCTCCATGAGTGCCTTCATTTTCGAAGCAGAGAACCTTGTCCACGTTTGCACCCAATTCTCCTCGCGTGCAATCGAAGATTTTACTGTGCCCAGGCTCAAGGCATCTTTAGCCGATTTGAACGGCTATTATGAAGATGTGAAGGCAGCATATAGAAAAATCGGCGTCACCCCTGATGACGAGCTGCCAAGCAACTTCAAGATTCTTGCTCGAAGCAAGTTGGAGCTATGCCGAGAACGAGCATACCAGACAATCGCCCCAATCTCAGATCTGATGGACGTTCAGCAACCTCCCCCCGTTGAAACAGCACGTCCAGCTGAAATTTCTGCAAATTCAGCGTCTGAGCAGGCAAATAGAATTATTGTGCCACCATGCGACACAGAAATTTTCTCCGGTGGGTACGAAGAGTGGCCGTCCTTCCGTGACATGTTTACGGTGGTCTACATACCACCCTAAACTCACTTCTGCCCAGAAACTGTATCACCGCAGATACAAGACAACCGGAAAAGCTGGTGCGGTTGTGAAGCACTACGCATTAAGCGATGCTAACTTTGAACTCGCATGGAATGCGCTGAGATCACGATTCGAAAATCGGCGTATTCTAGTTGACAAACAAGTCAAGACGCTCTTGAGCCTCCCTCAAGTAGCAACTGAAAATAGTGAAGCGCTCCAAAGGCTTCAATCGACCATCAAAAATTCTCTGTCCGTCTTAGCATCTCAAAGCATCTCGATAAAGAGTTGGGATCCAATACTGGTATACATACTCTCTTAGGATTGGGCAGCGCGCCATGTTTGGAAAATCGGTACTAGAAGAATCAAAATTGATTACTGTTTTAAATGGTGAAAATGAGTGCTGGGATAAACCCGTGCTTTTCATTAAATATGCCTACAAGTATAGAGAATCACTTATTTTAGAATTCAATTATTAAAGGTTACCAATAATGCACGGAATTGAACTGCGGTATAGTGGCAGACGGCATAAGCCAATGCCGAAGATATTGTATAGTCTACATCATCGACTACTATATATATTTATATTTATAGCTTATATCTTATGTTGAAATTGTTACATTGTTATATTATCCGCTATATAATAAAAAAAAAATACTACTACTACTGGTATACATTTGCTCCACAAAACTTCCAGAGGAGAGTTTATCTCTATGGGAACAATCCCTCAGTTCCCGTAAAGATCTCCCCACTTGGGAGCAAATGGATGGCTTGATTACCAGAAGATATGAGGTCGTGGAACGGCTCAACACCGTTAAACCAATCAAGTCCGGGTTGTTTCCGAACCGGGGTTTCAACAGAACAAAGAATTTGTTGGTGAAAAGTGAGCGGAATTTTTCATGTCCGATTTGCGGCGCTCCTCACGTGCTCAAATTCTGCGCCACCTTCAAAAAAATGTCTGTTCGAGACCGATTGAAGGCAGTGCGAACACACAACTTGTGCGAAAACTGCCTGTCATACATTACTACACTTGCTACTCGCCTAAAGTTTTTTCTACCAAAATCTTTTATAAAAAGTTACCAAAAGTTACCAATTTTTTCATTGACAAAAAAAAAACAAATATACAAAACAATGCATTTCATAACAAAGGTACAAAAAATAGTTCATTTTACTAGTAAAATCATCAAATGTACACCTACGGTCAAAATTATAGCAGTGCATGCATGTATAAACCGCTAGATTAAAGAAACACCAAACTTGAAGGGATTGCCGCAAAAATTTGGTTTATCTTAATCTACTATTATTTTCATCGTTACATTTCAAACATAAAAAATATACAAAACAATACATTTCATTACATAGATACATACAAAACAAAAAATTTTTTACTTTAAAAGCATAGTGAAATAAATAAAGTGAACCAGATACTGACAACTCTCTTGATTCGGCAGGCTTATTTTATGTCACTATCAAGGCGAATTCATACCAGGTGATAGCGTTAAATGAGGCGAATTGATTTGTTTTTGTGGTGGAAAAGGTCTAGATTGTCAAAGTGCCTGTGTAAAACTTTGACAGTTTAAAATGAAAAAGCAAGCTTTGTTCTGATTGGCTGATTTTGACAATCTAAACCCAGAAAACAAAAACAAAATACATTGAAATTTTGTTGCTGTCCTTACGCTATCACCTGGTATGAATTCGCCTTGTGTCACTATGAACAAATTTGTGAAATACTTAACGCTTTTTGTTCAAAAAATATTTTCTTTTTTTCCAAGAGGCATAACATCTGTAGCATAGTAAAATAAAAATCACTGAAATGCCGAAGGAATCATGCACGCTATGTAGAACTGCTCATGGGGGCACGATCCAATGTATTCAGTACCTTAAATGTGCAGCAAAAAAGAAAGTGGGAAAGTATTTGTAATACTGAGTTCGGCACACATGCGTTCGAGAACAGCAAAATCAAACGGGTTAATTCAAAACGAATTGACGTGAAACAAATTTTCAAAGCAATTGACATTTTTTAAACATGCCTCTCCCTAGCTGGTTCACTTTATTTATGCGAACAATGCTGCCATTGAACCGGGCTGAAGGCACTGTTGCCAGTGCTGCGTATTTAATGTATATAACAAGATGTGATATAAATTTATAAATAAAAAAAACAAATTTTCTTGTCTATTACTTCAAATCAATTTTTGATTGCAAAAGTTACCAAAATGAAAATAAAGTTACCAAGTTACCAAACAGTTTAAAAGTTACCAATTTTGGTAGAAAGTTACCAATTGTGGCAACCGTGCATACACTCACTTGAAGCGGGATTATACGAGTCAATTCACTTGCTCACACTGTCAGAGAAAGCACCATTCGCTGCTTCACATTTCGGCTGACAACAACCCGCCTCGGCAACGAAACGTAGTTGCTCAAGTCTCCACGACCCAGCCTCCCCCGTAAGAACGGCCCGGAGTTCTAGGGATGAGTCAAGTTCTGATGAACAGGCAATTGTACTCCCACAATTAACCAAGCTTCTTTCCATTTTCAATATGGGCTTAAAGGAGTGGAAACTCGTTGCCATGCTGGACCTAGCAGATCCCAACTGCTTCAAACAGGCCCAAATCGACATGGTCATCGGAAGCGACTTACATACTTCCTCAAATCTTTCTTGATGGAATCCACCGGAATATGTGTGGCAGCCTCCTTGCCTAAAAAACCATATTCGGTTGGATCATAAGTGGACCACTCCCCCAGAAAGTGTCAAGTGGAAGAAGTTTCCAATGAACACCTAAGTTCCCAGCTCAAACGCTTTTGGGAACAAGAGGAATTTCCACAGTTTTCTCCAATTTCCGAAGAGGATCGGTTTTGCGAAGACCTCTAACAAAAGCCCCCATCCCGGCGGTCAGATGGTAGATACGTCGTCCGACTCCCCTTCACGTCATGTTTTCCCAGTCAGCTGACTTTAGGTCGTTCCCGTACCACAGCCTTCGCTCAATATCTCAGCATGGAAAGGACTCTGGCAAAGAAAGGCGATCTCCAAGCCACATATGATGAGGTCCTCAAAGAGTATCTCACTCTCAATCATATGGAGCCAGCTCAGTCCAACGAGATCATCTCTGATGGCAAATACTTTTCATTTTACCTGCCTCACCATGCTATGATAAAACCGGAAAAGACCACTTCCAAGGTCCGCGTTGTCTTCAACGCATCTAGAACAACCGGCTCTGGATATTCACTTAATGAAACCCTGCATATTGGTCCCACATTACAGCCCGACCTGATGACCCTCATTTTAAGATGGCGGCTGTACCGATTTGTATTCATGGAGATGTGGAAAAAATGTATAGACAAATTCTTGTCCACCAAGACGATCAAGAGTTTCAGCGAATCCTCTTTCGTGAGTCTCAAAATTCCCCATTCGAGACTTTAGGCTCAAGACAGTGATGTTTGGTGTGATCTGTGCTCCTTTTTTAGTCATTCGAACACTTCGACAACTGACTAAAGATTCAAAGGACAAATTCCCGTTAGCGGAAACAGTCCTTCTCAAGGAGACTTATGTTGATGACATTTTGTCCGGTGCTCATTCCATTTCTGAGGCTCTGACTCACTGAGACAAGTGATTAATAATTTTAATAATAGTAATAATTGACTGGCACGACAGCCCGCTTACGCGAGACTAAGGCCTAGCTTCCCGCAACCAGCCGTGTTGTGCGTGTGAATTTGTACGCGGGTGGAAGAGACCTACAGTTTTATGCCGGTTCCGAACGGCAGGTTGGGAGCTTTTTTCATAAGCAATTTTTACTCTCAGAGGTTTGCCATTTCCAGCTGAGAGGACAGCCACCGAAAGAGAAAACGAGATTTCCCGTTATTTTTTTTAGGTGTTATTACAGGCAGCATTTTAACCTGGGTCGCTGCCTTCGACTCGCGGTCCAACGCACTAACCAACTGAGCCACGGCGGCTGACACAAGTGATTGATGCCCATAAATCCGCAGGATTCCCTCTCAGGAAGATTACTTCTAATCTAATCCGAGGATCCTGGAAAACATTCCCACTTCGGCATTTCCCGACTCGGACTTCCTCAAGTTCGAAAGTGCCAGCTCTACAAAAACACTTGGCATGAGATGGAACGCTTTGTCGGATATTTTCTCGTATTCGATCGTTCCCATCTCCGAAACGAGTTCTACCACGAAGCGACAGATTCTCTCTGCGGTCGCAAAACTTTTTGACCCGGCAGGATGGCTCTCGCCCATTATAACTCAAGCCAAGTTACTCCTTTAAGAGCTTTGGTTGGAGGGCACGGACTGGGACGAATGCGTAAAACCCGGTTCCTTCATAAAGTGGAATCAATTCATCAAGAATCAGCGAGATCGGGATCCCCCGATGGGTACAGTTTTCACCTCTGAAGTGAATCCAACTTCACGGATTTTGCGATGCTTCAGAAAAGGCATATTGCGCAGCTCTATATTTGCACGCCACTGACAGCGATGCCAATATCTCGTGTCACCTGCTCGTGGCCAAGAGTAAAGTTGCACCTCTGCAGACGGTTAGCCTGCCGCGATTAGAATTGTGCGGCGCCGTTTTACTTTCCCAATTATCTAAATGCCTTACAGAAAATCTCAATGTGAACCCCGAAGACACCTTCTTCTGGTCGGATTCACAAATAGTTCTCGCCTGGCTAGAAAAACCTCCAAGCACTTGTGTAGTGGTACTACCTAACCATCTATGCCGACCATAACATTGCATGTAGTGATACTACGCAATCACTCATGCCGACCAGAACAAATTACCGTACACTTGCGCACACAAATTCGCTGGTGTCAAATGGCTGCACTTGAAGTCGCCACGGTGCGCTATGCGCAACCACTTGAGCGAGCGGAGTGACATACGATGCCACCTACCGCAGTGCATTGCAACAATACTGCAACGCGCATTATGCCGACCCTTTGGCGGCGTGGGAAACGATCGGAAAATATCCGAGGCCGTTTAGCGCCGGCCACTGACCCAATTGCAAATGTGCTGACGCAGAAGAAGTGACCAGGTCGATGATTGGTCAAACGAAAAATATCGTGGAAAGGGAGGCGGAGCCCTGGAAATGCATGACAGTATAACAGTTATAAATTTAGTATATAAGACCAAAATTTTCCAAATAAAGTTAACTTCTTGTTCGATAATCAAAGTGCCTGGTGGCATTGTTTTATTTGATCAGAGGTTCAAACAGATCGGCTTTTCGGAGCGAGAAAACATTGGCGCGGCCCGCCGAATAAACATAGGCCAAAACTACACTTACACACTTAGAGAAACTTACACTTCAACCACCGCACGAACAGTTAGACTACCACACAATACATTTGACCACCACACTTGGAAAACGTACGTAGCCAACCGCACAGCCTAGATTCTGAAAAATGTCGGCAATGCCACTTGGCGTCACGTTATCAGCCGTAACAATCCCGCCGGCCCGGGGCACTCGCGGGTGCAAGCCCCAAGAACTTGCAGCAAACCCGCTGTGGTGGAATGGTCCCAACTAGCTTCAGTCACCTGAAGAAGCCTGGCCCAAATCAACTCCCTCCAATGTTGCTCCACCTGAGCACCGGAAGGTCGAAGTTAATCTCTCAGACATCCTCCTTGTCCTTGCGTACGCGTTCCGTTTTGTCCATAACGGACTCGCTAAGAGCAGCAACTCTCCCCTCAACTTGAATCCATTCGTTTCCCAGAATGAGATTCAGTTTGTCAAGACGAGACTCCTCTCGTCCCAGACACGTTTCCACCACCCAGAACTTACCTCGTTATCCAACAAGACCCCTCTTCCCCGAAAAAGCACAATTTTGATCAATTTTCTCAATCCGTTCCTCGATAAGGACGGCCTGATGAGAGTTGATGGTAGATTAACCCAAGCGGCGCTATATTACAATGAGCGCCATCCTATAATCCTACCAGAGGCATCTCGGTTCTGCACGTTGTATCTTGAGTTCCGCCATACTCTTCTCCTACACGCAGAACTTCGGCTTATGTTCAGAATGGCTCGTCAGGAATTTTAAATTCCCCGTCTAAAGCCTCAGATCAAGAAATGCATTCGCCTATGCAAGGTCTGCACGCTTCAGAAACAAACGGTCCGATCACAAATAATGGCAGCCCTTCCGCCAGAGCGCTGCACACTGTCAATCCCATTTTCGACGACAGGTATTGATTTTGCAGGCCCATTTCAGATTAAAGCATCTCAGCTCCGAACGGCAACCTTCATCAAAGGTTATGTCGCGGTGTTCGTCTGCTTTTCAACCAAGGCCATTCACTTGGAACTGTGTTCTGCCCTCACCACAGAGGCATTCCGCGCGGCATTTGCAAGATTCGTTGGCAGACGAGGCCTCTCCCGCAAAATCATGTCGGACAATGGCACCACATTCGTTGGCGCTCACAGAGCTGTGAGCCGAGAGTTCCTTAAGTTCTCCAAAGAGGTATCCCACGACATCCTGTAGAAATATTCCACTCAAGGTCTCGATTGGGTTTTCATTCGCCCAGTGCACCTCACATGGGCGGGTTGTGGGAATCCGCTGTCAAGAGTTTCAAATCTCATTTCAAGAAGACTGCCGGCCATCACAAATCCAACTTCTAAGAGTTCACAACTCTTCTTGCTAGAATTGAGGCCGTCCTGAATTCCCGACCATTGTCACCTCTCTCGCAAGATCCATCTGATCTCTTAGCGCTTACTCCAGGTCACTTTCTGCGAGGCGTCCCTCTCCTGTCACCTCCCGAACCCAATTCGGAAGATCTATCCTTGATCAACCGATGGGAGGAACTGAAGGCTCTTCATCATGAGTTCAGCCGGAGATGGAAAGCTGAATATCTCCACGATCTCCAAAAGAGGCACGAGTGGCGCCATCCCCAACCGGAGATAGAACTGGACCAGTTATTCGTCGTCAAGAATGAGCTGCTGCTCCCCACCGAATGGAGGTTAGGTCGGATCATCGCCTTACATCGAAGACCCGACGCACAGTGCTTTGACTCCATACAAAATTGCGGCAAAAATATAGGGTGTTCTTTTTAGAGGTTTGTTTTTCGAATAGAGATAAAACTGGCATTTTGTGGTCAAATCTGGCAACTCTAATGTCATTTATGTTCAGTTTGGTTTGCCATTTCATCATGAACAGGTTGACAAAAGAACAACGCTTGCAAATCGTGCAAATTTATTTCGAAAATAATGGTTCAGTTCGCGAAGTTTACCGCAAGCTCCGTCCATTTTATGGTCGACATAATCGTCCATCAGAGCAAAATCGGTCCATCCATCGGTTAACCATGGGTCGTTTTCGCACTACGTTTACTCTATGTGATAATACGCATCCGCAGAGACGTCGAACAGTGCGCACCGAAGAAACTATTGCCGCTGTAGAGCAAAATGTTGAAGAGGACCCGAATGAATCGATTCGCCACCGTGCACAGCAATTGGAGCTTTGTCCATCAACTTTAAAAATTGGACCTGTAGAATTGGCTTTATTCGAGCCAGCCCCGGCGGCCACATGCCCGAAATCATATTTAAACATTAATGGCATAAAATTATCCTTCCAATAAAGCCAAATTGATGGACATTAAAACGATTTTCTTGTGTTTTATTTCAATTCGAAGTTCTATACCTCTAAAAAAACACCCTATAGAAGGAGTACGTGAAATTCGCTGAAACTTTGCAGTCTAAATAATTTTGGGCCACTGACTTCAAAATTTGTGTTTGGTTCCAAAAAATATATATAGTTTAAAAAAATCGAATACATATTTTGATATATTATTTTATCATCACCGAGCTAAAACCGCTAAAAATTTGGTCAACAGTTGTATTTTAGAAAGTCAACCCTTAAAAAAGAAGCAATTTCAAAAACGTCGACCTTGAAAGGGCGGAAATGGGGTGGTGAAGCTTATATGGACGGACATTGTGTTTTGGTCGGATTGTTTAAAAATTGTGTATATGTATACTAAAAAAGCAATAACAAAATACGTATGTTAGCGTTTTTCTAAATTCGACATTTAAAGGATGGAAAGAGTGCTGTAAAGTTGCTTAAAGGATATATTTTTTGTTTATTTGATATCCGTAGAACTTAACATGGTGATGAGACAGGTGAATATGCAATGCAGCTCAATTTATAATGGCGAGACTATTATAAGAATTATTCTTCAAAATTTTACCTTCTTCCAAATTTGACATTCCTCCTTTTTTTAGAATATATTAGCGTTAAATCACATTTTAGCAAATAGATTCCATAATAATGAGAAAAAAACGGATAATATGGCTTATAATGGGTTAAATAGGCGTGCCAAACCTATTTTTATAAAACACATTCACAGTTCGTGGCATTGACTTGGTTACACATTTTGATCGCAATTTTAACTCAAGCGATTTCTGTACAAAAATCAACATTAATAGTTTGGAAAAAATTGAATATTTTCCAAAGGCGCAAAAAGACGCAGAATTTTTTTTGCGGACTTAAGAGAAGAAAGTCCATCTAAAAAAGGTCATATAAAGGATTTACGCCAGTTAACGCCATTCGATTTAAATTACCTTTCTAAATTTGGTTATTTTTAATTTTCATTGGTTAAAAAACGGCTAAAACGCACAACGGTGGCAAACGGTGAATTGCTAATAGCAGATATTTTATCTTTGCTTTTAATAATTGTTAAATCAAAATTGCTTGTGGCTAAATGAGTGCTGTCTTAAGTGATCTGTCGATCCCATCTCTAGTCCCTTCTTTTCCTTTTCCTCTTGTACTAATATTCCCCCTATTTATGCTCCCCGGCTTAGGCCGTTGTTCCCGTTCAATGTTTCATGTACTCTGTACGATCGTTATTCGTAAGCCGACGAATAAAGACACCACACAACACCCGAAAACTAACCCGCGTTTTCTTTCACCGCTCCGCCGACGGCTCAATACAGAGACTCTTTTTTCCATGGTCCTTCGAGCTAACCGCGAACTCGCGACGCGGAAACACAAACATTAAAAAACAAAAATCTCAAAAGTTACAAAGTGACACAAACTTTGAACATTAATGAACAAAAAACAATTTCAAATACAAAACGATCAAACATTACAAACATCGACGAAAGTCAACAAAATTACAAGTGAAAAAGTGACATCAACTACAAGAATCCAAACAGTGAACAAAACAAAGTGACAAACAAATCAACAAACAGTGGAACAATTTAAACACCAACACCATAGTGAAACAAACCAATAAGTGTGATAACAATAACTAAACAGTGCACAAATTTCAAAAATTAAAGACAAAAAATTAAGAAAAACCTACAAAACATTGAAAAGTGCAGTGACACACAAAAGAGCACAAAAGAAAAGCAGACCAAACACACAACAACAAACACAACACAGCAAACACACAGCAAGACGCAAAAGAAGAAAAGGGCAACAACAACAGCAAACAACTTAGCACATCACAGTAGCGCACACACAGCTGCAGAGGAGATTCCCATTCTCGGGCACTGGGCCCACTAAGATAAGCCCAAAACATTTTTATAAAAAATTAACATACTACATACATATACACTAACAATAACATATATTTTTTTACAATATATATCCGCATTCCCAAAAATCCAGTCCAAAAATTATATACTGGTACCCCCCACTGTTAACTAATCGCAGTAGGCAATCCCGCTGCTGCGCATAATTTTGCGCTATTTGTTTGCACATTCCCTTTTTGCGCTGCAGCCTGCTTCCCACAAATTTCTCCAATTTGCACACATTTCCCCGCATTTCGTTTTGTGCATATCGCAGATCAGCAGCGACCACTCCAGCTGTTGATCTCGCGCTCTCCCACCTATGTATATTTTCGCGTTTCGCTTTGTGCGATATACGCACGCACAAGCAGCAAGCACTCCCGCTGCTGCCACCAAGTGCAATTACATACACATACTTCTGCCTAAGCATTTCCCCACTCTCGCTAGCAGAAGTAAATAAACACAAGCACAGTGGGACGAGGTACTCCTTTTTTGCAGCATACTCATTTTTCTGCATATACTCATACTCTGCACATCTGCTGCCACCCAAAGTGCATACAGTGGGACAGTGCATACAGTATTCCCAATACACATACTTATACACAAATTTTGCTCAATTCCCATATTCACATTTTTATTTATTACCCATACATATATATTTCCCTACACATTTACACACACAAGTGTAAAATTTTTTATATATTTATTTATTTGCTGCTCGACAAGTGTTCAAATTCGTTTGAACGAATTTTCCCATTCCAACTCTTTCCATACTCAATTATCGTTCGCGCGGACGCGGTTAGACTACACGTCTATTTCCCCAATACCCTACATTTAAATACACATATATTTATTCAAATTTTTTACCCTTTGTCGAGCTTTTTTATACAAAATGCCGGTTGAGCGATCCCCTAAACGCCAACTTATCACAATGGAGACTCCTTCCTCCAGATCCCCAAAGTCAACCAATGCACGTTTGACAGTTCCTGTCACTCGGGAGCCACCCAACACACGCTCCAAATTTACTACCCCCCAAAGCAACCGATCCCAGTGTTGCAAAATTCATTTTCGAGTCCGATAGACTCGTGCAATTATGCACAAAATTTTCATCAGTTCCCGTTGAGGATTTGACCAAATCCCTGGTCCAAATTAAGCAAAAAAATTTGCAAAAAATCGACGCCTGCACAGACCAGTACGAGTTGTGCATGGCTCAGATGTCGGACATCATTGAGATGCTCCAAACTCAGTCCCCCCAGCCCGCTGCGCATATGGAACCGGTTCGACCCCTAGAACCAGCAAATACCCCTTACATTTGCCTACAAGTTCCGCCTTGTGATACCGAAACCTTTTTCGGGGGCTATGAGCAGTGGCCGTCCTTTCGGGACATGTTTACGGCAGTTTACATTAACCACCCCCAGCTCACTCCAGCCCAAAAGTTGTATCACCTCCGATACAAGACGCAAGGCAAAGCCGGTGCTATTGTTAAGCAATATGCATTAACCGATGAGAGTTTCGGACTCGCGTGGGAAGCCCTAAGATCACGCTTCGAAAACAAACGCATGCTCATTGATACACAAATCAGATCCCTTTTAAATATCGCTCCTGCCCACACTGAAAATAGTGAGGCGCTACAGCGGATCCAAAGCACTATAAACAATTGTCTGTCTGTTCTCAATTCTCAGGCCGTAGACACTGACAATTGGGATCCGCTATTGGTTTACATAAGGACTGTATCGAAAATTATAAGTACACTTTAAAAATCATATAAAGTGGGCTATGCAATGTTGGTTGCTCAGCAATATCGGTTCTTAGATTCTAGAGGTTCAAATTGTTATTTTCGTGAAAAATTTGTTGTAGTATATCGAAGCGCTTAAAAATGAGAAGACTTTCCGCAAAACTTCGTCAGGAAATTTTGTCCAAATGGCCATCAACCAAAGGAATGTCGTATAGAAAACTAGCAAAAGAAGCAAATGTTAGCCTGTTCGCTGTGCAAAAACCATTCACCGGTATACTACACATTGCACACTTGAGGATTTACCAGGACAAGGTCGTAAAAAGGATGCGTCCCAACCATTGCTAGATACTAAGATATGTGCCTTATTTAAAAAAAATAAGGATATATCCGTACGCGATTGCGCAAAAAAAGCCGGAACGAGTGCAGCAATGGTCCAACGTGCCAAGAAGAGAAACCAGTTGGGAACATATAGAAAGCAAAAACAGCCAAAACGAACCACTCAGCAAGGCGCGCAGGTGAAAACCAGATCCCGAAAATTGTACGACTATATTTGTAGGCAAAAATTTTATTGCATTATAATGGACGACGAAACATACGTGAAATTGGACTACAAAACACTGCCAGGACCCCAATTCTACGCAGTTCCGAAAGGATGTGACATTTCAAAAGTTGACAAATCAATTTTTTGCGAAAAATTTGGCAATAAGATTCATGTTTGGCAAACAATATGCAAGTGTGAAAAAATGCCGACTCCATTCTTCACAGACAAGCCCCTGAACGCTGAAATGTACCTAAATGAGTGCCTCAAGTAGAGATTGCTGCCTCTGGTGAAAAAACACACTGGCAAGACTTGGTTTTGGGCCGACTTAGCCTCTTGCCATTATGCTAAGCCAGTACTAACGTGGTATGAAGAGAAGAACATAAATTTTGTTAAGAAAAACATGAATCCTCCAAAGTGTCCAGAGATACGCCCTATCGAAAAATTTTGGACGTTGATGAAGAGGGATCTTAAAAAAAGATCTAAGCCGGCTAACTCCGTTCAAAAATTTAAAAATATTGGAATAGTGTTAACAAAAAATTAGATTCTGGCTGTGTCCAGAATTTAAAAAAGGACCTCGACAAAAAGATTTAAAATGTGGGCTAGCCTCCCACTAAATAATTTTTTTCGTTGCTATTTACAAAAAAATACAATATGAAATGCCATTTATAAAAAAAAATAAATTCTAACTTTTGTTATGCACTAATATGAAGCATGTTTTGGTGTATTCATAATTTTCGATACAGTCCTTATGTTGTACCAAATTGCCCCAAGAGACACTTGCTCTATGGGAGCAATCATTGACATCCCGGAAGGATCTGCCACCCTGGTCGCAAATGGATGAGTTCCTGACCGGCAGATATGAGGTACTTGAACGGTTGCAAAGTATTCGCCCTTCTAAGCCGAAACCGTCTCAACCTTCGACTTCCAATGTCCTCCCAAATCGGCCACACAAATCCCTAAATTATCACACTCAAGTGAAAAGGGACTTCGCGTGCAAACTCTGCAACGCAAATCATCCCATACGGACTTGCCAGAACTTCAAAGGACTCACCCCCCAGAGTCGATTAAAATACGTTAAGAAGCACAGGCTCTGCGTGAATTGCCTTGCTACATCTCACCTTATTGAGGATTGTACAAGCAATTTTACGTGCGTACATTGCCAGATGAAGCACCACTCCCTGCTTCATTTCCCCAAAGGCAATGCGCAGCCCTCTCAATCGCTTAATCGATCACATTCGACCACTCCACAGGTCGCCATAGCTCGGAAACCAACAAAAAACAGCTCCGCTACTCATTCCCTTCTTTCGGATGCGCAACCCCGCACATCTGCCAGGCAAAGTACGACCCAAGTACAAGCCTTGCACTCCAATAATGGCACCCAATCCCTTCTGCCTACGGCACTGGTGTCTATCGAGCACGCAGGAAAGTTGTTTAAAGTTCGAGCGTTGATCGACCAAGCCTCTCAGCGTACCTTCATTTCCTCGAAGGTCCAGAAACGCCTCAAAATTGCCAATCGAGAAAACTCCCTTCCAAATCTCGGGCATGGGCGGTCAGATTGTGCAAAATGCCAATCATACATGCTTCTTTACATTGGCAGTCCCCCAATCGAGCACGAAACTCCCCGTGCAAGCAATCGTGCTCCAAGAGCTTACGAATTCGCTCCCATCTTCCCACATAAACGCTCCCAATATGAAACATTTCGCCATGCTAGAACTCGCTGATCCAAATCCCTTCGAGACAGCGCAGATTGATATAGTGATTGGCAGTGATCTCATCCCGCAGATCATGCTCGAAGGTATCCACCGGAATGTATGTGGCAGCTTACTTGCTCAGCATACAGTATTCGGTTGGGTATTAAGCGGTCCAGTACCCCCTTCTTCGCATTTGACATGTGCCACAGAGGTACCAAGTCGCCATATGCATACTGGATCCGCCCTTCGAAAAAATCTTCCTGCCCTAAAGGAAGCTCTTTCACAAGTGATTGCCGCCCTCAATCCCGCAGGGTTTCCACCTCAGGAAATAATGGAAAATCACTTCGAGCCCACCACTCCTGCAAACTCATACTCAAACCGGCAAATTTCCCCCTTCGTTGCCAAACGTTCCGGCCTCGCAGGATGGCTTTCGCCTCTAATGAGGTCCCCCAAAAGGGTTCGACAACAACGGCCCACATTCACAGCAACTGACGGAAATTGCATTCCCTCGCAGTTCCTCATTGCACCAACTCCAACCCGGGTCCAAAAAGAGGACAGTCGCCACTCCAGTGCGACATGCTCCAAGAGCTGCAAATCCCGCAGACGTCGGACTGGTCGGGCATAAACTCCAAGATCTATAAGATCTGCCTCTCGGGTGAAACGGCTTCAGCCATTCTCATGCTCAAACAGTTCCAACTCCGGATCAAAGAGCGGTTGATTGCCACCACCCTCTCGAAGAGCAAACCTGCTTCTATCGAGCCCTACGAGCACACAAGTAAACCTCTCATAACTCTCGCTCTCATAAAAATGGCGATCCGGCCAATTTAGATAACAAGTCTCATATCCTCCCGGCTGCAGCTTAAGCGAACCCCGCAGCTCAGCCACGTTTTCACATACCCACAATGTCAGCCTCATTACCAAGGCCGTAACTAGGCATGTGCAGGCGGTGCGGCGCACCAGGGCCCCCGGCCCTGAGGGGCCCCCGAAGAATTCTTTTTTTTTTTTAGAATTCGTTTTAAAGTATGAGCTAGAAAAGATCTTCGATAACGTTTTTATAACATTGTATAAAATTGGATATACTTTTTTATGGAAAGGGCCCCTGGGAAACTTTTTTTCTAGAACACTCTTATTAGTATCTAATAGAAAATGTTTACGAGAACCCTTTTTTTATGAACGCTGCTTTGTTTGAGAGCTTATAATTGTATTACTTACATGCAGTAAGTAGCGATTTCATGGGATGAGCGTCAGGCATTGGGCGTAAAGTTTTTTACAATGCAACGGACAAGTGCAGAAATATATCTTTCTCTTTCTGTTGCATCGTAAAAACCAGTACAAACTTGACGCTCGACGCTTGATGCCCCTATGAATAAGACCTATAAGTAGAGATTTCATGGGAGCGTCAAGCGTCGAGCGTTAAGTTTTTACAATGCAACAGACAGAGAGAAAGAAGAGAAAGCTCTCTTTCTGTTGCATTGAAAACACTTGACGCTCAACGCTTGACGCCCACATGAAATTTCACCTTTAGGCACAACGCTCTTTTGTTTTAAACTTCTCGTGCTCTCGCATTGTACGAGCGACACTAACTTCGAGCAATGATGACATGATGTGAAACTGAGAACGCTCGACCACAATACATACTCAAAATCCGCACTAATACACCGATAACATCAGACCCCAGGGTTTTGGTTTTGATTTTGAAATAAAGAAATTGTTTAAACCAAAGTATAATGCTGTTTTCAATTTCTCACGACCTTTGAACCCTTTTTTTAATGGACTTCGAAAAGGCTTCGAAATCACTTTTTTTTTTTTTTAGAAATTCATTTTCATGGGCCCCTTACGAAATCTTGCACAAGGGCCCCCGAGACCCTCGCTACGGCGCTGCTCATTACTACTGTGTTCCAATAACTGACATCGTTTACCATTTGCAGATCGGTGACTACGACCCAACCTCTGCAGCAGCACTTCCTCGAGGACGAGGCGACGATGGACGGCCCCTCCGCACCCGCAAAGGCTTCATCCCGGAGTCCTCGCCCGTCTGTCCCGCGGCATAAATTAATTGCAATATGCAATGGCGGCCGCGATGGCTAAATGAGTGCTGTCTTAAGTGATCTGTCGATCCCATCTCTAGTCCCTTCCTTTCCTTATCCCTTTGTACTCATGTTTCCCCCTATTTTCTGCTCCCCGGCTTCAGCCGTGTGTGTCGTTTAATGTTTACTGTATTTATTGTCACACTCGTTATTCGACATCAGACGAATAAACACCACCCAAATCATACCCGAACCAACCGTGTGTTTTATTCCCCCCGCTCCGCCGCGATCGGTTTTTACAGCTTGTTAGTATAAATTGTTGTATATACTAGTTGCAATATTAAACCGTTTCTGATATGTCTTCATGAATCGTTAATAAAAAACAAAAAAAAAACAAAAAAATTGGTTAAAAAACATTCATTTTTGAAAATTCGTACAAAAACAATTATTTATGCTAAACAAAAAAACCGATCAGCGGTCTCGTTCCTATCAATGTAATTTTAATTTTAAACGAAATTAGTAGCCTATCTACAACAACACATTTTCTACAATTTTTTTATACAAGCACCTAAATTTAATTTTTCCCCTTTATAAATTTTTCTAAAAATATATCCGACTTTGACAAGCTATATCTCCTAATCTCGACAATTTTTCGAGAAAGTATTTTGGATCCAGCTTAATTAAAGAATTGCCTTTAACAGTGGCGTAGCGTGGGTATCGGCTGCCCGGGGCGGAAGACAATTTTGCCGCCCTCTTAATTAGGTATTTCAATTTAATGTATACTATACATTATATACATTAATTCTAGAGAACTTTTCGGCAAGAACAGTCATCATTATTTTGCATTAAACAGGTTCGATTTTAAATAAAAAAGTTTATTTGTTTTACAATCACGTTTATTAATACAAAAATTCTTACTTCAACCATTGATATAACAGGTAGTTACATAGGTATTATTTAATCATGTCGATCGTCGAGGTATATTGTACAGCACATCTATCTATAGGCAAAAATCTGAAAACCGTAAATATTTGTTCGGAACCCTGGGTATGCGAGTGTAAAACTCGTACATGGCCGGATTTCAATAAATTAAAGCTTGAACAACATATCAGACAGTCCAACATACAATTACATAAATAAAATATTTAATACTCACACAGTTGAATGTAGGTACAAGTAGCGGAAAATTCAAATTTTCACAAAGTTAACCAATAATTTCATAACCACTACACGTACTTATTTGTACAAAAATCACAGTTACGAAACAGTGTGAACTAAACAACTGAAGATCTATGAATAAAACTTTCTTTGAATTTTCAAAGCATCACAAAGCATCAAAGCAGCAAGTCAGAATAGACGGTGTTGCCATTCGCTACAAAATATCATTCAAAGAAAGGGGATTACCCGAATTCGTCACAGAATAAGTAATGAAAAATTCCGTACTCTTTTCAATTGGTGCGAATTTATAGTTGCGTTAAAAATTTGAAATGGTTCAAATATTTACAAAATATATTTTATTATTTACTGTGAAATTTTGTCGCTCCCTAAAAAGTGCCGCCCGGGGCGGGCCGCCCCCACCGCCCCCACTACGCTACGCCACTGGCCTTTAACATGATACTACTTTTGTCAAAATCTTTTTTTTCTTATTTTTGTCCACTCTCGAAGCACTGTGCGACGGCTACGTCCGAGTAGCCGATGTCCGCACGCAATCCGGCACTCTCACGCGCCCGATCGTGAAATTGCGTGTTCTACCCACCGTGTAGAACAATATGCTTTATTATAAATATCTTTATAATTATTCGCGGGCATCGCTGCCCCCTATCATTACAAGACATAAAAGTTTGTTGGTTTTTCGTTCTTCTCCACAGCTTGACAATGGACGACAACCATCGCTGCCAACTGTGTCATCGCCCTCACCCCTTGAGGTTCTGCTGCGGGTTCCTGGCTATGAACCCCGGCCAACGCGACGACGTCGTGCATGCACACGGCTATTGTCGCAACTGTTTGGCCCGGTCCCGCACCACGGGGGCCTGTGACTCGCCAAACAGTTGTAAGGAGTGTGGATTAGCGCACCACACGATGTTGCATCCCGTCGACATCCTCCGGACGGAGAAGAGGAGCCAGACCGACAAAGAAGCCCACCAATCGCACGCAGAGCCAGCACCGCCGCCGGCGTCGCAACCCTCAGGCTCCAGCAAATTCCTTACGCCGCCCTAGTCACCCCCCCTCTCGTATTGCGCATCCCTCGCGCACCCGTCGGGGAGCGGCCTGCTCAACGGCATCGGCTCGGGCCGGTCAGACACGCCCAGCCTCAACCAGTAACGCCAGCAGCAAGTCACGTCGCCATCGGGCTGGATCCAGTTCTGCTCGCCAGGGGATCACCACCAGCCAGCTACGGAGACACAAGGCCTAGGCGCTTTTGACACAGGCCATCAAATCCTTGACGGAGTTGACGGGGGTGGTTTAAATGCACGAGTGCATCCGGCCCCTGGATGTTCACGTCGTGGCCTGCCGTCACCGCGCATCATCTAAAATATAAAATAAATAATAAATAATACTTTGTACACATCCTCTCCCAACTCGTATACCTACCTTATTACTTACTATTCTTATATACTTACCATTTGTCACTTACCGCTATTCCTCATCCGCTATCCTCTCTTGTATATTTACCTTATGTACTCACCTATGTACTTACCGACGGCATCCCTCGCTGTCCTAAACGGTGCTTGCGCGGCTGATGGCAGAACTCTTCATGTTCTGAACACCGGCGTGATCACGAGACAATCAGCGAGCGTAATACACAACAATCAACCACTGACACCTTACACCGAGCAATTATACACTCATCACACAAATAAACATTTATCACAAAATTTTGAACTAAACCCTCAAAACCACACACTTTTATATACTGTACATATTGTTCACATTTACATGTTGTACATACACAACATATGTTTATTTATATGTTTTCACATATAAAACCTCACCGCATAACATTGTAACATTGGAATACACCACCGAAATAAACCTTTATAACGTTTAAAAACACATTTTGTCTATATTATTTAGTGCGCGGTCGCCATTTCCAGCGTGACGTAATTAAACGTGGAGATAGCGATGACGAAGGCGATATCCGATCAGTTCAGCATGAAGAGTAACATGTTCAGTATGTTATGCTTGAACGGAATGTTTTTTTCTAGATAAATGGAACTAAGTGGTCATTAAAAGATCTTTTTTCTTATTTACAGTCAATAGTTCCCAGTGATCTGTATTAATCAGCTACCTTTTTGACTTCAAAGCATAACTGCCAACAGTGAAAGGAATTCAGAAATAACAAAAGATATATCGTAAAATACGATTGGTATATGCCTAATGTAAAATCTCAATGTATTTGAGTCAGTATACAGCATTATATCCTTGCAACGCATTTGTGGCAAATCCATAACAACGCACAGGGGGGCTGGTATGACCTGAAACAACTTAAAGATGATCTTGAAATTGTATTTTCGAACGCTTTTTTCTCGTATAAAAGCAACAATATTCCTTATATCTTTCATTCTTATTTTACATTATAACATTTCAATATATCCGCATTCGCTGCGATAATTCTTTCCAATCGGTGGAAAAACGAATCGCACGCTGCCCATACGTGCTTTTGAGGGATTCGGTTCCATTCCCGGACAACTGTGGATCTGAGGCGTTTAAGCTTTGGTGGTTTTTAGTTCAAACCTTAGTCCCCAAAATACTCCAGATTGAGAAGTCCATTGGAGCCTCATCTGGTGAATTTGACAGTGGATGTTGTGCAGAAATGAAACGAGGAACGTTGTTTTTTAACCAATCTTGGTTAACACGCACTTTGTGTGCTGGTGCCGAATCCTGCTAAAACGTCCAAGGTTTGCAGCCGAAATGTTTCATTGCCCAAGGCTTCAGAGCAGCTTCCAGAATTATTTCGCGACAAGTTTGCGCATTAATTTTAACACCAGGCTCCACAAAGACGAGTGGTGATCGACCATCGGCTGTTATGGCGACCGAAACCATAACCTGAGCAGGCGAATGACG
This sequence comes from Melieria omissa, assembly GCA_963971225.1. Classification (NCBI taxonomy): domain Eukaryota; kingdom Metazoa; phylum Arthropoda; class Insecta; order Diptera; family Ulidiidae; genus Melieria; species Melieria omissa. The sequence goes on from OZ020268.1 coordinate 59,596,120, forward strand.
TCTGGTTGCCAGACGAGTGTTTAACTTGTCTTTTAATCTCTCACGCAACCATACACGGACGTTTTGTTTGTTTATGGATTGCTCAATGGTGGAAATATTCTCATCGGAAAACACGATATTCAGAATATCACCATTTACGGCCAAGCGCTTCAATTCCTTCGCTTTTGCTCTCTTAATTTCAAACTTTATTTACTGAAGTTGAAATTCGCTGTGTATTTTATAAAACAAGTATAATTTAAACTTTTTACCTAAATAAAAAGTTCTTGTTTTTTATATGTAAATATAAAAAAAAAATATATTAACTAACACTTCCCTCGAATGTCCTCTTTTTTGCACCATGGTCTCGCCAGACCATGGGGGGTTAAACTATGAGGTCTTAGGTGGGTGCCCACACAAATGTTAATGTCATCTTTTGGCAAATGAAACAGTTAAATTCAGGGTCGCAGCACGCCTGTACAGCCGAAACCAGCTCACATGTGCGACTGACGTCAGAAAGTGCAAACTTTGGTAAAGATTTATCAGATGTTCTCAGTTCGTCAGACAATTTTTGATTCTTATCAAATAAGATTTCGTTTTTTGTTTCTTCAAATGATTGCGAACCAAATATAAATTGATGTTCTGCTAATTTTAATGTGCAACACATTAGGTTAGATTAGGTAGGGAAGGGTGTGTGCGTCCCAAGGGCAGCACTTCCACTCGGAGGCCAAAATGGCCCATTGTGAATCCCTTCATGGAAGATTCCGGAGCTAACCAGTGGCTCTCAGTTCGGGGCAAACCAATTCGACCTCTTGATGAAGGAGAGTAGATCCGATATTTCAACTACTGCTGCGCAGGCCAAGTCTACCAGGAACCTTGACCCCAAGGTACGGAGTCGGCGTTCCTGCAGAGCCGGGCAGTGGCACAGGTAGTGTTGGATCGTTTCCACTTCTTCCTCATCTCCACAGCTTCTGCAGACATCACTGGACGAGAGGCACCATTTGACCAGCATAGATCCAATGGCGCAGTGTCCAGTAATGACTCCAACAAACTGCCTAATAGAGGTTCGACTCAGGGACAGTACAAATCGTGTTTTCCTCACGGAAAGGGAAGGCCATATTGCCCGGCAGGTACTGCAATCAGTTCTGCTCCGCCATGAGGACTCGATGTAAGTTTTGCTCAACCTGTCAATACGCAAATACAGGGCAGATATCGGAGGGAGCACAGAGTTATCCACTTCGGTGAGAGGCAGGGCGACCCCCTTTCTTGCCATCTCATCCGCTGCCTCGTTTCCTGCCACTCCAGAGTGGCCCGGAACCCAGCAGAGAGTGACTCGATGATGTCCGATGCCGCGAAGTGCAGTGCGACAACTCTGCACTACCTTTGATTTCACAGTCGCTGATTCCAGCGCCGGGAGTCTGAAAGACCGTTGAGCCCCTAGTACATCTGAGTGGAGACCAGCTCCTGTACCTTCCTCCATCTTGGAACCATCTGTGAAGATGGTGATGGAGGCGTCTCTTGTCACACTTGTAAGTCCCCATTCTTCCCTTGAGGGAAAGGAGGTAAGTGCGCGCGACTCAAAATCCAGGTATGGAATCAGATAGTCCGTACAGGAATCTAATTGATGTTCCGTACCTGGCCTCGTAAATTACCTTAGGATCCCAGAGTGTCCATAAGCGTGCTCTTTCCACAAGTTGGCCTCTCTCAGCCTGAGAGCGCCTTTAGCGGCACAGCACTTCATGAACTGCTCTATTGGGTGGAGATGTAGAATTATCTCTAGGCCTGCCTGGGGGGTGCTTTTGACGGTTCCTGCTATTCCCATAGCCGCCAGTCTCTGCACCTTCATCAGTTGCGTCGCCAAGGACCTGGTGTCCGTAGCCGGCCACCAGACAATGGCTCCGTAACATAAGACCGGCCGAATGATCGCTGTATACATCCAGTAGACAATGCTCGGCCGCAATCCCCACTTTTTCCCGAAGGCCTTCTGACAGACGTAGAAGGCATTCAGGCTCTTCTTCACCCGCTCTTCCACGTTGCGTCTCCAAGAAAGCTTGGAGTCGAGTGTGTTGCCAAGGTATTTCACCTCGGGTGAGAGGGTGATAGTGATGCCGCTGAGTTTCGGCAGCCTAAACTCCGGTATTTTGTATCTCCGGGTGAACAGTACCATAACCGTCTTTGAGGGGTTAACTCCTAGACCGTTATGCTCTGCCCACCTAGAGAGTTCTTCTAAGGCAGACTCCATGAGATCACTGATGGTGGAAAGAAATTTTCCAGGGATCAGGATAGTGACGTCGTCCGCATATGCTACTACTCGCAGCCTCCTGGATTCGAAGATCTCGAGGATGTTGTTTATCACAAGCAGCCACAGCAGAGGCGAAAGGATGCCCCCTTAGGTGTGCCCCTTGTGGTTAACCTCCTCACCGAGCACGAGCCTAGGCTGGAGTGAACCCTTCTGCTACTAAGCATATCGCTGGTCCACCTCACCACTTTCTCGGCCACTTCGAATTTTCTAAGTGCACTGGTTATTGCCTCTAGAGTGACGTTATTAAAGGCCCCCTCAATATCGAGGAAAGCGGCTAACGTATACTCCTTGACGCTCAGCGATTTTTCGATCGTCTGAACGACCTCATGCAAGGCGCTGTCTACAGATTTTCCCCTGCAATACGCATGTTGCGTCCTGCAGAGTCCCCTGGACTGTGCCACTCCCCTGACATAGACATCCACCAGCCTCTCCAAAGTCTTAAGAAAGAACGATGACAGGCTGATCGCTCTGTAGTCTTTTGCAGTGATGTGGTTTGACTTCCCCGCCTTGGGGATGAACACCACCTTAACCTCTTTCCAGGCGCGTGGTACATAGCCCTGTTGGAGAGATTCCCGAAAGATTCGCACCAAGACTTTGACCACTGCCTCCTTAGACCATTACAGCATAGCCGGAATGACACCATCGGGACCCGGAGATTTGTACGGGTTGAAGGTGTCTATCGCCCATGCCACTTTGACCTCATCGATAATCCCCTGAACTAAAGCATCCGGTCGTGACGAGTGCTGTCTATGAGGCGTGGTCGTCTCAACAACACTCGTGCAACCGGGAAAGTGGGTGTTCATGAGAGTCTCTAGAAGCTCCTCCCTCGATTCTGTCCACGAGCCGTCAGACTTCCTAATGCTGCTAGGAGTATGTGATGCCCCGGCTAGCACCTTGCGAAGTCTGGCGGCCTCGTTGACATTGTCGAGGGATTCACAGTACTTCCTCCAATTATCCCGCTTGGCCGCCCTAATAGTCTTCTTAAACTTATTAAAGCTAACCTTGTAGGCTCCCCAGTCTTCTTCAGTTCGGCTAAGTTTAGCTTTATTGAAGAGACGTCTGGTATCTGTTCTAAGTTGTCTTAGTTCTGGGGTCCACCACACCGCGTTGGTTTTCCGTGGAGCTCGACTTTTAGGACAAGATTCATTAAAAGACTTGTTAAGCACTTTCGTTAGAAGACCAACTGACCTGTCAATGTTGTTTCTCTCGAATGTAGCGATCGCTTTGCGCGATGCCAGTTTCTGAGAAACTAGTGCACTGAATTTAGGCCAGTTAGTCTTTCTCGGATTCCTATAAGTTTGTGGACATCCAACCTCTATGGCCACTGAAAAGACTATACGGTTGTGGTCCGAGAACGAACATTCCGTCAGTACTTTCCAGTCGACCACGGAGATAGTGTTGGAGTCGGTAACTAAGGTAATATCTATGACTTCCTCCCTAACCCTATTGTGGAAAGTCGGCGTATTGCCTCTATTGCACAGCACAAGGTTAGAGCCTAGAAGAAACTCAAAAATTGACTCACCCCTACTGTTGGTGTCGGAACTTCCCCACAGCATGTGGTGTGCATTGGCATCACACCCGATGATAAGGTCGAGCCTCCGTGATCGGGCGTGCGCAGCAAGGTCCCGGACTTCCTTCGGCGGTGGTTCCTCCCCTTCGAATGGCATGTATGCGGACGACAGGATCAAGTCTCGCCCATCGCGTCGTTCGCATGCAGCCACACACAGGTCACCAGTACTGTAATGAGACAAAAGAAACAAATTAATGCACTTTCTGTATACAATACAGGCTCGTATCTTACCTTCACCGCGTGAATGAAGCAATCTAAACTGACTTGAATCTAACCCACAAACCCTGTTTCCTACGATCCAGGGTTCCTGAATTAGAGCCAAGTCAACTCCAGTCTCCTCAAGGAACTGCATAAGGTCGTGGGTGGCGGCTTTAGAGTGGTGCAGGTTTATCTGCACTACCTTCAGCCTTCCCTTGTGTGGCGCGCTCCTTGTTAGGGAAGCGAGCTTTGAGGGAACCTAAACCGAACTTAACAACTCCCAGGGAGTCCCGCAGATGGGCAAAGGACGATTGATCTACCGCGATCACGATGTCCTTGCCCGCCTCATTTTTACAAGTAGTGGAGGATACAATTCTCCACTCTCCTGTGTTCAGGCCACTATTCTGCCGGCCAATCAGCTTCACCGTGTCGGCGTCCTCCATAACTGGAGTGGGGACCCACAGTGTGACGATAGGTCGGAGTGGCAGACGGTCACGAGGTATGACCTCGAGTTTCGCCCCCTGCCAGAGGGGCTCAAGACCGCCGATAGTGCGCACCAAGAAGTTGAGGGACTCCTTGTTGCCACAACCGACGATTTTGACACCCTTCTGCCAGCCAGCGCCGTCGAAGTCAATTTCTCCGTCAGCCGCCTCGAGCATCGCTCGCAGAATGCGCGCCTCTACAGAAAGCCAGTTTTCCGGGCGAATTTTCCCATCAGGATCGCTCCGATCCACCACGGCTATCTGCAACTCCTGTGGGGAAGAGAAGCTAGCTGAGGGCTTCAGCTTTTTCCCCTCCCCTGTCGGCTGATCGTCACCCGATCTTCCCCTTTTTACGGCCTTTTCCACCGTGGTGGAAGTGGGCCTTGAAGAGGTGGTGGGTCTCTGACCAGTCACACTTGACGGGGCGACCGCGGCACTGTTTCCAGGCTTTGCCGTCCCCGTCTTTACTCCCACCCGTGCAGTGACGGAGGATGTGGCCTTGTTTCTAGGCTTTTCCGCCTCCACTGCACCTTCGGTGGGCCGTGCAGCCGTGGCACTGTCACCAGGCGTTGCTGCAACGGTCGTGCATTTTGCACCAGAAATCGCCGCCTGTTTCTTCTCGAATCTAGCCACGATCTTCTGGTGCTTCCTTACCAGATCCTTCTCCTTATCGGACAAGGATCCAGGCTCTTTGCTCACTCTACGGAGAAACGCAAGAGAGCGCCGGTAGCCATTTCTGGCTTTCTTCGCAGCACTGCTCGCCTTGCGTTCCCCCGTCGGTGAGATTCCAGGAGTGGAGCCAGTGGCCGCAGGTCGGTCTCCCTCCTTCAGGAGTGCCCCCTCCGCCTCAGAGTCCACCGACCCGGCGCCGCTACTTTGCGAGAGAATCATAGATTCCCCCTCTATAGCAGCGTCGAGTCGAAGGCCCCGGAGCTGAGGCACCACCCCCGAAAGTGAGGGACCATCCTGTGCTGTGGACTCCTGCGCCTTTTGCCTGCTTAATGCAGGTTTGGGCGCCTCCTACTTCACAGTAGCATTTGTAGACTGCACAGCCTGGGGTCCCGCTGCACAGCCTAAGCGGTCGTTGGATAACGACGCCAGACAGCCCGCTCGCCCACTGTCTACCGCCGGTACTGTGGATCCGACTCCCTGCACCGTAAAAGAGTCCTTATGGGCAACACATTAAATGCGATCAATTTAAAAGTATTATATGAAAATTACGAAATTAAATCATTTTTAAAAAAGAAAAGTATCTATGAAACTTAACTTGGAAAGCTTTCCTAGAGCATTACTCATTGTGTCAAACATATTCAGCCACACATAGGGGCCGCTCGAAGCCCATTAAATTCCTCAATTACCAATTAAAAAAACGAACACCAAGTACAACATCAAACACTTGCTTGCACACAGCGACACCCAGCAAAGCCAACAACACTCGCCACACACTTATCGAAGAACCTCGCATAGATACTATGGCAACCGCCTTGGCTACTCGTGCTCGACGCTGCACTTCAGCTTCTTTAACTAACAAATGGCTAATACTCGCAAGTGGTTGCCGCCGGCCAGTTGCTGTTGGCCACATGGCAGCAACCGACAATGACCGCTCAAGCCAATATGACAACAATAAATTATGAATGTCTGGCAATTCATTATCAAACACTGAGCGGCAATTAAATGCTTTCGGACACACCCACACACACATACACTCTCGCAGAAAGGGGCAATCACAAGAACACACACACACACAACTGGATTTGTGTGTGTTTTATGCACTTTCTAATGCAAACACACTGAAACGTTGGCACGCTGCACTTTCTGCTGCGTATTTTGCCACATGCAATGCACTCACTGATGCGAGTTTCATAATGTGCCCAGACGTAGTTAATTTGCAATATCATTGCCGTGCGGCCTGAAGCCAGTGATGTTAACTTTTTTTTTTTAAATACCTACGCGACTTGAAAAAAATCCATCCAAAAATGTCCAGCAATTTTCCCTACGAAATTCCCTACACTTATTTTCCAAGTATTTTGTAATATTTAAGGTTTTTTTAATTTTTTGTGAATAAAAGTCGCAAAAGTAAAAACCATAACATTTATTAATTCTTCTTTTAATTTATTCGCAACATGAAAACAACAAAACAAAGTTGTGCTTTGTACTGAGATACGATTTAAAACATGGAAACATAACAACATAAAAAAAATTGTGCTTTGCACTGAGATACCATTTCATCACATTAAAAAAATCAGTACAAAAATTACACTAAGACTAATTATTTATGGTCATACTACTCAGTGTATGCAATTTTCTTAAAGTGCTGTTCTTTACATTGAAAATTTACACAGGTGATATCTTCGTCTTCTAAGTAAGAGCGAATTATACAAATTGAAGTCAAATTGTCATGGTTTGATGTGTTCCTTTTTTATTCGAAAATATTCTTTCAGAGTCTGCATTAGAATGTGGTAGTGCCGAAACATATTTGGCCAACTTTGACAAATCGGGAAACAACATTTGATCGTTAAAATTTTTAGTTTGACTAATTTGATTTCAAAATTTTCCATAACCAGGGTTGTTTGAAAATACCCTACATTTAGTGAATTTTAAAAAAATCTGTCCTTTTTTGCCTACGCACACAATTTTCGCTAAAATTCCCTACATGTAGGGAATTTTCCCTACAGTTAACATCACTGCCTGAAGCCATGGTTCATGCTTTTTTAATGCTTACAAGTATTTAGTTCACTATAAAATTGCAGCTCCAACACATAATACACTTTTAATGAGTCCTCATTGGTTACATTGTCAATAGACCTTAGTTGAAGTCAAAGTTTAATTAAAAAACTCCTAAACAGATCTACGATATAACTATATACATAAAAATTTACTCAACTATATTAAAGTTTAAGTTTAGTTAATGATTCGTTTTCATTGAATCTATTCTTTGTTTAAACCAAGCGCCCTACTGTACCGCCTCTTAGAATTTTACGCTCAATTTCAGCAGCCACTTTGTCATCGTATAAAAAAATCAAAATGAATACAATTCTTTTTCGAAAGTGCGCATTTGTTCAAGTGTTTGCCAGACTGTGGGAAAATACATTAAAAGGCAACAAATGCTTTCCATTTACAATGTGTCCCATTGCAGGCCACGGCAAACATGGTTTTGTCTCTACATGTGTTGGTCTGTATGGATATATTTGTGGATGGATGTATTTGTATTATATCTACTCGTATATATCCATACAGACCAACACATGTAGAGACAAAACCATGTTTCCCGTGGCCTGCAATGGGACACAATGTAAGTGGAAAGCATTTGTTGCCTTTTAATGTATTTTCCCACAGTCTGGCAAACACTTGAACAAATGCGCAAATGTGTTGGTCTGTATGGATATATACGAGTAGTAACTATCAGCTCAGACTGGGCCTGGGAAGACCATCAAATCCATTTTAAACCACACAGAATTAAGTGGTTTACAGACGGCTCGAAAACGCACGAGGGAACAGGGGCGGGGGTGTTTGGACCTCGCCTCAAGCACTATGAGCCCATGGGGAAAACACCCAGCATATTCCAGGCTGAACTCTATGCAATCAGGCTCTGCGTGCAAGTCAACCTCGAGCGTGCGAACAGAGGGCACGACATCGTCATCTGCTCCGACAGCCAACCAGCCATCAAAGCACTAATCTCATATGAGATAACCTCAGGATTAGTGCTGAAATGCATTGAGGCATTGAATGCACTGGCCAAATGCAACCAGGTGAAGATCCTCTGGGTTCCAGGACACAGAGGTATCGAAGGAAACGAGGAAGTGGACAGCCTCGCTAGAACCGCGGCAGCCACGCCCCCCATAGGACCTGAACCCTTTATTGGGCTGGGCAAAAGCGCCTTAACGGAGTCACTGAGACTTGAGGAAAGGACCAGGAACACAGAACACTGGACTAGCGCCTCCAATCTCAGGCAATCGAAAATCTTCATCAAAGATTACAACCCCAAATGGAGTGAAGAATGCCTCAAACTAAGGAGAAACCAGCTTAGACAGGTCACAGGTCTTCTAACTGGGCATTGCAGATTGAGGAAACACACGCACACAATCGGGATAGAACAGGTAAGCGTCTGTAGACTCTGCGAAACAGCAGAGGAGACTCCCGAACACATCATAATGTACTGTAATGCGGCTTGTCGCAGCAGGTTGCGTTACCTGGGCCAGTTTTGGCTTGCAGGAGGACGTCAAACACCTAGACCCCCGCGAGTTACTAAGTTTCATTAGGGCGGTAGGACTAGGGGATGTACTCTAACATTTGTAAGGGGCACAATAGATCAATCTTGGTCTCAGTGCAGTTTACCCTGATCAATTCTATTCTAACTATCAGCTCTCTGCGCTCGGTGCTTAATACGAGCAAATAAATTAACCCTTTCGCTACAGGTTTTTCCTGCGAAGGTTAAAATTTTATATTTTACGTTTTAGGCTTCTATGTGCTTATATTAGCAACATTCCAAAGGACATTTTTAATTTGTATACTCGGACCCTGTATTTTAGAGTGTTTTTCTATGAAGGAAACCACATCATTGTGGCTTTGGATGGATGGATGGATGTGAAGGGGAGCCGAGGAAATAACCTAAGGGAGGTCATTACCCCAAGCACTCAGGCTCTATAGCCCATTGTACTTAAGGCTCAGGAAAAAGGTTGATAGAGGAAATGGGAATGGGAAAAGAAAAAGAGAAGGTGGGTGGAAGGGGAGAGGGAGTTATTAATTCTGCTGTGCATATTTCCCGGACTCATGAATGAATCTCAGGAGATCACACAGGGCGTGAGAATGAACTTCGTCCATTCTCATAACATCTGAACCCAGCGTGCGCAATCTCGTTCTAGAGAAGGCCGGACATGCACAGAGAAAGTGCTCTGTACTATCTGCCTCCTCCAGGCAAGACACGCAAGTCGGATCTTCGATGATGTCCATGTTGGCCATATGTCGCCCCCATGGATTGTGTCCTGTGATTAACCCGACCATTCGTCGGAGGTCTTTCCTTCTCAGATACTGGAGGAAATTCCCTGCTTTCCTGTTCGGGCTTTTCACAAAACACTTGGCAGTCTTACAGCTTCCCAAGCTAGACCAACGTTCTCTATGTAGGTTGTTGACATAGGACTGGATCCAGTCCAGGGTTCCTGCTAGACTGGTGCCGATTATTGGCTCTGGTCCCATGGCTGTGCACCCTGATCCACAGTTAGCCAGTTCATCGGCAGTTTCGTTACCTAGAACACCGCAGTGTCCCGGAACTGAGATAAGTTGGAGCTTATTACGTCTCGCGACTGATTTAAGCTTCATCTTACATTCTTGGACAATCTTACAGATAACACGCGCGTTCTCCAGGGCCTTAAATGCAGCTTGACTGTCAATACAGACTCCTATATGTTTCCCGCATCATTTCCTCCCGATTATCCATTCCGCTACTTTCAAAATGACGAAGATTTCCGTCTGCAAGACGGTAGTCAGCCCACCCAGTGAGTAGTAGCATCTAACACTTCCTTCGAGGTGCCATCCAGCTGCAGTACCTTTAACGGTCTTGGATCCGTCAGTGAAGAAAATATCCGTCAGATTCCCTAGCATGGCCTCTGGGTTGTCCCACTGGCCGTGCGTTGGGAACCTCACTTCAAAGTTTCTCCTAAAGGATACTACGGGTATTAGGCAATCCTTAGGGGCCAGCAGCAACGGATATTGCACTCACAACCTCTTGAAGATTTCTCTATGACCCGAGCCTTATTGTCATGCCAGTATCCATAGGAATACAGCCGAAATGTCGCTTTCATCGCCTCCTTTTGAACATTTAGATCCAGGGGAAGCAGGTCAGGCATGGCATTAAGGACGTCACCCGAGACAGTGCTCATGACACCCGTAATGCATACACATACACTTCTTTGTAGTCTGTTCAGAGCCAAAGCTGTGGATTTAACCATTGTTCGTCTCCACCAGACTACCGATGCGTACGTAATTATGGGCCTGATGAGTGCAGTATATATCCAAAGGACCACCGCCGGCTTCAGGCCCCAGGTCTTGCTAAAAGCTCGACGGCACTGTTGGAAAACCTTCAGCGCACGGTCTACCTTCGTCAAAACATGCGTCTTCCACATTAGTTTCCTATCTAGGATTACCCATAGATATTTCACTTCCGTGGATAGACTGAGGGTCACACCTTTCAGTACTGGCAGTTCGAGACCATCCAGCTTCCGCTTCCTAGTAAATAGGACCAGAGTCGTTTTACTGGGATTGACGGAAAGACCCTTTCCTGTGCACCAGTTATCAATCTTATCCAGGACTTTCTGAATTTTTTTGCAAATCATCCTGAGGGATTGTCCTGACACTAGTCCACAGACATCGTCCGCGTATGCTTGGACATGAATTCCGAGATCCTGCATCTCCCTTAGAAGAGAGTCGACCACGAAACACCACAGCAGTGGAGAGAGGACACCACCCTGGGGGCATCCTCGTCCGACCTCTGCCGTGACCGAATTGCTATCACTCTCACCAACGGTTAGCAATCTCTCGGAGAGTATGGAGCGGATCCACCTTATCAAGGTCTCATTTACCCCATGCATTCTGGCTGCTGAGCACATCGAGTCAAAGGTTACATTGTCAGAAGCCCCCTCAATATCCACAAAGACGCCCAAAGTGTACTGGTCAGCTTCCAGCTCCACTTCAATCTTGGATACGATGTCATGTAGGGCTGAGTCACATGATTTTCCACTCTGGTAAGCGTGTTGGTTTCTACTGAGTGGGCTCCTTGTCAGCACCTTCGCTCGGATGTGCTTTTCTACCATTCGTTCTAAGCTTTTCAGCATGAAAGAAGTCAGGCTGATTGGCTTAAAGCTCTTGGCCAGCGTATAGTCATCTTTCCCTGGTTTGGGAATGAAGACCACTCTGACCTGTCGCCAAAGAGTATGAATGTAACCATGAGCAAGGCAAGCCGTACTTTCAGAGTACTTTAAGAGCTCTCATCAGCTTGTCTCCACCCCTCTTCAGCATTATCGGGTAAACTTTATCAGGTCCTGGGGACTTGTAGTTTTCGAAGGAAAAAGAAAATCTTACCGCCTCCTCCGTTACTACATCTGACGCGGAAAACCAGTTAAGCCTTTTAGTCCTATTACCTGTGTCATTGACCACACAACTGCCCACCACAGTGGAAATTATCCTGCTTCCCGGAAAATGGGTCGCTAGGAGAGTGTTATAGGTCTCCGATTTAGAAGTAGTATAGGATCCATCAGGCAGGCGAAGAGAATCAAGCTTAACCGTTCGGTCTCTTTGTAGAACCCTGCACAGTCTTGCTGACTCGTTATACCTTCAACCTCATTACAAAAGTTTCTGAAAGAGTCTAGTTTGGCAAACCTCACTTTCTTCTTAAATTCCCTTTGGACGAGGTGATAGTTGGTCCAGTCATTCTCTTTTCGGGTCTTTAAGGCCCTATTCAGAAGCTTCCTAGATCGTTTGCGTAGCTTCGGAAGCTCGGCACTCCACCATAGAACTGCTTTGCCTTGTTTGCTCGCTCTCAGCGGACACACCTCCTCATAGCAGCCAGTCAAAATTGCTCCTAGTTCCCTAGTCGCTTCTTCAATCTTGACTGTAGTTCGGAGTTTTTTCAAGATTGGTGTACGCTCTGTCAGAAGCTCACCAAACCTGTTCCAGTCCGCCTTGCAAGGATTCCGTCCACCTGGTATCGACATTAGATCAATACCGAGTCGGAATTCGATAAAGCGGTGATCTGAAAGAGAGACCTCCTCCAATACCCGCCATTTCATGATCTGATCTGCCACTTTCCTGTTGGTCAGTGTTAGGTCAATCACTTCTTGTCTTCTGCTGGTCACAAAAGTTGGTTTGTTACTAACGTTCTGAATCACATTTTCCGGGATCCTGCAGCCGTATCCATTTCAGTAGACGGCTGACCTGTAGACTCCTGCATCGAGCGAGCCGGCACGTCTGATTCCGGTCCAAGGATCTTCCTCCTCTTTGCCTTCACATCCGAGTGCTCAGACCCCAGAGCGGCCTCAGAAGAGTGTGCCATAGCAGACGAATCATCGCCCGTTCTGTCACGCTTTCCCGTGGCCATCACAGGTGTTGAGGTTGGCAAAACTTGAGTACTTGCCGCTGCTTTCACGGCAGCTTTCCTGTTGTTCTGCCTCCTCCTTTTGCGCTGGCAGACAGCTCTTCACCTGCCTTCGAACCCTCGATGCCAGCAACCTCCTTACCGGCACTCTCCTGGTTCGCACCAGGTTTAACCGTTTTCGGAGATACGCATGGTACCCGAATTCGACTCGTTGAAGTAGGTGGGCTATCTAACATCTCTACCTCTCCATCAACCTTGACGGCTAACTTTGATGCTTCTGACATTAGTCTGTCCACATTCTCCTCCAACAGTAGGCTCTCCATTGACATAGTTAATGTGCCATCGTCCACCGCTAGTAATTTGCTTCCTCAGGGACCCTGGGTGTCAGTCTCGGTCGTAAGGAAAGGTGAGCTTTGGGCCTGCACATCCAATGCCCAAGCCGCCGATGGATCGGCGGGAGAATTCCCAGAAGTCTGGTTACCCCGTGCAGAAAAACCAGGAGTAGGCTTCACCATTTGCATTTTTGCATTTTATACCTACTGCCAGGTGAAAGGAAAAACTGCCGCCCCACTGGAGTCAGACGCAGACCACGTGCCGTCCATTGTGGGAACCGACGCCCCTGGATTTTAGGTAGGGATAGAGAAGTGACGGGAAGCAGAGGGATAGGTTTGAGGGAGGTTCGGGTAGGTGGTAGCGCTTAGTTCGTACTCCCCGGCTGCCCGTCTGACACGGTTGAACCCACCGGACATGACCGAAACATAGTTCGACCATGCCCATCAGCATGGCCAGGCCGGATCCTCGTAACTAAGCCCCCGCACCGCGACAAGGTGGCTACCAAGCAGGGGCATTGTGGCTTTAATAACACAGCGCAACAAAAAAACACTTTTTTTCTGTTGCATGGAGTTTTTCTACTGTTTCTTACTAATTTGGATGCGCTGATTCCGAATCTACCCTCCGATTTTTTCTAGCAGCTCTAGTTTGTGAGATATAGGTACCCTGTCATTTTTTCAGTTTTTCCTCTACTTTTTCCATATTTTCGATCGTAGTTTCTAAACCAAAAAACCGATTCACATGATTTTCACCTTATCGCATTAACAACACCGCACGGCTTCTTTTCCGATGCAACTTATTTTCATAAATGTTAAAATGCCGCGGTAATTGGACCTCAAAGTTGGAAAAAATGTAATTTTAAGGCGTTTTCTTTGATGGTCAAAAACATACACATTTTTTGTAAAACAATTAACAAGTTAGGTGTATAACGAAAGTCGACACATCAAGCAATACAACACAGCTACATTATTTGGCGGAATACACATTCGCATCGAAATAACAGGAAAAATGTACCATCGCGATTTTCATCACTTTTCATACTTTTTCCTTAAAAAATTAGGGGCCTGAAAATATGCAAAGTTTTTAATTTTTTTTTGTTTCGAAAAATTCAAAATATTTTTGTTTTTGCTTGTATTCCAAACTATAAATGGAACATAAAAAAGAGCATATTTTGAGGCTCCTAATTTTTTAAGGAAAAAGTATGAAAAGAGATGAAAATCGCTATGGTAAAGTTTTGTTATTATTTCGACGCGAATGTGTATTCCGATAAATAATTTGGCTGTGTTGTATTGCTTGATGTTTCTTCTTAAGATATTCATATACTTCGAAACTTGATTTATGAAACATCTGTACAATTTTCGCCATCAGAAAAAACGCCTTGAAATTCAATATTTTCCTACTTTGAAACCATATTACAACGCCAATTTAGAACGCATAAAATTGATTAATGTCAGACAAAAAAGATGGCGTGAAATGTTGTAAGTGCAACGATATAAAAATCATGTCGATAGGATTATTGGTTAAGAAATTACAGTCGAAAACGAGAAAAAAGCCGAGGAAAATTCGAAAAAGTGGCACGCCCATTTTTTGCGAAAACTAGAGCTGTTACATAAAAACGGAGTATGGTTTTGAATACGACGTGGAAAAACGATTCAGATTCATGTAAAAAACTCCATGCAACAGACATGCTGTTGTGCAGTGTAATTATTTAAACACACTTGTGTGTTTAAGTAATTTTTAATAATTACTTAAACACACAACTTTTTAAACATAACGAAAATTTGAATATTCCTTCATTAACTTCAGCCAAAATTAAAAAAAAAATTATCTAAATTTAAAGAAAACGCCAAATTAAAAAGTTATCTAAAGTTTTCTGCTTCTTCTTCCTTTACTATGTCAAGATATACCATTTAAAAAACGTGTATACTTCTCTTCTTTAAACTATAATTTTCAATTTTTTAATTTCGTATTTTTCCTAAAACTTCAAACTATTCTAAGGATTGTGTTGGCTCTGTATGTATTCTTGAAATCACAGAGGGTTCAGACGGCCACAGAGTAGCAATGTGCCATATGGCAACAAAATAGCGAAAAGGTTAAGTATGTTGCTGCCTCTGGCAATTCAGCTCCTCCGCTCACCTAAACACTTCCAGCATGTCGCCAAACTGCCTTAAATGGCCGACCAGCTAATAAATGTGGGGACAATCATTACGAAAAATACGAAAACAAGAAATAAATTGTTACTAAAAGCATCTGACCTGTCCGATGGTTTGTGTTGGCAACATGGAAGTGCCAAGGTTCAACGATGAACACAGCGATCCGTACTTTTGCTGCTGACAATCAAACGGGTAGACATCGGTTAGACGATTTTTTTAGGGAAAGTCCCTATCTGTTGATTTCTGCCGTCAGTTGCGTTGTTTTCATTAATAACACTGATCAACAGCAAAATGGCTTTTCTGGGTTTGACATCAATTCTAGGGTAATTGGGTACCGCTGATTTCGAATCCGCAAACCGTTTTTAAAACTTAGTTTCCGTTTTCGCAAAAAATGGGCGTGTCACTTTTTCGGATTTTCCCTATCTTTTTTCACGTTTTCGATTGTAATTTCTAAACCAATAAACCGGTTGACGTGATTTTCACTTTGTGGCATTTACAACACCTCACGGCTTCTTTTCCAATGTAATTTATTTTTATAGGTTTTACGATTCCGCGGTAATTGGACCTCAAAGTCGGAAAATATGGAATTTCAAGGCGTTTTCTTGGATGGTCAAAAACATGCACATTTTTCTTAAATCTATTAATGAGTTAGGTGTTAAATGAAAGCGGAAACATCAAATAATATAACGCAGACAATTTATTTGGCGTGGTTCCCATTATTATCGAAATAATAGGAAAAATGTGCCATCGTGATTTTCATCAATTTTCACACTTTTTCCTTAAAAAAATTAGAGCCTCAACATATGCACAGATTTTTATTTTTTTTTTAATAAACAACAGTTTTTTGGTTTGTTGCTTTGCTTATACTTCAGACCAGCACACAAAAAGTATGCCTGTTTTTATGACGACAGTTTTCAATTTGAGCTAAATTGGTAAGCAAAAACAAGAAATTTACTTTGCTTAAGAAATTTCAAGGAAAAGGGGAAAATAAATTAATCGGGTTCCAGTCTTCACAAAGTACGCGATTCAAAGACAAACTATATTATAAAGCTGCTGTAATTGCTAGTTTTATATTGTAAAAGAATAGTTACTGTTATTATGATAAGACAAAATTCTTGTGACCAACAAGCACTCAAGCAAAAGAACAAACGAATAAACGAACAAATGAACAAATGAACAAGCGAACAAAAGAACAAATGAACTAATAAACAAATAAACAAATAAACAAACGAAAAAATGAACAAATGAAGAAACGAACAAACGAACAAACGAACAAACGAACAAACGAACAAACAAACAAACAAACAAACAAACAAACAAACAAACAAACAAACAAACAAATAAACATTCATTACATACTATATAGATTACATGTTTAGATGTAAACATTAAATATTTATGTAATCTCTTTCAAAATCTTGACGTCGTCTCTTTGCTGATCTTTTATATATGGGTTGTGAGATGTCTCTTCTAAGGTTCCAACAATAATCTGCCAACATTGAAACGTTCCATTTCCCTTGATAACGTTTTTCCATGTTAGAGATATCTTGATGGAATCGTTCTCCATGTTCATCGCTTAGTGCACCACAGTTATCCGGAAAAAAGTCCAAATGGGAGTGCAAAAAGTGAATTTTGAGAGACATGTTGCATCCTAGCGCATGATAAGATGACAACATTTTTTCAACAAGTTCAACATAATTTTGACTTCTCTTGTTGCCCAAAAAGTTCATGGCTACGAGTCGAAAATCATTCCAAGCAGCTTTTTCCTTGTCTTGTAAAATATCATCAAAATGTTTATCTTTAATTCTTCTTCTTTTATTTTAGCTTCACTCAATCTGGCAAACTTTTGACGAAGATATTGAAACGCTGCTCCGGTTTTATCCATTGCCTTTACAAAGTTTTTCATAAGCTCCAATTTAATATGTAATGGTAATGGTGGAAGCAATATGTTTTTCGGGTCAACTAAAGGCTCATTTTGTACATTTTTCAGCCCTGGTTGAAGTAAACGACGTACAGGCCAGTGTCTTTTTGTAAAATGGTCTTCTCTAGCACGACTATTCCATTCGCAGATAAAACAACAAAATTTTGTGTAACCAGATTGCAATCCAAGCAGAAGGGCAACAACTTTCAAGTCTCCGCAGATTTGCCACTTTTCTTCAATGTATCTGATATGTAACAGAAGCATTTTCATATTTTCATATGTTTCTTTCATATGGACTGCATAGCCGATTGGAATTGAGGGTAACATATTTCTATGGTGCAGTAAAACGGCCTTCAAACTAAATTTGGAACTATCTATGAATAATCCCCATTCGTTCTTGTTATACGCTATGTTGAGCGATTCCATCAAGCCACCAACATTTTTGCAAACAACTAGACTGTCAGCTGTTTCAAAATGTTGTGTTAATTGATTTTGGCGGGTACGAAAAGAAGTAATAGCAACATCATCATCCAAAAGATTCCACTGTTGCAGCCGTGACGCTAACAGTTCAGATTTGTTTTTTGGCAATTGTAAGTCCCTTACAAGATCGTTTAATTCTGCTTGTGTAATCTTGTGTGGCTGCTGCGACGACATATTACATTCAAATACTACCTCGGGTGGATTTAATGGCAAGTCGAAAGAATTTTCTTGCTCTGTGCCATCGTTACAACATGATTTAGGACGTTTTGGAACTGGAAATTTATCACTGTGAGGCAAAGGACGAACAGCTGAAGGTATATTTGGATAAATAATTGCGCTTTTCTTTTTCTGCGATACTCCATTACCTTTTGAAATAGGCGTCGTCAAACAGAAATAGCAATCAGATACATGATTTTCTGGTTCTCGCCATTGCATTGGCACTGCAAAACGAAAACTCTTTCGTCCGCCGCTCATCCACTTTCTTAGACCCATTGCGCAAGTTTTGCACGAATAATGCGGTGCCCACTTTTTGTCTTGATGCAAGATTCTGTCACCAAAATAAAAAAAAAACGCGTCTTGTATTAGTGGCGTTAGTGAACATTTTTGTTTCAAAAATATTACTTCGCCACATATATAGCAAAAATTATTTGCATTATTTACACAATTTCGCGACATTTTATTTATTAAATAGCGACAAATAGGAAAAATGTGCTTGATATCAAAAGCAATCTGACGAATGAATAAAAATCTATAAAATCATCCAATGCATGAATGACACACAAATAGTTGCCTGCCTGCTAAATATTTTTAGATGACTTCAGCTCATCGGAAAACGCCAGTAAAATATAAAATAAGGTATTTGAAGATGATGTTGTTTGATCGTTCCTATGGCAGCTATATAATATAGTTGGCCGATCTTGTCCAAATTTTGTGAGAATATCTTTGAATCGCGTACTTTGTGAAGACTGAAACCCGATTAATTTATTTTCCCCTTTTCCTTGAAATTTCTTAAGCAAAGTAAATTTCTTGTTTTTGCTTACCAATTTAGCTCAAATTGAAAACTGTCGTCAAAAAAACAGGCATACTTTTTGTGTGCTGGTCTGAAGTATAAGCAAAGCAACAAACCAAAAAACTGTTGTTTATTAAAAAAAAATAAAAATCTGTGCATATTATGAGGCTCTAATTTTTTTAAGGAAAAAGTGTGAAAATTGATGAAAATCACGATGGCACATTTTTCCTATTATTTCGATAATAATGGGAACCACGCCAAATAAATTGTCTGCGTTGTATTATTTGATGTTTCCGCTTTCATTTAACACCTAACTCATTAATAGATTTAAGAAAAATGTGCATGTTTTTGACCATCCAAGAAAACGCCTTGAAATTCCATATTTTCCGACTTTGAGGTCCAATTACCGCGGAATCGTAAAACCTATAAAAATAAATTACATTGGAAAAGAAGCCGTGAGGTGTTGTAAATGCCACAAAGAGAAAACCATGTCAACCGGTTTATTGGTTTAGAAATTACAATCGAAAACGTGAAAAAAGATAGGGAAAATCCGAAAAAGTGACACGCCCATTTTTTGCGAAAACGGAAACTAAGTTTTAAAAACGGTTTGCGGATTCGAAATCAGCGGTACCCAATTACCCTAGAACTGATGTCAAACCCAGAAAAGCCGACCAAAAGAAATTTGTTGCCCTGTGTAATTTATTGTTCCTAGCAATAACCATTAATTTCTATTACTTGAATTGCTACTCAATTGTACTCGTAACTTGTATATTTACATTTAAATCTGCTTTCACTATCTATATCAATTGTCATTGGAAATATGTAAGTAATTAATGAGTAAGTAAATATTCAAACTATTCATTATTAACAAAACAATCAACAAACAACAACTACTACAAATCGAAATAGAGTAGTTAAAACACTCGAGGAAACACTCAACAAATGGCAAAGCCACAATGAGCCCAGGGTGTGTTCAATCAATATAATTACGTAGCACTTTCCATGCATGGAAAACATTTCAACTCAATGAGGAAAATGTAAATGCTGAAAAATTCAATAAAAGTACAAAATGCAAATATTTATGCTTAAAGGAATTTTTTACACACTGAAGACAAAGAAAACGTAAAAAGTTCACCGTTTCGTTGGAAGCTCAAATTAGTTCTGTGAGTAGGAGGCATCTGAGTTCGGGTTTTTGAGGTTTAAGAGCCTAAGTGCGCTTCATTCAGTGCAGCCACTCCAAACCACCTACATATCTACCTAACTGCATGACAGCTTTACGAGAGAAACTATTTGAGTTCAACTTTTTGCATAAATTGTATTCGGTTAATTGCCAACGCTTGCATTCTGCACGTTTTCCATTGCATATGCACCGAAATTTTTTTCCGGCATACGCACAAATCACTTCTTATCTTCGCATAGTAAATGCTTTTTAAAGCATTACCAATGAATTGCCAACAATTAATGGTGCCTTAAATCACTTAATGCCGCGCTACTGCCACATTTATCAATTAACTCCACGATGGCATTCGCAGTCATAGTGTGCAGCAGTTTGCTTGTGAATTCATTTTAATGACAAGACTTATCAGTTGTTTTACACCAGTTCATCACTTAGAAGTTTGCCATTCCACCAGCGCCAAAACATCATCAACATCGACAGTGCTATTGATTTGCAAGCGAACAACGGTCCGCATGAGTCAACTGTCAGAGCAGCCGGGCCCATCACAGGCGCATTTATGAGTTTTATCAATTTTATCTTTGCTCTCGATGAAAATCGAAACGCAACTACCTGACTTGTGACAAATTTTGTTGAACAAATTTTTGCTGTTTCTTATGTCGTTTTTTCTACAACTAATTAAAAAACAAATATTAACTAAACGTCAAGCGGAACGTTGCAATAGTTGGCAAGTTTAGTCTACCAGTGACGGTCGTTTAAATTAGTTGTAAGAATAACAATCGAGTTGTGCGTCCGAGTTCGGTTCAACTGTGAGCAACGATTTTCGAATATTGCTCAGTAAAGTGTAATTAGAATATTGGAATTTCGAAGCATTAAACGAAAAGAAAATTAAAAAAATAGTCTTAAATATTACAAATCATTAAAATATTCCAAAACAATCCATAAAGCCGAAATATTAAATCAAAAATTAAATTCATTTAAAACACTAAATCTAAAATATTAAAAATAGTTAAAATACTACAATATTTCAAGATAAAAAATTCCACCGAAAAATTACATTACTTAAATATTGAATATATTACAACATGCAATACAATAATAAAAATAGTTAAAATAATAAATATATTTCAAGATAAAAAATATCGCCAAAAAATTACATTATTTCAATAAAACTAAATAAAAACCTACAAAACCTAAAAACTAATGAAAGCTATTGTTTATAATGAAAATAATTTACAATAAATTGAATGACACCAATTTAACAAAATTTAAAAGCCAATGAAAATAATTTACAATAAATTGAATTGACCCATTTTAAAGAATTTCTGAAGCTGCTAGCAGTTTGATTGTACTTCACGGTTAATGATATAAACTGTGTATTTAGATTTTAAATTTTAGAAAGATGAAATTTTTACCAATTTGTATCATTGTTATATATCTTGTAAGCGAAGGTGAGTGCTGCGACCAAAAGTGATGAAATTGAACTAATTAATTAAATTTGGTAAATAAGTTTTGAATGGCGAGCAGACGGTCGAATGACGGAGAGAACAATCAGCTAATGTTTAGGGCTGAAAACATCAAAACTAGCTGTACGAACTGAATTTTAATTTAATTGATTGGCACGACAGCCCGCTTACGCGACACTAAGGCCTAGCTTCTCGCAACCACCCGTGTTGTGCGTGTGAATTTTGTACGCGGGTGAAAGGGACCTACAGTTTTATGCCGGTTCCGAACGGCAGGTTGGGAGCTTTTTCATAGGCAATTTTTACTCTCAGAGGTTTGCCATTTCCAGCTGAGAGGACAGCCACCGAAAGAGAAAACGAGTTTCCCGTTATTTTTTTTTTTTAGGTGTTACTACATGCAGAATTCGAACTTGCGTCGCTCTGCATGCGACTCGCTGGACCGCGCATTAACCAACTGAGCCACGGCGGCTGTCCGAACTGAAACTGATACTAAAACACTCATTTTTGACAGAAGTGACAGAAGTTTTATAGAAGTGGAAATCATTGAAAGCCTGAGAATGAGACTTTAACCCACTTTAACAACCTTTCTACTGTCCTTTGTTCCTCCTGGAACCACCGTTGGGCACTTCGTCAGGACGCATCTGCCCTGTGGTGAACAAAACTTTAGGGAACTTACCGTTCATCATCGGCAAAACATTTAGTTACATTCATTGTCGAACAGTAGAAATTATGATAACGTTAAATGCCGACATTAAAATGTCGGTGCGCCTTTGTGTGCTACTTCACTTTGCGCCAACAATGCCAAACGATAAGATAAAAAACGTTCTATGTCGGCAGCGGTGGCTCACTTCCTTACTGACACAAATATGAAGAGTGCTCAAGCGAATTTCCTTCGTTCTCTTCTTTCAGCGCGCGGCCAATACCTCGAATGCTACGTTTGCGACGATTGCGATGACACTGAACTGAACGATGGAATGCTACAGTACTGCCCACCACTTGAGCCGGACTCGTCCACAACGTCGCCACCCGTAAGCGACTTTACGAGCACTACGGCCACCAGAAGTTCCACCAGCTTGTCCACCACTAAAACCCCTGCCACAGCAGTAACAACACATGCAACCACCAATAGCACTGGTGCCACAACAACCTCAACAACTGATGAGCCCATTAGCATCGCACCGACAACCATGGCAACAACCATTGCTACCTCAACAGGTGGCACATCCGATGGTATTACAGCGACTACGTACATTACCACCACCACAGAGGAGGCATTGACAACCACCACCAATGAAGAAATGTCCAACTCAACCAACGTCAACAGTTCAACAAGCAATGAAATAAACACCACAACAGAACAAGAAACAACGACTGCCACCGCTGCTGTTGATGCCACTTCAACAGAAGTTATAAGGAAGTCGACCAATGAAACAATTGACGGCACATTGACTACAGAAGATACACTAACAACATTCACTGAGAGTGTCAGCTTCAGCACAACAACCGATGAAGTTAGTGGTGATACGTCGACACCTATCACCAACACCTCTTCAGATGAAGGAATGTCAACAACCACCAACGTTGAGGAAACCAACTCAACATTAGACATCAGCACAACAACTGAAGGTGGTGGTGACGATACATCAACACCTACTACAAGTGCTATATCAGATGAAGGTTTGTCAACAACCACGAATGGTGAAGTCAGCACATCTACCGATGAAATTGTTAGCGATTCTTCAACACTTATGACAAGCACGGCAACAGATGATGGGTTGGCAACAACCACTACCAGTGAAGAAACCATTTCAACTTTAGGCATCAGTACAACAACCGATGATGTTGATAGCAATAAATCAACACCTATGACCAGTATTCCTTCAGATGAAGGGTTATCAACAACGACCAGTGGTGAGATCAGCACAACCGAAGAAATTGTTATCGATTCTACAACACTTATTACAAGCACCACAACAGATGATGGGTTGTCAACAACTACCAACGTTGAGGAAACCAACTCAACTTTAGGCATCGGCACAACAGCCGATGATGTTGGTGGAAATACAGCAATAACTATGACTAGTACTCCTTCAGATGAAGGGTTGTCACCGATCACAAATGATGACATCAACACAATAACCGATGGAATTGTTAGTGACTCTTCAACTGTTATTACAAGCACCACATCAGATGATGGATTGTCAACAACCACCAACAGTGAAGACACCAACTCAACTTTAGGCATCAATGCAACAACCGATGATATTGGTGGCAATACAACAATAACTATGAATAGTACTCCTTTAAACGAAGGGTTATCAACAACCACCAAAGGTGAAGTCAACGCAACAACCGATGAAATTGTTGCTGATTCTTCAATACTTATTACAAGTATCACATCATCAACAACCACTAATGGTGAATCAACAAATTCAACATTAGGCATCAGCACAATAACCGATGATATTGGTGGCAATACATCAACACCCATCACTAGTATTCCTTCAGACGAAGGGTTATCAACAACCACCAAAGGCGAAGTCAACGCAACAACCGATGAAATTGTTGCCGATCCCTCAACAGTTATTATAAATATCACATCAAATGGGGGTTTGTCAACAGCCACTAATGGTGAATCAACAAACTCAACATTAGTCATCAACACAATAGCCGATGATATTGGGAGCAATAAGCCGACACTTGTCAGTAGTACTCCTTCAGATGAAGGATTGTCAACGATCACCAGTGGTGGAAAAACCAACTCAACACTAGTTGGTACAACAGCCAATCATGTTGGTGGAAATAAATCAACAACTATCACCAGTGGCACAGCAACCACAAGTAGTGATGTTCGCATAGCAGCGGCTGTACAGAAAATCAACCCCCGCAACTCAGCTGCGCTGACCATGAGAAGTCCAGCGCAGTTCCTGCTTCAAAAATATCGAGGCAGGCGCGCAACACGCATCACCAACGCCGATGACACTTCCTATCACTGCTATCGGATAGCGGTTCAAGGCAAGTGCGACTAAATAGTTTACACTACAGCTTACAGTTTACATCGACAATATTTACAGATGGCGACCGAACGCGAATGGAGCGCGGCTGTGTGGCAGTGCCGGAAGACCGGAGCGCCTGTGCAGTGTTGAATGACCAGTACGGCCCGAAGGCAGTACGGGATTGTTGGGTGTGTTCAAACAACAAATGCAACAGCGGCGCGACAGTGAAAGCTGCAATCACAATAGTGACAACGTTGCTGTTGTTGCTGGGTTTGATGCGCTGAAAAATGTGTGCGATGTAATGTGTTGGTATTGGCATCTCTAAGCCAATTTCTTTATTTTTGCTTCACTATATTTCAGTCTTATTTATTTGATAATTGTAACTGTTCCTGCTTAATATTGTCATTAATATATATTTTTACTATGTAGTTTTAAAAACCATGTGACTTATTTTTTACTGCCTTTAAACTACTTAAAAAGTTTATTTTGGAAATTCTCACAACTTTAGAAATTGTAAACTCTTCAAATGATTGTAAAGTTTTTTGTATAAATTTTAATATTTATACAGCTTTCTGATTTCTATCGCAACCCGGAAAAACATTACGTCTCATGCTTTTCCTTATCATAGCCTCCACAATTGATATTGCTTAACATTTTCGTAACTGATTGTTGGAAACAGAAAAATTACATAAACAGCCAAAAAGGACAATGCTGAGAAGCAAAGCGAGCAAGGAAATGTTTACAGGTGACAATAACAACAACCCAGCTGCCACAAAAAAGACATTAGATACATGAAAACATAGAATAAAGAACACAAATTAAGTAGCGCAGAAAAAATACAAAATGGGCACAAAATGCGCCGACGGCTAAATGTTGACCTCGAAAATTTTACCAAAATGCTTGCAAGCAAAATAAAAACATGCAAAGAAAATGCAAAACATTTCGGAAATGTGAAAAGACCACGAAGCACAACACTGAGACTGGTGACAAAGCGCGCAAGGCGGAAATGAGATGGCGGCTGTTATACAAGTAGGTGATTGTTTTTTTAATGCCTTTATAAATGTCGATGGCCCTGAGCAATAGGGTGGGTCGATTCTGGACTTTTTTCGATTCGAGATTTCTAATAGTGCGGAAAAGTTGCCTTAGTACTTCCTGATTCCAATGCAATTTTTTGTTTTGAAATCGGGCTGCATCTTCAACCCCAACTCCGGCCTTAAAATTTCGGAAATTTGCCTAAAATCGTGAAATTGCCTACCTAGCGCCTGAAATACGCCTCTCATGGCAAAATGTATAAAAGAAAAGTTGTTTGTCGCATCATTAGCTACCTACGGCTATCATGGCCGTAGGACGAACCGTTCCCGAGATACGAGCGAAAAGGCGGCGCGCCGCAGCGCAAGGTGAAAATTGTTGCAGCTCTCAGCTAACCTGTGTTGGTTACCCAGAACCCACCACGTGGAGGTGGCTGCACTTCGGGTTCCTCCCAAGCCTAGCCCAACCAACCAACCATATGTCAGGCTTGTTTTAGTCTGAATCTGTATCAAATTTATTGATAAAATCAGATTTTGTACTAAACTTTGGCAGTTGTTGCCTAGATTTCAGTGTAGAGCGCATGGTACAATAATATTCAGGTAATTTCAAGGCGAATTCATACCAGGTGATAGCGTAAGGACAGCAACAAAATTTCAATGTATTTTGTTTTTGTTTTCTGGGTTTAGATTGTCAAAATCAGCCAATCAGAACAAAGCTTGCTTTTTCATTTTAAACTGTCAAAGTTTTACACAGGCACTTTGACAATCTAGACCTTTTCCACCACAAAAAAAATCAATTCGCCTCATTTAACACTATCACCTGGTATGAATTCGCCTTGGGTAATTTCATTCGAGCAAATTTAAAAGTCAGTTGCCTTTTTGACAAATAAGAAGAAAATTTTAATGATGCAGAAAAAAGTATGAATGGTAGGAAATTTATTCAGAAATAGTAGTTGGTAGTAGTTGTAGTTAATTTTAACAGTTGATGCGATCAAATAATGGATAACTGCTGTAATTTCGTTCTGCAAATTGAACATTACAACTGATGCAGGATAACTGCTGTAATTTCGTTCTGCAAATTGAACATTACAACTGATGCGGTAAACTTCATGAATTTCAGTATTAAGTTATTAAAATGTTGTGATTGTTAAAAGACTTAACTACAAACATACGTTGTGGTTTGCCATGAAAATTATGGACATTGCAGACGTACATTATATGGGCACTATAATATTGAAAGTATGGTCAAACTGGTGGTGTACAATGAGTTCATTTGTGA
This sequence comes from Melieria omissa, assembly GCA_963971225.1. Taxonomy (NCBI): domain Eukaryota; kingdom Metazoa; phylum Arthropoda; class Insecta; order Diptera; family Ulidiidae; genus Melieria; species Melieria omissa. The sequence continues at coordinate 59,622,567 of OZ020268.1, forward strand.
AGTGCTTCCTCAAAGCTCTAGGCCAACAGAATGATTTTAGCAGTAAGTGCACCGCCACGACTCGCACATTTAGTCTATTAGAACCACGCAAATCATGCACCCGCAAGATAAGTTGTTAATTGAAGGTTAAAGATCTATTCTTTTCCTCAATCACTTTATTAAAGGACGGAGTCGTGAATCGACTGCCGCCCGAGACTGGTGTATCCAGAATGCCAGTTTTGTGGATCACTCTACAACTTCGACTACCTGCTATTTCTTACTTAATAAAACACACAACCACGCTTTAACCCAAAAACCTGCCTTCTTTTTTCTGTCGGTCACCGCGCAAACATTTAGAAAACACATTAATTCTTAAAGTATTTTTATGATACGTTACTACATAAACTGATAGCCACAAATTTACAGCCCTATGGCAAAAATGAAAAAAGTAGTAGAACAAATCTATTTCTCATTTGTCAATTTTCTTCTTATCTGTCTTTATGAAACTACCTGTTTTATTGTATCATGGTAGAGCGTATAAAACGATCACGAGACTGGGGGCCAATAACTTTAGAAGATGCCTCTGTCACCAGTTTGACGGTTCTCTCGACTGCCACGGTGTGAGAGGGGAATTCACTAAATATCCATATCTCTGCAGTGTCTCCCGACAACCCTTTTATGAGCTCTTCGTTAGAAACTGAACGAAGAACTGGTGGAACAGTCAAGGTAATAGTCTTCCAGTTAATCATATCGTAATAATTATTAGCTTTGAAATTCAGCTTTGGCACTTTATTACATCTAACCCATTCATTTACAGTGTCAGTCTCTGCTTCTCTGGCTGCCAGAAGACGGTCAAGGGCCAACTTTCTGACTTCTACCCGTTCGTCAGTCATCATACTAAGGAGAATGTTTTCTGGAAGAGCAAAGAAAGCATTCTGTTGAATGGATGAATCGACAACCTTGCGCAGTTTGGCAGGTAAGTATCTCGACCTTTGGATTGCAGCAAAGAGATGGCGCGAGCCATCATTGATTGAACTGTGGAATCTTATTGAGAACCACAAAGGTGAGTAAACTGTAAGTATGTACTTGACCAAAATCTTTATTTCCTTTGTTGGTTTGTCTGTAGAAATGTATAATCTCAGAATTCTGTTTGCACAGGTGAGCCAGCGAGATTTGCACATGTTACCTGGATGCATCGACGCTAATTGTAAGTCTGAAGAGCATTGACCGGAAATAACAGCTTCTGATATTTTGTAGAGGTAAGCTTGGTCTGTGCTAAGTTAATAATAATAACACAGTGCAACACTGAAAAAAGGGACAAGGTCAAACCCATCTCATTCGATAGAGGACCTCAGTAGATGAAAAAGTGCCAAGGAATGTAGCAGTCTCGGAATGTTCGAGTTTTTTTTTAAATGCAGTTTAAAGATGGCGGCTTAATGCCCCTTCCCGAAACTTTTAAAACATCATATCTCTTGACTCAAATGTCGGAAAGGAATAATTTTTACGTCAAATGAAAGCTAAAAATATGAAGTCGATGACACAATATCCTTTTGGGGACAAATTTCATGAAAAAGGGTATGAATTACTTCAATTAAATTTTTATCCTTGAATATCCTTGAAACCGTGAGAGCTAAATTTATATAAGTGACTTCTGGTGAAAAAGCATTCAAAGATCTATTCGGCTTATAAATTTCATGTAAATCACTTTTACAGTTAAGATTCTACAACGATTAAAAAAATGTGCTTTGCTACATTCGATGTTTTTACTAAGAAGCTTCGAGATATTTTGTACAGAAAAACATGAATTCAGCAGTGTATAATTTTTGAATCGTTGTAGAGTTTTAACTGTAAAAGTGAAGAAGTCACCCATATAAGATATAAGAAGTCACTCATATAAATTTAGCTCTTACGGTTTCCAGGATATTCAAGGATACAAATTTAATTGAGGTCCTTCATATCCTTTTTCAGAAAATTTTTCAAAAAAGGATATTGTGTCATTGCCTTCATATCATTAGCTTTCATTTGACGTAAAAATTATTCCTTTCCGATATTTGAGTCAAGAGATATGATGTTTTAAAAGTCTCGGGAAGGGACATTAAGCCGCCATATTCAAACTGCATTTAAAAAAAAACTCGAACATTCCGAGAAAAATCACTTGGCACTTTTTCATCTACTGCGGTCCTCTATCGAATGAGACGGGTTTGACCTTGTCATTCGAAATTTTTTTGGAATTTGTTGCACTGTGTAATTAATAATTGATTGGCACGACAGCCCGCTTACGCGAGACTAAGGTCTAGCTTCCCGCAGCCACCCGTGTTGTGCGTGTGAATTTGTACGCGGGTGGAAGGGACCTACAGTTTTATGCCGGTTCCGAACGGCAGGTTGGGAGCTTTTTCATAGGCAATTTTTTACTCTCAGAGGTTTGCCATTTCCAGCTGAGAGGACAGCCGCTGAAAGAGAAAACGAGTTTCCCGTTATTTTTTTTAGGTGTTACTACATGCAGAATTCGAACTTGCGTCGCTCTGCATTCGACTCGCTGGACCGCGCACTAACCAACTGAGCCACGGCGGCTGTCTGTGCTAAGTTGGGTCGGATTAATAACCTCAGAAGGTAATTGGCATGATTCTCACAATCAGGGAGCAGTTTACCTATGTCGCCAGAGAATGTATTTGGACTCTTTGAGACACAATCTATATGTTCGAAAAGAGCACGAAATGGAAGTTCGTTGAAATGTAGAAGACAAACAACCCACTGTAATGGCCTACCTATTTTTTCTTCTAGTTTCCGAATGATTCCACCTTTCCAACCTGTGTTCGTGTTGGTGCCATCAGCACCGACAACTTCAAGATGTTCCACATCTACTGAATTGTCTTGTAAATGTTGCCATATAGCTTGCATCTCATCCTCATCTGACCCGGAAGGAGAGGTGACGTGGCCAAAGTAATGAGACCCAGGTTCCGCTACAAGAGAAATATGTTCCTCTTTGACAGTGTCGCGGTAATACTTTTCACCTTCGCGGACTTGTGTGAGTGTATTGTCTTTGCGGCCGTCAAAATACAGCCCATATACAGAGTCAATACTTTCGGTGTTTTGGAGCTTAATTCCAACACTTTTTTTTGCTCGACAAATCTTGCATTTGTCAGTGACAAAGCTAGCCTGATCCTCTGTTATCAAAGCTGCTTTTTTGGCATCCAGAAAGGCAGATGAAACCATCAAGGCCGCTGCTCTGTCACTTAATCCGAATCTTTGGGCAGCTAAAGCATTGTGTTCTAATAATAGTGTGTTTTGTTTGATTTTAGAGGATGAAAGAGAAAATTCAGCATCAGCATCGTTTTTGGAAGAATGTATGTGCGACGCACCGACATTGTTGTCGTCTGTGTGAGTGTCTGTTTGATCTGAATGGTCACGTGTTGTAGCTGATACTTTTCTGGTAAGTGTTGATGTTGAATGACGTTTTGAAAGCTTTTCTTTACGTTCATTTCTCTTTGCAATCTTTTTGTTTCAGGTAGATCAACACTTCCAATGCGACCAATTCTTCTGGTTCTCTGGTCCAAGAGAAATGGTTGTTCAATGATAGGAACTTTCCTTTCCTTTGGACAATTGCATGAAGAAAAATAAATGCATTTACAAGCAGCGATGTCAAATAATTCTGCGGCAGAAGAGACAAAGTCGTCTCTTTTAGAGCGCAAACCTATTTGGTTCCTTAAAAACATTTGTTTAAGTGTCAGAAATTTCTTATGGTATGTGGTGAGCATTTGTAGAACTCTGGTGTGTGAGACTATCGGAATAGATGACTTTTTGAAAATATTTTCAACCATTTTTGCAACTATTTCTGAAACCTCTTTACTCCTAGGTTCATAGTTCTCACCTCGGAGTCGCCCTATACGAAATCTTTCAAACTGATAATACAAAAGAACATCCTGGTAACTGGGTAGCTGGGACTCAGTGAGATCGTACGGATATATGCCAAACACAGGACATTTCTGTCTAAATTTAAATTTAGATACAGACATGTTGAGTTTTGTGTTCTGTTCAGAGAATGTAAGTGATAGCACTCGGCGAAATCAACGACAAGAGTGAAAGAACTCGATGAAAGAATATTTGTGTGGGGAGCGGCCCGGCCGGAGCGACCCGGCCGGTCCGACCCGACGCGTGAAGCACAGAACACATCTCCGCATCGCCGGCGTCATTGTTGGCGCATTCAGGAAGAAGTGTGGCCGCAAGCCGATTTTTACCTTGCGCTGCGGCGCGCCGCCTTTTCGCTCGTATCTCGGGAAAGGTTCGTCCTACGGCCATGATCATAATACCATTTCGGTAGCTAATGATGCGACAAACAACTTTTCTTTTATACATTTTGCCATGAGAGGCGTATTTCAGGCGCTAGGTAGGCAATTTCACGATTTTAGGGAAATTTCCGAAATTTTAAGGCCGGAGTTGGGGTTGAAGATTCAGTCCGATCTCAAAACAAAAAATTGCATTGGAATCAGGAAGTACTAAGGCAACTTTTCCGCACTATTAGAAATCTCGAATCGAAAAAAGTCCGGAATCGACCCACCCTACTGAGCAACTATGAATCTCTGCAAATAAAGGGCAAAATAATAAAGTTTCCCAAAGAAATTTTTTTCCACAAAAAATTACTTTCAACCCCATTGAGGATAAGCACCACAGCAGCTTTGTTCTCCACGTTGCTTGTCGGGGTTTTTTCAGTTTATAGAACTAAACAGACTTATTGTCGTCTTGATATTGAGAACTGCGAGCCAGGATCAGCGCTCATTAACAATGGCATCCATGAGCTTAAGTTTAATTTGTATGCCTCAATTTTTATTATTTATGATAGATTTTATTTAAACTTTTCTCTACAACTTTACAACTTTTTTTTGTGAGAATACTCTAATTGCCACATTTCGACGTTTTTTTCATTTCATATTTTTTCAAAGATTTTTATTTACAACCCCACACATACACACACACAACTGAGTTGGACAGCTGAGCCGATGCTGGACGAACACATATTCATAAAAAGTAAAATTCAATTGTTTTACTTCATGGCATTGCGAAAATTAAATTTTCTTTCATTTCTTTTTTTCACTTTCTTTACACAATTTTATTTTAATTAAAAACAAATTGCATCGACGCGCTAAAGTTGCGGCGCATGTTGCTGGCGAGAATGAAAATGTGAGACGGCACAATAGTGCGTTCGGTTTGCCCTTACGGCGAAATGTTGCTGGTCTTTCCACAATTTGTATAGTGTACATATTTTTTTTTAATAAAAACGTTGAAATTGTGTTATTTTTAACTGCTTCCTCTGTAATGGAAATAAAAGGAAATGTAAATTCAATAAAGTGAAAATAACTGAAAGCCGCATTCTTGCAAGGGAAAGTGGAAGTTTAAGTGTTCACTCTTAGTCGCTTTGATTCACATATGCGCCCATGATGCAATTATTAAAGGTGATGTACGTTGTGACAGCCGAGTTTTGACACTCCCTTAGCTCAGTGCTGTATTTCAGAAGCAGGGGTAATGGGGAATAAATTGAGGCCTTTTCATGAAAAGGTATTTAAAAAAGTAGTATTTAATGCGTGTTAAACTGCCTAAAAGGAGGAAAATCCATTATTAGAATTTAACATATAGGAAGAAATCTTGACCCTTAAATGCCCGAGGATACTGATTTTGATTAAAAACTAAATATAAGTAAAAAAAATGATGTGCGGAAGGTCAAAATATATAAGAAAGTTATTCAAAAAAATGTTACCATCAGAATGCTTTTGGGTGGGTTCGGATAATTTACAACGATTTAAGAGGTTTAAATGATTATATCTTTAAAGATACCGTAATCTTGAAAACAAAAAATGGTAATAATTTCTAGTTTGAAAAGAAAAGAAATGCAAATATTTTTTGTTGATTTTATTTTTCATACAATTTAAATATTATATGCGAAAGTGCATTCGGCATTTAAAAAATGCAACAAGACGGTAGCGCGCGCTCGGCCTGGGCCTGAACGATTTGCAGTATCTGTATGTAGAATCGAGGACGTCTACGACGGGTGCCCGGCCCATGACGTTAAAATCGTCCTCGGGACTTCAATGCAAAGGTCGGGCGAGAAGGTATATTTATTCCCACAGTCGGGCAGTTCAGCCTCCATACGACCACCACGAACAACGGTCTGAGGCTGATCGATTTCTGAGGAAATTGAGGAGTGCAGGTGCAGGAATGACGCCCGAAAATGCATCCAAAAAGTTAAAAGTCTCACGGAAGGCTTAAGCCCGGGGCATCTTCTTGCAGAGATGAAAACGGGGATCTGGTTACGGATGCGCAGGGTGTACTGGGGTTGTGGAAGGAGCACTACACCAAGCTGCTCGCAGGTGACGATGGGTTGTTCCCAGTGGTGAAAATGTCTAGATGGCACCAATCGACGACGACGGTGTGGATGTGCCACCGCGAATAAACATCCAGCGGCTACGCTGGCTCGGTCATGTCTGCCGCATGGACGACGAAATTCCGGCGAAAAAGGTGTTCGATGCGATGGTTGGAGGTCGGCGGCGAAGAGGGAGGCCGTGTCTCCGGTGGAAGGACCAAGTTGAAGAGGCCCTGTCATCTCTTGGTGTTACCAACTGGAGAAGGCGAGCGCAAAGCAGAGGCGCCTGAAGAGAAGTTTTGCGGCAGGCCGTAACCCGATCACGGGTTGTTATGGCCAGTTAAGTAAGTATGTAGAATGGCTGCAGCGGGTGGGAATTGCAGTTGTTGTTTGTGTAGCTGAATTAGCCGCCAGTCTCCACGTAGTGGATGGTAAAATTATTAAATATACCGAAATTCGCGCGCTTTAAATTCAAATACAACGAAAATATATTTGAATTTCAACGAAAAGAATCAAAACAAACAGCGTGAAATGGTTCAGTAATACCCACCTTTTGTTTTTAGAGAATGTTACTATTTGTAAGTACTTTTTTCAAATTTTCTTCTAAATAAAAAAGAACTTTTTCAAAGAAGCATTACTGATTTGCTAAGGGAGCCAACATTGTCAAATTAGAACGAGACGGCTGCCTACGTACATCACCTTTAATAATTGCATCATGGGCTCAAAGTATGCCACACAAGTGTGCAACAACAAAAATTGCTGCCATCTTCAATCGGTACAAAAGCGCACAAATTGAATTGGCGAATTTGGAGTCAGAAAAGAGCCACAAAAGCAGGCAAATCAATTGAATGGAACATGTGTACACACATACACACCTGTTATAGGTTCCCTGCAAGACAGGACTGATCCCTGATGGAAACTCCAACACCCCAACTCGAAGTTGCGTCGCTGCTGAATTAGTACTCATTTTCACTGTGCGTCGTTAAACTGCGTGTACACTGTAGAGAAATTTCGATAGAGCTCTATCTACTCTCGAACTCTCGTCTATCAAATGTGTTTACACTATAGAGGATCTCTACTAGAGATTTGACTCTACGTAGAGTTTGATAAACTCTATACAACGATGAACTCTATTCGACGTATACACTATGAATATTTTTTCTCTCGGCTAGAGCTGTAGAGCAAATTTTTATTGTTGCGAACGAAATTCGGAAAAATGAGTGCGCGCCAGAAGCAAGCAACAGCTGCAGTTGTAGTTTATTTGAAGAAGAATTAAAAAAAAAAGAGTCGAGAATGTTGGGTGCAAAATTGGATCGCGAAACGGCAAAGTGCGGGTGTTTATCGGGAGCTACTTGGTGAATCAAAAAATAGTGATGCAGCGGCGGGTCTGGTGGTAAATGAGGGCAAGACGAAGTATATGCTGTCTACATGCAGGGACTCGCAGCGGCTAGGGTCTCACGTCGAGGCCGACAGGTATACTTTTGAAGTTGTCAAGAAATTCGTCTACCTTGGCACCGCCATCAACAGCAGCAATGATGTCAGCCTGGAGATAAAGCGAAGGATAATTCTTGCCAACAGGTGCTACTGCGGTCTCGGTAGGCAATTGAGAAGTAGAGACCTCTCTCGACCGACAAAACTTGCACTCTATAGGACGCTTATCTTGCCCGTGCTCCTCTATGGCGCTGAAGCATGGACAATGACACGAAACGACATAGCGGCCCTTGGAGTGTTCGAGAGGAAGGTACTTCGCAAAATCTTCGGCCCTGTTCGTGTTGGTGACGACTATCGTATACGAACCAATAACGAGCTGTATAAGGACATGGACGTAGCGCAGCGAATAAACATCCAGCGGCTACGCTGGCTCGGTCATGTCTGCCGCATGGACGACGAAGCTCCGGCGAAAAAGGTGTTCGATGCGATGGTTGGAGGTCGACGGCGAAGAGGGAGGCCGTGTCCAGAGTGCTTACTTCTACCACATATGTGATAGATTTACCACAATTATTTTTAAAATCAAGTATCTACCACATCTACCACGGAGGGCTTAAAATCTACCACATTTTTCGAAAGCAGTGCACTACAAATAGTTGACAGTTTGAAAATTGTTTTGGCGGCAGGTGCAATTAAAATGGAAAAATTTCTACAAAAGTTGAATAATTTTTTCCTTTATTTTTTAGTAACGTTTTTTCTTAGAATATCGCATGGCGATGGCAATGCGCTTGGACGGGACGAAGTTTTACGACGCGAAGTTGTACCTGCTGCTGAAATTTGCGAGTCCGAGCTCCCAAAAAAAACAAAAAATATAGTCAACAATACAAAAAACAATGAGAAGAAACCCGGCACAGGTTAAAGTGCATAGAAGAACACAAAATACAATTAATGTACAAATACAATGAAATACAATAAATGTTCAAATGCAATAAAATACGATTAATGTACAATACAAAAAATCTACCACATTTCATTCAAATCTACCACATTTTTTCAATGGGTCTACCACATAAATGAAAAATTAAGTAAGCACACTGGCCGTGTCTCCGGTGGAAGGACCAAGTTGAAGAGGCCCTGTCATCCCTTGGTGTTACTAACTGGAGCAGGCGCGCGTAAAGCAGAGGCGCCTGGAGAGAAGTTTTGCGGCAGGCCGTAACTCAATAACGGGTTGTTATGGCCAGTTAAGTAAGTAAGTAAGATGCAGCGGCGTATGCCAATTTTTTGCGAATGTCATCCACAAATTTTGAAGCATTGCTACAAATTGTGGCCCCGGTAATCACAAAAAAAGACACACATTTGCGCAAAGCGATTCCTGCAGGAGAAAGGTTGGCAGTGACCTTGCGATTTCTTGCTACAGGTATGGTACATACATAGTATATGTTTTTGAAAGATTTTTATATTTAATGCGTTGTGCACATTTTGCAGGGGACAGTTACCATTCGCTTTTGTACCTCTTCCGCATACCCGTTTGAACAATCGCTATAATAATAACAGAAGTGTGTGACGCTATGTACCATGGATTGAAGCACAAATATTTGAAGGTAAATCCGTGAGACTAAAGTTAAGGACAGGTTAGAAATTCCATATTTTTGCAAAAGAAGTAATTACAAATGGAAGATATTAACTTTGAAGCTGCATTACACCTTTTCGAATTGTAAATCATAAAATTGCATGTGCTACGGTTTTGTTGTCAATCTACTGCATATAGATATAATGTATTTAAAACCATATTTGAAAGTGTAGTTAGTACATATATTAACAATTTCAACGATTAATCAATTAAATTTTGAAATGCTTGCTCACTGAAAGAAGGTGCCGACGGTATTTGTAAAACAATTACATCGTCAGGCCCTTCTTCTAGTTCCACAATTGTTCTTTGTACTATTAGCTTTAAGCGCTTTCGCTTTCTGTCGTTCATGTGGCGCATTTGGTCAGCCACATAATCACCAAATATTTGGTGTGAGTCAGCGGGAGTGTTCAATATCTTCAATGCGTTATTTAAAAGTTGATCATTTTCCATGTTGGCCTTAGATTTTTTTCTATATGATCCTTTTGGCATATCTAGGCTTTCCGTAGTGGAATTATCTCCGCTTACATCTACCCATTTTCTTCCTCGATTTCCTACAAATACTAAAAATTTCCTTTTACTTAGGTGCCGAACACTGACGAAGAATGGATGCTGCATGCCCATGCATTCAACAAAAAATGGAACTTCCCGAATTGTTTAGGCGCTCTAGACGGAAAACATGTTACCATGTTTGCACCTCCGAATAGTGGAAGCATGTTTTAGAACTACACTCTTTGTTTATATGAATTAGTTTTGTTACATATATGCATTTAAATAAATAAAATAAATTACATAAATTACAAATACAAGAGCAAATATTTACTTCCTAAATTTTAAATCGTGTTACAGGACTGCCCAGCTTTTAATATGCATTCATATAAACAAAAAAACCTGCATGCGAGAGTTCTAAACTCTATTGAACTTGTTCAATAGAGCTAGAGTTCTCGTAGAGCCAATGAAAAACGTGTGTATACTACGAAAAACTCTCGACTAAAAAATCTCGGGTAGAGACTGTGACGAGCTCTCGTGGAGAGCTCTACTGAGTGTCTAGACTTCTCTAGGCGAGATTTTTCTCTAGCTCTCGGTATTTTTATCTACAGTGTATACGTAGCTTTAGATTTTCGAAGTTGCGTTGTTTTGGGTTCGAGTCTTTAATTTTTTTTTCAAAGATAGCACGTCTTTTGCTTCTAATTACGCCATGCCATCAAAACTCGGGGATTTCCTTTCTAACTTTTGTGAAAAAAAGCCGACTTACGACAACAGCCACTATGGACTCATCAGACAGTGATTCATTTTTATTTTGTTTTTATAAATTAATTGAATATTTTATTTTGTTTTAATTGAATTTGTTTTTTTTTTTTGGTTTTTTGTATGTATGTAATAAAATTTTATGTTATTTTTGTTTTTTTAATGTTTATTTTGTCAATTTTCTTTTTAAAAAGTAGTATTTTCGTAACCCTGGAACCTATCTTCGATCTTTACATGGGTTGCTATAGGAAATCATAATTCACTTTGCGTCGTTTCAATTTGCGTCGTTTTTTTTTGGAACGTAACCACGGCGCAAAGTGAGGTATGGGTGTATTGCACACTGATACAAAATGTATCTTAAATATAGCACACTATTATTTGGAGTTGGCGATAATATTGATATTGATTGATAGTGCAACTCATAGGCACTGCTGTTTCTTGTAAAAAAGTAAGCAGCATTGTTAAGTCCAACGATCACAATATTTTTAGGAGTGACAATAAATTGTGAAATTTTTACTGTGCTCACGCACGTGTTAATTATAATTATTTATTTTATGTCACACATACATGTGTTAAAAGCGTTTTAGATGCTCCTTTAATCTTGAAGTTTATGTATGAGTTTGTTTTTTTTTTGTTTATGCGGAATAAACATTTTGGTTATTTTTGTTACATTTTGGTTATTTTTATTTTTGTTCTTGGCTATAAATTGTGTTTTCTTGTGGCAACGCTGTCGTGCACATGACGCACAAAACTCGTGAAGTTTGGTGAAATTCGTGAACAGAAAGGAAAACAGGAAGGAAAGGGGAAAAACGGAAAAAATAAAAGCAAAATAAGATAAGTATTTGTGTTTAGTGAACTAAGTTAAAAAATTAATAAAATAACGTTGGAAAATTGCTTGAGCAGAGTAAAGGATTTACGAATCCAATGTTACGAAATTTCGGCAATCTGCTCAAACAATGGAATGGCGGAAAATCATATGAAAATATCAAAATTCAATTCAAATTCCTTCCTTAACCCTATTTCAGACCACAAACTTGCACAAAATCAAAGGTTCAACTGAAGATGGTCACATCAGCATCGTAATGAAGAAAACGCTTGCAGAGAAAGTAATAATTAATTTCAATTTTTTTTTCTATGATTTAAATTATTTAATTAATAATCAAATTAACAATTTTCATTAGTTTAGTTTAATTCATTTAAATTCCTTTTTGTAGAAATAAATAAATAAATTGTTATTATATAGTAAAATAAAAAAATTAAACAACAAAAAATTTCTTTTAATCAGTGCTGATAGATTTATACACCAGCCCTGATATCAGAAATCAATGAAGTTTCTATCAGGGCTGATTAATCATCTCATTAATCAGGACTGACAGAAACTCTGTTGAAAGCTGATGTGAGTGAGCGAGACAGCTTGAAATTCACAAGGAATTCAAACCACAATGATAGAAGGTGCGAGCGAACAGCTGCCCATTGAATCTTTCGCCATAGTACGTGCGAGGTAGACAGCTGTATATCTGTGCCAGGTACCAAAACTCCTGTGTTGAAAGGTGATGCAAAATCACACGTATACGTGAGTATCTATCAGAATTTTCACACGGCTCTTCAGAAGCTGATGGAAATTCTGGTGAAAATTTCTATCAGCACTATAGGTTAAATGATTATTCATTTAAGCCACGGTGTTCTTGCAGGGTGATTAATCATTTAACCCACTGTGTTCTTGCAGGGTTGTTATGTGTGTGTTTGTATTGCATATATTTGTGTACCTTGGCACGCATTCAAACCGCATTCTGTAAATATTGGCACTGAATGCTTTTTCATAAGTTGGCAGTATCATTATGGCTGTTGTGGAGTTCATTGAATTAAATTGAATGTGTGTGTCTGTGCGTGAAAGGATTATTATGTATATTCTTCCATTCATAATAATACAACCAACAACAAATAATGTTTTATGGTTCGAAGTTTCAGTGAAGACATGAACAATTAGCTTGTTGGAAACGTACCGTATTTACTAGGGAAGGACTTTGAAATGCTTATAACATTTCAGAAGACTAGATTATCCTCACTAATCACCCTTCAATGTAGGAGGAGACTTTAGACCCATCTTTGTGCGATTGCGTGCCATATTTCATCCCTCATCATCAGCTTCTCTCGACTTTTCAATGGTATATCGAGAACTCTCCTCCTGTGCATGACACATTTTAGTAGCAACACGAAACAAATTTTCTTTGCTTTTTTCCATCCACCTAAAGCTGAAGTGCTTCACCAACACCACAACCAGTCAGTCACCAGTAAAATTGGCACTTTTGTCGGCTTAACTCACAAAAAAGATGCGTTTTCAGCAAAAATTAAATTACACGCACTTTTGAGCGAAAAGTGGGTGGCTTTTGCTGAAGCCGTGTGGGTCAAGCTGTGGGTCGAGCAATTCCAGCAAGCAACTTAATGTGAAATGATAGCCCTACGAACTGGCTAAAAATTTTGTAACATATATGCATTCTTCGTAAATCGCACCGTCGCACAGTGATTCGACTCCATACAACCGCGGGACAAAATTAGAAGGAGTGGTCCGTTCATCATAAAATTTGGCATATTAGTTAATCATGGTCTGCAGAATTAAAATCTCCATTTTGTTTTTCTTAAACTGTTGTAGTTTGGCAATGCCTGAGACTGCATTTGTTTTGCATTTGTGCAAAGTTTTTCATTTTTCATACTGATTGCATTCTTTTAGGGATAAATAAAATGAATTTTGTCGAAAAATACGTGTTTAGACCACTTTTCAAATTGAACTCTTTTCTGAGATCGGAAGATATCGGAGGATGCAATTACATTATCCGACAAAGAAAGAATGCTTCTTAAAATAAAAAAAATCCAGGAACATACTTTCACATACTTTTTAGATATTTTCCCCTAAGTTTTGCCAATTTTCAGATTTTTAATTTAGAAAAATATTTTGAATTAAAAGTGAGGTAAAAGCCTCAGCTTTGCAAACTAAGAAAAATTATAAAACATTAAAAGCGAAAATGGCCACTTCATTTCTTATTCTAAATTGAAAGTTTTAGCAACTTCTTGCTAACCATGAATTTACCAGTTTTTTTACTCAATAGATTAAAAAACAGGAAATATGTGTATAATTTTAGTTTGCGAAAGAAGTTTTAACTATGAGCCGCTTTTAATTTTTAACACTAATTAATTTTTTGCACAGATTTTTGGGGGTTTTCTTAGTTGGAGTTTTACTTTTGAATTTTGTCTATGGAACGAATCACTGTGCGTCGCCCACCCTCCACCCCCAGCGAGGCAAGTGAGGCGTGAGTGAGTATAAGATGCAAAAAAACTAAAACTACTTCATCATCGGTAATGTGCGCGTCATCGGCAACTACTTAAGTAACTGTACATTTAAGCCAACATCAACACACGTTTGTCTTCCAAGTGTACTTCCGCTTCCGTTGCGCTGCGCCTAAACTTATCTGGCTTGCGTTGTCAGTAAGTAGGTAAGACGTTTCACTTATTCATTTGTTTGTTGTTGGTTTTTGTTTCTATTCTGTGTATCAGATTTTCCACACATACCCATTACCTTCGAATTTATTTTTGCTTGCCTGCATTTCACTCCCTGTCAGCCATTTTAAACTGCTTGCTGTTGTCTAAGCTTTCATCGATGCGAAACTGTCGCAAACGAGCTAAAATATATATTCACAACCAAATCATAAACAGAATCCACTACAAGCAATGGCGACGTTTTATGTCGCCGCTTTTTGCGCACCTTCGACATGTGTCTAGGCGCGAGAGTTATTCGGTTTGTTGCTGTGCTTTCCAAGGCGGAAACGAGCACAGCGAAAAATTATAGAAAACTGCACGTATGTGTGTGTGATTTCTACGACTCACGTGAGACGCGCGTACGCAAAAAACCAACAAATCAACAACCTAAAGTGTGTAAGCGTTTGATCGTAGTTTTGGCAGCAGCACGTGTAGGGGAGCCACCGCTTATGGTACTGGAACAGGAACAATTCATACGCTTTATGGAGCATGTGATTGCGTGTAGCTCAGCGCGACGTGCGCCGAAATCACAGGCCAGCAGTGAGCGAAAGATATGGTGGGCGGTTTACGGTAGACGACAGAATTTGAAGTTGTGGAGATTTGCTTAGCGGCAAAATTTATAAACTTTGTTTACCAGCCGGCAAAGCCTGACGTTTTTACGCTCTGTGCTTTTTGCAGGGCCCAATGTGATTGCGAAACATATCAACCACCACACATTTGACGCACTCCAGCGAATGTGTTAAGTAGCATTAATAATTTAACAAAATGTTGTAACTGAAAAGAGCGTTGAAAATGTTAAGCTATGAAAAAGCTAACTAGCCAAGACACTGAATAGACTTTTGATTGGCAATAATCACAATAGAACTTCTTCACTTCGAACTTTTACTTTTTCCACAAACTAATTTTATATACGAGCGTGCAGTAAGCAATATATTTTTGGAGCTTTCACTGCTTATTACAATTCAATTCACTTTCCAACAGCCTCTCGCATATCGTTTGGAAAGCTGTCATAATTCCCATCAAAATTATTTCGTTTAATATCCGCTCCATGTGGATTTATGGCCATCAAATCCCTACTACAACAAATATGTTAAGACGCCAACGAAACCCTTAAAAAAATTCCCAATTTTAGGGCCAATGTTGCACTACATAAATTTACCCCCAACACAGCACTGTCAACCTGGAAAGAAGAGTTATTGCATTTATTACAGGCGTAAGTTGCCCGTCGCCGCTGCTTATCGGCGCGCGTAAGTACCCCAGTGCTCGCGCGTTGCCGTTCAGCAGGCGCGGTAGCGGAAATGAAAATGAAAATGGAGTGCGCTGTCGAAGAAGTGTCCAACTACTTTGACCCTTTTTAACACAACGCTTAACGCACCGCACGCTGAAGGCGTTTTCTTTGAAGATTAATTCATATCGATAAGCGAGAGTGGACACTGCACTGTTCGTTAGACCCAATTCAAGTTTGAAGCTTGAGATCAAGTGATAAACTTGCATTAACCCTTCAACGCACAAGCGAAACTAACAATTGAAAACTTTTAGAAATCCATGTTGTGCTGTTTCGGCTACCAAAGGCTAATAAAAGTAAAAGGAGGCCAGTACTGGCTTGCAGAAGAGAATATCAAACACCTTAACCGCCGTGAGTTACTAAGCTTCATTAAGTCGGTGGGGTTAGTGGATGTTCTCTGAAACTTGAAGGGGACACAGAAGTCTCAGTTCAACTACCCCTTTTAAATCTATCTATCCAGAACTAATTTTCCCCCATTTGTTTTAAAAAGCATTCCCACGACCAACTTGCTTCAAACAATATTTGCACAGTTGTCATCCGCTGCCGCAGGTCGGTGGCCGGCCACATAGTCTACAATAAAGCAATATTGTCTTTGGTGTTGTTTCCCACTTACCCAATGCAACAACTGCAGCTCTGCATTTAGCTTATGTCACATGCCATCTGTCCTTCCGCTTCAGTTGATCGCTCGCATGCGGCTGTTTTCAATTGTTATTCTAATATAATTTTCATTTTGATGTCTGTAGGCTGTGGTCCAGTGTCATTCGGCCTTATGCTGAATATCGTCATCGTCTGAAAAAATGACGATACGGCAACTTTCGTATGCTGCTCATCGTCGTATCGTCAGCTGACGACGGAGTGCTATGCTCGTCATCGTTATCGCCTTTCGTCTATCGACGAATATTTCCATCGTCGGAAATTTTGCTAACGAAACTAAAACGATACTGAAATAAAATTGGGATCTCCCGTTTCCCAATGGCTTCCCTTTTCCAGGGAAGGAAGCGTAGTGTGGTGGTAACATAGGTAACAAGGTTGGCTGTGGTGTTTTCTGTAGTCAGCGAAGCGAAGCCCCAGCTTTTCCTTCCACCTGATCATTGCAGTGTCTTCCAGGCAGAAGTAATGGCCATTTACCAGGTTTCTATATGACTTATCTGCGAAAACGCGTACAAAGCGGATGTCCACATATACTCGGACAGTCAGGCAGCCATCAAGCCGCTCGCGGAGGCGACCACCTCATCTAGGCTCGTCTTGGACTTCCAAAAATTCTTAATCACCCTAGCTAAAGGCTCCAACGTCTCATTATTTTGGGTGCCAGGGCACAAGGTATCGTAGGCCACTGCGAGGTGGGCGAACTCGCCGGAGCAGAACGCTGCTTACCGAGGCCGCATCCTTCCTCCCAGTGGGGGCTCCACTTGCATTGGTCAAAGAAAAATAAATTACTTGGTTTCAGGCAACGCAAATAAGTCCACTGTTTGCATTAACAGCCTCTGCTGCACCGTCAAAGATTTATTTTCTTCCTCGTCGCTTGAAAATAAACTGATCGTAATCCATTTATTTTTCAAATAAACACACAAATCATTTGAAGTAACAGAATTTCCCACGTGACAGTGCACAACGTTTCGTCTACGTTGCTTGTACAGCATACCGAAGTGTCGACGAAACGATAGATTTGACGATACACATAGACGATCGTCAACGATGAGTGAGACGACATTCAGCATAAGGCCGATTGTCATTGCCAACAGTCCGCTTGGACTCAGGGCAACGATAATTTGGATTTGTACTTGTCGATCGTTGCTGTTTGTCTTGTAATTTGCATCACTTCTTGTTTAACTGGACCTGGCGTTGCAGAAATTTGCGAACATTTATGAGCGTTACAAAGGAACCATTTACAGAATTTGTACACTGTGTTTGTTTGTCATACTTAATTTTTAGAAATAGTTTCCAATGTTCTCTATAAATGAGAAGATGGTTTCAAAGAGTCAGAATCATGATCTATGTAAGTCAAATTGTTAATGTGATACACAAAAACTACGAGTATATATCTTCTGTACCATATATCATGCGAACTTCTTTACAACAAAGCTCCCTCTTCAATGAATTATTTTCAAGAAACTAATTTTACGTTCTGCTCACATTATGTTTTACTCACCTTATAATAATACATCCATATACATATAATGCATTAATCTCTACCAAAACAAGTTTTGCAGCTCAAAATTTAAAAACTTAAATATGCCTAAGAACATCCCCTAAGGGACAGTTACCTCCTACAACAGAGCTGTTATTCGACACTACACCCTGTGCGCTCTGTTCCTCCTACTATTCGTTCAACTTGTACACAGTACCCTGCAAGGTTGATAGAAAACAAGGTTACGACATCAATGACAGGAAATTTGAAGTTTTCACCAGTGACGTAGTACGAATTGTTTCAAATTGTCAAGGAACAGTGGGACGAGTACGACCTTTTACAAAATTAATATTTCCAAAAAAAAAAATTATATGAAGTGCATGTGAAGTTATTTATTTCGGTTCATTGTATTTAATATATACACATACATACTCAGTTATCAATTGCTTAAAGGAATTAAGATAGAGGTTAGGCAAATTTGGACTCTCTGTGTTACCAATATAATTCTCTTGCTATTCAATAAAATTAATTTAATTTAATTTAATTTATTTAACAGATAATAGAGGCATATAAGATGCAATCTTTTGCATGCCAATTAGGAACACATTCGTTTTAAGCATTACACAATAAATACAATATATATATTTTATTCAAAATACTATTTTTCAATAGTTTATATCAATTCATATTTTAATAGCTTCATCAATATTATTTTTTAAATTAAAAACGATCAGGTTTTTGTAAATGATTAACTTGGTTTGGATTTTAACTTGGAAAATAGTCCTGCTCATCGAATTCTTTTAGTAATGAAATTGATACTGTCGCGTCCACAAAAGTTCCCAAATGCGCCTTTTGAGAACCTCAAAAAATGCACCGCGTGTGAATATGCGGATTACTCAAAATGTGTAAAAATCGTATTAAATATAAATAACGCAACATATGGCACAACAATCACGAATATTTAAATTCACAAATTACTCACATGCTCTTTTTTGTATTATTTTGCCAACATTGGCCCACTGCACACTTCATTGTTTACGTTTTGTTTTCTATCAAAAACTCATTACAATTGCTGCAAACCGTTTTCACGAAAACGTTCACTATTGCATTTTGTATTATTCTAAAGATTCCACACCGTGTTGGTAAAATTTTCGTGTTAAATACTAACAAAATTCAAAAAATTCCGTTGGCCAATCAAATTTTTCATAACGAATGAAAATAATTTTAAGGTGCCCAATTAACATAGGATTCAAATTTTATTTTTATTTTTTTTCCAAGATGAGGAAAAATACAAGGAGAAGCAAAATTTTGTTTTAGCAAAATTCTGCACTTGTCATTGCAGAATTGGCAGCTATTCATTAAACTGTCAAAAAATATGTGTATCAACGTGTTTTCGGTCTTAAAAAGGAATATCCGTACGAATAATAAAAATAAACTATTACACTCTGAAATGGTCACCTTATAAATTTTCACCAGTGACGTCATCAGCCGGATGTCGTAATCTTTATTTTATCATTCTTGGTACCCTGTGTGGTTTATTAGCAGCTGATGCAGCAGCTGTTTGTTTGTTTAAAAGTCACACAAACGTAGTGTTGCCAGATTAGGAGTTTTCCCCCTATATTGGGGGTTTGTTTGTTTGGATTGCGGGGACATGTTATGATAAATATTTTAGAGGCAAAATTTAGAGGGAATTATTTAACAGATATTTTTTATTTACGCTCTTTAAAATGTCTGTGGCCAACCAGGTTGCATTTTTGTTACATCAACACCTTGTTCAGATATATTGGCTAGTAGATCTTTTTTAATTTCATGTACCAAATAGAACGAGCCATTTTCATGAAATATTAATTTTATGTGTGCATTATAAATTTGGGTGGAAATTTCAGTTTTTAGGGGGAAATGAACTTCATTTTAGGGGGATTGCTTGAAATTCATCTGGCAACACTGCAAAACGGTTTATAAAC
Organism: Melieria omissa; assembly: GCA_963971225.1. NCBI lineage: Eukaryota > Metazoa > Arthropoda > Insecta > Diptera > Ulidiidae > Melieria > Melieria omissa. The sequence goes on from OZ020268.1 coordinate 59,642,109, forward strand.
TGTAAACATATATGAGCGAGCGGCCTGAAAAATTTTATTGTAATTTTAAGCAGCTCAGCAGTAGCAAAGTAAATCCTTTTTACTTTGGCAGTAGTCCAGGTGAAATTTACAGAACAAAAAAAGAGAATCAGACCAAACGCAGCATGTCTTCCAACTCCAATGATATGTCGCTGCAAGATTGGGTAAGTGCTGCATGTAGCACAGAACAGACACAGCTGTTTGATTGACTGTAGCTCTGTCTCGCCCTACACAGACCGAGCACATCAACAACCGGCTGGGCGTCATCTATAAGGAGCTGTGCGATTATGAGGAAACAATTACCACGCCGGCAGAGGACGAGCCGGGACAGGTGAAGCTGCTGGATCTGCTGGAGGCTGTCAACGAAATCTTTCAGACTGCACAGAACATGCGGCGCGTGTCGGCTGCGCTAAAATCCAAGCAGAACGATTTACAAGAAGAAATGGCGCTCCTGGAACGTACGTTGGTTCTGCTCAAACTGGAATCGGGTGAGGATGACGGAGAGGCAGTGGACGATGCCATGCCAAAAGAAGACTAGGTGGGGGGAAATTTGGGGGAAAAAACTGTGGTCTTGTGTTCGATTTAGCATTGAAATGCATAGTGCAAATTCCATTATTATTAGATAGCTGTAGCTAATCTTAAAGTAGCTTGGATCAAAATAAAATACGAATTAAAAAAAAACATATCAATATATTAATCGTAGTTCGCTCAAAAATTAAAAACTGCAACATTGAATGGGAACTTTCGCTTAAGTATTAAACAAACTATTTTTGATTTATTCTATGCGATAAGATTAATTCAGAGGCCCGCAGCATTATTTGGTTGAGGAGCCTTTGACCACAGCATACATATTTTGTCAATATTGGCTTTCCCGCCGAAGAATAATTTGCACAAAGTGTAGTTTTTAGAACATGGAATAAATGATTTAATGAATAAACGTATAAATATCCATCTATGTTTATCATATATAATATATCCATTTAACTACTTAAAATTGCATTCGCTTAAAAAAGTTTACAGGGTATTTGACTAAACACTAACACATACACACAAGTAATCTTAGACATTAAAAATATGGAAGTAAAATATACATACATTCGTTCGTTTTGTTGAAACTGCATTAAGGAATTATTAACTAAAATTAAATTAATTGCACAGATATTTAATTTCAAATCTGTTTTAAATCATATTTAAGAAATGAAAATGAAGTACCTACGAAAGACAACCGCCAAGCAAAAAGTGAAAAAAATAAACAATCGAATTTAACGTTGCGCCGCAGCAGTAGAGAACGTAGCATTTGGCCATATTTGTATTTTAACTTTTATTTCCTTTTCTCTTTTAACACGGCAGCTGGGGAATTTTCAAAAGAATATCCGCTGCAGTTTAGCAAAACAATTTATAGTTGAACATTGAGCATAGCTAAATAACCTTCAAGGTGCAGCTTGGAGCCTTACGAAGTACCACAAACAATCTAGAAATTTTCCTAGTCATATAGAAACCTGGACAAACTGACGGTCTTTAGGTGGCAAGCGTGGGAATAGCATCGAGCGCGGAAATGAATGCCAGCTAACTGCCACCACGCTCAAAGTGCAGCCACGCCAGCAGCAGTTGCAACGCCGGCCAGAGCAGCACCAAATTTCAGATATCAGTGTTGATACTGATACGCGTCAGAAATTCCCCGTGTGAGTCCGCTACAGCACGTATTATTTCCAGCAGCAGTTCGCGCGACAAGCCGCCAATTTTCGGCAGTCGCGCCACTTTGGCAAAGTCCTTCACAATCAGCCGCAGCGCGTACTCCTTGATGTCGTAGATTTTCGTTATATCCGATGCTTCCAGCGTTTGCAGCACATTCTCGTAGGTGATGTTGTGCTCGAGCGAATATTTGCAAAAGGCCGCCAGCCGATTGTTGGCCAGGCCGTAGAAGCAGGGCGCCTGGAACAGGTACAGAGCGTCCTGCGGCGGCAGCTTTGTTTCGCCATAGTAAATGTAGCGCAGCAGCGATTGAAATGCCTCCTGCGAGGGCGAAATTTCACCGATTTGTATCTGCAATGGAAATGGAAACTGTTTATCACGATTTTGGCTACAACGACATTTGCCATACGCACATTGACCGTGTTGTCCGGCGGCATGAACGACCTGAACATGCCCTGAAAGTATGAGCAACGTGCAGACAGTATGGACTTGTGTGCCGGTACTATTTGCCCGTCCAGTATCAGGTTGATGTCGCAAAAGTCTTTGCCAGTCGACTCCAGGAAAACTGCCATGTCGCTCTCCAGTGTGGTGCCTACAGAAGCAAACATTTCTTATAAACAAACGAACATTTCTTTCTTAAAATTATTACTCTACTATTTCTTAGTATCGCCACATACCAACATTCTTTTCGAAATTAGCGTCCATCACCATTTTGCTAGGGCACAAACGTTTGCGAATGATTTCCACTATCAACGGCTTATCGAGGTCGCTAAATTCGCTCGACATCACCACGTCGGTGTAGTTTTCATCTTTGATTATGAATTGCATGCAGTGGTCTTTGATGATTTGAATTCTGAATTTTAAACAAGGAATAGATAAGTTTAGCAATGCGAGCATCAAGTCAGATCCAGCGCACTCACTTATTCTTGTCCGCATTGTAGAGCGCCTCCAGCACATTCTGTTTATTGATCTTGAAATCCAAATATTGTATGCAGCCCTGTGCCAGTCGAGGCATCAGAAACATGCCGGCCAGCTGGTAAATGTCGGTGATTAGGATTATGATGTTCTTGCTGTACGACTCCTTCAGATCAATGCGATCTGTGTAGATGTAGTTCAGTATGATCTCGAAGGCCTCCGGCGAGGCGCTGGTCAGGCGCACTTCCAGCATAGGCGCCCGATCGCCACCGCCGCAGCCATCCAGTGTGTGCATATCGACGCCTGCGCCGAACACCTTCTCCATCTGCTGCTGACGTGCATCGCGTGCTGCCAGTATTTTAGTACGCAAGTACTTCGAACGCGCCGCCACAAAAGCAATGTGCGACAGTATCTTTACAGCCTCCGGCCCAACAATGAACTGTATATCGCAAAACTGCTTCTCGTGGAAGAATTTGCCGAAGTCGTCGCGCAGCGTGCACTTCGGATAGCTGGAAAACTGAAAGCGGTACGTGTCGCCGCGGCGCACGCTGTTATCTACAGTGCCGCCGAAAATGTACATGGCATCGCCGATGACAGCGCTCGCATGGAACACCCGGCCCGAGGGTACGTCCGAGTTCGGCTCTGGCGCAATCACCGACCACAGCTGCGAGTCCAGGTCGAAGCAGTGCAAGTCGTTGGGCAGCGTCGAATCGGCCGAGCCGCCGAACACATACAGAAAACGATCGTGATGCACCATGGTGTGGCCGTAACGACGTGACGGCGGCGCTGATGCTGCACCGCGCAGCACCGACTCATTGGAGATGCGACGCCAGCTGCGGATAATCAAAGCAAGAACTTAGCACAGACTTAAGCTCAGAAGCTCTGCAACGGCGTACGTACGTTTTCGTCTTAAAATGAAACTCAAAGAGTGAATTGGTGATCTGCAGCCCACTTTGCCCTGAGAAAACATACATGCAGTCACGCGCCACAGCGACGGGGAAATTACAGCAAGTTGGCGGCCGTTCGCCTTTCTGTTCAACCTCTTCCCACTGGTGGTTCTCACCCTGTGTGAAGTAGAAAATAGATATACAACAAATATTATTTCAGCGACAACCATAAGGTGGGATTGTGAAATAATTTTAACAAAAGAACTGGACGGATAGCAGAAAAAACAGTGTCAAGTACCGTCAAGTTCAGCGTCCACATATCATTGAGACGAGCATTGCCATCGTATCCTGCGTATATCCACATCTTGTTGTCGTACACGGCCGCACCGTGTGCTGAACGTGGCACTGGCATTCTGCATGAGGAAAACCGAAAGCATTCAAATAAAAAAGCATCATCAAGCTTGTGGTACCCACCGCCCCGAGAACTTCCACTCCATCCACATGGCGTTCTGGAATGTATATTCGAATAGATCGTTCTTGTTGGTTAGATTCGAATTGGAGTGTATGTCGCCTGTATAGCCGCCGAAAATGAACATCGAGCTGCCGTATACCACGGCCGAGTGATGATAGCGCGGCGCTGGCGGGGTGCCCGTTGCGCACGCCCTGCCCCAGGACTTGTCCTTCACGCCGAAGCGTATCAGATCGTTGAGCATGGTTTTGCCATTGTCGCCGCCGAACACGAACATCGCATCCTTGTAGGCGACCACGGTATGCTTGCTGCGCCTGTAATAAACGCACACAAAACAGCTTGCAAGTGAACACGCGGCATCCTTTTGCACCCACTCACTTGGCGCCCACAAACTCGGCACACTCCAGCATCTTGGTCCACTGATGCGTAGCCGTGTAGGTGCTAAAGTCCACATTGAGCGCATTGCAGCTGTAGCTGCCCGGCGACACCGACTTGCAGCCACCGCTCGCATCATAGACGCCGACCGAGCTGCCGCTGGCACACCCACTGCGACTGCTGCTGCCGCTTCCGGCGCGCATCGAACTCGACGTCGAGTGCGACATTTTGTTGCGCGACGAGCAACTCTTGCGACTCTTGCGGCTGCCCGAGGAGTTGCTGCTGCTGCACTTGTCCGCCGGCGCTTGGCAAGCGACGCACTCAGCTACGCCAACGCCAACGCCACCGCAGGCCGCACTCAGACTGCTCGATATAGAGCTGGACGCTAGGCTGCCGTTCCCCCCACCGCCGCCGCCGGCGCCAGCACCGCCACCACCTCCGCCGCCGCTGTCCTCTGTGGAATCTGTTGACTCTGAGCCGAGCAGCGCCTTCAGCATTAACGAGTTACAGGTGTAGAATCTCCTGCGGTGGCTTATTTTGCTGGCTGTTTTTTAGCGCTTCCACGGGGAAAAATCAAATACGAACACTAAAAACACAAAATCTCCAAAACGTGTACACGATGCAACGTCGACGCCCAATCAATGTGATGTGTTGTCTCGGTGTGCACAACTTTCTGGGCCACCTGCAGCAAAAGCAAAGTGGCAGTGCAGCAACCGATCGCTTTCCGCTCCGGCAACTCCAACTATTCGCTTCCTGAAATATTTTCACGCAAATTTTTTGTTTTTCGCGGTCAAGCTTTTTTCCACTGTTGTTTCTGTATACCAAAAAAGCGAGCCCATAACGCCACCACCCCACACTTATGCGAAACCACCCATAAACAGCAGCGACCTCAGATTTTATGAATGAACTGACAGTACGGCTTCAACGAACAGCTGTTCGCTGTAAGTAGTTTGCGCAGGGAGCGTTCAACGGAAACGTTCATCAACGGCATGATACAATAAATGCCAAATATTATCCTTTACCTAAGAACTGAATAAAAAACCATTTGTGGTTCTGCACATGAGATACAGTTTATAGGTAAAAAACTCTTGAAATTGATTCAGTCATAGAAAAAAAAACGAGTGTGCTTATGACCACACGACTGAAGTGAAACTTCTTTCGCTCCATCTGTATGTATATACACTAGTCAGAATAAGTTTGCGTACAGGCAAGTCAAAAATATTTTATGATTAATTTTGACCTCAAAAATGGGTTCTCTGTTTATAAAAACTTATCCACATTATTCATATATGCCTTAACTGCACTTTTTGTTCTGTTTTAGATGAATTAAAATAATAATTTTCCATGTATTCGTATTTACTGAAAATATACTCACAAAACGGTGCAGAATAAGTTTGCGTACAAAACTAATAACGGGAACTTCCGGTTATGCTCTTTATTTTTTTTGGAAAATTTGTATTCCATTGAACAGTAAACGGACTTGTAAGTTATTTGGAACCGTATATGTGCTTGAAATTTAATAGAAAGCAATAGAATTCAACAGAAAAATATTAAAAATGGATAAAGAATAATCTTACAAAAACTTTTCAAAATTGACAAAAAATTTCATGAAATCAGGGAAACTTTTGGGAGAGCACATTCGTCATTTCAAAAAGCCATCTTAAATCTAAAAAAAACAGAAAATCTTGTTTGGTTACTACGATCTGACCATTTTCTTAAGTTACCCGAGCAAGAGGATTCGATTGTTTGCGATCAGTGCATCACAATCTAAGGCTAGTTGCATCCAATATCTTCAGAAATGTACAGAAATATTTTATAAACCCCATTAGCAGTGACTTTATAAGAAAAGTTCTGAAAAAAACATACTTCCCCTAACATACATAACAGCATGTAAGAAGCCCATATTTAGCTTACTTACAAGGAGCACAGAATTGCTTTCGTAAAAGAGTCCATCAAGGAGTCTAAAAAACCGGATTCCGGAACGAAATGTTATTATCTATAGAAAGTGGGACCTTTCATTATTATTTGATAATGGTTTGGCATATTTGGAATTAAAAAGCATCAACTAATTTGAACAGGATCCTGTTAATAACAAAAATCTGAAATTAACAGTGAAGCATAGCATATGTGGAGATATGGTATGGGGCTGCATGTCAGGAAAAGGAGTGAGCAGGCTGTGTTGTTTTATTCAGAAATGCTTCCGGGGGGTTATTTACATATTCTAAAAGCTTATGTAAGCCAAGGTTTCAAAACTTTGGATCAGATTCCAACATATCTTTTCAACCTTAGCGCGCAATGCATACGATGCGAAGCTATGTTTGCTATTAACTGGCTCAACAAAGTTGCAAAAGTCCCTCCCTAGTCACCTACCGTGCATCTAATTGAGTATATAAGGGGTTCAGTTAAACCCTGAGCCCAACAACACTCCATCTTCTAAGATATAGTTAACCAATACAACAATTCAAGGATATAACAAAATAACCGCTGAAAAAACACCGAATTTAAAAAAATTTGCGCCAAAACTTCTGCAGGGAGTTCAAGCGAGAAAAGAAAATTCACAAAGTTATTAATTTTTGGACAAAACTTAGTTTCAATTGAATTTTAACTACATAATCTCATCTTGTACGCAAACTTTTTCTGAGGTGAAGTCATAACATATTTTGTTTTTGGCCCTCCTTTTACAGTTTGGTCAAGTTTTTGTTATTATTAACTTAATGGAATAAAAGAACTAAGTTTACGCAAAAAATAAAAAATATTTTGTTTTTGAAAAATTACTTTAAGTGATTTATTTTTCATATGAAAAAACTACGTACCCCTTGTACGCAAACTTATTCTGACTAGTGTATATATATGTGTGTGTGTACAATATATACATGTATGTACATATACATACATTAATTTTCTACAAATATTTAAACTTATTTTATGTTCTCATTGGTAAATTAATATTTTTGCATAGATCTTTTATTTTCGTAAAGAAAAGAAAGTGTGTGTGCGCACTGCTCTCTCTTGCTCCTACACTGTGATGCAGACAAAAGGCCTGCAGAAAGAAAATGTGCGCGCGCACTGCTGTCTCTTGCTTATATCCCCCACTCAACTCCCGTTCGCCTCGCCCGATCACACTTTTCGTAACGCTTACGTCACGCGTTCGCCAGCTTACTCGCCAAGTCAAGCGTGCGTAAACCACTCAACTCCCGTTCGCCTCGCCCGATCACACTTTTTGTAACGCGTTCGCCAGCTTACTCCCCAAGTCAAGCGTGCGTAAACCACTCAACTTCCGTTCGCCTCGCCCGATCACACTTTTCGTAACGCTTACGTCACGCGTTTGCCAGCTTACTCCCCATGCCAAGCGTGCGTAAAGAAGTTTCACTTCAATAAAACAATATGTTGACGTATCTGATGTTTAGAAAAAAGACTTTTTGACATATAACAATATTTATTTATATAATATCAATAATAATAATATATAATATAATAATCAATAATAATATTTTTAATTTACCCCGAGCAACAAGCAGGTGGAAGACGAATAAACAAATAAGCAGATATTTACTCACCATGGCTTTTACTTATTGGCAGCACAAAATATGTATGAGAAACACCGTCGGAAGAATGCAAAAATGCAGCAGTATCAAAAGCCACGAAGAAACTTTAACGATGCAAACCTTCTTGCATTTTCCTGCAGGTGTGCAAAATAACATGTAATATTCTTCCGAATAGATTTCAGCACGAAAGTTAAATGCAAGGTGTATTAATAAGGTGATGGCACTACGATTCCCATGTATTTTGTTAGTGCTTTTGGGCATCCTGCTTGTCAAAATCAAATCAAAAGACAAGCAACACAAAAACAATTTTACCAATTTTTGACAATGAGGATGCCCATTCGCGAAAAGCCAAAAGAGAATCAGAAGAAAAAAGTTTAAGCAGCTGTGTTGCCACCACTACCTTATTAAATGTGCCTTGGTTAAATGTGTGGTCCAACTTCCAATCGCGGAAATTTACAAAACAAAGAAACAGCTGATATAGGTCCACCACGATTTCTTATCATTGGCCGTACAACAATTACATAGAGAGTGACGGCAAAATAATGCCAGAAAAGTATCAACAAAAGCAACTCCAAATATGATTTTATGATGGCATACCATTTAAATCTTCAGTTAGAATAAAAAACGCATATAAATCCTTGTTCCGGGGTAGTTCTTCATATAAAATAATATTGTTTGGCAAAGGCGGTGATGCTGGCAAATTCGCGAACAATTAACAGCTGATTGTTTTTCACCTCGGATTTCAGCAGTATCATCAAAAGGAAATTTATATGAAAATTTGCTCGTATATAATGCACGACTGTAGCGACATAAACTAAAATGAGCAATATTTGTTGATTGCAAATAGATAATAACTTGCTGTGGAACTTCCTCAGTAGTAAAAACTTCCTTCCGGGTCATATAGAAATGAAAAACCAATGTTCATTATTTTGCATTTTCAGAAGTCCGCGAGCTGCCACGTCTAACAGATAAATTTTTGGCGCGGAAATGTATCTGCAAAAACAGCTGTGTACTTCTTCACCACTTTTTCATAGAGAGAGCAAAATTAAATTTGTATGAAAAATTACCAAAGAATTTCGCAAAACCACAAGAAAACAAGAAAAATGCAAGAGGTCGCATTCCATGCGAATGAAATAGTTAACAATTTTAAATTGATTTATGAGCAGAAAATAGTATTTAATTGTATTTATAAAGTTGTGCGACAAATTCATTTCAGCGGGCAAATAGCGAACAGCTGCTTTGGCTGCTCTCTCACTTTTATTACCTAAATACGCAAAGATAACCATATGTTCAAAATTTTTTGACAGCTTGGCCATTTGAGCGAAGTTTCAAGACTAGTATAGACCAGCGTTGCCACATGAAAAAAAAATTTGTAACCAAAACCCAAAATAAAAATAACCAAAATGAAACAAAAATAACCAAAATGTTTATTCGGTATAAAAAATAAATAACTCGCACATAAAATTCGAATCGAATCGAATGAAATTACCTGAATATTATTGTACCATGATCAACGGTATACAATGGGAAAGCCATAATAACGAACGGCTCACAGGGAGAACATTATGCCGGTGTTTTTTACAGTTGACCAAGCTCAAAGTTTACTTATTTTGAAACTTAAATCCATATTTTAATATGGAGGCATTGCAACTGACTATGCATGCATTAAAATCCGATAAATATAAAGTTACCATAAACGAGATGTATGAACCACAAATCAATTTTAAACCACTTAACAACCCTGGCCTTATTGCCAATACCGTTACCAGAGTCTACATTCTGCCGTTACAATTAGAATGTACTGTTAAATAACGTTGTGCATTGTCAAAAACAGTTCTTAACGAGTAAAATGTCTTTGGTTGCTGTATTGAAGTGTGGCGCCACTCCTGAGGTAAGAAATGCACAAACATTGCTGCGGACTGTTGATTGCAGTCGACCAATAACAGGTGGAGGCCGAGAATTTCGTCAAGGAACTACTGCAACGTTCGGCGTCAGCAGGCGAGCTTAGCCGGACGTTGGCCGCCAAGTTCGTAAACGATATATTTAAAGCTATTGGCTTCTCCTGTGAAATTGCCGAGTCGCAGCTGGAAGTTGGCGACGACTTCGATTGGCCGATCAGCTGGAGGAGCTACGTTTTTCGCTGCAATACGCTCTTCTTTAGCGCGTATGAACGCTTTCTGCGCCACATATGCTGCACTGTGCGGATGCAGCAGCAAGCCTTTGCAGCAATGCAGCTAAACGACGAAATGGGCAAAGAGTGCCCGCTGGAGTGGCTGCTGCAATTGTTGACCATTTGGAGCAATGTCGGCGATAGATTAGTGCAGCTGGAGCGCAACATGCCGGCGCAGTATTTCGAGGAGCCGCTGGCGCGAATCAGTAAGATAGAACTAATAAAGGGAACCGGTTAGGCTTTGTTCATATTTAATTTTAATGCAGATTATCAGCTCTACTGCGGCCTGCATGAGCTGCGCAAAGAGCATGGACGCCCACATCCACTAATGAACCGCATTTGTCAGCGCTTCTTTTACAACGCACTGCAAGGACTTTTGTAAGTTGTGCCATGCTTTTTCGGTAGTCAGTAACACTCATTAGTCAATCGTTACTCCATTGTAGCTATAAGGCTTGCCACAACCAGATTGCCGAAGGTGTTTTGTCTCTAGTCGAATCGGATTTTGGCTGTTGCACAGCATTTACCGAAGACGTTTTGGTGTTCTTTTACGAAGCATTTTCAGTCGAGGTGTGTTCACTGGTTGCGCTGAAGATCCAATAATCGCCCACATATATTTGCTTTTAGCAACGCACCACCCACTGTCGTCTGTACAAATGCGCAATGCGCGCGCTGTCTACGCTTGAAGCTAAAAGCAACGAGCAATTGCACAGAAGACTTCTACATTTCTGCATCTCCTCGCACATGCAGTCAGTGTACTATACCACGCTGAAGTTGGACAAAACCAAAACCACATTAATGGCCGCTTTGGAATTTGTAAAAGTTCTACAGGAGTAAGTTAAATTCCTTGCTTAATTTACTTTAATATTGTTGTGTCTTTAACTACTTCACAGTCAACTCCTCGACTTGGATTGTTTTTCTCAACCTTTCATTGAATCCGTACTGGCAAATGTGTTGCACAGCGACCAAAACGTTTCACTGTTAGCAGCAGAGCTCTATCTGGTGATGATGCGCCGCAAGCTTAACAACAACGATCTGTTGCTGAAGCATATTTTGGAATACTACTTCAAAAAACTGGTAAATGCTAAATATTTAAGAATTAATTTAAGAATAAAGTAGTTAAAAACAATAATAAACAATAAAAGGATCAAGTATCGAAAATTGCAATAAAATTATTAGAATTCCAACTTATTTAGCTTCAGCTTTTCATGAATGTAAAAAAATTAGGAATGAAAAACTCAAATCAATTGTTCAGGCAACCTTCAATTTGTTTGCAGAACTCACCAGCTAACTTGTCCTCTTATGTAATCGCTTTTTGGCCACACTTTCCTTACATGCAGTCCATGACAGTCTACGCAGAACTATTGCAAAACACAAACATCGAAAAACCAATGCTCTGCCTCATTGCTCACTTTGCCGTGGCGTGTTACAGAGAAATGCTAAAGCATCTGGGTGAGCACAACGGTAGCCAACAATCCCCAACGAAAATAATTGTCTTCCTCCGTTTTGCAGAGAAATACGAACAGCAAATTGTGTACATGCTACAAAAGTTGCCCAGTCTTTCCAAACAACTAAAATATGAGACCATAAAGGGTATACTGCTGCAAGTATTGGCCTCAACTGAGCTCGATTTGCTAGACGGCAGCACCACCCACTCGGTAAGATGAGTGCAACTTGAAAACAAAAATAATATAACTCTGTAACTGCAGTTTCTTCTGGACTTCGAGAACTATGCCTTGGCGGAGTTTCAGCACAGCAAAAATATCAGCTACACGTATATTTCGAACCTTTTCGCGCAGATACTACGTTGCGTTGAGCACACCAAGAATTTCTCTAAGCTGGAAATGTGTGCTGTGTATGTGCAGCAGCAATACGACGAGTTGGAAAATTTTCTACAGCAATTGAAGGACCCAACAAAGGTGACATCAATGCTGTCAAAGTGACAGTTATTGCTTACTAGCATTTTTAATTGTAGCCACCAAAAACTGCACATCTGCGTCGCTACAACGACGTCCTGCAAAAACTGTGCGCGCTGCTAAAAGCCAAATACAGCATTTTAGACTGCTTGGAGCAACTACTGCAGACCCTTAATGCGCACTTGATTGATAAGCAACAGCTTGTCACATTCGTCGGCAACAATACGCCTCTAATAGGTGAGCAGTTTCCTTCCATCAAGGGTTCCATTGAGTAAATTTATTATTATTATTAGAGGGATAGTGGTAAGTAAATCTCCACTATACACTAGATTGGAGCAGTAGTTTGTGGAAACCTTCGGCTCGCATGTTATTAGGTTTGGTTGTCTCTGGATGCTAGACCGGTAGTTAACTCTAGATTAACTTCGTTAGTTCCGTAAGCTTGAGAAAGTTGTTGATTGCCTGGATTGAGTTTTTATCTGTGTTTTTTAGGATGGATGTTGGCGTGTTGTTTCCGAAAATATTTATCCTGATCGTGTCGAAGGTAGGGCAATCGTTGAGCAGGTGGTTGATGGTGATAGGCGTGGCGTTGCAATACAAGCATTGCGGCGGAGAAGAACCCTTCAGAAGGTGGCTGTGTGTGCCGGTAGTATGGGCAATCCGCAGGCGGACAAATCTTTTGATGTGGTTGCAGTTGATGTCGTTTGAGAAGATGGGCTTTAGGCCTGCAATGTTCAGGTTGGCGTACTGATGTTGGAAGTTTGCCCAGTCTTCGCGTTTTGCATTGTATTGCTGCGATTTTGCCAGTTTGTAGAAATCGTCCTTAGGGATGAGATCTGTTGTATAGAGGGTTTGGCGGGCTGCCACTCTTGCTCTTTCGTCAGCAGCTTCGTTCCCAGGTATCCCAACGTGGCTGGGTACCCACATGACTTTTATGCGATTGTTGCCTTTGTATAAGATGTTCCGGATGTACGTCGCAAGGATGTTGTTATTGTTTGTGTTACTGATGGCTGACAAACTGCCGGAGCAGATAACGTACCTGTTTTTGGACTTTAGCGCAAATTGTCCTGCATGTAGTATAGCGTTGGCTTCGGCAGTGAACCCTGAACAGACGTGAGGTAGATTGCCTACTGCAACGGTGTTTTTCTTGGCCTCTATCACGGCGAAGGCAGTGGTGATCTCGTTGGTTTTCGTCCCATCTGTATCTTCCACCCTTGGCGTTTCAATTTAGTAGTTATGTATGAGAAGTTTTTTTTTGAAAACCGCTGTTGGGGTTGTGCTTTTGCTGTGGTTGGACTCGAGGATTAAGAGCTGTTGTAAATCAAACCATGGTGGCGGGCGTTGGGATACAGGTTTGGTGGGGTTGACGGTGATCCCTAGTACGTTTGATAACCTTATGCACCTGTTGATCGTCGATTGGCGGCTCAGCGTTTTTTTGGTTTTAACTGCTGAATCAATCGCGTTGAGAAGGACTGCGTTGTTGGATTGCATGAGTTTTGGTATGGTTTTCATCATGTTGAACTGAATTCGTTCTTCCAACGAAGGGAGTCCTGTCTCCGTCAGAATGCATTTGATGGGAGATGTTGGAAAAGCGCGTATGCATCTTCTGGCCGCAGTATGGTATGGTGGCGAAATGATCTTCAGGTTGCTCCGAGCACAATGCCCGTGTATCGCAATGCCATAGTCCAATATGGATAGTATCGGGCTTTTGTTGTATTTATTAATGTATTTGGGTGCACCAGTGTGTATTTGATTATGTTGAGCCTTGTGTCTAAGCGATTTCTAAGATTTATATAATGTTTCTTAAACGTAAGTTTTTTGTCAAATATAATACCTAGAATTCTTAAGCTATCGCAATTAACAATGTTAACATTATTGTAAGATAGACTTAATGGAGGACAGAGTTTCTTATTGCAGATATGCAGTGTTTTACACTTACAGTATGACAGGTTGGGCCCGGAAGTGAGTGCCCAGTTTGTGATTCTAGATAGTATCTGCGCGAAGTCGCTCTGTACTACCGCTAGATCTTTGCATTTGGTGAATATTAATACATCGTCAGCGTATATTACATAGGAAATTCTCTTATAGCTAGAAAGTATGCTGTTAATTTCATCAAAAGCGATGATAAATAGGACCACTGACAGGGGTGATCCTTGTGGTATGCCGTTGAACAGTTTAAATGAGTTAGAGAATTTCTTGTTCAATTTGACAGAAAACGTTCGGTTGGAAAGGAAGGATTTGACATAGTTGTATATTCTCGGCCCAATTTGCCATTTGGCTAGCTGCTGTAGGACCACGTGGGCACCGATGTCGTAGGCTTTTTCCAAATCGAGGCTTAGTATTGTTGCATGGTTTTTTGTGGCCAATGCTGTAGTGGCAAAGTTTTCGAAAATTAGTAATGCGTCCATTGTCCCCTGACCTTTTTTAAACGTCACCTGATGGGACCCGGTGGTCTAGAGCACGAAAATTTCACCTGTTTTCACGGTTTTTTTTTGCCATTAAAAATTTAAAAAGCGATGTTTCAACTTTTTGGGCTTATTACTACGTTTATTGAGCATACAAAACATTTTTGTTTGCATTTTAAAAACAATATTTTTTATTATAAAAATGCTGCTAAAGATGACCCTCTCGAAAAATCGGACCCGGACGGCGTACGTGATTTCGAGACTTCTACTCATCTGAAACACAAAATTCAAGAAAACTCTTAATCAGAAAGAGTGCAGTTATGGTCGGAACTAGAACAAATCGAAAAAATTAAAAATTGACAAAATGGCGCGCTTTTGAAAAAAAGTTCGTAAAATCGGGTCTTTTTTCACTAGTTTTTTAGTGTAAACAATAAGAAATTATTTAAATAAAATTATGATTCTAGTTCCGACGATAGTCATACATGTTGTGAACAACATATCCAAAGTTCAAGTGATGCGGTTAAATAGTTTTTTTGTTTTCATCCGCGGCGTGCCGAAAAAAGTCGTTTCGAGATAAATTAGTTTAAAGTTTGAATTTTGTGAAATTTCTAGACCACCGGGTCCCCTTAATGGGCTGTAGAAGCTATAATATTGGGAATTTCCGCATGAAAAGTTCACTCTTACATTCTTAAGATACTATACTTTCGAATTATCAAAAAAACAAAAAATCGATTTTTTGAAATTTCTAGACCACCGGGTCTTAAACAAGGAAGAAGCGAGATGGGCCTGAATCCTAACACACTGGAGGAATTAAGGTTTAGTTTGGGGATTGGAAGGACAATTGCATTTTTCCACATGTGCGGCAGATTGCCTTTAACTAGGATGTTGTTGTATAGTTGTAGTACGCGATTTTTTGTTTCTGAAGGCAGGTTTTTAAGCATTGGATATGAAATGCGGTCCCTACCTGGTGTTTTACCCGACACATTTTTGAGAGTGATGTCAAATTCGAATGAGGTGATCGGCGCTTCTATTTTACTCGCTGATGGTGAAAGAGTGTTACATGAATACACTTTAGAAAAGTATGCTTTTTCTGAAGGTTAAATTGGTAGTGGAAATTTGAGTTATTGGAATAGTTTGACCAAGATTTGCCAAACTGGTTTGCGATATCTACCGACGAGTAGACAGGGCCGTCAACTGTGTCAAGAAATCTTATTGTTGGAGGGGTATAGGTGCCTGTAAGCCTATTAATGTAATGTTCCCCCAGACTTTTTTAGGGTTGGTATCAGGCGTTATTGTTGCTGTGAGTTTTTCAAGGCTTAGCCTTTTCGCTTCTTTTAATTTCCTTTTGAAGAGGGCATTGGATTTTTTGTACGACAGGAGGTTGTCGAAGAACCTATGTTTTTTGTAGTTGTGCCAAAGTTGTTGTTTCGTATCACGCTGTGAGGCTTTGCATGTTTTCTTATAGGTTTGGGGGATGGATGCTTGGGCAGCTGTGCGGATTGTTTTTTGCAGATTTGAGGCCTCTTTATTTATATTTGCTGACTGCGGGTATGTTGATAAGGTCCTGTTGGAACTTTGGCCAGTTTGCCTTGTCAGTTAGAAATTTTAGTTTGGGGGGGATGAAGTCTTCAACAATTTTTCCTCTTTGGTTTGTGGTTGCTGAATCCCAGAGTGGGCTACATGCGTTTAAATCTCCTACTATTAGTAAATTGGATGTGACACTAGCTGTTAAATTGTAAAGGTCTTTTGTGTTGAATGTCTGTTGGGGGGGAATAGGCAATAGGAATTGGCAAATGATTGTAATCGTAAAGCCCAAGTAGACCTCTATGGCCAGAGTAGCTAACGGTGACTGGATGTTTATTCGTTTGTGTTGAACACCATTTTTAATCAAAATTGCAATTCCTTGTTTGTTTGAGGTGTTCTGTGGAAGATTACAAAAATAGCTAGTGTATGAGTTTGATATTGAAGCGGTTTGACACGGGAGGTGTGTTTCCTGTAAGGAAATTATTGAAGGAGATATTTCTTTCATTAGGAGTTTTAATTCATGGAGGTTGTTGTATAGTCCATTTATGTTCCATTGAAGTATGTTAAATGTCATCATGGGGTAGAGGTTTGTGAGTAGGGGTTCTTGACGTTGTTGACTCGAAGTCAAATTCAGGTACGCTTGGAGAAGGTGTGACGAAGTATTTGTTTTTACGGATGAGTTCTTGTGTAAGAGTTCATGGGTGAGGCATAAGAAGAAGAGTTTCTGTGAATCGGATTAGTATTTGGGGATAGATGTCTGTTGCAATGGAAGTAGCGAGGGCGGGTTCTGCCGTTGGTTCGGTGGTGGTTTGAAGGGGGGAAATAGTGGTTACGGTGTGGTCGGAATTGCTGCGGGCAGTGGTACTGCTTTGTATGCAAAGGTTTGCTGTTGTATTGTTGGTGGATTTTTTCTCGGGTAGAGAAACTGTACTGTTACCGGCTGTGATGCCGGCGTACGACAAGGGTAAAGATGTTTTTGGGAGTTGGGAAATATAAATTTCTCTCGCTTGTTTTGTCGAACATTTGCGTTGAGTTTTGATCTTGAGGATCTCTTTCTGCTGTAGGAACTTTGGGCATTTGTTCGAGTTTGAAGGGTGGTCTTCGTCGCAGTTAGCACATTTAACACGTTAACAGTCAGAGTTAGAATGTGGTGGCAAGCTACAAACTTGGCAGGCTGGATCGTTTCGGCAGTATTTAATTGTGTGTCCCAGGCGCTGACAAGTACGGCAGCGCATTGGATTCAGAAAGTTTCCGGAAGGCGGAAGAGGTCGAAGGTAAGTAGGATAACGCCACTGGGGACTAGTTTATCATCGACTTTTTTAGTGAGTTTGTTGGTGACACCTTCGTTCGCTAGTTCTTTTATGATTTCTTCCTCAGGGATAAACTTTAGGGAGGGAGCAAAGATGGTTCCTTTGACCGGAAGTTGTTTGGCAGAAATGAACTTCTCAGCGGTTTTTCTGTCCTTCGCGAGGAGCAGTAGGCTACCATCTCTCAATTCCGACTTAATTTCTATATCTTTACAGATTCCGTTTAGTGACCTTTGGACTGCAAAGCAGGAGTAATGGGAAAGAGGTTTTTGGTCGTTTGTAGCTGAGACTACAACGTATTTTGGGTTTGGCGGCGACGTAGTGAGGGTTGGAACATCAGGAAAATCGTTAATTGGCTTTAGTACCCGTTTTTTCTTAGCTTTGGGACTGGCTGCTAGGGGAGCAAACCTGTTGTCTCCTAAGTTGCTGGCCCCGGGGGGCATTTTGATAAATTACCACTATCAGAAAGTTCCTCAAGCACGTGTTCACTTGTTGGCAAGAAAAGACAGAGGTTTGTTGTTGTTCGTGAATAGCGGAACCGAAGGTGAAGGAAAATAAGAGCGCAGTCGAAATAGTACCGTACGTGGCGAATGGTAGTCGACGACTGAGTAAATTTATAATCTTTGCATTGCAGATGCCTATGCAGTCGAAGCGATCGTAAGCTGCTGCATTAAACTTGCTGTCGATGATGACCAGTTAGACGCCAGGAAAAGGCTGCTCATAGCCACGCAAGTGCGCGCTATGGAACTGTATCTGCTCGAGCGTCTGTACAACTTGAATGTGGCCACAAGCGCTGATTTGGTGCGCCTTAAGACGGTATTTACTGCTCTCACTTTTCATAGCCAAGTGTTTAACGAATGACGGTACTTTCCCTGCTACAGCACTTTAGCGCTCTGATTACTCTGTATCTTGCCTTCCCGCCCAAGTCCTACATTTGCAATTTGAGACTGCAGCTTCGCCCATATCAAGCGCTGGTGCAAGCGGTTAGACTTGGCTGCTTGGAAGTTAAGAAATTTCCACTCAAACCAAATAGTGCCGAGGATTGGCAGCTTGAGTCGCATCCGCAGCGCATTAACGAATATCAGCTGCTAATGTTCAAGAAGTTTACACAGCTGCACGCCTGCAAACATGTCACCATACCCTCCGGCATATCATGGAAACTGTGCATAAACTATGGACTGGTACGTGAAGCAGACCTATACTCTTACCAAGTAAAAGTCGTTCCAATTTTCATCCAAATTTCTAGATCCCACACAAGTTCAACGCAGAACTAGCCGCATTTATGCACACTTTGGCCATACATCACCTCAAGATCTACATACACGTCACAGCCGTTTTGGTGTACAATTTATACAAACGTCAGCCACCCTTCAAAGATAATTCCATATTGGTGAGTGTGCGTCTAATAGCAACAGCAGATCTACATGCATATGTCTTATACTTTTTTCAGGCTGCCATACGCATGCACAAAGCATTCATTGACAAGCTGCCATTATCGCGCTCCCCGGCCATAGTGAACGCTAGCGTTGTGCTACAAGTGCTGGAATTGCTGCAGCATTCGCTACGGACGCTGCCCCCAACGACTAGCGGAAATCGTTTAGCCCCGCTCAAGCATCTACATAATTTTACGGAGAACTTAATCGTGAATGATGGCAATGTGTTAAGCGACGTGTAAGTTGCAGCTATAGCATTTTCTGTCATTTGATTTTTTTTCTAATTTGTGTCCTTTCGGCTTTTCATACTTTACAGCTTAACACATGCCAAGGCCTTGCAAAGTCACATGCTCAATGGCGTCGAGCAAATGCGTTTGAACGGCTACATATACATTCTGCTGAAGCGCAAGCGCACCATGAACGCGAACAATCCTGCTGAATAACAACTTCCAGAACTTTGCCAAGTCGTTAGAATTCTTTGTTGCACTTTTTTTCAGTTCCCAATGACAAGTAAATGCTTAGAGTCTGTATTTATCAGCGATTTAAAGTTAGTCGCTCAACTGTTATTAGTATTCAGCTTTAAATGCTATCAATTACTATGACTTTATTCCTATCACAGCAAATGGAATTTTTTAACTAAATATTCCTTTGCCATTTTACGCTTTGAACAACAAAATTTGAATGGAAAACTTGTACTTGCGTCATGAATTTATTAATGTGACCAACCTTTTATTTTTGGGTGTTGTCTGCTTAGCAATTGATGCAATTAAGCACCGAATAGGTTATCTGTGTGAAATTCACGTTCGCCTGTGACAACCGCTTCGCACGGATAAGCAATACCCACCCACTTTGCTGAATGACGTTGTTCACGAGAAATTCAGACATTTATGTACTTAAAATGTTATCTTCAGCCTTTGAGGCAAACAACGCAGCAGCACCCGTTCAGTTTTCATAAAACGTCCTTAAGATGCTTTTAAGTATTATCATTCAAAACTTTAAAATGTATTTGTATT
The DNA here is from genome assembly GCA_963971225.1 of Melieria omissa. Taxonomy (NCBI): domain Eukaryota; kingdom Metazoa; phylum Arthropoda; class Insecta; order Diptera; family Ulidiidae; genus Melieria; species Melieria omissa. The sequence goes on from OZ020268.1 coordinate 59,661,772, forward strand.
TTGCTAATTCATACAAAATTGTTTAAAAAATTTATGCAAAATAAATACGAATAGTAAATGTTTTTTGACAGCGTTAAATATTTGTATTTGATTTACTAGAACACTTTACACATTTGCTCAAGCAACTCGATTCACTTAAATATGCAGCGTTAATTTCCTTGCAGCGAAACGTAGAACGTAGAAACGTAGTCCAAATGTTTTCGAAGCGCACTTTTGCAAAATGCAGTGCAAAATTATTCCAAGGGGAAGTGTTTCTCTTCGATTCAGACTGATTAAATTAACTTTTTCAGCGCCGCTTAATTTTACCCAGATTTAAATTTGTGGCAGTGCAATTACAAAGGTTGTGTGGGAGGTCCCATATCACCCGACATTATAAATATCTTCCGTACAATAACAAAAATAACTGAGACCTGCACTTACAACCAAACCATTCATAAACATTTAGTAGATTCGTTTATTCCTCATAAATATCCACACTTTATGATTGCAATAACGTGCGTGCTTTTTTGTATTTCCGAGTTTAATAGAGGCTATAAACTTTAAAGCGACCTGTGCCAATTAGCAACAATTTCTGCTGCTTTTTATTGCGTTAGCTAATAAATTTGAGAAATTTGCGTTCGGTTTGTGTGAACGTTTTGATGAAAAAAAAGTTATTTGGCAGCTGATGGCTTTACATAAAGCAAATTAAATGTAAAATTTAACTTAATTAAGAACTGCATTTCATTTGTAAGTTTAGATGTAACGGTGCAGTTAGCTTGCTGTAACCGTTTATGGCGTCTGCCGATAGTGTTAAATGTCCATCTGTGACAGGTTAATGTAAAAATCTCTTTCTTGGCCGCGCTTGCAGTCAGCTGACCCATACAACAACAAAAAACACCAACTGCTTACGTCCCTACCTGTAGGCGCCTGCAGGCATTGCACCAAAGCTCCAAGCGCTCAACTCGCCTTAGGAGTTTGTCTACTTACTGACAACTACAGACTGTTTAACCCATTGCTGCCTAATGGGTAAAATTTTACCCATGAAAATTGATTTTTTTTTTTTTAAATCTCAATAAAATCAATGTTTGAGATCTCTCAAAACCATTGATAGGGATAGTTAAGGTAAAGATGATAAGAAGATAACCTAGTGAAGGTCACCCTAAAATTTCGCCATCTAGCTAGAGTTACCAGACTCCAAAAATCGTGAATTTTTTGGAGAAGGAAAATGTGGCGAAACGTAGTAGTCTTAGAACTTAACAAAAATCTGCCTCCTAACTCACCTGTAAAAAATACAACTTTCGTTCACGTGTTTAGCTGATCACTTCACAAAGTATGGAAAAAAGTATGTACCCATTGCTACGTAATGGGTACAAAATACCTAATGAATATCGCAGCAACGTGCAGAGATATAAAGCTGAAATTTTGTTTCTGATCATTTTGGGGTAATTTCTAGGTCGTGTATGAAATTTGATCAAAATCGTATGGGCGGAACTGGTACCCGGCAGCAATGGGTTAATAGCCCTTAATGCCACTACGCACACTGCAACAAAGCCGCTAATATCGGTTACAAATTTTACGAAGATCCGAAAAGCCCACAACGTACCTCAAAGCACTTGAACGCCGTTCCGGCCGCATGCAGCAAACTCACTCCACTCTTTTCCAATGGGAGCAGGGACTTGAGTGGGATTTCTTGGAACTTGCATGTAAATCAATGTGTAAATAAACAGAAGCGGCCATTGAGCGGTTAAGCGCTACCATCGGTTGAGGCAGCAGCAAACACCTAAGCTGAAAGATAAATTGACTATGGATCGTACTGCGAGTTGTGTTAAAGAAATACATATAAAACGAACACGGGAATGTTTTTACTAATAATGCAAAACTTTTGGGTTTTGACAGATTTATTTCGACTGTGAGTTTATAAAAATATTGATTAGTTTCTTATAGCAAGAACTCTTACAGATTCCAACTTCAATACTAAGTACTCAACCAAGTCATTGTGCTTCTCATCTGAAATCTGCACGTACACTAGTCAGAATAAGTTTGCGTACAGGCAAGTTTATGTTATGATTAAAAAATTATATTATGATTAATACTGATCTCAAAAATGGGGTCGCTGTTTATAAAAACTTATCCACATTATTCATAACTGCACTTTTTGTTCTGTTTTAGATGCATTAAAATAATAATTTTCCATGTATTCGTATTTATTGACAATATACTCATAAAACGGTGCAGAATAAGTTTGCGTACAAAACTAATAACGGAAATTTCCGGTTATGCTGTTAATTTTTTTTGGAAAATTTGTATTCCATTGAACATTAAACGGACTTGTAAATTGTTTGGAACCGTATATGTGCTTGAAATTTTATAGGAAGCGAAAGAATTTAACAGAAAAAAATTAAAAATGGATAAAAGGATAATCTCACTAAAACTTTCCAAAATTGACAAACAATTCATGAAATTAGGGAACGTTTCGCACTTTCGTCATTTCAAAAAGCCATCTTAAATCTCGAAAAAAAAACAACATCTTGCTTCATTACTACGATCTGGCCATTTTCGTAAGCTACCCGAGCAAGAAGATTAGATTGTTTGCGATCAGTGCGTAATAATCTAAAGCTAGTTTCATCCAATATCTTCAGAAATATACAGAAATATTTTATAAAACCCAGTAGCAGTGACTTTATAAGAAAAGTTCTGAAAAAAACATATTTACCCTACATAACAGCATGTAAGAAGCCAGAATTGCTTTCGTAAAAGAGTCCATCAAAGAGTCTAGAACACCGGATTTCCGCGACGATATGTTGTTATCTATAGAAAGTGGGACGATTCATTATTATCTGATAATGGTTTGGCACATTTGGAATTAAAAGGCATCAACTAATTTGAAAAGGATCCTGTTAACAAACATCTGAAATGAACAGTGAAGCATAGCATATGTGGGGATATGATATGGGGCTGCATGTCAGGAAAAGGAGTGAGCAGGCTGTTTTTTATTCAGAAATGCTGTCGAGGGGTTATTTACATATTCGAAAAGCTAACCCAAGGTTTCAAAACTTTGGATCAGATTCCAACATTTCTTTCCAACCTTAGGGTGCAATGCATACGATGCGAAGCTATGTTTGCTATTAAGTAACTCAAAAAAGTTGAAAAAGTTCCTCCCTAGTCGCCTAACGTGCATCCAATTGAGTATATAAGGGGTTTACTTGAACCCTGAGCCCAACAACACTCCATCTTCAAAGATATAGTAAACCAATATAACAATTCAAGGATATAACAAATTAACTCCTAAAAAAATACCGAATTTAATAAAATTTTCGCCGAAACATCTCTAGAGAGTTCAAGCAAGAAAAGCGTATTCACAAAGTTATTAATTTTTGGAAAAAACTTAGTTTCAATTAAATGTTAACTACATAACCTTATCTTGTACGAAAACGTTTTCTGAGGTGAATTCATAACATATTTTGCTTTTGGGCTTCCCTTTACAGCTTGGTCAAGTTTTTGATTTTGTTATCTTAATGGAATAAAAAAATCTAAGTTTACGGAAGAAATAAAAAATTTTTTGTTTTTGAAAAATTACTTTAAGTGATTTATTTTGTACCTTGTACGCAAACTTATTGTGACTAGTGTATGTGCAAAACGGATCCTTAGCGATACGAAATAAGTAATCACCTGATTGCCAACCTTTTTTCGTTTCGGCTGAAAAAGGTTTTCAGTTTTTTCAGTGTTCCCTATTAAGATTCAATATCATAATAGGGGTACCGGTTAATTCGTGCGGTTTTCTGGGAAAATTGAAGCTTTACTGTGAAAAAATTTTTACACATTTAAGGGGTCATTCTCATGTGAAATTTTGTAAAAATAAATTTTTTTTAACATATTTGGAATGTATCATCCTTGAAGAAGGTGCTGTCAAAATTTTATTGGAAAATTTCAAGTATTTCGGCTTCTACAAGACATTTATATAACGAGCAGTCAAGGATTCTAGCGGTTAGTCGAAACTTTACACGTGTTTTTCTCGGAACGCCTTTTTTTGAAAGGGCGGGGATGATTTTATAATCCGATCTCTCTGCGATTTTGTCACGTCATTCTACATACTCTTAGCTATCGCCCCTAGTAAATTCACTCCCATGATGAAATAAACAAGGTGGTGTAAATATTGACAGGTCGCTTTTGACACTCCCTTGTTTAGTGGTTGCATTTAAACGGAGTGGAAAAGGGGAATTATTTTGAGCTTTTTCACTAGATGGCGCTAATAATTTAGTACTTATTTCATACTAATGTAAATATACCAGCTGTGCGTTATTACAACCGGAAACAGTCTCAAAAATGTTTTTTTAAGCGTTAATTTGAAAATCATTTGATTCAAAATTATTCCACATTTCCATCCATCAGGTTTCAGTAGCCATACAAGGAAGTTATTCGAGTTGTATTTCAATATTTATTCATATACCAATTAAAACGAAAGCCAACCAACTATATAATGCTGGACTTTGAACCGCTAAGCCACTGCCATTAGTACTTCAATATTTTTATTCATTCATGCTGATGCAAACATATTAATTGCACTGTCTTGCGCAATCGCTCGTTTTCGAGATGCAATGCACTTTCGGTGAATGGACTGCAAAGGTAATGCGCTAACATAAACATTTGAATATCATTCAAGTTTTTATTGGGCTCACTCTGTTTGCGTGGAGCCGTCTTGGGTGCGAGAAATTTCGGCACACTCATCCCAAGAAACAAGGCTATCTATTGCCATTGAGATAGCGTTTTTTCCCAACCGCCGTTTCTTCTCGCCTGGCTCAGAGCAAAAGTCCTGCGTTGAAAAATGAAGAGCACACACCTTCGCGGTGGGCGTGAAGTTCACTCCACAAGCCTTGCTCCATTTTTCCCTCGTAACCATATTCTGCGGCACATGAAACAGGGACACATTTTCGTGCGGCCAAGTTCGATGGCACAAACTGCAGCTGGATTTCGGCATCGCAAATTGAAGCAAACACAATTAAAGAAAAACGACACAATATATTTGTTTGAAAATAACTGATTTTGAAACATATGCCAATATGTACATCTTTGGCTGAGAAAACGGATGCCTTATGTTCCATTGAATCAAATTGAGCATACGCCATTTGTTTTCTGAGGTGATAAAATTCAAATTAGAGACAATGTTGTTCGTTATGTTTTCTGCTAGAAAGTACTATTTTTTGACTACGCAATTTTTTTTTGCTAAGGAAAAAAAAGTATTTTTTAAAAGAAGCAACAATGTTTTTTCCAAGGGAGCATGAACTGCCAAAATCGAGGAAACAGTCACGAGCTTACACCACCTTGTTTATTGCATCATGATTCACTCCGATATGTTACAAATTTAATATTTTTTTTAATTGATAAAATCTTCAAAAACAACAATTTTTTACTGTTCTAACTTCCAATGCCTGCCATTTTGTGAGATTCTTATGAAAAATTCAAATTTACTACGGGCGAGAGGTACGTTCATACTGATTAAGAATTTCTTAAATTAAAGTGGAATATCTTTTTTTGATAATTCCTCGTATTCACAAAGGAAATAATTTCTGAAGAATGTCCATTTTTCCTGTCCGCGCATGAGAATGACCCCTTAATATTCAAAGTATTGTCCATCACTAGCTATAACTTTTCCCCATTTTTCTGGCAATTCACGAATACCCTTTCTGAAAAATTCGGCCGGCTTTTCCGCTATCCACGAATCGATCCATTTTTTTTTTTTTTTTTTTTGGAGAAGTGCTGGTCAGCCAGGCCATGTTGCATTGATCGGAACAGATAGTAATCGGATGGCGCAAGGTCTGGACTATACAGCGGGTGGGGTAGGACATCCCATTTGAGCGTTTCAAGGTAGGTTTTGACGACCTGTGCAACATGTGGTCGGGCATTGTCATGTTGCAAAATTACCTTGCCGTGCCTTTGTTCATATTCCGGCCGTTTTTCGCTCAGTGCTCGGCGCAAACGCATCAATTGTGGTCGGTAGACTTCCCCTGTGATCGTTTCATTCGGTTGCAACAGCTCATAATAGATCACACCCAGCTGGTCCCACCAAATACACAGCATAACCTTCAGGCTATGAATATTATGAACGGCCGTCGATGATGATGCATGGCCGGGGTATCCATACGTTGCTCGACGTTTTGGATTATCGTAATGGACTCACTTTTCATCGCCAGTGACAATTCGATGCAAAAAACGTTTTCTTTTGTGCCGTTGAAGCAGTTCACACGTGAAAAATCGGCGTTCGACGTCTCTTGGCTTCAATTCATACGGCACCCAATGGCCTACCTTCCGGATCATTCCCATTGTTTTTAGACGATCGGAAATTGTTTGTTGAGCGACGCCAAGTGATTTTGCAAGTTCTTCTTGTGTTTGGGATGGATCTTGGTCGAGCAATGTCTCCAATTCATGACCTTCAAACTTTTTTGGCCGTCCGGGCCGTTCATCGTCCTCCAAATCAAAATTGCCACTTTTAAACCGTGCAAACCACTTCTGGAACGTAGCAAGAGCATGCACACCATACACTTCCACCAAAATACGATGACTTTCGGCAGCCTTTTTCTTCATATTGAAGTAATGAAGAAGTACTACCCGCAAAAACACTTTATTCGGCAAAAAATTCGACATATTCAGAGTAAAAAAAAGTATTATTGTTTATGCTTCAGCTAAATGACACATACTGATTCTGAAACTATATGACAATAGCTTTCCAACACATATTTGGAAAGGTTACGCCAATAGATGTTCCAAACGGATTGTTCCTGTCTCTTTCTTTTTTTGGACAGTAAAATAAAGACAATTGGTCATTTTTTTGAGCCTTTCATGGAGTGCCCCCCTTAAGCCATTTAACATGTTTTGAAACAAGTTTAGCGCAGGGTTGTATCCGAAAGCTTTCTATGAAAAAGCTTTTTTACCAATGAAACACAACTATTCATGTATGAAACACATCCCTTAAAATTCAACTGTCATTTCATCAAAACAAAACCAAAGAAAAATTTAAAATTTGAAAAATTTGAAATGAATGAAAAAAAATGTTTTGTTCGCACTACTTTCATTCCATTCATCGCGTTTTTATGGCATCTGAGTACAAGGCGTCTAATATTTGGACGAAGGTGAGTATTTTGCCGTGGATTGTGAAATATGCGCCAATATTTCGCTCGAATCATGCTCGCAGCACTTCTGTTCACAAAAATATTTATTTGTTGTTTGTAAACAAACAGCTGTCAAATTCGGTCGTCTTCAACAAAAAGCTCTTTTTACTTAAACTAGAGCGCCATATTAGGAATGTTGGCAGTACACAATGATGAACGGCAGAAGAAGTGATCGATAAAATGTGTACTAAGCAACGAAGGCTTGATTTTATTTTGTAATATACTATTTATTACAAAAATTAGATTTTTATATAATTTCATGTATGTAATTTTGCTTTGAGAAAAAAGCAATTAAAACAAATAAAAGCAAATCTTAAGGCGTAAAAAATTGGTGAAAAAAAGCGTAAACCATTTGAAAAAAGTATAAAATCTGTTGAATAATTCTTCCAATATCCCCCCCCTTCATGAAATTCTGGATACGCCACTGTATGTAATAACTCTGTGCTGAGGATTCGATTGATGCGCACATTTAGCTTCTGAAATGCTAAACGGAACTAAAGATAAACTCTACGAGTGACTATCTTTTTTAAAAACAATTGCATATCATCCTTTAAGAAACATCATCCACAGCATAACTTTTCTATGCTCTAGTTCGAATCACCCTCTCATTTGTAGAATTTATAAGATTTCTTCTTCCGGCTCGATTAACCAAACTAGAAAATTCCAGTATGCCGCACCGCACCGCATGAGGCGCCAATTAACGCTTATATTGGAATAAGTAAAATATTCTTTGACGCACTTCAAATTTCTACACCTTCGGCTTCACATCCGCATCATGTCTGCTCCATTCAGGCCCGTGCGCAGAATTCGTTTATGGGGGGGGTTTTGACATATGTGTATCATGTTTGGTTATGAAGTTAATAAAAAATAATAAGAAACTTTTCTTATAAATGAAGACATTTTATTGTGTCTTGACTTGATATTCAGTTATTATATAATAAATTAACTCTGCGAGGTGTAGAAAAAAACGTCTCCAAAACTCTTTGCGGATCGACCTCGACATCGCGATGTATATTGAGCGAGGCTAATCCGTTCAGCCGATCTTCAGACATTGTTGACCTGAGGTAAGTCTTGAGGCGACGCAATGTTGAAAAGGAGCGTTCATTCGTCGCTGTCGTTACAGGCAGAACTGCCAAAATGCGAAGCATTTGATGAACATTTGGAAACGCATCTCCATTGCACACATCGAGTGCTTCAAGCGAATTTTTAACGTTCTTTCCGGCGATGAGTTGACGCCAAAGTTTGACTTCGTCTACCCAGATGTCACGGGAATCATCCCGCAAAATTGAAGAGTATGGTTCAAACAATTCTGCATTGAAATTCTTCATTTTGTTGGGGAAGAGGCAAGCAAAGTTTGATAAAATTTTGCGGTGATTCAAAAATCGATCTTGTAAATGGGTCAGAAACAAATCAATGTATGGGATGTAAATCGTTATGCGAAAATAATCTTCAACTGAATCAGTTTGTACGTTGGAGCGTTGAGTCTGTTTTGACGCGAGCCTTGGTTTCCGCAGTTCGATGTCGTATTTTGCGCTGACTTCGCTCGCTAGTGGAAAATTATGTGGAAAAATTCTCGATGGGGGGGGTTAGAACCCCCAAAACCCCCCCCTGCGCACGGGCCTGGCTCCATTTGAAACCTTGGCCACACTTTAAAGCAGAGCCTAATATCGCTTAGCAGCTCACATTGCGATGTTTCTTATTTCACAACGTATACTTAAGAAACCCTAAATTCCACCATTAGCTGATCGATAACACAGCCACACAAAAAAAAAAAAAAATTTTGGCCTGGGGGTCTGACTATGTATACCATATGTTTTTGGGGTCGCTGAATCCAAATCCGAGGTCAATTTTACCCCAGCACGTCACGTTTTTGACATAACCTCAAAAAACACTTTCAAATCCACTAAAATCATATAAAAAAAATTTGTCTAGCCTGGGGGTCGGACTATGCATACTATATGTTTCCGGGGTCGCTGAATCCAAATCCGAGGTAAATTTTACCCCAGCACGTCACGTTTTTGACATAACCTCAAAAAACACTTTCAAATCCACTAAAATCATATAAAAAAAATTTTTCTAGCCTGGGGGTCGGACTATGCATACTATATGTTTTCGGGGTCGCTGAATCCAAATCCGAGGTCAATTTTACCCCAGCACGTCACGTTTTTGACATAACCTCAAAAAACACTTCAACATTCACTAAACCCATATAAAAAAGTAAACCATGTATAAATATAACCATATAACCATGTATAAATATAAATATGTAAAGTATATATATAAATAAATATGTAAATGAATAAATAAATATAAATTAACAAATATGTGTATAAATCAATGAATAAATAACGGGCATGCTCCGTTGCCCGCCGTCTCCGCGAGGAGGTGCCCTGGATGCAGACGCACGGGAGAGTATACCGAAATAAATCTGGAAATTCCAGAACTTAATATTATTTAATTTATTCATTGATTTATACACATATTTGTTAATTTATATTTATTTATTCATTTACATATTTATTTATATACATACTTTACATATTTATATTTATACATGGTTTACTTTTTTTATATGGTTTTAGTGAATGTTGAAGTGTTTTTTGAGGTTATGTCAAAAAAGTGATGTGCTGGGGGTAAAATTGACCTCAGATTTGGATTCAGCGACCCCGAAAACATATAGTATGCATAGTCCGACCCCCAGGATAGAAACAATTTTTTTTTTGTGTTAAGTGGATTTGAAAGTGTTTTTTGAGGTTATGTCAAAAACGTGACGTGCTGGGGTAAAATTTACCTCGGATTTTGATTCTGCGACCCCGAAAACATATTGTATGCATAGTCCGACCCCCAGGCTAGAAAAATTTTTTTTATATGATTTTAGTGGATTTGAAAGTGATTTTTGAGGTTATGTCAAAAACGTGACGTGCTGGGGTAAAATTGACCTCGGATTTGGATTCAGCGACCCCAAAAACATATGGTATACATAGTCAGACCCCCAGGCCAAAATTTTTATTTTTTTTTGTGTGGCTGTGTAATTCTTGATGGCGACACTTGTGGAAAATTTCACAACAATTTGCATTTGCTCCGTTTGTGCAAACACCGAGGCGAAGAAACCGTCAAGTGGGATTCATCAATTACAATACGTTTAAGAAATTGCCTAATGTAAATATTGATATGGTAAAAAACACCGAATCAAAAATATCACGCAACAACAACGTACATGTGCAATGACAATAATATTTAAATTTTGACTGCCTGAGCGCATAAAGTCTGGTGGCCATGCGACACTGTCAACTGGTGCGGTAGGAGCAGGCGGTTTTGATTCCTGCACTTCGTCATCATTAGCCCACAACTTGTCACGCAGACTGTGCCCAAAAATTTTATCACCGGCCATAAACCAATAATAAATATGCGGAGTTCTAATGATGTCGTTTGCACCATCACCGCCACCGCCTCGTGCTGTTTCCGTTTATCTAATTGCAATAAATTATGCTTATCACTGATCCTGACTGATACTCAATTTTTAAACTGTCTTGTGGCCAATGACAGCAGAAGAGCGGACACTTTCTTGAAAAATTGTCTTCACCGCGAAAATTTGTTTATTTACAAACAAATCATCAATACTGATTAACTACACAAGTCTACACAAGAAATGTACTAAGAAAACATATTTTGTTATAAATACATAACTTTTTCAGTTTTCAATCAATTCTGGTAATCTAAAATTTATCTGTGGCTCAACCACAGATAACTCATCATATAGATGTCCACTCTCATACGACGAAAACGGCACAACAATTTCAAGCTCTGAATTACAGCTTTTTTCCGCAAAGCTATTTTACGAACACAGCTGCATGTGCTCATCCAGAACTTTTGTCGGATTGAATTAATTTTGAATTTATTTTCTTGCTTGTGATATTCTTTTTTGCAACATACATTTATGATTTTAGCTACAACGCAGATCAGATCAGTAAGTGTTTCTTTTTCGTAAATTTCGCCTCGGGTTCAAGGCTGGGCGAGAAGCAAAATTTGTCTTAACATTTTACGCTTTTTCTTATTAACTTTTTTAATCGGTTATACCTGAAATTAATAATGTGTTCAAAAAATGACACATTCACATCGTTGCTAAGGCAACGCATTGCCAATAGCTGCGGCGCCAGCAGGTCTATCCTTTGCGTCGGCGTAACTGTATTGCGACAATGAAGTGACCGCTGAACAATTACATTCGTTTTGGCAGATTGTGCCGATCTTTTCATTCTTTTTTTGCGAAAAGCTAGTGCCCGGGCGTACCGAGCAACAAATTAAAGGGGGCAAAGACATAACTACATTTCCAAATTCAGAATATAAAATTCAAATAGAATAGAACATAGATTTCTGTGCATATGTATATAAAATATAGAATTACGAGGGGGAACTACCCTTCTCTACCCATACCCTTCTCTACCCAGGCGCCCATGAGCGCCTGTAATCATCAACCAAATCTTTTTGCTGTATGGTTGTTTGTAACCGTATGCTGCGCTTGGTTGATTGATTTTAAAACTTGCGAACAATTATATGTGTCTCCAAAACCAAACAATTTACTAATCAAGAGATCTAGAAACCAAATAAGTTTTTCATTTATATTGTTTTCACGGGTCGTAAAAAAGGAATATATTAAAAAAAGTCACTAAAAGCTTAGCAGCTACAGTAAGGATCGAACCGCGAATTCGTCGTCCGAGACACTCCCGCTTACGCATTTGACCATCAACACTCAATCACGCCTGGCTGCTTAAAAGGTATGAGAACAGACAAGCGCCGTTTTAACTAAGAAATCACATATTTCTGTATCTCAAAACAGCTCTTATCGGAGGCCAAATTTGTCGAACTTTTTGACACATTTTTTCCTTGGCCGCTGGATATGATGAGTTATCTGCGGCTCAACATTGTATTACGGGCCCTAAATCAGAATAACTATGCGGATGGTGTCAAAAGACAAACAATAGATACTCTCCAAATATGCTAAAGGTTCAGAACAAAATAAATTTCAGAAAGCCTCGAATGACGTGGAGGGTAATTTCTTTTGACTTTCACTTCCCTACAAAATTTTCATGAGGCAAAAGTAAATGTTGGCCTCTTTCCGACCAAACTTTACCAGTTTGCACAAGTTAACATATATTTTACTGGTACAATCAGTTTCCCTATTTTTAGAACAACCAACCAGTAAATAATGAGTAGGGGAATTCTTTACAATGTGCCTTTTGGGTATAACTCGTTAAAAAATTAACTTATCACCAATGTTTAAAGAGCTATGATCCAAGGAAACACCTCATTTGAATTTTTCGTAAATTCTAATTTTACAGCCAATTTCCTAAAATGTTAAAAACCTACACCGTAAAATTTAATTTAAAGTGCCACCCCCTAAAAAACTCGCTAAAAATTTAGAAATCTCATGTAAAAATGCATGATTTAGAAAAATTACGAAAGATTATTGAATTTAATTTGAATTGAATAGAAAATGACCGAAAGCAAAATGTAAATTCAATGGTAACGAATTAAACGAAGAATTGTATGGAAATTAATAAACAAAACTGAAATAATGTATTCCTCATGACAGGATTCGAGAAAAATTGCATAAGAACACTTTAAATTCATTTTAATGACGATTCCGAGCAACAAAAAGTAATTTTACCGATATATGACCACAAAACTATGAAAAGTGGCACTTTACATTTTCACGCCATTTTGAAAATCATTGAATAAATGTTCTCCTGTTACGATATGCTCGGATATTATTTCGGAATATGAAAAAGCATTAAAAATTAAGTCCAACACTGATATTTACATATTATATATTTCTTTTTCACCGCAACAAAAACCTTCAGTTATTATTTTTAAGTTTTTTCTTAACCAAATTTAACATTTTTTTTAACCAGACCGTGTAATTGCGTCAGTTCTCTCAAAAACCACAGTCAAATCTATGTTGTCATATTTACTTTAAATAACGGTAGATTTTTTTCTTGAATTGCTGGAACGTCAAAATCGAGCAGGGGTGGCACATTACAAAGAATGGCACCTTACAAAGAATTCCCCTAAAAGTTACATATTGAAATTGGTAATTCTTATATTTATTATTATTTATATTTTATTATTTTATACTATTAGTTTCATTAATATGCATGTTTTTGTTTGTTAATTAATTTGTATCACTTCTATCACATTTCCTAATCTTAAATTCAGAAGTGAGAGGCCACACAAAATATTTCCATTTGACACTAGTTTTCAGTTATTTATATGTTAAGTATTTTATATACATTCGAGAAAAGCTCATTTCAAGATTTTAAACAAACTCAATTCAAAGTTTAATTATTGCTCTGCTTATCTCAAGACTCAACGTCAGAGTGTAATAGCAGCTTCCCGGTTTGTTTATCAGTTTTTGGAGTCAATTTCATCCGCCGCATGAGACGCGCACGTCTTATGCTCTGTCCTCCAGCTGAACTCCCCGCCGCCTTCTTGTGTTATTTGATTCCATTGCTTTTTTATAAAGACGCTGATTGTCGCAGCTACTACATTTCTTTAATGTCAGCAAATCATTTATTGTCATAATTGTCAGTTTTAGCTTTGCACTTACATATTTACTTAAATAATCTTTATTTAGCATTGCTGCATTGTTGTTGCGGGAATGTTTGGTACATGCTTTTTAGCTGAGTAGTCGGTACAAGAAAAAATCGATACCTACACAAATTGTTATTAAAAACATGTCAAAAAAAGTGTTGTGATTGGCGTTCTGAACTGCAGTAAAAGCTACACTAACAGTAAACCGAAAGTTGCTCGTTACTTTTAATGATGGCGACTACGAACTGCTGGCAATGATTTTTAGGAGTTGATACATTTGCAATGCAAACCTTTAAAAAGTTGCTGGCCTTTTATGCTACTCGACTACTACTGCTTCGACTTAGGAATATTTTTGCTGTGAATCCTGCCGCTGGTGGTGGAAAGCTGCTAACACTTTGGCACGCCAAATGTGAAACCTAGTTCTGGCTTAAATCTTTACAGACTTACTAACCACTTTATTTATTTCTTTATAAAAAAACTGCTTTATGCAAATTCAAGTGTAACTCGTTGACTTCAAGATCTTCTTGTCGTTTTTTATCAAAACAATCGGTTTTCTCATTAGCGCCGAGTACCCGACAACGTCACGTATCTAAACAAAAATGCAGAGGTCTGATTAAAACGAAGACGCAGCTAATGAAGACCATTGTGTCGATCGTACATTCGTACAGTAGGTGTGTGTGTATGTGCACATTTGTATCAAGCAACCGACTACTTTATATATGCCTTGCAAATTTCTTTTTCTACACTTGTTAAGTGGCGTTGAACGCCATGCTTAGTACGCCGAGCGGTTAGCTGTTGCTGTGTACGCGTGCTCACCTACACATGCATACAAGTGCGTTAGTTCGATCGCACAGGTGTTGGGTCTTGGGTACGGGTGGAGGCGCTCGTCCATATGTGAATTTGTGTCTTTCTGTCCTATCGGCATGGGTGTGTGTGTGTGTGTGTGTAACGCCGTTTTTTGGCGGGGCTTTGCAGTTGACAATGACAGCAACAAATTTTATTGCATGCAATAAAACTCGCGCAAAACACTTGAAACATTTGAAGACGACACACATAGAGACACGCACGAAATGATATGCGGAGCGGGCGGCAGGGGGTGGCGGCTGCCGCAAAGATACGCTACTCGCGGCGCTGATGTAGTTGCTACAACAAACACAACGAACTGAAAATGTCGAGCGGCACATTACCAACAAATGAAGCAGAACGAACTCAGCTGATTGCAAAAAGAAGTAAAGTAAAACGAAACATATAAATCACGGCACTTGACGCGACGCGACACGGCACCGCACACGACCGAGCGACGATCGGCGATCGACACCTGCTGGCCAGCTCGAGCGCGTCTTTCGCCGTACGTATTCCGGTAATACATTCGTTCCGGTTGCGGCGCTAAGTTGGTATTGGTGTGCGGGCGCTCTGCGTAGCTGGCGGCGTTTGCTCGGAGCTCCAAGCTCGGGCTGATCTTGCGCAGATTTAGGGTTGCCTGTGCGTGTGTGTGCGGGTGAGTGAATAACACCTCGTTAGTCGGTGTGTGAGTGTGTGCGCGCACGGCCGCAATGGTATTGGTGATTGAGTGATTTTCATTGTAACAACAACAACAAACGTCAAAGCAAAAAAATAAAAGCATAGCGACTTTTTTGTTGAGCTCAAATTGAAAATCGGCCGACGGATCACTTCCAGCAACAGCAACCAAATCGCAGTCGCAACCACAGCAGCAACGACAACGATACGGCCGCCACTGGTGGCAGTGATTTTTGCAAAGAGCAGTTTCGAGCTCTGTTTTGAATATTTAACGTTGGCGACAATCACTGGCTAGCAGCCAGTCGTATTATGGACGTTTCGGTGATCGTACACCCGGCCTAGTGCGACAAATCGGAACGACTCCTGCATCGGCTAGACTCCTGAAACTTGGTAGCGGACGTCGGCGAACGCTACGCGGGCTGAAGCGTTGCAGTGGTGAATCGGCGGTGCACGCATTGTACGTAAAATTGCGCGGATGTTTGCTGACTGCTGGAGTGCGAAATCGTGTGGCAAAAGGCGTGAAAGTGGCACTTGCTTACGCATCAGTCAAACCTTTGCTTGGTGACTGTGCCGCTCACTTATCGGACAAATCGTTCGGCAGTGTACGCCGACTAAAGACTTGATATTTGTTTTCGATTTCACAGTGTTTACAATTCAAAATGTTCATATGAAAAAGTTGCCAAAATAACACGAATTGTTGCATTCATTGGCGGTAAAAATCCATTAACAATAGTTTTGTGTATAAGTGCGTCCAGAGAAGCCGCACTGCGAGTGCGGTATTTGCGCATCACAGCGACAGCAGCGATATTTTAGCGGCCCTTAATCGAAAACTAACGGTAATTGCATAGTTAAATTATAAAGTTAATGCCAAAAAATGCGGTTGAAATCATTCTAAGCGGCGCTACAGCAGTTGACACAGAGGTTTGGGACAACTGAGCTTGGAGCTGGTCCAAACATAATTCAATGATTAATGAAGTAATTAAAAAAAAGTTATATATTCAAACTATTTCAAAGAGTTGAAGTTAAGAAAAGAAAGAGAATTTGTGTGCTTAATAGATTTTTGTATAAGTTCTTATGACTTATGAATGTTGTCTGTCGGCTAATGCACAAATTTGTTCCATTTAAAAAATGTTTTATACAAAAAAATTCAAATTCAAATAATGAATACATTCTTTACTGGCACAAACGGCCGGTTACAAGTCTAAAGCCTAATGAATAAAAAGAAAACACTTTGAGTGGAACTTTAATTTGCACCCACAACAGTGGCGGACTCAGGTGGTTTTGGGGGGTTAAGCCCCCTCCCCCGAAATATTAGGTTCGACTTTAAAACTACATACAAATTAAAAGGAATATACATAAACATTTATGAATATTAAAGAATTACTTTTTGAAACCCCGCCCTCGAAATATTTTTCTGAATCCGCTCCTTACCCACAAAAATGAATTGCAGAATTTTCCAACTTTGATGATCGCATAACCATTTTTAGATTTCAATTTAAAAATATCGATTTAAAATTGCATTTTATGTTACGCTTCCTCTCCTGACCAAATTTGACAGCAAACCTTTTACGTGGTTCTTGGTACTAGCAAGCAACCAGTTAAACACACCTGTCACTTTGGTGATTCCCATTCGGGATCACATGCTGCTTGCTATCATATAGCATACATAGAGTATCGAATGTACATATGTATGTGATAATATTCGTGTCGGACTTTTGATTTTTTGCTTCCCTTCTGAAAGATATTTACCACTTGTCCTCGAATCCACTAAGCCCTGTTGGCACCAAAAACAAAACCAACGAGTCGTTCTTTGACTGGACTACGGCTGACACTTTAACTGTCATTATCATTGTGTAGCGCTGACAATATATTGCACGACAGATACATTTTCAAATATCAATAGTGACAGTCTAGCGATGTGGAGCCGGGCATTTGCGTGCGCCATATATCTTGAGCTGTAAATATTCGATGAGCCAGCCAAGAGACAAAGATACGGTTGCGAAGATAGAAAATGTTGTTATTGAATTTTAAATTTGGCAATCATTACATGAGAGTTTGACGCTTGAAGCTTCTCATTGGTGGTGCAGAAGTCAGTGTGATTACATAACAGATGGAAATGATAAATAAATTCTATTCAATGTTTTGTATTTAGGGTTCTGCTTAGTTATGAAATTGTTGTGTTTGTTAAAAAAGTTATTTGAGACTCTCGTCATAAGTAAGCATGATTACGAAAACAATTTGTCAATAGGAAACAAAGCCTATAGACTCTATAGTATAGAGTGTAGAAACTAATGGTCTGGAAGCCTGCTTGGGTTGTTTGGGGTCTAAAGAAGCGATTGGGAAGCGCAATAAAGAACGTAAAAAGCATTGGCCTAGAAGAGTGTTTTTCGGGAAAAATGAATTTGTAACTAAAATAGTTACTACAGCTAATGTTCAAAAACATTGTAGTTTCACACACAAACTGCGTGAAAATGTACTTTGACTGCACGTGTCGCAGCCTAATTTACAAAATTTACGAGTACTTAAACAATTGAAAATTTCATTGTCTTTATACAAAACAATTGTGCCCAAAAATCATAAGGTGCGATTTACGGCATTTTTAAGTATAGAATGTCAACAGACTCGTTTGGAAACTAAAGCGTTATACATCAGCCGATCACACATTTCCAAGATTAGATTTTTGTATTTTAGGAAATTCACCACAAGCCAATTAAACAACAATACAAATAATTTATATTCTACTATATGTAATACTCTGCAGCAAAAAAATTTTTTTTTTTTAATTAAAAAAAATTGGCGAGATTTTAAGATCTTATATTGCCAGGTTTTCCCTCAGCAGGTTAGTTTATGTAGAATTGACATATCACAAGCTAGTGATGTCGATGAAGAAGTTCTTCTATGTTTTTGAAGTTTTTAGTAGCTAAGATGGAATCTAGTGTTCTGTATTTTTGAAAGATGGAAAATTTTTGACGTATATTGATGAAATTAGAACATTCAAAGAGTAAATGATTTGCATATTCTAATGTGTTGCAGGTAAGACAGAGATTGGAATCAATGGCCTTGATTCTATGTAAACATACTTTGTCATATGTATGACCTGCTAAAAATCTGTTTATTAGTTTAATGCTGCGGGGATGTAGTTTGCTTTTTTGGTACCACTGTCTCTTAGGCAGGGATGCGTAAATTGATGCAAAAAATGTCCCTTTATTTTGGCTTAATTCCGCGTATTTAGCATTCCATTGATTTCAAAGTTGTTGCCTCAGGTGTTTAAGAGCTTCCTCGTTGTTGAATTCTACATCAAGTGGGTCTTCAATGTTGACGCCATCTTTCGATATTTCGTCCACCTACAATGTAGTTATCAGTTTGATCTTTCCATAGGAGCTTGCAGGCAACTAGGCTATCTGTAAATATTGCAATTTTGGAAACATTATTCTGAATCGCGAATTCTACCACTTTGACAATGGCCCATAATTCCCCAAACACAGATGAGGACGCGAAGTTTATTTGATAGTGATATTTTTTCTCTGAGTTCAAGTGATAAATGCCACAACCAGTGTTGAAATCTGCAACAGAGGCATCTGTCGCAAAGTTGTCAAAATTAAGATTTCTATAGCATTGTACCATACCCCGATACAGACTTTTCGTTTCTTCGACTGTCAGGTCTGATTTTTTGCCACGTAGGGTGTTAAGAACAAAACAAATATTCGAGTTTTTTGGAAGGAAGTATTTATGTTAATTCTATCGAAACATGCTCGAAATTTATTGTAAGTATGACTGTAGCTGGAGTTAATATTTCCCGTATTGACGATAGAGTTATAAAGCGTGTTATTGTGTTTTTTTATTTTGATTATTTCCTTAGTTGTCAGATACTCTGCTGTTTCTGCAGGTGGAAGCTCATTTGCTATACTACATGGGCTGAAAAGTCTGATGAAGATGTATTATAACATTTATCAAGCCATGCTTTTGTTTCCACTGTATTTTTGCCCATCAAATAGCAATGTTTTATCAAAACACGAAATTCACTTTTTTCCATTGTTTACAAAAATTCAGAGGTAGCGTCACTTCGAAAGCAATAACTTGAAAACGAGTCAACCAAATGTCATGAAACTTTGACAGAATCTAAGTTAAGGATGGTTTTCCATGTACAACACAATAATTCTTAATTTTTGGCGCCATCTCTATGTCAGGCCAAAGACTTTTCAGCCCATGTAGTATAATATGTGGTTTGGAGTGGATGGCGTTAAGCATCTTCGCAGTGTCGAATTTTGAAAAACTGAGATTTTTTTGTTGATATATTCGGGATTATTGGCGGAGGTTTTCGAAAAAGGCCAGTAGTTTTTGTTGTAGTTTTGCACGGATGTATTAAAATCCTTGTTATATGATAGAATAATGAAATCATCTGTATATTGAAAAACTGAAGTGGAATCATCTATTTGGACACAATTGTATGCATTATTTAGATCTAAAGTTAATGCAATAGTCTTGTGGTTCTGGTTCTTTAAGAAGGCAATTTGATGCAATAAGCTGTTAATGCACATGGGTGCCGACATGTTTCTCCTATATGCATAGCATCTGTTAGAGAGAAAGTTAGTTTGGTCTAAAATCCCTGTTAGCCTGCTTTTAATTATGAGATTGATTGACTTAAGCAAGACCGATATACAGTGAATCAAAAAAGTTTACGTACACTTTAATTTTCTACTTAAAACATTCAACAATTCTTTTCAATTTGTGCTCTCCAATATTGTTTTCTGCGAATGGGTTAGATAAATATTCTGTTCGTCGCTATATATGCTTTATTTCGCGTTATTGTTGATAAGAACGATGTGAGGGAAGGCAAAGGGAAAACTGTACTGATAAAATGATCAAAAAAGTTTACGTACAACTTAGGCAATGTGCTTTGTTTTTGGCAATGTAATGGCAATTACTTTTTATTTTCTACTTTTGTTGATTGCCTACTATACTTGTAAGTAATATCAATGTGCTTTTTGAGTTCATTGTCATTTGAATTCAGTGTCATTTTGTTCAAAGTGAAAAAAGTGAGTCGTTATGGGTCGCGGTCTGGAAATTACATTGGAAATGCGGAAAATAATTTTGAAATTATATTTGGAAAATAAATCTTTACGCGAAATTGGTAAAACAATTGGAAAATCTCATTCTAGTGTACAAACAGTAATTAATTCGTACATAAAAAACGGCGATTTACACACAAAGCCACGATCAGGCAGGCCAAAAGTGTTAACGCCACGAGAAGTACGGAATATCGTCTCTGCTGTGAAGGAAAATGCAAAAATATCTGCAGTGAAATTGACCCAAAACATATGTAATGCGACTCAGAAAAACATAAATCCTCAAACAATAAGGAACACCTTGTATAAGGCTGGGTATCATGGACGAGTTGCTCGTCGTAAACCGTTCATATCGAAAGTAAACAAGAAGAAGCGGTTAGAATTTGCTAAAAAGCACGTAGAAAAGCCAGACTCGTTTTGGGAAAATGTTGTATTCAGCGACGAATCAAAATTTAATGTATTTGGGTCGGATGGTACAGGAAAAGTGTGGAGAAAAGTCAACGAAGAGCTAAAGGAGAACAATTTAATACCTACAGTTAAGCATGGCGGTGGAAATGTAATGATTTGGGGGAGTATGGCTGCATCTGGAGTTGGAGAATTAGTTTTTATAACTGATACTATGAACAAGCAAACATATTTAAGCATTTTAAAAAATAATTTGCTTCCAAGTGTGGACAAACTGGGTCTAAGTCGCACAAGCTTCTGCTTTCAACAAGATAACGACCCCAAACATACGTCGTTTCTTGTCCAAGAATGGCTCATATATCATTGTAAGCAACTTTATACACCTCCACAGTCACCGGATATCAACCCAATTGAACACATATGGGACCTTTTAGAAAAACGTATCCGGAAGCGCAATATTACTTCCAAGGAAACCCTTGCAGCTGCACTAACGGCTGAGTGGGTCAAAATAACAGAAAGCGATACCAAAGTACTAGTTAAAAGTATGCGTCGGCGCCTGGAAGCAATTATTGTAGCCAAAGGAGGGCCAACAAAATACTGAACCCATAGTCAACGTCTTTTTTCCTGTTGTAAACTTGAAGATCTCATCGATGTACGTAAACTTTTTTGATATGAATATCTTCCATTTTTTTGTTTTGGCTTTGTTTTCCACAATAATTTGTTGTAAAATGTAACTATTTTTAGTTGTACGTGTTAATAAATGTTCACTGTTTGAAATAAACCGAAGATGTTTATAATTTTTATTCATTTTGGAACAATTAACAAGGCTTTAATGCTGGAGTATTCGATGTACGTAAACTTTTTTGATTCACTGTAAGAGAAATCGGTCTTTAGTTTTTGTAGTCGTTTAAGTCCTTGTTCTTTTTTGGTATAGGCACAACCTTTATTGCTCTCCAAGTTTGGGGTACTTCACAATTGAGGAATGCATCGTTTAAGGCCGTAAGTAGGGCACCGCGGCCTACATCTGAAAGGGCTTTGAGCATCTCATAGGTGACCTTGTCCTGCCCTCCCGCGGATGGTTTGGTTTTGTTTTGTTTTTTAAGATGTTGGTGAATTCTTCGAAGGTAAATCGTAGGTCAGTGCGGGGAGATGACCATGTCAAAAGTGTTGGAGTGTTTATGGGCCTAGTAGGAACCTGACTTTTCAAGAACCTTAGATATGCGTCATTGTTCTCGTCATCCCACTGACTGAATTCCTGGCGATTAAGGCTACCTTTGACATTTTTGATGAAACGCCATGCTTCTCGTGTGTTTGCGTTTTTATTGAGTTCCTCTATTTTCTCATTATAGCTGTCCTTTTTCGCTTTTTTGACCGCATCTTTCCATCTGGACATTGCGGTAAATGCATCTTCAAAATTTTGGGGAGATGGATATCTGTTACATTTGCAGCAAAATTAATTTTTCAGTTGTTGCCCGAAATTTATCACTTCATAGACCAAACACAAATTTCACTGTCACAAATTAACAAAGCAAAAACACGTCGTTTATCAATGAATTACATTTTATTGTGCTACGCAACGTATTGGATGAGTGCATAAGTTCGTGCCCGATTTGAAGTCAAAACTCAAATTGAAATTTTTCAAAACAAAATCTTTATTAATCAATTATGTAGCCGCCATCATGTTCGGCAATCCACTCCCAACGATCAACAATCTTACGGATGCCGGATTCATAAAAATCAAGCGTTTTTTCGTTAAAAAAGAGGACAAGGTGGTTTTTAACGTCGTTCACGGTTTTAAATCATTTTTCCATTCAAATTGTTCTGCAATGATCGGAATAAGTGGTAATCAGAAGGCGCGATGTCAAGTGAATATGGAGTATGCGACATTATTTCCCAGTTCATCTGCTTCAATTTGGACAGAGTCGGTTTTGCAACATGTGGCCTGGCGTTGTCGTGGTGGAAGAGGACTCCTTTGCAATCGACCAAAATCGGACGTTTTTCTTCAATTGCTTTCTTTAATTGGGCCAATTGCTGACAATACTTATTCGCGGTAATCGTCTATGAAACCGGTAACGATATCTAGCGGTAAATAGCCGAATATTTATAAACTTCGGAACCGTACCAAATGTCATGTTTACTTCTTCTGTCATATGTTACGATTACGATTTGTATATAATTACGATTTGCGGACACAGTTAATTTTGTGTTACCATTTGAAGAAAAAAACCTTCTAAAACCTGGTGAAACGGTTAACGGTGAACGTTACCAACAACAATTGGCCGATTTGAACCATGCTATACGCCAAAAACGCCCAGAATATGAAGCCAGGCAACACAAAGTGATTTTCCTCGATGACAACGCACCACCACACCGCACTAGAGCCACCAAAGAATTGGTTGCATCGTACAACTGGGAAGCTCTTGCTCATGCGGCTTACTCACCAGACTTGGCGCCTTCGGATTATCACATGTTCGCATCGATGGGCCACGCATTAACGGAACAGCGCTTCAATTCTCACGCAGAAGCCAAAAAATGGATCGATGATTGGTTTCAGGCAAAAGACGAAACATTTTTTTGGCGAGGCATCCATAAATTGCCTGAGAGATGGGAAAAATGTGTAGCTAGCGATGTCCATTACTTTGAAGAATAAAATTGTAATCATTTCCTCACAATAAACGTGTTTTTTCAAAAATAATTACCGGTTTCATAGGCACATACCTGGTATATCACTCCTCGGACATCGCACCAAACACACAGCAACACCTTCATCGGATGAAATCAACCTTTGGAGACGGGTTCCGCCTTCTCGTGTGCCTGTTTCCATGTTCGTTTTCGTTGGACATTGTTGCACAGAATCCATTTCTCGTGACCTTTCACAAACCGATCCAGAAAAGGCTCAGTTTTGATACGTCGAAGCAAAGAAATGGCTGTTGTTACACGGTCCACTTTATTTTTTTCACTCAACTGATGCGGCATCCAAGTATCGAGCTTTAAAGTGTACCCAACCTTTTTTAAATGACGAAATGCAGTTGATTTGTTGACGTTCAGTTCTTTGACAAACTCTTCCGTTGAAATGCGCCAATTGCGTCAAGGTCGGAAGGCCGTCCAGCGCGAAGTTGGTCTTTGAGGTTAAAATCGTTTCCCTTCCGAAACTCGTATAACATAATATGACGGTAATGTTCGTTTTCGTTATCCATTTTCAATGCGCTTTTCCAACAAGCAAACTCAAAGAAATCAAAATGATTTGACGCTTAATTCAAAGTTTGATTTGTCACCTTTACAAAGAATTACAACAAGTATACATTTTAGTCATGAGTACCAACCGTGAATGAAATGAATGCTTGACCTGCTTCCCCTGGATCTTTAAGTTCAAGAGGAGGCGATGAAAGCGACATTTCGGCTGAATTCCTATGGATACTGGCATGACAACAAGGCTCGGGTCATAGAGAAATCTTCAAGAGGTTGTCAGTGCAATATCCGTTGCTGCTGGCCCTTAAGGATTGCCTAATACCCGTAGTATACCTTAGGAGAAACTCTGAAGTGAGGTTCCCAACGCGCGGCCAGTGGGACAACCCAGAGGCCATGCTAGGGAATCTGACGGATATTTTCTTCACTGACGGATCCAAGACCGTTAGAGGTACTGACTTGCGTGTCTTGCTTGGAGGAGGTAGATAGTACAGAGCACTTTCTCTGTACATGTCCGGCCTTCTCTAGAACGAGATTGCGCACGCTGGGTTCAGATGTTATGAGAATGGACGAAGTTCATTCTCTCGCCGTGTGTGATCTCCTCAGATTCATTAATGAGTTCGGGAAATACGCACAGGAGAATCCATAACTCCCTCTCCCCTTCCACCCACTTTCTCTTTTTCTTTTCCCATTCCCATTTCCTCTGTCAAAATTTTTCCTGAGCCTTAAGTACAATGGGCTATGGAGCCTGAGTGCTTGGGGTAATGACCTCCCTTAGGTTATTTCCTCGACACCCCTTCACATCCATCCATCCATCCACCAACCGTGAACGATTGAAACGCCACCAAGTAAAATCGGACACGAACTTATGCACTCATCCAATATTTATGTGTGCTTGAAATATTGCTCTTATTTATTTGAGCAAAGCAACAAGACAATACGCCAACTGATAGGCAACTTGAGGGGGATTTGAAATTTCTTTCGACTCGGCACTTTATGATGGTTGAAGTTGTGCTCCCTTAAGTCAATAAAGCTATAAATTTTATTGAATCTTCAATATTGATACTTTTAGTTAGGTAGCTTAGCTTTTTTGCCATGTTATACTACATGGGCTGAAAAGTCTTTAGCCTGACATAGAGATGGCGCCAAAAATTAAGAATTATTGTGTTGTACATGGAAAACCATCCTTAACTTAGATTCTGTCAAAGTTTCATGACATTTGGTTGACTCGTTTTCAAGTTATTGCTTTCGAAGTGACGCTACCTCTGAATTTTTGTAAACAATGGAAAAAGTGAATTTCGTGTTTTGATAAAACATTGCTATTTGATGGGCAAAAATACAGATGTATTATAACATTTATCAAGCCATGCTTTTGTTTCCACTGTATTTTTGCCCATCAAATAGCAATGTTTTATCAAAACACGAAATTCACTTTTTTCCATTGTTTACAAAAATTCAGAAGTAGCGTCACTTCGAAAGCAATAACTTGAAAACGAGTCAACCAAATGTCATGAAACTTTGACAGAATCTAAGTTAAGGATGGTTTTCCATGTACAACACAATAATTCTTAATTTTTGGCGCCATCTCTATGTCAGGCCAAAGACTTTTCAGCCCATGTAGTACCTGAAAGAAATATAAACAAATTATACTATAATTTCGGCATACAATTTCAAACAATTTAAAATTAATACAATATGACAAAATATGCACCAACAAATCTCTTTACTATAGAAAACGCATTCCAAGAAATGTATAACAAATTTTAGCGTTTAAAAGTTCGTATAATAAAAACTTTGCTTAATTTAATTTGGCATTAGTTATTTTTCTATAATTGTTTTTATATATTTTTGCTTGACTTCCTCAATCAGTGTGAGCCTTCTCCTTTTCTCTTTTGAACACCACAAATGCGATCGTAATTGAAAGCAAAACACTTGATCTAAAGTCTTAGTCCCTCCCTTTCGGCGCTATCCCATTCAAAAAGTCCAGATAAAAGCTCTTCAGTTTTGATTGAAACTGTCAGCTCGAATTTAATTGTGAGTGGGTTTTTGTTCACTTAAAACATTAAAATTCACCAGACATTAGAGCATTTGGTGGAAGGCATACACAATTTAGTAACAACAACCATCTACGCACCCACAAAGGCTCGAAGCAAAACCCCTAAATGGTGAAATATAAAAAATATTAAAAATGTACTTCGCCTGCATTAAGAACTCATCAATAATTGTGGGCTAAGCGTGAAGAGATTTTGAATATTAGTGCCAACTGTCAGCCCTAGAAAAGTGATTTAAGACCGAAAATCCAGCGTCAAATATGCCGCAAACGCCCGCAAATACCCAATTGACAGCGATAAATGCAAATGAATTACAAATTAATTTGATCAAATTAATTTGATCGATCATTTTTTAAGCTGCAGTGCGTCGAAATGTGTTGCACTGTATGTGTGAAATTTTAATTTATAAGCAACATAAATTAAAGCAAAACTAATTAAACGCTAATAAGACGCATATTGCGTGCTCGGCAGAGTCAGCGATCGAGTGTGGCGGCCTGGGCAATAAACTCACTTCAAAATCTAATCGCTGCAATATAAACAAAGTTGCAGTATGAGTTTAAGCTGCGGGAAACTTTAGGGTTGCGCGCAGGGAGAGCGACAAACTTATCAGGCAATTCTTCGATTTGTCACTGGCAGCTTATCTGAAAATCAAAGTGTCGCAGTCGAGCAGAAGTTTAAATTCTTGGGAAAAGCTATAAAAAAAGTCTTTTTGAAAGTCTATATGTTTAATTTGAATATTTCTGTGGCAAGAAACATTTTAAGATATAAATCCGATGTCCAAGGCGATGCTTAAAATTGCATAACGCTCACATTTTCCACTTAGAATCAACTTAAAATCAAATCAGTTCAATAATTTTAATGATCGTTGATGACATTAACTAAAATATACAACAACAATGCAAACAAATATTGCAATTAAGCTATAAGTGCACAGCGGGGTCCGAGGCTCATTGTGCAGCTAACAGTCAGCGCCAAAAAAACACGCACACTCACACAGGCAAACTACTACCGTTAATCGCATTGAGATGCAAGCATTTTCGCTAAACTATAAGGATTTTCTTACTGCATACACATAAATAATTATGTATATGTATATAAACATATGACATACATATGTACGTAATCGCTGGCATTATCGCTTTGAGTAGGTCTTGAGTGTATAACGTTATTATCAAATTCCGCGCACTTATTAGTGATTTCTCTCAACTGTTAACAGCGTATTAATCAAGTAACCGATTTTCTGCCCAGGTTAAAAATACTTACGAAATGTTTAATAATGTTATAGATTGACGCAAAACTATTTAAACAGCATATTTACAAATTGTGAGTTCTAAAGCAACAATTAGCAAAAATATAAGGTATCTTATCTTAAAGGAAAACAGACTATAGCAATTCTTTCCTTGCGGCAAATAAATTTGCTAATTGTATAGTGCCAACACCAGAGAGAAAGCACACTTCGAAATGCCTGATTGCAAGTTTCTCGCGATTAAACGAGTTAATCTGTTTATTCCACACAATTTGTAGTTTTCCCTAGCGACAGCGATCTTCTTAAAACACTAACCAATATTTTGCTGTTGTTAGTGCTAAAATCAACTACTCGTTCATTTATTGACACAACTTCCGCGTGGCGTTTCCCCTTATCAACTGAAATGCTTACGAGAGACGTGTTTTTCTTTTCAAATAAATTCTCATAGAAATCGGTGTACCCACTTTAACGCGGCAGGCGCTAGTTTGCTTTCTATTTCAATTATTGAGCTGTCAAACAAAGTGTCACTCCTTGTTTTTTGTCACAATCGTAAAATCTTTTATGACAATAAATCACCACAACAAAACAATAATGCCAGCTATATATTTGTTATTAACATGACACATGATCATGTCTGCCTGTTTATAACCACTAATGTAAAGAAGTTTCTTCATGGCCTCAATAAATTGCCAAATTTTCACCTACAGAACAAAAACGGCCCGAACTCACAGTTTCCCCAGCGTCAGCATACAGAATCATAAATTATGAAAAAAATAAATAAATAGATCATACACACGTTACATTCAACACACTAATTAAATGCTATCGATAAATTCCCAGCCATATTTTCGAATTTATCCATAAAATTTGATTGAAATCAAATTCATATGTCACGTTTGACAGTTGAAGGAGACTTGCAAATCTGCGACGACACACTTTACATTTGCTACGATTTTGAATAGTACTGAAGATCAACGCACGCAATCGGTCACATAGTCCGATCAAAGTCATTCAAGATAACAAAAATAGCAAACATAATGTTTACATACGGTTTTTAGATAAGTTTAGTTTATTAAATCTATAAATGACAATAGATCCTTACAGACTAACATGACAGTAAATTATAACATACTTGTAAAAATTACTAGTGACAATAACTAAAATAGAAATAAAAGATTCTTTCACTTTGTGACTACTTAACAGTTACACTATTTGTCATTTGAATCAATCAAAAATTTCCCCAAATTTCCTAAACCCTTCTACAACAAAATAAAATTACACTTTGTCTTAATCTTTCTAAGAAAGCATGTAGTTTTCTCTGTTTTAACAAAACAAACGTTTCATTAATTTCAAATAAGAAATGAACCAGAAAATATTTAGAATTTTTAAGGACACATTAAAAAAAAGTAATAGTCTGAAAAAAATTCATGAAATATAATTAGTGGTTGGAAAATTTTTTTTTATATTTTTCTTAACGTTTTTAGTTAGAGACTGGACAGTACGTTCGGTGACTATTGCATAGGCTTGCTTCCATCGATTTAAGATCTGTACATTATTTTTGCAAACTTTTCATGTTTTTCTTAGGGTTTGCTTCATTACAGCCCAATATCTTTCAATAGGCCGAAATTCCGGGCAGTTGGGAGGATTAGTCTCTTATGGGACCACCGTGACACAATTTTCTTCATACCATTCCATACTTGACCTGGAGTCCCCCAAAACAAAACTGTTCTTTTGTGCTGTTCAATAAACGGTAGAAGGCGCTTTTGCAGGCATTCTTCTTTATAAATTCTAAAGTGAATTGTTCCTGTCGTAATGACCGCCTTGCTCCGTAGACCGCAGGTGCAAATTTACCAAACCATGAAGCGTTTTAGAAATTTGGTGTATTACACTTCGGAGTATTTTCTGGGTGTTCCACCTTATTTTTTTAGTGAAATACGCATTCCCAGACAAATGCTTGAGTCCGCCTTACAGTAGGTTTCATAATCGAGAATCACGCAATCGAACTTGGTTACGTAATCTTCATACGATTTTCGAACCCGCGTCTTCGCTATTTTTTCTTTTGCTTCCGACCGGTCAGGACCTTCCCGCTTTTCGGAGGTCCTTAATCCTTAACTTCGCTTATATCGCTGCAACATCTCGAGTCGACCTTAACTTCGCTTATATCGCTGCAACATCTCGAGTCGACCTCGTGGGGTTATTCCGATAAGTGCTAGCAACCCTTTTCAGCACTTTTGGGTTACTTGGACCCTTTTTTCTGACTGATCTTTCGGTTCTGGTTGGAGTTTCCCGCGTTGTAGTTGTTTATAACAATAAAAACCGTCCCTACGCTCACTTTGCTTTCCCTTGCAATGCTTAGTCTAGACTTCGTCTTCTTAGTCAAGTAAAGATCCAGTATTAATTTGCGGCAGCGTTCTTGTGGGCTGGACATGTTGACTAAAGAAGTTCCCAAGATGGAATTGACTAATATAGCAAGAAACTGCAATATGCAATATTTCACTCGCAAATACCAGCTTCCTGGCTCTTGGTTTTTTCTGGTTCACCTCTTAACTCTTAAGAATTTAAAAATGTCATCTATACTAAAAAAAATCAATTCCTATCACCAAGCGCCCATAAAGGTGAATGCTGCAATATGACAACAAAACTGTTGACAGTCTGCCTTAAGTGTAATTTTTATATATTAATTTATAGCATTTTTTGAACTGCATTCAATTAAGATGTGAAAAAATTCCATAAAATGCTAGCCGTGCCCGAATTGAAATTAGGCTGTTCGTTCTAAAGCGTTGCGACACTCAGCCCCTCAGCCAAACTAAAGATGACTCAACACGATACACTTGAGGCGCTAACTTGACTGTTATACTTCCACTTTTCAAAACTAAACCGAAACTATTTCTGTCAATTAGCAGGTGCTGGGATATTTGTCTGAAAATCACGATCAAAACGTTGACAACGTCATTTTCAGCAAAGTCAGCTGAGTGTTGAAAGCGCATTCGTCCGCTTAACTGTTTCCGATTTCAATGTGACAAAATGTGACAGTTTGCAAAAATTCATTCCAAACGCTTACAAAACTTGTAATAATCGCACGCTAAGTGACACCACATAACACGTTACGTATAGGAAAATGAAAATATTTTGCTGCAAACGAGCAACAAGCTCGCTGCACAATGGAATGCTAAAAGATGTATGACATACGAGAGATAATTGCAAGCTACAACGAATCACAACAACAAATTATTATCAAAAACCACAGCATGTTTTGAGTGTGAAATCTGCTAATACGAATAACAGCAAATAATAAACGACATTTAACACAGATCACGTATTACAAACAGCGTCACCCATCCCACCTACATACATATAGTACACTCGTACATATGCGTGTGACAAGTGACTCCGATGACGCCAGTTGGCACCTCCACCGTTTGCCGAGACCACAAAATTTACGCTACCAATTTACAGTTAACGACAAATTTTTCCTTCGTTAATAAGGAAAAAAAATCCATTTGAAGAGTGAGAAAATAAGAACATTTGGAGATGAAGATTGAAATTTGTGTCGCAAGCTTGCCGGCGTTTTTTAACGCCCATGTACGAGTGGCCGAAGCGCCCACATATGTATAGATTTAACTAAAATACTTGTATCGCTTTTTCTTTAATGTTTATATAGTTTATGCCTTAAAGCACATTTGCATTTAATTATGTTAATAAGCTTTTAAATAATATATCTTTATATCAAATATGTCACCTTATTAAATATGGTGCTATTAAATATGGTCTAGAAAAGTTCAGATTCTTCAAAAGTTCTCCAAGTTCTTCAATAAGTAGAAGTTCTAAAAATGCCTTTGAAACCCTACATCAACACGTTTATTCTGAATGCACTCTACAAACACACTAACTTCGTTCGCCTCGGCGGATTCAGAGGGGGCGGGGTTTGGGGGTTGAAACCCCCGAAATATTAGGATCATCTTTAAAACTACATACAAATTAAAAGACATTTTATAAACATTGAAGAATTACTTTTTGAAACCCCGCCGAAATATTTTTCTGAATCCGCCCCTGCCTCAGGTCATCTCATGTGTTGATCAACAGCCCATAATTGGGTGTGCTTTGGCTTTTTTATCACAATCTTTTACTACGTGTTTTGTGTAAATATCGAGTGTTATCGTTTTTTGTATCTCAAGTGGTCAACACCCGAGTGATTGCATGCTGTTTGACAGGCTTATCTCGGCTGGTCTCTGGAAATGTTTCCACACGGCTCGTCTGCCGTCTGTCGTCAGCCAGATCTAGTCGTACTACAATGCTCTTCGGCTTCCTGCCAATGCAATCTAAATAGCTGTGATACGATTGTTTGCAAATATACACACAACGAACAACTTTTATCACCAGACTGCAACTTGCACAATATTAAGAATGCAATAGACTTGGCCGTTCACTCGTTTCCTGGCTGCAAAACGCCAAACGCCTGCGTCCCTTACACCTCGCTGCGTCGAGGAAACGAGCAACTCGATCTTAGCCACAAAGCCACGAGGAATTCTTATTGTATATAGAAATCAAAGTTCAGCGTTCGCCATGCACTCTTAACGCCGCAGATATACGACTCGCGCATACATTGGTGTTCCCCTCAAATGCGAGCCCCCGCCGTATCGTAAAATAACGCAATTGCTTCCTAATAATTACCCAATTACAAGCATCCTTATCAGGGGGCGCCACATAACCAGCCAAGCCAGCAAAGCCTGCTCACTCGCCTGTCCGCCCGAAACTTAAGCAGGTTAGACGATCGACACGCATCGAAATGCTCAATACAATCAGAATTATAGGAGGCTGTGACAGCACAAATACTGATAAAAGCATGCCATACGAAATTCAACACAATTTATAAACGACAAATACTTGAGCGGAGCAATACTGGCACTTATACAAATCAAATATTTCAGATCTCATCAGATACACTAAACTGTAAACTGGGCCAATAGCTCTGTGATTTATGTACATCGACTAATGTAAAACAATTGGCTGATTAATGTACATAAGTAAAATATATGCAGGTGACTATAGCTCATGAGCATAGATAAGCATATATTGAATAGAAATCTGCATATCTATCTTTAAATACCTATAAACCCAACTATGTTCTGGGACTACACAAATCTGGCAAAATTGTGTTTACAAACAACTCATTAGTCCTATAAATGCTAGGCCAGCTCTAAGAAAGAGCTATTTGGTTTAGAAGCTCAGCAGGGTTCAGCGATCAGCATATGTTGGCATCACGGGGGCACTACGCACATGCCCCACGAATGCCCTGAACGTGCTCTTACACTTTCTCCCCATCGACTTACACATAACACCGTGCGACAGCATTTTTCACACTGAAAAAAATCCATATGGGCGTGAAACTAGAGACCAAACATAGTAATACTGCGTAATCAGTTTTTCATTTCTACATCCTTTGTCCTTTTAAAAGGACTTCAAAATTTTGAAGGGGATACAAAATAAAAAAAATATAAAAAATACTTAACCTATTTAAAATATGGAGATATGTATATCAGATGAAAGAGGAAAGGCTCAAGAGTTTAAATAAAACTGATTTTGTATCTATTTGTAAAAAAAGGATATGAGGAAGGTCTTTTGAAAATTTTAATCCTTTATAACCTTGAAAATTTATGTAAAATTTTCTTGAAAAGTAAGTATGTTTGAACCCAAAATCTCCTTCATCATGTGTCAAAATTGTATTACTCTAACTTCATTGGTTTGAAAGTTATTACAAAAAAAGGCGGAAGCTGCAAGTCTAATGAAGTACAAGCATTTTTAATTACTTGAGAATAAGTATTTTAATTAATAAATAGATACAAAATATAATAAGTGA
This sequence comes from Melieria omissa, assembly GCA_963971225.1. Classification (NCBI taxonomy): domain Eukaryota; kingdom Metazoa; phylum Arthropoda; class Insecta; order Diptera; family Ulidiidae; genus Melieria; species Melieria omissa. Next base: position 59,694,831 of record OZ020268.1, read on the forward strand.
GAATAATGAAATTTTGATGCGTGATCAAGGAGATTTTGGGTTTTAACATACTTACTTTTCATGAAAATTTTACATCAATTTTCAAGGATATAAAGGATTTAAATTTTCAAAGGACCGTTTTCATATCCTTATTTTACAAATAGATAAAAAATCAGTTTTATTTAAATTCTTGAGGCTTTCCTATTTCATCTGATATACATATCGCCATGTTTTAACTAGGTTAAGTATTTTTTATATTTTTTTATTTTGTATCCCCTTCAAAATTTTGAAGTCCTTTTAAAAGAACAAAGGATGTAAAAATGAAAAACCTGAGTACGCAGTATTACTATGTTTGGTCTCTAGTTTCACGCCCATATAGACTATTTCCAGTGTGAAAAAATTTTTTCATTTTTGTCGCACGGTGTAATTCATATCACCCTCAACTCCGCAGCAAGGCTTAAGGCGATTGGCTGTTGGGCGGAACGTAGTTATGGGCACAGCAAAGTGCCTAAACACATTACCAAACGTTAAGTTTAGTGGGATGACCGACTATATCGTGCCGTACCTAAGCTTTCAAAAGGATTTCGGGGCGAAATTCCCTACGAGGGCCGAATGGCAAAGAATCAACCTTTTCAACGAAATACTTTTCATACGAATACATACACATCTTTACGGATGGATCCAAAATGGCGTGCGGGGTGGGTGCGGGGGTACACTCACAGCACGTGGGGATAAATGAAGCCATACGTCTACCCAATGATGCCACAGTCTTTCAGGCAGAAGTCCTGACGGTCAGGGAAGCCTGCCGACTGGTAGAGAGACACATCATTGATAGCTGTAAGGTTGCAATATACATTGACAGTCAGGCAGCAATAAAGGCTCTACATTCTACCACGGTCCAGTCAAGGTTGGTCGAGGAGTGTAAGACGGCTCTGGGCACGCTAAGTCGCTGCGCTGATATCACCCTCATCTGAGTTCCATAGGCCATAGGAACATTGAAGGGAATGAGAGAGCGGACGAATTGGCGCGCTTGGGGGCGTCGCTTGACGCATCACTGGGTGTCTCGGTTCCGACGCCTTTGGGAGTCGTCAGGAGGGGCTGCTATCTACACTATCTCAGCCTTGCCAATCGGAGGTGGAAGTCGCTGTCTTCCTGCCGTACCTCGCGGGAGATGTGGCCCTCCTACAACGAGCCGAGAGCCCGCGAGGGCTCGAGCCCGCTCGGCTCGACGATCATCACAGGCCACTGGACTATAGGTCCACATGCGGAGAGGCTAAACATCCCCTTCAATACCCATTGCAGGAGTTGTGGGAATTTAGAAGAGAAACACCAAATCACTTCCTCTGTCACTGCCCAGCTTTGGCAAGGGCAAGATTTAAGTCTCTAGGGAAACATTTCCTCACTTGTTCGACCGATCGCTCGACAGTAGGTCTGGGGAATCTTCTTGAATACCTAAATTCTACCAGGTGGATTTAGTTATACAACTAACCAGGCTTAGTTTTCGGTGAGCATGTGGTACCAAAACGGCGTCTATGCGCTAATTGTGACTTGCAGGGGGACTGCGAGTCAGCCACCTCAACCAACCAACCAACCTATAAATGCTTGTCTATAAAAATCAAATCGAACTAACTAATCGATAACTTGATTGAATTTTTTTATTTACAAATTATTCTCAATATTTCCAGTTATAACCAATTTCAAGCAATTAATTTGCCCATAGACAGTGCCCCACAAAAGTATGTTTATAATTAAAAGCAAAGAAAACACTTAAATGTGTTCTCTTTGGTGGTTATGTATGAAAAGCTGGCAACATTATATAATCCACTGTAACTTTTACTATCTTCGTTTGATTGATGAATTGAAACGAATATTCCAATTCATGATATCCAAAGTAAAACACTTGAAATTGTCAGCGCATTATCTAAGATATGTACGCACGTATGTCAGTTCAAGTACATCATACGCACTCTCGAGTGGGTTCCTTGTGAGAAACTCCATTCATGCGGGATTATGTACATTTTCGCTATCCGAAAATTCCCTGAATGTATACGCAGTTTTTCATTGTCATCCTGGCGCACTGATATGCTCTTATTCCTGAGGATTAATGGAGAGTTTCACACCATTGTAGAAAGCTAGAGACTGCAGCTAAATTTAAAGGCGTAATTTATTAATATACATGTCGCGTTTGGTTTCTCTAAGCATTTTAGTGACTGGGCACAAGTTGTAATTTTGTGAAAGTCACTGTTGAACAAGGATTTGCTCATGTTTCAACCGCAATAATAAAGCCGCATTACAGACTCTTGCTACATTTTAAGGGATGATTTATTAAAACCCTCATACTCCATAATTCCAATCAATTTTAACGTAATACAAGCAAACAACTCGCACGACAGCCCGGTAAGGAGGCTAAGAAGATATCACATGAGATCCCGGCATTAAAATGAATCCCGGGACTGAACAATAGCCAACTAATATGCATCCCTATTGCACATGATTGACAATTATGGACGCACATGATTTTTTCAATTTAAAATAACCAATTTATAAACGCAATTATCCGCAACTACTAATAACAACCATATTTAACCCATGAATAACATTATAAGCTGTCATTAAACACTTTCAAAGACATTTACTAATCGTATCGACGTAAGAGATTGCGTCTAGTATCACATTCGGCGACTTCCACTTCCCCGCGGCCTTTTCGCTTTGCTTTTTGATTAAGACTTGTTCCGTTAATGAGCAGCTGATATGACTTCAACTGATATGATTAGTGCAATATACCCCGCGCAAACATATCGAGCCAAACACCGACCAAATTCCCTCGGAGTATCTTAGTTGAGCGAAGACTTTCTCTATAGCATGTGCCGCCGCGAAACGTGATTTTGTTGATAAAATGGGGAAGAAAAAACATTAATGGAAATATTCGCTGCCGGCAGAACTTTGAATGATTTGAACTTTGCGCCGCCTTTACAAATTATTGAATTCCTTCAACAATGATATAAATAATTTAAATTAAAACACAATGGTGAACATGCTGTGCTATTGTGTGTCGAAATCGTTAGCAGACCTACAGCCGCACGAGCACCGACAGAGGCGGCCCACCCACCACGGCCTTACTAAGCGCTGCGAGATGTCGCCGAGGCGCTGGATCCTGCTGCTCATCTTTTACGTGTCGTATTTGATGTTCGGCGCCAGCATCTACTACCACATACAGCATGGCGAGGAGAAGCGCGAACGTGCCGCAGAGCTCGAGGAGCGCATAGAAATCAATGGTAAGTAATCACTGATTCGATGGGGCAGCAACTGATCCGCAAAATGCATGCAATTTCAAGTCGCGTTCAGCCTTGTCTTTGAACATTCACATTCGACAGTAAGTAATTACGCCCTGTGCAAACACGGCCTGCACGCGTTGCAAACGATCAAAACAGAAATAGCGCGCACGTTAGACGGAACCTCAAATTTGTTGTGCACACAATCGGATATTATGTATGGCGGCTGCAAGTGACTGTAACGTTTTACTGGCGCGTAAATAATGTTTCATTTAATTTCTTGAGCGCAAATCGTGCGTGTATCAGCTGACAAACGTCATTCGCTAAGAATTGTACTCAACGATATTATCCTAAGTACATATTTCCTCAGAGCCACTTTTGTCGGCCTTTTCTGAGTTATATATTTAATACGCCGAGCATAGCCATAAACCGTCAATGCTGCTAATAGCATTTCAAACAGCGCAAACAAATTTTAGTTCAGTTTCAGAATAAAGAAACCTGTGCTAATTCATTTGGCAAACAAACTATAAATTCTCAAACTGTCTAATATGGCTTAGAAAGCGATTATTTATGTTTGAATTTCATATTGACGAATCCGCAGCGACGTCGAAATAACGATCGACGTCGTGCAATGCGGTAGAAAGTTTTCCTTCTTCTGGGCTAACTGAGATAATATGTTAAGTATTTCGCTCGTTTTGGCGAAACGAAGCAGGAAACTGGTCTATGAATTGCACAATTTTAGGCTCATCATTTCTGTTGAGAACTTTCTCGCCGCTTAGAAACGGACTGTCAGTGGTTACCGCAAATGGCAGCTGACCTAGAAAACAATTGAAATCAAACAGAAATTTTCCCAAAATAACAACGCCGCATGCATTACACAAGCACGACCCGAGTTCGTCGCTCACTACACCCACCACATGCAAATCAGAGCCGAAAAGCAGCCGGTAGCTTAAAGAGCAACAACAAAGTAAACAAAACATTGACATCGAACTTGAAAAATGTCACCGTCAAACGGCACGCCACAATCGTCGCCACCATTTTCCTTCCGTAAACTGAATTCAGCAGCTCGAATTAATTTGTATGATAAACACACCTTCAAGCGTTTTTAGCTACTGAGCGGCGCTGCACTTAAATAGCTGGCCGACCGAATTGTCCAGCCACATGGCGAGCAACGCCGACAATCCAGCGCACTGGCCGCTGGGCCGACAAGTGCAGCGACTAGTGATCGACGCGCCAGAGTGGATCAATGGCGCGGCGGCGAATGATGACCGTAGACGCGGCAATTGTCTTTATTTAAATTGCGTTTATGCGGATAATAGCCGAAAATTGTAAATTGTATCACATGACGTCACTGAGACTGTCACTGTCACCGGCACTGGCAAATAAAAGCAAAGGCACGGGCTTTGGTAACGATAGTGGGAATGCCACACATTAAGGGGGTCCTCTAGTTTTAAATTTTGAAAAAAAAAATTTTTTTAATTTTATATTTTTATAGTATAACTATCATAGAAAAAGTATACGAACGGATTTTGTCGAATTCGTAAAGGTCTCTGAGATACAGAGCCTCAAATCCGTCTCATTCAGTTCGTCACGTACACGGTTTTATATCGTTAAACGCGTTTTTCTCGAAAACACATTTTTTGACCATCGCGCCATGATTCCGTCGAAACTAATTGGCCGATTCACTTGATTCTTGTTTTGCTGTATTCAAAACTTTTTGCTCTACTATAGGTTGAACTACGGAGATTGCGCTCCATTGACTAGCCGATTTTTGGAAGGAGTTTTTAGAGCAAAAAAAGGGCCAATTTCGAAAAAAAAAGTTAAAACGATGCTACGGGTCCAATTTTGATCAGATCGGGTTCATTATAGGTCATCCCTTAGTTGAAGTAATGCCTTTTAAGAGACAATTTTTGGATAACATTTCAGATGAACAGGGACAAAGTTAGGATGGCGCGAAAACACCCTTACAAAAAAAACATGGCCGTTACTCAGCTAGCGGACCCCAACAGTGTTCGGGGTAGCACGTGGAAAAAATTTTTTTTTATAATTTAATATGTAAAGAATAAATATACGAAGAATTATCTCATTATCATTTGTAGTTTCTGAAAAAAAAATTCCAAAATAGCATTAAAAAACACCGTTTGTACTAGAGGACCCCCTTAACCGGAATATGAATGTGTGTGTGTGTGTGTTCGCGGCAATTTCTCAGGCCTGCGCTGATTTTATTAGCTGACTTCGGCGATATTCGTGTTGATAACATCTCCACTGGCTGACTGACTGGCAGCGTACTATCTGATTACGGCTGCAACCACAGTTTCCCCGTTAACCTTTGCGGCCGTTGTTGTCAATTGATATTTTTATTTTGTATTTAATTACGCCTATATGTTGTTATTTGTTAATGGTTGATTGCGTTTTTCGTTAATGTGCATTAAATCCGCAAACTGTGGAATTGCTGCCTGAGCTTGCATTACATAAACCTGTCAATGACTATCCGTCAAGGAGAGATTAAGCGTTCAAGTAATTGCATTAAGTTTCGTAGTGCTAATAGGCTGAGATTTAGCTATGAAAGCTCAGAATCTCGGCATTGAAACCTACTAATACTAATGAGTCTGCACAGCGGAAGAGGAACGTGTCAAGTGCGCGGACGATCAATTTTTTTTTTGTTTGCCAAAAAGACCAAGTCAGCTATTAGCCGCAGCAAGTGGAAATTTTTGTTGTTGGTTCTATTTAGTAGCCATTACTTTAATAGCCGCTCTCTAGTTTATAAACCCATATTTGCATTTGCCTTTTGTTGCAGTGCAATTTGCACGACTTTTCTTTCACCCATTTTGCAGCCTTTGAAAGCGCAAATTGCATTTAATGCAGCAAGCATTTGCCCGCATTATCAGCATCATTACTTTAAATGGCTGCAATTCTCATGTGGCTTGCAGACAGTGCGACAAACTGCTAGCGTAACATCCACACAGATAGGCCGGCAGTTACACGTAGAAATAACTTTATTGGGTCTGACGCAATTGTCGCAAAATAGTGCTTATAAAAATGCAACCAAACCGGGGAAGATGAAGCGCGGAAGCCACTAGAGCGGCAACTACTCAGGAAAATTATCGCTTTTGACAAACGTCACTACAATACAAATTCTATTTAATTGATTTTATTATTTAATTAGCGAGCGCGCAGGCGTTTCAGCTTTTCTTTCATGTTGTGGTCGTTGGTAGTTTGGGCAGTGCACTTAAGGTTGTCAACAGATTGTAAAAAGCAACTAATTAAACAAGAACGACATTTGCTTGTCTGTCTTTAGTCGGCAAATTATCAAAGCCGCAATAGCATTTATTTCAAATAGCGATTTCGGCAAATGAATTGCGTGAGTGAAGACGTTTCATGACAATGTTTCCAGGACATTCCAGGCAATCATTGCATGGTGTAAACTAAGTTAGTCCCTCTAACGAAGGTGTGGCGCGATATCTGTGGTGTGATATCTGTGGCGCTAAATATCTAAAAAAACAGTATTTGTTAGTTGAGGTTCCACGGCACGCACGCACACACACACCAGGAGCGTAGCCACAACTTGGTCATGGGGGGGATTTTACAATTTTGTTTTCGCCAGTTTAGTATTACGAGTTTTTTAAAGTAAAGTGCACTTTCCCAATAGGGCATTTTGTGGTGGCTTATGTGACTTACTGCATTGGAAATTAATATATTTCCCGATTTTTAGTAAGCATTTCATGAAATTTGGTGCACTGAAAGCAAAGTTATTGCATCTGAAGTGAAAGTATGTTTGTGTCGTCGTTCAAAAATGAGCATCGAACAAAGATCAAATATTAACTTTTGTTTTAAAAATGTTTAAACTTTAACCGAAGCATTCAAATTAATGAACCAAGTTTATAATGATGATTGTTTATACCATGCTGGAGTTCATAAGTGGTAAACGCGATTTAAAAACGATTGTCTGGTCATAAATGATGACTAACGTGTTAGCCAACTGAATTCCGCGATCACCGCAGATTCCATTAAAACTTAGCGGTAATTCATACACGATTAGCCAAAATCTTCATTGAAATTCTTAAAATTCGGTCAAATCCTCAAACTTACCACAAATTTGATAATATTCAATTACATGAAAACATATTTTGTTTAGAAATTTTTTTCATGTTTAAAATTGAATTATGTCATTTTGTATACAAATTACCTACCTGGGTGATCCCAGGCGCTTTTGATGCCATTTTGAATAAAACTCACAATAAATGTTTTTTTACGTACCTAATTATGTGTTCAATAACCCCTCTGGAAAGAAATCTTCTAATACTTTTCATAGTCGCAAAATAAATCATTAATCGTTAGGCCTTTTTCGAAAAACGAACTATCACCAGAGGAAGATCCTAAATATTGAAGTATGAAAAAAATGTATATATTACTGTATATTTATTATGAGTTTTACTCAAAATAGCGGCGGAAGTGCCTGGGGTCATTTGAGTGAACGACATTGGTAAACGACGCACAGTGGCTGATTCTGCCGACGTAGGTTGCAAAAGTCGATTTTGTCATGTTCGATTTGGGGGAAACTCTTATACTTGTCCGATAGATAAATGATTGGACCTAAGAAATCCGAAAACCTTAACTAAATTGGACAAATAGTTTTACGTGTAGAGCCCGTCAAAGTTTAGCAATTTGTAGAGTGTGAAATAATATCAGCAATTTGCACTTTTTCGGCAAAGCTGAAGTTTTAAAATACGGAAAGCAGCAAATTAGTTGAAACTTTTTGCACCAGCATCGTAAAAGAAGGTATTTCTAGTAAATAATTAAATATAGGAAAAAAAAGTTGGTTGTTGTTGTTGTCTTTCCATAGGCACTCACTTGAAGCATTGTTTTTATCACTCTTTTTGAACTTTCGATAGACTTTCAAAAAAAAGGCCATACTTGCCACGGTTCCGTCTTTGGGAAAATTGTTCACTAGTCTTCTGTGAGTTCTGCCATGAAGAGATCAGGTGCCCGATTTTGCCCGACTGGATTTTACAGCGATATTTCTGTGGCCACCTCGCGCAATTTTGTGCTTTCGGGTGCGTACGTTCAAACAAGTTCGTCAAGGTTTTGAAAGTGAATCAATTACACGCGATTATACTTGTTGCCAGGGCATGCAAATTTGGATTTTGGCTTCATTTAAGATGTGATACAAGCTTGCAATTCAATATTAAGTCGACTTTTTTTTGGCGTATATTTGCTGTAAGCTCGAAGTAAAGAATACTTTTACTGGATGCGCAGTTTGCACATGCGAAAAACAAGTTGGCTTTCATTTCCGGCAACCAGTCAATCATCAATGTATCCTTTGATTTTGTTTTTAACAAAATACTAACACTGTGTCTGTCATACAATTTTTTTTTTTAATTTGAGCAAAACTCAGTCAGTCGCCATTAGTCTTTGAGTTGAACCGCGCCAATGAAACAATTAGTTATTGAAAAACAAAAGGCAGACTTATATCTATGTGTACTGTCTAAAACCCACTTATGTGTCTGGGCTGTTCAAAAATCCCACAACGGGTAAAAACATAAGAACTGCAGGTACCTGCTAGTACTAGAAGCTTAGTACCTGCTATTTGAATACATATGCAAATCCTACTTATAAATAAAAGAGTTTAGAGTAATTAAAGTTAGTTTCGATTTTAATTTGAACTAAACATCACTTTAATTCCGCCACTGCAACTAAACCGAAGAAGAAGCACAAAAATGTTTCTGAAAAATTCGAAGCCGTTTGAAATATTTACTATTTCGAAGACAAAGAAGTTCGTTCTGGCTGTCGCTAAAGAAATTGGTTACGTCGAAAAAAGTTTACCTGCATCCAACGTATCTACGACTAAAGAAAAGATATCCAGGACTTATCGTACTATAAAGTGGAAATGGATTGCGGCAAACCGTACCCAATTCAATTTTGTCCAGAATAATGAGGAGTGGTTGGAAAAAACAACTTACTTCGATGCAGGAGATGCATGTAGCATAAGCGATGACCAACCATCGACATCAAAGGCGGCAATAGGAAGGCCGAAAAAGTCAACTGAGGTCGGTGCGTCATTCACTAAAACAAGGAAGCTTATGGAGGCAACAGGAAAAATAACTACCATCCACTTATCAGAAGCTTTTTGACCATAAAATAAAATAAGGATCAGGAGAAAATGAAAGGCATTATAGTGAAAACTGTTTTACCAGCAAACTCGGATCCTGTTAAAAGAATTAAAAACAGTATTCCCACCCCACGCAATGTGCTCCCGATCAAATATAGTCCTAATGAAGCTTTAGCATTGTTTTTGAACTTAGGATTGTCCAAAAAAATTGACTTCTTACGTAAATTTTTCGAATTCTGGTTCTAATTTTGAAAGCGAAATTTATTAATTTGTATCTTTAAATTTGACTCTTTCAGCTTATTTCTTCAATTTCTTATTACTTTTCATCTTTTTTAATGAATTTTCATTAATTTTGCAACTAAAAGTTAATATTGTTGCTCGCATTATTCTTATTTACAGTAACCCGAACTTTGACAAACTATTACGTAGCACCCTGTACATTGATTGAGTTTATTTTTGAGAATACAACAGCCTGATGAATTTCTAATCAACAGCAAAAAAAAATTTCCAATTATCTCTATTCGTTCAGGAGTTATTAATTTTGCAACCTGAAATGACAAATTGAGCTACTGTGCGACGTATACAAAAATCTTTGGTAAGGCGAAGGTTAACCATCTCAATAGCATAAATTTATCACATTTTAACTGAACATTCGGTTATCGAAGGATGCCATCTCATCTATCGACACTTGTTTTGACTGTTTTTTTTGTTTACTAAAAGTCGAATTTTAACCATCAACCTCTCCTCGTTTTTACCTGATGCAGCACCGTGCGACTTTCACCTTTTCAAAAAATGGATTTGCCGATGAAGAAAAGCGTTTTGAGAACGTAGAAACCATCCAAAAGGCTTGTACCGACATCCTGAAGGACATTTTGGTCGACGAACTAAATAACTCTTTAGACATGTTTTTAGATCATACAAATCGCTGTATTGAGCGTAAACGAGACTATTAAAAAACAAATTAGTTTCGCCAACAATTTTTTTTGTTATTATTCTTTTAAATGTTTAAAGATGAAAAGATATTTTTGCTAACGTGGGAACGTACATACGATGTATAGTGATTGAAAATGTTGACAAATTATAGGCTATGGCACTTGGTATTGGCGTGTAATGGTCAACCACCGCCAATCCGATAGTGTTCGGCTGCTGGCTTGAGTACGACCGCCAACGATAAAACGCCGGCCCGCGTGTGGCCCGATTGTGCCAATTAATGTAAATCCAGCGGCTACGCAAGACTTTTATATCTCTTAACAGCTAAACAAGTGATAATTCAGTAAATAACGTCGTGCGCACAAATTCGCACTTGTTGCGGGATGGGGACTGGAGGCTTAGGCTCCGGCGCACCACGACACCAGACACACATAAATTGATAGCAACTCATTGAAATCGGTGCGACATTATTATTCAACGCTTCCATTTTACTTTGCTCCTTTTCAGAATATCTGCTGGAGCAGTTGGCTGGCAAAAATGCGAGTACACAGCATCAAATACTCGAAAAAATTACCGACTACTGCGGCAAGCCGGTTACTAACTACACAGCGGACGAGGAGGAGATACCCTACACCTGGACATTCTATCATTCGTTCTTCTTCGCCTTCACCGTCTGCTCGACGGTGGGCTACGGCAACATTTCGCCCACCACTTTCCTGGGGCGCATGATAATGATTGTGTACTCGGTGATCGGCATTCCGGTGAATGGCATACTTTTCGCGGGTCTTGGCGAGTATTTCGGCAAAACGGTGAGCGCCGCACAGTCGACTTTCCCCGAATTCATTATGATTTCGTTGCCGGCTTGTCGTTGCAGTTTGAGTCCATTTATCGACGCTATAAGAAGTTCAAAATGAGCCAAAATAAACACTATGTGCCGCCGCAATTGGGGCTCGTCACCATCATCTTCATGGCACTGATACCGGGCATAACGATCTTCATGCTGTTGCCGTCGTGGATATTTTCGTATTTTGAGAAGTGGGACTACTCGATTGCCCTGTACTATTCGTACGTGACAATGACGACCATCGGTTTCGGTGATTATGTGCCCACATTTGGAGCCAATCAAGTGCGTAATGTCTGCTGTTACAAGTATATTTTATGACTTCTTTATCCTTCCTTCTCACTTTTCAGCCTCGCGAATTCGGTGTCTGGTTTGTGGTCTATGAGATTTTCATAATATTCTGGTTTATATTCTCGTTGGGTTATCTGCTCATGATAATGACCTTCATAACAAGGTAATTGCTTGTAGAATTTCTCTGAGAAAATTCGAGTACTAATTTTGTATATGCTTGTTTGTGTTTGGAGTATATAAAAATAAATCAATGCAATTACTAGTCATTATTTTGAGTAACACTGAAATATCACATATATATGTATAAGCAAATATATATTGTAGTAACAACACAACAAACTCATCACATTCAGGTCAAGTTCAAGACTCAATCTTACCAATGCTTACAGTGAATATTGAAGTAATATTTTGACCATTACAACAAATCACAGTAGTCTCACTAAAATTAACACCAACCAATTAAATACAAATATTTTTATTTTGAGACCCGTGTACTTTATGAGTTGAAAAAATGTTTGTAAATATTTAATAAAATTTGTTTCCCATAATAACTTGTGTATCCAAGCAAATATCTCACATAAATCACTTAAATCCTTTTCCCACTCATTGCTATTATGTTCATTAAACGATCATCGCAAACTCACCTACCATTGCAGTTGCTAGGCTCTAAAATCCCATTCCAACTACTATTAATTTTCAGAGGTCTGCAGAGTAAGAAATTGGCCCGCCTGGAACAGCAACTCTCCACCAATATCAAAGCCACGCAAAATCGCATTTGGACTGGTGTTACCAAAGATGTCAGCTATTTGCGTGGAATTTTGAATGAATTGTATATTTTAAAAGTTAAGGTACACAAAAAATGCAACCACAATTACTTTATACGAAATAGTTCTAGACAAATATTAATACTTGTATATATGTAGTTACATGTATTTAAAATTTAAAAACAAACATTTGGTATTTATATAAAACCACCCATCTCGATATTTTTGTAGTAAAAATTGGTATTTGAATAGATTTTTCACTCATACATATGTAAAAAGATGTTATTTGAAATGTTTCTGTGTTCTTTTAGTAAAACAATTGCAATTACAAATTGCACAAATTTTTTAGCACACATATTGCCAATGTTGCACAAAACTTAAATTCTTCTAAAACTCAAGTTGTTGTTGCTCATTTCCAAACAGTTACTAAGCGCGTTAATGCACCGTTTCAAGTACCTGAACGTGTAGCAATAATTGAACCTCTTTGTATTTATTTACTTTTTTTCAAAACCCGTGTTTTAGTTATTTCACAAAACAATTAATAGAAAAACGGCCCAAAAGTTGTGTAAGTACCTTTAATCAGACTATACAAATCAAGATATCACAGACCCGCTTTTACTTAATTAAACGCATTCAGAAACATTTTCAATATTTCAGTGCAAATTGAACGATCTATAGTTTTGCAGTATCCTACTGGGTGTGTTTTGTTATAGTACATAAAATAAATTACGTTTTACTGCTCAAGGTACGTTCAAACTAGGCGAAACCAATGCCACAAATAAAAAAATATATCCCCATAATCCCGCCTACAAGCAGGCACCGCTATTAACGGTTCAGCTAGTAGTTAATCAAATAATGATTGCAGTAAGGGGTTGAACCCCTAAAATATTTCTCCCCAAAATTAAACCCTGTGTGCGCCACTGAATGGTTCTTACGTTGCTGGACGATGTTAGGTCATTAATACTAAACTTGTATTAGTTGCATAAAAGTACTTAATAAATATTTCAGTGTCCAAAAGCTCTTTAAGAGTTCTCGAACGTATTCGATCGCTCCGACAGAGAGCATCTATGTCTACTTTGAGCGTACCTTTACCAATTCAAACCGCATGCGAACAATTTCCCCAATTATCCTCTTCTCCAACTACTTTATTCAGCCCGTCTATACCGAAGCAGACGTCAATTTACTATTACATCGCTCCAACTCCTGTCCCGAGCTCAGCATGTACCGCGTAGAGCCGGCTCCGGCATTTGCCCGCAAACGCGCCTTTTCCGAATCCTATGACGTCATTGAGGCACGTGCTGCTGGCACGCCCATGCACGCCTCCTCCGACACAGAACTCGACAAACTGGACAAGCAAAAGTCCTTCCAGGCTGCTGAAGCCTTCCGACACACAACTGAACTGCTGGCCAAGGTGGTATCAGCGCTGGGTACAATGCGCCCGCCGCCACTTGAACAGGACACCACAATCGGGTCGGGTGATATGTTCGGTGGCTATCATGGCTTCTCCGATTCCCAGATACTGGCCAGCGAGTGGTCCTATCCGAGCATCAACGAGCTACCGCGACCACGCGGTCGTGCCTGCTCAGACTTCAACATTAAACGCAAATGGCACGTTCGCCGACCCACCGTCCAACAGAGCGAATGGACCTGGAGCGGTGACAACAATCAGATTCAAGAGGCCATCAATAGTCGCTGCAAGCAGAGCAGCAGCCAGGGTTTGTACCGCTCTAGTTTCGGCCAGCTGCCACGGGACTATGTGGTGAACATGGAGGACGACGATCTGCCCAAGCCACGCAAGAAGTTCTCCATACCGGACGGCCTGCGTCGTTTATTCCCCTTCAAGAAACGCTCATCGCAAGAGGGCCTGGCTGATGAAGCGATCGCCAGCAAGAATGGCCGCAAGTATTCGATTATGAGCGTGCCGGAAACGCACCTGAATCCCCCTCCCTCGCTGGACTACTGGACACAGGAATTCAACACCGTAACGGCCACCGCTAGCCCCTCGTATTTCGGTAATGGCAAACCGAGCGACATGCCAGCACTGCCCGCCGCCAACAACTTTCCCTCCGATGGCAGTCTGGCACCGAAACTAAGCGCAGGCGCTCTAAACGGCGGCACGGGTATACACCGTGGCAGCACCACTGCCGAGGCAGCCACCGCTGCTGCCTACCAAAGAAACGCTGGCGGCGGTGGGCGCAGACGTCGCGAGTCGATATTCACACAAAATCCGGCGCTGGGTACCAGACGCGCCAGCATGTTCCCATCGACCAGCGCTGCTGGGCTGACGCAGCGTCGCGGCAGCCTCTACAGCACTGGAGCCGCCTCTAACAGTAACGCAGCACCTCCACGCCGCGGCAGCCTCTTCCCGACGGGCAGAGCGACTGATCGCCGCCCCAGCCTTTTCTCGGTGACATCCGAAGGGGACCGTGAAGTGCTGGAGAATACAACCATTGCCGACCTGATACGCGCGCTCGAAGCAGTGCACACGCAGGCGGTGTTAGACGATACCGTCGCCGGCGAGCCAGTCATAACGCACAACGACTTGAGCGGCATCTTCGGAAGCGATGCAAAGAAGCGCCGCAAAGTTGGCAACACCGGTCTAGATCCGCCCGAGCTGCCGCCGCTTCTCTCGCTTTTTGCCGGCGACAACTCGAAGGCGCTCTCAACAGCAGCAGCTAACCGCCTCTACGCACGTCGCTCCACGGTGGTAGGCACACTGCCAAGCACATCGTTCGCTGGCGGCTCCTCTAGCGCACCCCAGCCGGCTGCGCTATCAACAGGCCCAACAAGCGTGCTCACGCGCCGTCGCAAGTCATCGGCCGTGCAAATTGCGGATCCGCCGCCCAGCTATAACGAGCATGACACCAACGCAAGTGCCGCACCCGAAGCCACGTCTGTTATCTCCAGGTTCAAGCGCCGTTTTAGCGTGCGTCCCACTGCGCTGCAAATTCCACCTGGTAAAGCGCCGCCACCGGGCGTTAGTATCAGCAACGTACTGTCGCAGACGTCACCAGCGCAGCAAAACATAGCGGCGCCTGCCCCAGCGCAAACTGTGCTGCAGCGTCGCCTGTCGCTGCGCCCATCGCCACTGGCACGTGAGCTCAACGTCTCGACAACGTCGACGACCAGTAGCTCTGGCGAACCCAGCCCTACCAGTCCGACCAGCAGCGGCACGGCCAGCAGCATAACACGCCTGTTACCATCGGGGCCGGCAGGCGCAGCAGCGACTACAGTAGCACCCACCGGCGCCGCAGCGCGGCCGCCAAACACGGCCAGCACGCACTCGCCACTGTCGCGCATCGTTCAGATTGCGCAGGCGCAGCGGAAGGCCAGCATGCCGGAAGGATTCCCGCTAGAGCGCACCAAAAAGCCAGACAGTGGGAAGTAGCCGAGCCACCAACTGTTGTTATTGCATTTGCAAATGGTTTATAAACTAATTAGCTTTTAGTTGCTAACGACGAGCCAGTCAGCTTTGAATAGGTTATACATAATTGGGATAAGTAAACGTTGTTAATATTTAAATATTTTAAACAGTCGGTCTGTGGGCCGACCAAGTACACAAATGCATCAAGGCACAAGTTCCGATAAGTAACAAGAGAATATCCCTAGATCTCTTTTATTAGATAAGGCACGCAATCGAGAGTTACCCATAAATTGTATCCAGGCCAATCACATGCAGTCGGTTCACATCTACATGCATATGTAAGATATTTATTTTGTTTGATGTTAAAGCCAAGCAAGATGTAGCCTTAATTCATATTCTAAATAATTTGTAAGTAGATAGTTACTCAATATTGCAAACAATGTTATTACCATTGTAATACGCAGAAAAGCAGTCTCTGCATATGTATGTGCATATGTATATATGTAGATATGTCAATTGGTACACACCATCGTGTATCAGTGCATGCAACGACACCGTCTTATTTTTATCGAAACTTCAAGTATAAAACTGTTAAAAAACTTTACGAGCGTGAATGAACAAAGTTCTGTAGTTTCTAATTTTAATTTTGTTCTCAAATAAAAATTCTAAAATGAGACTATGAAAGCTGAAAATTAATGTTTTGTTTTACTCGAAAAGAAGAAGATTTTAGAGTGGATCCCAGTATGCTCAGGGTGGGTGCTGAAAAGAAAATAGTTTTAGCTACTTGGCGAAGGATCATTTCTACACGAATCGACTAAACAATTCTGTTAAGAGTAACTTAAACCAATAAAAATAAATAAATGATTAGTATGTCGTGTACTACTAATAAATTACTGTGGGCGTCCAATATAACGAATCTTATGTTGCACCCCCAATTTGTTCAATCGAAAAATTCGTTAAATCAATCGAAATGTTTATTGGTTTTGAACCATCCTTCTTAAAAAAGTAAGTTTCAAATATTCAGCTTTTAAATGAATATATTTTTTATTCCAGCATTTTCAAAATACAAATGTGGCTATGCAGTGCAGTGAAGAAGTCTTCGATGCGCGATCGCCTCTTTACCGCAAGTAAACTTTTCTGTATGGCAATTTTTCTTGATTGATTACACAGTGCAACAAATTCAAAAAAAATTTCGAGGGATAAGGTCAAACCCATCTCATTCGATAGAGGACCTCAGTAGATAAAAAGTGCCAAGGGATTCCCGGAATGTTCGAGTTTTTTTTAAATACAGTTTAAAGATGGCGGCTGACATTTGAGTCAAGAGATATGATGTTTTAAAAGTAACTAACAAGATTCAACCCTGCACTGTGGAATGTAACTTAACAAGCGATCAGAGTTGCCGCTCTTGTCGCTTAAATTTGTTTACTTTGGACCGCTGGTCTGCTTAAACGAATTTTGGTCCGTTTTGTGATGTGAATATCGTCTCCTTAGTACATAAAATGTATTAAAAACAATTAAATTGTAATTTAAAAATGACTGTAAAGATAACGCAAATTTTTAATTTGGTCGGTTGAAGTCGGATTTGGTCGGAAGTTGGGTCGAAACAAAAATTTCAAGTGGCAACACTGCAAGTGATACTTAGGCGCCTGCTACACGTTCAATATATCTGTGGTCAAAAGCAATAACCGCTTAAGTCGACTTAAGAAGAAATTGAGTTATGGATGCCACCACGTTCCCTTGACTGTGTTCTACGTTTGTGTAAAATCGGGAAGTTTGTAACTTTAAAATATAAAAAGTTATTAATAAAAACCTATTCACATTCCCATAAGGAATACACTACGCGCTAAAACTTTAAAACGAGATTGCTCGAAACAGCAATTTTCGACTTAAGCGGTTATTGCTTTTGACCACAGATATATTGTAATATTTGGATCGGGATCCATATTGATGGATTGATAGATCGCGCGCGAATGCTACATGTTCAATATTTATCGCGTCAGTATTCACATCATTGTTATTCTGAGTGGTTCGTCGTTTAAAAGATGTAGCAATTTTTCCAACTTGAAAATGAATTCTTTTAAAATTTGTTTTTCTGTCGTAAGTTCCGATTCTACCGGCAGCACACATGCTTTATTTCTTATTTGTTTTATTTTCTTTTCATTTCACCACGTACTGCCGACCCGTTTATTGATATCATGAAATATGCTACACGTTCAATATTTATTGGCAGTTTTGTGATCCGTGATCCAGATTTCAAAATATTTAAATATTTTGAGATATGGATCACGATCCATCAATATTGCATGCTAAACGTTCAATAAATATCGCGATACTGGATCGCCGTCAATAAATATTGAGCGTGTAGCAGGCGCCTTATAGGTCTGTTTGGCAGAGAATAATTTGTACGAATTTGTACAAATTTTTACTGGATCCTGTTTGTTGACGCCAAATCTCCAGTAACGAGAGAGAAACTGAGAGCGTAAAGTGGCAGTTCATTTCGTGAAAACTTGCAAGTTTTTACTGGAGAAATTTTGTCCAGTAACTTTTTGCCAGTAAGAAGTAGAACAAGAAAAACATATGACTGGCTGCCATATGAAACATACATTTTGAAAACATTTGGAGGCAAATTGAAACAGCAAAGAAATTGTGTGTTCGCAAGTCTGCTGACCCACAACCGTCTTTCTCAGCTTTACCCACTGAAGCTGAAAGGGAAGAATTGCAGATTGAGCACAACGAACTACTTGCATTTTGCATTAAATGTCTGATTTAACTTAATTTTCCCTACCACTTCAAACCTCAAATGAAACTTTTCGATCAGCGGTTTCGTTCTTTAACCCTTCTGTTTACACCCTTTTTACTGTATATTGTGAGTGGGCCAAATCCCAGTGGTGTAACCAAGAGTTAAAACTTGCAAATTGTTACAAATTGCTGTTTGTTTACTTTTTGGATAGTTTGATTTTAGGGAGCATACGCTGGCTTACTCTCCTGATATTTTTTACTGGATAATTTTGACGGGAAATCGGGCCAAACAGACCTTATGTTACAACAGTAGCATGGCTGAACTACAAGGTTGTAGCCAAGGTGTATTAATAAGGTGATGGCACTACGATTCCCATGTATTTTGTTAGTGCTTTTGAGCATCCTGCTTGTCAAAATCAAATCAAAAGACAAGCAACACAAAAACAATTTTACCAATTTTTGACAATTAGGATGCCCATTCGCGAAAAGCCAAAATAAAATCAGAAGAAATCAAAAGAAAATCAGAAGAAAAAAGTTTAATCAGCTGTGTTGCCACCACTACCTTATTAAATGTGCCTTGGTTGTAGCAAGCCACCGGCTGATCGTTTATCGCTTTTGTCAAAATCGTTGGTGTGCTGGGTTGCCGCATCGGTTGAAATGAAAATACCTGACTGAAAACAACTGACCTGAGCACTTTTCCCGTTTTTTCACTCAAATACAGCACCGTCTGGCAACAATCAGTTTTGTTTGTTTTCAGTTTCTCCCTCTTTCGTCGGAAAACATCAGCTGATTTTGACAGTAGCGATAAACAATCCTACCAACAAAATACATGTGGTTTTTGGTGTTGCGGGGATGCTATTACCTTATTCTTGTGCCATGAACAGTAGCGTAAACAAATCAACAAGTGTTGACAGTTCGAACAGCTGTTCGCCCACGTTCAAGGTATGTATGTCATTTTCTCTTTTGAGTGGCAGCTTTTTTGGTTGAATTTCACAAAACGACACAAGTGACTCGATATTACAAAATAGCATCAGGTAAAGCGGTTAATAAATGAATTGAACTCCCTCAACGTGAGAGATCGTAAGTGCCGTCAACCCCTACACCCGCAACATGAGTGATGAACACTCGTTCGACAACTTCTTCCTGCGACCCATTTGCGACCCCCGCGCAACGTAAGTGATTAAGAAAACTTAATTGTACGCATTACGCAAACACGGTTCCCTTACACAGCAATGCCCCATTGCCGGCTACCGCCCCGAGTAAGGCGATCGTCAAGACGGAATTGCACGAGCTGCGCCTTAATGATGAGTCGCAGAAGATGACCATGGAAACGCTGCTGGCTATACACGGCGACGACTTCCGGCTCAACGATATTTCGTTTTATAAAGACCGCGGAAATCACATGAAGAAGGCCTACTGGCAGGACCGCGGCACGCTAATTGTGCAGAGTGTTACAAACTATTCGGCGGTCAGCAACAGCGCCACGAGTGCTAACGATCAAGCCGAAAATCAGCTACGCCGGTTCGCCCTGCTCAAGCTAGAAAATTACGGCTTCGCCCCGTCGCACTGCATAGAAGCGTATGATTATTGCCACGGCGACACAGATACGGCCCTGCTGCTGCTCTTTCGGAAATATATGGGTCTGCCTGACACGCCGGTGCCGGACACTGAGCTATTGCCGCCTAATACCAATGCTAATGAATTGCTAAGCCTACGCGCGGACGAGAAAGCTGCCCTTGAGTCTATTTACGACGATGTATTTGAAGAGAAAGAGAAGGACACCATATGGAGTTTGAAATTCAAAATTGAGCACTTGCTAGTGCATAGTCCGTCGGAGATGCGGAAAGTGATTGAGGCGCAAGCGGCGGCAATTAAAGAGAAGAAGGCGCAGAAAAAGCAGCGTCCGCGTTGCCGGAATTTCGAATTGAATGGCACGTGCAAGTTTGGCAGCAAGTGTCGATTCGAGCACGTATCGCCGCTGGATGAAGAGAAGAAGAAACGAGGTAACTATCAGACGGAGCGTTAACGCTGCTTGAAATTGTTATTATTAATATTATGGAAAATTTAAATTGTTTACTGTCCACTATTGCAGCCATGTTCATCGATGAAAATGAGAATGAGAAATGGTTCTACCTCGAGGTGCGCTTTCCGCCGGAAACCCGTTATCCCTACGAGGCGCCTTACATCTACCTCAAGACAACTTGCCACGATATACCCCGCGAAATATTGCTGCGGATCGGACGGCGTCTGCACCTGGAAGCTAAAGAGATATGTCGTGAAGGCATGGCCTGCGTGTACACCATTAGTGAGTCATTGCAGATGGACGAGTCTCTGTCGAAGGCTATCAAACAGGATCATTATACCTTCCCTAGTCCGGAGAAGTCCATATTCGCTACGGATGAAATCGACGAAACGGCCGTTGAGAAAGTTGCCGACGAGACGCTATTACCAACGCATTATGAGCGTGGCCAGACATCGCACGGCGAAGCGGTGAAGCGCACACCAGACCAACTGGAGCGTGAAGATCGCACGCTGATGCGTCGTTTTCTGGAGCGACAAAACGATGATCGTTACCGCAAAATGATATCTTGCCGGCAAAAGTTGCCCGCCTTTCAGAAAATGATCGAGATACTGGCGCTTATGGAGAAGTCCCAGGTAGAGTTTGTATTAAAGTTAGCACAATTTTTCCATTAAACGTTGTCATTCATTTGCACAGGTCTTGGTTATTTCGGGCGAAACTGGTTGCGGAAAATCGACTCAAGTGCCGCAGTTCATACTCGATAATTGGCTTTTTCAGGCCTCTAAGCAGCCAGAGCAAAGCAAAATCCCCCATGTCGAGGTAGTGTGCACACAGCCACGCCGGTTGTCAGCGATTGGCGTAGCAGAGCGAGTGGCTGATGAGCGCGCCGAGCACATTGGCCAAACAGTCGGCTATCAAATACGACTGGAGAATAAAATCTCGTCCAACACACGTCTCACCTTTTGTACAGGCGGGATCCTACTACGACGCTTGTCTGGCGACCCCATGCTCAGCGCCATTACGCACGTCATTGTGGACGAAGTGCACGAGCGTAGCGCTGAGTCCGATTTCCTTTTGATGATACTCAAAGATATACTCCGGCATCGGCCCGATCTTAAAGTCATACTCATGTCGGCGACGCTCAACGCCCAACTGTTCTCAGAGTATTTCGGCGGCGCACCAGTGCTGGACATACCCGGACGAACGTTCCCTGTGGAACAGCTCTTTTTGGAGGATATACTGGAATCGTGCGCATTTGTAATGGAATGCGATTCGCCGTTCAGTCGTAAAATAAAGAAGAAGGAAGAGGAGGAGCTGTTTCGCGAAATAGAGTATGCGGACGTGAAGGCGGCGAATGCGGGTCCGGCCAATTCCATCAAGGATGAAAATCTGAGTCTGGCCCAAACATACGCGCGATATCCTGGTACATTTGGGCTGTAATGTTCCATTCGCAGATTTGTCTAAAATTTACTATTTTTTACAGACTACTCAAAAAAGACTTGTAAAAGCGTTTACCTGATAGAACCGATGAAAGTTAATCCGGAATTAGTTGAGTCTGTGCTAAACTACATTGTGTCCGGGACGCACAGTTGGCCGAAAGAGGGCACAATATTGATATTCCTGCCGGGTTTTCAGGAAATTCAAGCAGTGCATGAAGGCCTTACCAACAGCGCAACTTTTGGCGGAAGGTAGAACTCATTGCTCAATTCATTACTATATATGAACCCTTCTTTAGCACCTTCCTCATTCATTCTTACACTATGTGTGCAACAGAAGTGGCCGGTTCGTGCTCGTGCCTCTGCACTCGACACTATCTAGCGAGGAGCAATCGGCCGTCTTCCGGCCGGCGCCGAAGGGTAAAAGAAAAATCGTCCTCAGCACTAATATCGCCGAAACGTCGGTGACCATTGACGATTGCGTGTTCGTCATCGACTATGGCCTAATGAAGGAGAAGCGATTCGATTCGAACCGCAATATGGAGTCGCTGGACCTGGTGTGGGTATCGCGCGCCAACGCCATGCAACGAAAAGGCCGCGCCGGTCGCGTAATGCCCGGCGTTTGCATTCACCTGTTCACCAGTAATCGCTTCTATCACCAGTTTCTCAATCAGCCAGTGCCGGAAATACATCGTGTGCCGCTAGAACAGCTGGTGTTACGTATCAAAACACTGCCCAATTTGCGCGAGAAGAACGTGATCGAGGTGCTAGGCCAAACTCTGGAACCACCAACGGAGGAAAATGTGTTGTCGGCGGTGCAACGTCTGCAAAACGTCGGCGCCCTGGACGAAGTGCAAAGTCTGACTTCGTTGGGCCATCACTTGGCCGCTCTGCCGGTAGATGTGCGCATCGGCAAGTTGATGTTGTTCGGAGCCATTTTCCAATGCCTGGACAGTGTGCTGACCATCGCAGCCTGTCTCAGCCACAAGTCGCCGTTTATTAGTCCGTTCAATAAACGCGCCGAAGCCGAGAAGCGCAAACGGGAATTTGCCGTCTGCAACAGTGATCATTTGACATTTCTGACAGCCTACAATGTAAGTGCTTTGCTTCCATATCCAAACACTTCATTACTGATTCGCATTTTTTGTATGAACAGAAATGGTTAAATATATCTAAGCGAAACTATTTCTCCAGTCGCAACTATGCCGACGAGCACTTTCTCTCCCTGAAAACGCTGCAGACCATATCCGATGTAAAGTATCAATTCCTGGAGCTGCTGGTGTCGATTGGCTTCGTGCCAATGAATATTCCACGAAAACGCAAAAATGCCGACGACAACATTCTCGAATTAACCGGTATTTATAGCTTACACAAGTAGCTATCGTTTGTGCGCTAATTAAAGATTTTATCCAACAGGCAGCCAACTAAACGCTAACGGCGGCAATAACCGCCTGCTGATCTCACTCCTCTACGCGGCACTCTATCCGAACGTTGT
Organism: Melieria omissa; assembly: GCA_963971225.1. NCBI lineage: Eukaryota > Metazoa > Arthropoda > Insecta > Diptera > Ulidiidae > Melieria > Melieria omissa. The sequence continues at coordinate 59,718,071 of OZ020268.1, forward strand.
GAAAATACTGACGCCGGAACGAAGTTACGTGCATACGGTGAACGGCGCCATGCCCAAGTTAAGCTCTGCCAAAGATTTACGCTTTAAGACGCACGACGACGGCTACATCGCCATACATCCGTCCTCGGTGAATTCGGACGTAGCTACTTTTGCTTCACCGTTTCTCATCTACCAGGAGAAGGTGAAGACATCACGAATTTTCGTGCGTGAATGCTCGATGCTGCCGCTGGTGCCATTGGTGCTATTTGCTGGCAGCGATTTCAAAATCGAGCTGCACGACGGTGAATTCCTTTTTCTGCTGGAAGAGGGTTGGATCATTTTGAAAGCGCACACTCATGAAACGGCCGAAATGATACAATGCCTACGACTAGAACTGCTGAAGTTGCTGGAAGAAAAGATTTCTGATCCGTGCCTGAATTTGCTAAATCACGAGAATGCACGAAAAATTATACAAAATATTATTTATTTGATAACGAATAATAATTAAGCGAACACCCTAGATTTGAGACGCCCATAGACAATTTTCAAAACGTATAATACTTATGTAAACAGAAAGAATATGTTTATGTTTTGTATGAATGTACATTCATTATGTGTTATCAGTTTTAATTTAATATTTTAAATAAAACTAGTTCAATGTATATTTTTCTATGCCTGCGTGCAATTAAAGCGCGCTTGTTGAATAAATTTTCTAACTACAACGCAGATTTTCATACTGAAATTTTATTAAAGGTTTGGCAATTACATGCATTAATAAAAAAAATCATGAACTATTCTCTCGTGAACTATTTATTTTAATCTTTAAATTTTGTTTATCTTATTAGTAGGATTTATTTTAATATATATAAAATTATGAGAATTCAACCAAATTGAAGTTACGCTTATCTGGCACAAACGGTTATGACGTTAGATTATTGCTTTTCAATTTAAACAGCAAAGATCTGGCAACACTTGATGGAACTATTGCGCCAAACAAAACGGATTTGTGTTTGACGGCGTCGTTTCATTTCAATCAGTGTCAATTGTCACATAGGAAAAGCGGATGCCAAAGTAACGTTTCACCCTTAAAAAATACATAAATATTTTTCAAAGGGCTGAAGTCCAAGGCGCATTGAATTTGCCTTGGCTAAAGTCGAATTAGTCGTAAGGTAGTCGAAATGAGTTTGTGTTTGGTTGGAAAAAAACGTCGTCCTGACGGCTCGATAACTGCGCCAGCAGCGCAACACGCAAGAATTGCTGAACCCGAAAATACGCAGCAACAAGCATCTGCGGGCGCCGAGTCCGTGCCAGCGGCTTCAACAAGTGGTCGGGCGCAACGGCGAAAGCGCAACAATGAACAGGACGCTGTGGCAGCAAGTCTACCGAAGGCACCACGTCAAGTGAGTTAACCAATTTGTTTTTGACCAATTGCAATACAATTACGAGTGCAGCTTTTTTTTATTATTTTTAAACCAAAATCTGAATTCCAAATTTGTCCCACAACGCAGTCGGCGTCGACATCGCGTCTGGTGACGGATATTCAACGTTGTGGCAAAATCCGGAAAATCGTCTTGATAAATTTCATGTGCCACGAGCACCTCTGCGTCGACTTGTTTGAACGCATTAACTTTCTGGTTGGCAGCAATGGCAGCGGCAAAAGCGCCATTCTAGCGGCGCTTACGGTGGGACTCGGAGCGCGCGCACGAGTTACCAATCGCTCCGGTGCACTGTCAAGTGAGTATGGTCTCTTACAGCACAAATCATATCTATTGCTTTCCGGATTCGAACTCCTTGCAGAATTAATTAAAACCGGGGAAAGCACAGCTAAAATCGAAATCACGCTATCTAATGAGGGGCCGGACGCATACGAGCCGGAAATCTACGGCAAGCAGATTGTGGTGCTACGCACCATTGGGCACTCGCGCAGTACGTACCGAATCAAGAATGCGCAGGGTAATGTGGTCTCCGAGAAGCTGGACGATCTGCACAACATACTTATGTTTCACAACATTCAAGTGGAAAATCCAGTATTCGTCATGAATCAGGATAGTGCGCGCGAGTTCTTAAAGGAGTAAGTGAGCCGCAAACTTGGGCAGTGCAGTCAGTATGAACGTATGTCAATTGATTGTTTTCATGGAATTTTTAGAATGGATCCGAAGAAGAACTACACACTCTTTTTGAAAGCCACACAGCTGGAGCAGATACAGGAAACGCTGAAGAAATGCCACTTTGAATACAAGGACCACGTAGAACAAGTTAAAAACATTAAGCAGGTGATTTACACAACATTACCACTGAAAGTGCATTAATATGTCTATGTATCTTGTATATTACAGAAATTGGCGCTCGATCAACAGAAAATTGATCAGGCCAAACGAAAATTGCAGCAGTTATTATCGTTCGCTCAAGCAAAAGTAAGTATACATACACACATTATCAGACCCATATTAAATTGCACATATTAATTGCATATTATTTTTTGCTGATAACTTAGAATGAATTGTACCAGAAAGAAGTGGAATATGCCTGGTTGCTCGTTATCAAAGGGGAACAGCAGTTGCAGGAAATACAGCAAGAAATCAGCAAACTTGAAGTGAAACGCAACAGTCTTATGGAGATTTCAAAGCGCAAAAATGACATAGAAAATGGATACAATCAAAAAATAATGTTAGTAATCCTTTTAATATTAACGAATTATTAATTAGTTAGGAAAAAAATTTGCCATTATATTATTATAGAACGAATATTGTAAGAAATTCTCAACTATTTTCTCTGAAAACAGGGAACTTAAAAAGCGAACCGATGAGAAAAGATCTGTTTACAATGCCACAAATGTCAAGTGTCAGTCAATTAATGAGCAACTATCCAAAGAATTGAGGAGCTACCAAGAATTTGAATGCAGCGTTAATAGCGCGAAGAAGTACATAGCCAGATTGGAAACGCAAATTGCAGAATTACGTCGAAATATTGATGAGCGATCAAAGTATGCGTTTAGAGCTTCATGTTGATTTTGTAGTGCAATAATTTGAGCATATAATTACAACTTTGTCTATTCGTTACAGCAATATGGGTATCGCTGAGTTACGCCGTCACAATGACAATACGCTGCAGGAGCTGCGAAAGCGGCACAAGGAACACACCGCCATGATTGATTCGGCCAAACGTGATTGCAATATTTTTACTTGCGATAAAATACAGAAGGTCGACCAACGTCATACCATCAGAGAACGCATCAACCAACTGAACACAACGATATGTGAGTGTAATAATAAATTTTTTTTATCGTTATGTACATGTTCGCTATTTCTTCCAAAAATGTCGTCAACAGCTGCACGTAAAGCAGAAATCACCAACTTGCAAGGCAATGCTGGCAATTGTCTTTCAATCTACGGTGAAGATGTGCGCCTTCTACTGGCGGAAATCGAGCGCCACCAGAAGGCGGGCAAGTTCAGCAAACAGCCACGTGGTCCCATTGGCCGTTATATCGAAGTACCTGATGTTAAATATCGCGATATGGTCGAGAATCAAATCGGTGGCCTATTGCACGCCTTCATTGTAAACAATAAACAAGACCGTCTACTGTTGGAACAAATTCTGAAACAAAAATGCCCCAACTACTATCCAACCATCATCACAACGAGATTTCACAATCAGGTACGCAGTAAGATTAACATTTTACTTCGTTCATTATTCGAAATTATTGAACTTTACACGCAGGTTCACGATGTGAATTCAGGCCGTGTGCGACCGCCGTCTGGCACCCGCTTGCTGCTGGACGTAATGCGGTGCCAAGATGTGGTCACGATGAATTGCCTCATCGATCAGCTTCAAATAGAGACGATTTTGGTTAGCGACACCAAAGACATTGCCGAACGCTTCACCATGCACCAGGAGCAAGTGCCGCAGAATCTGAAAAAAATCGTTGTGCTTCAACCGGGCATGGAGTATTTTCCGGATCCGAAATTTCGCATGTATTCGCTTCGAGTTCAATCAGCTCGTTACATACAAGTCAACGTGAACGATCGCATTTGGTATGGTTTTGGTGATATTTTACTATTTTGAAAGTGTTTAATGTAATTTGTACACCAGCCAACTGAAAGCCGACGTTAACGATATGAGCAAGCAAATACAGAAACTGAATGAAGAGTTGATGGCATTGGAGCCACAATTGCGCGACATGGAGCAGCGTTTGAATGAAAAAAAAGCGCTACTAATGCGACAAAATGAAAGTTCTCTTGAAGTGGAGCAGCGCATAGACGAGCTGGAGAATTTCGAATATCCTGATTCAAATGAAATTGAGATTTTGGTGAGTGGGTTGCAGAAAGCGAAAACCTCCTATCAATACTTCATACATGCAAATATTTCATACAGCAAAATGAGCTGATCGAAAACCAGCGTCAGCTCGAGGCACTTCAACAAAAGTTGGCTGCTAAGGAAACCACATACAGCGCAGTTAAGACGAGAAAACAACGCATTGAGAGCGAATTGAATGAGGAGAAATCCAAGATGTCCAACATTCAACTGGAAATCAATGAAATAGAAGTGGGTAGCTACTTTAAATTTGCGTCAGTACTTTCACATACTAAGCCTTTCGTGTTTTTTTTTTTATTTCTTCCCTTCAACAGAGCGGAGAGCATGAGTTGCAAATGCAACTGCGCAGTTTAGCTGGACAGAGTGAACAATGTGACGCTAAAATGGCGAAAATAAATGAACAATTGCAGGAGCTGGAGGTAAGCGATGCGCAGTCTGTTTTATTTGAATTGTATGGCAATTAATTAATTAATTAAAGTATTTACTGATTTGCTGTTACAAATAAATTCTTTTTTTAACAAATTATTTACTTCTTTCCTCAAACTGAATTCGCTTGCCATAGCTGCGTAAACAAAAACAAGAGACGTCAATTGCTGCTGCAACAAAAGATGCGCAAAAACGTGGCGAGCGACGCGACGTCACACGCACCGAAGAGGATATTCTGCAGGACATAGAGATTCGCAAGAAGCACTTGAGACAGGGCGCACAACTGGCCGACGATCCGAACGAAGTGCGCCAACAGATCGAATCCATGGAACACGCAATAAAGTCGAATCGCTGCGAGTATAAGACGCTGAAGATGCTGATTGAGCAGCTGCGGCAGTCGCAGCACAAGCGCGTCCACTTTATGGAACGCTTCAAGCGGCATATGGTGATGATGCTGCAGTACTCGTTTGGTGTGCGTATCACGCTGAATTGCTTTTGTCCGTTTTAACGGCAATGCGCTTATGGCAATTGTTTAAATATTTCAGCAAGTGCTGTCGATGCGGCGTTTCACGGGCAACATTGAGGCTGATCATGAGAAGCACACTTTGACTGTTTCGGTGGTGCCGCGCGACAATAGCATCCGCGATGCTGTATCGAATACGCGCTCGCTGTCAGGTGGTGAGCGCTCCTATGCAACAGTGGCTTTTCTCATAGCGCTCTGGTCGTGTGTGGATCATCCCTTCTTCTTTCTGGATGAATATGATGTGTTTACGGTGAGTGCATGCAAATAATAACTACTAATGGGACTGCGAATTCAGTACTTTTTCGTATTTATTTTAGGATGATGTGAATCGCGAATACATGACACGCTTGCTCTTGTACGAGGGTGAAAAGCGCCATAATCGCCAATACACCTTCCTCACTCCACAAGATATGGCATTGCAGTCACATGCCCACGTTTGCATACATCGGTTAGTGCTAATTTTGTGGTAATATTAAAAAGAAAGCAATAACACTCGTTTTCTTTTTTCCGTCCTTTCAGATTGGCCGAGCCGAATCGACATTAAAATGCGCTGAAATTCGCTTTCGATCAACATCAAAATTCGCTGGAACTTACTTAAAATGTTTGGTAAAATATAAAAATAAGTCAACACTTCAAGGAAACAAGCCAAGAAAACAGTCAGAACATTGCCGTAAAAATTTTCGTGGTAAATTAAAAGTATTTAATACTTCTTTTAAGCCGTAGCTCAGCTGGCTAGTGCGTTGGGCCGCGAGTCAAATGCGACAATCGAACCCAGGTTCAAGACTTCGCTCCCAACTCGCCGTTCGGAATCGGCATAAAACTGTAGGTCCCTTCCAACTTTGTCAAAACATTCGCACGCACAAGACGGTTGGTTGCGGGTAGCTAGGCCTTAGTCTCGTAATCGGGCTATCGTGCCAGTCAAGAAGAAGAAGAATACTTCTATTTTTAGTATTCAATACTTATAAATTATTAAATACTTTTAATTTACCACGTAACTTGTTGAGCAAGGAAGTGTACATTTGGTTATTTTACTAAAAATGTATTACACCGCAACAAGTAGAAACATAAAAGGCGAAACTATAGGCAGAAACCGATTGATAAGTCTATATAAGTTAACTCATAAACACGCCACAAAAACTACACCCACTCTTCATAGATTGAGCCGAATCGACGCTAAGATGTGCTGCTACCTGTACAAAATACTCAGGGGAATATATTTAAAGAATGACAATCGTGCTAATTGGGGCATTGGCCAAGTGAGCTTATGCGAATCAGTTTTTATAACAGCCTATAGTTTGGTTTTTACATTTTGCTTATAGCACAGTGCAACAAATTCAAAAAAAATGTCGACGGACAAGGTTAAGCATGTCTCATTCCATAGAGGACCTCAGTTGGCAAAAAAAAATACCAACGGATTTTTTCCGAGATGTTCGAGCTTTTTTTTAAAGCAGTTTAAAGATGGCGGCTTAGTGCCCCTCACTGTGGAGTCTTAACCCATTGCTGCCGGGTACCAGTTCCGCCCATACGATTGATACAATTTCATACACGACCTGGAATCGATCCAAAATTATCAAAAACAATTTCAGCTTTCTATCTCTGCACGTTCCTGAGATATTCATTGGGTATTTTGTACCCATTAGGCAGCAATGGTAGCTTTTTTCCATACTTTTTAAGGTGATCAGCCAAACACGTGAACAAAAGAAGTATTGTTTACAGGTGTAACTCACCTGTAAACAATATTTTTGTGAGGTTCTAGGGCCACTACGTTTCGCCACATTTTCCACCTCCGGAAAATTCACAATTTTTGGAGTCTGGTAACTCTAAATAGATGGCGGAATTTTAGGGTGACCTCCACTAGACTAAGGTAGTTCCATCTTTACCCCAACCATTCCTATCAATGACTTTGAGATATCTCTATCACGAACTTTTCTGTGATTTTTTTTTAAAAGTCAGTTTTCATGGATACAATTTTACCCATTAGGCAGCAATGGGTTAGCTGTAAAAGTGGTTAACATGAAATTTATAAGCAGCATAGATCTTTGAATGCTTTTTTACCAGAAGTCACTTAGCCGCCATCTGTAAACTGCATTAAAAAAAAAAAACTCGAACATCCCGGGAAAAATCCTTTGACACTTTTTCATCAACTGAGGTCCTCTATTGAATGAGAAATGTTTGACCTTGTCCCTTTTTTAGTGTTGCACTATGTAGTTATTGCATTAAACAAGGAAGTGTTAATTTGTGTTGTATTCATTTTTTAATTTATTTTACCAAAAACGTTAAATGCAAGGATATAGGTAGAATGCTATTAAAAGTGTGTTTTTGTTTCTGATATATAATGTGCGTATGTTTTTCGTCCCATTGAATTTTCCTATACTTCCGCCCATTTCTCTACACATATCTACAACCTTAAGATCGACCGGCGGTAACGACATGTCTCATTGTTCTATTTAATTATTCTTGGAAGTTAAGATTTTTAACAAAATTCCGTTACATGAAGCCCAGTTAGGTCCTTCGAAATTGAATATTTAAATCAGTGGTCGGCAAAGCTTACTCCTATGAGCAGCACACGTACACAGTACGCTCTCTCAATCCGCAGAGCAGAGAACACCATCTCATTGTCAATTTTGCCGACCACTGATTTAAATGTTCGCTGCCGCAACAACCAACGAGCTTCAGCATTTCTTGTGCGATTTGTCAGCTGCGAACTCGTTTTTGTTGGAGTCCCGTTCCTGCATGCATTCCTTGATCACACGATGCAGCAGCTCAATTTCGCTTTTAATAAAGTCCAACTCCTTCTCGACCTCATGTCGCTGGTATTTCGGATCGCGATCTAAGCGCATAACATGAAATTAAATAAGCATAAAACTAAATTAAGGACCTATTTGCATGGCGCTCACTTTGACGCTTGCAGAGCATGCGGTACATGTCGCGAATGCCATCCAAGGAGCGATCCTTGTTGAGATCATTCAGCGCAACGCAGTTCTTTGCATTTGCCATTATTCGCTCCCATCTGAGGCATTCGGCGCGGGCCTGATTGTACGAACGCTCCAATTCGGCCAGGTCATTCTTCAGGCCCAGCACTGTGAGCGCTGCCTCGTTGGTCACTTTTACCATTCGCTTGCGCATCTCCTCGATTTCGCGCATTTTTTCTTGCTCCAAACCAGAGATCTCCACCTGCGCAAGCACTGAAGAAAACACAATTCAAAATACATGGCGATGTTGTTTGTTTGCACGACTTGAATACGCACGATAAGCAGATAGCATTCTTTGCACTCCCCCCCACCTCACCATACATACTCAACGCATCGCAGCGATCCATGCAATCCTTGACCGAGACGAAAATCTCCGATTTGTCCACCACATCCTGGATGACTGTCTCGTAGGGCTCAAATTCCTTAACGGTTGCCTTCAGCGCTTCGCGGAACTGCTCCAGCTCATCTATGGCGCTCCTATATTTGGCGATATTTTCATACAGCTCCTTATGCAAGGCGGTCTCCTCGGCCACCTTCTTCTCGGCCACGTGCTTCTTGTCCTCGCAGTCCTTGAGGAAGCTGTTCACCTCGATGAAGCGCTTGCGTAGATTCGCCTGTATCTTGTACAGTCTGCGTATGCGGCTGTCGTTGACGGCCGCTTGTCGCTTGGAACTTTCCAGCATCTCGTCCTGCAGACGCAGCATGGCGGCATGTTCCCGCTCGTTGCGTATGTAGAGCAACTCGATCGACTCGCCGGCCGAGTCCCAATTCGGCGGCTTACTGGCGTCGCAGAGAAAGAGGTCAGATTAGTAGAGTTTAGATCCCAATGCCTGGCGATTCTCTGGAATCCATATTTACACGAAATATGCCTCCTGCTGCTTCGACTCGATGTAGTGGCCAACCGCTTTCTCCGGATTCAAATCCAGATTGCCGATGACATCAATTTTCGTCGTGGGCTTTATACGCGGCATCTTTGCTGATTACTTAAAAGTGTAGTGGTGATGTCAAGCAAAATTTTCACAAATAATTCTAAGCAAAAAATATACGTTTGGCAGCACAATGCTTTATTTTGCTCCCGATTTGTGTTTAGAAAATTTTGATCATTTCGAGCAAGTTTACAAACAAGCAGATATTTGAGGACTGATGACTTTTCCATACATATCAAAGTACCAGTAATTATTGATGGCAGCCGTCTAGGCAACCAGAGCTTCGCATTGGCCTCCGGAGCGAAAAATTGTTGCTACTGGTTGCCAGTACCAGCACGAATGACAGTAAACAAACAAACGTTTGTAACATGTCGACCACGCCAAATGTCAGAAAGCAATCAAAAACTGAAGATTTTGTTGCACGGACGCACACTAACCCAATAGTCCAACGCTGCTAAGACGATATAGATCTGAACGTAACAAATTGTGCTTGTCTTTTAATATTTTAATTATATTTATTGATTTTTTAGGTTTCCCTTTTTGTTGTTATTATATCATATATGTATATATAATAATAGCGCAATTACACAAAATCATATTTATTAATAGACAATAATATAGTAATAATAATGATAAATGTTTATCTTCTGCTTTCTCTGTGTGTGTATTTTCATTAATAGAAAAATAATAGTAGTAATATTGTAAAACTAAATCGTTATAGTTATAAACTTTTTGCTTTACTGCTGCTGGTATATAATGTATAGGTTTTTGCTTTTTTACTATTTTGAAGATTTCATTCTACATTTATGGTAATTCGCTTTTTCATTTTCGATCTATACTCTTGTAAACTTATAGCAATTTCATAGTTTTACATCACTGCAAAATGACGATGTCGACCAGCACGTTGTGGACACTAGCGCGGGAGGGGAATATGCGAATACAGCATAAGAAAAGAACAAAAAGCACAAAAGGCGCTGAAGGACCTGCGGGCAGGTGCAAGTAAAAGGGAGCAGCATTTATATGGATGACGGACTATACGATCAGACTCCGCAGTGCATGCCGAGTAAAATTTACAGAACTGCGTGTCGAGCTTGTTTCTGCACATTCATTGCTTTACGCTTGCTTTGTGATTTGTTTCGCCAACATTGATTAAAATTTTCATTGCATAAACATTTATACGCGAGTGTTGGCTCTCATGTGCGCAAGTACACTACGGCAATATACGAATAGCGCAAGAGAATATTGCGGCAAAGCAAATTGTTCAACAGTTCAAATCTGTTCAAAACTTTACACTCAGCAATATCTCATCTCGGTGCAATTCATATTTCGTTTATACGGATTGTCTACTCGACTAAGGTTGTTCAACTGTAAATTGCCATACATGCAAAGTGGTGGATTTCGAGTGTTTCGCATTGCTCTTGTTTTTCGATTCGTTTTAATTGCAATTTCAATTTAATTTAATTTTAAATTTAATTAAAAACTTCCATATAAACTACGTTTACGTTATAATTATATAGTTGTTGTTGTGGTTAGCAGCAGCAGCAGCAGCTCCCCCACACCATTAGTTAGTTGGGGCGCAGAAGTAGGGTTGACGCACAGCAGCAGCACCGCCTGCCACAACCGGCCACTCAGTGTTGACGGTAGCGCCGCTGGAATTATTTGTAACTGCAAGCAGAACAAAAAGAAACCCATTAGAATATGTAAACAAAACAGATATGTGACATTACAAATAAAGCAGTCGCAGAAAAACTAAACTTTCAACTAACCAAAAAGTAGAAAGTAACAACTGGCATCGAATTGCACACACACAAACGCAAAGCAGAAACTGTGGCCGTACGCAGTTGTTGTGGCTGCTGTTACAATAAATCTGAAGTTAAACGCGCGACATTTGCTTCAGCAACCCTAATCGCCAGCAATGTTGTCGTTTCGCTGTGTGTGTGTGCGTGTGTTGCTGCTGTTGCTGTTTTTGTCCGCCGCTGTCGCTTTTACTGCGCTCCTTTGCATTTACATTGAGTTAATTTACAATTGAAACAATTTGATTTTTATTAAACAAAAAATAAACTTTACTTAAGGTAAACAAAGAAAATTATAAGTCCTTGATTTCTTGTTTTTTGGTGCTCGACTCACCCTATTCTTACTGCTTTTCATGCGTACAAACATAAAATCAAAAGCGAAGAATCAACAAAAAACTGAACAAACATTTTATCGGTACTATGATGTATACGTGTGGGTGTAAGTGTGAGCGCGTCTGCTGCTTTGCCGTATTTAATGCAATTTCAAATTTATCTTTTTTGTTTCAATGTTTGTATATGCAATGCTGTTGACGCCTTGTTCAATTTGTAGCTGTTGTTGTTAATTTTGGTGGTGTTGTGGTTTGATTGCTGATGGATTTTGGTAGGTTATAGTTGGTTTGCTGTTAATTTGCCTACATTCCATAGCCGGGATATGCCATGTTTGGCGCATAGCCAGGAGCATAGTTTTGCGCGTACTGTGTTGGTATGCCCATGGCCGGTCCTGCTGTAATCATCAACTGCGGCTCCATCGTTATGATGTTCTTGTGTTCGACGGTCTCGTCCTCTTTCTCTCGTTGCGCTTCGTTCTGTTCGAGTTTATCCACCTTTGAGGTATATTCACGGATAACCTGCCGAGGAAAAACAGTTTACATTAATGACTGTCATACAATAATCAAATAAATAGAGACCTGTATCAAGTAGGGCATGGCAAAGTCCATGATGTTGTGTTTCCATGCCAGTTCCAAGATGACATCCGGCCGCAGCAAGTCGTAACACTGTAAAACTCAAATATAATACAATTTTGTCCCACGTTCAGATATTTGTTTTTGCAAACCTGGAATAGACATGCTGCAAAGCAATCGTGTGCGTTGCGCTCGAGGAACCAGCCCAACAGCTCTTCGGCAATCTCCTGTTTGCCCGACTCGGCGGCATATTCCATTGCATCCTTGTACAGTTTATCCTTTTTACACAGTTCCACGCTTTGCTTCCAGCGATTGTTGCCTGCAATTCATAATTTGCATCATCATTCAATGTGCCAACTCTTAAATCTTCACGTGCAATTGCTTCTGTACTCACCCTTGTACAGGTAGGCAGCAATACGCCTGAACTCAGTCAGCTCGTGCTTCTCAAGTTTCTGCGCCAGTGCGATCGTGTCGAAATTGTCGAATCCATCAATCGAATTGCGCAGGCCCTGGTAGTCCTCCTCCTCGATAAGTAGCCCGTTGAGCGCCTCATTGATCGCCTTATTGTTCAGCGACTGCACGGAACGCAAATATGGTTTCACCAGCTGCAGGTGGCCGGTCTTGCTGAAGAAACTGACGGCGCGCGTGTGATCCATGCGCGGCGCGAGCACCAGCAGCATGTCGTTCAGCAGTAGCGGCTTGTAATCCAGGTAGAACTGTATTGCCTTGTAGTAGAGCTCGATGTTGGCCACCTTAGTAATGATGTCTTTGAAGTGACCCTCGCGCCACGCCTCCGTCGGGTGAGCCATCATAGCCAGCACCGCGTTGTCGTACTCCTCATACTTGTCGTAGAGGAACACCAGTTCGGACCAAAGGTGCGCCGACTCAGCGGCACGCAACACCTTCGGTATGTTCACGCGCGACCAGAACAGCTCCAGATGCTCGCGCATTTTTGACGGCTTGAATTTTGAATAGAGTATAGCCAGCTCGGTGAACATGCCCATGTGCGCACGCTCCAGTCCCAGCGCGGACTCTAGCAGCGCTATCAACTCTTCGAAGTAACCACGATCCTGATAGTAGTTAATCAAATCCTCCAGCTCGTCGGCATGCACCACAATGTGCAGACCGCACATTTGTGCCAGCCGGAATTCCTCCGCATCGACGCACGCGAAGCACACCTCCTTCCAGGTGCGCGTCGAATTGGCCTTGCGCGCCGAGTCGACGGCGCCCTGGAACTCTTTCAAGTAGACCAACGTAATGGCCAGTCGGGCAAAGTTACTAACGTTGTTATACAGCAGCTTGGCAGCATCGTACATGCCGTCACTGAAGCAGCGATCGCCGATCTTTTGTATATCAGCATGATTGGGCCCAGAGATGAATTCCTCCAAATCAGCTAGGCGGCCGGTGCGGGCATACGCGTAGATCAGTTCGCTCTCGATGTACGATTCACGCGCCTTCTTACGCGCCATCTGCAGATAACGCACCAGATCATCCCACGAATCAGCCTTCGATGCCACATCGACCACGTCCATGTAGGCACTCGGATCGTCCGCTTTGATGTACGAGTCTATAGCCTCCTTGACAAGACCCTGTTGCAGTTGTGCCTTAGCCAGTTGTGACCACACGGCCGGCTCGTTGCAGCGTTCGGCGAACTCGTTGGCGCGCTCAAGATTGTTTACTTGCTCGATCAGCACCTGTATGGCTGAAGTATTCACGTCGAATTTCTTGAAAATAGCGAATGCCTCCTCGTACAGCTGATTTGAGATTGCGATGTTCGCAATGTCCGGTGCATCGTAATTGTCCAAGCGGTTTATGTAGTCCATGACGCGAGTACGATCCGCCTTAATTGCGGTCAGGATCAGCAAATTCTGTAAGTTGCGGTGATCTGAGAATACCGACGAGTCGAGGATGATCTTCTCCAACAGCTCAATTAGCTCGTTGGGCAAGTCAGCTGTCATGAAGGCTTTCACTGTTACCGATATGTCGTCGGGATCCTGCGTTTCAGAAAGCGCGGTCTGCACCACCTGATCGATCAGCTGACGCTTGTACGGATTGGCCTCGGCCAACACTTCGGCCCACAGGTCAGCATCGCGACGCCGCACCAGGTAACGCGCTTCACTCTTAAACAGCGAGTTCTCGTTGCAGACAGCAATCAACTCGCGATCGCACTGCCCACGCTCATACGCCACACATGCCAAATGGGGATCGCGCTTCTCACAGTAACGACCCACTACGCGGCTGTCGTAGTACTGGTTTTCCTTGAGGAAACGTTCCGGATTGTTATTCGAGTCAATGTAAATTTTAGCTAGCGCATTGTGTGTGGCCGGCTCGACGCAACCCTCATGCACGCGTGATTCTAGCCAAGGCAGCAGCAACTTCAACCGGTTGCGCTTTTCCACCTCCTCCACGAGCTCGTCGGTGGAGAACTGGCCCTTTACCACCAGTATCAGATTCTTGATAATATCCTCAGAGCAGTCGACATCTAATAAGCCGCCCACCACAACGGGCAATCGCGACGGATTCACTTTTTGTACGTAAATCTCAATGTATTTCTGCAAGTTGTTGCGATACAGATAGAGCACCAAATCGTGCACAAAATCGAAACGATCGCAGACAATGATCAAAGGCAACTGGTCGGTCAGCTTGGCCTCCTTTAAGAAGTTCTTTACACGTTCAGCGTTATAACAGTTGGACTCGCGGCAGATGCGCTCCACTTCCTTGATCTGGTTGGTCTTACAGGCGGCCTGGATGTACTTGAAGTGCACCTCAGGATCCTGCGAGAAGTTCACAATTGAGCCAAGGAAGTAAAAGAGACCTTCGTACGACTTGAAGCTCTCGAAGAGATCGATCAGTGCTTTGGTGGTCAGCTGTTCGTGGTACTTGGTCGCGATCTGTACGCAGATTTGAAGATTCTGTCGAATGTTGGCAGTTAGCATGGCCTTTAGGCATTCTAGCGAGTCTTCCACGGACAGCGTGCCGAAGAAGCCCACCAGCCAATCAGCATTCAACAAGTGCGTATGCACCACGGCCCTCTTGATATCGTACAGATCGGTGTAGTGTTCTAGTGCGCGTTGCAGCAAACCCGCCTTTTCACACAGCTGTGCAATGTGCGCACGATCGTAGTGCGTGAACATGGCGTTGCCCAGAATGGCATCAGCCACCTGTGGCGCCGAAATCAGATTCATCTCGAGAAGGCGTGTCTGCAGAGCGCCCTCGTTAGGACGGTTGTGCTTGAGCGCATCCAAAAGAAAGGCTGTGCACTGCTGCACCATCGAGTGTTCCATAAAGATATCCACAATCTGGTTGATGTCCGCCAGCGGCTCCTCCTCGGCCACCAACATCGAGGCAAAGCCAGCCCCCTGTTCCGGATTAGTGCGCATGACGGAACGCAGCAAAAAGATATAGTCAGGAGTGTAGTTCACTTTCTTGGCGTACAGGACGATCTTCTGGAACTGACCCGTTTCGGCAAAACACTGTATCACCTTGTTCGGCACATTGGCTCGCAGGTATATAGACAGAGCCAGCGTCAAATCCGAAGTCTTAACCAGATCACCCAACTCCTCGCTGCATTCGAGCTTTTCCTCCTTCAACCATTTTTCGCACAGCTGCTTTTTGCCTTGCACCAGCACGGGCCGACACAATTCCAGCGACTCGTATTTGTTTAGCTTGCCCTGGTCCAATAGTATGCCAAAGTACTGTAACAAAGGTGGCGTGGTAGAACCGGCCGGCGTCTGCACTTGCTGGAAACGCTGGATGGTCTGCGGGGTGCGTAGAATGCCCTTCGGCGCCAGTGCGGCCACCTTGGCCGCTTCCGCGTATTGGCCCGCGGTGAAGAGCTTGTTGAACTTCCGTACGAACAATTCCTCGGCACCCGACAGATTGTTGCGCACAGCCATACGCAGCGCCAGATCGGGATTCTGCAGCACGGTGTTTATATAAGGAATGATCTGCTCCTCGTCGACGGTCACGGAAAGCACCTGACCCTTGCGATTTACCCCGATTATGCCGCCGCTGGCCTCATGCGGTGCCGTCACAAAGATCGTATCAGCCGAGATACGATTCATGTAGATGCACGTGGCCGTTTCCATGTCATACAGATGAATGTAGCCATATTTGGTGATCAAATAGATGGTATCGTATTTAGCGGAAACCTGCATGGCAACGGGAAAATCGCTCTGCGCCTCCGGCGGAAAGAAAACGTCAACCGACTTTTTTGGGAATGGCTGATTGCCGGCAGGGGCGGCTCCCACCTCGATAATGTGCAGCTTGCCGCCAGTAGCGGTGCGCACAGCAAAGCAGAACAGTGTCGACGGTTCCTTGTTGCCCTCCATTTTGAAAGAAGCAAACGAGGCGGCGTGGCCTATAATAAAAGGAAAGGGATCAACTTGTATATTGAATTTCTTTGTGAGATAAAAATGCAAATAGATGCAGTCACAAGCAAGCTTTATTAAGGTTTCGATGAGTTATAACTAAAATGTCTGCTCCGGCCGAGTCTCGATCCAAAACTCACCTTCTATGGCTTGCGACACCTTACGCTCCACCGAGTACAGCTGCATAGCACCGGCTACACGGTTCGGCAGAGCCGATATGCCCACCAGCAGCAGCCACTGTTGCGATGGATTGCAACGGTAGTTGATGATTTGGCAACCGTTCAACGAGGAATGTCTGTCGAACATCTTTTGCGGCGTCGAATCACCCTCCATCGACCAATGGTACACCGAAGTCTCGGTGACTAGTGCCAACGTATTAAGCGAGATCCACTTCCAGAATACCACGTCTTCGGTCATGGTGTGCGCCTTCATTTTCGACTTCATTTCAATGTTGAAAATTTGCAAAGTCTTTTGCGCTGCTTAAACGAACAACACGAAAACAAAATGCGATAAAATTAACCTAAAAGTATGCAATACAAACGATATAGTATTTACCTTTGAGGGCGATAACTTTGCTGGCCGGATTCATGATGGCCGAATCCGCCGATATGGGCCGCCGGGTCGGATTGCTCGGATCATTCATGTCAATGATAACCACCTGAGCGGTATCATTGACCTTCTCACGAACACAGATGAACTTGTCCGACTCCATGGTGAGAGTGCTGAACGATATCGAATTGATGTTGATGCCGACATTTGTGAGCTGTAACAGTGTACTTTAATTACTTTCTGTTTCGAACATAAACATGAAAAAGGTCGTAATTAAATATTTGCTACGTTTCCCCTAAATATGGGAATTAATCGATACAAGAACGTTGGCGGGTTATGTTAGATTTTTCTTCATATGTTTTCAGTTTCGTGGGGTCCATTATTGCAGTTGTTTACAACGAGTGAAAGATTGAGTGCTTTTGCTATTTTTAAATGCTCTCTGCTTTGTACTCTTCCCAAAAGTAAAATTCAAATGCAAGTTCAAGGTCGCTTTTGTTTACAGCAGAACCGCTTAGCAATAAAAGTGCAACAAAAATTAAATATTTGAATCTTACAATAACTAAGAAAGCACGAAAAACCGAAATAAAACCGATGCCTCAGCACAATTAAAACAAAAACAGAAGTAGGTACAGCAACAAAATACGTTTTGATATTGGGACTGATGATAAGATTTTGTATTTTGTTTCAACTCAGAGTTCAATAAACTAATGTTCATATCGTCTGGGTGTCGCCGGAAAGTCAACTCAGTAATTTTTCCAATTAAATTAAACCAAAATATAAATGCAAAATTGTAAGTTAAAAGTTTGTGTGTCTTTGTTGCTGTCATTTTCGAGTGGTTAATCACCTTCAACTTGCAATCTGAACGAACTGCAGTTCTTTCTTCTTTTTTACCATTCACTCCGTGAAATGAAATTTTCTCTTTGAGAATCTTTGAAAAAAAATTGGGCACCATTGTTTCCAATAAATGGCGTCATTGAGAATCCGAAAATGACAATGGGAAGTCATAGAAGAGAGTGATGAACAGTTGAACAATTGGTTTGTGTTTCGTCACTCTCTGGCATGTGGCGGCAATGCCACGCCATTGGACACTCTGTCGCCAAAATGTTGCCCAACTCAACCTTCATAGCCCCCACCAGAAATTCCTAAATAGAAGCAGAGCATAAATCATTACTCTCTCAAATTCCAAACTACCAAAAATCAACAAAAAAATACTGAAATTTCCTTTTTTAATTTCTTTAGAATTAGCGGAAAACTCTGAATTTTTTTATTTTCTAGTAATTAACTTTAACAGCACTGCGTGTCTGACCAATAATATTTTAATTTTAATATGTGATCTCTTCAAAAAAGTATACTTTTATTGCATGGAAAATGCAATCGTGATTGGGAACGTGACCTTCTGGGGTTATCGCTGTGTCTCACAGTAGAGCCAAACACAACGCCAGTAATAATGTTGGCCAAAGCGCAATTAATCGCGCTAACTAAACTGTTGCCACTAAAACGCAAAAAAAGACCAATATATAATTGCACTAACGCAACGTTCGCACGGGTCTGCAAAAAGCATGCAACTTTTGCTCATTTCAATTTTACTTTTCCCCACGTAACGACTTTCTTCACGCTGTTGGCTATTATCTCATAACGAGCAGGAAAGAGCCGCATTATTGGCTCTAATGTGTTGCAGTCTGGAGTTGAACGGTACCGAAAACAAGGTCAGACGCTCAAATTTGCTATTCTTGCAGCACCCACCGGGTCAGAAAGCAATGAAAAGTCACTGATTCTGATTTTACCCTCAAACAGCTCAACCGCTTTTTTACAGCGGCAAGTCTGCATTACACACTCGAGCACACACACAACCACATGTGTGTGTGATTAGGGATATTTGTCCCAATTGGAACGAGCTAACTACTTGGAGCATGGAAAATCTCCGAAAACGATTGGTGCGCATAACAAATGAAACAAATGTGGCTCGGTGGGCGAGCAGCAAATGCTGACTGGACATAACAAAAATGAACTACCGTAAGCGTACGAGTACAGTAGCAATAGCTGCACTTGCACACATACGACACAAACAAATGTTGAATGTTGTTGCTGTAATAGTGGAGCGGAGCTCATTGTTATTGTGCAGCAGAGCGAAAGCAGCAAACAGAAAAAATCATAGTTAACGAACATGACGACATCGGATGTGGTGAAGAACAGAGAAACACGTCGGAAATTATGTAGAGCACTGAACGACGAGCAAATGAGTTCCCCAAGTGCCATTGAGTAATCAGATGAAAATTTCAGAGGAAATGTCTTACAAACCGCGGCATTTAGTGAAGAATTCGGAGTCAAGTTTAATGTTGGGTAATTTTCCATTCCGCGAAACAAAATTGGTAGATAAGGTATAATTAACCACTTTTTTGGCACAAAACATGGCACGCATTTCTGCCGCTCCGTCACCAACAATAATTCAATTATGAAACCGCATGCGACACAAAGCCGTCCACATAATGTCCCAGCAAGCACCAATAAGCCTCGACAAGTCAACTCAGTGAGCCTGAGCGGGTAATGTGGACAGGATAGCCGGGGGAGGCATATATGGCGAACATATGAAAGTTCAAGAACCCATCGTGTACATGTACATTTGCACTCAACTGAAGCAAATGCTAAGTATGTGCAACAACAAACACCAAGTAACAAATAAGTTAAGAGGTGTAACGAAGACAAAAGCAATGTTTGCAAGACAATTTTGTAAAGAAGGCAAAGTGTAAAGGCAACAGAAAAGACTGAGGTACTAAGTATGAGTAAGCGCGTAACATACAAACGCACAGCGGAGAAATGTGGGTTGCTTCATCGCCCTGTGTATGGAGAACCGGTTTGTTGGGAATGGCGAAGGCAAATCGTTTTAAATCAAGAAATCATAAAAGAGAAACAGAAAAAAGCGAAGAAGTGGGAACAAGTAGAATTAGCAAATCAGAACAGTACTTTCTTGCTAGAAAAGTTGATGAGGTGCTGCCGGCTGGGCGCTGACTTGAGTTGATGACCATTTGATTTGGCTGACGTTTGAAAGTTACTTAATGGCAACTTGTTGACCATGTTCATAGAAATACTTGATAAAGGAAACAGGGAAGTGAGAGAAACGTGAATTCTTAAGACGCTAAATCAGCGATTAGATAATTGATGTCATAAAGATATGAAAACTTCCAGAGTACAATATAATCAAAAACAGGAGCTAACCTATGTAATTATTATTTTTCAAACAACCCTTGTGAGAATCAGAGATGATTTAAAAAGTATTATTAGTAGAGTACTACCTGCAGTGTTATTACTACAGCACTCTCCTTAATTTTTGGCGTCTTTAAATCAAGCCATATTTAAAAAATTGTGTCCAGAATTATTGTCTATTTCGTGCTATGTACGGCATATCACCTCAGCAACAGCACAAATCAATGACTAACTGAAAGTGACAGTCCGACATTTTTTTACATTTCAATGCCTTAGCAAACAACACGAAAACCAGTATCAAACAACACTAACAGTGTAAAAAGCCGACAGTAAGTAGAAAATAATAAATTCGGCGAGCATAGGCACTTCATGCCTCCATTCCGTTTCCCACTGCGACACCCCACTCCGCACCGCATGCGATGACTCACAATTTGTCCACATTCCACGGAGAACGGGATGTGCTGTTGTGTTGTTGTTGCTTTTGGCCGGCTGCTACAACCAGTCACTGCGCTATCACAGCAACGATTTGTTTCGATTCGCGTTATTTCTCATGAAATTTAAACCATTTGTGGCGCAAATGCTGAGCAGAAGGCAGTGCTTATCAGAATGTGGGAGGCGTACGCGGCAATAGAAAAAAATCGTAACAGCAGACCAAGTCTGAGGAGAGTTTGCCATTAAAACAGAGGGGAGTATATGATGCAAGCGATGCTTTGTGTAAAATACTGGCGTACTAGCTCACCTGCAGATGCTCCTGAAAGCGTATAGGCAACACTTGCGTCATTTCGTTGCTGCTGCTGTTGTTGTTATGATAATTTTTGAGCACAGAAACTGCAACACTGCAATGTTGACAATGATGACTACACTGATTGCGGTTGACGGCAAAGCTGCTCTTGTTTTTGTAGTTGTTGTTGTTGCTGCGGTTACTCCAATAGCTGGTGGAATCTCACAGCAATGATCGTTGTTGCTTTTTTTCTTTTTCTGTGTTAGCTCGTCAGGTGTATTGTTCGTTCTGTGATTCGTTCGTTCTTCTACTTATTTTCACTGCTTTCTCACCGCACGAAAAGACAAAAACGAAAAAACAACAACGTATGAATGATCGTAATGCACGCACGCACAACA
The DNA here is from genome assembly GCA_963971225.1 of Melieria omissa. Lineage (NCBI taxonomy): Eukaryota > Metazoa > Arthropoda > Insecta > Diptera > Ulidiidae > Melieria > Melieria omissa. Next base: position 59,739,142 of record OZ020268.1, read on the forward strand.
AAACGTTTAGTGTGAAAATTGTACAACGGCGCAGCAGTGGGGAGCTAATTTCAAAGATGAATGCGTTCGTTTGAAATTCTCTTGCTGCTTTGAGTTCAACTGGTTTCTTTTTTATGAGCAGCAGGACGCGCGACAGGCACTCGAATCAGTGTTTTCTGGTATTATTTCGTTTTTTTTTTCGGTCGTTTTAAACTTCGATATCACTTTCCGGTGTTACAAAACACATTCGTTGGCTAGCTGGCTCTCGCACACAAAGAACACTACAAACAAAAAAAAATTTTTAGAACACAATTTTTAGAGAAATACATTTACGCACATGTCAATTTAATTATCAAAACTACTGTTAAAAATTCTCACAAAAAATATTGCGAGTTTTTCTTTTTTTGTATCCGCCTCCAAAAATGTTAAACCACCCCGTGGCCCCCACAATTTCTCGACTACTTCATACCACACTCGATCTCCTCCTAGCACGAATTTACTTCACATAGTTTATAACCTCATTGAAACTTTTAGCGCTCCGCTAAACACTAAGGCCACCAACAAAATTCACATACAAATTTACAAAAATTCCTTTGATTAATCACAAGAGAAAATGTTTCTATTGACAACGCTTCTTTGCGCTGCTGCACTCGTCTTCTCGTCGTAGTCTACGTTTGCCCACTCGTGTTTAAAATCTGAAAAAGCCCATTGTATAGAGTATGGTGAAGGTGCGGTGGTAGCGTTCTGGCAGTGGTGAATTGATGCCAGCGTGGTAAGTACGACACCAGCAAATGCACAAAACAAAATTAGGCAATTCGACCGCAATTAGAAATTCGTTGTTACGGTTGTGGGTAATGTATTAACAAAAAATAAAACAGGCAGCGGCAACTCCAAAGTAGATAAGCTGTTACTTCCGAGCAGGGTTCGGACTTTGCTACGATCGTAGTGAATTTGCTACGGTTTTCACAACATTACAAAATTTGCTTCGCGACTCCACTTGAGACGCAATCTACTACGATTTTTTCCGAGGCAAAATGGGGGGAAAATGTGCACATTTTATAATCCCGGTTGCCGAAATATGTAAATTGTTGTGTTTTTTTTCACTCGCGAATATTTTCTGAGGTAGACTACTATATCAAATCAACTCATGGATGTCTATTTAATTGGATTTGTCTAAATTCAAAAATTCACTACGGAAATTTTGGTTTCACTACGCTTTTTGGTACCTGTCACTACGATTTTGGATTTGCCAGGTCCGAACCCTGCTTCCGAGTGCTGCTCTCACTATGAATGGGAATATGGCCGACACAACTCACCATCACTATTTTTTACTCCACTTTTCGCACTGAAAAAGCCTGCAGGTCAAATTGAAATTCAGCATTAACTTAATGGAATCCAGCTAAATAAAACCTATCTAGCATATTGCGAAAACTCTAATATTTATTCATGTGAAAGACGCTTACATATGCATTGCAGCAATGCTTGTGCATATAGCCCGTCTATGCATTTAGGCACTTGTAATGTAATTTCCACGTATGCCACATAAACAAAAAATATATAAAAACACGAAAAGTACGTACAAGCAAAAGCTTAATAACCGCCCACAAGTAAGCAGTACAACAGCGGAAACCGCTTGCTACATGCTCACCACAACCACACGGAGAAAAGGGACAACTAATATGTCATTTAGTCTCTACTATTTTCTTCTACTTGTACTTTTACCACAGCAAAAATTTTCCACTTTTTCTGCCTTTCTGGCTATACTGCTACTCTCAAGTATCATGTTTTGCTAGAAAACACGCTTTTCTTTGTGAAATCTGTATGCATTGCAATTACCAGCTATAGTTACGATGTTTTTTAATAATTATTTCACTTAATTAGAATAAAATCCGCACTGAAATTGCACTTAAAACGCGACCAACCATATTGATTTGTACACCAGCCTAAAGCGAAAAATGACAAGAGAAAAAATTCTGGCTGACAGCAGAAATTCGTCAGTGGTGAACTTGTATCTGGTCAGTGACAAGAGGTGAGTTGAGCAAAAATGCTCTGTTCGATTTGAGCGAATGAAATATAACTTTCATCCTTGGGATTTTCGTTTAAATTACACCATAGCAGCAAGACACGTATTTAATTCTTGATTTATTACGTTTTAATACATCATCTAAAAGTAATTATACTAGTAACCGTTCAAACAAAGTGTTGAATTGTTTATGTTTCAGTGGTGCATTAAAATATCACTTTGCCAGTAATGCCAATTCAAATGCGGCTGCATATTTTAGTTGGCAACGCCACTTGGACCGCGCGTGCGAACAAAACTCAAATCTTGCGGAGTGCAGGAATCGCGTACAACCATGTAAACAATTTTATTTTGTGCAAAAAACGAAAGGAGCAGCAACGCAAAATTGCGGAAAGGACGTGTAATAAAGACATTGAAAAGTGCTTAACGCAGTTAAAACAACCATTCAACAAAATTCGATGTGAAAATTCAATAAACGTCAAAAAATCCACGTTTAATTATTCTTGTGTTGTTTTGTAAAATCTGTGGTTTCACCCATGTGAAAATTACAGACATCTAGCTATAATTAAAACGAAAAGTGCAAAGTGTGTGTATGCATTAGAGGAAAAGGACACGATGCTGCAGTACGCGTAGAAGAAAAATATGGTAAGTGCACGCGTAAGGCGCTCTAGCCGGAGTTGTGCACAGTTTACTGAAATTACAATAAAAGCTACACACTTCCGCTGAATTGCTGTGCATTTTTGTCTGCTTTTTATGATTATCAAATATTTTTATGTATTCACGTTTTTCTGTGTTGCGCTGCACTTATGCTAAAAATTCATTTGCTTGCTTGCTCTTACTTTGTTGTTGTATCTTTTACTTTAGAATTCTGCTCTGCGGTTTCATGTCTCCTTTTTGTATTTTTTTTGTTTTGTTTGTCTCCTGCAGCGCTTCACTCTGCGTAGCTGGTGTTCGTTTGGCTGCGGCTGCCTGCTCTTGCTGCCATCCTTTTTATTTGTTTTTGTTCTGGCTACCGCTACCGTTGTTGTTGAATTGTGTTGTTTTTATGCCTCGCTTGGTCTGGTTTTTAATTAGTTGTTTTTGTGTCAGTTTTATTGCTGGGTGGTTTGCGTGTCGCTGTCATTGCAGCAGCAAGAAAACAACGGCAACGACACATTTTCAAAACAGTCAACTATATTAAACAATTTTCAATTAAACAAAGAACCAATCTGTCAGAACAGAAGTAAGGAAATCATAAAAGAAGTCATAAAAGTTCACTTGCAGTGGATTTGGCTTTAAACAAAACTGCAGTATTAAAAGTTGTAGAATACGTTGACATAAGGTAGTAACTGTTACTTAAACTGTATGGAAACGTTTGGAAATGGAACAAAAAACGTTTGAGAACCACTAAAGGTCAAATTCAAATTTATATGCATTGTATATACGTACGAGGGTATGGAATATAAATCGAAGCTAATCGTAAAATATTAAAAAAATATAGTGTTGGCACGTCGGAAATATTGAAATTCAACTCCAAATTCGCCGTACCCAAAGATGACATTATTATAGTTTCGTATCTGCAAGCAGTTCAGCAACAATTTCTTATGAAAAATTGGGTGAATAAAAGAATGTAAATTTTTGTATGCACATAAGCCAAAGAACAACTTTACAGTGCCTACTTGCTCCACTGTCTCATAGCTGCCGCAGCCAGTCGGTCCGCCAGCTAGCCAGCGAACATTTTTCCAGCGCTAATTTTAGTAAAACTCCACCTTTTTTACTTTTCCATTTATGTTTGCAATCTTCGTTCTTATTATTTTATTTAGTTTTTTTTCTTTGCCACTTCTTCACAGTTTTCATGCCGCCGTTTCGTGTTGTTGTTGTAGTGGTGGTGGTGACTTAAGATGTATTCTATTCAGAACGGCAGAGCAGTATAAGTTTTTTCGCGCTTGTTTTATTGGGGCGCTATTTAATTGTGTCGATACAGGGTGCACAATGCAATATTTTTCTCGATTGAAACTATATTTTTTTCAAGTTGGATTTTACAGAGTTATGAAATTGCGAATAATTTTTAAAAGAAAAATGGCAAAACTGGTTATACTACAATAACTCACTAACTTAGGAAAAAATAAATTTCGACTGGTTGCATGTGGTGCAAAATGTCGAATTTTTATTCGACACAAGAATACAAAAATTTTCCTTTGCTATTATATTTTTTTCTGCTAACGTGTCATAAGGTTTCGCACAGTTAAATTGCAAAATGGGATATAAAATTGTTGGTACTCTTGTTATTAATGAAGAAGTTTCCATTGGTTACTTGCGGCTTCAGCGATCATTGTTGCTTTTAATATGGGACTTTTGTGAATTCAGCCAGCCAAGGGTAGTTCGACCCCTTTCCGCCTCCGCCGGTTCGTGTTGGGGGGTTTTTATTTTATTGTTGTTGTTAATATTGAACCTTTTTTTTACAATTTCCCTGCGTACTCAACGAAAATACCGTGCCGTTTTCCCGAGCGTTATTCACTCTCCTTTAACAACGCTTTCTTTCAGTTATCGTTTTGTTTTTATTGTTGCGAAAAAATTTTTTTTAAATTTAATTTCTTACCATTTCATTCCCTTTCTGTTATGCTTACTCTTCCTTCATTTATATATGTTAATTTTTTTTCTATTATATCGCACACGCACAACAAAAGTGACACAACTCAAAATTTTTGATATTTCAGGAAACGCAAAAAACTGTTGTTGAGCTAAATAAACATTTTTTTTAAATAACGTATAGACCGTTCAGCATGATACAAAAATATACAGATAGTTTCAATGCGACAGATACAAATAAAATTGACAATTGGAAACAAATATTTGTTTACAAATTTTGTACTACTATTTTCATTTTTGCTACAGAGCTGCAATTCCACACAATCAGTTTATGTAGTATATCATTCAGTTTCTGTATTTTTTACTTGTTATTGCACCCTTAAAATTTTATTTTTATTTGTCAAAAAAGCAGTCGATCGAATAGTAGAAGTTTGGCAACAATGCTGCCATTGAACCGGGCTGAAGGCACTGTTGCCAGTGCTGCGTATTTAATGTATATATCAAAATGTGATATAAATTTATCAGAGACTTAAAATAATTATTATCCATATTTCTGGGAATAAAAAAATTGCCCTTATTCAAGGAATTTTTAAAAATATTGTTTTATAATAGTTATTCCCAATAAGAAATTTTTTACGTCGCCTATAACTATTATTATGTAATTAATATTTTTGACTTGCGTAAAAACTCTTATAATTAATAAGTATATTTTTCGTTGTCGATAATTATTATTTTGGGATTTTTGTTTTTTACATTGCTTCATAACTTTTATTTATGTCTTTTTTAATTTACGTTACCGATAACTATTATTTTGAGAGATTTTTTTTTTACATTGCTTCATAACTTTTATTTATGATTTTTTTTTTCATTTACGTTGCCGATAACTATTATTTTGAAAACAAATGTTTTTACGTTGAATTACTAAATTTTGGATATGAATTAATTTTTAATTGTTTTAAATCGACCAACGCAAATTAACTGCAGAAACCTAATTTCCACCCACAAATAAACAAAAATCAATTCATACTCAAAATATGGTAAGGCAACGTAAATACAAAAAATTTCTTTCATAAAAGTTATGAGGCAACGTAAAAAATATTTTCTTTCAAATAATAGTTATCGGCAACGTAAATGAAAAAAACATCATAAATAAAAGTTCTGAAGCAACGTAAAAAAATTTTTTTTTTCAAAATAATAGTTATCGGTAACGTAAATAAAAAAGTCATAAATATAAGTTATGAGGCAACGTAAATAAAAAAATCCCAAAATAATAATTATCGAGAATGAAAAAAAATGTATTTCTCATAACAGTTATTATGCAACGTAATAGCCTATTTCCACCGGGCCTTAAATGCATTTAACGCTTAAATGTATTCAACATCGCATTTAAATGCTCGAATCCCCATACAATTGTTTTTGTATCAAAGTGCGTGAACTCACATTCAAAACTGAATTAACTCAGTTTTGCCGTTTACAGACGTCTAACAGAAAATTGTATGTTGAAAGCGGGAGCAATATTCACAAATGTACAAATTTTGATAGCATGATTTCAGGCGCAGCAAGAGCCGTACGAACACAAACGAGAGAAGGGATTTGAATTGCGTTCGGTGTGGTAGATTTTTTGCCAAGACAATTACTTTTCACTGCATTTTTCGCGGAAAAACATATTGTCTGTCATAATCAAAGTCAAAACTTCTATTATTCGCCAATAATAAATGCTGAAAAAGAAAATAAAAAACGTGGAACTTCTCATGAATAGGCTATATTTCCACCGAGCGCTTAAATGCATTTAAGGGCTCTGTTAAGTTTGACTACTGTCAAGCGTTTCCACCGAAACTGAGTTAACTTCAAAAGCTTGTTTTTGTTGACATTTTCATTTGGAAAAATCAAATTCTGCATTTATTTCTGGGCAGCCCCAGCTATACCCATCGCCGCCATCTCCTTGTATACGTATGTGTGGTTTCTTGTAGCCTCTCTAGTACATGAAAACCACTTCGCTTTCCTTCTCAACAGTCTAGGAACGTCTGCGTTTTCATATTTGTGAAAATTTATCAATTTATTTATTTTTTTTATCAATTTTTTTATTTGTCAATGTCTATTTCATTTGTGAAAGTTGTCGGCTGTTTGATATCAGAGCTGTCTGAATTTTTAATGTCAGAGGGTTCATGGAAAATTTACTTTTTTTATTTGCTATTTCAGCATTTATTATTTACAAATAATAGAAGTATTCACTTCGTTTATGACAGACGATTTGTATTTATGCTGAAAATGCCGGTAAAAGCAGTTCTTTTGGGAAAAAATTAACCACACCGAACGGAATTCAAATCCCTTCCCTCGTTTGTGTTCGTACGGCTTTTGCAGCCCCTGAAAGCATGCTATCAAAATTTGTACATTTGTGAATATTGCTCCCGCTTTTAACATAAAATTTTCTGTTAGACGTCTGTAAACGGCAAAACTGAGTTAACTCAGTTTTGAAAGTGAGTTCACGCACTTTGATACAAAAACAATTGTATGGGAATTTGAGCATTTAAATGCGATGTCAAACTGCAGTTAAGCGTAAACTGCAGTTAAGGCCCAGTGGAAATAGGCTAATAGGCTATAAAAATTAAGTGCCGCAAATAATAATTTTAATCAACAAATAAAATTTATGTTGCATTGTAATAATTACATTGCAATTAATTTCTTAAAAAATTTTCTTGTCTATTACTTCAAATAAATTTTTGATTGCAAAAGTTACCAAAATGAAAATAAAGTTACCAAGTTACCAAACAGTTTAAAAGTTACCAATTTTGGTAGAAAGTTACCAACTGTGGCAACCGTGATCACAGCCAAAAGACACATGTGAGCGACACGTTTTTGTTGCTCCTGCCAGCATTTGCGCCGCATTTGTTGTCCCTGTTGTATAGAATTACAACGTTGAGCACTCACTTAGGATTGAAATGGCTTATTAACTCGACTGAAATGGTCGTCAACTTGACCGGAAATTCATTCTTCTATCGGTGTGTTCGCAGGATGATGTTGATAATGTATTCGCCGCTTTCCACTTTCTTTGATTATTTATTTTTGCAGTATTTTCTACTAAACCAACAATGTGCGCTCTCTCGCGCTCGTCATGCATTCACTCGTACGCCGTCTGTCCTTGCTCTCGCTCAGCGAGTAGAGTTGGCCTCCACGCTCGAGCATGTGTCGTGTTGGGCCTGCTAGGGTGCCTCGCTGGCGGACTGTGCCTGGCTGTCTCTCCTTTTATTTTCCTTGTTGTGTTTGCCTGCTTCTTTTTTTTTTTACAAAAATGCTAAAGTACAGTGTTCAAAATTGCTCTGCAGCATATTCTGTAGTAGTAGTTGTTGTTGTTGTTATTGGTTGTGCGGTTGTAGATGTTGCTGCTGCTTTTATTTTATTACTTTACTTTTCAGTATTTCTTTGTCTTTTGGCGTTTTCTGTTAATGCAAAAAGGAATAACCTGTATTCGGTTGAATTTGAGTCGCATTTCTTAACAAAATTTCGCAGTAGAAAATTGCAAAAAATTTAAACTGTTTGGAAATGAAGATTGTACATAGTTTTAATTGAAAACTTCGAAAAATTTCCAGCCCATGGGTAATTATGGAAACAATTTATGTATTAAAAAAATAGTCATATCCTTTGTGTGGTTTGTGTTTGTGTGATAAGTGTTTCTTCGTCCTTGCACGTATTTGGACGACTACCAATAATTATGAAACAAATAAATGTGACTTTTGCAATGATTACGAAGACAATTGTAAAATAGTCGGAAACAGTATCTGTTATTCTTTTGAAAAAATTGTATAAAACATCCAACACTTAGCCAACCATTTATAAGCACGTGATGTAGGGAGTATAAAGCGTTGAACTGGCTTGTGGACTGAGTTAAAGAATGATTTTTTGGGAAATAAACACTTTCGATTAGCTTACATACATACATGTGTGTTTATGTGAAATGTGTAGACAATCTACATTTATATGGATGGATCCCAATTTCCTTCAGATCAATCTGAATGTTTTTCAAATAATATAAATATTTAATGTCCAAAACATGCATATCGATGAAAAATCCAATTATTTCAATGTAAAAACTTTATCTTACTGAAGTAATGTACAGAAAGCCCTGTTACCGCTGAATATCAGTCTTAGTACTTTATATTTGAAAGTGAACGGATAATTTTAACTCTAATTTTGCATTTTCTCGTTCCTTACAGCATTCAAATTCACACGTTTCCATTGGCAAATTGAGAGTGTGTAAAATACTGCTTGAATAATTGAATGAATCACGCTTCCGGCTTAATCGACATAATCACACAATAAAAAACTTCCAAGGGCCACATAAATTTTGCGCTCTTCAAGCCTGCTTTGGCATTTGAATCGCTCGACGGGACGCCCCACCATGAGTGCATCGCAGCGCCAGGAGTTCTGTGTGCGCTGGAACAGCCACTTGGGCAGCATTGGCGCCGCCTTTCCGCAGCTATTGGCCGGCCAGCGGTTTGTGGACGTCACACTGGCCTGCGAGGGCCACCAGGTGCACTGCCACCGCCTGGTGCTGGCCGCCTGTTCGTCGTACTTTGAAAGCATCCTAGCCGAGAATCCCTGCAAACACCCGGTCATCATTCTGCCCAGCGAGATCAAGCTGTGGGAGATTCAGGCGCTGGTCGACTTCATGTACAAAGGTGAAGTCAACGTGACACAAGCCGGTTTGCCACAGTTGCTGCGCTGCGCTGAGCAGCTGCGCATTCGTGGCCTCTACGGCTCAGACGCAGCACTAAATCTGAATCAGCTGAAGGCGCTCACTAGCAAGGCAACCGCGGCGGCTGCTGCTGCGGCAGCGGCAAATGCAATGAATGCTGGTGGCGGCGGGGGGAACGGTGGAGGCGGCAGTGCCATCAATGGCAACAGCATGGAAACCGATGACACCAATTCGACTACAACAACCACAGCAACGGCGGCAAGTGCACTGCATCAGCTGCAAGCGGGCAGCGTGGCTGCCGCAATGGCTGCACAGCAGCACCAACAGCTGCAGCACATAAAGAAGGAACAACCCGCACTGCAACAGCACACTCACCAACACCACCAGCAACAACAACAACAGAGCAACGGCACACTTTCTCAAAATGTGCTGCAACAGAATCATCACGTGCAACAGCAACAGCTTCACCTGCCGCAAATAAAACAAGAGGTCACCGGCCTCACGCATGTTGCCAATGCAGCAGCAGCTATGGCCGCCGCTGCCGCCAACTCCAATGCCGCCACCGAAGAGGAAGACGAGTCAGCGGATGACTCCACATCGAACGCCTATGATCGCTACGAGCAGTACGCCGCAACTCAGCAGGCTACTGCAGCAGCAGCGGTCAAGAATGTCGCTGCCGTCACCGCCACCGCCAATGCCCCAGTTGTTGCTGCAGCGCACGCCCACCTGGACTCTACTGTGGAGGAAGATCACAACTACGTGGCGCACGACGAAGACAGTAGCTACGGTGCCAGCGCCGACACCGAGCATGAAACATCGGCCAACTCGTCGGTTGCGACGCTTCTACAGGGCGCCGTTGACGCTGCGGGCTCATACAAACGTGTACGTCGGTCGGAAGCCTCACTCGCGCAAGCCGCGAAGTGTGTATCCAAGGGGCAGACGTTCCAGACCGTGAGCAACATGTTCAACATCCCCGTTTCTACGATACGCTTCTACATGGCGCGCAAGGGCATTTTGCCGCGACGCAAGCGTGGCCGCGGCGCATCGTCTGCGAACAGTGCGGGAGCAGCGGGAGCGCTAAATGCGGTCTCAGCGGCCACCATGTCGCAAGCGCTGGCACAATTGAAGCGCTCCGGCAGTCCGCCGCTAGCCGAGGCGATGTACCATCATCAGCTAGTGAGCAGCGGCGCGGCGGGGGGTGGCAACACCGGCTCCAACTACAAGTTGAACGAACAGGGTGCGGCGCACCTAATTTAAAAACGCGGTGCAAGTAAGCGTCAACAACTGCAACAATAAGAACAACAACCACCTCCACCACCACAATGAAGAGCATAACACGAATATGCAGACAGAACGCCAATTTACTTATTAATTAATTAAGTAATTATAATTACTTTATACGCCACACCCAATCGCCATCATTCTCCCAAATTAACTTACTGTGTGGACTGCAGTAGAACAACGTCTCCCATTAAAACAGCTTTCATTGTAAGCTAAAAGAGTAGAAGCGCGCCCAGCAGGAGTGAAAGACAGGTTGAAGCTCTGGTCCGTTTTTATGAACGTTTGTACAATTTCCGGTCTTAATTCAAAGAACATTTTCAATTCATATCAGTATTTGTGTTTAGTTGTTGTATTTTGAAGTCAGTACAATTAGCATATTTGTAAAACTCGAACATCTGAGCCGTATTCCTGCTGGGGGCGTTCGCAAACTTTGCAAACTTAAATATTTCGTTACGAGTATTTTTGTAACTTATAGTACATAAAGTGTGACATTTATTGCATTTACCTTTACTTAAGCTAGAACGTGAAACTTATGTACGGTAGTCTTAAGCTTAAAGAGCGTGTTTAGATGTCCATAAGATGCATACGTATGCGTATGTGGTTGTGTGTGCGTTGGCTGCGAACGATTTCAAATTATTTGACATTTCGAAAGTTCGACTCTCTCACTTACAATGGGACTCTCGTACAAAATCTGGACTTTCTCACTTTTAGCTTTTTCCGTTTGCGCTTAAATTCAAGCGACTTTAGCGACTTTTCGCTCCATCCACATACAAACACATACACCTGTGTACATGTCGACCAGGCTGTACAACGGTCAGCCGCACGTCTCAACTCGAATGCTTCAGTTTCATGGGTTTCCTATAATTACTACTCGACATATGTACGTACATATATAATTTACGTAAAGAAACATAACAATTTACATTAGTCATTACACAGTGCAAACGTATGTCTGCGCACTTTTTGTTGTAACAATTTTTCATAACTGTGTATTCAACGTCTCGTTTGATGCGTTTTAGCTGTGTGTACATGTAATTTTACAATCATTAATTGTATGATAAAATACTGCGGTGTTGTAGTCCATAGACAAGCGCCGCGCATCCAAGCGAACGTGGCAGTGACTGCGGGTACATTGTGGTATGCTTTAATTATTATAAATATTATACCCTCTCAAACTTGGGCAAAACTCTGCCTAGCTAGGTGTACAGTCCGTAGGATCGCCAGCTAGTGGAATGCATAACCATACAGTGCTCTGTTAACGAGTGCTCCACCGGCATTGGCCGTATTCTAGTTCGTAGTTGGCCTGGTCGAGAGCAACTTGGCATCTGCCTAATTGGGCACACCGGGTAACTGTGGGAGTGCCGCGCCGTGCATCTTGCGTTGTTGTTGGCACCGTTTTTTACCGTTTGAATTTGACTTTTGTCATTTTTAGGAAGTAGGTTTGTCTGATCTTTACTACAATTTATACTATTTTTTACTTTCTACCATGATACAAAAATATATATATATTTTTGTATCATGCTTTCTACTATTTATTCCGGCAGACATTTGTGCGCTGTCGAATTATTGTCATAATTTTGAACTGAACAACCAATTTGTTTGAGCGCAAAAAGCCAGTCAAGTACACAATACCAATAACACAGCTACAAATCACCTCCAATACCACTAAGCAATTTGTGAAGCCACAGCAAACAACAGAAAACCGAGCAAAGTCAAGTAAAGATGAAAACAAGCATGAAATACCTCGAATTTTTATTCATCACGTTACATTAAATATTGCATAAAATATCGAGAGCGAACAGTAGCAAGTCAAGCGTCAATATTTTTGCGTTTTAAGTGTAGTTTATATTTTTTGGACCTAGCTTTTTGTCACTAACGCAAAGCTGTAAGCAACATTTATTTCTGGCTGTTGGTAACCAGGTGGTACAAGAGTTGAACAGAACGCCAGAGAATTGGCAAGGTGGATGGTTTTGTGTTGGATGTGAGGAAAACTGTATTTAAAAAATGCTATCTTGCTAATCTGAAACTTTTGTATCAGCTGGTTAATTCGGACAAGCCGACCGTTTATGTTTATTCAACAGTCATTAGCATACAGTTTTTCTATTATTATTGGTTTTTGAATGCAAGACAACAACAATTGCTCGTATTATGCCATACAACCTTACACGAGCATTGCCGTGTTGCCGAAGAAGAGCAATTGAATTCAATATATGAGAAATAAAATTTAAAAAATCAAAGTGAAAAGCGTAGACAAGTTTATTATCGACGCAAAATACTAATCACAAAAAGAGTAATTATTGTTTAAGTGAAATTATGTATTACATGTAACATACATAGACATAAATATTTTAAATACTGTATAAAAATAGCAAGGGAATAAAGGCAGACTATTTAAACGAGAGCGAGCTTTTGTTGCTTTCATTGGTTCTTGCAAAAATTTTCTATTTTTATATTCCTTTTTCATTTTCGTTGCAATAGAAACTTTGAAAGCGGGTACACATCGAAAGGTTGGGAACCCCCAATCGCCATCAGCTGTTCGGTTGACGCCACCTTTGTGACAAACTCCAACAAAAACAATAGCAATGACTACAATAGTCAACAAACAGTTCAGCCAATGGGAGCGCTGCCATGATGTTACGAAATGGCCTGAAGCCTGTCCAGCAGCTGCATCGATTTGGAGCACAGGTTAGCGTCACCGGGTGTGCGCATAATTTCTGCACCGGCAATGGGGTCCGGTGCGCCAAGCACACCAGCCTCAATCGCCAGAGCAAAATCATGAGCAAACTCTTCGGCGAGCGAGTGTCGGGCAGCAAGAAGCGTTGGTATCCCACAGTGGGCACAACCAGTGGCGGTGCATCTGCTCAACAAGGTGCGCACGTCTTCAAGAGCTCGCAGTTCAGCAAGGCGGCTGGAGGTGGTGGCGGCAAGGGTGTGACGCGGCGCATGGTTGTGCTGAACAAACTCTTCATGAAGCACATTACCGACCTGCTGGCGACGGGTGAGGCATCCGAGGCCATATTGGGTCGAGGCCTGCAGGTAACACGAGTAAAAATCTCGCCTGATTTCGCTGCGATCAACGTGTACTGGCTGGGCAGCGGCCAAGTAGTGGCTGACACGCTGCTCGAGCGCGAGCTGCAGCACTGCAGTGGACGCTTGCGGCACGAGCTGTCACAGCTGATGCTAATGAGCGAGGTGCCGCGCGTGTACTTTGCGCGTGAGAAAAAGTATACTAGTGGAGCGCAGGTGCAGGCGCTTTTGCGCGACATAAATATTCGGCAAGAGGATGACGAGGAGACGCAGCAGCTCGTAGCGGATGTAGAAAAGCGCGCTGAGCAGTGGCGAAATTTCGCAGCCAGCTTGACGCAGTGCGATTTTTACGGCATGAACGTTCAGATGCCAGAGCCAACAGAAACGACGAGTACTAGCGAAGCTGAAGTTCCATGGCCGGAGATGCGGCACGACGTGCTCGGCCTGCATCATCGCGACATGATGTCGAGAATAGTGGCGAAAATGCGCAAGTCGAAACAGGCGTGGGATCTACACGCGCAACAAGCAACTGCCCCGCCTGTTGATAATACGCAGACTATTGAGCGCATCAATCAAACTCTGGCATTGGCGGCAGAAAATGAAAACAAATTCAACAAGTTTCTGGCAAAGAGGCGCGATCGCAAAAATACGCCTGAGCGCAAGAAGCACGATCGAAGTGGAGAGTGGCTAACCGAGGCGGTGGCGAAGAAAGATGCAGGCAGTGACGAATTGCTGGCTGCCTCACCTAATCAACGACAATTGTACGACGAAGAAGACTACCTATGCGAGGATCAGGAGCTGGACAAGAGAAAGTAGTTTAAAACTGTGATTTCGAACACACAATAGATATTCGGTTTAAATTTAAATAAAAATTATACATGTATGAAATAAATAGTAATGCTTTAAACGTGTAAAAACTTTTTCTTGCTTTATTTCATAGAAATAATTCCATTTCTGTTTTATAGGTTCAAGTCAAACTGCGAGTATCCTTTTGAAAAAAATCCAAACAATTGTCTTAAACCTCACTCTGCTGATGTTGACTAGGGTCACGGAATCTGAAAGAAAATATTTATGTTAGTAACTATTTCGATGCGTCATTCAGTTTAAATGGTATTCAAAACGGATCAGTAAAAAACTTATTTGACATCAACGTTCATTATCAGTCGAAAGATGGTGAGAAGTTTTGTTCATCACGGAAAAGGAAAGACTAATCGGGTTTTTCGCTCCACTTACCCACAAAGTTCCTGCACGTTTCAGTTAATGGTGTCAGATGGCCGCTCTCTTATTCAAAGAGACCAAAGCCCATGTCGTCATCCTCCGACTCAGACTCTTCCTTCTTCTCCTCCTTTTTGGCTTCCTTCTTGTCGCCACCGGCCGCAGCAGCTGGTACACCAACCGCTGGGGCTGCCGCAGCAGCAGCACCACCACCAACCGGCATCGAGGAGAGTTTCTCGCGTCCCTGCTTGATCAAGTCCTCAATGGACTTGCCATTAAGTTCCTTGACCACCTTGCTGAGACGCTCGCCATCGACCTCGATACCAACCGAGCTGAGGATCTTCTCGATGTCGGCATTCTTGGGATTCTCTTGTCCGCCGAGGACAGCCAACATGTATGCAGCCACGTAACGCATTCTGAAAATTTAACCAACAAAATTTCATCGTTTCAAAAATGTTTACTTGTAGAACGACGAATCCTATATTTTTTTTCTGGAGCACCAAAATCCACATCCGCAAATATCCTAAGCATCTATGATGCTTTTCCATTGCTTTTAACGGTATTGTATGCAGCATGACAATCGCTTCACTTCACGAACAAATTGTGAAATTTACTTACTTTTAAGTCCTTTTTTTCGACACGAAACGTGTACAGCACAAGAAAATTACAACTTTCGTTTAAAAACTTTAGAACGAAAAGACCGATGTCAGCCAGTTGACATCTGCAGCTAACTTCCCATCACCACTGAACAATAACAGGTGATCTATTACAATAAGAAACTGTCATTTGTCAGTTGTTAAAGACTGAAATGACAACTTTGGAAATTTGATGCTGGCAGCACTAAAAAGATGCCGTATCGCACACAGGCACAGCAATGTATACTGCCATGGCACAATAAACAAGGTAGTGGCAGGAAGGAGCGAATTTTATTTTTTTCTCGTCAGAGTTCGGTAGGTTGTCAGAAATTTTTGTCTGCTTTGTTTACTTTCGGCGAACAGCATGGCCACTCAACTCTTTTTCTGTGAAATTTTAAGCATGTTTGCAATGACGGAAGGATATTATTTTTCCAATTTTCGTTAACTTTTATGAATTAACGCAAAATCGGCGAACTATGGACTTAGCACTTTTGCCCCTAATTGTAAAACAACAGATTAAAACAAAGAAGCTATGTACTTTTGCTGTTAATTGGTGTATTTTTACGTTCTCGAATAGACCAAGTGGTCTATTCGATGCTGGCAATACTGTTGGCAAGAGAACCGTCCGTCCGATTTGACAATGAACCGAACAAAAACACTAACAAAATACACGTGAATTTTTTCGCTCCTTCCTGCCACTACCTTGTTTATTGTGCCATGTATACTGCTCTCCCGCTCATCGATTTCTGCCACTACCACTGTGTGCTGTCATCGCCATTTAGTTGCCAATTTTCTGCGATTCCGTTTGGTCGTGTTAAAAAATTTTCAGTGTGGAATTTTGTAACAAAATTTGGTGTGCCTACCAGCAGAAAAGATGGTTTAGCACTACGAAAACGACAATTGGCAATTGAAACGCATACATTCCAGCAACGAAAAATAAATAATTCATTGGGTAAAAGCGTTCGGGTTACGCAAAACAACGAAGATTATCGGTTTCGCCTATTTTAATTTTATTTAGTGAAAGGATGATGGAAATTGGGCACTGTGTGCGAATGTGTGCTAATCGAAATTATAACTTCTGTTTCAAGTGAATGAGTCATTGTGCGTCCAATCGAAAAGAGAAAAATCAGATTGGAAATACTTTTATTTTCTATTTTACTTGAAATTTTCATACGCAAAAAGGATTTGTATGTGGCACACCGATTTAGTAATTTTGTCCTGGCAACGCTGTTGTCAGTTGTCGTTGCTAGTACACTCGCTTCTTTCCACTCATTCGCACTTGACTTCTCCTGTGACACTGTTCTGAAATTTCTGACAATTGGATTCTTTATTATTTTTTGTTGTTGCTCTTGTTTTATCTTCTCAACTGCGTTCGCGTAGTTCGTGTTTTCGTTAAATGAAGAGAAAAATCAACCAACTGGCAACAACGAATGGTAAAAACAAATAATCGAAAGCAGTCGAGGGCGAATCAAAACCGTAATAGATACCAACCAAAGAAGTGTGTGAAGTAAGAAAACGATTTTTTCCGAGATTCCAATTGAAAGTGCAGAAAGAAGAAAACATTGATTTGTGTAAAAATAAGCAATAATACAGTTAAAAATATATAATAATTAACCGAATTAAAAAATTGAACGTGTACTGGAAAAAAAGGAAAATATAGTAGTTGAAGTAGAGGGGTGCGGAGGCGCAGGCCAGCAAGGGAGTCGTCGTCGCTGGTCCGGAAAATTTGCAACCAAAACTTCTGCTGTCAACAGTTTCGCACCAGAGAAATCGCCAAGTAGGCGCACAGGCAAAAGCCGTAGTCGCCGCCCCCGGGCAGCAGCAACATCAGTAGCAGCAAAATGGAGCAACTTATTCCAATTGTGAATAAGCTGCAGGATGCATTCACGCAACTGGGCGTGCACATGCAGCTCGATCTGCCTCAGATCGCTGTGGTAGGCGGACAGTCGGCCGGCAAGAGTTCCGTGCTGGAAAACTTCGTGGGCAAGTAAGTTAATTCAAGCGGAAGATGAAAAAAATATTACTCCTTCGCTCTCTTTCTCTCCTACACTTGACCACAATTTTCCCTCACTTGTGTATTTTTTGAATAATCAATGAATTGGGCGCATTCTGCTCAGTGCCAAACCACTCAATAACGGCCCACCACCACAATAGTCAACCATACCAGCCGTGTACACGCACACACCCACCCTTTGCGCCATCCAGGCTATTGGTAAGAATCCAGCACAAGGGGTGGGGTTCCGTCTGTGTCGGTCTTCATCTGTGCAACCTTTGCGTTGCGCTTCTCACCACCTGCCACTCGCTATCGTCTGATTAGCCTTTCGGCTACCACTTGTAGTGTTGCCACATTTGTGCACTTTGTGAAAGGAGGAAGTATGCAAGCAAGGTATATTAACAAGGTACGCCAGGCTCAAAGAGCCGTCAAAATAAGGAGGGCCAAATCAGAGTTGCTTTTTGTTAGGAATGAATTGTTGGTTGCATCTTTTAGTATTTGTTTCTCAAACTCTAGAAACTGCGTTTATGTTATAATTAGTTAGTTTTAATAGAATGCCACAAAGATAATTTGGTATTAATTGTTGTAGTGTTGCTGAATGTCTTATACACATTTTTTGCCCATTTAAAAAATATGTAATTTAAATTTCTATGGAAGAGTTTTTGATAATTTTTTATTTACGTAAAATCTGTTTCTCAATTTTTTTTTTTGTTTTAAATTTTTGTTTAAGCTCCTTATTCTAAAATACATTCTACATTAAAATAAAGTTGTTTTACTTCTTCAGCAAGCTGAACAGAATTAGGAAAAGAACATACAATTTCACACAAATTGCTAACACATAAAATTTTCAATTCAATTTATTTCATTCTTTCATTTGTATTCATTCCACAATATATTTTAGTGCGTATCAGACTGGTGTCATGGGCTATATTTCGCGTATATGTATTTTACAATGTTACCCAAATCTGTACACAAAAGTATAGTTGTACAAACAATATCAACACTAATAGTAGGTTCTTTATTTTACAAAAAGAGCAACCGTTCACGAATAAGAGGGTGAAGAGAGACATTTAAAGCTGCCGCTCCCAGCCTGGCGTGCCTTGTTAATATACCTTGCATGCAAGAAAGCAGTACGAGAGAGAATCTAAATCCTTCAAAAATGACTCATTAAAAATTAAAAGAAAATCAAAATATATAATGTATGGGTTTTATGGGTTGTCATTTAAACAATTTGAGTGAAACTTGTTTTGGAAGAATTACTTAAACTAAGATAAAAGGCACTTAGATAAGCACAAGTACAAATTTTCGTGATTTAGTTACAAAAATCCATCTGGCGGAAAAAGCTTCAATACGGCAACACTGCCGGAATGAGCAAGAAACCAGCAGAAAAATCAATCGTTGACATCTCCACCGCGTATCGCTAGTTGTCTGCCCACTCGTTCTGGTCTCTTCCAGTTGGCATTTGTTCTGTTTGTTGTCATTGCATTCGTTTATCTCTCAGTCACTTGAACTACGTTTCATTAACTATGTTTTAGTGAAAATTTGCTTCTTTTGGCATAATTTTGCCACTCGGATTTTCTGTCATACTCGTTCTCCTCCCTATGCGCCAGTCCGTTTTTTGTAGGAATTTTTTTTATCATGAAATCCGATAATTTCTGCGTATACACACACTTGCGCATATTTTGATTGTTGGTCGTTCTCTTTCGTCTCTCTTATATTCTTGCAATTCCGTCTCAATTTTCGTCTTCGAAGTTTCGCCTCACACTCTTGGCCATAACTACATGTTTGACAAATCGTCTGCTTCATTTCGGTTAAACTTCAACCAGAGAATTGTGATGTGAAATCATCACATTGGAATTTACTTTCGTAAAGCAATGCATCCTTGTTTTTGCCTTTCAGATCGGCAGGCGCATTTACAGAACGCCAACCTACTTTTAGTTTATGCCCCCTACTTTTGGTAGGGACGCGCAAGACAAAAATGGCTACTGAGGATAATAAAGGAATAGGTTCATTGTGTCCAAAGATGACCTTTGACCTACCTTCAACGTCTGTTCATTTTCTGGCCTCTGTCGGCTCTGGCCATGGCTTCGGATAAACACGAGCAATAATATTAGCAAATACGAAAGGAAAACGTTTCCTGCAATGTCCTGCAACCCTTATTACGAAATATAACAAATTTTCTTGAACACGTTTTGTTATTTCAACAAATATTACGTACATTTCTTTGCTACCTCCACTCGTGTATCAATTGTGTTTTTATTGCCGTTGATTTGAAACAAGTGTCACCAGTCGTTTTAGCATGAGAAATTGTTGCGATAACTTTGACAGACCTCACAGACAAACATGTCATTGATATGTAAATGCAAAGCGAAAAATGATACAAACGGGACAATACATTTAAATAGTAAAAAAGGGGAGTATTGCCATTATGGAAGGCAACAACAACAACAGCATTGCGCGCAGTCTTTGAGCTGTACTGAGCTACAGAGAGCACGAGCACTGCGAGTGAAAGGAAATCAATGTAATTTTTCCTTTCGCCTACACTCTGTAGGGCAGTCCGAAATGCCGAAAACAGGGAATTTCGCTCTCACAGCACAAGGGAAACTCGAACCCACATCCGTTCGCTGCAGACCCAATTCATGTAGGTACTTTACCGCCCAAGTTACGTGTTTCTTTATCAGTGTTGTCCTTTTTTTAAATACCACACTCATCCTTATTAAAATTCAGGCATGACAGCGTGTAAATTGCGTATCTATTGATTTATGTACTTACATGCTTTGTTTACTATTTTTTAAATTCTTTTCGCTATTTAGGTAGCACAATGTTTGGCCCGAAAGTCGATAAAATTACTTTTTCACAATTGTTGCTTCATTGTGTTTGCACTGGCACTTGATTAGATTACAGCGGGTTGGCCGTTTTGTTTTTGTGCGCGGCCACACTTGTTCATCATAATGCCTTGTTTTCATATATACCGCAATTATCTTCATTGGAATTTGTTGGTACTTCTTTGAAAACTATATATTTGCCTCGCAATTTTTTTTTAACAGTCACATCCACCACTTGTTCAAGTATCAAGCAACAACATATTAAAATTATCCCCCCCTCATACGTTGCGTTGTGTTATGTTGCCTGTGTAGCAATCTTTGACCTTTCCGACTTCACGACATGAATCCCAGAATGCTGTAAATAAGAACCGGAAGGAGCCAAGTCAGTGCAAATTATTAAAAAATTCTGCAAATGGGTAATTGTGGCATTTAAATTGAAAGGCAGTCTTTGTTGCTATATGTCCAATTACACCATACATGTTAGAATTTTTCTTTACGTCCTATCAAATACCTGGTTCCTACACTCTTCCTTTGTAATCGCTTAAAACAGCAATTTTCCACAATCAAAATGAAAACACAATCTTTAGTGCATACTTTCGAAAATACGTTAAACGCAATTATATGTACATAACGCAACTCTAACCACTGCTTAAGGTAAGCGTTGTACGTTATATGCGCTGAATTCATTATCGAATCGTTTGCCATCCAAAAAAAGTTACACCGTGGCGGGTGTCAACGCTGTATAGTGGGAGAATAATTGAATTTTATCGCTCTAAACACTTGTACTAATTTTCCAATTTCATCGAATTATTGCATCAATTTCTCTGATCATTGAATTAACTGCTAATTAAGTATATTGCAGCTATGAAAATCGCCCATCCGCCAAGGTCGGTGCAACTGCAACTGGAAAATGTAGCTTCGCTTCGTGTGCCTTTTGCACGTTCACAGCAAAGCTAGGAGTACTTGTGGCCGTTGGCTTTCGGCATTAGTTTTTCGCTCAACTACGTTTTATGGCCAATGCGCTGACCAAACTGGGTCATTAACATCAACGTTCTGCTTGGTAGTTTTTTCGGAAGGTTGCACGACTTTTTGTTGCTGTCGATTTAGTTATTTTTTGTCAGCTTTTTACTTGTTTAAATATTTGTTCACTGTTGAATCTTATGCTTAAGAGGAGTTTTGCCTTATTTGCCTTTCTACTATTTCGAGTCCATGTTGGTTTTTGTTCCTCACAGACGGAAATGGCGAAACATTTGCGTGTACTCGTCCGCTTTTGTTGTAGGTTTTTACCATTATTGTATTTGGATGTAGTGTTGCGAATAGAGCGGAACGCCAATGCAGTGCTATTTACATATTAGGTATAATATATGTCGGCTTTTTAACTGGGCTTTGGGAGCTGGCAGGTTGCTCGGGCAGGAGCTGGCAAATTTAAAATCTTACTGTAATGTGTAATAAATGTGGAAAGAAACATTTATTTATTTATTTTGCTTTCCGTTTTTACTTTTTCCATATGCATAGATTTAAATCGTGAGTCGAATTTAACTAAATCAGGATCGGCCAGCTCGAATTGGCTTGTCATGCCTAGAAAAGGTCTTGGTCGGTGTGGTAACATGTATAATAGATAAGAGATAACTTAGTTTTGCTTATCTATCCGTTCATGAGCGACTCCCAACCAACATCCCAAGCAGTATTCTCTTCATAGCTTTTCTTGCTTCACTGAATGTGAGCCCCATAGTTTTGTTTACCAAATAAACAGTTTAACAACCCCAGCGGTATTTCCATATAAAAATTCAGCAAACTCTGTTAACTGCCAAAATTAGGTACTTCTGGGTTAGAGATCGGTTCCTCGATCCCGTATCGTAACCACGATTGCTCTCTCTTTCTCTCCCTGTGAGTGTTGCACTTTTATAAGTTTTTCTTTGTTGCGAGGTGGCACAGCACCATCCAAAAACAATGACACAATGTGTTATTACTTTAAGAAATAACATCGCATCTGGAGTCGACTGCTTCCGAACATTCCGCTAAATGCATTGACGCTACTCGTATTAATTGCTTAACAACTGATGACTCACAGCCGAAATGTGTTGAAGGGAAACACAAAGTTGGCATAAGTTGGCTTGTGCACCAGACAAGAATCCCAAAACCCCAAGGAAAAACTAACAACACTGCTCGCCAGATATGCTTTTTTGTGCTGTAGCGGTGCTGCACACTTTGCTACCGAATGCAATCTGCGTTGATAAGATCTGAGCGGAGCGCCGGTATGATTCACCTACTTTAATTGATCGACGGATATCTAAGGCCAGCATACTGGAACGACCCGTGAATCCGAAGCATATTTTGTTTGCCCGGACACCCACATATAGACTACCTCGCGTTGCCTTCGCTTGTCACATAGCTTTGCTAATAATCACAGCTGGTCTTCTTCTGTTGCTGCTGTTGTCCATTAATTAACATCATTGCATAATGTAGAAGCAACAAAAACGGGTAGCAACAACCACCAAAACAAGCAGCACACGTACACTTGCATAATCATGAATGACAATAAGTATAAAAAATAATAATAATCATTTGTGTGCACATTGCTCACATGTACATACATACATACCTACCCACCTACTTAGGCAGGTGTGCAATACACGCCGGGCAGATAGCGCACCAGCAGTTTACATGCCGCAGCCGAGCTGTATCGATTTTCCAGATTTACCGCGACGGCGAATCGTGTGGTAGCCAGCTTTCTAACCTTTGTAGCTGCTCAATGTTGTTGCAAAAGATAAGGAAAATATTTAATTGATCACACTGTACAAATGCAAAGGTTCAACGCCGCACTGAGTCAGGTGGAGCAAAGGCGCAAATGGCTCTCGATTGCCAGTCGATCGACTGGTGGCAAGTGTTGTTGGCCAATTTGTTGCTCGACTTGGATCTTTGATTTTTTACAGGTTTAAAACTCGAATTTATAAATTCACAACGCAATGATTTAGTTTGAAAATCAGAAGGAAATTCTTCTAAAAACGTTGTTTTTCCAAGGACTGTAGGATTTTTCAGCTTCTATATTTATATAAGAATAGTAACCAATGCCTATTCCACTAATCTGATTAAATTTTAATCATAATGATATTATTTTGAGCACTAGTTTAGACTTTATCGAGTTTTGGGTAGTAGTCAAATGAAATCTGTATTCGCTGCGATTGATTCTAGTTGATTATAATAAATAAATAAATTTTTTTTTTTCCCCCCATTTATTTATACAACTGTCGTTGACATCAAGTATTTGGTTAAACATTTAGGTAGGAAGATCAATAAAAACATCACAATAAGGCCAGTGCCTAGAGCGATACAGTCAGGATTGGAATTTACAATTGTTTCTTAATATTTAGGTAACAGATTTTTAGTTTAGGGACAATAGGTCACGTGGTCGATTCGTTTTTAGCCGTCGTCTTGTCTGGTTTTCGCGTTGCAAGAGTGAGTTGATTTCTGTGTTCTTGTGTTTTTTAAGTACGTCAAAATGCCTTGTTGTTACTTTTTTCACCTCGTCATCAACTGTTGATATTTTTAGCATTTCATGAATGTCGGCGTTTGTAGTGTAACGGTCTGATAGTGTTATTATACGTAGGATTTTTGATTGTTGTCGTTGTATTTTTGTTAAGTGCGTCTTCTTAGCAGTTCCCCATATTTGCAGTCCATATAGCCAAATTGGTTTAATAACTGTTTTATATAGCAGCAGTTTATTGTCAATACTGAG
Source organism: Melieria omissa (assembly GCA_963971225.1). NCBI lineage: Eukaryota > Metazoa > Arthropoda > Insecta > Diptera > Ulidiidae > Melieria > Melieria omissa. The sequence goes on from OZ020268.1 coordinate 59,763,114, forward strand.
TTTAGATCTCTTAGCCAAAAGCCAGTGAAGTTTTCTGCATTTCTCTTTTATCTGTTTGATTTTTTGTTTAATATGGTAGTGCCAGTGCAGTTTTGAGTCCAAATGTATACCAAGATATTTTGCTGTTTGTTCTATGGTTATATTTTTGTCATTGATTTTTATTGGATAAATAAAATAAAAAAATAAATAAAATAAAATAGATTAATTAAAACAAGATAAAATGTTGATTTACTTTTCTTAAATTCGAATTTAATTTTATAATAATACATAACATTATTTTCTGCAGTTCACATAAGCGTCGTTGTAGCTTGCGCAAATGCGAGCTGAGCGAGAAAATAATGTAATTAAAATTGCGTATGTTATCAGAAAATAAGGGGCAAGTGTGGTGCGCAAACGCAAAATGGCAATGAACACGAGAAACGGTCTGAAGTCAATTGTCTTCTCTTAATTTTCTCGAAATCAAATATGAGGAATGGAAGTGATGGTTCCTAGTAATGAGTGTTTATGAATAACGAAAGTGCGCTTGATGGGCATGTTGCATTCATCATCAAGCGGAAAGCTATCGACTGTGGTGTTGACACACAGGACCGGCCTGTAAGATATCACGACAATGTTCACAAACTTACACAGCAGTCGTTGTCACGTTCATTATCGCCAGCAACGTGGGACAGTGAGCGCGAAGGCGATCGCGACAATGCATAGGCAATTTTTACAACAGCCCGCCATGTTGCTTGATGACTCAAATCGCGTGCAAAATATGGCAGAAACACCAACAATACATACAGCCCAAAATAAAACAAAACAGCAGGCGCCGCTTCGGCGTTACTGGAGGATTTAAATTGTTTCATCTTCAATTCGAATTTATTTAATAACATTTACGCTCATGTTATTGCTGTTGTTGTTTGGTCGGTTGTTCCGCTTTTTTGGCGCTGAAGCTGGCATTCATGAGCATACTTTGAGTTGCAATTTTTAGCAAATGACAATGCTGGCAGCTTCCACTGCAACAAAGTATGCGAACAATAACACAAACGTTTGTTGTAGATTTGCGAAAACAATCCTGCAGTTTTTCGTGGCGAAAATTTAGTAAATGAGAATGACAGATACTCTACGATAAACACGAGAAGAAAACCCACAAGACTGAAGCATAAGAAATTCCATTAAAACTATTAAGAAATTTGCATAACAAATAAAATTAATTTGCATTTAAAAAAAGCCAAGTGACGATTAGGCTGTGACCATATAAGAGAGGTGGTTTCAGCAAACCAAGTTAATGGAGAAATATGAGTCAATGACAGTAAAATAGAGAATGGTCCGACAAATCTTTGATTCTGGTTTCTCTCCCTCCATCACTCATTTTTTGATCAAACATGTTTCCTTACTAAAAAATTACATCTAAAATCGACGCTTCCTGTATAAACTTTGATTGATCATTAATTTTGTTTTCAGGGACTTTTTGCCGCGTGGTTCCGGCATTGTAACACGACGTCCATTGATCCTGCAATTGATCAATGGCATTGCCGGTAAGATTCCTGTACTGTGTCAATGAAGGATTCTCTGTTAAAATCTGACTCTTTTCCAGAATATGGCGAATTTCTGCACTGCAAGGGCAAAAAGTTCACCAACTTCGATGAGATACGCAAAGAGATCGAAGATGAGACTGATCGTGTGACCGGCAACAACAAGGGTATTTCAAATATTCCCATCAATTTGCGAGTCTACTCACCGCATGTCCTCAATTTGACACTGATCGATTTGCCCGGCTTGACGAAAGTGGCGATCGGTGACCAACCGCCCGATATCGAACAGCAAATCAAGGCAATGATCTTTCAGTTCATACGCAAGGAGACTTGCCTCATATTGGCTGTAACACCGGCCAATACGGATTTGGCCAACTCGGATGCATTGAAATTGGCCAAGGAAGTGGATCCGCAGGGTGTGCGCACAATCGGCGTGATCACGAAGCTCGATCTGATGGACGAGGGTACGGATGCGCGTGACATATTGGAGAATAAACTGCTGCCGCTGCGACGTGGCTACATCGGTGTCGTGAATCGCTCGCAAAAGGACATTGAGGGACGCAAGGACATACATATGGCATTGGCGGCCGAGCGGAAATTCTTCCTCAGTCATCCTTCCTATCGTCATATTGCCGATCGGCTGGGTACGCCCTACTTGCAACGTGTGCTCAATCAACAGTTGACGAACCACATACGCGACACATTGCCTGGTTTGCGGGATAAGCTGCAGAAGCAAATGCTGACACTGGAAAAGGACGTGGAACAGTTTAAGCATTTCCGGCCTGATGATCCCAGCATCAAGACAAAGGCGATGCTCCAGTACGTTTCCACCTAAGCATACATGTGATAATATTAGCCACGCTAAGAATTTGGGAACATTTCTAATTTGACAGAATGATTCAGCAGTTGCAGTCAGATTTCGAGCGCACCATTGAAGGATCCGGCTCAGCATTAGTCAATACGAATGAACTATCTGGTGGTGCTAAGATTAACAGAATTTTCCATGAACGGTTTGTAGCTATCGCCACATCTCCATTAAATATTTATTGAATTTGTTTGGAATTTTTTTTTCCTTTTTAGTTTGCGTTTCGAAATTGTGAAAATGGCATGCGACGAGAAGGAGTTGCGTCGCGAAATCTCATTTGCCATTCGCAATATACATGGTATTCGTGTGGGTCTTTTCACGCCGGACATGGCGTTCGAAGCGATTGTGAAGCGTCAAATCGCTCAACTCAAGGAGCCTGTCATCAAGTGTGTTGATCTAGTTGTGCAAGAGTTGTCGTGCGTGGTGCGAATGTGCACGGATAAGGTTCGTTTGCCGCTCGTCTGAGTGTTTGTTGAACTGACTTAAAATGTGTGCCCGCTCACTTTCTAGATGTCACGTTATCCGCGCTTGCGTGAGGAAACCGAACGCATCATCACCACTCACATTCGCCAGCGGGAGCAGTACTGCAAGGAGCAAATTCTGTTGCTCATCGACTTTGAATTGGCCTACATGAATACTAATCATGAGGACTTTATTGGCTTTGCAAAGTGAGCATGATTGTAATGAAATAAATGTTCAACTTCCTTTATACAAAATCGTTATACTTGCTTACAGTGCTCAGAGCAAGTCTGAGAACGCCAATAAAACTGGCACACGTCAGCTAGGCAATCAAGTGATTCGCAAGGGCTACATGGTCATTCAAAATCTGGGCATTATGAAAGGTTTGTTGTCAAATAATATCTAAGTCTAGTCACTAAGCATATTTTACCTTTAGCCAAGATTTGCATCTATATAATTATTTGTCACAGTCGAGTCATAGCTTAGACCTAAGATCTTATGCTAGAACTGTAATTTTCTTTGCCACTTATTGCGAGTTTGTGCGCCTGTGTGATTTGTTTAAGATGTGCGTGCTGTGTACATTTTGCGTTAGTTTGAGAGGCTATAATACGGAGAAATTGATTTAATTGCATGCACGTATTTTGAAAGTAATTAGTTGATTTTGTGTTTTTGTTTTACACAACTATTGCAAATATAAATACGTTGTCATTTTCTGTGCTAATTTCAAAACACTCCTTATGATTTCAGTTTCTACTGCTCCTATGTTTATGATTTTCTTTGTTCATTTTTGTAGCGTTGATGAGATTTTTGCCACGCGTTCTTGGTTTGTATTCTTCTTTTCTTCTTTACACTTTTAAGACTATGTTTGTTGGCCTACTTCCTGCACCTTGTGTTTTGTGCATTTCGTCATGGGTCGCTTGAGTTTTGATTTCCATTTTTGTTGAGTTTGTTTTGATTTGAAAAATCATTGTGCTTGGAGCACATGCAATTTTTGTGTGAATCGTCATCTTGTCATACTGTGTAGCATGCAAGAAACCAATTAAACTATGCTCTGTGTAAAAAAAAGGTTGTGCGATGAGTACAAAATAGAACTTGCAAAATTCAAACATTTAAAAAAAGAGTATCAAAAACAGTTTTACAAACATTTTATCCTTTGCAACCGTTTGTTACATTTTAATATTGCTTACCTTCTTTATTTTGTAGTTTAAAGTTAAGTTAGTCTTCCGATAGCCTTCACGTCTTCGAATTTTATGATTTCCGTTCCATATATTAAAAAAAAAATGACTAAATAAAATAATAAACAACATTTTTAAATCTTTTTATTTCATTTCACGCACGCCTCTTGTTATACATCGGTCTCTCTACTCTTCTTATTCCCTCTCTTTTCTCCTTATCTTACTTGCATTTGCGCTTGTCGTGTCAACTACCCGCACATCCATTGTTATCTACAACAAACAACAATTCCTAACCACATCCGTATCAAAAATTCCACATGATTTCACTTTTCAACCGGCTGCCGTGGCTGCTATCGTTCCCACTCTTACACTCGTGAACACCAAACACACACACCCACACACATACTTCCGTTCCACGCAGGCGGCTCACGGCCCTACTGGTTCGTGCTGACGTCAGAGAGCATTTCCTGGTACAAGGACGAGGACGAGAAGGAGAAGAAATTCATGTTGCCGCTGGATGGTTTGAAATTGCGCGATATTGAACAGGGCTTTATGTCAATGTCAAGACGTGTCACATTTGCTTTATTCAGTCCAGATGGACGTAATGTTTATAAGGTTAGTAATTTTTGTAGAGTACAAAAAAATTTCCTCAACAAAGGAACAAACAGAAAATTGCAACGAAAAATTAATGAAATTAAAATGAACCAAAAAAGAAGCACGAAACACAAGCAAAAATTTAAGCAACTGACCAATATATGGCCAAAAAGAACGTTCTACGGAAACAAAGACACCAATTTCGGTTTGGTTTAATCTTTAAAGTTGTTACTTTATTTTTCCCTTCCTCTTTCTCTAAATGACTTCTTACAATAATTGAAAATGAAACTGTGTACTGAGTAAGTGTGCTTTTGGACATTCGAAATGCAATCGAATGCCACAATTGGTCTGAGGAGCACATTACTACTGTTTTGGTAACGGCGTAAATTTTTTTGTATTTGATAAAAATTACTATGTTTTTATCAACATTTTTCCCAGCTACTTTTCCATTTGTAAATATGCGAAATGCGTGTGGTGTAAGATGTGCAGAGCTGGATGCATGCAATGTACGCCCAATCAGTCATCGTTTGTTGGGTGGTGCGTTGCTGTATAGCCACGTCAAGGCACCCCGTACATCGCCAGCATTTGTATATTTGGAATGGAATAGTGTTACTACATCAATAGCACCCAATCCGTTCCCTTCACAACATATGTTTACAAGTAGCCAAGGCTAATTGCAATTTTTCAGTTTAAACATATTTAAAACGATTTCTGTTGAACTTAATTTGTTTATTTATAAAATTTATAAAAACAACCAACCACCTCCTCCACCACCGCAATCCGAACCCTGTATTTCCAACACCTGCTACTCATTAAACATTTTGTACGCGTGCACCGCTAATGAAATCTGCTTGCATCATCAGCTTAACCAAACAATTTCGATGCATATCTTTAGGATTACAAGCAGCTTGAGTTGTCCTGCGAGAACGTCGAGGAGGTAGAATCGTGGAAGGCATCCTTCCTGCGTGCCGGCGTCTACCCGGAGAAGCAAGTGACCCAGGAGAATGGCGATGAGGTAAGTGTCGACACCGAAACTTCTCTCAGCATGTACATAAAAACATAGCCATATATGTATGTGTTATATGCATATAAGGCAAGTGGACGCTGACACGCAGCACGACTGTGCACGGCCAACTAAGGACGGGGTTTGAGCGCTTCATGCGAGTATACGCTTCTGCTGATAAAAAACTATCGTGGCCAGCTCAAATATTATTGACTCCTCCTGACAATGGTCTATGCTATATTGCTGCATTTCAGTGCGAGTAGTTTAAAGGATTTTTCAAATTGATCACCTGCGCCTATTTTTATTGTTTCCACTTGCCTTATTGCCATTACGACATTTTAATTTTTAATTTATGCACCGAATCCTTTGTGAAGAACTGTTGACACACTGTTGAATATAGTAAAATTGATTAGGACGTTGCATTAGCGTCTACAGGGATTCGAATTGTTGTAGAGAGCTCCCAACGAAAAGCGTGCCATTTGTTCATGTACAACTAAAAGAGATTATAAAAAATAAGCGTAACTGTTAACTGGCTGACACGCATCGAAAACCAGATTTCTAACAAATTGTTAGCTCATCACTAAACTCTACTAAAGACTAAAACTTACTGCACACGCATCAATGCGCCCAATGGCCCTCACCCTCTTTCCAAATCAACAAATAATATCTGTTTCCAGTAACTACTACAGCATTTAGTATAGTTTTTAGTTAATCAATACAGAGAATAAAATATCGCAATCAACACACAACATAAAATCAACCGAATTGCTTTAAATACCCATATAACGTAATATTTCGTATATTTCTCTGTTCTATTGAATGATTCTTCAAGCAGGAAGGACAAGAGGTTTGTTTAATTTTCTTCATAATTTTTAGTAATTATTTTGCATATTTACCAAAACGAAATGTCTCAGCAAAAATATTTGTGACACCAAAAAACAAAATAATTTTATTTAATTATCATTTTTATTTTACTCCATTTTACTTTATTTGAAAAATCCAATGGTGAATTGGCGCTTTCGGTCATACAAATATGTATGTCGCCTTGATTTATGTCTCTTATTTATTTATTACGTTAATTTTCTGATTGCTTCCTCACTTACACATGGAAATTGTTGGGTTTCAAAATTTTTCCATAATATATTGTATGATTTGTAGAGTGGTATTTAGCGTTTAATTTTTGTTCTTCTTTTTTCCCGGTCTTTTTTCGAAAATCAAAAATGAAATCAGAAAACGGCAAAAGTATGTTTGATATGCAGTTTCCTTGCAGTTTCACGTTTTGTTATTGACTAAAATATGCCATCCTCCTTTTCTCACAATTCGCTCACAATATTTTGCTTTGGTTTTGTTCTGAATGTTTTCCTACGTTTTGCCATTTGCTTTTTCGTTTTATGCGCAACGCAAAAATTGTGAAGGTGTAACGATCAGCTTTGAATGAGGTGTGACTGCAGCGAACAGTTAGCTCCGCGACCATAATTGGCAGTGGTTGTTAGCCGGCTTGTGTAACTCGTCGTTTTTAATGTCACGTAAAAACATGCTTCTGATTTGAGAGCATTGGAATTTTCTTAAAAATGTCTCATGAAAGCAGTGTCAATGCTCAGTCGGTTTGATATATTTTCTCAGATATTTATCTGACTACAAACAAAAGTTATACCGGTGTAAGGCAATGCATCGAAATAATGCACAGTCAGACTCCCTTTTAGGGTTTGTTTTGAATTTCCAATGCATTTGCGACTTAGCATAGTCTATAGATATGTACACAAGGTTAGCAATCAGTAATACTTTTGTTTGTTATGCCAATGTACTATATTTAGTATATTTATACTCCTTATGCCTTCACATTCTGCGTATGGCTTGTTTAATCATTTATTTTAATACTAAAAAAATACAGATTGTTTTTAGCATTTTTTTTATATATTTACACGGTTGCTTTAGTATTTTTTGACTTTCCAAGTGTTCCTGTTTTATGGACAATTAATTTTTCGAATTGAGTTTGGTTTGAAAACACCAACTACCTCACCACCAATATTTATCAGTGAATACCTATCACCATGTGGGATGAATACCCCCAACTGTAACACCTGGACTAGTTTTTGATTTTTATCGTAATATGAATTCATTTGAAGCATACCCTACAATAGAAACTTAAACCCAATTATTTATAACCACAAATGTTTCAACAAGCGCAACTCAACCCAAGCTACTGTCACCACAATCACCAACTATACTATTTGAAATCTCACCGCTCTCACCTTAAAACACTACTAACCCCTTCATTGGTACATTTGCAACGCTACTATAAGATTATATATGTTAATATTTTACTGTTACTGAACCATTATTGTATGTTCGTTTCATTCGATTCATATGGGTTACGTTTTTTACTTTTACTGACAACTGTTAGCATATTGATTTGGTTGTTCTAATTTTGTTGGGTTCAAATTGATTTGAAATGTGTTTATTCAATGCTAATCCTTAACCCGTTTTTAAATTTTAATATAGCTTGCCACAAAAAGTGCGTACGAACTTTTGCTGTGGGATTGCTTTCCTGTTCATATAAAGAAAATATTTTGAAATTTTATTTATTTTTCTACTAACACATTTGATCCATAATGCTACCCTGAATGTGTAGTAAAACGCAGTCGAAAGAACTGTTGTATAAATATTGCCTTCTTCTCTTCCCTCCCCACCAAATGACCTTTCAAATTACCCTTCGATGCTTCTGCGTAACCAACTTGCTTTTGTGCATGCTTACAACGAGCGCAGTCGACGAGCGAGGATAGCTCCACGGATCCACAATTGGAGCGACAGGTGGAGACTATACGAAACTTGGTCGATTCCTATATGAAGATTGTCACAAAGACCACACGTGATATGGTACCGAAAGCCATAATGATGCTCATCATAAACAACACTAAAGATTTTATCAATGGTGAACTGTTGGCGCACTTGTATGCCACGGGCGATCAGGTAACGGATGTTGTGGCATCAAACACTGTCAAATGGCTGTTAACACACTTTGTTTGCAGGCACAAATGATGGAGGAATCCGCCGAATCAGCTACTAAACGCGAAGAAATGCTGCGCATGTATCATGCCTGCAAGGAGGCGTTGCAAATTATTGGTTAGTGCTGAAGAAAAAGTTTTTATGATCGGATTTGCTAATTATTTTTACTTGCTGTTTCTTGTAGGTGACGTTTCCATGGCCACCGTATCGTCGCCGCTTCCGCCACCTGTCAAGAATGACTGGCTACCCAGTGGGCTAGACAACCCACGACTCTCGCCGCCCAGTCCCGGTGGTCCCCGCAAACCAGCACCCGCAACTCAGGTTGTGCTTTGATAGATTAGATTTTAATTCAAGATGAAAATAAATCAATTTGTGTGCGTTTATGTTGCAGGGTTCATTGGGCGGCGCCGGTGGCCGTGGCCCACCACCACCACCCGCCTCTGGGCGCCCAGCGCCCGCAATTCCCAATCGCCCTGGCGGCGGTGCACCTCCATTGCCCGGCGGCCGACCTGGCGGTGCGCTTCCACCACCACTGCTACCATCGTAAGTAGTGCTTACTTTTTGTTGTCCTAGTATTATAAACAGCCCTGTTCCAGAATCCGAATCGGAATCGGATTCGAATCGAAATGAAATCCGATTCCGATTTGAAGACGTGTTCTGCAATCCGAGCGGAAATGTCACATTCGAAGTTTATTTCGAATCCGATTGTTAGCAAATTAACAAACCTTCAATCAGCTGTTTGCTTTTAATGTTCAAATGAAAAAGGCAATTGTAAAATTTTGTAAGATTTTTTATTTTATTTAATGAGTTGGGTTATTTTATTGGCAGTATTGCTTGAGAACGAGCAGTCCGCCGTTCTCAAGCGCAGAATTTTGCGAGACCACAGCAATCCGATGGAATTGCCAGATTTGTCGTAACTAGTACAAGTCATTTCAGTTATGTTCAAAATTTCCTATTGAAGGTTTATTGCTCAGTACCGCCTTAACAAAGCAGCATTCAACATGATCTTGACCGAAGTGAAACCTTTCCTTCGGCAATGCTCCATTCCGCCAGAATTGAAATTGGCGACGGCTTTGCATTTCTTGCTGAAGTATCAACGATCGGTGGAAAAGGCAACCGCCTCTTCCATTTCGAAAAGTGTGTGCTTCTTAAAAGGTCCACCGCCAGTCACTAAAGCTTCTCTTCTATTAACCGCTAGCTTCCTTCTTACTTCACTTTTCCAATCAACTCAACTCTGTGATTGAAGAAAATTTTATAAAATGAATTGATTTAATTTACTTCTCACCTTTTTCACCCCGTTACACTTTTTGTTGGTGGTCCTTGCCCGTTCAGCGACTGCGTCAAATGCTTCCATTTATTTTCAAATTCGACTTTGTCGCCTTTGCAGAAATCTTTCGCGATGTCCGCATTCTCCTCCATAAAATCCAAAAGAATTTTGCTTTGGTCAGCAGTCTTATGCTTTCCCGTGATTAAAAAATAATTTATTAGTTTTATTTAACACGATGTTTCATTTATTTGCCTACATTTTCGTTATTTGTTTTCGTTTTGCTGCTTTCCGATTTCAATTCCACCAGCTTTTTGTTTAATCGGAATGCAGAACACCACATTTCCGACCCAAATTCGATCGAACTTAATCGGATTTGAGAACACGGTTGCATCGGAAAATATTTCCGATAATCGGAATGTAGAACATCGACGGTCGGAATCAAATCCATTTCCGATCTGATTCGGATTCTGGAACAGGGCTGAAAATGTCTTCAGTTTGTTTCAAACGCTGAAAATAGTCATGATTGGTGTTTTGTTTATTAATTTTTATTAATTATACCAAAAGAATATTAACTCGTTTATCGACGGTTGGACCTCTTTTTGGCAGTAATAAGAAATGGCAAGGCATGCCTGGCACTAACTGTGCACAAGTTGCCAGTAGTTGAATTCAATAACAGGAAATAGTTACAAATTTGAGTCAATGAGCTGTTAGCTTGACGAATATCCAAACCATAGATTGGAAGTATTTATACCCCATTATCTCAAAAATATAATTTGTCTGCATAACCCTCTGCTCTCGAGCTTGATTGGAATTTGTTTCCTAAGATGTGTTCGCTCGAGAAAGAAGAATTGATGCGATTCAAATGCGCAACTGCTTGAGTTTAGCGGGTATGCCAACATTATAGAACCATAGGTTTATTGTGCCCCGACCTAAAGCGCTTAGCACTTCACTGCTTAACAGAAAACGTACCCAATATTATTACACGACAAAATCGCGAAACTAGCCAAGCATGCAGTTGAACGTTATTAGCCATCCTCCCCCGAAATTTTATATAACTATGGAGTGAGACTTAATGGAAGTACTAACCTTATAGATTTACAAAAGACAGATACAAATATCAGTTTCATTCCACTAAAATTCCCCTTGTCGTTGAAAACAGCAAAGACATGCAATACCTGTAGCAATTGGCTTACTTTTTATTTTCATTTAAATTAACAATTCCCGTATTCATTTTCTCCATTGTTCCTCAATACTTATTAACTTATGAGCTGTAATTAATGCAATCGAATAGTTTTAACAAAAAATCCAATTGGTTTTGTCTCTTTTTTCTTCTTTCTCTTTTTCGTGTGTTTGTTGTTCGCTCTCACTCTGTCACCTTTTTCTCCTCGCTGCAAACACGCCAAATGCGCATCGTGTACATTCATCCGAACAATCAAAAATATTTGACGCTTTTGTACATTGATTAACGCGTCACGCACCCGCGTCAACGCATTGAAATAAATTGTCTGCCTACGAAAAATTATCACTACTAATAGACGTCGCTAAACAACAGCACTCCCACGCTGATACGATTACGAAAATACTAATAACTAATGCAATTTGTAAAAGTAATTATGCGTAAGCCGGCACTTGATTGCACCTAATTGTAGTATTGAACTCACAAAAAGACAAAAACAAAAATAAGAACGTTATAAAAACTTGAAGCAAAACAATGTTATGTCTACCGTTTACAAAATCTATCAGCAATGTACGAGTAGTTGAAGTTTGTTGCAGTTGCAGAGAGCGTAACAAGCTAGCATGTTAACCCTCAATGTTAATTGTAGAATTGCATACGTACTAACGAGAAATAAATAAAAAGTAAAGAGAAATGAAAAATGCAGAAAGTTGTCACTAGAAAGCTACTAATGCCATAAACTGTTGTTAAATGCTTGTAATTAAAATGTTTGTAAAAGAAAATTTATTATAAAAAAATTAGATGAAAATATGATGGCCATAAACATTGAAACTTATAAAATCCCAACATGAAACTATGAGCCCATGCCACTAAATTTGTCACTCCACCTGCTTAATTTAGTTCTTTCTTTCTATTTTGCTCCTTTTCAATTTCTTACTTTAGTTAAGAAGATTATTTTAAATTATTGGTTAATGAAATGAATTAAAATTTATTGTATTATACTTTTAGAAGAGTTCTGTTAACAAACCATTATTGTGAGATGTTTTTAATCTTGAGCTAATGATTGAATCCAACTCTTAGACTAGTTGGCTCTAATCATGCTTACAGACAATTGTTGGATCAAAAGTCCACTTGAATTCAATAGTCACAACATGCACGTTTGAAAAACTGGGACCAAATGTCCAGCTTTGAGTTCTAATATTCCCAATATGAACTCTTGAAAAGCGGGTTTGTTTATTACTTAGATTTTTACCTTAAAATAGCTTAATTCTTGTCATCGCCAGCCTAAGTGTTTTATTGAAATTTAAACCTTAATTCCGATATGAATTAGTACCTCGTTAATGATGCAGACAGACTTACAAGCATTGGCAAATTATAAATTTCTGCGAATAATACCGTGACTGCAGTTATTTAACTGTTATTACGTTGCCATTGTGCGTGTATATGTTTGGGATGTATGCAGTACTGACTTTGATTTGTTGCTATTGTGTTTTCAGTGTCGTCTATATGCTTTCATTGCTTTGCGATTTTGCGTTTTTTACTCACCCAACCCATACTTAGCTTATTACACATGTTCTTGTTTCATTTCTCATTTGTATTTCCATACCATGCAAAGACAACAACGATTTATATTTTTAGTTCAAACACTTTAACACAAATTTAAGTTTACTTTATGATTTACGAGTACAATATATGTATATGAGTTCAAGTTTTAGTTCGTCTTTTCAAAGAAATGTTCAGAACTGTCAGCAAGAATTCCCAAATTCTCTTCTTCAACCTAACACCAAAAAAGGGGTTTCAAACGTTTCGATAAATTTGTAAAAGAATTTACTCAAAGCAATGAAAACAAAATTATTTCACTTTAACTTTTTACTATTTGAATGTTGGTCTAACTATGAATCTAATTAATCTAAACAATCCAACTAAATGCATAAATACAAACCCGAAACTGAATTTTTAAAGACGCGTTACTGGAGCGGTTGGCGGTGCCATTACGCAGCAGACTGGAGCTAATCGTTATATACCGGAAAGTATGCGCGGCCAGGTGAACCAGGCTGTGGGACAGGCGGCCGTCAATGAACTTTCCAATGTCTTTGCCACCAGATTCAAGTAAACCTACTCACTTTCAGCTACAAATAATTGCAAAATTTACTGTTAATGTTTGTTAAACGCAAGGCGTAACAACAACAAAAAATCAAGCAAAGAATAATTAAAACAAGCGAAATTTATTCACACTGACACTCGCACACATACATACAAAACTAGACATGCATTTGTACTACACACATGCGCGCCGCCCTACAGTTTTTGTGAATGCATTGCGTACTACACATATTTATTCGTTTTAAACTGTTTTGTCTTCCTTATGCTATTTAGTTTTCTATGTGTGTTTTTCTTATTTTACTTCATTTAATATTCTAAGCATTGTTTCGCAGCGCACCCAGAACTTTTTACTTACTGGGCGCTTTTATTTATCGCTTAATCATTCATAAGTTCTGATTTTATGTTTTCCTCGATTTGCTTTGTCTGCTTTTCTTTTTCGAAAAAGTCGTTAGGCAAATCAATAAAGTTTTAAACAATAGGAAGTTGCAGCTTTCGCTCGGTGCATTGTCACTACCCGGCAGATTTCTGTTCGCATCGTAGGGTTGTTACAGCTAAGAGTTTTCATTATTTAAGGGGTTAATGATATGATTAAAATTCAAGGGCTTCGATTGCCAAGCAAAATGTACAAATTTTATTACTTGTAAGTGTGGAAAGATTATTCCTGGAGCATACTTTGCAATTTTGATTTCATATAAGAGATATGCTTTTATTTCGGATTATGTAGTGTTTTGTATTTATTTCATTTTATTTGTATTTTTCTCCCATTCTTATTTGTGTGAGCTTTGTCCTGTCCCATTTCCCCGTTCTACTTTTATAAGTGATTGTTTTATTTTGTTACACCACAACAACCACTTCACGTGCCCCACGTACACAGGACACACATGCCCAACTACAAAAATATTACCACATTATTACTGTGAGCCTAGCAGTCTAGTTATCGTTTTCAAGTATAAAGTAAAACTTATAAAGATAAAACAAAAATGCCACTCAAAAAGCAAAACAAAAATAAAACTACAATGTTAACTGCAACCCACTCTACTCGTATCTCTTCAATCGAAATCTCACCTTATAAAGATACTCACACTTATGCGCAGAGCAAACAATATATATAAACAATTATTTAGGGAATTAGAAATGCGAAAAACCACTTGGAACCTTAATTCATAAGCAAACAAAAGGATTATGCAAAATTATATAACAACTTAAATTTAACAAGGAAAGTTACATCATTGTTGCTAATATTGTGTTTTCTGTAGTTTTCTAACAATTTACTAAGCATGGCTAAAAGTGACAACTACAGCAAAGTTTTACGCAAATTACGAGTATAATTACGAGAAGCAGCAACAGAAAAAAGTTAGCTCTTAGTGCATATTTTAACTAGTGTGTATTTTATTGTTGACTTTAATAAAATAAGTATTCATTAATTACATTTAATAAACATAAACAGTATTTGTGTTACAAAACAGAAAGACAATGCAAAACGATTTGTAAAAGCAAAGCAATTACGGTTTGAATTTCGATAGCAGATTTTCAATTGATTCGAGTTAAGCGTTACTCTTAGTGCAGTAGTAATGTTGAAAGCTTGCATGGCTTTTAGTGGGTGGAGTGTAGTTGGCGCAATTTAACCAAAGAAAACAATAAAATTGTGTTGCCTTGTTGCGTGCTATAATTTAATTACTCACACGAAACCCTGGAAATTCAAATTCGAAATGCTGCTGGGATTTTCTTAGTAAAAAGTCAGTTATCGCGTTATTTGATTATATTTTAGTTTTGATTAACTTTCGGCATCTGTAGAATACGTAATGGAAAGCCCATGATTGTGCTGGCACTTAAAAATGTGTTTCATGCAATTTAAAGTGTTTTTGCTCTTTTCCTTTATTTTCTAATGATATGAAATATCATAATATGTTGACATGAATCCAGCATTCGGCCTAGTAACACATCCAAATCTATTCCAATATCATATCCAAAATAATGTTGACAAAAACGCTTTCAGTGTGTAATATAAGAATCCAAATACTCGTAACTTTCAATTCGATGCGCACCCCATGTCTCCCTATTCACTCCCTGTGTCTTGGCTTTTAATCCTAGAAGGACTCGCGCACATTTAAAAATATCATATTTTTAACTACATAGTTTTATAAAATCAAAAACGTAAGCAACCATACCTAGTGTTAAAGTGCAATGCATGCTAGTAGTTGTTTTCCTCCTCCTCTTCTGTAAGTGAAGGTAAATTAAAATCGAAACACAAATGTAAAAAATATGAAAACGCTTAAAGTGTGTGCAAGTAGAACAGTCGGCACTTTTCTTCAGATTGTATTGCATTAATTTGCTGTTGTTGTAATTATGCATATATACATACAAACTTAAACTTATATACATACATAAAAATATATGGTATAATTATATATAAAGATGGTGTTGATTTGTAAAGTTGCACAGCGAAAGTGAATATGTGCTGTATGCGCGCAATTCAAATGACAAACAGAAAAAAGATAATTCAGAGCATCTAATATGGGCCTGACCAATCTAAATTAAGTATCGCAACTAGCGCAAAGGGTATGTGATCTAGCTAGAGTGCAGCTTGTGGCGTAGCTCATATTGATGAGAAAAAGACAAAAATCTAAACGAGCGTGAAACCAAATACCAATAAAAGTTTCGTAGCGAACAAAGGAGGAATTACTTACAAGTGCAAGTTACATATTAAAGTCGGTACTAAAACTACATACATACCCGTACATGCACACACCGCATCACTAACTACTACTGCTAACCAGTACTGACTAGTACCACATACGAACCCTTATACATAATTGGATGACCAGGAGAGGCGACACTAGTGCATGCAACATATTTCAGTGAAATGGATAAACCAAGGTTACACCACAAGTTACGCCAAAATGGGCGCACAAAGCCTAGAGCGCTGCCTGCATGAGCGTTGCTCCATAGAACCAAAGGCTCAAAACCCCGACCGCTATACATAAATGAATTAAAAAACAAAAACTCCACTTTCACCGAACAAAAACAGTTATGAGGATAATGAAAACAAACAAATTGAAGTTGCATATATTTCATGCAACTACATGCGAAGACCAACACAAAAGCCACACACCCTTAAGCCCCATTAACAGAAATCATTCATAAGAATAAAAACAAATACACAAATATTTGAAGCATGTTGCGAAAAAAGTTGCTAGGCGCTGTTGTTGTTTGTGGGGACCATAAGGCGCCTGCTCACAACCACCGTACATTAAATCTCTGCAAAAACAAAATAAAATATTGACAAGAGATAAGAGAATACAATGTTATTAATAATAAAGTAAATATATATATATATTAAAAGAAAATTGCTGCAGTTGTCTTCTTACTTGGCTTGGCTTGGATGTTATTCGTAGCAGTGTCGTGGTATCGTGGGCCTCAAGCTATACTAAATTCTTTATCGAATTCTCGGTCAATGATAGAAAATGCGTTTTTCCTTCCTTGAAAATAAATTGCAAAGTTGAGTTAGTATTCTCTCGCTTAGTTGGCCTGCAAAATTAGTTTGAGAACACAATTTTACGATTGGTAGGCAACGAAACGATGAAAACTTTTCGCAAAGTTGAAAGTACAATTCGCAAAAGTAAAGGTAGCGCCAAAGACCCAAATTAAGTGCTTTTTTCCTACCTTCCCTTTCAATCTGTGCACATCAGTATTGCTTCTGATCCAAAGACAAAGCATACGCGTCACTTTTATCCCTTGTACTATATGCTCCAGTTTGCGCATTCAACGCTTTAACAACAACAAAATGCTTCTGCACACTTTTCCCCAATGCCTCAAATGACCTCTTCGCTGTCCTCTTAAGCTTATTAACGCCTCTCAATTATGTTCGAACTAAACAAAATACACACACACATACACACACGGTGTTGGATACTGCTTTCCTAACATTCTTGTACTCTTTCTTTTTATCCAAAATACGAACAATGAAGGTGAGTTATTAACTACTTATTTCCCTTTAACGTTGCTAATTTCAATTGCCGAACTTTTGATTTGTTGCCTTTTGTCGCTGTATCTATCAATCTGGTGTTGTCATTAAATTTCGTGCAAGCTTTAATTATTTGCTTTAATTTTGTATCGTTCTTTGCAGTCGCCCTGTGCAAAATGCACCGCCGAAGCTACCAGATCGTCCTTCCTACTATGGCAACACAACAAATGGGCGTCCCTTCTAAGGAGCCGAACGAGATGTGGATTTTGTAAATTCAGCTGTTGTTTTTGTTAAACAATTTTCAAAAGCACAAAAACAACAAGTGGATGACCTACAAGCGCCTGATTAAATTAGGAATTTACATGCAAACTCTAACTCATTTCTACTCATAATCGTAGTTTTTTCTGTTATCATTTGCAAATCATTAGCACTGGGTAGGCACGCAGGTTAAAGGTGAAAATTTTTGAAAGCTTTTGCTATTCAACTCATTTTTTAGCATATACGAAAAAAGTTGCCAATGTGCGTTGAGCTCACGTTTCGTAGTGACATTGCTTTATCCAAACAAAAAACGTAGCTATGGAATTAATTCGTCTGCTTCACTGAAGACTACAAATGTCGCACCTGCACAACTGTGTAGAAAGCCGAATAAAGGGGTGTGTCAATGAACAGAGTCAGTTGTGTGAATGCTGATTAACCAAATCAATCAGTGTTGACATTTTGCTATTCCAAGTATTGATTCTCACCACACGCTTCTCTTCAATTGGTCATCTCATTTACCTGCTCGCCACTACAAACTTAAGATTGCGCTAATTATTTTGTGCCTCCTTTGCAGCGTTCTTTCTTTAAGCAGCTGCCGTTTTATAGCTGTATTCGCTATTCCGTGTGTTAATTTCATTCTGAACATACACTGTTTTTCCCATGTAAATAGCGCTTTGCTCAACTTCGCACCTTCATATTTTGTAACGCCCAAATACCACCTTCCACTTCCGAATTGCCTCGAAAGCTGATTTAGAATTTTGTATATCCTTGTCTCTTTGTAAATGTGATTAAAAGCAAAGAAGAAAATTTAAGTAATTGTAAAATGTTAATATATTTTATCCTATATTTTAAATACGATCGATAGCCTATTAAGCACCTTTCTATTATACACGTATCAGTCAAGTTAAGCTATATATATTAAAAAAAAACAAGTTAATAAACTATGATACGAAAATACTATGCAGTGTGTGATTTTTTGTTGGGCCAAACTTTTTTGAACGATACATTATTTCATTTTGAGAAATGGTCGATAGCTGAAGCTTAGAGCTTGGAATGTTTTATCAATTTGCTCAAATAGCTGTAGCAGCTCAACTGGGAGTACTAGGGACTTATCTTGTAGGCCGGGACAAAATATGCCAAATAAATTGCTTTGCTTGTTTGTTGTTTAGTTTCTGTTTATTAATTAATGTTGTCTTTGATTTACATTAAACCGTATTACATAGTTTTCAATTGCATTCGTTTAATTCCCTCACCAAATTCTGCCTACAATATTTTCGTTTTTTTCTACTTTAACACTTTCAATAAATTGTTGTAATGTTGTAACTATTGTTGTTTGTGGTAATAACGCTACGCATTAAACATTAAATATTATTTTCTGTTGATGTATGTTTTAATTCTTAGTACTGTTGTTGTTTGCTATTTGTTCTGGCGGAAATTAATCATACTTTTTTAAATGATTTCCAACATTTATATCTATCAATGTTCACTTGACATATTTAATGTCTTGTATATGAGATTGAGTTTCATTTGATATTGTTCATTGGTTTCAAATGGTTTTTAATTTGTTCATCTCTAGTTTAATAGCCTATTTCCACCGAGCGCTTAAATGCATTTAAGGGCTCTGTTAAGTTTGACAACTGTCAAGCGTTTCCACTGAAACTGAGTTAACTCCAACAGCTTGTTTTTGTTGACATTTTCATTTGGACAAATCAAATTATGCATTTGTTTCTGGGTAACCCCAGCTATACCCATCGCCGCCATCTCTTTGTATATGTATGTGTGGTTTCTTGTAGCCTCTCTAGTACATGAAAACCACTCCGCTTTCCTTCTCAAAAGTCTAGGAATGTCTGCGTTTTCATATTTGTGAAAATTTATCAATGTATTTTTTAATCAATTTATTTATCATGTGTAAACGTCTATTTCATTTGTGAAAGCTGTCGGCTGTTTGATATCAGAGCTGTCTATATTTTAAATGTCAAGAGGGTTCATGGAAAATTTACTTTTTTTATTTGCTATTTCAGCATTTATTATTTACAAATAATAGAAGTATTCACTTCGTTTATGACAGACGATTTGTATTTATGCTGAAAATGCCGGTAAAAGTAGTTCTTTTGGGAAAAAATTAACCACACCGAACGCAATTCAAATCCCTTCCCTCGTTTGTGTTCGTACGGCTTTTGCAGCCCCTGAAAGCATGCTATCAAAATTTGTACATTTGTGAATATTGCTCCCGCTTTTAACATAAATTTTTCTGTAGACGTCTGTAAACGGCAAAACTGAGTTAACTCAGTTTTGAAAGTGAGTTCACGCACTTTGATACAAAAACAATTGTATGGGAATTTGAGCATTTAAAAGCGATGTCAAACTGCAGTTAAACGTAAACTGCAGTTAAGGCCCAGTGGAAATAGGCTATTAAAGGCCCGGTGGAAATAGGCTGCTTTATTTTATTATCATCTGCATCGAATCACTTGTATTATTTGATTTAACATTCATTTCAATTTTGTGTTTGTTAATGAATTTTTCCTTTCATATTTGTTATGGCTGCTTTGCACAAATTGTCTCTGGAGAGCTCTTTGAAGCATCGGAACATTGTCTACATCTAAAAACGGCCGTTTTATGACTTTTGCAAACTCTGCACCTATTTGATTCAAGCGAATTTCGCTCTTTGTGATATTAATGTAAATTTTGTTCGGTGAAAATTTCTCTTCGCTGCGAAAATGATAATAATTTTTATTTCTGTTTCAATTCGCACATTCGTTTGCACGAATACGTATAAATTGACAGAGTTGTTGTTGCTGTTGCATTTTCGTTTGCTTATCCGTTTTTCCATTTGCTTATGAGCATAATTTGTTGCAATACTAGGTTGTTGTTATTGTAGTATTAAATGCGGCAATAAATCGCCGGTACGTGTGTGGGTCGCAAGTAGAGTCCGACCGATTAATCGGCATCGGCTAGTATCGGCCAATAAAATTGGTATCGGCATCGGCCAAAAAAAAAAGAATCGGCATCGGCATCGGCTTCGGCCTTTTTTGGCCGATGCCACATCGGTTTTTTTGGTCGATTTTACGATTTTCGATTTTTTAATACGATTTTATTTGCAGCTGAATCGCACTGTCTTCCTTTTTCATATCTCGCTTTGTATATTTATTACATTTTTATTATACGTTACAAACCAGTGTTGCCTGATTAGGGGGTTTCTCCTTAGATTTGTTTGGATTTTATGACAAATACTTAAGGGGACAATATTTTTCAGATATTTTTAATCTATTTTTGCTACATCAACACCTTGTTCAGCTATATTGGCTATTGGGTCTTTTGTTAATTGCTTGTGCCAAATAGAATGAGCAATTTTCATGAGATATTAATTTTGAATTCTGAATTTTCTAGTAATTTTATTTAGTTTTTAGTTGTTTATTTTCTCGTTTTCGTTTGTTAATTTGTGATAAATGTAATGAAATGTACTATATATGTAATAGTTCCTTTTGTTGTTTTATAAAATAAGCTGTGTTTTTGATTGAATTCATTCGTGTTTTTTTTTCTATGGAATCGGCATCGGCCGATTTTCGGCCTTTTGACCGATTAATCGGCATCGGCCAAAAAATTTGGTATCGGTCGGACTCTAGTCGCAAGTATGCAGGTAAGTATATATGTGTGTAAACAAGTGTATATGTGTTGTATATGCTTGAATATTTGAATTGAATATATCTAATTGTTAATAAAGTGAATTAGTTGTCCTTACGCTAAGATTGGATATAATGTGGTTCAATTAAACATTGAATACGCCCTTCGCTGTGATCCTCGCAGTTATTCGTCTGATTTCCTTTAAATACTCTGTGGTATTTGTTTTGTGTTATAACAAGCAATAAACAATTAATTTCTCCTAGTTTAAATTTACGTAAGCCGCCGCACGGGCCCAGACGCGCCCACCGGCACGCACAGCACCACACTCTGACTCGTGATCCTCAATTTGTGAGACAAAACGCGCTGCCCGGCCGTCGATGTTGTTCGGCAATGCCTGTCGATGTGCGCGTGTGCACGTCTGTCGTCGGCAGATTTTCTTCTTTTTCTCTTTTTTTTAATTTTTCTTTGCTTACTTATATATTTGTTTCGCTTACTTGCTAAATTTATTGAATATATATAAATTGTTTAGACTGTGATTTATTTTCGTATCTATTGATGTATCTATTAAACTTGCAGAATAATTCTTTTATTCCCTTTCTCATTTAAATTTCGAAAATTAGTTAATTAAAATTTCAAAGGCATAACTACCGAATTCGTATAAAAAATTCTTAAAAAAATTGCTACCATTCGTCAGAGTTTGCAATAACAAAATTGAGGATAAAGTAGCAAGTGAAATTGTAGTTTTTGACGGCTGAAGCTACTGAAATTGTGATCATGTGAGCTTCGAAGTGATAAGTTATTGAGGTTGTGACTCGTATGGAGTAAATGGAGCGTGCGCCGAACGGTGAGTAGTGCCTTGGACACCAGTTCGATTTTGCTCATGTCGGCTAGGAAAAGAAGCAGAGATGCAATCAAAATGATTCAATTATGATTATTTAATTACTCGCAACGGAGGCGCAGAGCATTGCTATCAAACTCGTTTAAGTGCCTCAGCGCTTGGCAACCCAGACGTCTGACAACAGCATCGCCGACTGCAACCACCCTTGGGTTGGGCAGGAAGCGCCGTGCTCCTAATTCAAATAATTAGTTTTTGCAGCATTCCAATCCCTTAATCGGCCAGACCCTCCATATCTAAGCCAACACCATTTCGTGTTGGAATGCTATTCTGTACTCCCAAGGAGGTTAAAGTAAAACTCCATACAATCGCCAAATCGCCAAGTCGCATTACCTTGTACTACTACTCAATTTTTGCGCAAGTTATTCTTAAACGATAATTTAGCTATTTTGATTCAGTTGAGTCGAATATAGAGGGAATTGAAATATTTTTCAGCTAATACGTCTCGAGCAAACTTTATTTGTGTCTCTTATCTTGTAATATGATAATTGTTAAATTGTTGTATTCTTCTTCTGAAAATAATGCCATTAAGTACCATTAAATATACAACTATAAATGTTGAATAAACACTATAAAGAGAGTTTGCTGTTGGAAATGAATTTTAAAATTTTTAATGCGTCTAATCTAGCAAGTAAAAATTTTCTTATATTCGCTAAAAAGGGGAGCTGAATTTGTATTATATGTATACTTGATAATGTGTGCTAAAGTGCGAGCGAAACTACCGCCAAAATACGTGCGTGTGTGTGAGTGCTCAGGTCTGCTGTTGATTGATTGATAGCAATGTGCACTGCGGATTCTGATTGGCGGCAATACCGCTTATTTTTTCCGATTTCACTGCCTGATTGTTGTTGACCATTCACAGATTTTGTTGTATTTCGCTTTAACTATTTTTATTGCACTTGTTTTTCAAGTTGTTCACTTGTTCACAGCTTTCAATTTAAAGCCTTCAACTAATGGGTTTTGCTAATCCAACGCACCAGAACCGTTTGCGGTTTGCCGATGCGTGTCGACCTTTTGGGCCTAACGAGTTTTGCAAAATTCACGAAACGACCAGGCTTTAACGGATTCTAATTGTTGCTCAACTTTGAGGCTCCATCGACATGTGCAGCAGCATTTTATATTTGGTTTTTCATTGTTACGTTTAATTTAATTGTTTATTGAACTGAAGCTGTTTGCCAATTTTAAAAATTATGAGTTCCGTACAAATACCAGGTTCATAAACATTTATGATGTCGTCGTTATTGGCCTTTTTCATTGCTGTTTATCTTCAATTGCTTGACTCTTGCAGCTTGAAAGTTTGATGTGCATTTATATTACACGTTTTTAAAACATTTCTTTGGATGCAATTAAATTGTTTTGTTAGTTTAACTTTTAGTCCAGTGTTTACATGCAGTTTTGTGTTTTATTTTGTGTTGTTCAAAGTGTGTTTTATTAGTAGAGAAGAGAAATATTTATATTTATGTATATTGTTTATGTATAAATAGTTCAAATATAGAAGAGTTAATAAAGTCCCATATGTATGCAATAATACAGAATTGCAGCAATTATAATTATAATACACTACATTTATATGGATGTGTGTCTGTCGAATTTTTCTATATTTCGCACATAACAATTAGAATAATTTCGATTTATTGACGTTACTTTATGCACGCATTTTGCGTGTGAATAAGTTAACTGTTGGGAATTAATCAATATGAGTGTACATAGATATTCCATTCTAATTTATTTATTATTTTCAATTTTAAACATAATAATATAAACATGTTGAACAAGTAACCTAGGGATAGAGGGAAATAATACAAAACAAACAGTAGCACATGGGCTAGAAATCCGAGCTTCCTGTATGCTCATTTATGCTTTTACTGCTAACATATACTAGGCATTGGTTTTGCATATTTGTATATTTTATACTTTAAATTAAATTATTAACTGGATGAGAATGCACATTGCTAAGTAGGTGCGCGCATTGTCCACGCTTAATCCTCCTTGGACAGACTGCCCAGATCACTCAGAAACATTTCCGGTGTTATTATATGCGACGACCCGACGAGCACTTCCCAGTTCTTAACGGAATTGGTGACTTCGTAGGCGCACCGCATCTCCGACATGGAAACGCCGCCCACAATGAACACAATCAGGCGTGGGACATTTTTCACCTGAGCTTGGGCCTTGTCCTTATGCCAATGCCCGTAACGAGCGCTACAATTCGTGAAATATAATAATCAAAACTGCAACAAACTGCATATATTTGAGTGATTATTTTACCTTGTGGGAGCATGGTAATTGGTATTCTGTGCACGCCCAGCCAAAAAGGCAAAGTGACGCTGATCCAGCTTGTCCTCGATGCAATCTTCCATTATATCCTTAACAACGGGTGTCCAACGTGACATCTGGTAAGTGTGCTCGGTAATGCGCTCCTTACGTGGTACGGTGTAGACTTTTTTGCGTGACTAAACAAAGTGAGCAGGAGAAAGAATGAATCGAAAATATTAACACTGACAGTAAAAATTAACTCGAAACGAAATTCAGCCCGTACTCTAACTTTATCCAAAGAAAGTCATTAAGCATAATAAGGATTTCACAAGGTATTTCTAAATAGTAACACAAAAACAGTGACTATCGAACTTACATCAGCTATAACGTTTACACCTAAAAAGCTGAGATTGCGCACCATATCCTGATCTTTGGGCGATAGCGAAGCATGAGTGAAGAGCTTAGTAAGATTCTCCTCGGAAATGCCATTCTTAATCATCACATAGAGGGCAATAATGCGCACTTTATCGTAATTGGAAACATCCTAAGAACCAAGAAAACCAAAGCAACCGGTAAAATTGTTCTCAAAGTTCATAGTTTAACGACATAGTTTTACGCACCGCGTTTAGTAGGATTGGTACAATATTACGCATGTGATCCTTGATCTTTTCGCCCTCAGCATCAGTGCCCATAGCCAGATCTTGTTCAACGCGGCACAGCTTGTCAGCGTAACTCTAAAACGTTTTAAGCAAAATGATAAAATATTTGCAAGAAATTGGTCCTGTCCCCTTGAGCGACTTACTTGGTAACATTTCATGCAATCTTCGGCCAAATGCAAATGAGTGGAATACTTGGACAGTTCCTTTTGGTATTGTGGCATTTTCTTGATCATTTGCGAGAGATCGCGCATCGAAGATTTGTCGGCTGCAGAGATCACACCATTTTTATGTACTTATGACTGCGGAAGCCCCATGACCAGCCTTGGTCAATATGTACTTACCCGATGACATGCGTTTCGATTCGGTGAACTTCTTCAGGTTCTGGGTAACCTGCGTGGAAACGACAGCGATGTGCTCATGTCGCAGCTCCACCCACAAATCGTCGTTCTCATCCAGCAGCACTGACTTTTCCGTTTGATTCGGACCGGGCATGTACTTGTACACGTCGTTGACAATCGGCAGCAGATCGTAAGCCATTGCCTGCAGCGTCAATTCATGCAGCAGCGGCGACACACAGTCGAAGCCGCGGTCCAAAATCAACAGCTGTGAACGGGACTTCTCCGGGCCCTCGCCCATGGTGGGCTCGTCGGCCTTGTAGGCGTCCAACTTCTGCTGCACTGAAGCGGCCAAGTCGATGTTGCGGTCCCAGTCGGTGCGATATCGCACCATCGGATACTCGCCGAGTGTGGCGCACAACGTGGCAATTTGCTCGGCGATGCGCTCGATGTGCTTGGCGCGTATCGAAGCAAACGCTGGCGAGTACAGACACTGAAAGGTGTCTGGCGAATCGAGCGAGTAGACCTGAGGGAGCGATAGCGTTGACCAACGGAGTGAATGGCGTTTGGCAAACGCAAGTGCAATGTTGAAGAAATATTTGGTGGAAGAAATGTGTATTTGCTTGATTAGTTTCATCATATATAAAAATCGGAGTTGGCGATGCTCAAGATACGCACTCAGACAGATATTGTCTGAATAATACATTTTTACAAAGCAGTTTTGGATAAGAATAAAATGATACACATATATAGATAACTATGCATGCAGAGTTTGAAAGCAGTTTTTATTTACGTTAGCAAAGCGTGCACCAATAAAGGACAAAAGCACTTGCACAGCTCAAGATTGTTGTACTAAGTAGTTTCTAGTTCTAAATAGTAGATAAATTCTTCTTTAAACAAGAAGAATTCATAAACGAAATCTCTGTTTTCAACGGGGTTTATGTGTACGAAGTTTGCAGATATTGTCTAAGTAGACTAACGAGAAAGGATTATTTTATTAGATTTACAAATACATCGAATGGCAGCAGCTAGTCTCTGTATACATACATACATACATATATACGAGTATATAGTTACATACACCTTTATCTTGACATAAAAGAGTAATGTGGTGAATTTTTAGCACAACGCGCCAACAGTGAGCATAGAACAAAAGTGGCAATGTTAGGACATCAAAAAGATTTCAGTTACACGCTTATCGATTGGATTGGACAAAAATAGGCACACGTAATGAATTGGTATGTACGTAACGGTGATAGTATCACTTGGGCATTGGCTGGTTCAAGCAATGACAGTGCTTGACAATGACGTTCTACCCTTTATTCAGCTGAAAGCACAAGACAGGCGCTTTCAAAAATGATGGTAAGGTCAAACGTATAATTGGTAATGTTATTCATTGATAATTTAACTCATTATTAATTACTTAGCTTGAAATTGTTCTACTTAAGAATAAATAAAAAAAGAAAAAAGATTCTTTGTAGGAGTATTACAAATTTTCAACCGAAAAAGAAGGTTTTAATGAACCAAAATAATAAATATTCAAAATTTTTTATTTAAACTTTTAAGCGAGGTTTGGCCCGACATTATGAGAAAATCAAAATTTCCCTAGACGACTGTTTTAATAAAGCTGTGCAAGCACTTTTTAAATAAGTTTAGACTATGAAAGTTTCTAACTACAAACACCAGAAACGCATTCGTTGCACTAATTACCTCTTACTAAATCGACGAAAACATGCAGAGGCTAACAGTTTTGGACCTGGGGATGTCTGTAGCGTGTGGCTTAGCAATGACACGATTTGTAATACACTCAAGGAAAAAATAGAACGACAAATTTCATGTCGATAGCAAAGCTTCTTCAGGCGTTTTGAAGTTTTAGCTCAAAGTTTAATGACATGTGTAAAATAATTATTGTGTAATTTCATTTAGTTTTATAAATATCAGTTGGCCCACCTGAGGTAACACTGAGACAGTTGCATAAGAGATCAGACGAACGGACTTTATATAAGTTTTTGAAAAGTTCAAAATTAATTAACTACAAAGCCTTCTGCTATTTATTAAAAACAAACAGAGTTGGATAGAGATAGATAAACCTGATAATTATTAGAAGGTAGTAGAGAATTTGCTATTCGAACAGATCAGGGATGGAGAAAATAGTCACATAATTTAGTTGTAAATCCGAATTAATTTCTTTGAGTGTATTCGAACGAAATTATGGATTTTGTGCCAAAGATGCAGGTACGTGAAGCGCTTCGGGTGATAAGCGAGTGTCGCCACTATTGGCTGATTATTTCTATATTTTTACCGTGTGAAATGCATGGCTATAACTTGTGTTTGCTATTTGTTGTAATTATTATTGTTGTTATTTTTTAGCCCGTGAGTTATATATGCCAAATCACGAGACCAACAAACACCAAATAAATGCGAAATTTGCAAATTACCCAGGTAAATTTTGGCCCGGCCGGGTTAGTATTAAAAACAAAAAACTGCTAACAAACCAAAAACATAACATACTACAGAAACAGATTTCAAATTTTCGTCTGACCAATTTACGTAATTTGCGAGACAATTTCGCATTTATTCGCACGCTTGCGTGCACTGTGCTTGTGAACATATAATTTGGCATATATAATTATATAAAAATACTTTCGTCAAGTTCTCAATTTGAATATGTACTGTTGTTAGTAGCTAATTTTGTAATATTGACGCAGAGGTGACGATTTGCTTTTCTGTATACAATTCACATACATTAAATTGAACACTACAAAACAAGTTTAACAAAACTTAAGGAGATAGACCGCAACCACTTTTCAGTTTTTTAAATTTTTTTAGCATTTCTGTACACACACACATATGTAGGGATTTGAGTTGTTTTCGAAAAAGTGCAGTGCGACAAAGTCATCGAAATTATTTCGAACTTCCACCAGCGCTGGCCAACGTGCGAAGGGAAGAAAGCCCGTTGCAATGCCGGTCGCCTTGCACTTTCTCACATTCCTTGGCAGGAGAAACGTAACGATTCTTTATTAACAAAATTGTATTGTACACACCACACATAGGTAACACCGTATTTACAACACGTACAGTAAAAGAGAGAGCGTAAACATATTGAAAGGAAATAAAGCATTGATTGGTTTCGGGTTTGGATTCGCACAGGCTCTACACGCACAGTAAAGGCACATTTTGCCAGAGTGGCAGGCGGAGGGATACGTTTTGCATGACGCAGACAAAGTTCCATGCCCCGTGTTTTGGCCGCATATGAGTGCGTACGCGTGTGTTTGTTGGCGCTTGAGCGTGAATGTGTGTATAAGGCCGACGCGAGAGGCGTGTTAGCGGTTGCCTTAAAGTTTTTAATTTAACAGTTTTTATGATTTTGTGTTGTTATTTCGCACCTGGCATTCGTATGGTAGAAATGCAATATTTATCTCCTTTAGAGTTTTGATCTTTCTTGCAGCGCACGATTTACACAAATCGTTAAACAATTCCTCCGGGCAAACTATAAGAATTCAATCAAAACAAACAAACAATAAACAAATGTGTCATAAAAGTTATGAGCGCTTGGGCGTCGTAATGCATGGGCACGAAACTAAAAAAATATATAAATCAAAACCAAAACTTGCCGTGAGCGGCAGGCGGACTTTTGTAACTCGCCTGGACTCCCTTACACTGACACTTCATTGTAAGATGGCACAAAAATTTAAAGCAACTAATGAAAGAGCACATCGTATGTGCTGAATGGCGCGCTTCATGATTTGGCTTTGAGGTACGATCATACACAAAACTGCCGCTTTTCTCAAACAATGAAATAATAAATACAAACTTTGGACGATACAATAGTGAAATCAAACTATAATAACGGCGCACCTAATTACTCGTATGTAAGTACTGTGGACGAAACAATAAATACGATTTTACGTTCGTTTATCGCTAAAGCGAATTGCAAAATAAACGTTGCTTTAATTCTTAAAAACTGTAGGTACTAAGATATTTAATATTCGAGAAAATATTTGCAATAATTTTCAAGTTTCATCTTACCACATGTGACTGCAAGCATACTTGTCTGCTTCAAACAAAAGGATTTGTAGCAAATTGAACTTAAATATAAAGTTTATATAAATACTTCAATTGGTAAATGGCACAAGAAGTGACATAAATCTCAGGAAATTAGTTCGAACAGAAGATTGAAAAATCCCCAAAGTAAACTTTTATACTTTAGATCATTTGGTTCCCCAAATCGTATTTGCTTCTATTAAAGCATCATTAAGTTGTGTAGAGTATTATCCCTTGTTTTGATTCGCCCTAAAAGATGTGTTGGATGACAAGCACCAAATTGTATGAGTCGTGGAATCCCAACTTAAATTTAATATTATTCATTAATTACAAGTTAGAAGGACAATTAAAAACTCGTGAGACATGCGAAGCAACACTTGGCGAATGCTGCTTTTGTTTGGCTATGAAAGCAGAGTATGACGGTTAGACGTTTCGCCGCTTCGACAACTGGTTGGCTGGGACACTGCACAGTTTAGTACGATACAATTATGATTATAGCTAAGGGTCGCCTGGGTAGATCGCCTTAAGCAAAGTAGTTGAACGACAATTCTCTACCTTATCTTCATAGGCTAAAAATGCAATATTGATCTCTTTACATGTTCGAATGTATTTGCGTGTAATATCGCTGCGTATTTGCAACATATGGAATATATCTTCGGGTATTGCTGTAAGATTTCAAAATCAAGAAAATTTGTTTTCGGTTTACTCAATAAAAACAGAAGATAAACTCAAGGAAATCAGAAAGGAAAACCAAATACTATTGCTCGGCACATACCCTCCGTAAAGAAGACGTGCGCGTAGCGATACATGGGCCTGGCCGGATTCTCAAAGTCGCGTATTAAAGCGCGCACCGACTCGTCCGAGGGCGTTATCAAGTAGATGGCATCCATGGTGGGTAATGGTTCGCGCTTCTTGTTGATGTCCTCGACCACTGCAAAAATGGAAAATATACGTTTATCTTCTCGGTATACGTTAAAAGGAGCAGCTGTACTGACAAGTAATACCCTCGGCGCTTATCTCGTGCATTTTGGTGCAAGCGGACACCATGCGCATGCCCAGCTTGTCCACGACCAACACACGCCATTCCATGCCGCCCGGCTTCGCCGCGGCTGCAGCTGCGCCGGCTTTCTTCGGCGGTGGCGGCTTGTATTTAACCACTTCATTCATGATTTCTGAAAAAAATACAAAGTAGTTAATTTCAAGTATATTGTTCACTACATTTTTAGTATTTGTGGCAGATTACAGGTTTTCTGACTACAGGTACTGGTTAATTTCCTAGCAATGCGAACAAGTCTCAAATAGATGCACTCAAAAAAACCTTGAAAAAGGAAATTTGCCCCTACAAATTGTTCAATCATTGTTCAAAAAAATAATTTTAGACCCACAGGTATATGGACCGACATATCCACAATTGAGCCATTGCAAATCGGCAGGCGAGCTGGCCGGCAATCGGGCCAAACCAGCTGACGTGGACGGACACTAATACTACGCGGACACACGAATGAGACGGAATTCCAAGGAGGGGTGGCTGGCAAACCATACAGGGAGGGGCATAGTTACGACTAACGGTGGGGGAGCCTAGTAAGTGCAACTAGCGACTAACTGCACTGACAGCAAAACGATACTTCGAGCCGAGCGCTCAAACCGCCCTCTGACGTAATACTTAACGGTAGTGTCCGGAGGGGATTCCGGTCTGTGACATGAGGAGATTTAGTGTGTTAAAGTCCCACACTGACGGGGTTAGGCTTTCGATGCTTCCTCGTTAAAATAAAAAAAAAATCGGCACCTTCCACCTTTTCAAGAATCTGGCAACGCTTAAAAATCAATACCACAGATGCGGCGATATGACTCACTGCAGCAACCTGTGAATTGGCGAAAATAAATAGAAACAAAATACCAGTAAATTGTTACAAAATGCGCTGCTTGCAGGCGCCCACTAAATCGGCCATGTGACGTCATGTATGCAAAACAAAAACAACTACTGACAAACCTCACTACACATTTGACAAGTTTTACTTTTGCGCACAAGACGAACAGTCCAGAGCCTCGGCGGTGGGGTTGTGCGACGCTTCCTATACGCAAATGTAGAGCAAACGAAAACAACAACACAGCGAAGGAGAAATGCAGGCGTAATACGCCAGTCCAGCTGAGCAAAAAGGTCACTCCGGGGGCACAAAGAAAACTGGGTGAAAATCGATATTTGGCAAAAAGGCTTTCGCGGGGCGTTCCAAACCCTAATCTAATTTATATAATTTGGGAAAACCGTACACCAGATTTGCCCACATCTGATGGCTGTGGCAGTAGAGGCTCACTTGCGAGGGCGTACCTCCTAAAAATGCACAACAACATTATTATACATTATTTAACTGTGATAAGATTTGGGGCCTTCGATCTCTAAATTAAATTTTCCTCACTGCAAAATAGAATCGGAAAACTAGGCTATTCTTTGGCGGCACTTACTTTGCCCAACCAGCACTTTTAACGCCATTTTTACGTGTTTTCTGCTGCCGCGTTACGCTCCCGACACACGCGGACGAAATTCTCAACTTAATGAAATTTACTTATTTGTTAGAGCGATTCACAAATGTTGGTGCAATTTGATGTTGATTCGTCAGAGATGAACAAATCAGATACTTTGATACTCGCCGTAAGCAAACGTCAAGTTAGTGCCATTCCTACTAACACGAATATTCGCGAATAACAGAAGCAACATAGACGTTATAGGTATATGCGGACAGTTCACCTCTTTTATTTGGTGTTTGTCTGGACTAGTGGTGAATTTGGTGCATATCTTTAGTTATGAAGAGTACTTCATTAATATTGTAATTCACAGATACGTTTTGGTGAATGGTTAGAATAAATAGTGAAATAGGAAATGAGAACTCGTTCTTGCTTCGGCAGAACATATACTAAAATTGGAACGATACAGAGAAGATTAGCATGGCCCCTGCGCAAGGATGACACGCAAAATCGTGAAGCGTTCCACATTTTTTGATGATTTTTTGGGATTTATTGATTTCCGAATTAACTTAAATAATTTCAGCTATCAACAGTAGTTAAATTGTACATTTGAATTGAATTAGTTGTTAGTTTAGTTATTCATAATCTAAACATGAGAACGGGCCTCAAGAGAAGACTGTATTTACGTCTGTTGAAATCGATTGAAGTATATTCCTGCATCATTTAATTTTGGGCCCGTGACACCTTATCAGTCACTTAGTTTGTGGCTTTTTGAACCCTCACTATATAAAAAAATTCTGTTAAAATGCAATAATAGTTTTGTTATTTTTAAATGTTCGCACAACGTTTCTCGTCCATCAGACGAAATCCATTTCAAGGAATACGTAAACATTGATTTTTGTATTTAATCTGTTGTAAAAAAATTTTCGCAGCAATTTCAACTTTAATTTAGTTGGGCAACACCTCAATTGCTCTTGTAGTCGCCGAAGGCACGTACGTGCTCGCAAATGCGCATAGCGTTGATGGCAATGAAACCGCTCGCGTCGCGTGGCACATAGCCGCCATGCACGTCCATGGAGACCAGCTCCTCGTTGTACAGGCCGCCTTTCCTCTTCGCCGCCTTGCGTGCCACAGCGCGGCAGTACCCCGGCGCCAGCTCCACTGTCACTTCGCCACTGACATTCTCTTGCGACAGCTCGATGCATCGGCGTGCGTACTCGGCCTCCGGACTAAACCAGAAGCCGTTGTACACATAGTCGGCCATGCGATCGCGTAGTATTTGCTTAGTGCGCAGTACTTCACGATCCAGGCAGAACACCTCTAAATCTTGATGGGCGGCGAAAAGAACGGTGCCGCCTGGTGTCTCGTACACGCCGCGAGACTTTAGGCCAACGAAACGGTTCTCCACAATGTCGATGCGTCCAATGCCGAAAGCGCCACCAACTTCATTCAAGTACTGAAGCACTTCGAAGGGCTTCGAGTAGCTGCGGCCGGTGAGAAGGTCCACCACTCCAGTGGGGAGACCACGTTCGAAGCGCACCGAGACGCGCATCGAAGTTTTGGGCGCTTTTGTTAGTGGATCGACGGTCATCTCGTAAAGCGACTCGGGTGCAGGGTGAAAGGGGTTCTCCAGCACGCCAGACTCGTAGCTGATGTGCATGATGTTGGCGTCTGTGCTCCACGGAGAGGCTGGCTTGGCACTCACCGGTATATCGTGTTGCTTGGCGTATTCAATAAGGTCCAAGCGGCCTTGGAACCGATTGCAAAACTCCTCATTACGCCAGGGAGCAATGATCTGAAGTGACACAACATTTAAGTCTTCCTACAATTGTTTTCACTCATCCAATATTGCGTTCACCTTAATTCCCGGCAGCAGTGCGTAGGCACACAGCTCGAAGCGCACCTGATCGTTGCCTTTGCCGGTAGCGCCATGCGCTATGTACTTGCACCCATACTTCTTGGCAGTCTCCACCAGTGCGACGGAGATGCATGGGCGGGCCAATGACGTGCCCAGCAGATAGCGCTCCTCGTAGATAAGGCCCATTTGAATGGCCGGCCAGATGTAGTGACGCACGAACTTTTCCTTTACATCCCTCACTATGACCTTCGAGAAGCAGAAGAGAGCAAGAACCGTTTGAAAGAAAAAGATTGAATACTGGTGAGGCCACTAGTCGATAGTCACCTCATTTGCACCAATTTTCAACGCCTTCTGGCGTGCTACAACAAAATCCTCCTTCTGTCCGACATCAGCCATCAGACAAATCACCTCGTAGCCCTTCTCCAGCAGCCATTTCAAGATGCAGCTGGTGTCCAAACCACCGGAATAAGCCAAAAGAACTTTCTCAACCATTGCACAACGCCGTTCAAAGAAAACTGAATTAAACCGATTGCGATGTCTGTAACTGTGGTGTTTGCGATGTTTTATTTGCTTTTCAAATACCCATCCACGAGTTGTCACCTCCGCACGGTCTATTAAGTTCAAGCGAGGAGGTTAGACGTTGCCAGCTGATAAGCCACCCAACCTACGACTACCTATGAGTATGGAGCAAAAAGCGAGTAAAGGCTGGTTGAGTGGGGGCTCATCAGCCACAGCGTCATCTACTTGGAATATTTGGTCAAGTGTACTGATAAGCCCGTCAGATGTTGGCAATTAGAATAGAGAGACACTTTTTAGCTTATTTGTGTAAGAGATAATTTTATTAAATTGTATTTTTAACAGAGCAATAGATCAGATCTTCAAAGTGATGTTTACGAAGTTTGCGCATCGAATTTGGCACCTTATCCTCAGGAGACTTCAGTTACATTTTGAGGGGTTATTTATGAGTCTAGCCCCACGTGTTTGGATTTTGGAAGCATTTTATCTATTTTTAGGAGCCAGTGTTCTGATTTCACGAATGTTACTTACATTTATTGAATATTTAAATTGGGCGAAATTTAATGGAAAAAAATGTCTGTGCTCAAAAGCAATAACCGCTTAAGTCGACTTAAGAAGAAATTGAGTTATGGATGCCGCCACGTTCCCTTGACTGTGCTCTACGTTTGTGTAAAATCGGGGCGTTTGTAACTTTAAAATAAAAAAGTTATTAATAAAAACCTATTCGCATTCCCATAAAGAACACACTACGCTCTAAAACTTTAAAACGAGTGGCTCGAAACAGCAATTTTCAACTTAGGCGGCTATTGCTTTTGCCCACAGATAGTCCAGTATAGGAAAACATCTTCACACATTTAATTACTACAGTTGCAACTTTTCTCGGCTGTCGCCACTTTTCGCCATGACAAATTTTATTTCCACGGGTTGCGTTTTTCTTCAGAGAAATCGGACTTTGAAAAAAGTCAAGTTTTTCAACGGGGGAGGAGGTGTACTGCAACCATTCGATAATGAAACGAATAAATCAATAAGAAAATTGTGTATGTTTTTAATAGTTTTATTTAAGCGTTTTGAAATGTTTGTATATAGAGAATTGCATTACATTCATAATAATTATTATTTGTATCTTATTTTTTCATTTCAATATTTCTTTATAAATATGCTTTTACTGTTTAATAATAAACATGGACTTTCGAGTTTCTCATTTTAATGTCTGCTTTACAATTACACATACAATTTTTTTTGCGTTTCCTATTAAATTTTTTCGATAGAAATTGCGCTTTGCCACGCACAGAATGCCGAAATGAATTTTCATATTGATTTGAAAAGATTAATTTGGTTTTGGTTTTTTTAAAACAAGAAAACTCGGTTTCATCAGTTGTCTTTTCATTTCATTAATTGTATGCTACACATAAAATAATTTCAATTTGTTTGGTGATCGATGAAAAATTTTATTTAAACACATCGGCTTGCAAGATTTTTCGCTAGATCGTTTTATGTATAATATAGATTGTTGATAGTAAGGTACCTAAGATTTTGAAATGTATGTACTCGTAATTGTTTACTGATTAAGTGTGAGAATGAGGAGTATGTGTATGATGTGTTGGGGTAAACAACACGTTTTGTTTCCCGTTGGGTCTATACGTTTTTGTTTACCCGTTTGGATGTATTTGTTTTTGTGTTGACTTTTGAAGTTTAGATTGTTTATATTGGTGTTTTATTAAAGTTGAAGCTGCGCGCTTGCGCTATTGTAGATAGATTTTGCTTTTTTTTAATGTGCTATTTCAGATTGCATTATATTTATTTGTAACTTCAGCTCTATAATTTTTAATACGAGTATTTGTCAGCGACAAGATGCGATACCTAACGAAAATACAATGTTTAAGAAATATATTAGGTGTAAAAAATTACTTTTACAATTTAAAATACAACTAAAAGCATTGAAAATGTTTGATTATACAATTCACATAAAGAGTTTGTGTAAATAGCTTTTTCAAAGTATACAAAATATACCACAATAGTAGGGAAGAAAATAAAATGCAAGCTTAGTGATTCAATTATTAAAAACAATATTATATATATAATCGTCTTAAATTGTTCATAGACTAAATTAAAAACAAAGATTATGGCCACTTTTGTTGTAGTGCACAACGTTTAATTTAACGCTTAAACTATATCAGTGGTTAACACAATAAAATGGATATATTATACAAAACCGTTCAAACAAAAACTATCAGCAATTTAAATAAAATGCAAATTACATTTGAAGAAATAAATTACAATGAAGAAATCGAAGACGAGTGCACAACGGCTTTTATGTCTTACAGCCCAGAGCAGTAGCAATTTTTGCTCCAATTTTTAATTTCATTTCATTTTTCTTCTTGCCAATTCAAAATTTTATTACAAAGGTGTTTCTGTTTTCTTACTTCTTTGCAGTTAAAAGCTAAAACTATCGATTTTATGCTAGGCTCTAAATAATTACATTAAGCTTTACAAAATTATACACACTTTACAAGCTATGTTGTTTGGGGTTTTGGCGAGCGTTAACTTAAAACGAGCACTCTTTTCTTTGCTTTTCTACTCTCGTTACTTCATAAACTTTTTTCACATTTTCTTATTTTCTGTGGACAATAGGCTACACTTATGCTGGCGGGGGAGCAATAGCTATGACCATACGCATACATTTAAGTGAAATCATAATGTGTTCCTACACGCATTATGCATATTACAAAATATATTTATCTGTATGTATACAATAATAAATAAGCAACATACACAAAGGTACTTAAATAGATTTCAAAATTAAACGTATTTATTTGGATTAAAATGTAATTTGCTTCTCTCGCTTAACACTAAGCAATTTTGTATATCAAATGTCGCAGTGCCTAAACCTTGAACGAAATTTGAAATATTTCTTTAATCGAATTGCGGGCAAAACTCAATGAATATGCTCAAAAACATGCACAAATATTTTCAATCTGAGTGCGTATGGTGATGATGTACAATGGGCAGTATTGTTTAAAAGTTATTCATAACTTCCTCATAGCTTGACTTATTTTGTTCATATTTTATAATAAAAATACAATTATTAATTTTCTCGACATTGTTAATTTTCTCGAAACAGTATTTGCGTAGCGCGAAAAGAAAAAAAAAATCGTTCAGGCATCAAAAATGCTTTCAACATTCAAGGACAGTATATATATATATAATGCTTGTTCTTGTCAAGTCTATCTCGACATTTGTATTGCCTTTTAAAACGTTTTATTTTTTCCATACTTTGTTTGAAATTTTGTGTTAATGCAATTTTTCGTATGCAATTCGAGTTTAATACGCAACATTTGTTCTAATGCTTGACATTTTGTTGTTGTTTCTTGTAAATTTACAACTAACAATTTGTAATTCTTGGATTTTTCAACTAAAATTTTTCATTTAAATTAGCTTCTCTTTTGCAGTCTACTCTGCTTTTTGCTCTGCTGCTCTTTCATTATTTTTGTTTTTGTTAAATTCTAGAAAAATACGGCTATTATTTGCTAGACATTTATGTGGGACACAACACCTTCAAAATATAGTCCGTCAGCAGTGTTGGTACAGTTGGGCTGTCCTCGTTTATTGCTTTCAAAACTGAAAAATTTAGGAGTAGGAGAGCGTAAGCAATTGAAGCATTTTCTTGGTGATGCACGTGATGAAGACTTACTTTTAATTAGAACTTGCAAGGACTGGTTATTTGGGGTACCATTTTCCATGTGATAGGGTATAACAGTGGTCAGATATTTCGGCTCTGGACCTGAAAATACCATTAATATAAGATTGAGGTTAAGATTGAAAACATCTCGTATATATCGCACCTTGAAGTTTGCCGCGTTTCTTCTCCACATGGTATTGTCGGCGTTTGTTTTGCACCGCCAGCAGCAACGAAATGAACGAGTTCTTCAGCTCCTTCTCGTATTCCAGCTCATCACGCAGAGCCAGCTCGTTGATGAGTGTCTCGCTTAACTCCTGTATGAGCACCTCCATCTCCATGTACAGTTCATTCAGTTGTGATATCGATAAATATTGCAATTCTAAAAATGCATTTGCCAAATGAAATAAGAATTGCAATTTTGTGTTTGAACAGATATTAATAATTCACTCACTCTCGGCGTAAAGCGGTGCGCCCAGCACTTCCTTAGCCTTCTCTATCACTTCCGATTCGCACGTTCCCGGCTCATCCAGTGGGCTCTCGGCCTCATCCATTATGTCGTCGATCTCCTTGATTACCTCCTCCACCGTCTTGATCGGTTCATCGTGTTCGGCATTCAGCCCGTTCAATATGAGTGCGTGCATATCGAGATCATTGGCGACGGCTTCGTCCTCGCTGGTCAGATCGTTGATTTCATCGCCGTGTGTTTGCACATCCAGCGAGTTGCCCTGTTGTGGGGGGCGATTTTGTCCCAGATTCAGGGTGGGCATGTGCATTTGACGTGTGAACGATTTGGACCAGTCAATAGGAAGTATGTTGCCGAAATTGCCCGTTATGGTCCACCACATCCTGCAAATATGGTGAGAAGTGACGAGAAGAGCTGATTACACTGAGTTGAAATGTGTGGAATATTTAAAATTATATATGTTTTAAAAAATTTAAACCACTCTGCGATATCAAGGCGATTTAGTCGCCATACACAGCACAAGAAGTGCTCGCAAAGCACATAATTTAAGTAGAGCACAAAACGTGTGTACACAATTCCGAATTAAAAAGGCACACATATTCTACAATAAAATAAGTGCTTTTGAAAAAGTGCTTAGAGAATTGTCAAGTGCGTGAAAGCGTAGAACAAAAGTGGGTTACACAAGTACAACAGCCCGTGTATGAGTGTGCAAATGCAACATGTAGGCGCATTCTTCAGAAACAAAAAATCAAAACGCTACCAAGTGCAAAGCCAACAAACATTTTTACTACACTTTTAAACTTGTTAAAAGGGAGGCAGCGCAGCAACGAGTGGAAAAATATAAATAATGGCAACGTAATGGCGAAAAGTTGCTGCCCGGAAAACTGGGTCGCACGACTAAAGAAGGGTGAATTGTGCGATAGAAGGTGACGAAGCGAACGAATGGCTTGAGTAAAATTAATTAAATGTAACTAGGTCGGAAATGTATATATTTTCTACATTAAAATGTAATGAATAGAATAAATTCGGTCTATCCAATTAGTGCTAGAATGTGTAGAAATTTTTCAGAAAATTTCAGACTCAACAGTGGGTGAAAAATAACTTAAAAACTTGTTGAACAAACAGTAATAAATAGTGAAAAGGGAATATTATGCTCCAAAAAATTATTGTATGACTTAATTACAATTATTTCAAATACACCAATACCTCCCTTTGCGTCGTTTCGTTTTGCGTTTTTTCGAAGTTGCGTCGCTGCTGAATTAGTACTAATTTTCACTGTGCGTCGTTAGATTTTCGAATTTGCGTTGTTTTGGGTTCGAGTCTTTAATTTTTTATTTATTTTTTTCTAAAAGATGGCACGACTTTTGTTTCTAATTGCGCCATGTCATCAGAACTCGGGGATTCCCTTTCTAACTTTTGTGAAAGAAAGCCGACTTACGACAACAGCCACTATCATCAGACAGTGAAATTAATTGAATATTTTATTTTGTTTTAATTGAATTTGTTTTTTTTTGTTTGTATGTAATAAAATTGTATATTATTTTTGTTTTTTAAATGTTTACTTTGTCCAATTTTCATTTTAAAAAGTAGTATTTTCGTAACCCTGGAACCTATCTTCGAGTGAGGTATGGGTGTACATACAAATAAAGGCTGGCTTTCCCCTGAAAGTTATTTTTTTCTTGCAAACATTCATACGTATGAATATGCAGCAATCCATTGTCGAATTTTCTCATCAACAGCCGATAAATAAAGAAGAATAAAGAAATTAAAGACATTAACAATTAAAAATTCAACATTTAAAATATACGAAAATTCAAATTGAATTAAGTTTTTTGGTGCGCCTAATTAAATTTTGTAAAGGCCGTCGCCGAAATACCAGCGCTGATTTCGCAGTGAAAACACAACGACCGCAAACATTAGAAAGTAGTTGGCAGCGCCCAGCGTACCTTACTCGCGTCCAGCACAATGCCAACACCTGTCTTGTGGTGTTTCGAGTCACGAAGGCGCGGGCGCACGCATGCACAAAGTCCACAAACGAACTCTGCCGCAATTGCGATGCGTACGAAAGCGCAGCGAAAAGCATTTCCAAGCGAACATTTAAATGGGAAAATAAAATGCACCTAAGTATAGTAATTGAACTTTCTACGGCAAAGCGTCGGTTGGAGGCGACTTGGCGCTGCTAATTTCTTGTGTCGCATACTTTGCGCTGTTATTATAACTTTTAACGTTTTCCTTTGTATCTCTAGTTTAGTTTCGTTTTGCTTTGCTCAATTGCGTGAATCATGCGCGGCGGTTGCCAAATAAGCAAACACATATTTTTCACAGCTCAATTGAAATTAATTAAAATTTTTGATACTACAATTTCATTATGGTACATGGCAGTGCCGCTTTGAATTGCGCGAAACTTAAGAATTCAATGAATTCCAGTGGACCGGAACAACTGTTGGGACAACAAATGCTAAGGGTTAAATGTTGAAGTCAGGCGATGCTGTACAGTCCAAAATTGTACGTAGAACTACAAACTTTGGTTAAATAGTCAGGTTTGAACAATTCCACGTAGCATAGGCAACAAGTTACACTTATGGGACAAGGCATTGGTAAAGCAAGAACTTAGTTATGCTTTAAGGGGTTACGCCACTGTAACCGCTCAAAAAATAGGGGTTTTTTGTGATTTTTTTCCTCGCTTTCAAAAAGTTTGTAGAAGTTATTCACAGGTGTTATTGGACACATATTAGACTTTATTTTTGAATTTTTTGACACAGCAATATCAACATATAGGTGGCTCCACTGCATCCTCCTAGGCTATGTTTTCCCTGCAGGGCTTCACGGCACGCAGCACTGAAGGTGCAATTTTGAATCTGCGACAAAATAAAAAATTCCTGTTAATCTAGAGGCTTTTTGCTAGAGAAGATCGGGTGGATTTTTAAAAATATTGATTTTTAAAATTTTGACGGGAGTTTCAAAAAATTTTTTGATTTTTGAGGTAAAAAATGACATGTCTTTTGTTAATTAAAAATCAACAAATCGAGTTATCAAAAATTCCACACGATCTTCTCTAGATAATGTTATTGTTAAGATCCAGTCAAAATTTTAAGTCAAAATATTGAAAATTGTTCGAGTTGTGCCGCGTGCCATTTGGAAAAATCGTGTTTCGAGAAAAACGCGTTCAAAGTTTTGGGAATGGTTTTCTATGGGCATAACTGAAAAATTCGAGATGCAAAAATTGTTTACCATTAGTCGGCAATGCCAGGACCATAGAGCTGGCCTTCAAGTAGTGTTGAGCAAAAAATCGCAACCGGTGATTTTTTCACTGTGATTTTGTAATCACAGTGTCACATTGCGATTGACTGGCAACGAAAACAGCGATTGTAAATCACTGTTTTGCCAAAATCGCTGTGAACAAATGAGCAGCGAATCGCACCTTGACTGGCAACGAAAACTGCGATTGTAAATCACTGTTTTCCAAATCACTGTTTTGCCAAAATCGCTGTGAACAAATGAGAAGCGAATCGAACCTTGACTGGCAACGATTTCAGCACTCGTTTCTCTACACTGTGACAATGCTGCTAACATTTATTTCATTTTCTAGTGCTCCCTTTTCCACTACAGGCAAATGGTTGATATCCATTGATACCAGGTCCATTATGAAAAATCAAAAAACAGCTGATATTTTCTCAGCGTATCTTTTGCACATTGGCAGCACAAAAATTTTATGAGAAAAGCTGTCGGAAGAATGCAGAATTGCGACAATATAAGGACCATTGGCTAAGATTTAATGATGATAAACTCCTTACATTTTCTCTTAAGTTTGAAAAATAACATATAATCTGCTTCCGGCACAGATTTTAATATACAAGAAAATTCTATGGCCCAACTTCCAGTCGCGGAAATTTTCGCAAGCAAGAAACAGCTGATATCACTATTTCGTTTCCACCACGAATTACAACCCCATCATCAAAGTGAAATTTGTATGGAAAGTTGCTCATTTATAATGCAAAACTGTAGCAACATAAAGTCATAAAGTTAATATTTTTTGGATGTAAATTGCTAAGAACTGGATGTGTAACTTCCTTAATATTAGACATTTTCTTCCGACTAACATTTGAATGGAAAACCAATGTTAATTTTTTCGCATTCAAACAAGTCCGCGAGCTGCCGCGTGCGATAGATAGATTCTTGCAATAGAACTTGAAAATCACAGTGATTCAAAATCGCAGTTTTCAATCACAGTGATTTTCACATCGCAATCGCAAATCAGACTGTGATTTGAAAATCGCCGTTTTGCTCATCACTACCTTCAAGGTTCAAAAATGCCTCATTCGCCTGCTTCCTGACTGATTTATTGAGCGAGCGCGCCTCTTTCGCCGCGTCGCTCAAAGCGGAAAAGTTCGCGGAAGCGAGAACGTCGCATACACCCGCTTCGGCATACGCGTGACGCGCTTGGCGGTAACCTCGTATCAGTGACTACGTGACGCGAAACTGAGCGGGGAAATGATTTTCAGACCATTTTTTGCTTTTTCCAATCGTCCGATAGTGTACGGGTTTTTTTTACCCAAGCATTCGCACAGCACCGGTTACCAGTCAATTGCTTGCATCTTAAAGTGATAACTTTTCTTATTTGCTGTAAAAATAACGTTGCGAAAAACCTTGTTTTACTGGTCGAAGTCATTTTGATTGTTACCCGTACCAACAGAAAGCATAAATAAATGATTTCAGACGGTAAAGTCAGCAGATATTCGGTTGCTTATTCATTCAGTTCATGTCTCATTGAGTTTGCCGTTTCTAGTGCAGCAAGAAACAGTGATGGCAAGTTGAACTCTTTTCAAACGCAGAGCTGCAACACAAGCAATTCAAACGTTAAGGCTTTGAGGGCAATCAGCAAAAACTGAAGTTAAATCATATTAAAACTAGTTGGAACATACTTATGACGTTTTTCAGCAACAACATTTTTTTTGCAATCAATTTCTTATAAACGTACTACAAAATGAGAGAGAAAAAAAAACAATTATTTCATTTGCAAATAAACTTCGAACGCACCAGCAGCCCTTGCCCTGACTTTTGTATGGCGAATTTGCTGTACGAACCCTAATCAACTCTGGGGCCTGGTTTGACCGAATTTGCGACTCTGGGGCCTGGTTTGACCGAATTAGCAACCGTGACTCCTCTCAGTTTCGCGTCATGTAGTCATTGCTCGTATTTCGCATAAAAATTTTTTATTTTATGCATAAAACGTTTTGTTTCTTATTCTATAGGGTTCAAACTATTTTTTAAACCAATAAAAAAAAATCGATTTTTTTTAATTTTACAGTGGCGTAACCCCTTACGCAATGTGCTTTGGTGGGATTTTTGAACGCTCGATTTTCGATCCAGTATTATTTTATAAGTTAATTTATTTATGATGTCAGACAACAAGTGCGCCCAGCGAACAATTAAACAAATTAAATGCGTCGCTTATTTAACCCGATAGGAATTGCTCCAAAAACAAAGGAACAGTCAACGAAAATGATTCATGATGAAATTTTTAAATTCGGAAAAAATTCAAGATGAGTTCACTGGCGGCGTCGCACATTACTCATACGACGTGGGAACACAACTCGGCCACACTTTAAAGCACTCAATTCTGAGTATCGCCGTGGGGTGGAGGCGTACGCTCATAAGTACGAGCGGCCAACGCAGCAGAAGCGCGAATGTGCGACGGCGTACATGAATATTAATGATGATAATGATGCGCTAAATTGGCGCTGCTGCCAATTACAGCAATTCTAGAAGTTTTAACCGCTGGTAATGATAATGAAACCGATTCTCAAATGTGCTACAAAATGGTCTATGCGAGCACTGCACAACACAAAACAATTACATTGTTTCCCGCCGTTAGGTCGAATGACGCCGGCGGGTGGGAGGGAGAGTTAGCAAAGGGCAGCGCGTTGAATAGCCCGAAAGTTCCCGATTGCGAGCATGCGAAATGTGAAATAAAATGCTTTCATGTTGTAGGCCGTTATAGTCTGTTTGTTCTGTTTTTGCTACATTTTGTAGGCATTCACGACATCTTTTTTGTTGTTTATTCTCCATGTTAGTTTTTATTTATTTTGCAAGTCGAATGATGTTTTGGAAAATGATTAGCAACACTTGAATTAATTGCCTGGGAGCTGTCGAAGCGGTGCGGTTGAGTTG
This sequence comes from Melieria omissa, assembly GCA_963971225.1. Classification (NCBI taxonomy): domain Eukaryota; kingdom Metazoa; phylum Arthropoda; class Insecta; order Diptera; family Ulidiidae; genus Melieria; species Melieria omissa. The sequence goes on from OZ020268.1 coordinate 59,807,456, forward strand.
AATGCGTTTTAATGATTTCACACGCCGCTGCTGTGTTGAAGTGCGCAATTGCCAGTGTGACTGATGAGTTGTGCGCCGTGCACGCAATGAATGGGCCGCCACTTTGACGGTATTCCTACACATAAAGGAGGGAAAGCTGGGGCGGAGCAACGATTTAGATGAATGATAAAAGCGCTGGTGCCAAAAAGAGAGAAGAACAGGAGGCAAGTGGATGCTAAGTGAAGATTGAAATGTCGCCATTATTAGAGAAACTATCAACATTTGCCATTTCAATTAATCAAGAATTACACACCACAACAAAAAAACACTTTTTTCTGAGTTTTTCTTTTTTTTGAGGCTCCTAATTTTTTAAGGAAAAAGTATGAAAAGTGATGAAAATGGCTATGATTCATTTTGCTATTATTTCGATGCGAATGTGTATTCCGCCAAATAATTTGACTGTGTTGTATTGCTTGATGTTTCTTCTTAAGATATTCATATACTTCGTAACTTGATTTATGAAACATCTGTACAATTTTCGCCATCAGAAAAAACGCCTTGAAATTCAATATTTTCCTACTTTGAAACCATATTACAACGCCAATTTAGAACGCATAAAATTGATTAATGTCAGACAAAAAAGATGGCGTGAAATGTTGTAAGTGCAACGATATAAAAATCATGTCGATAAGATTATTGGTTAAGAAATTACAGTCGAAAACGAGAAAAAAGCCGAGGAAAATTCGAAAAAGTGACACGCCCATTTTTTGCGAAAACTAGAGCTGTTACATAAAAACGGAGTATGGTTTTGAATACGACGTGGAAAAACGATTCAGATTCATGTAAAAAACTCCATGCAACAGACATGCTGTTGTGCAGTGTTATCTTCAAGTATCTCTACAAATTCGTATTTGCTCACCTGTGTCAAAGGTCAATATTTTAGATAACGCTCAAACCCACTTCATCACATCTAATTTAACTAAGTATGAAGCTGAAGGCACACAAGTAGAGTCCGACCGATGCCAAATTTTTTGGCTGATGCCGATGCCGATTAATCGGCTGGAAGGGCGAGTTTGGCCGATGCCGATTATATAGAAAAAATAACACGAATGAATTCAATAAAAAACACAGTCTATTTCATAAAATAACAAAAGGTTATAGGTGTAATATTCATCAGAAAATAACAAAACGACAAAAATAGTGACGTAAATATCGCATACAAATTCAGTTTTTTTCTACTAATTACAAATTACGATTTTTATATTAAAATTTGTACTCTCAAATTGCGACCCATTATACAGATGCAGTGGGAAGAAGTCAGAAAACAAATTTGGAAAAAATAAAAAATGCTAAAATATTAAAAAAATGCTTCCAATTAAAAAAGACTATTAAATGCCCCTTCTTCTAATACCCACATTAAGAGACGAAATGCATAGACATTTCGAGAAAATCTGTGTTTTTAAGAATACCTAGTTTTAAAAAAAACATTTCTAGGAAACATTTATATTAACCCTTTGCGGCATGAAAATAAGCCCGTTCTGTATGAATTGTAGGGTTAAACAGTATCTAAAAATACATTACTGAAAGAACCCGTTGGCACAAAAAATTAAAACAAAAAAATGAAAGCAGAAAAATAGGCCGATGCATCATCGACCAAAAACGGTGCCACGGATGTGGCATCGGCCAAAAAAGGCCGATACCGATACTTAGTTTTTTGGCCGATGCCGATACTAGCCGATGCCGATACCAATTTTATTGGCCGATACTAGCCAAGATTCATTGAATACAGAGATTGCGCCTTCCGAGAGAAAATCAATTTTAAACCGCACCAGTGACGTCATCGGAGAATATGTAGGGTTTCCATCAGTACTTTTTAAACTCTTTTATTTTGAACTTACATTTTGCTTTACTCTTTTGAGCAAATATATGGCTTTCTTTATACTTAAGCCCCTATATATACATATGCTTACATAACAGTTTAATAGAAAATTGTATATCTTTAAATTAAATATATCTTTATCTGTATATCTTCAAATTAAAAAAATTAAATATAAATTCGTATAATTCGTTCATATAAATAACACAAATAAAACAAGTGAAATTCGGGAGGAAACCCTGCAATTCAATTCAGATTTCGTGCTTTGTTTTCATTGGTTGAAAATTTTGTATTCACAAATATTTCATTTTTTGTAAATCGTACCGCTTTTGCTTGTTTTCATTGTTTTTTGTTAAAATAATTAAATAATTTTGAGTTTCAAAAGTCCTTGCTGTAAAAGTGCGTGTAGTGAGAATATCGCGGAAAAATTTCAAAAAAAGAAAGAAAGCAAAAAAGAAGAGAATCATGCGGTTTACAGTGGGCCTGTGTACACAAAATAATGAAAAAAAAGGTACATGAGTGGTGAAGTGCTTTTCAAATGGAATATCTATATATATATGCATTTATATGATTTAGATTGCGCAGTGCACTTCTTCCGGTTCCCCAAGGATGCAAGCCTTATACAGCGTTGAGTGAAGTTCTGTGGCCGAGAGACTTATTTGAATGTTCAAACGGCAAGAGTTTGCTCGCTGCACTTCACCCAAAACGACTTCGAACGGCAAATACTCAATATTTATCGGTAAGGGTAAATTTACTGGAATTAAGAAGGGAATTGAAAATGGAAAAAAATAATCAAGTAACAAATATTTAATTTTGCCCCACTGTGTTTCTCTCTCCAAAATTCAATCAACATTTTCAGCCAATAGGAAGCAATTTTGTATGACGTCACTGGTGCGGTTTCAAAATTATTTTCTCCCGGAAGGCGCAATCTTCTATTCAATGAATCTTGGATATTAGCCGATGCCGATTAATCGGTCGGACTCTACACACAAGTGCCCCGAACTGGCGATTGCAACTTCACACGGTTTGTGCTGGACAAATCAAACAATTAACAAGCCAACGACCATTTCTCGTTATTTCATTTACCGTTTCTGCTGTGTTGCATCAACGGCGGCGATTGAGTAATTTCCTCAGTTCCACAGAAAAATACAAAACAAAGATAAATAACATTGCAACAGCCCGCGAACGACGTTTAGTGTGCACTGCTGAAGTTGTGGAAATGGCATAGGGAGCAGCGAACGGATGGAGGCAATAGGGGCATTCACGTTACACTTCTTATATCTATTTGTTTCCATTCAATAAAGGAAGATTCATTCGGCTCTTGGTATTTTCTACTTAATTCTACAACCGTTTTTCTAAAAAGAGTTTTCTTGAAATTCACAAATCTGAAATCTGAAAAGGCTTACAAGGTTTAAACGGTCAAAACGTCGTTTAGTTCGCCAGACTTTACAAATATTAACTGCCATCCTGTGTATACAGCGACACCACGCAATTGGTATAAAGTGGGAAGAGCCCTAACATTGCATCACATTGAGCAATTAGAATGCCTGCGGACGGGAGGAGAAAAAACTGAAACGAGTGTTGATAGTGCTGCGTGCAGAGCTGTCCAAAAGCCGGCCAGACTACGACGCAGTGTTCTATGAAAGACCACAAACATCGCTGTGGGCTACATGGAGGTGCTTTTGATTTTCCCGTTTTTGTTTTGATGTTTGTTTCACTGTAGAGCGCGTGTCGAAGAGAATTGAAAATTCTTTTGAATTTACAAAGCAAACTGCGCGCTATATTAAATCGGTCATGGTCATTTGTTAATGGGGTCAATTATAATTGTTTCACACAATTGGAGAAAAAGCAAAACGTGCTGAAAATAATGCTGAGAGTTTTAAAAGGGGAAATATTATTGTTTGATACCCACTCAATCGCCATGAGTCGACCAAGAAAAAGTGAAAAAGTGTGTGAGTAATTTATGTCTGATATCAAAATCACATATGAACAGTGATCGATAGAGGTGGAAAGAGCCAACTAAATAAAACCGTGATATATGCATGAAAACTCCTCACACACTCGCACACACTACAGTTAACAAAATACAAACCTTATACCTATAAGATACGAGCATAAACACTTTATAAATGTGTGACGATATCAGATTTTAAAGCGAAAAAAATTCAATTAAAGAACTGAAATTCATTCCATTATTAGTTGTGCGACGAGTGGTAGTGGCAGCGCAGCGAAAAGCAACTTGAAAGGCAGATGCACGAAATTTTATATATTTGCAGAGGAAATTAATGGAATATGTTTAACAGATGTTATGGCAGATAAAGTAATATACGCCATTGCGAATTCGATGTGAGAGATTGTGCGAGTTCGATGTGCTGTAAAATAGGAATGGTAGTTGAGTTCTATGAATTTGTAATATTTTAGCAATTAGTGGTCGATTCATCTGGTTAGTCTTTTCAGAGGCAGCCAAGATCAGGGCTTGCATATGGATTTTAATTATTTTGAAATAACAACGCTTTTGTGAAACGACTTCGCTTGCAGCTGATAACACATAGGAAAATATAATAAATACACAAAAATGTGGTAAATGCATAGACACACACTAATCGAATACACATATATCAATATTATACATATACCCGTTATTATTTAGCATAACAACAACAAAAAAGACTAAATGAAATCAAATAAACGTAACGTGTACACGTAACTGCACGTACGGCAATTAATAAAGGAAATTCGATAACTTAAACGGTCATTGTTCCACTTTTTGGTAGCGCCGCCTGCGCCAAATAATGGGAATAATTGATTTTCTATACATGCATGGCTCATGAACGGCCAGTGAGTAAACGAATGGAAGATGGACGGACGCTAGGTAAAGTGAAATGCTATTCGAAAGAGTGGAAAGAAAGTGAGGAGGGGATGAGGCACGGAAGTAAGTACGCATGGATGGATCCAGCCACTTGAAAGGCGCCGGAATAAGCGCAATTGAGTGTGCATTTTGGTTGGGGCGAGCGGAATGCCAAAGGCCGATAATTGCACCGGCAGAAGCCCCAAAGTGCTTTCCATTGCCTACCAAATAATGAATAATTTCTGTATTTTTAAGTGAAGAAACAAATAGAAATACTCGTTGGCTTAATGCCAAACGTATTTATTTCGAAATTTCTTAAGAATTTCTCAACTGCTGCTTTATATCACAGCAATTTCACACAAAACGGCTGACTGACATCGTCTGTCTGTATCGCGCATATTCTTCTTCAACTGCGGGAGCAAAGTGCAAAAAAGCAATAACAATTGAAAATGCTCGTACATAGCATGTATTGCGATGTACTGTTGGAAAAGTAATGCGAATATGGTTGCATTTATTATTCAGTAGCCAGTCTGTATTTTCGAAGCGGCAGAACAATTTTAAAAGACGCAGCAAAGAAATGCAATTAAAAACGACAGTGCCAAAGCGTCATAAAAATATGCAGATACTCGTACACTGCAACCAAAATGGTTATAGTTTTATTTAGTTGCACAGAACTGTTTTCAATATCATTCAACATTTGAAGCATCGGCATAATTTTTCGCCAGGCGTCGAATTAAAAAAAATTTTCATAGCATTATTTGTGTTTTGCAGTAATAGTTATTTATTTATTTTAGTTTAGATTACCCAATGAATACAATAAACATTTTTATAGGCTAGGTTGAACACATTTCAAATGCACATTGTAAGGGAGAGGGCTGGGTTGTGAACCAGGCTGGGGTGTGAACCATTGCCGTTTTTTTTCCCCTAATTGACATATCGCCAAACTTTCAACTGTCAATTTTGTCTTATGATATGACTCTGCTTTTGTGGTTACACCGAAGTACAAACACGTATTGCTTGTGGCAGCAATCGAGTTTGAAAGACATCGTGTTTGAAAATCGACAGCGAAAACTTGTTGGCTTTTTTTTAAAGTGCTTTCTAAGTGACTGAGCTTATTGCAAAAAGTCTGTGTAATACATGTTTATTTAGTGTTTTGATTCTATTTTACGATGCAATATTTGTTTATGTCGAATTATGATTGGAAGTGTCGTTTATTTCAAAGTTTCCAAAATGGCATCGTGGTTGGGCTGTGAACCACTGAGGTGGCTGGGTTATGAACCACCCGTTTTTCGTACTACATTTGTTCTAACACTGTCAAATATAGACGGATATATTAAAATAAAGTAATTTTATGTAATTTCACTCGATTTCGGTGAGTTCACTTGAAGTGGGCCAAAGCGAGAACGCGTTCGTATTTCACATGCAAACATTGCAACACCGATTAGGATGAAAATCCAAAAAATTGAGCACTTTCATTCATTGCGATTTTTTGGCCCAAGTGGCGTCATTATAACTTTTTTTCACCGCTTGAGGCCTCCTGATTAAATAAATTCTCAACTTACTTAAAAATTATGGGTGTTTTCTTCGTATTTTCCGACTTTAATAGGGATCTTCCAGATGGTTCACAACCCAGCCACTTTTTTGGAAAAGCGAAAAATCACGTCCTTAGAAAATTGAACGTAGAGAGTTAAATACCAATCAAAACAGTAATCCGTCTTCATAAAAAAGTTGCGTTTATTATTGACCTTTCCAACGGTATCTTAGATTTTTCGATATCTTTATTCTGAGATAATTTAGACCAAAAAAACAAAACCCGGTTCACAACTCAGCCCTCTCCCTTATATATGTATCTAAGAATTAAGGAAAAACAATTTTAAGCTACTTATAAAAAAGATTTAAAGAATACCTTAATCGATTTTTTGAAACTGAAAAAGCAATCTCAACATTTTTGGACATTCTATTGAACTCAATTAAGGCTTTGGAGGTAGGAGCATTTCGCGCCCTAAAAACACCTAAATGGAAGAACTCTGAGAAGAGATCTAGCTGGAATATTCAGAAAAATCCTCTTGAGGATTGTGAGACAGTCAACCACACCACGGAGTACGTCAATGATGAAAGACAAAGAAAGGATTGTTATATTGTTCTGAATTAATAGGCATCGCGATTCGTAGCTAGGCATAGCATCTGTAAAGCGTAAATTACGCAATTCAAAGCGTGGGAATACTTTTTGGATCCTCTCATAATTCTTGACACAATGAAACGTTTTTCCGCAGAGTGTACTCACTCGCATCGCATCGAGAGTTGAAATTTTTATGACGACAATGAAATTCAACTGGGAGCTAGTGACTTTTCCATTTTCTTATATATTTGTATTCTTTTCACTTGCCTGTATATTTTAGATTTTTGCCATTTGTAAATAAAAGCTGGAAAACCATTTTTCGGATTTTATTTCTGATTCTGTGTTCTGTTTGCCTTTTGCCTAAAAGAATGGCACTGTGATGGAGCCTCACAGAATGCCAAATAAAAATGAGAAAATTTTTCAAAGTCAGCAATTAAGAAAAAAAATATAGCAAGCCACAAAGCAAACATCACAAAAGTATTTATAAGTCTGACGCTGACTGTCCAATAAAAACTAAATTTTAAATGGTAAATACTGTTGTCACGCTGACGGCTGTGGTACAGTGGGTCTTGAGGTTTCCAGAGCAGCGCAGGCAACCTAAATTTGTGGGCCATGAAATGACAAACCATCAAAAATAACAAAAAAATACTTTTCTGATTTTGTTGTATTGCGTAATATGTTCGGAACAGTCGTATCTGATGGTTTGTCTCTGGGGCTCTTTTGATTTATGAAGACTTTGGCTACTTTGAAAATGTTTTTATTAATATTCAGTTTTTATTTCAGTTCGTATATACCTAGCGAATTTCGGGCATATTGAACAGTTTTGGAAGCATTCCCGTTGACATCAAAACATCACTAAAATGCATGTCAAAGAAATGCCGCCTGTTGGGCAATCATTAAAGAAGCAACGAAAAAAAGCAGCGAATGTCTAAAAATCGCACTCTTAAAAATAATTTTATGATAGGGAAACGTGCTTTACACACACACGAAGCCCACTAAATTTAGACCTTGCCACTGGGGCGATTGAGCAGTGCGCGCAGAGACTCCCACTTTGCCGCACGGACCGCAACAAATTTGCGGACAGCATCTTGAATGTGTGACAAGAACGGTGAGTAGCAGCCGGTGCACGGGTCGATGGGGCGAACACATACACAGCATACTCACCAACACAAGCATCCAAAGTTTTACGATGTTGCCAACGTATTTTGGCCCCTCTCAGCCGGCCGGTTGGCACAAATTTTACATACAACGTGTCAAACGCATGTGTGTTGGCGCTTTCCTTGTGTGCGAATGTATGTATGTGGGTAGGTGTGTGTTTGGCCGGCGTTAAAGAGCAGTCAAACTAATTTCGTGCAAGTGATGCAATGCCGAAACGTTCAAGGGTATTTTGACTACAAAAAGTCGCGATTAATGTGCAGAAAAACGCAAACACAAAAACGTAGTTTGTATGTGTACATACATATGTATGTTTGTATGTGCAATTTTTATGATAAAAGAACTTATTTCCGTTGCGCGTTTTTTTTAGTGTAAAAAGGGAGAAAAGCAAAACAACTTTAGTGATAAGTCAAAGTGCCAAAAAGACATAAAATTCAAAAGGGCAGCAGACACCTCAGTCAGAGCAAGCTGCCAATGGCAAGTTTAAGAAAATGGGGGGTGAACGAGAAACATTACAAAAACAGCAAGAGTGAATTCAGTTTAAAACATACTTGATTCGTATGGAGCGTATGGAATGAATCAAACATAAGAATACTAAAGTTTGACTACACGAAAGTGCAAAAAAGAAAGTGTGCTCAGGCATACTGTTCACGATCGATTAGTTGGCCCAAAGGTGGCCAATTAACGCTCGCTAGTTGTGGCTTTTTAAATTATAAGTCAGCCAACGGGGGCAAACATGTCCCACAGCTGTGGCAATTAAGCAGATGAGATGGAAACATTAGATTCCGCGCCGAGTGCAAACACTCAACTTAAACGGTTTAATTACTTCTTTTTCAGTTCGATTTCGAACCATTTACACACAAATTAACCACACACACACTCTCATATTAAGTTTCCCCAATTCCTAGACAAACATTGAGAATTTGTTATGACGTGTGAAGATGATTAACCCATTAAAACCTGACCCCAGAAGGGCTTGTGCGATTTCCATAAAATTTTGCACAATCTTAGTAAATGACCTAATCAAGAAAAAAAATCAAGAAAATAATTCATACCCCCACCCCCTGAACCAGGAGGGTACGTTGCGCAAACGCAATTTGGGCCTTAGTCACATACAAAACATAAAATTTAAAAAAAAAAAATTTTTTTAAAACTTATTTTTAAATAGTTTAGCATTACAAAATGCAGCCCACAAAGGGATTTTGATAGGTTTGAAGAATAAGTATTTTTAATTGAATTTCAAAAATTCCCCAAAAAAAACCTTTGACTTTGGATCGAAAAAAAGATATGAATATTTAAAAAACTTTGAAATTTGAGTATGGCAGAATCTAAAACGATCAATTCGAATCCAATTCTACCCATTTTCAAGTCTTATATCTTTATGAATTACTTAATGTAGCAAAATTCCCAAACGTTGCGCAAACGCAACGCTCAGGGCTTAATGGGTTAAGGGGAGGTTCTTTCAAATTTGGCCAAAAAAAGTCCTAAGTTTGGAAATGATTTTTGGCATGATGAAAAAACATAGAAACATCCGGTTTTGACGGTTGAATGGGTATTTTATTATACAATAATAACACTTCGTTCAATAATGTGTGTGACTAACTAATTAAAACACATTTTTTTGCCAAAATTCATTTTTATTCATCAACATAGTCCCCTTTTAGGGAGATACAATCATTTCAACGCTTTTCCAATCTTTCGATACCGCCTTTGTAGAACGATTTTTCTTTGCCTTCAAAATAGGCGTTAGTTTCGGCGATTACTTCATCATTTGAGCCAAATCTCTTACCACGGAGCATCTTTTTGAGGTCTGCGAAGAGCCAGTAGTCGCTGAGGGCCAGATCTGGAGAATACGGGGGATGAGGAAGCAATTTGAAGCCCAATTCATACATTTTTGCCATCGTTTTCATCGACTTGTGACACGGTGCATTGTCTTGGTGAAACAACACTTTTTTCTTCTTCATATGGGGCCGCTTAATCGCGATTTCTTCTTTCAAACGTTCCAACAACGCTATATAATAGTCGCTATTGATTGTTTTCCCTTTCTCAAGATAGTCGATGAATATTATTCCGTGCACATCCCAAAATACTGACGCCATAACCTTGCCAGCCGATGTTTGTGCGTTTGGACGCTTTGGGCGGCTTTCAGTGGTTGCATGCCACTCAGCAGACTGCCGATTTGACTCTGGAGTGAAATGGTGGATCCATGTTTCATCCATTGTGATGTACCGACGCAAAAACTCCGACTTGTTGCGCGTAAACATGTCCAAACAGCTCTTTGAATCATCGATTCGTTGTTGTTTTTGCTCCGGTGTGAGCAAACGCGGCACCCATTTCGAAAACATCTTTTTCATAACCAAATGTTCGTGTATTATGGTGTGTACACTGCCTGCTGATATCTTTAGAATGTCAGCAATCTCCCCCACTTTCACTTTACGGTCGGACATAATGATTTTCAGTGTTTTTTCAACGTTTTCCGGAATAACAGCATCATTTGGCCGTCCAGTAGATGGAATGTCATCGGTGTCTATACGACCACGTTTGAATTCGGCATACCAATAACAAATGGTTCTTTTTGATGGAGCAGAGTCCGAATAATGTTTTTCAAGCCATTCCTGGCATTGAACAGTATTTTTTTTCATTAAAAAACAATGATAAATCAGCACACGGAATTGCTTTGAATTCATTTTTTTTGAAAACTCAAAAGTAGTGTCACTTAAAGCACTGTAACTTGTAAACTAATGGTCGGATTGACATATAATTTTGACAGTAAGCCTAAAAAGGTTCAGAATTTCGAAAAAAGTATTGATTTAGTATTAGTGCCGCCATCTATGTGTCAGTCACACACATTATTGAACGAAGTGTTATGATATATTTTTTGTAACAAAATTCAAAATGGCGGCTGAACAATGGCGGCTTTCGTCGATCACTGCCTGAAAAATCTAGTCTCCGAATTTCAAGCCTACAGCCTCTTGTAGTAATCTGAAATGAAAAAGGTTTTTTTAAATGAAAGTAGATGAAATTTTCTATGGCTTATACCTAACTATAATGATTTTTGACCAAAAATTGAAATGTGAACGCTCGAAAAAAAAACTTTGCTACTTTTTTTGTTATTAAACCTTAATTATAAATAACAATTTAATAGTAACTTATGCTCGTTTTAGGTATAAGCCATACAGAAAATGATCACCTTTCAAACATGCTTTAGATTAAGGCAGGTTCTCACCTTGTGGATCCGAAAAAGTGCACTTTTTTTAGGAATTTTTTTTGAGAAAACGGTTAAAGATAAGCTGAAAATTGTTTCTGGATATGAACACACATTTATTTAGAGAATAGAATTTTTCAAATTGACTGAATCAAAAAAAGGGGGGGAGGGGGCGTCCATTAGTGGCGGCATGTCGGCGAGGAGGTGTCCCGCTACCGGAAGTGATTCCGTCAAAACCCGTGATCTGAAACACAAAAACCGAACACATTCTTAATGTGTACCGTATTATCTATTGAATGAACCAAGATCATGAAAAAAAAAAAAAAAATTACAAAAGTTATGAGGTTTTGAAAAAAAAATTAAGATTTTCGCATTTTTTTGTTCACTAATTATTTTTTTAAATAAACAATTTCTATATATTTTTGGCTGATCGTGGTTCGTTTATTAGAAAAAACCCTAAGGAACATTTGGAAATTTGGTGACGATTGGTTCATTCCAGCGCCTTCAATCACTTCCGTAAGGTCCGAAAATGTGGTTCTGAGAAAAACGCGTTTAAAGTTTAAAGCGCGCTTGGCCGGTGCTCTACACTGCTCTATGTAACGGCCTGTAACTTTTGTAATTTTTCAAATTTTGATCTGAAATTTCTGGAGCACATTTTTAAAACATATATCTACACGATAAGACAAAAAAAAAATTGGTTTTTTTTTTCCACAAGGTGAGAACCTGCCTTAAGGAAATTAGAACAATAGATCAAGAGATATCCTTGAAATTCAGATGGAAAACGTGGTTTCGAGAAAAACGTGTTGAAAGATAGCAGCTCCGGGCATAAACAAGGGTTCAGCAGAGGCTAAGCACAAAGGCTAAGCAGACTAGCAGACATTTGACTTAAGTGTGTGTATACTGTTTCAGGCCCAAATAACTTTGGCATTGATAGCTAAACAAAATTTATATCGGAAAAAAGAAAACGGAGAGAAACGAGACAAGATAATTTGTATGGGTACAGAGTTCAAACAGACTTTAATTTGTGCAATTTATCTTGGTCTCGCCTGGATGACAATAATAGCGATAGTGCTACTTTTTCCCCCTGTAATACAGTAAGCTCTTCTGAAAGTTACGTAGTTGATAACTTGTACAGGCTGAATTTAGTCCAGGTCAATAATTTTGTGAACAAGCTTAATAGAATCTTAGATTTGGTATTTGTAAGTAATAATGTTAACTTTACAGTTTCTGAATGCTTAAATTCTTTTTCTCCTTAGAATATGCATCAAAGATATTCACTCACTTTTTTTTGTTTTTTGTTTATTTAATCGTAATCTTTCAAGTGGCAAGATCATAAAAATATATATATTTCTACATATTCGAGTGCGGGATGACCTTGAACCTGCCCTCATCAGAATTTGTATATCAATTTCCCTGCAAGATTTTGGGCCAACCACGTATGTTAACCTACAACAAAAAATGAAACTAATCTATAATTGATATTACATCAGCTATACTTAGACACAAGCTTTTTGAAAAATTCAAAAATCTCTCGAAATGGTGGACATTTAAAAAAAAAAAGTTATTTTTCCCCTTTTTTTCAAATAATATATAATAATAAAAAATAGTTTGTCAAAAGCTCGTGTCTAATCATAGCGACATGTTTTCTCAACAAGTAAAAAAAGAAATCGAATCGATGCGTGTAAACCTTTTCTTAAAATCGTGCAAGTTAGAAAAATACGACTTTCGGGAAAACGTGTTTAAAGTTCACAGGGAGCGTGCGGAAACACCGTGAGCGAGCGTGCTCAATGCTCTACAGCTCAATAACCGTGAAGAGTTTACCCAAATCCTTTGGAAATAACATTCCTCACGTCTTCCAAATGAAAATTATGTAAAAAAAACGATTTTTTAAAACTTTGTACGTAGACGACCCCCTTAAGGGGTTACGCCACTGTAACCGCTCAAAAAATAGGGTTTTTTGTGATTTTTTTCCTCGCTTTCATAAAGTTTGTAGAAGAAGTTATTCACAGGTGTTATTGGACACATATTAGACTTTATTTTGGAAGTTTTTTGGAAACAGCAATATCAACATATAGGGGGCTCCACTGCATCCTCCTAGGCTATGTTTTCCCTGCAGGGCTTCACGGCACGCAGCACTGAAGGTGCAATTTTGAATCTGCGACAAAATAAAAAATTCCTGTTAATCTAGAGGCTTTTTGCTAGAGAAGATCGGGTGGATTTTTAAAAATATTGATTTTTTAAAATTTTGGCGGGAGTTTCAAAAAATTTTTTGATTTTTGAGGTAAAAAATGACATGTCTTTTGTTAATTAAAAATCAACAAATCGAGTTATCAAAAATTCCACACGATCTTCTCTAGATAATGTTATTGTTAAGATCCAGTCAAAATTTTAAGTCAAAATATTGAAAATTGTTCGAGTTGTGCCGCGTGCCATTTGGAAAAATCGTGTTTCGAGAAAAACGCGTTCAAAGTTTTGGGAATGGTTTTCTATGGGCATAACTGAAAAATTCGAGATGCAAAAATTGTTTACCATTAGTCGGCAATGCCAGGACCATAGAGCTGGCCTTCAAGGTTCAAAAATGCCTCGTATTTCGCATAAAATTTTGTTATGTTATGCATAAAACGTTTTGTTTCTTATTCAATAGGGTTCAAACTATTTTTTGAGCCAATAAAAAAAAAATCGATTTTTAAAAAATTTTACAGTGGCGTAACCCCTTAAGCTTGAATTTTATGAATTTCCGCCATTGTGCACAGCCAACCGCAGTGATTGCAGGGTTCATAACTTTAAGCTATGATTATGTTAAACTGATTGGGATTTTTTGCTTTTTGATCTTAATGTCAGTAGCTCTTATAATGTCTTTAAATCCAAGCTCAGTGAAGTTTGCGCGCGTTTTGTCCCTGCTTTTCCCAAAAGGATTTATAAGCTACCTTGGTACACAAAAAAATTGAAATATCTCTGAGGTAAAATCTAACCCAAAGGCTTTCTGGCGTTTCATCAAGTCCAAGAGATCCTGCTCTAATATTCCCACTACCTTGTTCCTAAATGATGTGACTGCTAAATCTCCCTACGAAGCTGCCAACCTGTTTGCTGAGTTTTTCCCGCTCTAATTTTGTATCCGACCGCATTAGCGATGTAAATGCACATGGTGATATTTGCTCTTCCATCAATTTTAGTTCTCTTTCACTTTCCTATGATGATGTCATTGAGGTTTTTCGTCAACTTAAACCCTCGTTTCAACCTGACGTTGATAGTTTATCAGCGTCCATGTTGAAGCGTTGTCCTTCCCTCGTCCGTCGGCTTCTACTGATTTTTAATAAATCTCTTGCTGCTGGGGTTTTCTTAGATGCTTAGAAAGTAACTTCAATCACTCCAATTTTTAAGAGTGGTAACAAAAATAATGTTACCAATTATCGCCCTATCTCTAAGTTGTCCGCTGTGTCCAAGCTCTTTGAATGTATCATTAAAAATTAACTCTATTTTGCTGTCAAAAACATTTTATGTCCTAATCAACATGGTTTCATGTCTGGCCGGTCAACTGTCACAAACTTGGCTATTTTCACCGAAAACTGTCTATCAGCTTTTCACTCCGGTTTCCAAGTGGATTGTGCTTATACGGATTTTTCAAAGGCCTTTGATAAGGTTAGCCATTCTATTCTTATTTCAAAATTTGCTAAACTTGGTTTTCATTCTGTTTTGTTGTACTGCTGTGATTGACAATGTTTCATCTCGGCCTTTTATAGCGTCATCTGGTGTACCCCAAGCGAGCATTCTTGGGCCACTGTTTTTTATAATATTCATTAATGATATTAGTTGTTGTTTTTCAACCTCCAGGTTTCTTCTTTGCGCTGATGATCTAAAACTTTACTCTACTATAACTTCCTTTATTGATCAGCAAAACCTTCAATCTGACCTTGATAGTGTGTTTGCTTGGTGTTGCAGAAACTGTTTATCATTGAACTCTAAGTCTCTACTCTAAGTCTCATGCTTACTCTAAGTCTCATTGTCCGCTGCAAACCTCCTATAGTATCGATAATACGCCTCTTAAGGGGGAATAACACCTTTGAGGGTCCGAAAAATTGCTTTTTTTGCTTAAATGACACTTTTATGTATACAGAATATAATTCCATGAACATTTAGTCGGTGAAGACCTTTTTCATGTTGAAAATAGCCATATTTATACGTAGCTTCTATGCGCGTGGAGATAAACTAAAAAACTTCAAACTTGATTTCTGAAAAACACCTTTTTTCAAACTGGTGTACATCAGAACTCCCACAATTTTTATCAGATTCACTTGAAATAAAATTTTTTCTTCTCTCAATAGACTTTTCCATGGAAGTACGTAGCCATGTTTTAATTGAACTGTTAGTTTTTTTTCGGGAACTCATTTAATGCAAGATTTTTGAGTATAAATGTTACGTTGTTTGTTCAAACGAGTGTCAAATTCACAAAAATTAATATTTTTCAAAAATCCTACGTACTTCCACAGTTAATCTATCAATAATTAATAAATATATTGGATTTTTGTTGTAGGTCACACCAGTTAGCCGAAATCGTGTACACCACCCGGACTCACATGACGCAAGTGGTCCCTTAAAACGGTCTGAATTCAGTGTTTGTTTATTGATTTTCTACTTAACAAAATTTTTTTGTAAAACTTGAATGTATAATAAAAAGATAACTAAAAGCCTTTTTCAATAGCTCGATTTCTTATTCATTAAAAAAAATCGTAAAAAAGAGGCCGAAATTCAAGCTTCAAGGTGTTATACCCCCTTAAGTCTCTTAGTGAGATTAGGTACCTTGGAGTTATTTTTGATTCTAAGCTCACTTTTTCCAGTCATCTCAACTTTACTATCTCTAAAGCATATTCTATGCTTGCTTTTGAAAGGCGGAACACTAATCCTTACACCGTTAAAACGCTGTTTAATGCCTATGTCCGCTCAGTGCTAGAATATGCGATTTTTGTTTGGAGATTATATCACAGTATGCATATCAAACGACTTGAACGAGTCCTGAAAGTGTTTTTAAGATATGCACTTCGGTCTTTGAGATTCGTTGAACCTGCTCCTTATTGCATTAAGTTCTCAAGTCCCTCGAAGACAGGAGGAAGATTCTCTCATGACCTTCGTATTCGATCTAGTTACTGGTGGTATTGACTGTCCCTTGTTGCTTGATAGAATCAATTTTCATGTTCCCGCCAAACAGTTACGGAATTATGAATTTTTCAATCTTGCCCGCTGTCGTACAAATTACGCCCAATTTGCGCCCCTGGCTAGAACTTTGGCTGAAAATAATTCGCTTCATAATTTTGTTGATTTTTCAGCTTCTAAGTTGTCTTTTAAAAATAGTTTAAACACTTACTTCAAATAATTTGTACTAATCTGCTATTAGTCTGTAAGCTACTGAATGTACCATAGACTTAAATAAATAAGTAAATAAAAAATAAAAAAAAATATTTTCATATCGCAATTAAAGATGTCCAACGACTGCTACATTTTCATAAAACACACCCACGCCAAAATAATTTAAATTAACAACAAAAAATGGTTGGGGGAAAAACCGCAAAAAACGACTGAAACTTTGCGTGCAAATAAAAGAGAAATAAAGCTGTAAAGGCAAAGAAACTATGTAAATACGAACTTACAAAGAAACAGTACAAACAAACGACTGAAAGAGTCAAAAGTGGCGCACAACTGGCACAAATTCATTAAAACGAAAATGCAAAAACTACAGCGCCAATTTGCCGCATTGCATAGAAAATGCAGCACATGAATGAAAAGCAACAGCGCAGAGAGCGGTGAGCCGGGAAGGAAAACCGCGCGGCTGGTGCACGATCAAATTGAATTTAAACATTTTCAAGTTTAAGTGGAGCAAATTTGCCGCAACAATTTGTTAAACGACAGTAAAACTTTGGCAAATTGGGTTTAGACGTGAGCAGTGCACGTGAGCGGTTAGCAAATAGCAAACTAAGTGGTATTAAACCGCATCCTAAGCGACAATCGGATGGCACTAATAACTCAGTGTTTATTTTTTCAATATTATCTCAATCTAATTGTAAATGCTAGTCAGTAAGATTCTGTTCTGTTTGACTAAATTGTTAATAAACTAAACTAAACTTTCGCAGTTGCAGTCAATTGTCATTGAAGGAAACAAGTGCAAACAAACATCATTTGAACATTCGATTTGGAAAAAAGAGGGAACAGGGGTATAGTCGTATTTCGAGAGAAAAATTATTCTGTACTTATGAGTCTTCTTCTTGACTGGCACAACAGCCCAATTACGAGACTAAGGCATAGCAGCCCGCAACCAACCGTGTTGTGCGTGCGAATGTTTTTACAAGGTTGAAAGGGACCTACAGTTTTATGCCGATTCCGAACGGCGAGTTGGGAGCTTTTTCATAGGCAATTTCACTCTCAGAGGCTTGCCATTTCCTGCTGAGAGGACAGCCGCACTGTAGGTCCCTTCCACCCGCGTACAAAATTCACACGCACAACACGGGTGGTTGCGGGAAGCTAGGCCTTAGTCTCGCGTAAGCGGGCTGTCGTGCCAATCAATTATTAAAAATTAACCACCAATGTCGCAGCTATTATTGTTGTTGTTATGCTGCAGTAAAATGCAAGCAGAGGAAGTGGATTGCTTGAAAACACTACCTTAACGGCATTTGGCAGTTAAGTTGGCATTTGCAACGACGTTACTGTCAGCCAATATGTGCCACTCGTCATCGACATGGCAACGTCATCGAAAGCAGCAGCAGCAGTTGTGCAGTTGGGGTCGCTACTTGGAGTAGCTGCCGCAACTATTTATGGTTTGCTGCTGCATTTGGCGTTGCGCAGCCTTGCGCAAACCTGACTACCTCCCAGCTGCAGTCGCTGCAGTATAAAATCCTTTTTAAACGCCAATTTTCTATCATTTCTGAATTGATTCGATTTGCTTGGAATGATGTAAAGCAGGCAATTTGTAAATTGTTCGTAGACTGAGAAAACATTTAGTCGATTAAAATTGAATTATTGATAAATGTTAGAAGGAAGACCACATGAAGCGAAGCATATACATACTATGCACTCTTTTATGTAGACATTTTTAAATTCACAATCAATTCTCATCGAATCGAATCGAAGTAGTGGTAGTAGTGTCCTTAGTAGGTGTCTTAAGAAAATTTATTGAAATGATAAATCCAATTGGATAACCATGACCGAAACAATTCATCTGTAAACTGCGACGCATATCCATCGAATATACCATGCTTGGCATTTTGCTTTGGTATCCTTTTTGCTTATATAAGCAGCCACAAAAGTAAATGAAACTTGGTGTCATAAAAATAAAAATCCACACAGCCACACAAACTAATAAACAACTTGTATAGCGGTCAACCAGCCGCTCCCCAGCTAAACACCCAACTAAGCACTATCGCTGGATGGCTGCGATGACTCATGGCCAATAAAAGTGGCAAGCGGTGAAGTTGTTGTTTCGTTCCTGCCAACAATAATAACAACACGAGAAGGACTAGAAAGCTTCAGCAGCAGGAAACCTTATTACGTGTTGACTCAAAGCGGCAACAACAAATGCAATAAGCACATCAAAAGTGTCTCCAGTTTGGCGCGATTGCCGTTGTGCGTGTGCTGCGCGGACGAAACGCAGGGACCGGCAAACAAATAAAAAAGTCATTCGGAGTTGTCTAGTGGGCATAGCCGAGCGGAAATAGAACATGCAACGACATATGAACAACAATCAGCACAATTGCAACTACGACGGGCAGCATTGCAACTACCCAGTAAAATCATTATTCGGTACCCGACTATTTCGTTCTTGGACCTGTATTTATCAATGTCGCTATGTGAATATTCCCGCTGAATTCCATTTTGAGTGTGATACATTCGGATCTAAAAAGACTACAGTGGCAACCCACGGCTGCTCACTGTAGGCCGCAAATAAGTCGACCATTGCCACTTCTGCCGTTTCCCTCTCGCTGTTATTCTCCACTGCCCGCATACATATTTGCAAGGCATTAGGGAGTGTGTGTATCCTTTTTGTTGTATACCCCGAATAACGCATGCGCAGCAAACATGAGGGCAAATTTGCTGTTGCAAAGCAATTTTTGCCTTATTGCTGCCACAACATACAAAACCTGGTTTTGGTTGCTCTAAGTTGTGATGCCTACATTTGTATGTACACAACTACGCAGGTGCTTATAACAAAAAACTTACATATGTATGTATGAATGTACATATGCACGTGTGTGTCATAAGAAACAATCGCACAATTTTAAGATTGTGATGGTGCCGCGTTGACCGCCACAGCCAGTCACTCTTCAACGTCAACCCCACAGATTTGTTACTTGTTATCACTTGTGCAAGCTAGAAAGCCGCATTGAGCGCAATAAATATTAACTTTTCCTTTAAACAGTGAAAATGTCCTCGGCGGTGAAATCATGGCAGGACATTAACCTTGTGCGCTGTGTCGAACGCGAGAACAACCGCCACAAAAGCGAGGCAACGACAAATGCTGAATGGATAGTGAGTCGAACGCTGTTCGGTAATGACATACGCTGCCTGCCTTCAGTCGTGCTGTCGTTTCAATTTCTACCCACACGCGTTCGCAGGAGCACCGCCTCAGGCGTTTCCGCTTCAAGTATTCTCAAAAGCGCGCTTTAGCGTCTTTGCCCCGTTCTGCCGCCAGATCCCTGCACATGCCAAGCAATGAAATTGCCAATATGTGCCATTGCCGTTATTCGTCCATGTCCCTTGGGGTAATTTGTCATTCACGTAAAAATGACAATTTTCTGCTAAAATTATAGCTTCGAATGGTACCATTTACGAGCACTGACATACGCACCGGACAGCCGAGCACAATCTACAGTAGTGTAATTGCCTTAGAATTGTACGAAAATTACTCTAAAATTGCTTTATGGGTGGGAATTTTGATGTAGGCAAAATTTTTCTGGCCGTGCAATTTATTTGTGGGTGTGCAATTAGAATATTGTTTTTTGCAGAAGGTGGCAATCTACAAACTTAGGTGATGAACCCAAATTCAGTGGGATGCCGGATTTTTACCAGCTTTAACTATCTCCTAAAATTTCTATACTCCGTCTGGGGATTAATTGTATAGAAACTCGTCAATTTCAATACGGACACCACAAATTATGATTAACTATAAACTTATGGTTTTTCTCTTCTACATGACAGTAAACAAAATTAAGAACTGTGTCGCAAAAGTTTCTCATATTATGATTTTGTTACACAGTTCACATAGTTAGTCAAAACTATTCACACAACAACGCCACTAAAACCAAATGTAAACGAGCCAAATTACATCATCTCTGGTTCGGAATGGAGCGTGGAGTAGCCGACAGCCAACTGGAGAGTGCGGGCCAAGGACAGCCAAAGGAGTGCGCGAAGCGAGTTGAAAACGATTTGCTAACACAAAACCAAGTGTCTACACCTTTTCAACCTCAAAATGAGAATATGTTAATTCATAATGAGAATGCGTAAATTCAAAATGAGAAATATAAATTCGTAATGAGAATGCGTAAATTCAAAATGAGAAATATAAATTCGTAAATTCGTTGAATTTACGCTTTCTCATTATGAATTTATATTTCTCATTTTGAATTTACGCATTCTCATTATGAATTTATATTACTCATTTTGAATTTACGCTTTCTCATTATGAATTTATATTTCTCATTTTGAATTTACGCATTCGCATTATGAATTTATATTTCTCATTTTGAATTTACGCTTTCTCATTACGAATTTATATATCTCATTATGAACTTACGCATTCTCATTACGAATTTACATTTCTCATTATTAATTTACGCATTCTCATTTTGAGGTTGAAAAGGTGTAGTATTGGGTTGAAAGAAAAATTAAATGTGTATTTTCAAGGTAAGCCATGCTAAAATCTGCGAGACATTCGAGCAGTGGGTAACCCACTTCAATTAATACTAAAAACATACATAAATAAACAAACACAAATGCCAAATGTGGACACGGGCCGACTTATGTGGAGCGTCACATTTGCAGCAACCATGGATTGCGTGTTACTCACACACATGGCTGCACCACATCCTTGGCAGCAATTGCGGGGAAAAAATGAAAATCAAAGTACAATAAAACATGAAATTACATTTGCAAACATCTCATCTATTGTATGTTGGCTGATGTGTGGTGTATGGTACAAACAACTTGACGCTCGCCGCTCCCGGCAGTTGATTTACGCGTGTTTCGCCATTGCGTCCGAACTCTCAGCCGCTATCTTCACTTTAAAGTGGGATGGCCATTGCCAATGACGGCCAGCGTTACAAGAGTTCGCTATTAATCTGTGGCTGGTAATAGCTCAGCGTAGCACATTATGTCATTTGCAATTGAAATTGTGATAAATAGCGCCAAATGGGAGAAAAAGACGAAAGAGCAGTCGAAAGTAAGAGCCATCAAATGGATAAAAATAGTGCCTACAGACATTAGTTCTAGTGTAGCCCATGGCAAAAAGCTAACACAATCACTGCACTAAGTGACCGTTGAAGAGCCTGTTTGGTGGAGTTGATTGCATTTAATTCATTACGATTTATTGAAATTGACAGCACAGTAGTGACATGACTCAGGGAGTGGAAGATAGTTCTACTCGTAGGTACCTGCTGAAAGCTGATTCATAGATTTTATGGAAAGCAGGATGAATGATGAATGAATGAAGCATTTTCTCTTTAAATTAAGAAAAGATAAGCTCCTAAACTATGGGTCTTGGGAACCTAAATATATTCCATCAGAACTTTGCTAGGTTTCACAAAATGAATTCAAATTTAACGAAATCTACTCGCAAAAATGAGCAAATCAAAGCTGAAGGAGGATGTCCAAAGAGTTTAAAGGGTTTTAGCCTTTAAAGAATTCAAAGTCCGAAAAATGAGCTGCTATTATTCCCTCTATTTCTTTCGGATTCCTCTCAAGTGGGAGCGTTTCTGCACTTCGCGTGATTTTTCTCTTTTATGAATCAACAAGAACAGGAAGTCTAATGTCACATGTGGCAAATATTTGCCAAGTAAATGTAGACAACATTCATTGAGAAATGCAACGAACTATACAAAGGCAGAGGCAGTGGCAGGATTTGTTAGATAAGCGCGTAAGAGCTCGGAGCGATTAAGAGCGCATTAAGGATGCAGTATGCCTGCTTTTTTAAGTGCAATGAAAATAAAGACACAGAGAGAACAGCCAAAAACTGAAGGACATTGAACCAAGGAAGTGAAAATTGGGTTATGGCTGGAAGGCGTAAAATGAATGCTGGCGTTTTTGTGACAGTTGCATGAATAGAGAAACCCGAATGCGTGCTGATGCTAGCGGCATCTTTTAGGACTGCAGCGTAATAGAGAGAACAACACAATTTCGATTGAAGCATCCTTAGCATAAGTTTAAATCTAAAACCGCGCAAAATCGTCAACAAGTCATCATCGTCAGTCTCAACAATTTCGACTCGGTAACGAAACGGCTGCCATAAATGCGGCAAAAACTTCAGTTCAACCCAACAACGCGCCTTCACCGATAACTCTTTCGCCATTTGAATCATTTAAATATAGCCGACAACAAAACTAAAGTCAAACGCAGCAATTGAAATCGAATGTTGCGCAGTTTTGCATTTGTTTATTTTCACTTTTCTTTATTGTTTTTACCAATTGGCAACGAGACGTGCAACAAAGAGTGGCGTTTGCAGAAATAAAATATAAACAAACGCGAGATATAACAGCGAAAACGTGCTGAGGCAGCAACGAAGTCACCTTGACTGTTAGTGCTAGTCGCCAGCAGCAGACGCGCTAATGACGTCTAAATGTCAAATTACGGAAAAAAGCCAATTGTGAAGTGAGCACTTATGCGGCGGGCAATTGCATTGTTGAAGTGCAAAGTGGAGTGTGGTAGTTTTTTGGCTTTGTCAGGAAAATGTTGGGTTATGCTCGAATTGACATTGACATTCACGCTGTCAATTAGTTATTGAAGTTTGACTTTGCTGGTGCCTGGTAAATGCGAATTTTTATTAGGTTGCGTAATGAGAGAAACCAGCAAGTGCATTTCAATGCATCCCGTATGCGGCAGTTGAATTTCCGTTGGCGTTGACGCGCGGCAAACACCCACATAATGTCGATAGCAATGTTATAGCAGTGATTATGGCATAACTTGAACCGGTATTATCGTACCCGTTTTCGCAGTTGACGCGCTCACCTTCAGCTCCAAAAGTGGGCGGTTAATTTAATGTTTATTTGCTGTAGTACCAAGAAATTACATTTTAAGGTTTTTGTTTACATAGATTACAGATTACATAGAAAATATGCCAACGTTAGTTTTGACCACGCCCTCGGGCTGCTCGCCATCCACTCACAATCTTCCCTATTTCGTTGTTCAATTGTTGTTGCATTACACAGCCATTAAATTATTCCACTCACTGCTTTTGTCGCATGCCATGCCGTGCCTGCTGGACATTTGCATGCTTTGTACGCTTCCACTTTGACTACCTTTTTGGAATGCATAATGCAACCCACCACCAAGCTGCCAACGAACCAGCCAGTGAGCCACAACACTGTCTATGAATACATTTCCCAGTTGACATAATTGTATTTGATTCGCTCTTTGCTTTGCCGCTACGCCGCTGCGCTGTGTTTTCTTTGTTGTCTGTATGTTTTATTTTTCTCTGCCTTTAACTTTTAATATCCACGAAGCAAAAATTTTACAATAAGCAACAACAACATGCCCTTGTTGCACCGCGCTCAGTAGTGATGTAATGTGTTTGCAATGTGTCGGAAGAGCTGTCATTATTTGACAGTTAAATGCAGTTAAACGAATTTATGATTGGCGCATGTGATGAATTTTTCAGCAGCGATACGTTAATGCAGAAGTTAAGTGAGCATTTGCCTAACTATGGCGATGAGTTTCTTATCTTTTCGTGATGATTGAAAGGTTAGCAAAATTTGTTTCATGTTGTTGTTGTTTCAAGCTCATTAACCACACTCATTTATATAGATTTTATTTACATAGTTTTACTGCCAACACGCTACTGATGGCCATCAAATGGCCGAAGTCTACTTCCTAATAATGGCCAAGTTACAAGAAATTTAATTGCTGGCATCAATCAAATTAATTTCTGCCAGCGTTTATTTCTTGCTTTTTCCTCTGATTCGAGCTTCAAGTTACCGCTAACTTTGTGGACAGCTTGTAGCACTCGCACGCTGCGGTAGACCGTTGCAAGCAACTTTTTTTTACCATTATTCGGGCTGTACTGCAGTCTGTCAAGTTTGTTTAATTTATTTTGTTGTCGAGGCATAAATAACGGCTTGAACGCACCACAAAGAAAAGAGATAGCAACAAAGCGCTGACAAGTTGATCGAAATTCTAATATTGTAAATTTTCTGTAATAGGATTTTTTTTATTTAGAGATACTACAGGAAAACCACATGTCCAAACCTAAGTAGTATGTTCGCTAAGGAAATGCTCTCAAAGCCCACAAAGCGTTTCCGCTGGGCTTTTTCTTGCTTTTTAGTTGCTGCCGCGCCGAGCAAAAAGAATAATTTTCTGTGTTTTGCCGCTATTCGTTTTGTATGCAATGACGGTTGACAAAACGTCGCACAATGGGGTAAACATGCCAAAAACCCGCGCATTGCCTATTTTATGCTGTAGTATCTAAACGGTTAAAGATAAATACCTCAAATTTGGACACCTCCTTCAAAACTCTTCAGAGATTGTTCCACTATAATTTTTTTTATTTATTGTACCGTGCACCGCCACCCTACAGTCGGCAATTAGGCATTTTTAAAATCGTCATTAGTGAAAACAAAACCAAAGTTATAGTATTTAAATCGACCCAAACTGACTAATGAATACTCTAGATTGTAGCCAAGCCCCGATTTTTCGCCTCCTTTCATAAAATACCCACATAAAATACAATCATGTAGGGTAACTCGTATTTAAACAAACACCATTTGATACGGGTTGATACGGCTCATAACGGGTTAATGGGGAGTATCACGTCCACTTACCGTTATAAATAAGCACAAAAGTGCAGATGACGTTGGTTAGTATATAAATATAATAAATTTTCCCAATTTAACAAAGTATGCTTATATGGCAACCCTACGTAAAAGTAGGCGTACCATGCCCATTTTTACGTCAGAGTTTAGTTAAGCCGTTTGTAAATTTCTTACAAAGTTTTATTGAAATATATTGCCTTTTTCAAGAATCATCCTGCGTACCAGCCGAAAAAATTGATAAAAAATATTTTGTTTTAGCATATTTATTAATTCAGGTGATAAATCACATCAATTTTTATTTATTTATTTTTTATAATACTACATACATATATGCACCAAGTGTTATAAACGTACCGACCCATACGCGCGTTAAAAAGTTTTCAGTTCATATATATTTGTTTTCTTACTAAGAGACGTGAATAAAACTCCAAATATCTAACCATTCCGCAGCTTTCCGCAGACAAGTTGGGTACCATTTTTTTTATGAAGGTTCCTACTTATCTTCCTTAAAAATGTTCGATGATCCATGATGAACCATAAAAGTTATACACCACGAAAATAAGACATTTTCCTAAAAAATCGTCGTTTTTGCCCAAACTTTGAGATATAAGTTCTCTTTACAAGAAAATGTGCCATGTAAACGACTTATATGTCAAATTAATTGTAGGAGTATGCTTATTATGTGTGCTAAAAATTATTTGATTATATTTATAAACAACGATTTTATTGAGATTTTTGCACACCCATCAAAAAAGTTACGTCGACAAAATAAAATTGAGTATAAAAACACCCAACTTTGAATGGCTATATAGCAGCCAGTTTTGGTCTTGCAAAAAGCGTTTTCCGACTGCTACATGCATGTAGATTACAAAAAATTCCCAAAAAAAGTTAGGCCCGTAACTTTAAGATTAGCCGTAATGTGCGGGTTTTCGGCATGTTTACCCCATTGTGCACCGTGCACATTTCATTTGTACAAAACTCTTTCTCACCTACCGTAACGTCCTCTTCTGCAGCTTTCTGCGACACTCCCAGCGCTGCAACAGTCGCAGTGGCGTTGCACTGGCAAGCTGCAACTCAAGCCAAACACATATCCACTGCGAGCCCACAGTCACGGCGCAACGCTTCAACTGCAAGTTGGTGTTAAAGTTGAAGACACGCTCGTGGGAGCATCTCCACCATGGCAAACCCAACACGGGTAACATGACGACAACGGAGGCTGCGGGGCTGTGGGGCCAAATGCGGAAACTTGTTCTTACCGGCCAACAGAAACTTGTGCACTTTTTTTTCTATCTGTAGGCTTTTTACACGGCCTTATAACGTAAATCACGTTCCGTGCCGAGTAATTTTCGCTTTTTACTTGTGGCACTTTTCAATGCAGCATACAATTTTGTACGGCAACGAAAAACGAGTTTTTTAATGCAGCCACACATTAAGGGGGCTTTCCCGTTTTTTCGTCGAAAAATGAGGTGTTTTTCAAGAATTAATTTTGGAAAGACAGTTTGATAAAATGTTGTAATTCTTTTTTATTTTGTTTGTTGTTACAATAGTGAGTTGAAAAAAATTTTTTTTTTGAAAAAAACAAAATGGCCGCCGGCTTGCCAAGTACTTATGTTGCCTTGTTTGGAAAACATACTCCCAGTTTTTTACACTTTTCTCGGGTACGGTTTATCTGAAATCAAATTGACCATCATTTTCATTAATTACATAGTTTTAGTTATCGCACATCGTAGGATTTTTGAAAAATTTCAACTTGGTGAAATTTGGCGCAAATTTGAAAAAAAAAATCGATTTTTTTGGCAAAATTTTGGTACTAAAAGTGTTGTTAAAAATCGAAATTTCACAATATTGAAAAAATCCTATGATGTGCGATAGAGAATTCATTTGTGAACACGTGAAATTCAGTTTTATCCAAATCGGTTCATTAGATCCGAAAAAAAGTGTAAAAAACGTCACAAAAACATGGTTTCGAGAAAAACGCGTTTAAAGTTACAATACTCGCCGCGCGGAGCGTACGCGAGGCTGTGCGCGCCGAAACATTTTTGGCTATAACTTCAAAACTATTGCATATTTCATTATGAAACTTTGGCTTCATATTGTTATAGTATTTATAAATCGATTTCTGTAAAAAAAAAAAAACGATTTTTTGAAACCGAAAAACGGGAAAGCCCCCTTAAGAGAGGTTTACGACCTGCTTTTCAACTGTCTAAACTTAACTGACTTCTTACTGATTTATTTGCTAAATCTGCAATAACTTAAGTATTCCTTAGTGTACAGTGGAATTTATGCTTAATTTTGTATGTTTCTAGACAATGATTAAATGAATGAATGTTTCCATAACTGTTTCTAGAGAAGGTGAAGGTATAGTTTACATATTGCGTCTAATATTTGATATCGATTCGATCAACTTCGATACAAAAGCCACTTTGTGAATTAGTTTAAGTATTATTCGTACATTCAAAAATATACAGTGAGTTACAAAACCGTTCATAAAAAAACACATTTTCACGTATTTGGTTGTAGATGTTTATTGTAATACAATATTAAAAAAGTAAGTATATAATAAACCTAAAATAGCTTCTTCCTTGCTATACATAACAAACAAATAAATGTATTATGTTTGTGGCACATTTGGTGAGCCTGTTAGTGCTTATATTTTAGTGAACACTTTTGTAACTGGTTTGACTTAAAGGCTTAGAAATATTTATAAAATTTGTATTAATATTTAATATGGCCACCTTTGGCTTTAACCACAAGCTGCATCCTTTTAGGCATACTGCTAATCAAATTATCTAGTATATGTGGGCTTATGCTGGACCACTCTTGGTTAACCGCCGTCCACAGCTCTTCAATGTCTTGGGGTGTTGACTTTCGCATTATGACTCGTTTTTTGAGAATATTCTACAGATTTTCGATTGGGTTGAGATCTGGGCTCTATGCAGGCCAATCCAAACAGGATATTCCGTGGTTACGAAGCCACTTCGTTGTCACTTTCGCCGTATGCTTCGGGTCGTTATCCTGCATAAAGGTTGTATCACCCGGCTCACATCCTAACTTTTCAATACTGGGGAGATATGAATCTTTAAGAATATCAACATAGTGTTCAGCCTTCATGATGCCAACCATTCGACGCAGTATTCCCAACTGGTTACCCTGGAAACATCCCCAGATCATCAAGGATCCTCCACCAAACTTCAGGGTTTCTTGTATATTCCTTTCGGTTATACCAACTTTTGGGTCGTACCATGACCAAACTCGGCCATCAGAGCCCAAGCGATTAATTTTTGACTCATCAGACCAAGTCACCAATTTCCATTGAGCTGCGTCCCAATTAATGTGCTCCTTTGCGAATTTCAAGCGTTTAGCACGATGCTTAGCAGTGAGCAATGGCTTTCGTACTTTAGTTTTAGCTTTCATACCAGATTCTTTCAAGCATCTGCGCACTGTCTGACTAGACACATCCAAATTTAAAGCCTCAGACACTTCTTTATGAGCTTGTACAGCATTGTCAACTGCTCCAGATACAACTAGTCTCTTGACCATTCTTTTAGTTGTGGGGCTCAATTTCTGCGGTCGTCCGCCTAATTTCTTGTTTGAGGGAATATCACAAGCCCATCGAAATTGAATTTCCTTGCGATTTGGCGAAACGAATTTCCTTTTTTCACTTCGGATTCAATAGCGCCACGCGTTACGGCATCAATTACTTTCGGCATTTTTAGTTCAACAAATTCTGAAAGTCAGCAAAAATCTTTCACTTTTCTCTTTTATATTACCTGAATTAACACGACAAATTGAAAATTGTTGGAATTAATTATTGATGTTTACGCAATCGCCGCTGAAACTCAAGTGAATGCTTCAGTTACAAAAGCGTTCACGAAAATTTACATATACCGTTATTGATAACGACATAATCACAATGAATTTCGCTAAATTTTTTCCATATGCTGATCGCTTGTACAGTCACAAGAATGATCTCATGTGCAACAAAACATTATCTACTGCAATTTGCAATTTTAAAGATAAAATTTGGCCAAACATTTTTTTATGAACAGTTTTGTAAGTCACAGACACTTTACACTTTTATACTTCACCGCAGATAGTGAAGTCTCATAATTCGAAATACCTAACAGCGTATCGAATATGAAACTCATTTAGCGTGTATAACAAATTTGAGAGCTCAACTAACTATGTGACTGCTGTTTGGACATCTGAATAAAATGAAAAACAGTAGCAAATGTGTGAAAACTACCAATAGTCAATAAGACATAGGCAAACAGCAGTTAATCTCTCAGGGACGAATCCCACAAGGTTTCTGTGCGCGCTCATAATCAACACAACGATTAAATATGTAGACGTCTTCTTCCGTAGCCCACACAATCCCCATTAGGTGAAAGTATTTCTGCTGCATTCTGTTGACTGTGGGGCATGGTGGGAGTTTACGTATTTCGTTTAATTAAAAACTGTGAATTAGTTGGCTACAATATGAAAAAAGTTCATTATTGCTTGTATTTTATGGAATTTCAGACAATCGTGCTAACTACAAGCTGTATGTGTATATGTAAATATCAGTCACAAACACACCGACAATTCAACCTTTGCAACCACCGGACGAGTGGGGACAAAGCATAAAAGGAATACCAGCTCAACGCTGGTACAGAGCAGTAGTAAAAAACCTTGATCATTCAGACAACCCAAGTGGGAGACGACTATAGTAGTTTCGGTAAAAATCACAACTACATAGCAACATAGCTGTATATAGCTTTGGTAAATATATAATACTATAGGACCAATATTTTTCAGAGAGCATTTTTACCTAAATTCCATTTTCCGTAAAACACAGATTGAGGCGCGCACTGGTACAGAAACAGCCAGGCGAACAAACAGACAGACAGGCAATCAGGTAGAGCAGACACAGCCAAAACGTTGTTGGAATATGTGCTGTACCTGACGTCAACGCTAAAACCAGTGTTGCCAGATACCTGATACCTTTCTCCTAAATCTTAAGAAAATACCGAAATTTCCTCCCAAAAGTTAAAAAAAGCTCCTAAAATTTTTTTATATTTTGCGTCATTTTAAAGGATTAAAATTTCTCATAAAAAATAAAAATATATAAATATAATTGTTTTTTTAATGCAGCCTTTTTTATTCATCTTCAGCTAAACAACAAAAACTTAACAAAAACGAAACATATCTGTGGCCGTAAGGAATAACAGCCAAAGTCGAGTTAGGACAAAATTGAGTTATTACCAACATTGCATTCGTCGTATTCAAATGTACTACTACACAAAATTCTATGGCTTTTGCTCATAAAATGAATGTTTTACGCCCAAAAATCGAAAATTTATCTGGTTAAAGCTAAAGCAAAATCACAAATTAGAAGTACTCTCCTGAAAACTTCATAAAATCGACTTTGGCTGTTATTCCTTACGGCCACAGATATAACAAATGAATTAAATATAAAGCGCAATTTTTGGCGGGATTTCATTGTAACAGAAATAAGTGAGAACGAGATAGAAAAACATTACATTTTGTAAGCTTACAAATTTTTAACACAATAGGATGCGCTGACTTTTAAAATAGTAGCCAAAATAGTTTTTGTTGCCAGTGTTTTTCAAAACATCATACTTTGTTATCCGAAAATCTCCTACAAATCCACTAAGGATCAGAAAAATCCCCTAACATAAAATGTATGTCTCCTAAACTTTCTCCTAAACAATTCTTCCTCTAGGAGGAAATCTCCTGATCTGGCAACACTGGCTAAAACTTATTTTTAGAGCGAAAACGACGCAGCGTGAGGCAGCGATTAAGCGATGTGAAACTGGGAGATCCGGTAGAAATACATGCACAGAATTACACTAATAATAATAACACAGTGCAACACTGAAAAAAGGGACAAGGTCAAACCCATCTCATTCGATAGAGGATCTCAGTAGATGAAAAAGTGTCAAGGGATTTTTCCCGCAATGTTCGAGTTTTTTTTTAAATTGAGTTTAAAGATGGCGGCTTAAAGCCCCTTCCCGAAACTTTTAAATCATCATATCTGTTGGCTCAAATGTCAGAAAGGAATAATTTTTACGTCAAATGAAAGCTAATGAAATGAAGTCGATGACACAATATCCTTTTTGGAAAAATGTAATGAAAAAGGACTTCAAGGACCTCAATAAAATTTGTATCCTTGAATATCCTGGAAACCGTGAGAGCTAAATTTATATAAACGACTTTAGCTTTAGCTTTAGCTTTCATTTGACGTAAAAATTATTCCTTTCTGACATTTGAGTAAACAGATATGATGTTTTAAAAGTTTCGGGAAGGGGCTTTAAGCCGCCATCTTTAAACTCAATTTAAAAAAAACCTCGAACATTCCGGGAAAAATCCCTTGACACTGTTTCATCTACTGAGATCCTCTATCGAATGAGATGGGTTTGACCTTGTCCCTCGAAATTTTTTTTGAATTAGTTGCCCTGTGTAATTTAATAATAATTGACTGGCACGACAGCCCGCTTACGCGAGACTAAGGCC
This sequence comes from Melieria omissa, assembly GCA_963971225.1. Classification (NCBI taxonomy): domain Eukaryota; kingdom Metazoa; phylum Arthropoda; class Insecta; order Diptera; family Ulidiidae; genus Melieria; species Melieria omissa. The sequence goes on from OZ020268.1 coordinate 59,839,154, forward strand.
TAGCTTCCCGCAACCACCCGTGTTGTGCGTGTGAATTTTGTACGCGGGTGGAAGGGACCTACAGTTTTATGCCGGTTCCGAACGGCAGGTTGGGAGCTTTTTCATAGGCAATTTTTACTCTCAGAGGTTTGCCATTTCCAGCTGAGAGGACAGCCACCGAAAGAGAAAACGAGTTTCCCGTTATTTTTTTTAGGTGTTACTACAAGCAGAATTCGAACTTGCGTCGCTCTGCATTCGACTCGCTTGGACCGCGCACTAACTAACTGAGCCACGGCGGCTGCCCAATTACACTAATATTATTGCAAAATTGCTTGATCAGGAACGTAGTTTTTCCTCCATATAAATTTCTAAAACGGGGTTGTTGTTCTAGTTCATTTCAAAATTCCAGTATTGCTGGTGTGAGTCATTTTTTGTGACCAAAGAAATTTGTCTTTTTATTTGTATATTTTTGGTGCCATTTCGTAATACGTTTGTATAAAATGGACAAGATGGTATGCTTTTAATTTAATTTAATTAAGATTTTATTAGCTGCATCCAAAAAAACAACCCTGCGGTCAAACTAGAGCATTTAGCACCAAAAGCATACCTGATCTGATCTGATCGTTAGAGATTCGCTAAATGAAGAAATGCGAAATAAAAAGGACGGCAATTGACCCCGTCATATTCAATGCATTTAGCTTTGTGTTCTTTGGTATATTTTTCATTAATATTTACATAATAAAACCAAAAAAGTTCATGTGTTGGCATTTAATGCAGAAAATTAATGAGAACATACTTTAAAAAGCAAATAATTGAAAGGAATCCCTAATCCCTAATATCGGGAAAAGAGCAGACACAGTGAAGAGCTGATCACTGCCAGCACACACGGACTGTGTACGTGAATTGCAAAAAACGCACAAAAATCGGCTTACTCTTCCAGTTTCACATCGCTTAATCGCTGGCGTGAGGGGAAGATGAGCATTGAGAACGAATGTGCTTCAAAGACAAAATCCAACTGTATTTTACATACATAGTTACATATGTATTGTATGATCGTATAAATGACTAATTGGTAAACAGTCTGAGTGAACAGAGATTGCAAAGTGTGAGTAATTAGAAGGAAGTTGAGCAGAGCGATTGAGTACAATCACAGAACAAACAATATACAGAATGCGCATCTGGTGTAAAGAACATTTTCTTTGCGGGTTCCAACCTTAGGACCCGTTTGTGGATGCGGGGGAAGCAGTAAAAGGGACGAGAACGCACAGAGCGCGAGAGCGTAAGCTGAGAAGCTGCGACCGCGCACCACACACTGTGGTTGTTGTTGTTGGGCAACAAAGTGCTTGCTCTCCGCTTGCTTTTTTACAAACAAGAACAAGAAGTGGACAGGCATAGTTTGAATAGAAAAATTGATTGAGCGATCACCAAGGCGCATAAATAATGTGGTAGCACTACGGAAAAAAAAATTCAATGAATTTTATTAGTTCTTTTGGTCTGTTTGTAAAATAGGTGTTGTAAAAAGTATAAATGGCTACAATGAAAATAAACATATGTGTAAAAATATTGGAACAACCAAGACGCATTAAGGGGTTACGCCACTGTAAAATTAAAAAAAAATCTATCTTTTTTTATTGGCTTAAAAAATAGTTTGAACCCTATAGAATAAGAAACAAAACGTTTTATGCATAAAATAAAAAATTTTTATGCGAAATACGAGGTTACCGCCAAGCGCGTCACGCGTATGCCGAAGTGGGTGTATGCGACGTTCTCGCTTCCGCGCACTTTTCCGCTCTGAGCCACGCGGCGAAAGAGGCGCGGTCGCTCAATAAATCAGTCAGGAAGGAGGCGACCTTGAACCTTGAAGGCCAGCTCTATGGTCCTGGCATTGCCGACTAATGGTAAACAATTTTTGCATCTCGAATTTTTCAGTTATGCCCATAGAAAACCATTCCCAAAACTTTGAACGCGTTTTTCTCAAAACACGATTTTTCAAAATGGCACGCGGCACAACTCGAACAATTTTCAATATTTTGACTTAAAATGTTGACTGGATCTTAACAATAACATTATCTAGAGAAGATAGTGTGGAATTTTTGATAACTCGATTTGTTGATTTTTAATTAACAAAAGACATGTCATTTTTTACCTCAAAAATCAAACAATTTTTTGAAACTCCCGCCAAAATTTTAAAAATCAATATTTTTAAAAATCCACCCGATCTTCTCTAGCAAAAAGCCTCTAGATTAACAGGAATTTTTTATTTTGTCGCAGATTCAAAATTGCACCTTCAGTGCTGCGTGCCGTGAAGCCCTGCAGGGAAAACATAGCCTAGGAGGATGCAGTGGAGCCACCTATATGTTGATATTGCTGTGTCAAAAAAATTCCAAAATAAAGTCTAATATGTGTCCAATAACACCTGTGAATAACTTCTTCTACAAACTTTTAGAAAGCGAGAAAAAAATCACAAAAAATCCTATTTTTTGAGCGGTTACAGTGGCGTAACCCCTTAAGAAAGTGATAATAAGTGGAAAACTATTGCTACAATGTTGTGCTAATTATCAAAGAAAAAAGTTTAATCAGTTCTGGTGCTGCAACTACCTATTGATTTTGCCTTGGCGATCGCTTTGCCAAATCAACCACCGTTTCAATGTGCACGAGTAAAAGCCAAGCTGGCAGTGTTGCCACTAAGAATTTTTTTCTCCTACCAAAATTGGTCAAAAATCAATCTCAGCCTACCAAAATAAATTTAAAATTTAATAAAAGTTTAATATTGCTCCATAAAAACTTTTGCCAATAAATTACCTGTCCATGATTCGTCTTCTTGCACAGGACCTTTTTTACAGAATGAATAAAAGCGCGAATTTTCAATAATTTCTTCTTTGTGTAAACCTTTTTTTTAATAATGAGAATATCAAAAACTACGCGAAAATTTGAATGAATTTGGCCGCTTAAACGTCAAAAAAGTAAAAAGTCTTTATGTAAATGCATGAAAATTTAGGCAGCAACTTCAAAATTGCATTGAAAAAAACGCAGGGAGAAAAAGCCTTCGTGTAAATGGCTCTTTCTGACATTTTGCATTTTTCTTTTTTACATCCTTCTTCAAATACTGGGTTGGCACATAAATGCATATCGAAAGCAGAGATTTTAAAATCATACAAAAATTAATAGAAAATGTATTAATGCAGTGTGTTGCCTACCAAAATTCCTTGAAAATCACAACAAACCAACCAACCTACCAAAGCCTTAATTTAGGAAACGAAGCTACCAATTTTGGTCCAGTTGGACCAAAACGGCAACACTGCAAGCTGGCTTGTTGCGGAAAGCAACAACGTTGCGTGTTGTTGTCGAAATGAGAATAAAGCCCAAAACCATCGAATCTATGCGTGTACATCAATTCGCGCTTACTCTCTCGGTTCCCTTTACATTTTCCTCACCTTTGTTGCTTCCCGCCCGCGTCTGAAATGAAATCGCAAAATTATTTCAGATGCGCCTTCTGTATACTGTTTATTCTGTGGTACAATACAGGTTTGAACTAGAGATCTGCCTGCGGTCATATTTTAATCGCTCAATATGTATTCGTGTGAAATGTGGTGCGATATGTGCCACTGCTCAAAAAAACTTATATCAGTGTGTATCCCCTACCGCAAGCGAAGCATTCATTCGGAATACTAGTAATCCAAACGAACAAATCATCAGCTTGCAATACTAATACTACTAGGTAGTAAAAATAATGAGTATTAATGCGGTGGTATCCAAAGTTGCGGTACTCATTGCTAATCTCTGGTTTGAACCAAGAAATTGAAGTTTCAGCTTAAAGCAATAAACCGATATTTTAGGCATACGTGGCTATGAGAAATGTTTGTCCAAGTATAAAGAGCCAAGGGAAATTCAGGAATCCAATTGTAAGGATTCCAAATGAAAATTTGTGAAGCTACATGACAACTTTAAAACTCGCTAGCGTTACGCGTTTGTCTACGATAGAAGCCAACCAGTTTAAACATAGCTTAATTAAGAACTGACATCATCAGCGAGCTCAAGTAATGCAACTTGGAGAAAGAAAGTCTGAAGTCAAGTGGTCTGTGGCTAATTTGCTTGGCATTTCAAGTGCAATTAAATTTAATGCTTTGTGAAAATGAATTGAACGAGTGCCCGAAACAGACAGCACGAGGCGGCGAAACGTTTAAACGCTGAATGGGCTGCGGTCAAAGCCAGAGGAAGTGACTACTTTGTTGGCATACATACAAGCATCCACATGTTATGTTCATAACATGTGTATTTTATGTGTATATTTTAAATAAACTGTACTCGTATGTAGATGACAAATACGCGCTGCAGCTCAAAATCGCTGTTACAAGAGGAAATCACAATCAGCGCACATGAATAACTTTTTCAAAGATATGTATGTGTCAGAGTATACGTATGACATATCTATGTATATACGAGTATAAATTGTTTTTGTACAAAACGTAAAGCAATTGCCGAGCAAAATTTTCTCCAATGCACAAAACACTTTCTCACTTTGCTGATGTCATTCTTGTAAACAAATAGCAGAAGACCCGAAACTGTAAAAAAAAACCGAAATTGTTTACATTTGGGGTGTGAAGAAATGACGATGACTAAAGCAGTACGTGCTGGCTGTAGCCCACCCGAAGCGCGTTGCTCAGACGACACACTGTGCACATGAGGATTAATGTAGTGCACTGGAATCATACCGCCGCACGCACAAATCGACGTTATGAGCAGCCTTTGTTTTTCTTTTTCTGTTTTAGTACCCAAAAGGGAGATAGTAAGAAATACAATGAGTTTCTATTAAAATGCTTTAAATAAATAAAATAAATTGAAAGTTTCCGTTTTTTCTAAAATGCTGTAAATAGTTTGTTGAATCCAACTAAAAGAAGTACAATAATTACTGCTTAATTGAATCGTTCGCAATCAGCAAACGAATTTTTTGTTTGACTGGCTCATCATTCAAAGTGATTCAAACCTTAAGTATCATATTAATGCAAGTATTTAAAGCAATAAGTCAGTGGCTTTAATTTGTAGGCCATAACGAAATTGTAGTTGAAGATGAAACTGACAACGTTGATGTAGCTAGCAATAGCGGATGACTAGCAATAGCGGAAACAAAATTAGGCGCGTCGACAAAATAGTTTAATATCCCAAATCCCCATTGAAAATGTTCAAAGTTGTTATAGAATCGATTTCGACAACTAATGAAAGAATTTAAGGCATAGCGATAACTCAGATGCTATGACTTATGCGTACTTACATATTTAAAATGAAAACATTAAGCAAGCAAAAACACAAGCAATAAAATTCAATTAGATTTAGATGTATGACGGAGTCAAAAATCACACAGTTGATAAATAGCAGACGAATGAAGAGTAAATAAGAAAATGTGAAAAAATTAAGAAATGCAATCAAATTTATTATCGCGTGCAAAAGCACTGGAAAATATTGTTGGCTGTTCGTTTGTTTGTTTGTTCGTTTGTTTGTTGGCATTTCGTGCTGTGTAAGGCGGAGGCACAGAAAAAACAAATAAAAATATTTAAAATGCGAAATAAAAAAGAAAAAAGCAGCAACGGAATCAAATATGAACAATTCAAATTCCAGCCTATTCGCGTTTGTTGATTTATTCTTTGTTATTTTTTATTTTACTTTAATTTTTAATTTGCATAACTGTCAGCTTAGCAGCACGAAAGAACTAAAAATGCATTATGCAGAAACCTAGAGAATTGAAAACAAAAACTTATATACAATGCTAGGCTGACCCAATTCCGAAGTCTTTAAATAAAATAAAATAAAAATTTGATAAATGCACTTGTAAATGAAATAAAAAATTTAAACATTTTCATAACTAAGACTTTATAGACACCAAGGCATCCATAGACAGCTAGCACAACAATCACAAAGAGCCCGACTGTCCGCACAAAACCAAAATAAACTCAACATCGTATTTTATGCGATTTACGGTAAGTTTACTTAAAGAATTAAATATCGGAGATTTTCCAAATTGCAGCGAGATGAGATAATTTCATCTTGTAGCCGCTGGTGCTGTTCTAATGAACAAGTTGGCGCCTTTGGATTTATGATGGGGAAAATGAGAGGGCAATTGCCGGAAACTGCATAGCCGAGCAGCGAGACGGGGTGTAGCGGCGCGATCACTTAAGCCGGCTGCGGAATTTTCACAGTGAATTGTTTGAGCATTTTACAGCATCATTAGAGTTGGATATTTTTAGCTGCCTCTGGCGCAGCACGTAGTGGCGTTTGCTATTTTTTTGGGCAACGGCTTCTGGAACGAGTGGTTGGCAGCAGGCAAAAGTGGCCGGTGAGTTTTTGAAGCGTTCAAGCACTTAACGCTCCGTAACCGGCGAAATATACGCCACTTCCTTCGATCGCCTGTTGATGTATATGTAAAACTTGTACCAACTGGCAACGGCTATTTGAACTCTCTTAGCCAAAAATAAATAAAGTAACACGCCCGCCCGGCGCCTGAGCGCTGCCGCATTAGAAAAGCCGGTTCAGCAACGACAACGTTTGATATGTACGCTGCAAAGTGTACGTAACACTCACGAACGGCGGTCAACTTTTGTTGGACGGTGTTAACCGCTGACAACCACAAGCCGGGAGCAGAGGCGCGCAGTAGGAATTTTTCTGTTACGAGTACGTTAACGAAAATGCATTCCATGTCTCGTGTTTCCCAGTTAATGCGCGCGGGGTTGTGGACTATTTATCGATTGGAAAATCAAATATTGGGGGCTTTTATAGGCTGACCTGTCTACACAGAATGCGGCAGAAATTGTTATTGATACGCTCATAGCACTAATTGCTGCCTTTGACGTCCAAAAGCAGTGAAGAGTAGAGCAGAATAGATTATGAGTAGAAATGATAAGCTCAACCTGCTGAATTGCCATTCGCGCCTCGAAAATATTAATTATTGATAGCTGCAAATGAACGAATAATCAAAACAACAAATCAAATCATTTTCGCTATGCGACCACCTTGTTATTGGTTGCTTGTTTTTTATCGATCCAACAGAAGCAGCAAACAAGGATGAAACTTTCTCACATTTTCAATATAACGACGGAGGGTAACGTCGCGCCAGGGCAGGGAAAGCGCAGAAAAGCGGGTCGGCAACGCAGCGCCGGGGAGGCAGCGACGATTACGTCGTCGCTCTCTTGGAGAGGGACGACGCACTATGGCTCGTTTTGTCATTTTTCGTTGCAAAAATCATAACTTCTGAACTAATAAAGATATTTAAAAAATTTAAACTGCATATAAAAGTTTAATATCTAAGTTTTAAATGGGCATAAAAACAGGGTGCCACAGTAACAGGGGGCTTTAAAATTCGTTGCCAAAGTTAAGATTTACTAAAACTTCATCCTACAATGAAATTACTTGTTTGTTTGCATTAAAGAATGATCTTTTTATATATTTTTTCTAATAATTGATTCATAATATTGATTCATACGTAATTTTTTACAAAAAAATATTTTATTTCAAAGTTAAATTTTTTCAAAATCGCTATCTACGCTGGAAGAAATGTCTAATAATGAAACCATTTCTAAGCTATATGTATCTGTAAGTTCTTTTTGTGATCTTACAGATCTCATAGATGAAATAACTGGATCAGAAGAGACTGCTAACATGTTGAAAAGGTCTTCATTTGGTCTATCTCGTGATATTTTGCACCTGTTCATACATCTATACCTTTTGTAGTCCTTATTTTTGCATTCTTGAGCTTCTTCAGACAATTCCCCTTTTGGTAAGCACTGGTATTCTATTAAATCCTTTCCATGCTACAATTTTGTGTACCGTAGTAGTAAGTTTCTTCTCTGATTAACTTAATCGAGGCTGCAATCGAGACTGCTAAGTTTCAGTAAAGAAATGGACTGCGCTTGAACCAGATTTAAGTTAAATGGGCGGTGCCACGCCCCTTGTTTAATACCCGCACCATTCCCGCTGTCGAAAGATATGAATGAATAAATGGTAGGTCCGTACTTAGTTTCATTGCTGAGCGACTTATAATTCAGCAAAATATTTGGGTCACAAAAAATTTTCCACGCCCCTTCTCCAACGCCCATCAAATCTTACCAGTAGAATGAGTCATGTATGAGACGACACAATGACCCCTATTAATGCGAGGCATTGCGTTGGTTCAGGAAGGATATAATTGTTAGGAGATAGGGTTTTGAGAGAAGTGGTTATTGGACTCTTGACTTGAACCCAAAGTTGAGATCATAATCGATAGCACTAAATTTCAATGCTGTGCACCTTACAATTTCGAAGATATTCCATTATTAAGATTTGGCTTGTATGAATGGTGCCACGACCCCTCGTCCAATACCCGCCCCATTCCCTCTGTCGAAGGACATGACTAAATAGTAAGTTCCTAGTGAATTTAATTGATGTGTGAGTTAATTGGAGTGTAGTTCAACGTTATCGTCTGAAAATGTTCAGAATTCACAGTAAAAAACTACAGGGATTTTCCGACTTGTCCAATAGATTTTCCGAAATTTTCTTTTCGCATAAACCTGAACTGACGCAAGACAAATCCAATAAAGAAAACTTCATTGAAATCGGCCAGTCCGTTTGAGCGTGATTAGATATATAGATATAGTTAGATGCCAGCAACATAAAATGGGTTTCTGACCGTACTAAATGTGCGCGATTTTCTGTATAATTACGTGTTTTTCGACCCGAGGTTGTTTCACTTTTATTGATCTAGGAAGTAAAGCGGCAAAAAGCGGCACCTGAGTTTTGGAAGTTAGGTAAATAATTGAATAATTCGCGGAGGTTATTTTTGGTATATTTTTTTATTCTCGATCAAAGTTGAAAAAAGGTAGAAATATAGACTTTTCGAGCAATCGGTAGATCGAAAAACTTTTAAGACAAAACAAACATTTTTTATTATATTACCAATTAACGTACCTATAGAAAAAACCAACAAGTTACCGATTGGTTGCTTCATTTACATACAAATCAATCTTAAAGATGACAAAATAACCAAAAAATACAAATTTTTCTCGATGTGTAAAAATTTTCAACTTTGAGCGGCTCTACCTCCCAAACTACTCATCCGAATTTAATGAAAGTTACATTTTCGTAATCCCTCAATAAGATGCGTGTATTCATTTTATCGAACGCTTTCATGAAATTTTTGGTTTTTGCAACGCTTTGCCGGCCGTTGGGCCATAGTGCGACGTCAGCAGTCAGTGGGAAAGCGGGTGTGTTTGAACTAAAATTCAGCAACCAAGTGCTGCCTGACGAATTGTGCCTTCGCATGCGCATGTGCTGTGCCCCAAGAGCTGCTGTGAGCTGTGTGTTTTGCGTTGAAAAAGGAAATTTTTTCGTAAAGCAGCAGGGGTGAGCTCCGTTTTAGAGTCCAATGTTTGTATTGGCTTCTGGATGGACGGATGAATGGATGTGAATTGCGAACATGTATATACGTACATATATGTCATGTGTGTGTCGGCTGCGACGCAATTTCTTGTCCGCAAGACCCCAAAATAATTGGGGCCAGACAAATATACGATTTGCTTAATAATGACCTTTTGCCTTGCGTCGATTTGAAACCTGCATTGAATGCGGAGATGTATAATTTGCAGATACTCACTGGCATTCGTTCATGATCTCCTCTTGGCTGCGCACCTGCACCGGTGCCAGTTCCTCCACATTCTCCTCGTAGTTACCAAAGCATTTGGTGATTTTCTCATCGAACGTATTTACCAAATCTTCGAGGCTGCCGCCAAAAGTTTCAGTGAAGTTGTCTACCGTGTCCGCCGTAGAACGCTTGTCGCAGCCCTCATCGCCGGGCGCCAGACCAACGTCCAAGCCCAGCTCCGCCGTCAGCAGAGAGTTGCAGTTGGGGCTTACCGTACCAGCAGCAACTGTGGCGACACTGCTACCGTTGAGAGAACCGCTTCGGCTGATGTGGGCGTCGCGCACTGCCTCTTCCAACAAGCGCATTTTGTTAGCGTCCTGCTTGATGGCTACCGCATCCTTTAGATTCAGATTCAGCGTGTCGTTGATGCTGTTCTGATTTGAGATGAAGTCGCAGCCGCCCCATTCGTCCGTCTCTTCGAATTTTGCTAATGGAGCCTCGAATTTCAGCTCAGCCATCTTGGAGCCGAGGTCTCGCATCACGCACGTACGCTCCGTGGGTGGTGAGGGTGGCGCTGTTGGGGGCGTTTTGGCGTTGTTGGGACGTTCAAAATTGTATAAACAATTCAATTTATTCCGCAGTTAACACTTTTGTTGAGCAGCCACACACACGCACAATTGATTGACCTACAATTTTATTTCGGTTTTTCGCACTTGTACGTTTTACCTTATTTTCTTCCTGGTTCTCTATTACCGATTCTTTTTTCGTTTTTGTTGCCACCCCTTGAATGCACTACCAGCAAGGGGGTGTTTTCTAATTTGTGCCTTTTTCTCTTTTAACTTTATTCAAATTGGATTTATCGCACTGTTTTGTATTTCATTTGTGCAATTCTCTGCACAAATTATTTATTTTCACATCAAATATTATTTTCATTAATTGTTGAAAATTTTCTATAATTTCACTCGACCGATAAGTGTAGCGTAACCACTCCGATATCCACTCCTTTGCAGCTCTTCAGAAAAACAAAAACAATTTAATGAAAACACAAAATGCGGCGATTGCATTCACCACAGTTCCCCACGATCCGATTAGGGTTATTGCGCTGCATGTTTCGTACTTGGTGTGAAAAAAGTCAACGCTGCAACAGCTGATTAGCACAGAGCGATGCATGATACAATAAACACTAGAACAAAGTTTGCACCAAATTCTTTATAAATAATAATATTCATACGAAAACATAACTATGAGTATTTCCACTTATAGAAAAAATTAATTGTATTATTTTTAGTATTTGCCTTTGGTCTTATTAGGTAATAACATAATCTCATAGAGTTTTAGTTTACTATATCTGTGTTTATTCTTTGTCATAACTAGGGATCGGATTTATATGTAAATGCATATTTTTTTGGAGCTTCCGATTTGAGCGGGACCAAGACAGAAAATATTTGTATTGAAAAATGTTAAGAATGAGCTAACATTGTATATTTGCATATGTTTGCATATTTTGCGTATTTTTGCACTTTTTGCATAGCTTTTGCATAGTTTTTGCATATAAATCCGATAGCTAGTCATAACATATGGGGAGAGTGGAATTAAATTACAAAAAAAAGTTGTATTACACTACACTACTACTACTACTAAAGTTGTGTTACAACTTAAACTAATCGCATTAATTGTGATTTTTTTCAAACAGAAACAAGAACTCCAAACATTTCTTAAAAAGGCTTTAATTAACAAAACAGTTTGATAACAATTTAGTTTACTGATTTAAAGAAACTAGAGAGAGAAACGGAACATCAACTGACACTACTCCACAAAAAGAAAATAAGACGAAGAAAAAGTTGCGGTTATTGGGGGTTTTTTCGGCAGCAGTTGTTTTTACTGAGACTATAATGTATAAAATTCGGTGGTTGCGATAATCGAGGGTTGCTTTTACCGAGTCGCTATTGTAATTGGAATCGGTTTAAAATAATATTAAATTCTATCTTCTAAGGAAACACAACAAAATTCCTCCTTCGAATTCCAGAGCCTTCAGATTAACTTAGCAAATTGTAGGCACACAAACCTAGAATTAAAGAGACCGTCGGAAAGTCCAAAAAATTTCTTATACAAAACTCAACTCAAAAATATTCTCAAGGTTTGACGCCCTCGCGTTTCGGGTTATAAGAAAAGTAAAATAATTACAAATGTAATTGTAAAGTTTTGTTATATTATAATGTTATCAACTTCGATAAATTTTTTCAGACAACTGCCTATTGGATTTGTTATTCTCTATAGAAGGGTCCATCCATAAGGATTCCACAAATTATATGCCATCCCTAAGGTGTAAGAATTGTGCGGACATGCAGCAACTTGGCATCATTGTACTGAAAATTTGCCGGAGAAAAGCTCAAAGATTGATTTGTAGTTAGAAGTGCAAAGAAATAGAAATCATTTAACTTAAATTGAAGTGGAGCATAGGAATGAAAATACGTGTGAGGGCATTTATTACAAAATTGCAACAATTAAAAAATAATCAGCGGCAATGTGACAAACGTCAGAGAGAGTGTTGTGTTGTCAAATACAGAAAGAGTGATATGAATGCTGTGATTAAAAGAGCGCAAAAACAATCGAACAGAGCGGAAAAAAGCGCTAATTGCAGAAAATTCACAGCAGCTACAATAACAAGAGGATTTGTAGCTAAATCACCTGTCAAAAAGCCAATTAGACAAATGAAACGTGAAATAAGAAAATAAGCGTTTTGTTAAAGGTTTTCGCGACATTTAAGAGCGAACTGAAATTGGTTGGCATGTTGATGGCCAAGGAAAAGCAAGAGAATAGCGCCAGCGGCAGCAGTAGAAGCAGCGGTAAAATAGGAGCGAAGCGTCGACAATAACAACAGCAAAAACAAGAGCGAAAACCGCCGTAGAGCTGTGTCGAGTAAACACGAGCAGAACAGAGCGAATTAAAAGCAGAGACTAATAATTTTCATTGAAGAAGGGAAGTGGCTGCTTTGCGGATGAGACCAGATTGAGGAGCCCAGCAAGAAACAGTGGCGACAGCAACAGCAGCAAAACATTAGAAGATTCGTGCAGAAGAAAAATCAGGAGGAAAAATTAAGCGGGCCATTATAATTAATACAAATTACGTGCATCAGTAGTAAGCAAGCCGTTAGGAGGGGGCGAAAATGAAAAAATGAGGTGGGCAAACGTGCAATGAACCACCGAAAGTGATGTGGGGAAGACGTGAAAGAGGGAACGGAAAGGTAGCAGCAGTGTAAGAAGTTAGTGTTCAAGAGGAGGCGTTACGGAAAAAGTGGAAAAATCAGAGAAACGATTTTGTAGCAAAATTGTGAAGATAATTTCAATTCACTGGCAAAAAGAACCGACTTTTAACAACAAGAAGAAGACGACATGTGAGCAAAAGCAAAAAGTGCTGAAAGCATTTGCAAAAAATAAAACGTAGAAGTGAAGATAATACAAAGAAATACAAGTGTTGAAAGATAGAAAAAGTGTCAGCGGGGAAAGAAGTGTTTTAAGAAGAGATTCGAAGAATACAAAAAATAATATAAATAAATAACAAGCAATAAAAATCTAAACGGGACACAAGCAAAATAAAAACCAGTAGACCGAAAGAGGGGAAGCGGCAAAAGTGTCGGGCATAGGAAATAGTGGAGTTGTAAAGCAGTCGGCGTTTGCGGCGAAAAAGTGTTTTGGTCCTGTGCTGGAAATAAGAGTGAATCAAAACGAAAAAATCTAAATACAATTTTCAAGGTGACTATTAACGGGTGTTGTAATAATTGTAACATTTTTTGTGTTTGTGACTCGGTCCATCCGGTCCGTGTGAATTTCGATCGTATAAGATAATTGTGGCCACTACCAAATAGCCAAAAATGCATTTTAAACCGGAAAATATCCCTTTTAGTGAATATTTTCTTGTAAAACGTGAATAACCTAAAAAATTTACGTTTGTTAAAACACTACAAAAGTATCGCACATTTATGCAAAATTTTATTTAACTTTTACTAAGTTTTTCACATCCAGACAAAAAATGTTGTAATAGCAATACTCAAACTTTTCCCCCAAACTTTGTACATAATTTTGCTTTTATTCTTAAATGTTTTCTTCCTCTTTTGCTTATTTGTCGGCGGCAAAATTCTGGGGTGGCATCATCAGCGCGGTTGGACAGGGAAAAAATTGGATGAACGTATTCAACAAATTGCAAATCTAAACAGAAGTCTACCAAATTGTGGACTGGCCAGAAGTGACAGTCATCGGCGACGCACGGCGGGTGGCAATAGAAACAGACACAGCAACTGGGGCTAAAACAGAAATCGCAGATTGCACCCACATTGCCACCATGACCAGCGCCGACTGCGTAGAGTCGCTACTGAGTACCATGTCCAGCACGTTCGATGCCGAGTGCGCCACCAGCACCGCCGAAGGTGGCACGCTGCTCAACCATGATCTGGCCGAGGATAAAACTCTGAAGTGGCGTAATTTGGTGAATAATCAATTTGCCTGCAAGGATAAGGATAAGAAAATGTCGAAAGCGGCAGCGGGCAGCAGTGGCGGTCACAAGCAGCAAATTGAAAGAGTGCAAATGCAGTCAGAGGGTGAAACGACCAAACAGAAGCAGAAGCAAGAAAATGAATTCGCAGCCACTGCTACAGCAACACGAAAAGCAGCTGGCAGCAATACCACACACACATCAGCAAAAGCTGACGACAGTGACGGTGCTTGCGCCGCCGTTTGCGCACAAAGCGTGGAGGAGCAAATGAAGGCACTACTGGCCGACGACTACGACGACAACGATGAGTATGAAACAAGCGGAAAAGCGCCGAACGGCGATGCGGTGCGTGATGCTAAGGCAAGCAGCAGCACTAGCATTGCTGGTGCTCTTGCCGCCGCTGCCGACGTTACTGATGGTGGCATTTTTGGCGATCACGTCGTTGCCGCTGGTACTGCGAGTCCGTCTACAGGCAGAAAGCGACGTGCACATGGCAACAATAACAACAATAATAGCGCCACACAAGGCCAGCTAGTCGACGACGTTGCTGTCGAGACGAAGCGAGCACGCCAGTCGCAAGCAGCGAGCGTCGCAACAGTGGAGACTTTGGAGCCGGAGGCAAAAGTCCCCGCAGCGCCGTCTAAAGACGATATGGTCGTCGCAAGTGTGTCGGTTACTATCGACTCTGCTGCCAACGTCAACGCCGATGCGGATGCCACCGCGGCCGCGCTGGTTTTAGTGAAATTGGAGACACTGAAAGAGGACGAAGAGCCAAAGAGTGTTGGAAAGGCAAATGCCAGTACTGAGGTGGCAACAGTTGATGCCACCGACGACGACGCTGACGCTGATGTTGCAACAGCTACTGCTGTTGGTCCGAGTGCTCTTACCACCTCTGGTACAACAGAATACCTGTCTGCTGACAAAAACGTAAGCTTAGCAAAACGCATTACACATCTTCATTTGCATGTAACTAACATAAATAAAATAATGGTAGCAATAGCAAATAATTTCTGCATGCCGTTCTGCGTGCTGCAATGGCAAAGTCAAAAAAACAACACTAACAATGAGAACGCCAGCAAAAGCAACTGCGGCGCAATAAAGACAATCGCAATAGCAGCAATGAAAACAATTGGCAAACTCGAAATATTTTCTGCTCATTCGATTTGTTGGCTAAATGTGTTTAATTAGAAGCAATTCTGAGATTTGTCTAAATTTTGCTTATATCTTATTAAACAAATTTAAGGCTTCATTCAGACCTTATGATTTGATGTTAGTAAAGCTTCAAAAAGCTTTTGCGTTTTATTGTCATGTCACAGATAACTCATCATATAGATGTCCAGCGGCCAAGGAAAAAATGTGTCAAAAAGTTCGACAAATTTGACCTCCGATAAGAGCTTTTTGGCCTCTAATGTCACTCACACAAACACCGCTTCACACGCATTGTGTTCTGTTTTGAGATACAGAAATATGTGATTTTTAGTTAAAACGGCGCTTGTCTGTTATCTTACCTTCTAAGCAACCAGTCGGGATTAAGTGTTGCTGGTCGAAAGCGCAAGCGGGAGTGTCTCGGACGACGGGTTCAATCCTTACTGTAGCCGCCAAGATTTTTTAATTGCTTCTTTTTAAATATATTCCTTTTTTTACGACTCGTGAAAAAAAGATGTATGAACAATTTATTTGGTTTCTAGATCTCTTGATTAGTGAATTGTTTGGTTTTGGAGACACATATAATTGTTCGCAAAGTTTTAAAATCAATCAATCAAGCGCAGCATACGGTAACAAACAACCATACAGCAAAAAAATTCGATTGATAATGACAGGCGCTCATGGGCGTACCTAGGTATGGGTAGAGGAGCGTATTCCCCACTCGTAATTCTATATTTTATATATGTATGTACTGAAATCTATATTCTTTTCTATTCTATTCGAATTTTATATTCTGAATTTGGAAATGTAGTTATGTCTTGCCCCTTTAATTTGTTGTTGGTTACGCCCAGGCACTTGCTTTTCGCAAAGAAGAAGAAGAAGGCCGGCACAATTTGCCAAAATGAATTGAATTGTTCAGCGGTCACTACATTGTCACAATACAGTTACGCCGACGCAAATGATAGGCCTGCTGGCGCCGAAGCTATTGGCAATGCGTTGCCTTGGCAACGATGTGTATGTATCACAACAAAGAAAATAAAGACTTCATATTCTTTGATCATACAAAAGAATTATTTGTGCGCTGAAATATTTTTAATGCCGATTCATTTATAGTGTATCACAATTTTGCAACACATTATTAATTTCAGGTATAACCGAGTAAAAAGGTTTATAAAAAAGCGTTACATGTTAAGAACAATTTTGCTTCCTCGCGCAGCTTTGAACCCGAGGCGAAATTTACGAAAAAGAAATTACGGATATCCGATGTGCTGTCTACGTGATCGTCGTAACTAAAATCATAAATGTATGTTGCAGAAAAGAATATCAGCAACCAAGAAAAGAAATTCTAAATTAATTCAATCCGGCAAAAGTTCTGGATGAGCACATGCAGCTGTGTGCGTAAAATAGCTTTGCGGAAAAAGCTGTAATTCAGAGCTTGAAATTTTGGTGCCGTTTTCGTCGTATGAGACTGGACATCTATATGATGAGTTATCCGTGGTCATGTATTGTTGTTAGTGTTATGTTGCTTTCCTTATCCTTGCATGCCTTATCTGGTTTTATTTACTTTGCAAAGTCTTCAATTGCTCTCCCTCCCTTTGTCCTCTTTCTGTTGTATTTTAATAATTACAAAATTTTCATTTGCATTTAATTAAGAGCACTTTCACGTTTCGCGCGATTCGCTCTTTTTCGCTCCGGTCGACTTCAGAATTACGGACCCCTTTTGCCTTGTTTCAGTTTAATTTTCTAGTGTTTATTTCTGTTGTTTAAATTTCTGCTCCTCTGTACAGCTCAAATTTATGTATAAAATTTATATAGTTTTTCCTTCTTAATTAGAAATTGTTGTTGCTTTTTCTTAATTGAATATTGCTGCAATTTAACTAACTAACATTGTTATTAGATTTTGTTGTTAATGTTACTACTCTATATATGGCACATAAAATGTCTGTAAAATTTGTCATATTCTCTCTATGTGTGCTATAATTCCGTGTCGATTGTTGCTATTAGGTGTAGTTGTCGAGTATAGCGGAGAAGGCAGCAAGATTGCAAAAGATGTCGATAGCATGTTGTTTCGCACAATTAATTGCGAAATATTATTTTGACTATGCTAACTATTAAGCTCACCACGCACTTGACGTCGCGTTTCATTGTTAAACGCTTTATTTCAATATTTACATAAATTATTTTCCTATCATAAGCAATATGTTTGAGATAGATTTGTTGATAATATATTTAATTATATATAAATCGGAATATATATATAAAATAAAGGTTTATTACCGCATAGCTAAATTATTCTGATGTTCACTGCAGGCTTTATTTGCAGTTGGACCCATTTCCCCTATAAACCATCGTCATTGTCACAGCCGCAGCCACAGCCGTTGCTGTTGTGCACAGTGTCAACAATAGCGACATCCTCTTTCCCATCCATGTCTATTATTCCATTACGCCCCATCCCCTTTATTTTCTTGCCTGTCTTCGTTGCCTTAATCGCACGCACACTTCCTGCATTGTTGCACCTCTCTTTTTTCTGCTTTGTACTCTTACCTCTCGTACTCGTGTAACGTCTTTAACATGTTTGCTATTTGTATTTGTTTTTATTTTAGCAGTATACACAACATTTCTTTATCTATGGAATGGAAAAATAATAAAATATCGCAATTTGCTTTAATCTTTGCTTTGCTTCACTTGGTTTCTGTTCTGCGTGCTTCTTCCAGTCGAATTTGATTTTTGATTTTCTCGTTTTACTCTTTGATTTTTACGATTTCGATTTTATGAATTCTTCGGATGCAGAAATGTTTTCGTTTCTCTACTATTGTAACTATAAGTTAGCTAGCTGCCCTTAGCGTTATTTGACTTGAATTGCTTCAGGCCAATCCCGATTCGATGATTCGCATATTAAAATAGCAGAATTTCTCGCTATGAATGATGTATTAGATGACGTGACTGCCGGAAGTACGGAAGGTAGACGCACTTGAATCAAAGCAAGATCATTATTTTCCCGTTTGTCCATTTTTCGGAAAAATTATTTGCCATCAATTTGTTTGCTTGATTATAGCCCATTCGGTTTCTTATGTTGGCTCATGTTGAACTGATATCGATTCTCTGTAAACGTGTACAGTTATCGAAAACTTTCTACTGATTAGACCATTTATGTGTTTGTGTCAGTATAAACTAAGTTAGCAAGGCTTAGGGATTTGTTTGAATATCGCCATAAATAATTTTGAAATACCTACTAAACATTTATTAATACTGTGAATAAGATCATAACATGGCCTCACATAATACTATAATAATAATAATAATAATAATAATTCTATAATTCTAACTTTCAGGGTGCACGTGCATCTAGCGTTAGCCCATTGCGTCGTCTGCGCCGCACTCGCAGACCTTCAGAAGCCACCACAACACAAACGCCAACCTCGGCATTGACATCGCCACCAACGGCAAAACACGCAGCCATACCTGAAGGGGGAAGTTCTGCTGTCAATACTTTAAAAACCACTCCGTCTCCGCCGCCATCAAGCGGGGAGCTGGTAAAATTGGCAGCGATTGCTGTTATCAATACAACGAAGGCTATTACAGCAGCGACCACTGCGACTGCCACATCGCTACCACCAAAACGTGGACGCGGCCGCGCCAAAAAGATACCGGCAAATGAGATTACTGTCAGCAGCGAGCCAGCCGTTGAAACAACGGCAGCTAGCCCCATCAGCAGCAGCAGTCAGCAACCACACAGCGGCGAGAAGAAAGTTGGTCGCAAACGCAAACAGCCCGAAGATGACGCTGAGACTACAGAGCAGACCATAAAAACGGAAGAGGATCCGCTTATGGATGAAGCGAATACTAGAGATGCTGCGACCGGCAGTGGCGCCGTCCATGCTAGTAGCCCTACCGATGGCAAGCGTATGCGGCGCAGCGTGCGTCTAGGTAACCGCATGGATGGATTCAAGAATGCGGTAAGTGCTTGCTTGTGCTTTACCATTGTTGAAGCATATCTAAAAGATGATAAGATTCTGAAATTTTCGTTCAATTTTCTAATCTGTGCTCTGATAAGTAACGACATTGTACAAGTTAAGAAATTTAAAGTTTCATGTATTAAAAAAATATATTTTTTGTGGTCGGAGCCACGTCTTTTCTTTATTGAATCAGAATACAAAGTGAAGTGTCTTACAAATAATGATCTTAACTCTACTGCTCAGGCTTGCCGAAGTCGCGTTGCTCTTCCTCAGGTTACCTGCCTCAGGAAACAGAGCAGACCTGCCGTCAGCGATATGGCCTCGCTCGCTGGTGGGAAGCGCAACATCAGCACTTTGGTGTTGCGCGTGTTTCGTTTGTTGACTTTCAACAAGTGCTGTGTTAACTTACACATTGTTGGTGGCGATATGCGTTAGTTAGTGATTGATTCTTTGTTATTGACTTAAGTGAGGATTGGAAAGTTCAACCACAGATAACTCATCATATAGATGTCCAGCGGCCAAGGAAAAAATGTGTCAAAAAGTTCGACAAATTTGGCCTCCGATAAGAGCTTTTTGGCCTCTAATGTCACTCACACAAACACCGCTTCACACGCATTGTACTCTGTTTTGAGACAGAAATATGTGATTTTCTAGTCAAAACGGCGCTTGTCTCTTATCATACCTTTTAAGCAGCCAATCGGGATTGAGTGTTGATGGTCAAACGCGTAAGCGGGAGTGTCTCGGACGGCGAGTTCGCGGTTCAATCCTCACTGTAGCCGCCAAAAATTTTTTTAAGGGGACCCGGTGGTCTAGAAATTTCAAAAAATCGATTTTTTGTTTTTTGATATTTCGAAAGTATAGTATCTTAAGAGTGTAAGAGTGAACTTTTCATGCGGAAATTCCCAATATTATAGCTTCTACAGCCCATTAAGGGGACCCGGTGGTCTAGAAATTTCAAAAAATTCAAACTTTAAACTCATTTATCTCGAGCCGCGGATGAAAACAAAAAAACTATTTAACCGAATCACTTGAAATTTGGATATGTTGTTCACAACATGTATGACTATCGTCGGAACTATCAGGTGTACAACTTTGCTTCCGCCGTTTTTTTTCCAAAATTAAAAGCTTTATTGCGAAAAAGTGCTTACAGATGTATTATTCAAAGTACTACATGGGCTGAAAAGTCTTTGGCCTGACATAGAGATGACGCCAAAAATTAAGAATTATTGTGTTGTACATGGAAAACCATCCTTAACTTAGGTTCTGTCAAAGTTTCATGACATTTGGTTGACTCGTTTTCAAGTTATTGCTTTCGAAGTGACGCTACCTCTGAATTTTTGTAAACAATGGAAAAAAGTGAATTTCGTGTTTTGATAAAACATTGCTATTTGATGGGCAAAAATACAGTGGAAACAAAAGCATGGCTTGATAAATGTTATAATACATCTGTATTTTTGCCCATCAAATAGCAATGTTTTATCAAAACACGAAATTCACTTTTTTCCATTGTTTACAAAAATTCAGAGGTAGCGTCACTTCGAAAGCAATAACTTGAAAACGAGTCAACCAAATGTCATGAATCTTTGACAGAATCTAAGTTAAGGATGGTTTTCCATGTACAACACAATCGGCCTTATGCTGAATATCGTCATCGTCTGAAAAAATGACGATACGGCAACTTTCGTATGCTGCTCATCGTCGTATCGTCAGCTGACGACGGAGTGCTATGCTCGTCATCGTTATCGCCTTCGCCTTTCGTCTATCGACGAATATTTCCATCGTCAGAAATTTTGCTGACGAAACTAAAACGATACTGAAATAAAATTGGGATCTCCCGTTTCCCAATGGCTTCCCTTTTCCAGGGAAGGGAGCGTAGTGTGGTGGTAACATAGGTAACAAGGTTGGCTGTGGTATTTTCTGCAGTCAGCGAAGCGAAGCCCCAGCTTTTCCTTCCACCTGATCATTGCAGTGTCTTCCAGGCAGAAGTAATGGCCATTTACCAGGTTTCTATATGACTTATCTGCGAAAACGCGTACAAAGCGGATGTCCACATATACTCGGACAGTCAGGCAGCCATCAAGCCGCTCGCGGAGGCGACTACCTCATCTAGGCTCGTCTTGGACTTCCAAACATTCTTAATCACCCTAGCTAAAGGCTCCAACGTCTCATTATTTTGGGTGCCAGGGCACAAGGTATCGTAGGCCACTGCGAGGTGGGCGAACTCGCCGGAGCAGAACGCTGCTTACCGAGGCCGCATCCTTCCTCCCAGTGGGGGCTCCACTTGCATTGGTCAAAGAAAAATAAATTACTTGGTTTCAGGCAACGCAAATAAGTCCACTGTTTGCATTAACAGCCTCCGCTGCACCGTCAAAGATTTATTTTCTTCCTCGTCGCTTGAAAAAAAACAGCTCGTAATCCATTTATTTTTCAAATAAACACACAAATCATTTGAAGTAACAGAATTTCCCACGTGAAATACCCAAAACAAAAAATTTCCCACTCATAGAGTTGCCGTCTTTATTCAGTGCACAACGTTTCGTCTACGTTGCTTGTACCGAAGTGTCGACGAAACGATAGATTTGACGATACACATAGACCATCGTCAACGATGAGTGAGACGACATTCAGCATAAGGCCGAATAATTCTTAATTTTTGGCGCCATCTCTATGTCAGGCCAAAGACTTTTCAGCCCATGTAGTATTGTCCGTCGCTAGCGACAACTTTCTCCCATCTTTCCGGCAATTTTCGGATCCCGGCTCGAAAAAAGGAGTCCTCTTTTGACGCTATCCATGAAGCAATCCATTTTTCCAATTCTTCGAAGGATTGAAAATGTTGATCTGCCAGGCCGTGTGCCATCGAACGGAATAGGTGGAAGTCAGAAGGGGCGACATCTGGGGAATACGGCGGGTGGGGCAAGACTTCCCATTTCAGCGTTTCCAGGTACTTTTTGACCACTTTTGCGACGTGAGGCCGAGCATTGTCGTGTTGGAGGATGACTTTGTCATGTCGCTCTTGATATTGTGGCCGCTGTTCTTTTAGCGCGCGACTAAGGCGCATCAGTTGCGTTCGGTAGCGATCTCCTGTGATGGTTTCACCCGGTTTTAAGAGCTCGTAGTAAATCACACCGAGCTGATCCCACCAAATACAAATCATAACCTTGGCGCCGTGAATATTCGGTTTTGCCTTCGACGAAGAAGCATGCCCGGGCTTTCCCCATGATTTTCTGCGTTTAGGATTATCGTATCGAACCCACTTTTCATCACCGGTTACGATTCGATGTAAAAACCCTTACGATTTTGTCTTTGAAGCAGTTGCTCACGGGTCAAATTTTCTCAAACGGGCCACTTTAAAATCGATGGTCTCAGTTTTCGTTGATCAATACGGGTTTCGATCGGCTTGGAGGTAAAAATAACACCCCTAAAATAATTTTGAAAAAAAATGTTTTTTTCATTAGTTATTTACCGTTAAAGTTTTTGGTCATGTTTTTTTGAAAAATTCATAACTCACGAACGGTTTATCGGAACTCAACGTTTTCTACATCAATTTTTGTCAATTAATATATTTTGCCATGAAAAAATCTTTCTTCACAAAAAAATTATTATTTTGCTGAAAAATCCTATTTGTTGTAAATAATTGAAAATTAATGAAACTTCTCCGCCTACGAGAAAATTCTAACATATTTCATTCAATTCTACAATCCCTTACAAAAATTTTGGTGAAAAAAAAAGTCATTATTTTGCATTAGGTCAAAAGTTATACATGTTTTTGTGACCGCGCTCCTACCTCTAGCGCTGGAAAAGCACATATTGACGCGCGCGCGCTTAGTCATCGTGTCACACGATGACGATTCGGTCACACGACCCTCACATACAAATAGACGGCGCTCGATGTCCCTCGGTTTCAACTCGTACGGCACCCAGTTTCCTTCTTTCTGAATCATGCCCAGGGCCTTGAGACGTTTTGAAATGGCTTGCTGACTCACTCCCAACGATTCGGCAAGCTCTTCTTGGGTTTGGCACGAATCTTCATCAAGCAATGCTTCTAGTTGTTCATCTTTGAAGGTTTTTTCTCTTCCACCACCATGTTTGTCTTCGACATCGAAATCACCATTTTTAAAACGTTGAAACCACTCCCGACACGTACTTTCACTCAGAGCAGCATCACCGTAAGTTTCTGAGAGCATTCGATGCGCTTCAGCTGCATTTTTTTTCGAATTGCAACAGAAAAGTAAAACTTCCCGCAAATGGCGAGAATTGGGCACATAAACGGACATTTTCGAGCGTGAATAATACGAAAACAAGAACAACTGTCACTGAAACGGCGATGACAATTCGTTAGGCACTGTCCACACTCACTTTAAAGGCTTACCATCTATGTATTTCAACCAGCCTCAGCCGGTACAGCCACCTATCGGAAAACGGCGGAAGCAAAGTTGTACACCTGATAGAATTTTATTTAAATAATTTCTTCTCTTACACTAAAAAACTAGTGAAAAAAGACCCGATTTTACGAACTTTTTTTCAAAAGCGCGCCATTTTGTCAATTTTTAATTTTTTCGATTTGTTCTAGTTCCGACCATAACTGCACTCTTTCTGATTAAGAGTTTTCTTGAATTTTGTGTTTCAGATGAGTAGAAGTCTCGAAATCACGTACGCCGTCCGGGTCCGATTTTTCGAGAGGGTCATCTTTAGCAGCATTTTTATAATAAAAAATATTGTTTTTAAAATGCAAACAAAAATGTTTTGTATGCTCAATAAACGTAGTAATAAGCCCAAAAAGTTGAAACATCGTTTTTTAAATTTTTAATGGCAAAAAAAAAACGGTGAAAACAGGTGAAATTTTCGTGCTCTAGACCACCGGGTCCCCTTAATGGCTTCTTTTTAAATATATATTCTTTTTTTTACGACCCGTGAAAAAAACATGAATGAACAATTTATTTGGTTTCTAGATCTCATGATTAGTGAATTGTTTGGTTTTGGAGACACATATAATTGTTCGCAAGTTTTAAAATCAATCAACCAAGCGCAGTACGCAATACGATTACAAACAACCATACAGCAAAAAGATTCGGTTGGTGATGACAGGCGCTCATGGGCGTACCTAGGTATGGGTACAGGAGGGTAGTTCCCCCTCGTAATTCTATATTTTACATACATATGCACAGAAATCTATATTCTATTCTATTTGAATTTTATATTCTGAATTCGGAAATGTCTTTTCCCCCTTTAATTTGTTGCTGGGTACGCCCAGGCACTTGCTTTTCGCAAAAAATGTGGCAAAATCTGTCAAAACGAATGCAATTGTTCAGCGGTCACTTCATTGTCACAATACAGTTACGCCGACGCAAAGGATAGACCTGCTGGCGCCGCAGCTATTGACAATGCGTTGCCTTAGCAACGATGTGTATGTATCATGCCAAAGAAAATTATTTTCTTTCTTTATATTCTTTGATCATGCACAAAAGTTTTGAGTGCCGATTCATTTAAGGACTGTACCAGAAAAAATCCGGAAACAAGAAAAAATTCATAGAAAATTTGCTTTTATAAAACTTAAACTTTTATTTCATTAATCAGTCACATACATTCATTATTTTTAATTTCACATATTTTATTCTTAGATTAATCTTTATTCCTGTAAAAGCTGCGTACCTTTGCCTTGAGTCCTGCCATTAAGTTCCGCACAGTGGTTTCTTCAATAGTCTTAGCCGCCTTATTCCATCTTCTTTTGAAATATTTAATGTCCTTTGCTGCTCCTTCTTTTTTTAGTTCTCGTTTAATTATAGCCCAGTACCGCTCAATAGGCCTCAACATTGGGGTATTTGGGGGATTGCAATCTTTAGCAACAAATTGCATATTATTTGCAATATACCACTCCACAGTCTTCCTGGCATAATGGGAAGTTGCTAAATCGGGCCAAAATACTAATGAATCTCGGTGAGATTTGATAAAAGGCCCAATTCTTTTTTCCAAACATTCTTTGATATAAATTTCTTGGTTAATAGTGCCTTGAGTAATAAAAGAATCGGTTTTCAATCCACAAGAGCAAATTGCTTGCCAAACCATGTATTTGGAACCACATTTTTCAGTTCCTATTTCTTTATATTTTTCCTTGACCTCTCCCTTTTTAGAAGCCGTGTAAAATTTGTTGCCAGGAAGCTGTTTAAAATCAGACTTACAGTACGTTTCGTCATCCATTAAAACGCAGTCAAATTGTGGTAAACATTTTTCGTATAACTTTCTGCAGCGCGTTTTTGCTGCACGTTCCTGCTTTTCAGTTCTCTTTGGTACCTTCTGAGCTACAAATATGTTCATCCCTCCTTCCTTTTTGTATCTCTGTATAGTTGATGGCGATACTCCAAATTTTAAGGCCATATCTCTTACAGAATTGTTTGGGTGTTTCTTGAACTCCTGTAAAACTTCTTTCTGTAAGTCAGGGAGCTGAAATCCCTTTTTACGGCCAGAACCAGCGGCTCTTTCGACAGTAAAACGTTGTTCACACCTATTTATGACAACATAAACAGTAGATTTGCTGATAAGTGTGCAAAATAATATTTCGGTTAGCGTTTTTGTTGGACTCCATTGTTAGTAAAACACCGTTTAAAATATTATATTAAATTTAGAAAATATGTATAAGGATTAAAGAATCAGGGCTGAAAATTTTAAAGTTGTCAGACAAAACCTTTCGTAGTTACAGGTCAAACTGTATTTCCGGATTTTTTCTGGCACAGTCCTTATATCACATTTTTTGAACACATTATTAACCGATTAAAAAGGTTTATAAAAAAAAACGTTAAATGTTAAGAAAACTTTTGCTTCTCGCCCAGCCTTGAACCCGAGGCGAAATTTACGAAAAAGAAATTACGGATATATGATGTGCTGTCTACCTGTTACACCAAATACAGTACGTGATCGTTGCAGCTAAAATCATAAATATATGTTGCAAAAAAGCAAATCACAAGCAAGAAAAGAAATTCAAAATTAATTCAATCCGACAAAAGTTCTGGATGAGCACATGCAGCTGTGTGCGTAAAATAGCTTTGCGGAAAAAAGCTGTAATTCAGTGCTTGAAATTCTTGTGCCGTTTTCGTCGTATGAGACTGGACATCTATATGATGAGTTATCTGTGGTTCAACTAAGAAGATTTGGGATTTTTTCTGTTGTTTGTATAGGTAGATTTCATAAAGGTAATTGAGTATCAAGAGTTTGTGCGGTTAGTCGTTGTAAATTTGCGCGCGGAGCGGTAGAAATAATAAGCGGGGTAATTCGGGTTTAGTGAGTCTTTATTTGACGGAGTACGAATTACGAGTACGAGAAACATTTAACGATACAAACGGCCGAAGTCGGGAAGCAGCAAATAGGGGGAACATTAGTACAAAAGGAGAAGGAAAAATTGGGATTAGTGATGGGATCGACAGATCATGAAATACAGCACAGTACATCTGAACATCGCGCCCGCCATTGCAGATTGCAATTATATATGGGTGTTCTTGCCGATCAGCGATGACGGAGCGCTGGGTAGTGCGCTGAGGTCCTCTTTGCGAGTGATGCTCGGTGCAGACGTGCGGGGCAGTCTTGGAGGCACCTGCTGGGGTGGTCGCTAGCGCCGGATCTGCAAAAGAGATATCATTTGTGAGAGATGAAAATTTTGACATCGTTTGTGTGGGGTGTAAGCGATGGGATTCACTTGAGTTGCCGTCGGAGGAGTGACGGCGCTTGGGACAGGTCGCACGGGAATGGCGACTGACTCGGACCCAGGATGGGTGCTTTCGAGGTTTGTTGTATGGGGGAGTGCAATGTGGAAATGCGAGGGGGCTGCAGTTTCCATCAATTGCTGTGCATATTGACGCGTGGCGTCGAGCTAACGCTTGTGTTCTGCCCTTTTTCGCTGTCTCATTGGGAGCGATAGCCATCCTGCGGGGGAAAAAACCATTGCCATTGTTTGAGTGTGCAGGGCTGGTGGGTTCCACGTGATTTGACTTTATTTCCTTGGATGGAAACCCTACGGGATTGAGGGCGCTACTCACGTCAGAAAGCGCTTCCTTTGGTGTAGGAAGGTTTTTTCGAAGGGCGAGACCAGTGTGCCTGTGATTTGGCACCTCGGCGATATGTGTCATGGGTACTGGACCGCTTAATATCCAACCAAATACTGTATGTTGAGCAAGTAAGCTGCCACATACATTTCGGTGGAAACCTTCAAGCATGATCTGCGGCATGAGATCACTGCCAATCACTATATCGATCTGCGCTGCCTCGAAGGGGTTGGGATCAGCGAGATCTAGCATAGCGAAATCGTTCACATTTGGGGGGTTTATTTTTGAAGGGGAGAAATTCCGTTAACTTTTGAAGCACGATTGCTTGCACGGGGATATTTGTGCTCGTTTTGAGGACTGCCAATGAGTGATGGAGTTGTTGCTTGGTTTTTGGATAATCGTTGAGACCAGAGAAGTGGTCGAATGTGATCGATTGGGGGATTGAGTGGGTTGCGTATTGCCTTTGGGGAGGTGAAGCAAAGAGTGGTGCTTTTTCTGGCAATATACGCATGTAAAATTGCTTGTACAGTTCTGAATTATGTGTGATGTAGCAAGACAATTTACACAGATCTTGTGCTTTTTCGCATATGCTAATCGACTCTGGGGGGTGAACCTTTTAAAGCTTTGGCAAGTCCGTACGGAATGATTTACATTGCAGAGTTTGCACGCGAAGTCCTTTTTCACTTCAATGTAAAGATTTATGCATCTATCTATCTACTGGGCCGATTTTTGTGGACATTGAAAGATGAGGGTTGTGGTTTCGACTTGGTAGGCCGAAAGAAGTTCAGCCGTTCAACTACCTCGTATCTACAGGTCAGGAACTCATTCATCTGTGACGAAGGTGGCAGTTCCTTCTGGGATGTCAACGATTGTTTCCATAAAGCTAGGGTTGCTTTGAGCAATTTGGAGAAGCATATATATATCAACAGCGGATCCCAATTGTCAGTGTCTACGTCCTGAGACTTGAGAACGGAGAGATAATTGTTTATAGAATTCTGGATCCGCTGGAGTGCCTCACTGTTCTCGGTGTGTGCAGGGGCGATATTCAACAAGGATCGAATTTGGTTGTCAACGAGGATGCGTTTGTTTTCATAGCGGGATCTTAGGGCTTCCCACGCGAGCACCGGCACCGGAATAGCACCGGCTTGGCCTTGCGTTTTGTATCGGAGGTGATACAATTTTTGGGCTGGAGTGAGCTGGGGGTGGTTAATGTATACCGCAGTAAACATGTCCGGAAAGGACGGCCACTGCTTATAGCCCCCGAAGAATGTTTCGGTGTCGCAAAGAGGAGCTTGAAGGCAAATGTAGGAAGTATTTGCTGGTTCTAGGGGTTGAACCGGTTCCATATGCGTAGCAGGCTGGGGGGGGGACTGAGGTTGGAGCATCTTAATGATGTCCAACATCTTAGCCATGCAGAACTCGTATTGGTCTGTGCAGGCATCGATCTTTTGCCTAGCCGACTCTTTGAAACCGTCGGGCTGGCTGTTGTCTTCAGCAATGAAGACTGCCTGATGTGCGCGCATTAGCCTCTCCCATTGGGCTTGCAGATTTTTCTGCATAATTTGGACCAATGATTTGGTCAAATCCTCAATGGGAGCCGATGAAAACGTTGTGCATAATTGCATGAGTCTCTCGGACTCAAAACCAAAAGTGGCAACACTGGGATCGGTTGCTTTGGGACTAGGGGACGTGCAGCGAGTTTTGATTGCCTCGCGAGTGACAGGAACTGTCAAATGTGCCTCGGTTGACTTTGGGTATCTTGGAGAAGGAGACTCCATTTTGTTAATTTGACGCTTAGGGGATCGCTCAACAGGCATTTGAATGGCTTAAAAGTTCGAAGGGGGTTTCGATTGATTATAAATATAAGGCTTATGAGGAATAAACCGTTAGTATTACCGCGTCCGCGCGAACGATAATTTAGAAATGGGGAAAAGTACACGAAATTTTAAAACATTTTCAATACGAATTTGTATCTCTGTTGAGGATAAAAGTTTACAACTGTGTGTATAAACGCGTCGAGAAATTGGTATATATAGTGGGAATAAACAAATATATGTAAATAAGAATTGGGGAAATGATTATTAAACAACAAATTTTTTAATATATAGGTGTATGTGAATTTGTCTATATTTGTGTGCAAACATATATTAACGTTTGTATGTAAAGAGTCAATTGACATATACATATATGTGAATATATTAGTGTATTAGTGTTTTCGGGTATAATAATTAATTCTTATTATATTTAGTTAACGATTACAATATTTTGAGTACAGGTGGGATGTTTTTGTCCCACTGTATTCGTTTGGGGTGACACCAGCTGTGCAATGAGTGTGTATGTGCAGCACTATTGAAAATTTTCTAAGTCTCAGAAAATTGTTCAAAGTGCTGCGAAAACAGGCTACTCGTCCCACTCGTTTGCTTACTTCTGCCAGCGAGAGTGGAAAAATTGCCTAGGCAGAAGTGCGAATGTGCAATTGCACTTGGAAGCAGCAGCGGGAGTGCTTGCTGCTTAGTGCTTGCATATATCGCACAAAGCAACACGCAAAAATGCGTGCAAGTGGGTGGGTGGGAATGCAGCGGGAGAAATGCTGCGTGCCTATTTGCTGGCTGCAGCGGAGATTTTGCTGCTTCGGCAGCGAAGGTCGCACAAAAGGGACCGCGAAAATATACAAAGCGCCGAATTATGTGCAGTAGCGGGATTGCTTACTGCACTGCGCTGTTTTGTATGAAGGGAAATATGCACGATAAGCGTACAGTGGCGGGGTATCAGAATGAAGAAACATTTGACACTGGATTTTTCGGGAGTGGGTATATATTTGGGTAAAATATATTTGTTAGTGTGCACTTTGTTATTTATATAGCGGATATAAATGTTTGCTTATCTGTTTTGGGCCCCGTGCCCGAGATTGGGGATCTCCAGCTGAAACCCCTGCTGTATGTATGTGCCCGCTGCTGTGCTGTGATGCTGTTGTGTGTTTGTGCAGTTCTCTTTCGTTTCCCTTTTTATGTTCTGCGTTGTGGGTGTGTTGTTGTATGGTAATGTCCGTGTTTTTGTTGTTATAGTTTCTGCACTACCACTGCACTGTCCAATGTGTCGCGGTGTTTTTTTGTTTTTAATTTCAATTTTTGTGCACTGTTTTTTAAATGTATTTCGTTGGGTTGTGATGAGTTTTGTTGTAACTACGTTTTTTTTTGTGTATTTATCACTTTATTTAGTACGTGTTCACCTTTGTGTGTGGTTCACTGTTTGGATTGTTGAACTGTTTGTTGATTTGTCACTGTTTGCTTTCTTGTAGTTTATGTCAGTTTTTAATTGTTGATTGTTTTGTATTTTACATTGTTTTAAAGCTATTTTGTGTTAACTAAAGTCGCGGATTCGCGATGGCTCGAAGGACCATGTAAATTTGCGCTCGGAGCGGTAGAAACAATAAGCGGGGTAATTCGGGTTTAGTGAGTCTTTATTTGACGGAGTACGAATTACAAGTGTGTACAAGAAACATTAAACAATACAAACGGCCGAAGCCGGGGAGCAGGAAATAGGGGGAACATTAGTACAAAAGGAGAAGGAAAGATTGGGATTAGTGATGGGATCGACAGATCACTAAACACAGCACAGTACATCTGAACAGTCGTATAGTCGTTAAACTATAAGACTAAATATTTTGTTTTTAATTGAACATTGAGCTCACTTATCGAATTGCCTATTCTATTCAATAAACTAATATGAATTTAAAATCCTCTCCACAGGAGGGCTCTCATCTGGATGAAATTAAAACGGAACACATAGCCGCTACTAATGCCTCAATTCTTACGGACCCATTTATTCTCTCAGAAAATGTTAGTCATTTAGAAAAATCATCTGTCGTTATTGCTATTGTGGAAGAGAAAACTCCACCAAAGAAGCGAGGCCGCAAGTCAAAAATTCATCATCTTCAGCAACAGCAGCTGGAACGACAGCAGCAGCTAGCAATAGCTACCGGTGGCGGCAGCGAGAGCAGCGAACATACCTCGCCCAACTCCGCCAACAAGCGTTCCGCACACGCACCGGAGCAGCTGGTCATTCCGAAGCGCTCGCAACGTCGCATCAAACCCACAACCAAAATTCTGGAAAACAGTCAGCTGCGCTACGAATTCGAGACTAACAATATTGTTCGCATCACACAGGCGCAAGCGCAAAATTGGGAAAGTGCTACTGCTGTTTGTGGTGTAGTCGATAATCAGTGTGACTCTGCCACCAACCAGGCGCTACCAGTCGAAAACTCCAAGCAGAAAAGCGAAAAGTCGGAGGCGAGTGGTGACAGTGGCAATCATCCGACTGGCACGAGTGCAATTAAAAAGAAATTGTTCGTCAAGTTACAACGGGATCGCGAAGCATCGCGCGCGGCGCTGGCGGCCCAGCAGCAGGCGCGAATCGCACGCCGACCCTGCCCTGATGTAAACAAGTTCCTCAGCGACATAAAAGCGGCCAAATTGAATCTGAACAAGTCGCCTGAAGATCGGAAATTAAGTAAAAAACAACAGCGCAAGTTGGCCAAGCAGAAGGAGAACAATCTGAAAAAACTGGGACTACGACGCAACACAAGCGAAAACGCCAGCGATGTGGACAGCTTGACAGACAACGAAGAGTTTGTGCCCACGACGCGCGTGCAAGTGGAGAAGCGCAGCGTTTCATTGCGCCAACGCACTGCTAAGGAGGCTACACCGTCCGTGCCGTCGTCGCCTGTAACTGTGGTCAAACTGGCGCGCAAGACGCAACGTCAGAAGCACACAGCACAGCAAACACAGTCGCAGCAGCAACATCCACAACAGCAGCAGCAAAAGCAGCTACAGTCGTCGACAACTCACTTGGAACGATTGGAAATTATTCCGTCACAACTGCAAGCATTGAATGCGCCCAATGCTGCCGCGCTGACTGGCAATGTGTCTGCGTCCAAGTATATCTGTTTGTGTACGAAAGCGTCACAGTTCTACACTCGCAATGTGGCAGATTCGGCTTTCTGTTGGGCCATCGATAACATTGAAGAGCAGAAAGTTGGGTGCTGCAATCAGCTGGCTGGCGATGTAGCGAATTTGCTACGTCCCAGCCAGCGCGTCAGCTACATGATACTCTGCGACGATCACAAACGGCGACTGCGTGCGCACAATTGCTGTGCGGGTTGTGGAATGTTTTGCACGCAGGTAATTTATATAGCCGTAGTAGTTCGTCTACCGTTGATCTACTTACGCTTTTTTAAGAAGTTGAGTTATTGACTTGAAGCGTGTTATTTGTCCTAAAGCAATGAAAAGTATTTTTGCATGAAATGTTATTTCTGCTTTCCTTTTAGGGTAATTTTGTGCTCTGCAAGCAACAGCACTTCTTTCACAAAGACTGCGCACAGAAATTCATACTCAACAGCCCGTATGATCCAAAGCAACCCGCCAACAGTTATGCTAGTCCAACGCTGGTGCTCAAGTGTCCACACTGCGGCATCGATACACCTGAACGTACCTCAATTGTAACCATGAAATGCCAATCATCGCCCGTATTCTTGCCTAGTCAAAAAGCAAAAGTGTAAGCGCCAACTTGCTGACCAAACTTGATTTAATGATACTAAACGAATTCAAATGATTTAATTACAGAAAATCGGCGAAAATGCCTACACCTTTGGTGGGTTTAGTGCCTGTGGCCGCAACGCTGCTGCAGCGCAATGCTAATGGTGCGGGCTTACTGGTTGCTGATAATGTGGTCGGTAGCAGTCGAGGTTGTAGCAACAACTCAACTCTGTTCTCGCCAATCAACGCCGCTGTCAGCAGTAGTACACTGCTCTCGCAAACCATCGTTTTTGAGGATTTGATACCCGAGTCGGTAATGAATGTAGTGTTGCGCGGGCGAGCGTCGGCAGCAGCAACAACGGCTGGTGGTCGCAACTCGACCTCGGAGTTCTCTACACGAGACATGTACTACGCGGTGAAGAATGACGATCTCGAAAGGGTTGCTGAAATACTTGGTGAGTATAAAGCAGCTTAAATCAACCTTACCGAAACCGTGTTTATTCAAATTTTACATTTCTCACATTGCAATTTACAGCCTCTGACTACGATGTTACCATTCGCATGCGTGAATTTCTTAATGGAACCTGCTTGCATTTGGTAGCTCTGTCCGGCACACTGCCAATGGCTGCATTGTTGCTCTGCAAAGGCTATGCGAAGGAGTTGGTCAATATGTTGGATCACGAGCTGCGCACAGCCGCCATGTGTGCGATAATGGGCGACAAATGTGATATATTGAATTTGTTCATACAATGCGGTGCTGACTTGGCTGTTAAGGTGCGCACAAGCATAGATCTATTGGATTTGGTAAAACATTAAACAGTTTTTTAGGGCACTGATGGCAAAACTTGTATGCATATTGCTGCAAAATTGGGTAATCTGGAGGCCATACAGTTGATTTTAGCCAGCTATAAAGCTTCAAAGAATATTTCGTGTTTTTTGAGTTTCATCAATGCACAAGATGACGGCGGCTGGACAGCCATGGTTTGGGCGGCAGAGTTGGGACACACAGAAATTGTGAGGTGAGGCAAGCAGAAACTTAAAATTACTTTTCGAATTCATACTATTTATTTGCCCTTACGTTGCAGTTTACTTCTTAATCATGGCGGCGATCCGAATATTTGCGACAACGACAACAACACCGTACTGCATTGGGCCACGCTGCAGAATGATGGCCTAGAGACCATTACGGTTTTATTGCAGGCTGGCACCAACTGTAACGTGCAGAATGTTGACGGTGATACGCCACTGTAAGCGCCGTTGCAAGCGGACTTTGTTCGCATGATATTAAACGCTTCTCCTTTTTATGCAGTCACATCGCTTGTCGCCACTCCATTACACGCCTTTGTATTGTCTTAATTGCTAACGGTGCCGATTTGATGATCAAAAATAAGGCTGATGAGTTGCCTTACGACTGCATACCGCACGAGGACTCTGAGTGTGCACGTACAGTCGGTTTCAACATGCAGATGCGTTCGTTCCGTCCCTCAGGTTTACGCAGTCGCGTAATTTGTGAGGACATTTCAAATGGCCGAGAACTGCGCCCCATACAAGTTGTGCGCAATGACTTGAAATCGGCAGCCGGCGCGTGCCTTGACAATGATAGCCACAACAGCGGAGGAATGGGTGCATCGCTGCCGGCCGATGAATCCGATGAGATAATGTTACCCGATCTGAAGTACATTAAAAAATCAATCATACTGCAAAATTCTACGCAAATTGATTACCGTGTGGCGCAAATGCGCATTTGTTCGTGTCAGGATGGGTAAGCAAAAACTTTTATATGTGATAAGATGATGTTAAATTAATTGCATGATTTCTCCACAGTTGCGTTTCTTCAACCTGCCAATGCACAGAAGCATCGGGGAGAAATTGGTATACAGCTGAAGGGCGCTTGAACATGGAATTCAACTTTGAAGATCCAGTGGACATTTTCGAATGTAATGATGTATGCGGTTGCAACAAGGTAAGCGAGAGGTCTACTCGCAGTCAAAACTGTTTAGATTTGCACAATTAACTGTTTTAAACGTTTACAGCTCTCGTGTAAAAATCGCATCGTACAGAACGGCATACGCATTCCGTTGCAGGTAGTTGAGTGTGCAGAACCCGTTAAGGGCTGGGGCGTACGCACGCTGGTGCATGTGCCCAAAGGTTCCTTCGTCTCGGAGTATACAGGTGAAATACTCACCAATGCGGAGGCGGATCGTCGTACCGATGACAGCTACTTTTTCGATTTGGGTCACGGCCACTGTATCGATGCGAATTACTTTGGCAACGTTAGTCGCTTCTTCAATCATTCATGCGAGCCGAACATTGTACCAGTGAGGGTGTTTTTCGAACATCAGGATTACCGATTTCCAAAAATTTCGTTTTTTGCATGCCGTGACATCGAGGCGGGCGAAGAGATTTGGTGTGTATGCTGTTATTCAAATGATGTGTTACTTATGCGTCAATTAATAATCATGCTAATTTATTGTTGCAGTTTCGATTATGGCGATAAATTTTGGATGGTAAAAAACCGTTACTTTACGTGTAAATGTCTGACTACTTCGTGTCGTTATGCAAACAACGATTTTATGGACAGTGCATCGGTTTCGGTCAGTGATGTGCAACTAGCGAATCGTACGAATGTCAGCGTAGCCTTAATAGACAGCGGTGCTGCCAATAACTTAACCAATGGCATCGGCTTAAGAACTTAGCTTTAAAGTATTGCACTTAAGTCTACAACGGTATTATGTGAAAACCATAATATTAAAGTATGTAACTAAAACTTGGGACATATTTTCATAGCACATTGAGCACATTGCAGTTGAATTCTTTACGTCATTACAGAGCTGTCACAAGCCAGCTCTCGAATTTTACAAAATTCGACAGCGCACTTGCTGTGTTCATATCTAGCTGTATTTTGAGGTAGCATCACACCTTTAGCTGGGAACAAATTCATCTGCACAAAAATTATTATATTTAATAATTATTCACTGGTTTTAGAATTTTACTGCATATATTTCCAACTGCCATTTAGGTTTCCCTCTATATATCGATTTCCTATACAAACAACACTGACCAACGACTGAAGCATGTACAATAGTGTTAACGAAATGTTGTTCTATTGTGACGAAGCAATGATCATTTGCCCACTGTTCGCTGGGAGCTTAAGCTCAGCAAGCAAAGACACCTAAGGATTTCCATTGTGTAAATTGTTGCCACAAGTGCCTTGAAGAGTGAAGAAGCAGTTTGTGGAAACCATCCGCTTGTTGGTGGAGTTTAAGTGCTTGAGCACTTTGGTTTTGGTAGTATTCTAGAATTTTGGCCGAAGGCTAGGTTTCATTTTTGGCAACAAAGGAAATGGCTGAATGGCTGAAAATATCAATTTTTAGTCAGTTTAGTAATTTAAGCTTTATATATTATGAAAATATTATGTAATGTTTACGCAGCAGCTAACATTCGTTGTCGTATGTAATTTCCAATTTTTATTTATTTGTTTACTTTCGAAAGAGATTGTATTAGCAATTTAAACACTGAAAAAATTAAACGCAATAATTCTAGCAATGAAAACCCGTTTGCGCGCTTTGTTTTGTGTTTATTATCGCAATGTTTGACAGCAACAATAAAATGGATCAATTTTCATTTTCTTTCCACACCACTCCTCACACTAAGTGTTGTCTCGATCGATTTAAGGTATACGCGCTGGAGAGTTGCGTGCATTCTGCACTCCATTACGCAGCCCACAAATAGTCACTCTATTAGTTTAAATTAGTTTAACTATAAATAAACAAATTGTATACATATATACTTATAAACTAAACATAAGCTAATTATTCGTAACAATAGAATGAGTAAAGAAACTTGAACATTTTGGATGCATTTCGTTGGACTCCCCGACAAGGAAAAATCATAAAATTAATAAACCGCCTACGTATCGAAACTTTGCAAAAGCATCGGAAATTTTAATTAGTTTTTAGGCTACATATGATTTTAAGTAGGGCTTATGAAATGATAATTGTGTGCATATATTTACACTTAAAACACATTCACTCATATTCACACATATTTATGCATTTGATTGCCAGTTTAACACTTAAAGAAGAAATATATTTAATGTAATAAAAAAATTATATATACATACACATATATAGAGACATGCATATTAAGGAAGATAAAAATTTAATAAAAATCGTAAGTAAAGCCAATGCCTCGTTATTAAAAATACGATACGTAAGGGAACAAATTTATGATAATAATAATTTATAATCATTTGAGGGAAAAATTCATGTATCTAAGCCACACGGCTAGAGATAGTGTGTGATTTTCTACAAATTCACTTTAATATTTTTAGATAAAAGATCATAAAAATCACATTAAAATTCAGGTAATAAGGAACATTTTGTATTGTATTTTTTAACTAAATCATTATGTTTTTTCTTAACGTCGTCATTGTTTACACAATGTTTCATCTTCAATTAATATCCCAAACTGAAGGTATTTTGCCAAATAGAGCCAAGGAATAACAGATCGCTTCCCAGGTCCCATCACTGGTCTAAGCAGTACAGCGAGTATGTAACTTCCTTGAAAACCCACCATTCGCAGAATAATTTCATAATAAATTCAATATTTTCTAACTACAAATATTTTCACTGCATAATTCCGTCATTCCAATTAATTGACGTCATAATTTCGTTGGGAAAACATTGTTGTTATTCATCTACTACGGATATGTGTTCTCTATATTAAAACTAGTTGTTTACGACAAACAAGTTGCTTGGGTCAAATGTGAAAATGCTGTTAGCAATTAGTTTTTATACAACAACGAGTGCGCAGCATGTGCTGAAGGGATCTCACCCCACAACAGGTGGCACGAGGCGCCTATACTAACTGTCCACTAACTAATGGGATGTGTCTACATTTTGCAGTCATCAGTTTTGTACGCAAAGCGGAAAAAACTCGCCTGATATACAACTTTTTCGGAGGTGGAGAAGCGTTTATAAGTGCCGCTAGAGAGCCGGGACTAAGTGAACTCTCTCGGGCACCCACCACTCCTAACCTTCATGCCCGAAACCGGAACTCACTACTTTTTTGGCTAAATGTAAGGTGTTGCAGCGCTGTTCTCCAATCCTACGACATCCTTCGAGCGCAGCTTCCAACATCATCTAAATGGACTTCATTACAGTGTGAACAACTGCAAGTGATGGGCTTTGTCGTCACAGCACGTTGTGCCGCGTGTGACGTCGGCTGCTTATCAGTGCTCCCGCAGCACAATATCACTTCAGCGACCATAGCACCGAAGAACAGTAACAGCCAGACCCATTTCAGCGCACCTATTCGCAATTATCTGCGAAAAGACGTATGTATGCGCTGTTTGTAAAAAAATTCGAAGTATTTTTGCCATTACGACAACGAGCCTGCCTTCAGCTTATCGCAAGTGCAATTTTTCGTTATTGATTTTTCGTTGGTCAGTCATTCTTAGAAATTTGCACTCCCCCCTATAATCCAAAACCCAAATAATGAAAAAGAAGCTAAGCAACGCAATAGTCTTTTTTACATTTTACTGCGAACTGGAACTTTGAAGTACTTCAATTCCCACAGAGTAAATTACTCAACGCAACACACCGACGTCAATGTGGCCGCTTAGCGTTGGCTTATCTGTCTGGCTAGCTGAATGCGCAGAGGGTTCATGTCGGTTTTTGGAAAATATTCAACATTCTACGATCACAATATTCAAAGTTACTCAAACGTTGCAGTGTATTTTTGGTTGGATATTTTGTTTATTTTAATTCTGCGCTGCGAAGTGAGTATTGGGCGTTGATAAGGAATTTTGTAATTATTTCTCGGTAAAATCTCGATTCATGGCAAATCTCTGAAAAAAAATGTTAAAGTTCAAGTTTCGTAGACCGCACAGAGGAACACGTCAATTGGACTTTGTGCCTTACTCGGAAGGGCGCAGATACTATTCAAGCTACACTCAATACGAATATCAGTTTGCAGTGACGTAAACACCAAACGGCATACAGGTTCTGATTTAACGAAGTTTTTGCCACCTCTAAGCAACGAATTTCGAATTTGTTTCACTTTTTCAATTGAAGCTTCAATCGGTCATAAAATAAATATCTTTGTTTTGTATCTCTGAACTTGAAGAACCTTGAGGGGAATTCGCGACATGTTTTTAGTCAGAAATTAATAAATGTATACTGTATGCATGTTGGTATATTTTGCAGACGAATAGAGATTATGCTAATGTGTGCCACAGGTCTCAATGTCATTGCCACACTCGCGTAGCAATTGAGCTGCTAAGCTTGTCTACAGCTAAACAAGATCCAAATACTTCCTTCTTTATCTGCCTCTTTACCTAATAAAATCAATGTACAGGCCTTGCTCTGAAGAAATTAATAATTTCAGCTTTGCTTATAAGAAATAAATATTTATTTTAGCACTATTAAAAAAGATATTTACAGTTGAAATTTTGTGTTATGTCTAAGTTCTTATACTTAATTGTAGTTATTGGTTGATAATAATGTAGACACATAGTAAGTAGTGAACTAACTAAAACTAGTCGATAGCACTTTCTCCATGGCGTCTACGCTAGAAACTTTTTTGCTGTTTTAGTTTGTTATTTATACGTACTGCATTATAGTGCTTTTATTATATTTAAGCTTCAAATCTGCTGTATTATCGCTAAGCGTCTGACGAGCGCGCTTACCTAGTTGCTTAGTAGTAATGATTTTGTTCGACGCATGTTGTTATAGTAAGTACTGATACTTAGTTCTTTGCCGTTTTCGTTGTTTTGTCCGAGTGTCTCAATTTAAAGCTATTTTTAGTTACGAGCATTGCAACATTTCAGTAAAAATACTTTTGTTTAGTAAACATTTTGACTGCGTGGAGTGCGCAGCAATTACGTTCAACTATCCGGAGGCAGCAAAAAATCGCTGAGATTGGCAACAGTGGTCTTGTAGTTATTGTTTTGTGATTTGTAAAGCTTCCGACCAGGATTTGGCCAAAGCGCCACTCCGATTGGCGCTGCGAATTTGACTAAAGTCTTAGCCCAGCTTAGGCAGTTTAATTGTTGGCAGTGTCAATTGGAGTGGCACTTTTGTGTCATTGTGTCCGTACGCTGCTCCGATGCGATTGGCCTTTGCCGGCTTGTTCACTATCTCAGCACGGTCGTTCGCTCCTCCTGCTGCTGTCAGTTTGTCTGCAACACATTCAACTTAGCGCTCAGCTGACTGCCGAGTCTAATGCGCCTAAACCGTCTCGCCGCAGTCTCTTTTGCATAGTTCTTGCATTTGTTGTATTGCTGCCTCTCGATTTTGTTAAGTAAAAATATTCCAGTCTCTCTATACTCGCCACTTACTGAACTGAGACGTGACAGTCCAGCGGCTGGCTCCACTCAGTGCGTTTAGAACTTTTTATTACTCTTCAGATAGGCCTTTTGCTTGACCGTCTCCTCCTCGCAGCTACCTTCCGCATCACGCTTCAGGCAGATGTGTTCGGAGCGTAGCACAAAACACTGCGTCTGCACCATATTAAAGAACAGCTTGCCAATGGTTCTGGCATCCTCGTCGTTGGCCATCTTCAGACAGGTGCGGAAGCGCCGATCGCAGTTGCAGTGCGACAGAGTGTATGGACGATAATTGAAGAGGTCGTAGCGGTTGCTCATGGCCGGTATGTAAATCTGGCAGTGATCGTGTTTGCGGCAACACTTGTCCGCAGCCGATCCACCGAGGTGATTGTAGGTGCCATTGGCGGTGTTGCCACGCCCACACCAACGGGTATTGGGCGCAATCAGCCAATCGGAAAGTTCTCGTCGTTTGCGCTGGCCGCGTGCTGCACCATCCTCTGTCTCCGGCTCATCCGCCCCCACATGCTCGTACATGCCGGCATAGTTGCTATCGCCGTCGCTGCTGCTGCTGGCGCCGTTGACGACGTCATCGTTTTTATCGTATGATTCGTGAGGTAGTTGCCACCGCTCCAATGCAGCTGCCTCGCTTGCCTCCTCGCCATTGCCATCGTCGTCGTCATCGTCTCCGTAGTCGTGCGTATTATGGCCGAGCTGCTCTGTATTGAATAGTTTTTGCTGTTTAAGTTGTATGTTAGTATCCAATTGATTAGCGCTGTCTTCTGCTGGCAAGTGTGCCGAGCGCGTTTGTGCTACCAAAACCGATAACAGCAAAACACAAAGGTAAACCGTCATGTGACTCTGGGCCATTGAGAAGATTTTCAAATATTCCGCTGCAACGTTGTTGATTACTTCGAAATTGGATTTCACGCCCCTGCTCCGCTGCTGATATTCGATAGTTTGCAATTTCGGCTTGTTCTGAAAAAGTCTGAAAACGTCTCGCCTTGGTTACTGCGCACGCCGCACTTAATTGATGAATAAACCAATAGTCAGTCCGACGGCCGCCTTTTATACTAGCAGCAGATGCGGCGGTAGTGGGGCTGGTGTTGGTAGAGTGGGCACACCGCAAACATTGCTAATTTTGCGGGAGCCTAACGAGTGAAGGTGAGAGTAAGAATTGAGAGAGCGAGCAGAAGCGCGAGAGCGGAACATTCGAGCACTGCCTCCCCATTGGAAAAATATTATTTATGTAATTGTTTCACACAAGTAATGCTAAGTACAAGTAAAATATATGCATAAATTTCTAAGTTTCACTTACTAACAACCCTAACTTTCTCGGATTACATGTTTTCATTTTAATGGCATAGATATGAAATATCCGCATCTACTTACTTTATCCTCACTTTGTTCAAATTATATCCGTGTTCGCAAAACAACATCCGGTACACACATTCATCACAACGTCTGTTAAATAGACGAGAATCGGTACAAAGATGTCAACTTTTTTTCTTTTTCATCATCACTCCAACCTGAAACCCTTCCCGCGACACAAAAGTACTCATAAATCATAACTTCTCTACAACCCTCAACTAACCAGCCACTAGTTATTTTCGCACATGAAAGTGCCGCATTTTTTATTTATATGGATGCATTTCTATAT
Source organism: Melieria omissa (assembly GCA_963971225.1). Taxonomy (NCBI): domain Eukaryota; kingdom Metazoa; phylum Arthropoda; class Insecta; order Diptera; family Ulidiidae; genus Melieria; species Melieria omissa. Next base: position 59,880,878 of record OZ020268.1, read on the forward strand.
AAATATGTATTTATGTATATATATATACACGAAAAAGTGCAGACCGCCAGCCCATTTTAAAATTGTAACGAAAACAAGATAGAAACCAGGGTTTTATTTGTAAATAAACCATTACTAGTACTAAATGGTCATCGTGTGGTATCAAATTAATAATTTTGGTAAATAAAAACATAATTTTCTGTTTGCGATGATCAATTAAATTATTTATTTTAAAAACCACCGATGATGTCAAATGGGGCATCAACAATCTTAAATCTTCAATGCGTAGGGATACAGATGGGCTTTCCTCTGTGCTCTTAAAGAATTGTAGCTCTCTTGTTGAGCCGCTCCTACTGATCTTTAACAAAGCCCTTTCTTCTGGTATTATTATAGATGAGTGAAAAAAAGCAACAATAACTCCAATATTCAAGAGTGGCAACAAGAATGATATCGCAAATTATAGACCCATCTCGAAACTTACGTCGGTGTCTAAACGTTTTGAATGCATAGTCAATGAAAAACTAAGGTTTTGCGTCAACAGTGCAATTTGTCAAAACCAGCACGGTTTTGTTAGGGGCAGATCAACTGCCTCCAATCTCGCGATTTTTGTCGAAGATTGTCTGTCTGCTTTTCAGGAAGGAAGTCAAGTAGATACTATCTACACGGATTTTGCTAAAGCCTTTGACAGAGTTTGTCATGCAATTCTGATTTCTAAACTAAGTCGCATGCCTTTCCAATAGACAGTGTGTTGTGGCTGTTGATAATCACCTTTCTCAGCCGTTTGTTGCTACTTCCGGCGTTCCTCAAGGTAGCATACTTGGTCCTCTGTTATTTGTTTTATTTATTAATGACATTGGCTCCTGCTTTTCGTTTACAAAATTTCTTCTATATGCAGATGATCTGAAGATTTATGCTGCGATTAGTACTACGACTGACTCCCTGGCACTCCAGGCTGACCTAGATAGAGTTCAATCGTGGTGTACGAGAAATCACCTTTTCTTGAATATTAGTAAGTGTTTTCATGTATCTTTTTCTATGAAACACAGCCCTCTGCACTTGTCCTACTTCCTGTCGGGCTCACTGTTGCAGTCAGTCCAAGAAATCAAAAATTTTGGTGTATTTTTCGACACAAAACTTTGTTTCTCTAGCCATATAGATTTCATTATTTCCAAAGCATATGCCATGTTGGGGTCCGTTCCTCGGAATAGTACGTCATTCTCTGATCCATATACGTTCAAAGTGTTGTTCACGGCTTTCGTCAGATCAAGGCTGGAATATGCTTCATTTATATGGAGGCCATATCAAATGACTCATATTAATCGCATTGAGCGCATCCAGGTTTTTATGCGGTTCGTCCTAAGGTCGCTGAACTTTACCGAACCGTTTCCTTCATATCTTTCCCGCTGTCGCCTTATAAACTTATTAAGCCTAAACACTAGGCGAACCTATCTTGCGTCTTCTTTCATTGTTGGGTTATTAAAGGGGTCTATTAATTGCCCGCCCCTTTTGAGTAAAGTGGCTTTCAATGTCCCTACACGTAACCTACGGCACATAGGGACTTTCTACCTCAGCTTTTACAGGTCGAACTATGCGAGGAATGCGCCTTTGAGTAGAGCCCTTGCGGAACTAAATAGTGTAACCGACTTTGACATTTCGTTTCCCAAAGAGACATTGTTAAATTTAATATTGTTTAAATGAAGTTGAACCTCTTTACTTGTGTTCCTTTATTGTTCCTATAGTCAGTAAGATCAAAATGGTTATTGGCTAGATAAATAAATCAATAAAATATTTTTTTAGTTCTAAAAAATCTAAAAAATTCTAAAACTGCCAAAAATAAGAGTATGGCGTGGTAATTCGTCGGCTGGCAGGTGTTGTCAAAGTTATTTTATTAATGCACAGGCTATTCCGCAAATCAACTTCCAGCGAACAAATTGAATTAAACACACAACCAAACGCAACCCTATTGTTTCTATGAATTTTTATTTCTTAGTTGAGCACTAATGAGCAATAATGCATAATATGGGTTCACGAGCACTCCAGTACTTTGAAAGGACTTACAGAACTGCAACGAATTGTATAAACGCTTTAATTCTACGTAATAATGCTTCGTTGAAAGATTTGCCACTCTCAAACTCTCCTTCGGACGCTGATAACAGTTGTTTGCAAAAGGTTTCGTTGAAAATTGATATAAGATTCTTCTTTAAAACGCTAATATCATCCAGAGAAATTAATCCTTGGAGCGTACCTAACATTAAATGAAAAGTTTGTGTAGAATTTTAGTGCCGTGGACATCTAAGGGGGAAAAACCATGTTTATGTTTTTATGTAAAGTGGTAACCTTGAATTCGCGGCTTGCTGGCACTTCCCGAACACGATATGCATCGCATATAAAAATCTAGGTGGGCCCATAATAAAAATAAGTTTTGTTCTATTATAAACACACAGAGAGACAGCTCATTCTGTTTCGCCGTGTATTGTTGCATCAAATCCACAAAGGTGCATTGGGCTGTAAAAAAATTGTACAAATCAACTTGATTTAAGTACATGACATAACACTTCGTTCAATAATGTGTGTGACTGACACATAGATGGCGGCACTAAATCAATATTTTTTTTCGAAATTGTGAACCTTTTTAGGCTTACTGTCAAAATTATATGTCAATCCGACGATTAGTTTACAAGTTACAGTGCTTTAAGTGACACTACTTTTGAGTTTTCAAAAAAAATGAATTCAAAGCAATTCCGTGTGCTGATTTATCACTGTTTTTTAATGAAAAAAATACTGTTCAATGCCAGAAATGGCTTGAAAAACATTATTCGGACTCTGCTCCATCAAAAAGAACCATTTGTTATTGGTATGCCGAATTCAAACGTGGTCGTACAGACACCGATGACATTCCATCTACTGGACGGCCAAATGACGCTGTTATTCCGGAAAACGTTGAAAAAACACTGAAAATCATTATGTCCGACCGTAAAGTGAAAGTGGGGGAGATTGCTGACATTCTAAAGATATCAGCAGGCAGTGTACACACCAAAATACACGAACATTTGGTTATGAAAAAGGTGTTTTCGAAATGGGTGCCGCGTTTGCTCACACCGGAGCAAAAACAACAACGAATCGATGATTCAAAGAGCTGTTTGGACATGTTTACGCGCAACAAGTCGGAGTTTTTGCGTCGGTACATCACAATGGATGAAACATGGATCCACCATTTCACTCCAGAGTCAAATCGGCAGTCTGCTGAGTGGCATGCAACCGGTGAAAGCCGCCCAAAGCGTCCAAAGGCACAAACATCGGCTGGCAAGGTTATGGCGTCAGTATTTTGGGATGTGCACGGAATAATATTCATCGACTATCTTGAGAAAGGGAAAACAATCAATAGCGACTATTATATAGCGTTGTTGGAACGTTTGAAAGAAGAAATCGCGATTAAGCGGCCCCATATGAAGAAGAAAAAAGTGTTGTTTCACCAAGACAATGCACCGTGTCACAAGTCGATGAAAACGATGGCAAAAATGCATGAATTGGGCTTCGAATTGCTTCCTCATCCCCCTTATTCTCCAGATCTGGCCCCCAGCGACTACTGGCTCTTCGCAGACCTCAAAAAGATGCTCCGTGGTAAGAGATTTGGCTCAAATGATGAAGTAATCGCCGAAACTAACGCCTAACGCAAAGAAAAATCGTTCTACAAAGGCGGTATCGAAAGATTGGAAAAGCGTTGAAATGATTGTATCTCCCTAAAAGGGGACTATGTTGATGAATAAAAACGAATTTTGGCAAAAAATGTTTTAATTAGTTAGTCACACACATTATTGAACGAAGTGTTATTTAATAATTTAAAACTCGCTATACCTGAAACATCGAAGGTCGTATTTGATATGGATGTTCTCTGGCGTAGTAAACTGTTAGCCACAGCCTTCTGAATATGATAGTACTCAACAGATCCTTTCAATTGATTAAGAATTACATCAATGTTTCCCGTATTAGTGCAGTTCTCATTCCTAAAATTCAAATAAAGGTTTCTGTTCAATAACCAAAGGCCAAATATAATCGAAATCTGGTAGTTACCGTTGAAACAAATCCTTTATACTTGAAGTAAACAAAATATCATTTGACCGCTGATCAATGGAATGGCTCGATATAGTGTTACGCAGGTAAATTGCTACATTTGCCGATATTTCCAGAAAGTATCGCACATGCAAGCCCTTCTTGGCTTCAGTTGGTTCGCAATAACTATTGTCAGGCCTTAGCATCTTTTTGAACAAATCATCGCTCACAACAAAATGCGAGAACGTTGACAACATAAGACGTTGGATGCGGTACAAATTGGCTCCGTTCTGATTATTTGTATTATCCAGTAAACAAACTCCCTGCAAACAAAATCAAATTCAATATGCAGCCAGTCAGTAAACACTCGTCATCCTTACTCTGCTAGCAGTGCGCGAAATAAGTCCAGTTATCGCAGAAAGCTCTTGCAGCAGACCTAAATCCACGTATGGCATTCCGGTCCTCAGGATAACTTCAATCATATCGACATGTGATAGTAAAAAGTACACAATTTGAAGCATCGCAGACTCGTTTTCTGGACCAAGAGTCGATACTAGGCAGTCACAGAGGCTCAACGCGGGGAACAATATTTGCCGGAAACGAATGTCTGCAGTTGGGATGAAATCTAGCGGTTCTGCCTTCCAAAAGAGCGTATTGTTTTGGATGTCGGGATGCATATCGAAGACCTTCATTGTTGACAGTACACCCATCACTTTGTTAGACAGCAGTAGCTCTGCGCCAATGCGCGAACTTGCCAAGCGCAACAGCACGGCCATGTTTGACTCATACACATATATCGGCTTCATGTTATCAACGTTATTTGACAACGTGCGGCACAGCTCTTCATCTGATTTCATAAGGCTTTCAATAAGGTTGGATAAGTAGCCACGGCTCATGATAAAATGTATAACACTTGGCATAGTGTCCAGATCGACAATAGCAACGAAACATGACAATGCCGACATCTTACAAATATCGTGCCCAGAGATGCAGTCATGGCATAATATATCTATTAACTTGTCACCAAAGCCAAGAAATATTTCCGCTGACATGCGTTTCTGGTTATAGTCAGCGGATATGTACATGTTTTTCTTCAAATACTCGTCCGAACGTAGCAGTTGGCTGAAATTGCGTAAAAATAAGATGGTGCGTGTCAGTATCTGCTCTAGAAATATCTGTATCTACTCTTACAAGGTGTTTCCATCGCTGAAACCGTCCTCAGAAGGTTTTCCTTTTAAAATACGCAGGCAATTCAAAAGAGCCGAATACAAATTAATTCGGAGCTTTTGCGACGCCACATTGCTCACAATAATCCATTCTAAAATATTTTTTATTATAAACTTTAAACTGAGAAAATTTGTTTTCGATGTGGAGACATTCAACTCGTTGCTTGACTCCAACCTTGTTGATTTCATCTTTGCATACTTTGGACCTGCTCAAATTAGATAATTGTGAATTGCTTTCGATTTAAGTTAGTTGCGGAATCACAAATATTACCTACAAGCTCGTGCGCCTGGAAAAAGCAGTATCGCAAATTGACTAGTAATATAAGTACGGCTTCTGACGCCAAGACCGATATATCAAAAATCGGTTGAATGGGAACGACTTTGTTCAGTAGTTTTTGCAAAATGTCCAATATGAGTTCTTGCTTCGTGGTCGTCGCCAAAACTTGCTCTGGGGCACAGCAAAATAAGACCTCAGTAACCTAAAATTACATATTATTGAATCAAATTTTTACTTATCGAAAAACAGCAGTTGCCAAACCTGTCGCCACGCCTCCATTAATTTCACCATGGAGCAGGTTTTATTTCTTTCATCATTAACTTTTAGTGCGAAAAGCAAAATCGACTCCATTTCTTGCAAAATTAATTTCCTCTGTCCGCTGGCTATTGTACTCTGCACAGTGCACAACTCCTCATTCAATATTTGATGCAATCGCTTTATATTTATTAATTTGTGGCCTTGGTCAGCCTTAAACTCGCACTCGCTCAATATCTGCTTGGTCAACGAACTGTCAAAGAACTCCCATTTCGGGTTAGATTGATCTCTCATTTCGCAGGCGAGCCAATCTAAAGTATTGCATAGAAGAAAATTCGATGCCTTTTCTGTTTTTGTTTCGGATTCACCGAAAATATTCGCCGAGTAGGAGTAATAGTTATTTAATTCGGTTGATGTGTTGTTTTGAATGTCTTTTCCCGACGACCCCACCAACAGCTTGCACAGTTGCTGAACCCTACTCAATTGGCAGTAAGTGGCTGAGAGTTTCAACTCAATTGCAGTCGTTTTTAGTAAGTGACTTATTTGGTTTAATACATGTGAGCACTCGATATTTCGAAATGGGAGCTCCTTCAAATGACGACAGAGGAAATCATTGCAGGACCGTAAATACCTTAAGATAACATCCGAAGTACGCTGGTTAGCACATAGCGCATATACGAGGCTATACGATCGCTCCACGATTCTCTCGTTATCCACATCATAAAAATTTACGCTTTTTTTCAACTGCAAACACAATTATTTAATTACTAACCAAACTTATCTACAACAAATTTCGACCTACCTCCAAATGACTGTCCAACAAAGAAACCAAGGACTTCATGCAGTTGCTCATCGAATCGATAACTCCTAATTTGTGTCTTTCGGTCAAATCCCGCGAAATATCAAAGCCAAGAAGAAACATCGTCAAATTGGGCGACGGCTGAGACAAGCATCCTTCGAGCAACTCTATTATAGCGTCTTTGATTCTTAACTCAATTTTTGAAAGTGAACTGGAATCGGTTGCATTTTCCAGAGCATTGTGCACCAATACGGCCGGTTCACTTTCTAAACACTCAACAAATCCTTGCCGTATTTCCTGATGTAGATTACTATTCGAAGTAAACATGTCCAAAATTTGAGAAGTTACATTCGGTAGCCGGGACACCATACTCAAAATTTTCACACTTATGAGCGAGTGGTAGGGTAACCAGCTGAAATATGTAACAAACTTGGTGGTATTTAAAATGTGATCCGGCCGTCGGCTACGCGGATTCACATCCAAAAGAATCCTGTTTAGGCCAAACAGCAACGTGGAACTGTTGGCAACCGAGTGTGCAATGAAAAAGTCATCCTGCTTCAATAAGCCGTTTTCCAAAATACTTAAGCAGTGGAGAGCGCACTCCTCCAGCAGCTCTTTCCCATGAAACTTATTATACTCGTCTAATTTTGTCCGTGCCTCGTCAATTATCAGCAAAATCAAACGTAAGAAATCCGATTTTGTGTGCAGTTGTAACATTATATGGTAGCCAGGAGGTGGGTTCTCATCACGAACCTCTTCAAAATCATGTGTCGTAATTTCGTAGATTTGCAACAGATAATGTAGCAGTTTTAGACATTTCGCACCAACAGCCCACTTTTCGGAATAGTTTTTATATGTTCTACGAACCAAATCAGAAATATTAGTACGATGGGTTGCACATGAAGGTAGAATTCTCACCTATCGTAGAATTTGAGAAAAATTCCGTCAATAACGAATGTCAAGTATGGATCAAAACCGGGTTTTCGGGGTCCTGCGCCCAAATTCTTTGGAATATGTGTTGTCGCCATCGAATATAGGAGCCCCAAAATTCCTTGCGAAAGAGGATAGCTCTCAAGACGACATTCGTTCTGATTTATTTCTGTTTCAAGACTGCAAGTGTCTGATATACAAATGAAGACCATTAAACTTCAAATCGTATACTTAAAATTAACACCAAAAAAATTAGTCAATAAATTAAATGCAGGCCGACATACTTACTGTATGCATTAGTGGTAGGAATTGTGGGAATAATTTGTGAAGCTTCCAAGTTATTCCAAATTGAAATAGCAGTTTCTTTTGACTTGGCCAGGGCCGCTAGTGCTTGTAATATATCTGCCTTCAGTTGCAGTGGCACCGAGCAGCTCAGTAAACCTTTAAAATATATGCAAAGAAGAAACCAAGACTAAAACTTTTAACCCATACATATTTTCTGCAGGTTCTATCTTTTCTAAGAAGAACTCAAGCAATGGCAAACTTAAACAGTTTATACAAATTACTTGTTTTACTTTACCTAGAAGGACATGCAAAGGTGCCCAATTCGGGTGTTCACATATGGCAATTCTGGAGAACTCATCGTAACTGGCAACAGCTCTTACGACTTCCAATACCGCTCGAAGGCCTTCTATTTCCTGTGGGTTTATGGAGCGGTTAAATATGCGATTTCTATATATTGTATCGCTACCAGGACACTGTTCTTGTCGAAGATTTCTAAGTAAATAATAAAATTTGCAAGATACACGGAAATTCGCACATTTTGGAATTGTAATTTAACTTACGTGTAGTATCGTATTAAGGACCCGAAAAAGTGCTCCCATGAAAGTGTTGTAGTCCCCGTAAGCCCTGAGGCCTGTTTCAACAAATTGAAAGCATTACGTGCAGACTTTTCGCAACTTGTTAGGCCGGCGATCATTTTTAGGTACGAAACAAACAGCGTGGAGGGCAGTAATTCACCTGCCAATCGAATAAATTTAAACAAGGAGACTTCTCGAGTGGTTGTCTTAGAATAGCTCGGTGCAATGTCTAGTGGTCCCCAGTACTCAACACACAGCGACAGTCCTGCTTGATTTTCTTTGTAAAACTTCCCAATGCACAACATTAGCATTTCAAAGCTGTGATCTAGATTTGGAGGTGGTTCCAAGCCTTCCTTCATAAAACTCATAATAGTTCTTGCGGTCTCATCGGCTTTTCCCCGCAACTCAGTCACTTTTGAATGCATAAAATCTATAAAGTCGGTGAACAGCATATGAATACGGCGAAAGAAGAATTCGGTCCTGTAAGTATTTACAATTATTTTAAAAGGAATGACAGCAAAAACAAGACTCAACAACTCACTTGTATATGATTTTGCTGTCCAATATATAGTAATACATGAACTCGAATGTTTTACATGCTATAGCTTCATCGATTAATTGCTCATCGTGGTCTATCACCTTGGAGTGCGAATATTGAATGTTTTGTGGTGCATGACGCAAGCTCGCCAGTGACAGACCGAAGCCTAATTTCATGATCCCTACTAAATTGTTTGGACTTTCGCCGGTGGTTTCGCATATCAGGACCTCATAAACGTGTTGTGCAAAGTCAAGGTCACTTATAATGGGCAATTTTTGTGCCATGCTAATGTCTTCGTTCTTTTGCAAAATGCTGGTGTCACACGAATAGAGTAAAGCCATTAGCAGTGTTAATGTGACATCGTCGATTTCGCCCGTTGCTTCAGTTGGCTGGTACTTTGAAAGACTTTTTACGAGCTTAGCAACGATTGTCTTCGGCAAGCCCCGCTGCGCAGACCAGTTAAAAAGTGACATGGCCAATGCCATGCGAACATCCTGAAAGAGCTCTTGTACTTGATTCTGATGTTTCTTAGATCCCAACGCACGATTTTTTGTCAGCAAAACGCACTGAAAAGTATACATTAATTAGTTATTCAGTTATACAGAATTCGGTAACACATTACCTCTTTTGTTATATCCAAGTCTTCTAGTAAATTTATAATTCTTTCAAGAATATTCGAATCATCCACAAGACATTGTGTGTACGCAGAAATCAGATTAGTTATCTGCAGGATAATGTATGTGCGTATAAAAATTTATTACTAGCACCAAACTTAACCGACTTACCTCTTTTGGTATATCCGTAGCCCAAGAAACGCCACTAGTCACCTGAAACAAGTCCCGTAACGAGCACGAAAGTGCTTTCCTTCCATCATAATATAGTAAAATTGCAACTAGACCACGTGGCAGGCTGGGATGTTGCGGCATTTGTCGTTGTGCCGTGCAAAGAAGTTCCAACGAAATAAACTCATCTAAATCGAACATGTCAGATATGATAATGCATTCATCCACCAGATCCTTAGAAAGAGGCATGGTGCGCGTGTAATTGGAAATCGCTATGCCATCAATGACGCCATTTAATAACTGATTTCGACTCCTCTCGTTCTTGGGCTGGAGTAGGAGAATAGGAGTTCAAAATATTATGATACATGAATTGTATAGAAGCATTTATTTATTGAATTATTTGTACAACTTAAGATCATTGATCTTTTATGAGTACATCAACACATTAAATTAAATTTTGGTAACATCAATATGCTTACAATATAAACAGAATTACAATTATTAAACTTAAAACTAATATATGGTTATAGAAAGTAGAAAGTATAGAAGTAGAAGAAGAAGAAGAAGTATAGAAGTATAGAAAGAGTAAAGAAGAAACGAAAACAATAAATAGTCATGTAGTCTGTAATTATTTGTCGCATAATTTACCCGTTCTTTAAAATGGTCTACACCTTTTCAACCTCAAAATGAGAATGCGTAAATTCATAATGAGAAATGTAAATTCGTAATGAGAATGCGTAAGTTCATAATGAGAAATATAAATTCGTAATGAGAAAGCGTAAATTCAAATTTCTCATTACGAATTTATATTTCTCATTTTGAATTTACGTATTCTCATTACGAATTTATATTTCTCATTTTGAATTTACACATTCTCATTACGAATTTATATTTCTCTTTTTGAATTTACGCATTCTCATTACGAATTTATATTTCTCATTATGAATTTACGCATTCGTCGAAATTGTGCGATTTCTGTAAGAAAGATGGCTAAAGACATGGGTGTGTGCACAACACAACCTTACAAAATGTTATTAAAAAAAATTTGAAGATGAATGATATATAAAGAAAAACCAATTCACCAATTCTCATTACGAATTTATATTTCTCATTTTGATTTACGCATTCTCATTACGAATTTATACGCATTCTCATTACGAATTTATATTTCTCATTTATGGTGTTCACAGTTCAGCGGTATCTAGTATGTTAAATTTCCCACCTGGCAATTTTCCCGAATTTTCCCATATCGTATCTCAATTGTTTTTGCTTTGCATGAAAAACAGAGATACCGGTAATTTCAAAATTTGCCGCACTGCCGAGCATGTTTTTTGAAATAGGCAAAAAACAAAGTCAAATGAATTTTTTCACACAATCTCCGGAGCGAATTTTTTTGACTACTTTATACCACTATCGGGACGATTTCTTTATTTGATGTTCAACGATTGTTTGCCATTTGAGCTAGGCATTTTTATTTTGAAAAATTTTCCACAATTATTTGAAACATATACAATGGCATGATGAAATAAACAAGGTGAAGCGAGTAGCTGACAGTTTTGTCAACCCATACCCTTATTTTGAAACATAGCAATTGACAACCAATTTTGCTTTGACATTGAGAGAAGATTTTTAACCCCAATCAAAACGTAAAATCGAAAATATTGTGTTTAAAAATTTTCATTTGTAAAATACGCGTTTAACTTCTTCTTCTAAAGTAAGAGAGTCAAGAGTTTTAATTTTCTTTCTGTAAATGAATTTGTTTCACATATTGTTATGTTTTTTTACATGTTTTACATAAATGTTAATCGTTTTTTAGTAAAGCATGTTACGTTGTGCTACGACATACATATTTATTTTTGGTTTCATATTTCTTTATTATTCAATACCAATAATTATGCAGCGTGGGGACCTGCCACCACGGCAACGAATCGGCATAATCTTACCTACAACGCACTACAATAATAATGAAATTGATTTTTTGATACACCAGGCTTAAGTGGGTTAATGCCAAGAAAGAAGAAGACTTTCATGTTTTGAGAGAATTTATTTTGAAAACGTCAGTTTTTCAAAAGCTCTCTTGTCAAAATAAGAGTATGTCATCTACTCGCTTCACCTTGTTTATTTCATCATGTACAATGGGGTGCTCACAGTTAGATCGTTTTTTTAGGGAAAGTTGCCCGAAATAAATTTTCCCACAAACTGTGAATTCCATAAATATGAATTTACGCATTCGTCGAAATTGTGCGATTTCTGTAAGAAAGATGGCTAAAGACATGGGTGTGTGCCACAAAACCTTACAAAATGTTATTAAAAAAAATTTGAAGATGAATGATATATAAAGAAAAACCAATTCACGGTATCACAGAACGTCAAAAAATAATGAGAAAGAAAAGAAGTGAGCAACTCCTTCGGCGGCACGCAAGCTGCGAAATAATTTTTTCGGATGAAAAACTCTTTTTGTTAGAAGGCAGTCTTAACGATTAAAATTATTGCGTGTATACAACAAGTATGGCTGATATCCCGACTCATAAAAAAGCGGTTGAAAGGTATCAAAACATATTATCCGTTATGGTATGGGGAGCAATTTTTATCGAAAAAGGCGTAAAAATGAACTCAAACTACTTTTTGGAAGAGGTTTTGAAAAAGGATTTGTTGCCAAATTCCACGCAGTTATTTGGAAATGCACAATTTTGCTTCCAGCAAGATTTCGCTCCAACTCAGAAGGCAAAAGTTGTCCAGAGCTGGTGTAAGGACAAACTTCCATGTTTTATTTCGGCATATAAATGGCCATTTTCTTCTCCGGATCTGAATCCATTGGATTCCTCTATATGGAGCTTCATGCTGGACAAAATGAAGAACATAACACACCTGAAGATAGAAGAGCGACGCCTTCAGAAGATATGGAATGAAATGTCCGACGAAGTAATGTGTGCCGCTTGCGCTTCCTTCCCAAAGCGTTTACGGCTGGCAAACAAAAACAAGGGCGAAAAATTTGAAATTAATAATTAAAAACTAAATGAAATAATTACTAAAATAACTATAAAATATATTTGTTTCAAAATCAATCACGGTCTTTTTTATTTTTAACAAAACGTTAGTAACAGTTATTCGTCGCCACGGTGTAGTATAAGTTGTAGTATAAGTATTTTGTAGTTGTTTCGATTCAGTCTGGCTTTAATCATCTCAGGAATTGAGTTCCACAGTCTCACGGCGTTAACGAAAAATAGTCGAGATGTAGCTAACAAAGTATGTCAATCAAAAGTATGACAATCAGGCTGTGATGCCTCTGTGACCTGGACAGGTGGAGCTTGTCATATAGATAACGTGGAGTTTAATAATAAGACTAATTTGTACAGAAATATACAGTTTCTCGCAGCTAGGTAGTTCATCATGCTACATCCAAGAACTTTGTTTCTCCACAGCGAGATATGATCATACTTTTGGATCCCATATACGTACCGCGTAACATTATTAAAAACTACGTTAATCTTGTGTGCCGATCTTGAGTCAAGTTTACTATACACTAACTCAAAGTAAGTTATATGGGGCAGAACAAGCTGCATAACTAACATACGCCTGGTTTCCAAAGACGTGAACGCGGCAGAAGTTCTTAACTTACGCAATACAGCATATACGTTACTCACAACTTTATTAACATGGTCAACACAGGCTAATGTTGAATTTACAATAAATCCTAAATTTTTTATTTTGTCAGTGAGCTTTAAAGCAGTTGAACCAAGCCACAGCTTTTCGATATTATCGGTATGGATCACTTTGTTCCAAATAGGCATTACGTATGACTTAGTGGCATTCAGTGATAAGCCATTATTCTTCGCCCAATTCACAATAGCAGACAAATCACAATTAAGGGGGAAAGCCACTGTGACGGGTAAAAAAAAAATTTTTTTTTTGTTTTAAATCAAAGCTTGTATATTCACAAATATGTGTAAGGGAGAGGGCTGGGTTGTGAACAGGGGTTTTGTTTTTTGGCTCTAACTTTTCACAGAATAAAGATATCGAAAAATCGAAGATACCGTTGGAAAGGTGAATATATAACGCAACTTTGTTATGAAGACAAATTACCGTTTTGATTGAAATTTAACTCTCTACGTCCAATTTTCTAAGGACGTGATTTTTCGCTTTTTCAAAAACGGGGCTGGGTTCTGAACCATCTGGAAAATCCCTATTAAAGTCGGAAAATACGAAGAAAACACCCATAATTTTTAAGTAAGTTGAGAATTTATTTAATCAGGAAGCCTCAAGAGGTGAAAAAAGTTATAATGACGCCTCTTAGGCCAAAAAATCGCAATGAATGAAACTGCTCAATTTTTGGAATTTTCATCCTAATCGGTGTCGCAATGTTTGCTGTGAAATATGAACGCGTTCTCGCATTGGCCCACTTCAAGTGAACTCAACGAAATCGAGTAAAATTCTATAAAATTACTTTATTTTAATATATCCGTCCATATTTGTCAGTGTTAGAACAAATGTAGTACGAAAAACAGGTGGTTCATAACCCAGCCACCTCAGTGGTTCACAGCCCAACCACGATGCCATTTTGGAAACTTTAAAATAAACGACACTTCCAATCATAATTCGATATAAACAAATATTGCATCGTGAAATAGAATCAAAACACTAAATAAACATGTATTACACAGACTTTTTGCAATAAGCTCAGTCACTTAGAAAGCACTTTAAAAAAAAGCCAACAAGTTTTCGCTGTCGATTTTCAAACACGATGTCTTTCAAACTCGATTGCTGCCACAAGCAATACGTGTTTGTACTTCGGTGTAACCACAAAAGCAGAGTCGTATCATAAGACAAACTTGACAGTTGAAAGATTGGCGATATGTCAATTAAGGAAAGAAAAAACGGCAATGGTTCACACCCCAGCCTGGTTCACAACCCAGCCCTCTCCCTTACAAAATTTCAAGTCATAATTTCAAAAATTGACTAAGTTACAACTATTTTAAAATTTTAAAAGATACATGATTTCATTACGAGAGAAATGGACTCAAAACTTTAAACGCGTTTTTCTCGAAACGACTTTTTTTGAACTGGCGGCATCAATAACTCGAACAATTATGAACCGATTTCTAATTTTTTTTTTTGTTTTGTTCGTCTTAGTAGTGGTTAAGGTTAAGCGTAGCCGATTTGGAAAATTTTGTTTTTTACTATTTTTTAAACTGTCTCAAAACCAAAAAAACAAGGTCGAAAACATGGAAATATTTTCAATCGGTCGCCATTTTGTGAAAAATCAAAATAAAAAAACGGCTACGTACATAGATAGCTACATTCATACAGATTACAATAAAATTTTATTTTTTTTTTTCTGAGTACGGGTTTTTGAGAAATCGATGCCGCCATGGAGGGGGAATTTTTTTTCAAACGCTACGGGATCATCTATATTGTTTAAACTATTTTATTTATTTATTTAACAGATAATACAGGCATATAAGATACAATCTTTTGCATGCCAATTAGGAACACATTCGTTTTAAGCATTACACAATAAATAAAATATTACAATGTTTAATAATTTACAAAGAAAAATCTTAACTATGTGTAAGTGAAAGTAGAGAAGTAGAGTAAAGAGTAAAAGAAAAGTTTGAGATGTTATGAGAAGTGTTTGAAGAGTAGATGCTAAAAGTTACTACTGCCCGAAATACATTTGATTGCACTAGGGAGCGAGTTCCAAGACCTTATAGCGCTAACGAAAAAAAGCCTACTGGAATTTTTGAAATTATGGCTAGGAATTAGGAGATTGTAGTTTCGACTTGACTTGCAAAACAAAAGTTTTTCAAAAAGGTAGCAGGGACGCTTCGTATGTATAAGTTTATGTAAAAACATACAGTTTCGTGCTTCTAAGTAGCTTTTGAGGTCAAGACCAAGCAACTGTCTACTATAAGAAGAAACGTGATCCCCTTTCTTTAATCCATAGACGTAACGTGCAGCATTGTTGTAGGCAATAAGCAGTTTTTGCTCCGACCTAGAATCAAGTTTGCTATAAACAACTTCTGAATATGTAATTATGGGTAAAATTAGCTGTAAAACCAATTTTCGTCTTGTCTCACATGGTACGAATGCAGCAGTCATTCTAAGATTTCGTAACGCTAGATATATTTTGCTTACGACCGAGTTTATGTGGTCCTCACAAGACAACGAGGAATTGATCCTGAAACCAAGGTTAGTGATCCGGTCTACGAACTGCAGCTGAGATCCATTGAGATAAATTTGAGGAACATCACAAAGGGAGAGCGGTGATTTGGAGATCGGGAGAACGTAGGACTTTAGTGGATTAAGCTTGAGTTGGTTCTCGCAGGCCCATCTATAAATGGCACATAGGTCTTCATTTACCCTCACACATAAGTCCTCAACAAGACCTACAGGCCTAGACAGATAAAGTTTGATGTCATCCGCATATGCATGCATAGACACATGGCTACAAACACTGAAAATGTCATTTATAAACATAGTGAAGAGCAGCGGACCAAGTACTGAGCTATTTAATATTTTTTAATCAAAATTTGTGGAAATATTATTATATGTCTGGTTAATAAAATAAAAAAAACCCGATCCAAAAATTCCTATATTTACTCGGTCAAAAAACATGTTTAAAATCACTAATTTTTTGAGCCGTCACAGTGGCTTTCCCCCTTAACTGTATAGCACAAATCTTCAACTAGACCAACACGACTAGAAAAATATAATTGGATGTCATCAGCATAGGCATGAACGTGAACATAATTACAAACAGAAAAAACATCATTTACAAATAGACTGAACAGAAGAGGACCAAGGACAGACCCCTGGGGAACGCCCACCGAAATGGATTTAAACTGCGACGAGGAATTCAATTCTTTGACTTGCTGAACTCGGCCGTAAAGATAGCTAACCATGAGCTTTATAGTGCTGCCAGAAAATCCAAAATTGTGTTTAAGTTTCTTGCACACCAGAGCATGATTAACTAGGTCAAATGCCTTAGAGAAGTCTAAGAGACACACAAGAGTTAGTTCACCATTATCAAAGCGAGTCCTCATATCATCCATTATTTTAATCATTGCAGTAGCACAACTATGCTTCGGCCTTAAACCAGACTGCAAAGAAGAAAGCAGATTATTGTCTTGAATATAATTTGAAATCTGTTCTGCCATTAGAGATTCGCATAGAAAGGGCTGGCAAAATACTAATCGGCCTATAATCACTAGATGACGCAAGAGCTGTCTTTGCAATAGGCAATATAATAGCCTTTTTCCATGGTGCTGGAAAACATCCACTTGCAAAACAGTGATTTATTATATGCGTAAGAGGACTAATAATAAACTGCAGCACGAGTTTAAGAAACTTTAAAGGGATTCCATCATCCCCGATAGCATTCGATTTAATGCCCATAATCGATTTTATTACCTCTAACTCACTAACTCCTACAAATTGAAAATGGCTATAGCAGCTACTAACAGAAGATATAGTTTCATTTAAAGAAGGGAGAATCCTGCCTTTGCTTGCGCTAATGTAAAAATCGTTTAAAATGTCAGGATCCACTTTGCATTCTGAGTTTACTTTCCCATGAATGTTTAAGTTATTCAGGTTGCGCCATAGCTGTTTAAATGGAAGCGAGGCATTTAGTTTCGATTTACAAAACCACCGCTTCGATTGCCTTATTACAGCTGTAGGTTCATTCCGTGCAGATTTATACAAACACCATGAAGTATCCGTCAGTGATTTTCTCCATTTAGCATGCAACTTATTTCGTTTTCTTATTGCTAAATGTACTCGGTTGGTATACCAAGGACACGACTTATTCCTGATATAAGAAGTACGAATCGGGACATGAGCGTTAAACACCGTAATTAAGTTCTCACTAAGAAATTCAATCTTTTTATCAACTGTATCAAATAAACAACACTCTCTCCAACACGGGACAAGTCAGAAAACAAAGTATCAACATTCAATGAACAATAATTACGATACATAAATGTAGTGCTCACTGGACGATCGAACACAACATCAACTGCACAAAATATTAAATCATGGTCCGATATGAAATATATTTGGTCAAATTTAAGTACTAGAGAAGGGTCAGAAGTAATAAAATAGTCTAAAAGGCTTGGTCGGCAGTTACTAGCATATCTGGTGAGTATAATGTCATTAACAATAGCTAAACCAGCTATTGATACATGATTACGAAGTTCATTGGTGTAAGAATCATTAGAACGTAAGTTTACATTAAAATCACCACAAATTATGTAATGCTCATAGTCTATTAAAAACAAAGATAACTCGGTGAAGTATGTATCTAGAGAAAAACATTTATTTGGGTTATAGACACAAGAAACTAAGATTCGGGATTTACCATCAGACACTTCAGCTATTATATATTCTGTATCAGAGATAGATAGATTGAGAGTATTCCTACAATAAATTGCTACCCCTCCTCCATTCCTATGCTTTCGATCATTTCGAATGAGACTATAGTTGTTGATAGAACATTGAAGGTCTGGAATGCAATTACTAAACCAAGTTGCAGACACACAAATAACATCAACAAGGGACTGATCGAAGATATATCTAACATAGTCAAGTTTGTCAAAGCTCAAACTCTTCGCATTGAAGTGAACTACATTAAACCCGGCTGATTGCTTACACAAGATATCAACTACCAATTTCTGATTTTCATTAGCGCCAGAGACGTTTATATAAGATAAGTTTGATGTCATGAGAATGATCTATAGAAGAAACAACTAACATACATACTAATGAGGGTAAAATGCTGATAAGTACAGAACAACATGGCAAGGAAACAAGGGTAACAATAGTTAGAGACAGAAAGAGAGAAAATAGAAAAATAATGGAGAAAGACATAGATACAATAAGTAATTACATCAAAATAGCTTGTATTTAATTTTGCTGACGTCATTGTTGCTTCTATGCTGTCCCGACAATTCCATCGATACCTTTTTTATCAAATACTTTTACGGCCTCGTCGCCGTCTCGTTTTCTCACCATGGTTTGCCCACGTATCGAAAAAGCAGCAAGTAAAAAATTCACACTTCTGAGCTTTACGTCTCAATTTAACCACTTAAAAAAATTTATAAATAGATGTTTATCTTCTACGCAAAGCACAATTGTGACCAGGTAAAAGTACTAGTATTAAGCTGTCGTTTTTTATAGAACTGATCGAAGCTTTGAGCGGTCCCTCCTACTCAGCTGATACCATTAAGAGCAGCAGCCGACATTACCTAGCATGCGCTATACAGTACAAACCCGACAAATAACAAACATACAAAACCCACCGAATTTCTTAGTAGTGCCGAAAAATTCTGCTTGAATTTCTTGAGGTGCATCTCCAGCTCCACCGCAGATGAGGCTGTCGGACAGGCGAGCGTACGCTCTATAACCTTGTACAAATGTTTGTAGGGACTCCACATATCCTCCGGCAATGCTGATAGAATTTCAGAAGTTTCTTAACAGAACACTCATTGATATTCATAAATATGGTTATTACCTTCCATTTTGTACAAATAATAACAGGACACGCCGCTTAACCGCCAACAGTACTCGCTTCGTTAACAATGTTGCTAAAAATTAAATCATGACGGCACAATGACAGCTTGTCACAGGGTGACTTCAAATACAAGTTTTGACCAGGAATTTATTTTCAACATTATCATTTTCGAGTCAACAAATACAAAATTAAAATACAAAAATGAAGTTAAGAAAATATTGAAGTAACCATATAGATATGTATCAGCAGAGTGTACAAACATGATTAATCATTCATTTTGTCGTTAAATAGGGAGCTTAACAACGTTTTTCCAAATATTACTAGCCTTTTGTTTAAAAAATGTATCTTTAGAATTTTCGGAAATAAATTGATACATGTGTAAGAATTAAAGAGATTACATTCATTCGCTTTCGGGGAATTGATTTTGGGTATATTGTGCAACGTCACATCATCTTTGTTCTTCGTGCAACTAACTCCTATTCAATCTATAAAAAAATCTTTGACAATATAAAATTATAATACAGTGGTGTCTGGATATAGTGAACTAATTATTGCAAGGCCTGTTCACTGTATTGAGGTTGTTCACTATATCAAGGTCAAGATTTGAGTTCAAAAACTCGTTTTATTTGCTCCAAATGCACTTTTTGTTTCTTGTTTGAAAATTTTTTTGTATATTTAGAGGCTCGATGTCAAAATTTGGGTGTTCACTATATCGAGGTGTTCACTATATAGGGGGTTCACTATACCCAGACACGACTGTATATTAATTTTATTTAATGAAAACAATTGTAGTTTTTATACGTTTCACAAGAACTTACCTTTCATCACTATTATGGTGTTCACAGTTCAGCGGTATCTAGCATGTTAAATTTCCCACTTGACAATTTTCCTGAATATGGTATCTCAATTGTGTTTGTTTTGTATGAAAAACATAGATACCGGTAGTTTCAAAATTTGCCGCACTGCCGAGCATGTTTATTGAAATAGGCAAAAAACAAAGTTAAATTAATTTGTTGACACAATCTTCGGAGCGAATTTTTTTCAGTAGTTTATGCCACTATCGGGACGATTTCTTTGATGTTCAACGTTTGTTTGCCATTTGAGCGAGGCATTTTTATTTTGAAAAATTTTCCTCAATTGTTTGAAAAATATACAATGGGGTACTGGGTCAAATTTTCTCAAGTGGGCCACTTTAAAATCGATGGTCTCAGTTTTCGTTGATCAATACGGGTTTCGATCGGCTTGGAGGTAATAACGACACCACAAAAATAATTTTGAAAAAAAATTTTTTTTTCATTAGTTATTTACAGTTAAAGTTTTTGATCATGTTTTTTTCAAAAATTCATAACTCACGAACGGTTTATCGGAACTCAACGTTTTCTACATCAAAATGTTTGTCAATTAATATACTTTGCCATGAAAAAATCTTTCTTCACAAAAAAATTATTATTTAGCTGAAAAATCCTATTTGTTGTAAATAATTGAAAATTAATGAAACTTCTCCGCCAGCGAGAAAATTTTGACACATTTCATTCAATTCTACAATCCCTTACAATCCCGCACATATTGACGCGCGCGCGCTTAGTTATCGTGTGACCGAATCGTCATCGTGTGACACGATGACTAAGCCGATCGAAAACCGTATTGATCAACGAAAACTGAGACCATCGATTTTAAAGTGGCCCACTTGAGAAAATTTGACCCTACTCACAGTTAGATTGTTAATTTTAAGGGAAAGTTGCCCGAAAAAAATTTTCCCGCAAACTGTGAATACCATATATATGTTTCTATCTATCAATCTAAGGAGCTACGCACAAAATCCTATTCTGATGTTTTATAATTGCTTATTTCATCACAAAAAATTTTCAAATCAATTTTAATTTTCACAATTTTATTGAATTTATTGTTAAACATACACATAAAAAAATATATCGACAATATTTTCTGTAATTGTTCTAAAATAGTAGCTTACAACATTTAATTCTAATTTTAACATTACAAATTAGGTTTTGTACAACTAGCTTCCACAGATAACGACTATGAACTAATCATTTCAGCACACCATTACGTAATTTACCAAACTCCAACTCCGTCATCCGATGTCCAGGTAGTGTTTTCCAAAGGCACATTTGCTAAGTGGCAGTCGCCGCTTCCTTAACTCTTCAATTCCCAGTGTCACCTGTAGGTGACAGATACTTAATATTTGTTTCCTACCACACAGGTTTCTATTTTTAAATTCTAACACTTGTATAGCAAAGTCAATTAGTAGTACTTGTTTATTTAATTTTCCTAGCAACACTAGCGAAACGTCATTTGTCAAATTTATTCATTTGTTTCACGCGTAGTTAAAGCAGTGCGAGTTTGTATGGTTTCTTTCAATATAAAAATGAGGGTAGTTTAAAAATTTGTTATGTATTTCTTTGTCTTATCCAAACGTATCTAAGCTACTTTATATAAAAAGAAAATTTTCTTTTTCACTATTTTGGACATGGGAATTGAAGGGTTAACGCAAAATCGCAACTACCTGAAATTTGGTCTAACGCATGGCAAAAAATTGCAAATAAAACGAACAGAGAACTCCTTTTATTTAGAAACAAATTCCATTTCTGTGCCCAATGAAATTTTGGTCACGCTCTCTCCCTTTTCGGCCAAAATCTCTTCAATGTTTTTCTTGCCGTTTAGATCAGTAAACCAATTTAGATTATCGGCAATGAGATGGTTGTTGGCACATCCTTCACAGCGCACTATCACTACTCCCTTTCGATACGCTACCTTCGATATGCTCTTCATATTGCGTGTCTGGCAAACTTTGCAAGTATATATGAGCTGTAGCTTTGTTTGCAATTCCGCCAACGGTACCGATGTGCTTGCGACGTTCCTCTTGGATGACACACTCAATGAACTGGTGGCCACACTTGTGCTCGGACATCTCGCACTGAATCGCAGAGCTCGAGACGCCTGAGAAGCTGCAGTTGTCTTATTTTGTAGTAACCGTACCAAGCCACGTGAATTCAGTGTTATTATCCGGAAAAAACTCATGTTTATGAAAAAAAAAGTTGTTTCTGGAGACAAAACTGTGTTGCTTTGCAGTATTGAAACAAATCAGTAGGATTGCTAGAACGGGTATATCTGTCGATATTTAGTAGTGCAATTAATCGGTTTCATTTTGTTAGGAAATAGAGAAATATCTCAGCAGAAAAATATCTTTGTGTCTATTTGGACTTGAGATGATAAAATATCGAACTCTTCTTATACCGTTTAATGCACATTATTTTGAGAATAGTTTTTACAAGAAAAGTTCTAAAAAGTATCGATAGCTTCAAATCGAGTGGAAATTGATCTGAGTCTCTCGGTACTTTGGTTCGTTCCACTATCCCAAATCTGATTTAGAAACTTTACTTTCGCATATGTTACATTAAAACACAAAGATGCTTCTCCTATCTTGCAAAAATATATTTGACTAGTGTTTTATTTTTACCTGAAATCATTTAAGCATCAGTCCACCAAAGCGGTATAGAGATTATATGACTGCAGTCACTTTCGTTTCCAAGTGGTAAGTACGTAGTAATAATACAACTTACAATGATTCATAGCCGGCACGAATAGTTCAAATCTGAATTACTACTGAATTTATATTTTTCAAACAGAATTTGATGAGGGAAAAATAATGGCTCACGTAGCATCTTCTAAGGAATCTTTGTCTCAGGCACTTCAGAGTCGCATTATACCGAATCAGGAATACTTACTACAGGGCTCAATTTTGGATTCAGCTGTTGACCACTTGATGCACAGGTCGGAATTATTTAAAATTTAAACTGATGTTCTGTCAAGTTTTTACCTACGAACTTATGTTGATTACACCAAACAAAAACTAAAAATGAGAATACTGTTTTTATATAGGCTGAAAGGACTTTGCGACAATGTGGACACATCGCCAGAAACATTTAACGACCTGGAAGTGTGCCTGAGCCTCAGACAGCCTAATCAACAGACTCCTCTAATGCTTCGGGTTCGAAGGGCTTTAGATCGCGATGCTCCATTTCAGTTACGCTACATTGGCCAGCCAGAGCTGGATCGTTCGAGACCTACACTAGTTCGCTCGAGTATTGACGTGGGTTGCACTTCTACTGTCTTGGAGTTCCTCACTGAACTGGGCTGCAGAATCGATTTTGAATATGTAAGTCGAGGTATGTAAAGCACTAATAGATGAACAAATGTCAAGGCTGATGTATCTTAAGCTCATGTACTATATCTTCTACAATGCAGGTTATATGTTTCGTAAAGGGCGCATGAAAATAACTGTTTCTAAAATAAAAGTTGTTCCTGGCAAACAAGACATTAATAACGAGTCAATATCACAAAGCTATCTTGTCGAATTGTCGGTGTTGGCACCAAATGGCCAGGATGCGATCGGTGACGAAATGCGGGTGTTTGCAGAGCAATTAAAACCCTTAGTGCAACTAGAAAAAATTGATTATAAACGACTGGGAAGTATACCGTAACTAGGCTTAAGCAATGAGTATTTATGTACATTATGTGAAAGTGTGCTTATTTTGCGGCTTTAGACAGAATACATTGTATAATGGAAGGAATATGGATGTTTTACTTCTTTGAAATTCTGAAGGAAGTACTTCCTTCATAAGGAATATTGAAGCAAAAGAGCATACGAATAAAGCAAATTTGGTTTACAGTATTCAGAATAACAAATGGCACTCGCAGTTTTCAGTGCCACGTGTGCTGGCATACAGTGCACTCGATGTGATTAACGCACGGGTATACATACTTACCCTTCCAAAACCGGTTACTTACACAAACATTGGTTCGACCAATTTGTAAGATCTACGATAGTATCCTCCCTTCTTCTCATTGCAAATTTCGTGAGATACGCAGATCCCTCTAAATATAAACATGTGTATATTTTCGACTGGATTTAATTAATGACATATTTTATTTTGTATTTTAAGTTTTTATAAATGTATATAAGTTTGAATATTCTTTATAAATGTTAGAAATATTATAAATTTTGCGTACAAAAATACTGATTTTACTATGCGATAATGAATTTGAATTGTCCTCGTTTCCATACAATACATTTCCATGTACTGGATGATTATATTCATCACAAAATATGTAAATTTTTAATTTCAAATATGAATTGCATTTCGCTTAAAGCTTTAAAATATTTAAGCCACTCTGTTGATTGAGGTGCATACATGCCTATGTTCATGTGCACAACGTTTTGATTTGTAACAATTTCGATTTCGATCATCCTAAATATATTTCTATGTAACATATTTTATACGTAACTTAATGGCCGCTAGTCTCAGACGGACACTTAAAATGCTATTTGTTTTTTTTTTGTTTATTCTTTACACATATACTCGATTTTTATGGTAAACAACGTACAAATTGTGCTGCCACTGTCATGCTGCATGCGCCCTACGAAGCTGCTCCAATCTAACAATATTTTCTGCTTACTCGTTTCTATTCAAGTCTTCAGTGTATCTACTGTCCCGTAGCCAGATTTGATTTCGATTGCAATTTAATTGTGATATGTTTAAATACGGACTTATGTAAATGGTGCTTAGCATAGGACTAACATTAGTTATATTTATGAAAACATTAAATTTTACATTACATTACTGCGCTACACTAATATGAAAGTAATGTCTTAAGCATATAAAGCAATGGAAGCACTAGTTGCCGGTGGGTTCGAGTTTCTTTCGTGGTCAAGCCATCTTTGAACGCAGTTTCCGTGGTAGGTCAGATTTTCGTAGACCGCGTGTATTTGGAGGTCGAGGCTGCAGGTTCTGCTTTTTCTGGCTCGCACAGACTCGCTCTTATGGGAGGAGTCGCTGTATGTTGATGTTGAGCTCTCGTAGCCGGAGACGGGAGATCCTTCGGGGCAGTGGGAGCTCGGGGAGAGGGTTGAAACGGAGGTGAAACTGAAGGCACTTTGGGGACTGGATGACTTGCTGCCGTGGTAGTGAGGACTCCCCATCGGAAATATCTGCTTTTCTATCGGGGCGGATTGAAAGTTACTGCTGCTGTTGTTGTCTTGGCGGTTTTCATAACTTTGAGGCGACAAACAACCTGGATGATTGCTCCAAATAATGGGCTCTCGCTGCTCACTTGCATTTGTATCGGTGCATGTCGCAATCCCATTCGGGTTATTGCAGTGCTTATGCTCGTCGTCTTCGCTATCCAGCAGATATGGTTTAAAGAGTTTAATCGGTTTTGACGGTGGGTTTGGGTTAGGGTTCTGGTTCTGGTTCGGTTCCGCCTTTTCCTCCATTTCCACGTCAATGTAGTTGTCGTTGCCCTCTTTGATTGCATCAACTGCGACAAACTCGAGCTTGATTGGCACCTCGATTTCGCTATCGGGCGAATTTTTCGCCAACTTGTGCGGTTGCTCGCAAGTTGCTGAGTTTTCCGCAATAACCTTTCGTTTTCTAAAGGTCAAATCGACAACCGAATCATTCATGCTTTTTGCCACCTCATCAGTTATGGCCACACTTCTTAGATTGCTGTTTATGTTTTCGCTGTTTTCGCGCCGGGATCCCAGCGATAGGTCCATGGGTGTCACTGTTACGCACAGATTAGGCAACGCATCTTGCATAAATTTATAGTACTGCAATTCGTCATATTTGTTCTCGCCGTCGTGCGCAGTACAAGCGCGCTTATATTTATCACAGTGTACATAGCCATTTCCTGTGAATTCTGTGGCAGTTGTTGCTGCTTTCGTAGCAGATTCACGTAACTCATCGCTTGTGCTTGTGCGAATTTTTTCCGCTCGCTCTTGTATGGCCGCTGGCGGCAGTGCATCGGCGGCATTTGTAGTTTCTGAGGCTGCGACAGTGGTGGCGTTTGCTGCAGACAAAATTTTCACGGGTAGACACGCTGACGACGTTACTGCTGATACGGCCGATGGCGGTATGTGTGGTAGTGTGTGAGCATGTGGTGACAGGTTGTGGTACTGGTAGTGGTGATGGAGGTGTTGCGGCGGCATGTGGTGTGTTAGAATAGGGACTGTTATCGGCATATTAGCAGGTGCATGGGTGTATGGTATGGCGTAGAGGTGGTGGTGCTGCGGCTGGTGGTGGTGGTGGTGTTGTGAGCGGAGCGACACGCTTGCTCCACTCCTACCAGCTATGGCTGTTGGTCGCAACGGTGAGACGGCTGTCGTTGTATTTGTAGACGTTGTACTTGCTATGGCCATTGCGCCCGCTGCACCCGCGGCGGCGGCGGCAGCCACGACCGCCGCCAAGTTCGCTGCTGCGAATACGCCTTGGGTTGAGGCGTTTGTCGATGTGGTTACTGTAGGTATTGTTGGCACTGTTATCGAATTCAAAGCGACGTTTTGTCTGGCTGCGTCCAAGGACAGTTGGTGCTGGTGCTGATGTTGGTGTTGGTGCGGCTGCGGCTCAAGATGATTAGGCAGATGATGATGGGTAAACTGATTGTTGTTGTTGTTCGGCGGCACTGCAAGGGGCAATTGCAATTGGTGCTGCGAATGCGGTTGCTGCTGGTGATTTATGTTATGAAATTGGTGCTTAACGTTATTTTGATTAATATTCGCAACCGACGATCGCAAATTTGTCTCGCACTGCAGCCATTTTTGAATCTGGCGTCTGTGTATGTTGTATTTTCTGGCGGTGGCACGTTGGTTTCCCTTGCAATCGCTATCTTTGCGATAAGACTCCAAGACTTGTAGCTTGAAGTGCGGCGTAAATATGCGACGAGAACCCATTTTGGGATTACTGTTCGGGTTGTTACCGCCGCTGCTATTCATGCTGACTGTATGTGTGCTTTGTAAAAAGCTTACGTTATTCGAAACTGCTGGCACTTGAGAACTGTGTGACTTAGAGATCATTGTACATTTACTTCTAGTCCAGCGCAGACAATTTGGCGTTTACCAATGGCCACACCATTGAGGTACTTATATCATCGGCAGCACACGTATTCTCGCCTCAATTTTGGCAAGTTCATATATAGAATGTCTGCGTAGCACTTTGTATTAATTCACATTATATTATCTGAGTTTGTCCAGGCACTTGTTATTATGTATCTAAATTACACTAATTTTAACACTTTGAGGCAAATGTGGCCAAAATATTGCTTGTTGCTTGCGATTGTCTCTCGAAGCTCTATCTACTACTACTATGAGTCAAGCCACTGTTTCATAGAGTTGGACCTCCGGTTCTTAAGCAATACTTAACAAACGATTCGCGCTACGTAAAGTCCAAAGCACAAGTGTTCTGCTTTTTAATTTCAAGACTTGTTCTAAGTTGTGAGCTAATGACAAACGAACGAATCAACGAGCGAGCGAGCGACCGACCGAATGCGAAACATGTGAATACATATATTAGATGACTTCGACAACTGCCCTCCCCTGTAGTCGCACTTGCGGTTGCCGCCGTCGGTGTTGATGTTTTCTTGCCGTCTGTCGTGCGCTTGGCGTTTGTTCTTGTTCTAATAATTCACTGTATGCGCAAGAACTCGTTAGATAGTCTGCCTATACGATTCCAACAGTACGTGGTGGAGCAGCTATATGCACTGAGAATGCTTGTGGTGGCGCACGTTCACTCGCCCCGTTTCTTCTTTTCACACTGAACACTTGGTAGAAAGAAATCTGAACACATACCTTAGCCATTTGGCAGACATTCTGGCTCGGGCTCTGGTGTATGTTAGTTGCGTCGGTGTTTGTGCGCCACAATGTCTGCGTTCAAAGCAAATGAGTGACGCGCGAGTTGTGCTGTGCTGGTCTGAATCGTTTGGTTCGTTTGGTTTGGTCTGGTCTGGTCGTGTGTGGAGGGGTGCGGGGCGGAGCGGTGCAGTGTGGCACGGCGCTGTTCTTACCAACACACTGCCAATTCAACTGTTGCTTTGTGGTGAATATCTGTGTGGGCAGAACGTGTTTCTCTGGCTCTTGCTGTTTGCTGGCGCTGCATGTCGGAGAGGTAACGAATGTGGGTGCAAGTGTGTGTATATATGTAGGTCTAATAGCCACCACAGTGTTGTATGGCAGGAAAATCATACAGCTTTTTCGGAAGTAGTCTGCCGCCCCTCTGACCGGCCCCATATATATACTATCTCAAACGCTGAGTGCAACTCACATTCGATCGTTTGGGTCAGGACATTTCATTATTTTCTCAAGAAAATCCAATCCGACAGACAAGGGCGAATTTCATTTATTTGGATCAGTTAATCGACTTTAAATATTGGCACTAGTTTACAATCATCCTTCAAATCGTTGGTTACCGTCTTCTTGTGTCTTTTGTCATAATACTAAAAAACAGGACTAACTTAGTGCAGCCGCTAAATTCATAATTTATTTATTTATTTATTTAAAAAATAGCCTAGAATTTGTTAACAACTACTTATACTATAAGTCTTTCTAACAAATTCTTGAATACATTTTTAGGAACTGATGGAGTCTCACCAAACAAGCCCATTTGATTCGACACCGTCAGCACCTTCAAGACAAATTTCAAATTTGGTCTTAGCTACGAAAGTATCTTTTATATAGATTACACAGTGCAACACTGAAAAAAGGGACAAGGTCAAACCCATCTCATTCGATAGAGGACCTCAGTAGATGAAAAAGTGTCAAGGGATTTTTCCCGGAATGTTTGAGTTTTTTTTAAATGCAGTTTAAAGATGGCGGCTTCATACCCCTTCCCGAAACTTTTAAAACATCATATCTTTTGACTCAAATGTCATAAAGGAATAATTTTTACGTCAAATGAAAGCTAATGATATGAAGTCGATGACACAATATCCTTTTTTGAAAACTTTTATGAAAATGGATATGAAGGACCTCAATTAAATCGTTATCCTTAAATATCCTGGAAACCGTGAGACCTAAATTTATATAAGTGACTTCTGATGAAAAAGCATTCAAACATCTAAACTACTTATACATTTCATGTAAATAACTTTTACAGTTAAGACTCTACAATGATTAAAAAAATGTGCTTTGCTACATTCGATTTTTTTAGTAAGCAGCTACGAGATATTCTGTGTGTATAATTTTTGAAACGCTGTAGTGGCTTAACAGTTAAAGTGATTGAAATGAAATAAATATGTAGTATAGATCTTTGAATGCTTTTTTACCAGAAGTCACTTATATAAATTTAGCTCTAACGGTATTCAAGGATACAAATTTAGTTGATGTCCTTGATGTCCTTCTTCATAAAATTTTTCAAAAAAGGATATTGTGTCATCGACTTCATATCATTAGCTTTCATTTGACGTAAGCATTATTCCTTTCTGACATTTGAGTCAAGAGATATGATGTTTTAAAAGTTTCAGTAAAGGGCACTAAGCCGCCATATTTAAACTGCATTTAAAAAAAACTCGAACATCCCGGGAAAAATCCCTTGACATTTTTTCATCTACTGAGGTCCTCTATCGAATGAGACGGGTTTGACCTTGTCCCTCGAAATTTTTTTTTAATTTGTTGCTCTGTGTTATTAAGCATTTAAATGAGTCGCCAAGTTCGTTCATATTATGATTCGAAGTTAACGTTCTCCTACCACGCCAACGCTTTTCCATTGCAACGTTTACCTGGGCACCTAGGCACACGCACATCTCGGTGTAGGGCGCCCTAGCAGCGTTGTGGCGGGCACAAATATCTGTTTGATTTCACACGCTACCTTACAATGAATTTATTTATATTTCACACATGTTGTTCGGGCACGCTCGTGCGCCTGTATGGGCCTGTATGCGCACTATGTGGCGTCGGCACCAGCTAAAGCACTGTGGTGCCCACGTCCATCTGTATATAGGCGCTAGTAGTATGCGTACAAACGTTCTGCTTTTTGTGCGGCAAACAGGTTTTTCTACACAAGCCAGCGCCAGCGCGTAGAGCCAGTTGGGCCTACGCTGTTGTCATGTTTCGCGTCTCGTAGCGGAGGTAGGCACGCAATATCGCTAGCGCTGTGTGTGTACGACAAAGCAAAGAATTCAAGTCGCCACAGCGATTCTTTTCGGTTTCTTATAAAGCGCCACAGCACCGCAAAAGTCGTTATAGACACGCTGTCGCTGCTTTCCGCTTCCCTCTCGGTTTTGTTTGTCATGGTGTGTGTGGAAGCCGTTGAG
Source organism: Melieria omissa (assembly GCA_963971225.1). Classification (NCBI taxonomy): domain Eukaryota; kingdom Metazoa; phylum Arthropoda; class Insecta; order Diptera; family Ulidiidae; genus Melieria; species Melieria omissa. The sequence goes on from OZ020268.1 coordinate 59,911,185, forward strand.
CGGTCGACTCGACCATCGTTCAGCGCGATATTTCGGTTTTTTGATCCACATCGTTTTGTTTGCGCTTCGTCTATTCAGCGTTAAAAGTGCATTGACGAAGAATGTAGTTTTGTTTTCTTTTATTTTGAGCATGTATACCGACAGCAAATGTGGCAACAGCGCACTGATCAGGGCAGACAGAATGTCGCCAGCTCAGGCGATTATGCCAGACACTCTGTCGTCGGTTGCTGGTGCGCTGCTCTGGCGGCACCGGCGTACATTCTGTATATACAACCACTACATGTACGTGCAATTTAGAATGTAATATGTTATATAGCAACGTGTGGCTCGGAATGATTTCACACATTTTCAGTATAGTATATAAACTTTGTATAGTTATATTCATTCAGATATACATATGTATGCATGTATATATATATAAAGGTGTATATATATATTTATATACATATATGAATCTCTAACCCTTTTACGTTCTTGCGATCGCTTGTTTTTTTTATTTTTTTAATACGCAACTTGAAACACAAACACAGATTCGCAAATTAAACTTATTGATAATATTGGGTTGGCCAACATTTTTAGTGGCATAATCAGTACATTCGTTTCCAAATCATACCGATACACATCAGAACTTTTCTATAAGTATTTATTTGTTCATATGTATAAAAAGCTGTTTGATTTAACAGAAACTCAAAGATACCTACAATGTACATACATAAATTCATAGCACGAGCACCCTTTTTCTTACGTAATCCTCCTCAAAGAGACTAGTTTCTTTCCTCGAAATGTCTATAGTACGAAAATCAAGTTACCAATGCCCGACTATTGCCATTTTTAATCAAACTGCTGTAATTTGTATCTTGCTACTTCTTCATTAATATCGCAAATGTGAACAATCTAATCATGACTTTTAGTCTGTGCCTATCAATAGGCACTCTAAACCGAAGTGTGCACAACACTAGGCGTAATTTAGTTTTCAGATATAGCTGACTTATCGAAAGAAGTAAAATGCAAAAAAAAAAATTGGATTGTGCAGCCTCAACTTAAAATTAATATATGTATGTATGTATGTAATATGTGTATGAATGTACATATGTATGTATGTATATTATCAGTACTTTTAGTACAAGTAAAATGTCTGGCCACTTGGCACTGCTGATCGGCGACATATTTATGTACGAATACATGCACCTACATAAGATGTAGTGTTTAGAATTCAGGATTTACCTTGAAAAAATTGCTAGAATTACTAGAAGCAAATCTTGAACAAGGATGTACATACATATATGTAGCTCGCGACTAGGTGGCGAAACTTGTTTGAAACAACCGAAACACGCCGAGATTCATCAGTGAAAAAGTTTTCGCCCAATCTAATTTACGAATTTTTCGAGATATGTGCATAATTACTTCCTTCTATATGACCAAACGCCCGCACAAAGAACTTGTTTGAAACTGAAAGCTACTCACTGGCCGACGATTTTGAAACAAATTAAAAGGATTTCGCAATTTTACTTCTCACAATCTCAAAAAATCAGAAAATAATTGTATGTAAAAAAGTAGGCATATACTATGGCTAAGAACATAATAACATACAGTGCTTTTCGCTTATAACGAACCCGTTTAAAATGATTTTCCGCCTAAAACGAACCAATTTCAAAAGTACGCGCGTTATGATTTCGCTTGTTACGGACCCCTTTTAAAGCGAACTTTCGGTTAAAACGAACCATTTTGCCCAGTCCCTCGAAGCTCGCTTTAAGCGAAAAGTACTGTATACATATAAAACTGCATTATTTTGCCCTTATATGTACTTACAAATCACAGTTCATAAGTAATGAAAGTGGTGAAATGCATTATTTTTCAAGTGATCATAGCTTGGAAATAATTACAACCCCCCCAAAAAACGAAACAGTTACGTACGATGAATTTGGATCGTAAAGAACTAGTTTCCCTTGGGAATCTCAGGAAGCCTCCATAGGTCCCTAGACGATGGCTTTACTACACACTTTAATTCAGTATTGGGTTGTTATGGGCGGATAACTAAACAATGTCTCACTTGCATATGTATGTAAATGGTATGCTCTGTGACGGACTTCTACCCGAACAATGCTGACTCTGAATGCATATACAGTAGCGACTCGGTAAAAGCAACCCTCGATTTGCGCAACTCCTCGATTATCCCAACCAACGAATTTTATACATTATAGACTCAGTAAGCCGCCGTGGCTCAGTTGGTTAGTGCGCGGTCCAAGCGAGTCGCATGCAGAGCGACGCTAGTTCGAATTCTGCATGTAGTAACACCTAAAAAAAAATAACGGGAAACTCGTTTTCTCTTTCGGTGGCTGTCCTCTCAGCTGGAAATGGCAAACCTCTGAGAGTAAAAATTGCCTATGATAAAGCTCCCAACCTGCCGTTCGGAACCGGCATAAAAACTGTAGGTCCCTTCCACCCGCGTACAAAATTCACACGCACAACACGGGTGGTTGCGGGAAGCTAGGCCTTAGTCTCGCGTAAGCGGGCTGTCGTGCCAATCAATATAATAGACTCAGTAAAAGCAACTGCTGCCGAAAAAACCTCAATAATCGCAACTTTTTCTTCGTCTTATTTTCTTTTTGTGGAGTAGAATGTCAGTTGATGTCCCGTTTCTCTCTCTAGTTTCTTTAAATCAGTAAACTAAATTGTTATCAAACTGTTTTGTTAATTAAAGCCTTTTTAAGAAATGTTTGGAGTTCTTGTTTCTGTTTAATTTTTCTTAAACACAATGAATGTGATTAGTTTAAGTTCTTTTTTTTGTAATACAACAAAATATGAATAAAATAATAATGAATTCTAATGAAACCCTTATAAAACTTTGTGAAATTTGCAAATTTGCATACAAAATTGTAGACTCGATAATTGCAACAAACTCGGTAGTTGCAACTGCCCCTGTCATTAATCGGTTGCTTTTACCGAGTCGCTACTGTAATATATGTATATAACCATATTTAAATATAGAGTTATGTAACCGTTATGAACAGCTTTTGTTAGTAAAATGATGTATATTAAAAATTTACGGATAAGTGGAGTTATAAGAATTAAAAAATATACTGTACATATAGTACATACATACACGGTACGGAAAATGCTCTTATAGTTAGATTGCACCCTTTTCTGTCTATTTACTTGATCTTGTCTTTGAAGCTAAGTAGACCAAAAACTCTTTGCTCTGAGATTTGCCTAAATTCCTGGTATTCGGGCATTCCTGGTGGCGCTACGGATGTCCGGCGAATTCTGCACTTAGTCGGCGTCAAAGGCTTAAATGAAAAAATCGCGTCTGAAAGGGTTTTCAAACATTCCTCCGGGAGCAGCGGTTATGACATAAGATTTAAAAATTGCTAAAATGTTCAATGCATGTGTACATACGAGTATGTACATATGCATGTACATACATACATATGTATTTATGTGGATATTCATAATTGATAATTTGATTTTCTAAATAAATTTTGAAAACATTGCAATCGAAGTTCTCCTCTGTTCCCTCTGAATGATCTGTTTCGTTTTTTGATTCCGTTTTAAGAAATTTTATAAGCATATTAACGTCTGTACATATCTACATACATACATACATACATATGTATGTCTATATATTTACTTGTTTATTTAGGGCTATGGAAATGGTGAATACGCCAGGGCACTGCACCAAAACAATTGCAGTTAGTTGGTAGAATATTTCGAACTATTGGGTAAAAAGCGTGCAAGTTGCACACACATACGAACATACAAATTTACAGCACGCTACACTTTAAAGGAAATTTCAATGTGCATACATAAGACTGTCGGCGGTCTCGGCGCAGTCGGTAGCCGTATGCACTGCTGCAATTGCCACTTTCCTCAAGTCGGGGCAGTATTCCAAATACTAAGAACCTGCCAGACAGTCTGTCGCCAAGAAAATACGCCAGCGTACACAGATATACGCGCGCAGTGCAGTGTGGAATATTACTCGAAAATACAATTCGGTTTAAGAGTGAATCACAGCGAAAACACTAAGAGGGGCCCAAGCAAAACACTCTCGGACTCACACTACCGCCGGCGCACCGTCGCGCGAGTGCACACACATATGCGCGTACGCACACCCGTCCAGCCAGACACAGCCACAGCACCCCGTGTGCGGGAAAGAGTTGGCGTACATGAGCGGTGCAATACAACTGCATGCGACAGTGGCCAGCAGATTTCTTTACACAGTATATACTATACGAATAAAAAATGCACTGCATGCGACTGTACTAAACCAACGAGCACGTACACAAGAGCATGAAATTCAACACTAAGCATACTTTATGAATAGTCACAGGCATAACCGCAGGGAATGGTGCGGTGGCGAGATGTGACGCCAGTCGCAATCCCTAGCGATGCCAATGAATTCTGAGAAAATTCAACAAGTTATCGCTTTTTAACTTATTGTTCGTATGACGTACATATGTATGTCGGGTTTGTATGGGCGTGCGTGTGTGTGCATGTGTGTATGCGCATGTTCGCCTGCGTAGGTAAGTAAAAAGTATGTGCATGCAGAGGGCGTATATGCAATTGCAATTACATACATACAAACACACATATATATATCTGATTTCATTCTGGCCGAATCAGAAATAAGACTATATCAGCGTAAAATCTTAATTCACATTTCAGAGCATTTTCATCCACAATTGGCGCTTAATTTCGGATGTTTGCCCATATATTCCATTTGCGTATGTACTCACACACACATTTAAATATATATTCGTGTATGTATATTAATTACCAATGTTGAAATTTTGTGATGAAATGCCAATAAGTGGCGATCGGATCTTCCCCTTTTATTCAATCCTATATACATAAACATGTACATACAAATCTGTATATGTAAGGGAGAGGGCTGGGGTATGAACCGGGTTTTGTTTCTTGGCTCTAACTTTTCACAGAATAAAGATATCGAAAAATTGAAGATACCGTTGGAAAGGTAAATATAAAGCGCAAATTTCTTATGAAGACAGATTACCGTTTTGATTAACATTTAACTCTCTACGTCCAATTTTCTAAGGACGTGATTTTTCGCTTTTCCAAAAAAGTGGTTGGTTGTGAACCGTCTGGAAAATCGCAATTAAAGTCGGAAAATACGAAGAAAACACCCATAATTTTAAAATAAGTAGATAATTTATTTAATCAGGAAGGCTCAAGAGGTGAAAAAAGGTTATAATGACGCCACTTAGGCCAAAAAATCGCAATGAATGCAAGTCCCCATTTTTTTTCGTCCTAATCGGTGTCGCAATGTTTGCATGTGAAATACGAACGCGTTCTCGCATTGGCCCACTTCAAGTGAACTCACCGACCTTGAGTGACTTTACATAAAATTACTTTATTTTAATAAATCCGGCGATATTTGACCGTTCTAGTGCAAATGTAGTATGAAAAGAGGTGGTTCATACCCCAGCCCCCACAGTGGTTCACAGCCCAACCACGGTGTCATTCTAGAAACTTTAAAAATAACGACACTTCCAATCATATTTCAACATAAACAAATATTGGATCGTAAAATAGAATCAAAACCCTCAATAAATATGTATTACACTTACAAACACGTGTCTGTAGCTGTCACAAGCAATACGTGTTTACACTTAAGTGTAACCACAAAAGCAGAGTCATATTAAAAGACAAACTTGACAGTTGAAACATTGGCGATATGTCAATTAGGGAAAGAAAAAACAGTAATGGTTCACAACCCAGCCTGGTTCACAACCCAGCCCTCTCCCTTACAAATAATTGTGCTTTTTTCGGACTTTTATTGTGCCACTCGATAATACTATCGGCAGTCCAACGTTTTTTGTTTTTTTTTGGTCGGTAACTTGGTTTAGAAGACAGCGAGCGGTTGCTTTGGATGTCCGAGCAGCCATTTCTTTTTCGGTCTCATTTGATAGTCACAGCTACCAGGTCTGCTATATCAATTGCATTAATGCATAAGTTAAGAATATATGTCTAAATATATTTTAGTTGTTAACCCATTTTTTACCGCCCCTAGATCCCGTGGACCGATTTTGAAAATTTTCATAATACAGCCTATTTAGAGCCTCCGTATGCCATTTCTGCTTTTAAAAAAATTAAAAAAATTTTTTTTTGGGCTGTAGCAGATGTGAATTTAAAGATACGCTGGCAAAATACGTAAGCCAAATTCGGAAAATTCCACATTTTTCAAGTTTAAGTTACGGTTTCTTTTTAACTACGCATCGAAAGTAGTTGCAACCAAGGAAAAAGTTGAATATAATGCGATTCCCGTGTTTTTAAGGACTACCCAAAATATTTCAAGTTAGAACACGCTTAAAACTTTAGAAAACTGAAAGTTTCATAATTTGTATGCCAACTTTGTTCTTTTGGTAAGCAGTATTGGGTATTTTATTTAAAAACAAAATTCATTTTGTATTTAAACAAAAAATTTTTTAAAACCCTTAAAAAAGGTGGTCCTGTTTATACCAGCTTTACACTGAGTGAAACCCTAAAATTCGAAAATAGTTGTTCGCAGTTTTAAAGCCAACGAATGTAGCTTTCCGATTATGTAAAAATATTTAATATGCGTTAGAAACTGTAATTTTCAGAATTTTTCAAAGTTGCCGTGTCTTTAAAGACACGGCGGTAAAAAATGGGTTAATAGTGTGTGCGCCTGACCTGCCTAATTTTTATTTTTAAAGACGACACTATCAAACGATCCCTTGCCATTTGCGTGCTGACCCTCAGCGAAAATAAACGTTCACTTTTATACAACGGGGTCTATTTTTTAAAAGGTCAGATGCTGTTTTAACCGCTCCACATATGTACATCCTATTCGACTGCTTGTAAAGTATGTCCCACACACAGGAGCAGCGCTTACCCAGAAACAAGGAACATAACTTGAATTAACATACGATTATAAGATAAACCTGTATTAAGGATGAAAATATTTGCATTCAGTATAGAAATGCCAATTACCGGCACTTTAATTTCAATCGCAGTTATTAGTCGGAAAATGTTTGAGGCCATGGTGCCAGTGCCTGAACATTTGCCTGAATTTTCCGCTATAACATCTATTCTCTCTGGAGTATAAACCATTTTCATTTTTTAAAGCAGTCAAGCAAATTTAGTTTTTTTTTGTTTATTTAGTTTATTTTCAATGCACGAAAGATATACAAATGTTTTTCTTCACAGTTAAACATTTTCGTATGTCACAAATAGATGCAAAAAATTATCTGGGTAACTAAGGTGTTCCGACATCCATTGTAAATTCGTTTCATGGTGGACGTCAATACCGTGTGTTCGAATACCCACTGAAGAAGAGAATAAATTTAAATATTAAACGAGTATCTATGGCTGTTACTGAAAACAGGTGCTCAGCCATTGTATACAAATAGGGATACGGATAGATGTGTGTAAGTATTTGTATGTCTACAGGTATCTATTCACTAACAACTAAGTTGGAGCTGCAGTTGTTAAACAATATTTTAAAAACGGGCATTGACAATACACTTCCTGCATTTTAATTAACAAAATCGTATGTTATATTTAATCGATATTTCACGCAATTGCTCATAGTTTAAAGCGTAGATTTTCTGCACGGAATTTCCCATTTCCATGGCAGCTCGTGAAATACAACGCACTAATAATTGGGAATTCCCGAAAAGTACCGAAAGGTACACATGCATACATTTGCGCCTTGCTGTCAAAAAATAAGAAAACCTGCTCATTCATACCTAGCCAATGGCCAAACAACATGTGAAGAACCAGGTAGGCAAAACCACCATATGCTTATTTATGGCAAAGTATTAGCAACTACACTCACAGGTAAGTGAAGGTTGCTTTGTGCCCATGGGAATTTCCAAACAATTATTCCCGGTATAGCTAAGCGCTCCAGAAGCACTTTAACTTAAATAATAAAAACAATGAAGTTCGAAAGCCTTTATATGACATTTGAGTATACCGAAAATATTTTCATACAAGTTGTGCGCATTTTGGAAAAATTTATGAATTAGTCAACGAAACAACAATTTACAAATAACTATCATATTTTGAAAATCCTTTTAGGACCTACTGCTGTGTTTGGCTGTATTATTCGTTGTTTAATTGAGGAGGTTCATAGCAAAACGCAATAATAAACTAAAAATAATGGTTCAAACCAAAATGAAAAATATCCATATCTAAAAATTAAATAAAAAATATATGACGGACCATAATGCATATTTATAAGTTTGTTGTCTAAATACCTAACAAAAAAATTAATTGCTAGATAAATGAATTTATGATTTTTATTGTTCTTAGAAAACCGGGCTGGGCAGCTCTGAATGACATAGCGGAGCATGCTAGGGTTCACCTGAGCTGGGTCCCGGGGCAGAGCGGAATTGCTGGCAACTGTGTGGCAGACGAGTTGGCCAGAAAAAGCACTCTACTTCCAGCTCCTACTACACTGTGTAGCACCCCCCTTGCGACCATCAAACTGATGGTCAAGCAGGCCTACTTCTCCCTGGCTAACCGATTCTGGGCGGAGGAGAGCCTATGTAGGATCTCCAAAGAAACCTGGCCGTCGCTTAACCAGGGCAGAACACGCGAATTACTCCGACTAAATCGGAATTCCATTTATTCCACAGTTTCTGTGCTAACGGGACACTGGACGATCGGCGCACACGCCAGGAGACTCGGCCTCCCATTCAACGACTTCTGCGCAGCTGTGGGAGAGCGTCGAGCACCTGATGTGCCACTGCCCAGCACTAGCGAGGAGACGACTCCGGGTGCTGGGTGCGCCGTTCTTCAGCAGCTTGGCCGACCTTACAGGACCAGCATCGGCCGCATCGCCCGATTCATTGTGGAATCGGGATGGCTCCTGCCTAACACCCGGGGGGGTGTGCAAACTTGAAGGGCAGCCCCTCCTTCACGTGGTACCACAACGGGCCGCAATATGGCCTACGTGAGCTCTTAAGCTGCCACCCTAACCTAACCTAGAAAACCATTATACCACAACAACTGTTTAAAAACATATACATACATATCCTACTGAATTTAAGTCAAGTTGATATTAATCAAGTTAATATTAAATTAATTGTATTAATTATTAAATTTACATTTATTCGTTTACCCAAAAAATTCTTAAGGTAGAATTATTTCGTTTTGTTAAGGACTTTCCCAATTGGGGCACATAAAAAACTATGTGGTTAAAAAAATCGTTTCACTCACACACAACATTTTTTTATAAACTTCGTTAATTCCCATTAGTTATTCATGATTGATGATTGATTGATTTTTAAACGAAACACTATAACTTACCTGCCATTCGTGAGGGACTTGATAACTCCACCATCATTTCATTTAGGGTCTTTTTTTGCCCAGACTCATTGAGTGGCGAAATTAACTTTTGCATATAGGTGCTATCCTGTAAATAAGCAGACAGATATTGGTATTGGTTAAATAAGCAAACAATCATTACTGATAGGCTACAGAACTATTTCGCATACACGAATTCCATACATATACATAAGATATAGAATTTCGTGTAAAATTTTTAGTCTTTCAATCATTATATCAGAAAAGAAGTATGGAGTGGCGAAAGAACCTACTTCTTCGTAAAAGCGCACGGGAATGTGTTTAAATGTCTCTTGGTCGCAGGCCGGCTCCATCAGTCGTCTATTTATTGCCCAGAATTGATCAAATTTATCATTGATAAGTCCCAACCAAAGTTGGTTGTGGTCTTTCTTTTGCATTGCCGAAATTATTTGACCGCGATGTTTAAGAACGTCTGCTTCTTTCAAACATGACATGAAATGGGATTCCAATAATTCTCTGTAATTGAAATATATTTAGACACTCATTCCTTAAACAGATTCCACATTTTATACTTGGTTGAAAATTTCACTAAGACATCCTCCGGAAATTTTGTGAAATGAATTGTTAGACACCATGGCATACCATCATCATCTGGATGCAGCAGATCATACAAAACACCTTGAACCATAAGTGGAATCGACATGGTAATCATTAATATTGAATCAAAATCATTAATATCATTATCATTAATATTATTCACCCACTTAAGCAAACACTGCTTATGCAAAGGTGTACCCTGGATCAGCTCTTGCAAATAGCTGAATTCTGACTGCACAGAACTATTCGCAATCGATTTACTGGTCCCCCTTCATAGATGGGACACTTACCTATTGGATAATGTAATTTAAGGGCGATGCCATTGTAGTCAAACCAAACGTTCACATCCTGCTGCTCAAGCGGTATAAAGCGGCTGAAGTACTTCTTTACCTGTAAAACATTACGCTATAAAAGTGTAGCGGCTAGTGGGTACCAGTATTGTACCTTATCTGTTACAAGCGGCAAGTAGCTCAGCCGTGATACCATCAAATAGAAGTTTTCCGGTTGTTGTAGGCCAACGATTTCTTCGGGATCAGCTTGAAAACATATTGCTATCTGTCCTTCCCAAATCATTCGCAAAATTTCACGGTCGTGAGCCATCTCTACGGGTTTCAAACAATGCAGACATCAGCCAGTTGTTTTCGTTCCGTAAAACATCTGTTTCTGACAAGTCAAAGATATAAATATTGCCAGGTTAAAATATTAGTGGCAAGGTTTCCGAAGCTTTACAGAAATTTCTACTGTCATGTCAGTTGGTAATAAGAAAATATGAATTTAAAAAAATGCAGTATAAAACAAAGCATTGCCTAAAATAAAGTTTTATTCATCTTAATTGACCATTAATCTTTGAATTTGCTGAAGTCTAGACTGGTAACTATTATTATAATTGTAACAACAAAAACGCAACCGGATCTAAAGCAATTGTGTTTATTTGTTGAATGTTGCTTGGGCTTAGTCTATTGACAGTTGTTGTTTTTTTTAATTACTGGTGGTTGTACATTTATATTGTGTTGGTTGTTTCTGTTGCTGGCAATTGGCGATTGTGGTTGGCGATTGTTTTTTGGCAGTTTTTTCCAGCGATTGGAAGCAGGAGAAGTGTGAAAAAATCGACAAAACACACATAAAATGCACCAATACTTTCACATAACATCTGATACTCCCCAACAAACATTAATGACTAATCTCAAATTGAGGTACATTTGAAACAAATTGCTTTCTCAAATCTCAAACGTTTGTTCTCAAATTGATCTCAAATATACTGTTATGGCATTCTCAACTTAAAAGGCACATTTTTAATATGGAAATTTGCCTTTATTCTCAAATTGAGAATTTAAAATTCTCAAATGTATCTCAAACGAGCGGAACGAATGGAATCCAATTCACCATATTCACACATTTTTATCAAATTGAGAATATAAACTTCTCAAATGTACATAGTGGAACGGATGGAATCCAATTCGCCTCTTGTATAGATTGGCGTCGCAATTCGCGTGAAATAAACAAAAAGAATAGACACATTTATATAAATAATATTTACATAGCATGTCATTCCATTACATATGTAATGTATATACATTAAGGTTCATTTCATTCATTTTATATTAAGGCAAACATAACTAGAGTCTGGCCGATTAATCGGCATCGGCCAAAAAATTTGGTATCGGACGGTAACTAACGTAACATTTTATTAAGGCACAAAATTCATTTATTTTATATTAAGGTAAACGTAACTTAAACCCATTGAGAATTATAAAACTATCAAACGTGGTAAATGTAAAATTTTTCTCAACTCATCTCAAATCGTTCTCAAGTTGATAGCAAACATTTGAGAAAAGATTCATTTTCAAATTGAAATAATGCTGGAAAACAATTTGATATCAAAGGGTTTCTCAAAGGTTTGAGATTGTTTTGTTCAGTGTTTGTTGGGTCCGGCCCCACAGCTGATATTCCTGACCCCAGAGTCTATACTAGTCTTGAAACTCCTGTAAAATGAATTGGCAGCACTCATATCGAACTGTCACATCAAGACTTTTGGTTGTCACATCAGGACTGTCACCGGCAACATGCTTTCCACCACGAAAGATACAGCGCAGATAACGTTGGCTGAGAAAGCTTTTGTCGTATGTTGTCGAAAAGTCAAGACAACATACGATTTTGTTTTTCGGAGCGACATTTCTCCCGCCAAATTTCGTGGTAAAAGTAATTTTCAACGTTCTTTCGTTATTATTTCGCTCGTTTGATTGCGAAAACAGCGAAAATACAAAAAAATTTATAAATCTTTAAAATCTAGTGCTTTTGTAATATTTGACCACGTATTAAGCGAAAGTAAGTATATTCGTCGATTTGCAAATGAATTTTCTTACAAAAATTATATTTATTTCATAGAAATGCCTCTACGACGTTGTGTCCTCGGATGTCCTATTCCTGGAAGTTTGTACAATTTCCCCAATAAGGAATCGGATTTAGACAGGTGAGTTTTAAGAAAGTGCATTTACTTATGAGTGTATAGTGTAAGACCAGCGCACTTAATTTAAAGTGCGAAAAAAAGCTCAGGGTAGATATGTATATATGTTGTATATAAAAATGTAAATAGAATGCATGTTAGGTTAAGATTTTTTCACTTTTTATTTGTTATAACAATATATATATTTTATATATACTATGTGTGCATATAGTATATGCTTTATTAATATGCATGTATTGCGGTTATGGCGTATATTTTGCCTTTTTTAACAACTGAATTGTTCACTTTTAATTTTTAATTTTGCACATGTGTGTTTTTATTTTGCATTATATTCTTATGCATTGAATTCATATTTATTTATTTATTTGAATTTTATTTACTTTTAAATTGTAATGGGTGATATATGCCTCCAGGGGAACCGAGCACCCAAAAAAAAAAAAAATTCGGTAACGCGCCTTCTTTGCATACCTCTATGGTGGTGCGGAAAATGCAAAATTTTAAATGTATATTATAAATATATGTTTTTAATATTAAAATAGGTAATAAATGTATTGACACCTAACATAAAGTATAAGATGTATTTGTTATTTTGTAATAAATAACGATATTTACTATTGCGGCATTGCACATAATTATTTTATTTATAATTATTTTATTATTTTAATTTACCCCGAGCAACGAGCAGGTTGACGACGAATAAACAAATACGCATTTATTTACTCACCATGGCTTTTACTTATTGACAGCACAAAATATGTATGAGAAAGACCGTCGGAAGAATGCAAAAATGCAGCAGTATCAAAGGCAACGAACCAACTTTAATGATGCAAACCTTCTTGTATTTTCCTGTAGATGTGCAAAATAACAAGTAATATTCTTCCGAATAGATTTTAGCATGAAAGTTAAATCTGTGGTCCAACTTCCAATCGCGGAAATTTTCACAACAAAGAAACAGCTGATATAGGTTCACCACGATTTTTTCTTCTTGGCCGCACAACAATTACATAGAAAGTGACGGCAGAATAATGCAAGAAAAGTATCTACAAAAGCAACTGCAAAAATGATTTTATGATGGCAAACCATTTAAATATTCAGTTAGAATCAAAAACGCGCATAAATCCTTGTTCCGGGGTAGTTCCTCATATAAAATAATATTGTTTGGCAAAGGCGGTGATGCTGGCAAATTCGCGAACAATTAACAGCTGATTGTTTTTCACCTCGCATTTCAGCAGGAACATCCAAAGGAAATTTATATGAAAATTTTGTCGTATATAATGCACGACTGTAGCGACATAAACTAAAACGAACCATATTTGTTGATTGCAAATTGCTAATAACTTGCTGTGGAACTTCCTCAGTAGTAAAAACTTTCTTCCGGGTCATATATAAATGAAAAACCAATGTTCATTATTTTGCATTTTCAGAAGTCCGCGAGCTGCCACGTCTAAAAGATAAATTTTTGGCGCGGAAATGTATCTGCAAAAACAGCTGTGTACTTCTTCACCACTTTTTCATAGAGAGAGCAAAATTAAATTTGTATGAAAAATTACCAAAGAATTTTGCAAAACCACAAGAAAACAAGAAAAATGCAAGAGGTCCATTCCATGCGAATGAAATAGTTAACAATTTTAAATTGATTTATGAGCAGAAAATTGTATTTACTAATAATTTTTAGTGGAAATCAGTTGTGCGACAAATTCATTTCAGCGGGCAAATAGCGAACAGCTGCTTTGGCTGCTCTCTCACTTTTATTATCTAAATACGCAAAGATAACCATATGTTCAAAATTTTTTGACAGATTGGCCATTTGAGCGAAGTTTCAAGACTAGCAGAGACAATAAAGACTTTACACTTCGAGTTGTTCTCACTTATACAGACTCATTTCTTGCTGTCTAATAAATACCCGCTGTCACATAAATCCCCGAGCCAATAGATACATTTCGTGGTGTGTACATGAGTACCCATGAGTACCCGAAAAATTGAATGTAGTATGTATCATAGAAGTCGTTTCTACATACGACATTGCTTTACTGGTGCTGCCAAATAAACTTCCTACCATACTTCATGGTGAACATAATTTGAATTCTTATCGTTTGTTTATTGTGCAGCAGACTACGCTGAGGACACCGAGGATTAAAAAAGAAAATAAATACCAATTTGACTGTTAAATTAACGTTCGTATCTGTAGCATGTGATGAAATATCACTTAAGCGACATCTCCATTATGATCGAAAATCAGATCGAATCATAGGCTTAGAGGATTTTGGCGATGAAAATCGTACACATAGGGTGGCTACTAGTGTTTTCACAATATTAGTGCAGGGAATAGGTGGGGAACCGTGGTCCCAACCAAAACAATATGATAAGTGCAATTTGGTCAAGCCACCAGAGCAGTTTATTTCATATATTGAAAATTTAGAAGAAATGTTCTGTGAACGTTTTAATTCCGAAGCACATAGCACATTTATGATGCACTCCACGATATCGAACCCTTTGTTTGTTGCAGTAATTGTAACACGGACAAACTTCTTGCTTTATTTGTGCAAGTTAGAATTTATTTTGTTTTAAAGTTTTTTAATAAAAAACTCTCTATTCCCAAGTCTAATACTACGTTTACATTGAGCCCAAATGCGTAGTTTGAGATGAGTCATTTCAAAGCGTTTACATTGCCTCATTCGCATTGCATTTCATTTTGTTTGGCAGCTAATGTCAAATGCTCAATGCTCATGTCCTCTTGCCGCAGCACATAGATTAGCGCTTCTCCGGCTACTGACTAAAGAATTTGTTGTTTTTTTGCTGCCTCTATGTTCCACACACTGCCATATTTGAATACAAATATATTACATACCTTACATGCTAAGCATATTCTTCATATTTGAAGCAGACGAAAATTTCCATTCGAAATTTCCATTTTGATCATTTTCGTTTGTTTTGATTTTGAACTGTCAAAAAGAACAAAAGCTTTTGAAGCTTTTGAAAGAGCTTTCATTTTGTGATGCGTTCGATAAAATTGGTCATGTTTTATCGCATTTGCTTCGTCGTTTTGTTGAAATGAGTCATTTCGTCGATTTGAATTTGTATGGGGAAATGCGTGATTTGGCTTCGCATTTGAGAATTTTTGCCCAAATCACGCATTTAGGCTCAATGTAAACGTAGAATAAAATTAAGATTTTGCGTGTATCGCATTTGTAGTTTTTCAAATAATTTTTGTTGATAAAGGTAGAACTAACACTAACACTAATGTTTGTAATGCTACTATCATCTTAAAAAACTATAAATTTTCAGTGCATTGGATTGTAAGAATTTGCAAAACAAAAAATTACAATATATCAGATCTTAGCACATTACTTCTCAATTTTTTGTTTTTCGAAATTACCCCGGGCGGCATCAGGTTGACGATGAAATATCAAATCCAACAGCTGATATTTTTCACCACAACTTTTACCAATTGGCAGCACAAAATTTCTATGCTAAAGGGAGGCAGAATAATGCACAAATATAACAATATGAACGAACCAAAACAATTTTGATTACTGGCAAACTTTTTGACATCACATTTAGATTACAGAATGAACACATATTCTTGTTCCGGCAGCGATTTTACTGTAAATCATAATTTTGTGCACAAACATCCATCCCCGAAAAATTTTCAAGCAGAAAACAGCTGATTGGGTTTCACCACGAATTGTAAACGCATTGCAGAATTGAAACTTGTATGAAAAATAGCCAATAAGCAATGCAAAATTATAGCAAACTTGAATGAGCTATAAGCAATTTTATGATCGCGTTTTTCTTAGATATGAATAATTTATTGATTAATATGCAGTAAGATACTTCCGATTGCTTTTTATTGGAAAACTAATCATCATTTTTCCGGCAGCAAAATAGTCCGCGAGCTGCTCCGGACAATAGATAAATAGAAAAACCAGCTGAGCACCAATTCACCATGAATTGAATGCAACATAAAAAGGAAATTTGTATGGCAGAAGGCGAAAGTTTTACGTAAAATAACTGACAATCGACGCATTCTAAGACATTGTAAGGCACGCAATCCACATATATGTACTATCTGAGATGTTCAGAGTGAAAAACATTTATACCGGCAATCCTTTTCATATAAAACCAAATGCTTTCAATTTTTTCCCCGGCAACCAAATTGCAAACAGCTGATTTCTTTGCTCTCACGGAGTTTTTATCTTGGTTATCTAGATAATCACACGTATAGGAAATTTCAGCTGTTTTTGGCAAAATGAGCGAGTGTAATGTCTTATTTGTCTCTGAGACTAGTATAGACTCTGCTGACCCTATACAAACTGAAAATGGAGGTTGTTGTGTTGGTCAATTCCAAAATGGAGGGTTGTTGTGCTGGTCAATTTTCATGTGTGAGGGTTATCGTTGTGGTTCATTTTTAATTGCATAGAACATTAATTAATTTTTTTCACAGAATTCTGTTATACGTTTATAGAAAAATTAATATAAAATTCTATTATTGCTACAAATGTAATAAAATTGTTTGAATATGTCTCTAACATATCATTATTTAAGTTTTCATTGACTCATTACAAAAAAATCACCCCTGTGTCGAGGACAATGCATTTTACACCAAAAGCATCTCTGAACTTCGATGATTTGGTGCAGTGCTGCCGTTTTCAATTTTTCTTCAGTAGTACAAATTGTGATTTTTGGGTAGTATGACTTTGAGTAGTACACATGCATATTTTCTAAACAATGTAAAAAAAAATGATTCAACAACTTTTTAATCAAATACTATGTTTCAAAACACAAAGCCTAGGTTAAAAAATTGCCACATTGGCCAGAAAAGAAAGTAGGAGAATGTATTCAATGTAATATATTGAATAGATATTATATATTGAATACATTCTGCTATATCTATCTGATGTATTATCCTATGTTATAACTATGGTCAAAAACAATAATTGCTAGACTATTCCTTTGAGGCTGCTCAAATTAAGTTTTATGGACTTAAGAAATGATTGCTTTTGACCACAGATATTATTAAGCAGTCAGTTAATAGAGAAATGGAACGAGTGTGACAAAGTGTAATGAGAAATAAATGCATTTGCCTCAGATTAAAAATTTAAATTAATGACGACCTTAAAAGTTGTATGGCTTAAGTGCAGAATAACGAACCCTCGTGAAATATATAAATAAGAATGGTAGATAGAGATTTGGATCTTGAATGGAATAATCTGTCCCTAGAAAACGCCAACCGGTCACCTATTCTATTTATATACAACTTTACATATGTTTTACTAATAAGTTATGAGCCAACAATATTTTTTTATATACAATTTGTAAAAACTGATTTCCGGTTTTTTCTTCATGGAGCTTTGCTGGACTGCACTTGTTCCAGTTTTATCATGCAAACATTGAATAACGCAGTCTTCATATTCAGATGAGCGTAAGGGTCAATGCCCAATTTTCGAATTTCTTGTTGTTAGAGATTAGAAACAGGACCAACTGAGTGGCAACGTTGTTCGTATTCATATTCCAACAATTCAGCTGGTTGGCGTTGGCAGCGGCTCCCGTTAGGTAACGGTAGTCGTCATGATGCAATAAACAAGGTGGTGTAAGTTCTCGGTTGTCATAGCGTATTTTGAAAAAAATGCTCCCCGAAATAACAATGTTGCTTCTTTTAAAAAGTACGTTTAATTTCTAGGTAAACAAAAAAAGTAGTCACTGTTCATTACTTTTCATTAAAAAAGTATTGACGGTTATATTTCAAACAAAACGAGTTCTTGCACAAAATTTCAAGTTAAGAAAGGAATTTCGCTACTCTAAACGGTGGCCATGTAATGGTTTGTGAACAGTTTGCAAAAGAATCTGTTAGAGAGAAGTGCTGCAATCGATTTGCAGGGAAGGTTTTTGAAATGCCAAATGTATTTCCGAATAAAGCAACTAAATAAGATGCTGAAGCAACAAGTCCTCGCGAAAAGGCACAAACGATAAAGCACGCACAACCATCGTCGATCACTTATGGCTTTCAACAGTGACTACGTGACGCGAAACTGAGCGGGGAAATGATTTTCAGACCATTTTTTGCTTTTTCCAATCGTCCGATAGTGTACGGGTTTTTTTTTACCCAAGCATTCGCACAGCACCGGTTACCAGTCAATTGCTTGCATCTTAAAGTGATAACTTTTCTTATTTGCTGTAAAAATAACGTTGCGAAAAACCTTGTTTTACTGGTCGAAGTCATTTTGATTGTTACCCGTACCAACAGAAAGCATAAATAAATGATTTCAGACGGTAAAGTCAGCAGATATTCGGTTGCTTTTTCATTCAGTTCATGTCTCATTGAGTTTGCCGTTTCTAGTGCAGCAAGAAACAGTGATGGCAAGTTGAACTCTTTTCAAACGCAGAGCTGCAACACAAGCAATTCAAACGTTAAGGCTTTGAGGGCAATCAGCAAAAACTGAAGTTAAATCATATTAAAACTAGTTGGAACATACTTATGACGTTTTTCAGCAACAACATTTTTTTTTGCAATCAATTTCCTATAAACGTACTACAAAATGAGAGAGAAAAAAAACAATTATTTCATTTGCAAATAAACTTCGAACGCACCAGCAGCCCTTGCCCTGACTTTTGTATGGCGAATTTGCTGTACGAACCCTAATCAACTCTGGGGCCTGGTTTGACCGAATTTGCGACTCTGGGGCCTGGTTTGACCGAATTAGCAACCGTGACTCCTCTCAGTTTCGCGTCATGTAGTCATTGCTTTCAAGCTGGCGTCAGCGGAGTCATTTACCGCACGCATCATGCTTCTGCAAATAATTGACGTACCGGACATTCTTCAGACGAATACGTAAACTGACTTTCCGTCCGTCCGGTGACCATACCTTTTATTCAGGATGAAAGGCGACTCTCAGACGAAGCTCCACGCTAATATTTTATACAACGGTTTTAGTCTGATAAAGTCTCGCACACGTAAATGCTTTCGATGCTTTCCCCTACTGAAAAAAAAAACACCGTCGGAACGTATGTATCTACCGAGTCTATAAATATTCCCTTCCCTTTAAAATAATTTTCGTTATGTTCAAAAACCTTTCTTTTTATGTTATGGTTTATGTTATGTTGGTTTTGAGAGAATTGAAGAACTTATACAGGAAAAATCGTACACCACTCTCTTAACCTAATTGCCATTATGTTTTTAAGGAGATATGTTTAGCAGATAAAACCGTATTAAATATGCACAACAAATTTACAAACATATTTAAATTATTACTGTTAAAATTATGGTATTTGATACAAATATTCACTTATTTATTAACTGTTTTTCTTCGAATTGGTTACGAATTCTACTACTATTGTTAGCGCCATCTAGTGGAAAAGGCCTGCATTTGTCCCCTTTTTAATCGTTTTTGAATGCAACAGTTCAACTGAGGGAGCATACAAAATCATGATGAAATAAACAAGGTGAAGCGAGTAGCTGACAGTTTTGTCAACCCATACCCTTATTTTGAAACATAGCAATTGACAACCAATTTTGCTTTGACATTGAGAGAAGATTTTTAACCCCAATCAAAACGTAAAATCGAAAATATTGTGTTTAAAAATTTTCATTTGTAAAACACGCGTTTAACTTCTTCTTCTAAAGTAAGAGAGTCAAGAGTTTTAATTTTCTTTCTGTAAATGAATTTGTTTCACATATTGTTATGTTTTTTTACATGTTTTACATAAATGTTAATCGTTTTTTAGTAAAGCATGTTACGTTGTGCTACGACATACATATTTATTTTTGGTTTCATATTTCTTTATTATTCAATACCAATAATTATGCAGCGTGGGGACCTGCCCCCACGGCAACGAATCGGCATAATCTTACCTACAACGCACTACAATAATAATGAAATTGATTTTTTGATACACCAGGCTTAAGTGGGTTAATGCGAAGAAAGAAGAAGACTTTCATGTTTTCAGAGAATTTATTTTGAAAACGTCAGTTTTTCAAAAGCTCTCTTGTCAAAATAAGGGTATGTCATCTACTCGCTTCACCTTGTTTATTTCATCATGTACAAAATTAGCTGTCAAAACTTACTTCACCTTGTTTATTTCATCATGGGTAGTCGTGCGGAGCATGATGAAATAAACAAGGTGAAGCGAGTAGCTGACAGTTTTGTCAACCCATACCCTTATTTTGAAACATAGCAATTGACAACCAATTTTGCTTTGACATTGAGAGAAGATTTTTAACCCCAATCAAAACGTAAAATCGAAAATATTGTGTTTAAAAATTTTCATTTGTAAAATACGCGTTTAACTTCTTCTTCTAAAGTAAGAGAGTCAAGAGTTTTAATTTTCTTTCTGTAAATGAATTTGTTTCACATATTGTTATGTTTTTTTACATGTTTTACATAAATGTTAATCGTTTTTTAGTAAAGCATGTTACGTTGTGCTACGACATACATATTTATTTTTGGTTTCATATTTCGTTATTATTCAATACCAATAATTATGCAGCTTGGGGACCTGCCACCACGGCAACGAATCGGCATAATCTTACCTACAACGCACTACAATAATAATGAAATTGATTTTTTGATACACCAGGCTTAAGTGGGTTAATGCGAAGAAAGAAGAAGACTTTCATGTTTTCAGAGAATTTATTTTGAAAACGTCAGTTTTTCAAAAGCTCTCTTGTCAAAATAAGGGTATGTCATCTACTCGCTTCACCTTGTTTATTTCATCATGGTGCGGAGTTTCTTTTTGAATTTCAGTGCGGCCAAAACCCGAAAACATGTGATTTATTCGTAGGAGCTGTTCACGCTTATTTAATGCTTATACATCTTAAGTTCATATGTATTATTTTGAACAGCAGGCTTCAATGGAACAGGTTAGCACCCTTAACTCAATGATGTCTTAAGTCGACCTAAGCAATTATTGTTTTTAACCACAGATTAAATAATACTTAAGGGAAGGCTCCCCTGGATTTGGGCAAAAATAAGGCAAAGTTTGTAATTTTTTTGTGGGATAATGAAAAGGCGTACAAACTTCCGGTTTTGACTATTAAATTCGTCTATTATTTAGGAGTTTAAAAAGTTAAAAAACTTGATGAAATTCAAAATGGCGGCTACAAAATGGCGATTTCCGTAGGCCTCTGCGCGCCAAACATCGCTCGAGAACTGTAATCCTGCAGCCTCTTGTAGTGGACTGAAATCAAAAAGCATTGTCATTACTTAAAGATAACAAAATTGTCTGTGCATTGAACCAGACTCAAAAAATTGAAACGAAAAATTCTTGCACAATGAATATTTGAAGAAAAAAAGTTAAATTTTTTGCACCTTTTTTTAATTTCAACCACATTTAAAAATTAAAAATAAATAACTATTTATGCAAATTGTAGGTTCAAGGCATACAGAAAATCAAATACATTCGAGCAGTTTTTAGATGAAGAAAATCGGATCATTAGATCAAGTCCGGTGATTTCAGTTAGATTGGAAAAAATGGTTTCGAGATAAACGCGTTTGAAGCAAATTAGAGCAGTGGAGCGTCCCGTAGCGCGCGTGAGACAGGTGTGTTCTCCCATGAAAATACGCGTCGTATCAAAAAATCCTTTTACACACATATTCTACATATATGTAGCCTTCGTTTTATGCAAAAAAAAAAAAACCATTTTTCGGTCCAAATCCAGGGGAGCCTTCCCTTAATGATACTAATACTTCTTTTGCGATGAACTTCAATGGAAAATATGTATAAAGCTTTGTTAAAGTATTGTAACGATGAGACAGTCTGTCGCGGTGCAAAGCAACCCTGCCGCTACGTGCCGTGCTATAACCCAATCTGGCAACGACGGCCGCGGTCATCAGGGAAACTTCTAGTCCAATCTGGCAACGTGCGAGAACGATCTGCGCGACGGCCGGACAGAGTATAAAAGGTGGCCAGATGCGGTGCAGCGAGTCAGTCTGGTTTTGACAAGTGAAGTTGCCACACGGAATAATTAAGCAAATACTTAAGTGTACGAACAGTAAAGTGTAAACTGTGAACAATAAAGTGACTGTTGGTGTATTTTATTGTCTGCGTTTAAGAAACTGACTGTGTTTTATTTTCAAATCACACAATCCAGAGATACGTGACCGCCCACTAGACTTAGTATTCGTAACATTTGGTGTCAGAAGTGGGATTGTGGAAAATTGAAGATAAAAAAAAAAAAAAACTAAAGAAATAAAATTATAAAAGCACGGACATGGTGAAATTCGAGCTGCTGAAGGTGGACCAGCTGAAGAAGGAGCTGGCTGCCTGGAATTTGCCGACTGCTGGCGGAAAGGTGGAGTTGCAGTTGCGCTTGCGAGAAGCATGTGAGGAACGAGGCGTCGATTGGACTGTGCACGAGTTCGGAGCGCAAGAACAAGAGGCGTCGGCCAAAATGGAGGAATCGCCTGCAGGTGCGGCGTCGATGCAAAGTACGACTGCAGCGGCTGTGCCGCCACAAGCAATGGACATGAGCCAGCTATTGGTTGCACTTAAAGGCATGTTCGAGACTTCCAACCGTGAAATGGCAGGATACCAGTCAGAATACTGAACCCCCTGAATGCACCCAGATATGTCGGAAAAGATGAGGTAATTGGCGAGTGTAAGGAAGCTGTAGCAGTGGTCAATTGCGAGAGTAGCCCGCCTGGAGGTAATAAGAAGAGCGGTTTTAACATGGACGCCATACCGCAGGAGAACCAGTGGAGCAGCGAGTTGACGGCCAAGCAGAAACAGAAGGCGAGGTCACTCCTGCAGCACTATGGGTCAATTTTTGCGGCAGAAGCAGGCGGAAGAACAGCTATAGTGAAGCACAACATCGACACCGGAAGTGCAAAACCGATTCGCCAACCGCCAAGACGAGTTCCTCTGGCCAAGAGGGAGGAGGTCACCAATTTGATCGAGAACATGCGGAAAGACAAGGTCATAGAGCCTTCTTCGGGCCCCTGGTGCTCGCCGGTCGTGCTAGTCAAGAAAAAAGATGGCAGTACCCGGTTTTGTGTGGACTATCGGAAGCTCAATGATGTGACCAAGAAGGACAGTTATCCACTACCTCGGATCGATGACACCCTGGACACACTGTCAGGCACGCAGTGGTTCTCCACGCTCGACTTACGCAGCGGCTATTGGCAGGTAGAGCTTGCAGACAAGGACAAGGAGAAAACGGCTTTCAGTGTTGGCGATGGTTTGTGGCAGTTCACCGTCATGCCGTTTGGACTCTGCAACGCACCAGCAACATTCGAGCGGCTAATGGAACGCGTGCTAAAAGGGCTGCATTGGCGGACGTGTCTGGTGTACCTCGACGACATAATCGTAATGGGTAAAAGCTTCGACGACCACCTGGGAAAGCTGAAGGAGGTATTTGAGCGGATACAAAAAGCCGGGCTTAAACTCAACCCAAAGAAGTGCTCGCTGTTCCAAAAGGAGGTCAAGTATCTGGGTCATACGGTTTCCGCCCGCGGAGTACATACGGATGAAGGCAAAATCACGGCGGTGAAGGAGTGGCCCCGGCCACGCAATCTACACGAACTCCGCAGTTTCCTGGGCCTGTGCACATACTACCGCCGATTTGTTCCGGGATTCGCGAACATAGCCAGCAGCCTGCACAAACTGACGAAAAAGGGCCAAGCTTTCGAGTGGAACGAGGAGCAGGAACAGGCTTTTGCACGTCTGAAGGAAAAACTGTGCAGTGCCCCAGTTCTGGCCTTCCCCGTGCCTGGGGAGATGTTTGTGCTGGATACAGATGCAAGCGGGAGTAGTATTGGCGGTGTGCTATCACAGATAATAGACGGCCAGGAACAAGTGATAGCGTACTACAGTAGGGTTTTATCGAAACCGGAACGCAATTACTATTCTAATGAGCTACGACTACACGATAGAGCATCGCAAGGGCAGTAGCCATGGAAATGCCGATGCCTTGTCCCGCCGTCCGTGCAAAGTCGAATGCAGGCAATGCTCGCGAGCCGAAAGTAAAGAACAGATAGTGGACGTCCGGTTGGTCAGCGTCATGCCAGAGGAAGAGTGGTCTGCGGAGAGGCTACAAAAAGACCAGCATGAGGATGCGGATCTTGCAAAAATCGTCGAAGGCAAGGAGCAAGGCGCACGTCCAGACTGGCAGGAGATGGCTGGTGAAAGCCCGATCGCTAAGGCTTACTGGGCACAGTGGAAAAGTCTGCGGCTGAAGGAAGGCTGCCTGTACCGCGAATGGGAGAGCGCGGATGGTCGTACCAGCAACCCCCTAATGGTAGTGCCGAAAAGCAGAATCAACGAGGTCATCGAGGCATACCATAACGACTCCAGTGGAGGGCACCTAGGCATCACCAAAACCGTCGCCAAAATAAAAAGACGATTCTACTGGGTAGGATGTCAGGAGTCTGTAGCCGAGTGGATTAAGAGCTGCGACCGATGTTCAGCCGCGAAAGGGCCGACAAGAAAATCTCGAGGCCGCATGCAGCAGTACAACGTGGGAGCGCCCTTCGAGCGGATTGCTATGGACGTCGCCGGCCCATTCCCAACTAGCACTCTAGGCAACAAATATGTGCTCGTCGTAATGGATTACTTCAGCAAATGGCCCGAAGTGTACCCTATTCCTAACCAGGAGGCCACCACGATCTCGGAAAAGCTGGTAAACAACTGGGTAGCCAGGTTCGGAGTTCCGTTGGAGTTGCACTCAGATCAAGGCCGGAATTTCGAGTCTGCGGTATTCAAGGAAGTGTGTGAGCTGCTGGGGATAAAGAAAACGCGTACCACTCCTTTGCACCCACAGTCCGACGGCATGGTGGAACGCTTTAACCGGACACTGGAGGAATACCTGCGGAAAGTGGTAGGCAGGAATCAAAAGGATTGGGACACGCATATCCCCCTGTTCCTGATGGCGTATAGGTCAGCCCGCACGACACGACCTTACTCACTCCAGCCCGAGCAGTGCTCGGAACAGAGTTGCGGTTACCCGCTGACTTGAAGTTCGGGGTAGTCAGCACGACGGGAGGCGCTAAGACAGACTACGTGGCCAATAAGCGGGCGGAACTGGAGGAAATTCACCAGTTTATAAGGAGCCGCACCAAACTGGTCAGCGATAAGGCGAAAGCCAGATACGATCTTCGGGCCAACTCAGCAGGGTTCCAGGAAGGCGATTTGGTAATGCTCTACAACCCGCAGCGGAGGAAAGGTTTGTCTCCGAAACTTCAAGCGTCATGGGAAGGACCTTACGAAGTCGTGATTAGGATTAACGACGTGGTATACCGGATTCAACGTTGCAGCAATAGAGGCGCCAAGCTGAAGGTAGTCCATTTGGAGCGCCTGGCGCCTCATCACAGCGGAGCCTCGGCACTTGTTCGGGACGAACAAGTCTAAGTGGTGGGCAGTGTAACGATGAGACAGTCTGTCGCGGTGCAAAGCAACCCTGCCGCTACGTGCCGTGCTATAACCCAATCTGGCAACGACGGCCGCGATAATAACTTTTAGTCCAACCTGGCAACGATGGTCGCGGTCATCAGGGAAACTTCTAGTCCAATCTGGCAACGTGCGAGAACGATCTGCGCGACGGCCGGACAGAGTATAAAAGGTGGCCAGATGCGGTGCAGCGAGTCAGTCTGGTTTTGACAAGTGAAGTTGCCACACGGAATAATTAAGCAAATACTTAAGTGTACGAACAGTAAAGTGTAAACTGTGAACAATAAAGTGACTGTTGGTGTATTTTATTGTCTGCGTTTAAGAAACTGACTGTGTTTTATTTTCAAATCACACAATCCAGAGATACGTGACCGCCCACTAGACTTAGTATTCGTAACAGTATTTAATCGTTACCAAATGTACTCTATATAATATTGGAACTATATTAGGCGTGATTTACAAATGTATTTGCTGATATTTTACACAAATGGGCAAAAACTGGCAAAATTTGTTCAACAATATAGTAGCTTAATATTTGCATTTCGTACATACAATACGTACAATTTCTTACCTAATTCAGGAAGATTTATAACTATTTGTCTACGGAAATTCTATAAAATTCGCATTTTGAAGATATTTTTATACAAAAATAACAAAATTTTCCCGTAATTTGTTTTTTTTATAAGTTGAAAATTCATTAATAAAACTAAGTATTATTAAAATTTTTTATTAATATCAAATATCGTTGTCGAATATGGTTAAAAAAAATGTCAACCCCAAGGGAAATCGAACGATTTTATACACTTATATCAGGATATTCTAATGATTACGAGTTTCACCTTAGTTTAATTTTTCTGACTCGTCGACGTCCCAGCAACCACTTTATTGTCTTTATCAAATTTTAAAAAGTTCCTACAAGAATATACAAAAATGTATAAGTTAATTTGAATTTAAATACAGTAATATTACTCTATTATTTCACGATGTTCATTTTTGGGTATCGCATCTGCTGCGTTGTTTTTAAAGTTTATGACTATCAACATCTTATATCATATGATTAGAATAATGTGAACTATTATACGAACAGCATTTGGCAACGCGGTTAAAAAAGGTGCAATTGTCACTTTAGTCGCACAACGGTAACTCTGCGACGAGCTCATTTGCTTGATTGAAAAAAGACCATCAAAATGTGAAACATATGGAAACACATGTGGTAGGGCTGCCTACGAACCAAAGATATTTGGTTAGAAATAAAAAACAGCAACATTAGTTGGAATTTCGTGCTTCGGCAATGTTCAGTTTGGTTTGTTTGTATATTCTTTACGAGAAGCCTTACTTAAAATATGAAAATTCAACTGCTAAAACTTATGTTTCAGAAAATAGTAGTACAATCGGCCTGGGGGTAGTACGGTAGTACAGATGATGAAATAGTAGTAAAATACTACTATAGTAGTACGTTCGGCAGCCCTGATTTGGTGTTTAATTTGTAAACAAACGCGCGCGCTCATTCGACTTCAGCCGCCGAGTAGAGCGGACCGTTTTTGCAATAAAGGCTTGATTACACGTAACGAGTAGAGTGAGAAGACAGCAACTCGAACGAGTACTCGTTTCGTCTAAACGGTAAGGCGAGTTCTTGATTGAGTCAGTGATCGATGAAAGTGGCGAGAGAGCCACTAGAATCACATTTTGTTTGCTAGGCCGAGCGACCACTACTTTACCGTTATATTTTTCTCTTTTCGCAGCGATTCGTGCAATCGCTCGTCAAATGCGGCATCGCTCGTGACATGCGGCATCGCTCGTGACATGCGGTATGCGTCACACACCACTTTTCGCTCGGTTGAGTTTAATTGCGCGAGTTGCTTAGTTCATTTTGTGCGTTGTAAAACCGAACTGACTCGCCGCGTGTCGAAATACGTTTGAACAACTCGTCGCTTTTGCTCGCTATCCCAATTCTTTCGGCCTAGTACCATTTTGATGTCTCCTCACTCGACTCGTTACGTGTAATCAAGCCTTAAGAGCAGCTGAACAGTGAATTGGACGAGGACATAAATTTAATTCCAAAATCTACCAGTGGGACAGTGATTGCCAGTGGAACGAGGTTATCAACGAGGGATTTCTGTGGCAAGTGACGAAAAAGGAAAAAGGTAGGAGGGTTCGGGCGGTTGGGATGGCAGGCGCGCCGGCGTCTGTCACCACAACTGGCATGGGTGACTGGCTTCGGGCGACACATGATGGGGCAGAGCATGATACAAAAATATACAGGTAGATTCAATCTAGCAAAATTAAAAGTCATTTGCTTTTTTGACAATAAAAAATAAAATGTTAAGGGTGCAAAAACAAGTAAAAAATACAGAAACTGAATGATATACTACATAAACTGATTGTGCGGAATAGCAGCTCTGCAGCACAAATGAAAATAGTAGTACAAAATTTGTAAACAAATATTTTTTTCCAATTGTCAATTTTATTTTTATTTGTCGCATTGTAACTACAAAGTAAATCATAAGTAGCGACACTCTTTGACAACCGGACGTTGATTTTTTCTGAAGGCTCCTGTCAAATTATTGTTGTTCACGTGTAAAACGGTCACTGTGGTGAATAAGTACATTAACTTTCAGGGTTACGTGCACTTGACAAACCCTGTAAGTCATGAATTTGTTAAGTGTAGTTTAAAACGGTTTTATATTTCGGACACGGAGTTTTTATGGTGGTATGAGTAGGGGGAAAAAATTAAATATTTATCTAAAAAATTTATTGCCTTCCAAATAGAATTATGAAACAATTTTAATTAATTTCCAATGTTTTGCAAAAGCAACTCTGCCCGGCAAAAAATATTCACCACAAGTCTTTGTCAGTTGCAATTTCAAATTCATCGCCTGCATTGAAGCAAAAGCCACCGAAATCAGAACAGAGATGAACGAGCTGAAAGCGCATTTGTACCAGCGCTTCGGAAGCAATATATCGCTGGAAAACGATGACTAAACGCTAGACCAAAAATTCCAGTTAACCGAATAAGAAAATAAAACCAAAACCCGTATAACCCAAAATCCAATAGCACATCGTTAGTGGCAGCAAAATGTTTTGGCTGTTTACTCGAAGGGTATGAAGAATCGCATGCAACATGTTGCATTTAGCGACAGTGACAATTTATGAAACCTGCAAAATCTGACAACAGTTTGCATTTAGATCTTCAAAACTGGGCCAATACTGTAAACCGAGAATTGCAACTACGATGCGACATTGCATTTTGGCTTCAACGGGTCTTTAAAAAATGAAATTTGTAAACCAAAACGCAATTCCCGCGTTATACATAAAAACATAAATATTTAACAACTGTATTAAGTGCTCAGGTGAGCTCTGTTTGATTTGCAAAGATGTACAGCAGGTTTTCGCTCGCATTGTCCAGGCAAGCTTCCTGTAAAATTAAAATAAATTAGTTATGGTGTTTTAACAAAAGCGCGGCGCATTCTACCTTCAGAAAGTTGGGCTGAAATAGCGCCTTGTAGTGCTCCCACTTCATCAATTCATTGATTTGCTTGCCCTCATTCGAAAGGCTCGGCTGCTGCGAATTTTAAAAATTAGAACGAAAACTTTTCAAATGTAATACTTATAAAAAGAATTTACTATTACTTCTCCATTTGCCCGAGCAATTGCAGCAAAGACTGTCGTGCGTTTGGCAGGTAGAAAAGTCCTGCTGCAGTGTGAACCAATCCAGCAGCTCTTCGGCCGTAAATTTCATGGTATCGCCTGACGTTTTCGCTCCCGTCTGTAGCACACAGTCACCCAGTGACATTTTCGCCACCTGACGCTGAAAAATCTTTTCCTCTATGCAGCCAGCAGTAACCAAGCGATAGATTTGCACATCTTTCGTCTGACCATCGCGCCAAATGCGTGCCATGGCTTGTGCATCGGTGGTCGGATTCCAGTCGTTGTCAAAGAGTATCAGACGTGATGCGCCCACCAAGTTCAAACCTACGCCGCCAGCCTTGGCGCTTAGCAGGAAAACCAAAGCTGCATTATCGCCGTCGGCAGACGCATTGAACTGCGTCACATTTGCATTGCGATCCGCGCTGGATGTGGCACCATCCAGGCGCAAACAGTGTATCCCCAAATAATCGCAGAGTCCCTGTAGCATGTTCAGCGTTTTGGTGTGATTCGACACCAGCACACACTTTTCTCGTCGCGCCACCACAGTGGCTACGAGGAAATTCTGCACCAATTCCAGCTTGGCCAAGTCGAAGGGTCCCATATCGGCGCATTTGGGCAGAAAGCGCTCCAAATTGCGCGTGAACAAATTTGGGGTTCTGGTGCGCGCCACCAATGACAGATGATTGCAGATTTTCTTAAGCACAGTAATGATCTGAAGTGGGCTGAGGTCCTTGAAAATGCTATCCTTGCGCTTGGCATACAAGTCCAACGCCTTCTGCAGTATGAACTGCTGCAGCTCGGAGGGCCGTAAGAAGCAGATGTACTCACGCTTCTTGGGCAAGTATTGACGGTTCAGCGTCTGCAGGCGGCGCAGCAGAAACTTCTCTGAAATGAGGTTCAATTCTCGGGTACGCTCAGCAGCAAACTCTTTCACCTCCTGCGCTGCATCGGGGCTTTGGCTTTCCTGCAGCGGCACTTCGTAACGACGATAGAACTCCTGTGCACTGCCAAGAATGCCGGGATTCACGAAATCTGCCAAAGCAAAGAATTCCTACAGGTCGTTTTGAACCGGCGTACCGGTCAGCACAATGAGTCGCTGTATATTTAGATCCCGCAAGGCAGTGCAGATTTTTATTTATTTATTTATTTATTTAGTATTGATTAGCCAATGAATACAATAAAAATTCTTATAGGCTAAGTTGAACACATAAAGCTACTTATAAACAAGATTTAACGAATAAATGAA
The DNA here is from genome assembly GCA_963971225.1 of Melieria omissa. Taxonomy (NCBI): domain Eukaryota; kingdom Metazoa; phylum Arthropoda; class Insecta; order Diptera; family Ulidiidae; genus Melieria; species Melieria omissa. Next base: position 59,941,808 of record OZ020268.1, read on the forward strand.
ACGATTTTTTGAAATTGAAAAATCAATGTCAACAATTTTGGAGATTCTATTGAACTCAATTAAGGCTCTGGTGATAGGTGCATTTCGCGCGTACAGAGCCCTCAAAATACCAACATGGAAGAGCTCTGAGCAACGAAGAGATCTAGCCTAAAGATCTGAAAACACTTAACAACATCAAGATGAAGAAACAAAATGTCCCAATTAATGTTCATCAAAAGATCATTCAATTTCAAAAAATCGCATAACTTAAAATTAAAGAAAGAATTTGAATTGATATTACTAATTTTATAAAATGTATAAAACTCCAGATCAAGCACAATTGATCGATTGATTTTTGAGACGATGTCCCTCGTCGCATATCAACAGGTCGAACTTGAGTTGCTGGAACTCTGCCACGTGACCGAGCAGACTTTCATACGACATAATGACGAAGGGCACATGATGCTGCCGCGAGTAGGTGGCAAGCGGGCGCTTTCCGCCAACCACAAAGCGGGGATTCTACGGTTTCCGTGGCGCCTCGATTTGATGAAGGTTTTAGATAAATTGGCCGAAAATAAATCGAAAATGTAAAATAAAATTTTTGGATATCTCGCTTCGTTTTCGAGATATCGAGGCTCAAAGTGAAATTCACAACGAATATGAATGAATGAATTTGAACAAAAAATACTGTGCACACCTGACTGTTGCCTGATGTGGTGGTGACTCCCATGAGGGTTATTTTTTTAGCGCCCGGCCGAAGGCCGGCCACCTGGAAAAACTTATTGCTAAAAAAACTATGGCTTGGAACTATGGATTTGAACAAAAAATACTGTTCACACCTGACTGTTGCCTGATGTGGTGGCTTATGTGGAGGGTTATTTTTTAGCGCCCGGCCACTCGGGAAAACTGTAGGCATCTCTGGGATTGCGAAAAAAAGCGCTGATCTGCTAAGATTGCATATAACAGTAAATTTACAGTTATATACATTGAGCTCATATGTGAATTTCACTTTGAACTTCGATATCTCGAAAACGAAGCGAGATATCAAAAAATTTTATTTTACATTTTCGATTTATTTTCGGCCAATTTATCTAAAACCATCATCAAATCGCGGCGCCACGGAAACCGTAGACGTGCCCACAAAGCCATACATTCGTTCGCCCTTCAGCCATTTGTTGATCTCCGTCTCCCAATTGGCGGTCAGGCTGCTGGGCACTACTATTAACACTCGTTGCAGTACACGTTCACCAAAAGATTACGATCTCCTCCGATAGCCAGCACCACTTTGCCATCCATCAGACAATTTGCGGATGCTGGTACAGGTGCCATATTTTTCGACAAACGCAGCGGCAAGTGTTCACATTTGGCATTTTTCGACGACTCAGTGCGACTCACTACGACGCACAGTGTCGCGAGTGTGGCCAAAAATGGTAAAAATCAATGTTAAAAAATGACTAAAATGAATATGAAAATCGACAAATATTTCAACTAAGAAAAATCCATTATCGGATCTTCAATATCCTAGTCCGTACCATTTTTATGTAGCTTCAAAGTTGATGTTAAAAAATAAGCATTCGTTCCAAGTTTGTGGGTAATTCTTTATGCTGAATGAAAAATCAAATAAAAATATAATTTATATACTAATATAGTCGAATTATATATTAGATACAACTTTGGAATTTTTCCTGTATGACAGTACTATTTTTTGGTTTGTGCTTTGAAATAACTGTGAAATCCCGTTACATTGAAAAATTACGTTTTTTGGCTTGCTTCTAACAAAGAACCAAAAGTTTGGTGGAAAAAAAGTTTAAAAAACGTCAAAAAACACTTTTTTAGTTCCAACCCTAAATTACTCAAAAAAGTATGTATTAACATTATCCGGAGTAATTTTTTGCCTTTAAGTGCCTATTTGGTTGTTATTCGCATTTTTCTAGTGACGCCTCCACTAAAAATACGTGATTTCTTCGAGGTGTGGCGTAAAGCTGAAGCCAGAAAGCGGTCAACAAAACTTTAATTTCTTACAAATTTACTTAAAGATAAGACGGGAGTTGATGTTACTCACAAACAAAAGCAAAGTTTTGTCCCCACCTAGACATTTACTTTTTGCAGTGGCACCTACAGTCAAAAAAGGTGATTTTTTTCGAAGCATGGCTTCCGACGTTCAATGAAAGTAGTGGCAAAGCAGCTGCTGAAATGATGAGCTGTATAAAGGACAAGGTTTGCACATTTTTCGTATCATCAAAAGTAGGCAGAATGCCACGCCCACTTTAAAACATTTATAACAAAATATGGTATCACAAGCTGAAAAAATTAAACATGAATTCATAAAGGAAAAGTTTTGGCCACTTTATATATACGCTCCAGCGCCACGCCCACTTTAAGGTTTTCGAAAGCTTACCAATTAAAATTACATCGTGGAACGAGTATCGTAAACAGCCTTCTAAAAATACAGTTTTAGTTGTAGTAAAATACGAATATTTTTGAAAGTGGGCGTGGCAGACCGCCCATTTTTAGTGTGAACTTTTATGTAATTATTTCAAGCTCAAATACAATTTAAATACAGTAATATTACTCTATTATTTCACGATGTTCATTTTTGGGTATCGCATCTGCTGCGTTGTTTTTAAAGTTTATGACTATCAACATCTTATATCATATGATTAGAATAATGTGAACTATTATACGAACAGCATTTGGCAACGCGGTTAAAAAAGGTGCAATTGTCACTTTAGTCGCACAACGGTAACTCTGCGACGAGCTCATTTGCTTGATTGAAAAAAGACCATCAAAATGTGAAACATATGGAAACACATGTGGTAGGGCTGCCTACGAACCAAAGATATTTGGTTAGAAATAAAAAACAGCAACATTAGTTGGAATTTCGTGCTTCGGCAATGTTCAGTTTGGTTTGTTTGTATATTCTTTACGAGAAGCCTTACTTAAAATATGAAAATTCAACTGCTAAAACTTATGTTTCAGAAAATAGTAGTACAATCGGCCTGGGGGTAGTACGGTAGTACAGATGATGAAATAGTAGTAAAATACTACTATAGTAGTACGTTCGGCAGCCCTGATTTGGTGTTTAATTTGTAAACAAACGCGCGCGCTCATTCGACTTCAGCCGCCGAGTAGAGCGGACCGTTTTTGCAATAAAGGCTTGATTACACGTAACGAGTAGAGTGAGAAGACAGCAACTCGAACGAGTACTCGTTTCGTCTAAACGGTAAGGCGAGTTCTTGATTGAGTCAGTGATCGATGAAAGTGGCGAGAGAGCCACTAGAATCACATTTTGTTTGCTAGGCCGAGCGACCACTACTTTACCGTTATATTTTTCTCTTTTCGCAGCGATTCGTGCAATCGCTCGTCAAATGCGGCATCGCTCGTGACATGCGGCATCGCTCGTGACATGCGGTATGCGTCACACACCACTTTTCGCTCGGTTGAGTTTAATTGCGCGAGTTGCTTAGTTCATTTTGTGCGTTGTAAAACCGAACTGACTCGCCGCGTGTCGAAATACGTTTGAACAACTCGTCGCTTTTGCTCGCTATCCCAATTCTTTCGGCCTAGTACCATTTTGATGTCTCCTCACTCGACTCGTTACGTGTAATCAAGCCTTAAGAGCAGCTGAACAGTGAATTGGACGAGGACATAAATTTAATTCCAAAATCTACCAGTGGGACAGTGATTGCCAGTGGAACGAGGTTATCAACGAGGGATTTCTGTGGCAAGTGACGAAAAAGGAAAAAGGTAGGAGGGTTCCAGGCGGTTGGGATGGCAGGCGCGCCGGCGTCTGTCACCACAACTGGCATGGGTGACTGGCTTCGGGCGACACATGATGGGGCAGAGCATGATACAAAAATATACAGGTAGATTCAATCTAGCAAAATTAAAAGTCATTTGCTTTTTTGACAAATAAAAATAAAATGTTAAGGGTGCAAAAACAAGTAAAAAATACAGAAACTGAATGATATACTACATAAACTGATTGTGCGGAATAGCAGCTCTGCAGCACAAATGAAAATAGTAGTACAAAATTTGTAAACAAATATTTTTTTCCAATTGTCAATTTTATTTTTATTTGTCGCATTGTAACTACAAAGTAAATCATAAGTAGCGACACTCTTTGACAACCGGACGTTGATTTTTTCTGAAGGCTCCTGTCAAATTATTGTTGTTCACGTGTAAAACGGTCACTGTGGTGAATAAGTACATTAACTTTCAGGGTTACGTGCACTTGACAAACCCTGTAAGTCATGAATTTGTTAAGTGTAGTTTAAAACGGTTTTATATTTCGGACACGGAGTTTTTATGGTGGTATGAGTAGGGGGAAAAAATTAAATATTTATCTAAAAAATTTATTGCCTTCCAAATAGAATTATGAAACAATTTTAATTAATTTCCAATGTTTTGCAAAAGCAACTCTGCCCGGCAAAAAATATTCACCACAAGTCTTTGTCAGTTGCAATTTCAAATTCATCGCCTGCATTGAAGCAAAAGCCACCGAAATCAGAACAGAGATGAACGAGCTGAAAGCGCATTTGTACCAGCGCTTCGGAAGCAATATATCGCTGGAAAACGATGACTAAACGCTAGACCAAAAATTCCAGTTAACCGAATAAGAAAATAAAACCAAAACCCGTATAACCCAAAATCCAATAGCACATCGTTAGTGGCAGCAAAATGTTTTGGCTGTTTACTCGAAGGGTATGAAGAATCGCATGCAACATGTTGCATTTAGCGACAGTGACAATTTATGAAACCTGCAAAATCTGACAACAGTTTGCATTTAGATCTTCAAAACTGGGCCAATACTGTAAACCGAGAATTGCAACTACGATGCGACATTGCATTTTGGCTTCAACGGGTCTTTAAAAAATGAAATTTGTAAACCAAAACGCAATTCCCGCGTTATACATAAAAACATAAATATTTAACAACTGTATTAAGTGCTCAGGTGAGCTCTGTTTGATTTGCAAAGATGTACAGCAGGTTTTCGCTCGCATTGTCCAGGCAAGCTTCCTGTAAAATTAAAATAAATTAGTTATGGTGTTTTAACAAAAGCGCGGCGCATTCTACCTTCAGAAAGTTGGGCTGAAATAGCGCCTTGTAGTGCTCCCACTTCATCAATTCATTGATTTGCTTGCCCTCATTCGAAAGGCTCGGCTGCTGCGAATTTTAAAAATTAGAACGAAAACTTTTCAAATGTAATACTTATAAAAAGAATTTACTATTACTTCTCCATTTGCCCGAGCAATTGCAGCAAAGACTGTCGTGCGTTTGGCAGGTAGAAAAGTCCTGCTGCAGTGTGAACAAATCCAGCAGCTCTTCGGCCGTAAATTTCATGGTATCGCCTGACGTTTTCGCTCCCGTCTGTAGCACACAGTCACCCAGTGACATTTTCGCCACCTGACGCTGAAAAATCTTTTCCTCTATGCAGCCAGCAGTAACCAAGCGATAGATTTGCACATCTTTCGTCTGACCATCGCGCCAAATGCGTGCCATGGCTTGTGCATCGGTGGTCGGATTCCAGTCGTTGTCAAAGAGTATCAGACGTGATGCGCCCACCAAGTTCAAACCTACGCCGCCAGCCTTGGCGCTTAGCAGGAAAACCAAAGCTGCATTATCGCCGTCGGCAGACGCATTGAACTGCGTCACATTTGCATTGCGATCCGCGCTGGATGTGGCACCATCCAGGCGCAAACAGTGTATCCCCAAATAATCGCAGAGTCCCTGTAGCATGTTCAGCGTTTTGGTGTGATTCGACACCAGCACACACTTTTCTCGTCGCGCCACCACAGTGGCTACGAGGAAATTCTGCACCAATTCCAGCTTGGCCAAGTCGAAGGGTCCCATATCGGCGCATTTGGGCAGAAAGCGCTCCAAATTGCGCGTGAACAAATTTGGGGTTCTGGTGCGCGCCACCAATGACAGATGATTGCAGATTTTCTTAAGCACAGTAATGATCTGAAGTGGGCTGAGGTCCTTGAAAATGCTATCCTTGCGCTTGGCATACAAGTCCAACGCCTTCTGCAGTATGAACTGCTGCAGCTCGGAGGGCCGTAAGAAGCAGATGTACTCACGCTTCTTGGGCAAGTATTGACGGTTCAGCGTCTGCAGGCGGCGCAGCAGAAACTTCTCTGAAATGAGGTTCAATTCTCGGGTACGCTCAGCAGCAAACTCTTTCACCTCCTGCGCTGCATCGGGGCTTTGGCTTTCCTGCAGCGGCACTTCGTAACGACGATAGAACTCCTGTGCACTGCCAAGAATGCCGGGATTCACGAAATCTGCCAAAGCAAAGAATTCCTACAGGTCGTTTTGAACCGGCGTACCGGTCAGCACAATGAGTCGCTGTATATTTAGATCCCGCAAGGCAGTGCAGATTTTTATTTATTTATTTATTTATTTAGTATTGATTAGCCAATGAATACAATAAAAATTCTTATAGGCTAAGTTGAACACATAAAGCTACTTATAAACAAGATTTAACGAATAAATGAAACGATTTTTTGAAATTGAAAAATCAATGTCAACAATTTTGGAGATTCTATTGAACTCAATTAAGGCTCTGGTGATAGGTGCATTTCGCGCGTACAGAGCCCTCAAAATACCAACATGGAAGAGCTCTGAGCAACGAAGAGATCTAGCCTAAAGATCTGAAAACACTTAACAACATCAAGATGAAGAAACAAAATGTCCCAATTAATGTTCATCAAAAGATCATTCAATTTCAAAAAATCGCATAACTTAAAATTAAAGAAAGAATTTGAATTGATATTACTAATTTTATAAAATGTATAAAACTCCAGATCAAGCACAATTGATCGATTGATTTTTGAGACGATGTCCCTCGTCGCATATCAACAGGTCGAACTTGAGTTGCTGGAACTCTGCCACGTGACCGAGCAGACTTTCATACGACATAATGACGAAGGGCACATGATGCTGCCGCGAGTAGGTGGCAAGCGGGCGCTTTCCGCCAACCACAAAGCGGGGATTCTACGGTTTCCGTGGCGCCTCGATTTGATGAAGGTTTTAGATAAATTGGCCGAAAATAAATCGAAAATGTAAAATAAAATTTTTGGATATCTCGCTTCGTTTTCGAGATATCGAGGCTCAAAGTGAAATTCACAACGAATATGAATGAATGAATTTGAACAAAAAATACTGTGCACACCTGACTGTTGCCTGATGTGGTGGTGACTCCCATGAGGGTTATTTTTTTAGCGCCCGGCCGAAGGCCGGCCACCTGGAAAAACTTATTGCTAAAAAAACTATGGCTTGGAACTATGGATTTGAACAAAAAATACTGTTCACACCTGACTGTTGCCTGATGTGGTGGCTTATGTGGAGGGTTATTTTTTAGCGCCCGGCCACTCGGGAAAACTGTATGCATCTCTGGGATTGCGAAAAAAAAGCGCTGATCTGCTAAGATTGCATATAACAGTAAATTTACAGTTATATACATTGAGCTCATATTCGTTGTGAATTTCACTTTGAACTTCGATATCTCGAAAACGAAGCGAGATATCAAAAAATTTTATTTTACATTTTCGATTTATTTTCGGCCAATTTATCTAAAACCATCATCAAATCGCGGCGCCACGGAAACCGTAGACGTGCCCACAAAGCCATACATTCGTTCGCCCTTCAGCCATTTGTTGATCTCCGTCTCCCAATTGGCGGTCAGGCTGCTGGGCACTACTATTAACACTCGTTGCAGTACACGTTCACCAAAAGATTACGATCTCCTCCGATAGCCAGCACCACTTTGCCATCCATCAGACAATTTGCGGATGCTGGTACAGGTGCCATATTTTTCGACAAACGCAGCGGCAAGTGTTCACATTTGGCATTTTTCGACGACTCAGTGCGACTCACTACGACGCACAGTGTCGCGAGTGTGGCCAAAAATGGTAAAAATCAATGTTAAAAAATGACTAAAATGAATATGAAAATCGACAAATATTTCAACTAAGAAAAATCCATTATCGGATCTTCAATATCCTAGTCCGTACCATTTTTATGTAGCTTCAAAGTTGATGTTAAAAAATAAGCATTCGTTCCAAGTTTGTGGGTAATTCTTTATGCTGAATGAAAAATCAAATAAAAATATAATTTATATACTAATATAGTCGAATTATATATTAGATACAACTTTGGAATTTTTCCTGTATGACAGTACTATTTTTTGGTTTGTGCTTTGAAATAACTGTGAAATCCCGTTACATTGAAAAATTACGTTTTTTGGCTTGCTTCTAACAAAGAACCAAAAGTTTGGTGGAAAAAAAGTTTAAAAAACGTCAAAAAACACTTTTTTAGTTCCAACCCTAAATTACTCAAAAAAGTATGTATTAACATTATCCGGAGTAATTTTTTGCCTTTAAGTGCCTATTTGGTTGTTATTCGCATTTTTCTAGTGACGCCTCCACTAAAAATACGTGATTTCTTCGAGGTGTGGCGTAAAGCTGAAGCCAGAAAGCGGTCAACAAAACTTTAATTTCTTACAAATTTACTTAAAGATAAGACGGGAGTTGATGTTACTCACAAACAAAAGCAAAGTTTTGTCCCCACCTAGACATTTACTTTTTGCAGTGGCACCTACAGTCAAAAAAGGTGATTTTTTTCGAAGCATGGCTTCCGACGTTCAATGAAAGTAGTGGCAAAGCAGCTGCTGAAATGATGAGCTGTATAAAGGACAAGGTTTGCACATTTTTCGTATCATCAAAAGTAGGCAGAATGCCACGCCCACTTTAAAACATTTACAACAAAATATGGTATCACAAGCTGAAAAAATTAAACATGAATTCATAAAGGAAAAGTTTTGGCCACTTTATATATACGCTCCAGCGCCACGCCCACTTTAAGGTTTTCGAAAGCTTACCAATTAAAATTACATCGTGGAACGAGTATCGTAAACAGCCTTCTAAAAATACAGTTTTAGTTGTAGTAAAATACGAATATTTTTGAAAGTGGGCGTGGCAGACCGCCCATTTTTAGTGTGAACTTTTATGTAATTATTTCAAGCTCAAATACAAAATTTCATAATTCTATCACTAATATTAAGAAAGTTATTTCAATATTAAAGTTCCTTTCGTATGGCAGGTGGGCGTGGCAGTGGTCCAATTTTAATGATTTTTTGAAAATTTCTTAATTTCCACCACAAAAACAATCTCACCAAGTTTCATCGAAATAGGACAACGCTAAGTATTTTTGGCCACGTCTTATATGGGATCGCGACACTGTGCGACGGTCAATACGGTGTACCAATTGCACTCCAAATTGTTGATCATTGGGTGTTGTTTTTATTGGATCGCGGTATGTATGGCGGCACGGCCGCCAGTGTATAATTGTGAGCCCACACCATTACCGGACCACGCTCCATTGCGGACAACTCCTCCAGCGTGACCAACTCAAGCAGCAGCCTCGGGCCCCACTGCGACGCCGGTGCTGTTGCTGGTGGGTGGGGGACACTACCTTTATGCAGCGTTTGACGGAGCAAGTGCGACAGACTTGCGATTATCGTTGCCGGCGATGCACATTTGTTAACAAAATTTTGTAAACATTCGCAATCGAGAAGCCGAGAGAGAAGGAAGTCCAAAACCGACGCGGCGAATAGCGGCGCGAAACAAAGAATAAAATTCAATCAAGAGTGCAAGTGAAAGAGTGACGAAATAAAACAAATTAACCAAAAACTAAATAAAAGAAAACTAGTAAGTATGGAGGTGGAAGAGGAGGGGTCCTATGACCCAAAAAAGAAAAAGCGTCCGAGAAATAGCGCAGCGAACAATGAAGGGCCTGCGGAGCACCCCAAGGTCAACAAGAATAACGTTAAGTTAACGGAGCAAGATCAAACTCACAAAATGGCGGCGCCGGTAAGTGTGGAAAGTAAGAATGAAGAGCATAGCCCAAAGGGGAAAACCTACAATTATGACGAAGCACACAAGGGCCCTTACACGGTATACGTGGACGCACTACCGCTATACGAAAGAAAAAGAATAAATGAAATGAGCTTAGCGCTCACACTAAAAAAATGCAAAATCCATCAGATAGTCGAAATAAAGAAAGTAGGAATAGGAAGATGCAAAATCACCTTTAAGACGGCAAGGGCAGCCAATGAGCTGGTGGCAAATGAAATAACGAAACACGGCTATCAAAGCAAGATCTTCACGCACTCAGTTAGCAAGGCAGGAATAATCTTCAATGTACCGACTTACATCTCAGATAACGAACTGGAAGAAAATATCGAATCGGACGTACCTATCCTAGAAATTAGAAGAGTGACAAGAAGGGGAAAAAATAGCAAAGAAACATTTATTCCAACCACCAGAGTAAAGATACTCTTCAAAGGTATTGAGATCCCAAAAGTAGTCAACTTCTGCCATACGAAACTAGAAGTGCAACACTATATAATACTACCCCAATGCTACAACTGTTACAGATTTGGTCACTTCGCCCAACACTGTAAACAAACCAGCCACCCATGCTATAAATGCGGCGAGGTGCATCCGGAAGAAACGCAATGTGACATATTAAGCTGCAGTAATTGCAAAGAAAACCATACGGCAACATATAGGGAATGCCCGGCCAGAAAGAAGGCAATGAATATACAAAAAATTATGATAATGAACAACCTAACCCGAATGGAAACCAAGCAGACATACCCCCACTTATTTAACCGATTCTCAATCCTAAACGTAGAAGACTACACAAAAGACTACCCGGAACTACCAAACAAAAACCAACAAACAGAAACAGTTACCAACAACAAAGAAACGTTCAACTTAATCCATACACAGACACCATACAACAAAATCACCAGGAGGAAGACAAGCAAGGGTAAAGAGCTACAAGAATACCCAAAAACAAACCTTGACCAACGTCTAAACATAATAAGAGAAAACAAAACAACAACATACCACAACCCGATAAAAACAACGGAAGAAGAAAAATTTTTGAATAAAATAAACATCGAAATAAATAATCACCTGGCAAGCTGGGTAAACGACAGCATGCCAGCATCAACAAGAACATTCTTAAAAAACTTAAAAGATAAGATAAACAAACACAATATAAACTCAGACATTGAACAAATAAATAAATAACAAACGACCATGACAACAAGATAGACACAAACCAAGACAACAAATCTAAAGAAACAAAATAAGAAACTAATCAACAATCTACCACACAAAATGAACAAAAACAAAATCCAAATATTACAATATAACATACAAAGTCTGAACAGCAATCAAAATAAAGAACGACTTGAACTATACCTAGAGAGCAATAACATAGACATAGCCATAATATGCGAAATATGGCTAATGGACAACTCTCAAGCAAACATCAAAAACTACAACTTTATCTGCAAATGCAGAAAGGACGGATATTCCCCCGTATGCATTTATATTAAAAAAGACATCAAATTCATAATCGCAAACATCCCCACAACGACAGAAACAATAGGTATCACCACACTCAATTTAAAAAACAATTTCAACTGCATTGGAACGTACATACCACCAAACATCGACAATAGAACCTTCCAAAAAGAATTAGAAAAAATATTGACCTGGACAAACAAGCAAAAACTAAAAACAATAATATCAGGAGATCTCAATGCGAAAGCAAAAACATGGGGCAACAAGAAGGAAGACAACAAGGGCAAGACCCTGGAAACCCAACTAACATCTAATAACATGATTTGCATTAACACGGGAGAACCTACACACATACCGCGGAATGCAACTCCTTCAGCAATTGACATCACCATAACTAACATAGACCACAGACAAGTAAAATGGGAAGTAAGGAAGACCAAAATATCAAATAGCCACCACAGACCCACCATAACATCATTGGAAAATAAAATATCGAGTAGAAAGAAAAAAGAAATTATAAACTACATTAACATAGCCAAAGATCTTAGAACAGCAAGTCTACCAGAGAACTTAGAAGAAATAGAAACCACAATTAAAAACATCTTGCAAAAACACACAACCAAGATCTCGGACAACAATAGATACATACCCAAAAGCTGGTGGGACGAAGAAAGTATGAAACTATTCAGACTAAGAAACGCAGCAAGAGCGAAATACTACCAAAGCAAAACTCATGACAATAGCCTAAAACTAGCCACAGCAGAAGAAACATTGAGAAGACACATCAAAGAACGGAAAAAGGAAAAAAGGGGGGTGTACTCTCTCCGTTACTATGGAATCTAGTCGTTAATAAGATCCTTTTAAAGTTGAGGGACGGGGGGCCAAGGCTAACCGCATACGCGGATGACCTAGCCGTTGTCGTCTCAGGCAGGTGTCTCAACTCAATGAGCCAAGTATTCGAGAGGACACTGAAAGTGATTAATAACTGGGCAAAGACTGTGGGACTGGAAACAAACCCAGACAAGGCGGACTTAGTTCTTTTTACAACAAAGTACAAGATCCCAACCTGGCTTCCTCCCAAACTGAACAACACCACACTCACCCCAAAACATTTACTAAGTACCTAGGAGTCATCTTGGACAGTAAACTGTCGTGGAAATTGAATGTGGAAGACAGGAAAAGGAAAGCCTTGAACGCCTTATACGCTTGCAGGAAAATGCTCGGTAAGACTTGGGGCTTATCCCCCCGTCTCACACATTGGATTTACACTGCAGTGATTAGACCCATTATGCTCTACGGGATCATAGTATGGTGGACTGCGGTGGATAAGAAGACCTATGCCAAAAGACTCAAGACTGTACAGAGAGCCGCTGGGTTGTGTATAACAGGCGCAATGCGCACCACTCCGACAGCGGCACTGGACAAAATCTTGGGATTTTATCCAATTGGTCTGACTGCGAAAAGCGTCGCTAAAAAGGCGGCGCTTAGACTTAAGGTAACTGGACAGCTCACGCTACGACATTACGGCCACAGCAGGTTACACGCAGGGGAAGGCGAAAGCTCAGACTACGCCGTACCTCAAGCCAATTTCAACTTCAAACCCCACGTGATCCTAGAACCGGATGGGTGGCGACAGGGGCTCGAACCCAGCCGTCAATCCTATAACCTGTTCACGGATGGATCCAAGATGACAGAGGGAGTGGGATCTGCAGTTTTCTGTCCGGAACTTGACCTTCAACAGTCTTTCCGGCTCCCGGACTACTGCAGCACCTTCCAAGCAGAGGTACACGCTGCCACAAGAGCGGCGCAACTAGCAATGGATCGCACCCCTCCAGACTCTCGGATAAACATCTATATCGACAGCCAAGCAGCCATAAAAGCAGCAGCTGGGGTATTGTCAAACTCGATATGCGTACGGAACTGCAAAACCAAATTGGACGAACTCTGTCGCAACAGAGTAGTCACTATCTATTGGGTACCGGGTCACAAAGGAGTTGAGGGAAATGAGAAGGCTGATGCGCTCGCCAAAGCCGGGGCACGACTGCCTACAGTTAGCGAGCCAGACATCCATCCACCCCTCTCCACGCTCAAGACGGAAATAGAAGAGAATATGATTCGTGAAGCGGCGTCCATGTGGGAGAGATCTACATCTCACAGGACAGCAAAAATCATGCTTCGCGAACATAATATCAACAACACAGAGTTTGTACTATCACTCCGAAGAGATGATTGCAAACTATTAACCGGGATACTCACGGGACACTGTCTCACACCGTCCCACGCTGCCAAACTTGGCTTGGTACCAAGTGATGCATGCACAAGATGTGGTGAAGACAGTGCCAAGGGCGTTTTTAGATTGATGCTCTTATTTGCAATGGCGACAACAAACTAACAAAAAAATTACTACATCAAATGAAAGTAGCATAAATCGTTGTGTGATGTTAGAACAGCGGGGAAACCCCTTTTTTTAATTTTGTCGTTGTAGAAAGTTATTTTGACAGATCTTAAGATGTTGGACAAGAGACTACACAATTACGTATTTGATTGTCACTTTGTAAACACATTTCCAAGTGTAGGGTGGCAATGCTATAAAAAAGATAGGAATCAAAGTATGAACAAAATGCAAAGAATTTTATTTGGGAAAGAAAACCTTTTTCAAATTAAAATAGTAAATATTTGAACAAATTTTCGTACATAAAAATTTTCGTAAAAATCGCGTTGTAAGAGTAGCGTTGTAAGAAAATGTCCGCATTTTGGGAACCGCGTTATAGGAATCCGCGTTGTAGGAGGGTTACCTGTTTTTCTAAAAATAAGAAAAAAAAATTGTAATTGTATGCAGTAGATCTTTCGTAATTAATTCCCCAAATAACAGCTCAATTTCTTGCCTCAAGGGTAGAGGACCCCCTTAAAATGCCACAAAACTACACTACAGCACAACTACTTTGATAAAGCACCCAGATACAAAAAGCTTGCCTTCGAAAGCTCGATACATTGCGCTCGAGTAGTTTATTTTGTTGGTAGGTTTAGCAAATTGCTATTTGTTCACGTCGTTGCTTGCCGTCACCGCACCACCTACATCCTCTCCAATCAAATATTGACTTACCTTATTATATACTGTGTACTTTACCTTCTTTTACTTTATTATTTTCATAAATTAGAATCAAGTTATGAAAAAATAATTCTGTCAATATTAAAAAAATATATAATAAAAAAAAATTATGGTTCAACGTTCCCACCCAATTATAGGAAGCATTTTTTTAATAACGCTACAAATACTATTAAAAGATAATACTATTTTTTAACTTTAAATAGGTAATTTATTAGTTCATTGGAGAAGATATGTGGAGTACATAAATTATTTCATACTTTCTTTCGTTTATTTCATTTCATTCATTTAATTTTTCATTATTTATTTCATTCATTTAATTTGTATTACATTGTTTCATAAATTACACTAGACACGAGACTAATTTTGGACAGTTTTAAGACTGGACAGTTAATACTTACGCGATATGTGCTCAGAACTAAATTAAGAAGAAAACTGGTTTTCCGAAGATTTTTCGAAAACGCTTCTTTGAAAAATTACTTAATTTTCAGTTTCGTATTGAGCGACCCAAAATTAGTCTAGAAATAGGTTTTTTTATAGCTGCAAGCGATTAATCCATTCTTTTTGTTCTATTCGGGTTATAAACACAAGCAACAAAACATTTAAGTACCGAGACACCTACCTCAACAAAAATACATTCACTTAAGAATTATCAGACTTATAGACCATTTTCGGGTTTAGAGTACTATTGCAGTATATATAATTTCTTAACAACACATAATTACACAACGCATAGGAATATAGAGTATTTATGTGTAGACACTAACCATTCACTATACTGCTTGGTTTTAATTTTTTCATGTTTTTTCTTCTTTTAGAGACTTCACCCCGTTCTAATTTCATAATTTAGTAGCTCTTATGAAAAAGGTCAAGCCGAGCATCATAATATAAGTTAAAGTTAATAATTAGTTAATAATTAATTAATAATGTATCTCTCTGTGTTCTAACTTTTTTATTATATCATATTCCATGTCCAATTAAACTATAAATAAAATTTGTCTTTACTTTTCAATTTGAGTTATCTACGTTTTTAAAATCAATTTTTAAAATTTTGTGAAAAATTCGAAAAAATCCGAATAAAAGCGGTTTTCCCCCACCGAATTTCGAATCGAATGATCGAATGCTTGGAAAAAATTCGGGATTCGAGAAAAATCGAATCTTCACCCCAATTACCCATCCCTACTTTGAACCCGGTGTTCATTTGGTCCATTCGCTGGGCACCGGTGCAAAGTAAATCCTAAGTAGCGACACTCTTTGACAACCGGACGTTGATTTTTTCTGAAGGCTCTTGTCAAATTGTTGTTGTTCACGTGTAAAACGGTCACTGTGGTGAATAAGTACATTAACTTTCAGGGTTACGTGCACTTGACAAACCCTGTAAAACTGTAGAAGTCATGAATTTGTTAAGTGTAGTTTAAAACGATTTTATATTTCGGACACGGGGTTTTTATGGTGGCATGAGTAGGGGGACAAAAATTAAATATTTATCTAAAAAATTTATTGCCTTCCAAATAGAATTATGAAACAATTTTAATTAATTTCCAATGTTTTGCAAAAGCAACTCTGCCCGGCAAAAAATATTCACCACAAGTCTTTGTCAGTTGCAATTTCAAATTCATCGCCTGCATTGAAGCAAAAGCCACCGAAATCAGAACAGAGATGAACGAGCTGAAAGCACATTTGTACCAGCGCTTCGGAAGCAATATATCGCTGGAAAACGATGACTAAACGCTAGACCAAAATTCCAGTTAACCGAATAAGAAAATACAACCAAAACCCGTATAACAAAAATCCAATAGCACATCGTTAGTGGCAGCAAAATGTTTTGGCTGTTTACTCGAAGGGTATGAAGAATCGCATGCAACATGTTGCATTTAGCGACAGTGACAATTTATGAAACCTGCAAAATCTGACAACAGTTTGCATTTAGATCTTCAAAACTGGGCCAATACTGTAAACCGAGAATTGCAACTACGATGCGACATTGTATTTTGTCTTCAACGGGTCTTTAAAAAATGAAATTTGTAAACCAAAACGCAATTCCCGCGTTATCCATAAAAACATAAATATTTAACAACTGTATTAAGTGCTCAGGTGAGCTCTGTTTGATTTGCAAAGATGTTCAGCAGGTTTTCGCTCGCGATGTCCAGGCAAGCTTCCTGTAAAATTCAAATAAATTAGTTATGATGTTTTAACAAAAGCGCGGCGCATTCTACCTTCAGAAAGTTGGGCTGAAATGGCGCCTTGTAGTGCTCCCACTGCATCAAATTCATTGATTTGCTTGCCCTCATTCGAAACGCTCGGCTGCAGCGAATTCTAAAAATTAGAACGAAAACTTTTCAAATGTAATACTTATAAAAATAATTTACTATTACTTCTCCATTTGCCCGAGCAATTGCAGCAAAGACTGTCGTGCGTTTGGCAGGTAGAAAAGTCCTTCTGCAGTGTGAACAAATCCAGCAGCTCTTCGGCCGTAAATTTCATGGTATCGCCTGACGTTTTCGCTCCCGTCTGTAGCACACAGTAACCCAGTGACATTTTCGCCACCTGACGCTGAAAAATCTTTTCCTCTATGCAGCCAGCAGTAACCAAGCGATAGATTTGCACATCTTTTGTCTGACCATCGCGCCAAATGCGTGCCATGGCTTGTGCATCGGTGGCCGGATTCCAGTCGTTGTCAAAGAGTATCAGACGTGATGCGCCCACCAAGTTCAAACCTACGCCGCCAGCCTTGGCGCTTAGCAGGAAAACCAAAGCTGCATTATCGCCGTCGGCAGACGCATTGAACTGCGTCACATTTGCATTGCGATCCGCGCTGGATGTGGCACCATCCAGGCGCAAACAGTGTATCCCCAAATAATCGCAGAGTCCCTGTAGCATGTTCAGCGTTTTGGTGTGATTCGACACCAGCACACACTTTTCTCGTCGCGCCACCACAGTGGCTACGAGGAAATTCTGCACCAATTCCAGCTTGGCCAAGTCGAAGGGTCCCATATCGGCGCATTTGGGCAGAAAGCGCTCCAAATTGCGCGTGAACAAATTTGGGGTTCTGGTGCGCGCCACCAATGACAGATGATTGCAGATTTTCTTAAGCACAGTAATGATCTGAAGTGGGCTGAGGTCCTTGAAAATGCTATCCATGCGCTTGGCATACAAGTCCAACGCCTTCTGCAGTATGAACTGCTGCAGCTCGGAGGGCCGCAAGAAGCAGATGTACTCGCGCTTCTTGGGCAAGTATTGACGGTTCAGCGTCAGCAGGCGGCGCAGCAGAAACTTCTCTGAAATGAGGTTCAATTCTCGGGTACGCTCAGCAGCAAACTCTTTCACCTCCTGCGCTGCATCGGCGTTTTGACTTTGCTGCAGCGGCACTTCGTAACGACGACGGAACTCCTGTGCACTGCCAAGAATGCCGGGATTCACGAAATCTGCCAAAGCAAAGAATTCCTGCAGGTCGTTTCGAACCGGCGTACCGGTCAGCACAATGCGTCGCTGTATATTTAGATCGCGCAAGGCAGTGCAGATTTTGGTCGATTGATTTTTGAGACGATGTCCCTCGTCGCATATCAACAGGTCGAACTTGAGTTGCTGGAACTCTGCCACGTGACCGAGCAGACTTTCATACGACACAATGACGAAGGGCACATGATGCTGCCGCGAGTTTTTGTTGATCTCCGTCTCCCAATTGGCGGTCAGGCTGCTGGGCACTACTATTAACACTCGTTGCAGTACACGTTCACCAAAAGATTACGATCTCCTCCGAAAGCCAGCATCACTTTGCCATCAGACATTTTGCGGATGCTGGTACAGGTGCCATATTTTTCGACAAACGCAGCGGCAAGTGTTCACATTTGGCATTTTTCGACGACTCAGTGCGACTCACTACGACGGCCAATACGGTGTACCAATTGCACTCCAAATTGTTGATCATTGGGTGTTGTTTTTATTGGATCGCGGTATGTAGCGCTGCACGGCCGCCAGTGTATAATTGTGAGCACACACCATTACCGGACCACGCTCCATTGCGGACAACTCCTCCAGCGTGACCAACTCAAGCAGCAGCCTCGGGCCCCACTGCGACGCCGGTGCTGTTGCTGGTGGGTGGGGGACACTACCTTTATGCAGCGTTTGACGGAGCAAGTGCGACAGACTCGCGATTATCGTTGCCGGCGATGCACATTTGTTAACAAAATTTTGTAAACAACGACATCTTTGTCTTCGTGGTGAATATTTACACATTCTGTGGTGAAGCTGGCAATTGAAGTTGATGTAGAGTTGATATTTTTGATACACATGTTGAGTATAGAAATGTTGCTAAATGGATACTTTTCCAAAACTTTTGATTATATTTTGAAATATTTTAACCACTTCAGCTACATTTAAATATTCAGCCATAGGTACAGAAATGTTCAATTGAACTCAAATGCGTTCCGAACTCAAATGCATGCCGATTTAAAAATCGTGCATATGAATGTTGTACATTAATATTTGTTGGTAAACACATTTTTAGTGCTTATTTAGATTTATGAAGATACACAAAATTATATTTAAATAAAATTCTTGACATAATTAATAAGAAATAACTTATTCGCTAGCATATTTCCTTGGACTGGAGCAAAATTACATTGACATTTATTCTGAATGTTCAATGTTTACATAATCAAATTGCCTACACAAAAAGCAATTTCAAAATTTTTATTCAAATCTTTTCTGTTTCAGTTAATTATATTGACACCTATTGAATAACTACTACAAAAACGCAGCTATCTAAAGATATTTATTTTCACAAACAAATGCTTACTGATTGTTTCGGAAAAGTAGTAAGAAAATTAGGTAATTTACTACCAAAACCAACAGAAAATCGCATCGGGGTAACACGGTCAAACAGAGTTAATGTACCACTGACAGCTCGAAAAAAGAGTGTCGCTACTTAGAGTATACTTTGCACCGGTGTTTGTGTAACTTGTGTGCGCTACTGCTACGCGGGTGTGTTTTCTTGTACTCATTTTCCCATTGATTATGGCAAACTATTGCAAGTGTATTTTGTTTCGTGTATCTGCAGCCGTTCAAAGATCTTCCCTGGTTGGATTTCATCATTGCACGACCCATGTACGCCAATTTGCTGCGCTTCGAAACGGAAAAGCACATTGGTGGGTTTAACCCATTAAGCCCTGAGCGTTGCGTTTGCGCAACGTTTGGGAATTTCATTTCATTTCATTTATTTCAAGTCTACAGTAATGAACTTACAGACTAAGCAAACAATAAAAGAACTTAAAAATAGAATAACAATGGGAATAAAACTTAAGAATAGAACAACAATGAGAATAACGTTATTTATAAAAGGAATTCAGACGTGATTTTAATTCATGTTTGGAAATCGAAAGATCGAGGTTAAGAGAGCCACAAATCTTGTTAAATTCGGAAAGCGCTCTCGCTACATTAAGTAATTCATAAAGATATAAGACTTGAAAATGGGTAGAATTGGATTTGAATTGATCGTTTTAGATTCTGCCATACTCAAATTTCAAAATTTTTTAAATATTCATATCTTTTTTTCGATCCAAAGTCAAAGGTTTTTTTTGGGGAATTTTTGAAATTCAATTAAAAATACTTAATCTTCAAACCTATCAAAATCCCTTTGTGGGCTGCATTTTGTAATGCTAAACTATTTAAAAATAAGTTTTTTCTTGATTAGGTCAATTAAGAAGATTCTGTAAAATTTTATGGAAATCGCACAAGCCCTTCTGGGGTCAGGTTTTAATGGGTTAAGCAGCCGGTGATAATTCTCCATGCCGAGGATGCGGTGCAGTATGATAATAAAGGAAGCAATTAACCTTACTGTAATGATGTGGACTGGATTTTGTGCTTAAGCCCTAAAGGGCTTAATACATATTTAGTAAATACACAAAATGATTAAATCGTGCTTATTGTGAATGTAAATGTATAGATTTATGTGTTTGATATTTGTAATTTTTCAATTAAAACCAATTTTCCCGTTTGATGATAACATTATACATACTGATTTTTTACATTTATTTTGCTAGTCTATTGCTAGTAGACTGTTGGTAAATACCAATGTTTTACAGTTTCAATTAACCGTGAGGGATCAGCAGTACTTATGGTCCCTTCATTTAGCAATAGGTTACGAATAGGTTGATGTGGTACTTCAACATATAATCATTCGCCAATATATTCAGAAAATATCATTTGAATTTAATTTGCAACTGACAATGACTTGTGGTGGATATATGTATCAAAGGCAGAGTTGCTCTTGAATAAAAAACCAAACAATTTAAATTTGTTCATAAATTTTGGTAAAAACCAACTAATTTATGAGATTTTTATTTAGCTTTCTTTTCTTTGGCTGTACCAACATAAAAAGTCAGCGATACCTTTATAAAAACGTCTTAAATTACGTTTAAGAAATTCATTGAAACCGCAATTTTTTTCAGTATTTTTCACGTACACGCAATACTGTCTATGGTGTTCGGTCACCGTGGTGAGTTCAGTTTTACACGTGAACAACAACAATTTGACGGTTCTTGTCATACAGAATTGACGCCGGTTGTCAAAGAGTGGCGCTACTTAGGCTTTACTTTGGTGTGCGCTGTTCAATTGTCACAATCAAAGTGAAGATGGCGTCCCTGCTGGTCAGCACCGAAGCTCAGGGTCGTATTTCCTGAGCTCCGGTGCTGCCAAGTTATTTTACTTAAAGCTATGGCGTTATCATATTAAAACATCTTATACTATACCCAAATGCGTAGTTTCAAATGAGTCATTTCAAAGTGTTTCCATTGCCTCATTTGCATTGCATTTGCCTTTTGTTTGGCAGCTAATGTCAAATGCTCAGCTCAAAGATCAGCTCTTTTCCGGATTCTGACCAAATAATTTGTTGCTGTTTTGCTGCCTCTATGTTCTACACACTGTAATATTTGAATAAAAATATACCACATACCTTACATGCTAAGCATATTCTACTTATTTGAAGCAGACGAAAATTTCCATTCAAAATTTCCATTTTGATAATTTTCATTTGTTTTGATTTTGAACTGTCAAAAAGAACAAAAGCTTTTGAAGCTTATGCAAGCCATGGTTCAACTACAAGGTTGTAGCAAGCCACCGGCTGATCGTTTATCGCTTTTGTCAAAATCGTCGGTGTGCTGTGCTGCCGCATCGGTTGAAATGAAAATACCTGACTGAAAACAACTGACCTGAGCACTTTTCCCGTTTTTTCACTCAAATACAGCACTGTCTGGCAACAATCACTTTTGTCTGTTTTCAGTTTCTTCCTCTTTCGTCGGAAAATATCAGCTGATTTTGACAGTAGCGATAAACAATCCTACCAACAAAATACATGTGGTTTTTGGTGTTGCGGGGATGCTATTACCACAGATAACTCATCATATAGATGTCCAGTCTCATACGACGAAAACGGCACAAAAATTTCAAGCTCTGAATTACAGCTTTTTTCCGCAAAGCTATTTTACGCACACAACTGCATGTGCTCATCCAGAACTTTTGTCGGATTGAATTAATTTTGAATTTCTTTTCTTGCTTGTGATATTCTTTTTTGCAACATATATTTATGATTTTAGCTACGACGATCACGTACTGTATTTGGTGTAACAGGTAGACAGCAAATCAGATATCCGTAATTTCTTTTTCGTAAATTTCGCCTCGGGTTCAAGGCTGGGCGGGAAGCAAAATTGCTCTTAACATTTAACGCTTTTTTTATAAACCTTTTTAATCGGTTATACCGGAAATTAATAATGTGTTCAAAAAATGTGATATAAATGAATCGCCACTAAAAATTTTGTGCATGATCAAAGAATATAAAGAAAATAATTTTCTTTGGCATGATACATACACATCGTTGCTAAGGCAACGCATTGTCAATAGCTGCGGCGCCAGCAGGTCTATCCTCTGCGTCGGCGTAACTGTATTGCGACAATGAAGTGACCGCTGAACAATTACATTCGTTTTAGAATATTTGCCGATCTTTTCATTTTTTTTGCGAAAAGCAAGTGCCTGGGCGTACCCAGCAACAAATTAAAGGGGAAGACATAACTACATTTCCGAATTCAGAATATAAAATTCAAATAGAATAGAATATAGATTTCTGAGCATATGTATATAAAATATAGAATTATGTAGGGGGAGCTACCCTCCTCTACCCATACCTAGGTACGCCCATGAGCGCCTGTCATCATCAACCGAATCTTTTTGCTGTATGGTTGTTTGTAACCGTATGGTTGTTTGTAACCGTATGCGCTTGGTTGATTGATTTTAAAACTTGCGAACAATTATATGTGTATCCAAAACCAAACAATTCACTAATCAAGAGATCTAGAAACCAAATAAATTGTTCATTCATCTTTTTTTCACGGGTCGTAAAAAAAGGAATATATATTTAAAAAGAAAGCCATTAAAAAATTCTTGGCGGCTACAATGAGGATTGAACCGCGAACTCGTCGTCCGAGACACTCCCGCTTGCGCGTTTGACCATCAACACTCAATCCCGACTGGCTGCTTAAAAGGTATGATAACAGACAAGCGCCGTTTTGACTAGAAAATCACATATTTCTGTATCTCAAAACAGAGTACAATGCGTGTGAAGCGGTGTTTGTGTGAGTGACATTAGAGGCCAAAAAGCTCTTATCGGAGGCCAAATTTGTCGAACTTTTTGACACATTTTTTCCTTGGCCGCTGGACATCTATATGATGAGTTATCTGTGCTATTACCTTGTTTATTGTGCCATGGCTTGTGCCATGGCACAATAAACAAGGTAGTGGCAGGAAGGAGCGAATTTTATTTTTTTCTCGTCAGAGTTCGGTAGGTTGTCAGAAATTTTTGTCTGCTTTGTTTACATTCGGCGAACAGCATGGCCACTCAACTCTTTTTCTGTGAAATTTTAAGCATGTTTGCAATGACGAAACGATATTATTTTTCCAATTTTCGTTAACTTTTATGAATTAACGCAAAATCGGCGAACTAGCACTTAGCACTTTTGCCCCTAATTGTAAAACAACAGATTAAAACAAAGAAGCTGTGTACTTTTGCTGTTAATTGGTGTATTTTTACGTTCTCGAATAGACCAAGTGGTCTATTTGATGCTGGCAATACTGTTGGCAAGAGAACCGTCCGTCCGATTTGACAATGAACCAAACAAAAACACTAACAAAATACACGTGAATTTTTTCGCTCCTTCCTGCCACTACCTTGTTTATTGTGCCATGGCTTGTGCCAAGTTATTTTACTTAAAGCTATGGCGTTGCCATATTAAAACATCTTACACGTTGATGTTTTCTAAAGCTTTGGTTCTTATAAACTTTTTTGTTTTTTGCTTCTTAAACGGTTTCTGCATGCAATTTTTAATTTTAAGTTCTGCAAATTTGTGGTGTTAAATACTCCATTGTTTAAAAAATATAATATTATATATGCAGTCGATAGGTATTTTCAAAAACAATTTCAGTATTTTCGGATGTGTTACATGAAAAAAGTTGTGGCAACACTGACTGCATAAAGTGATAACGTTCAGTTTCTTCGGTAGAAAATTGTCAGATTATACTTTAGCTTTTATTTTAGCAAACAGAAATTCAATACTTTGCTTGTGTAATGATAATCCAAGTCGTAAGGTCCTCATGCTTGCCGCGTCATCCATTACTACGGACAACCAGGCCTTTCGCCTCCAAAGTGGAACCGGTCAAACTGTCCTACAGCGTGTTTGGTGAAAACAATGATATAAGTTCCTCAAATACTCCGTTGATAATCACGCATGGTCTATTTGGCTCGAAGATCAACTGGCGTGGAATCGCACGCGCTTTGGAGTCGAAGTTAAAAAAGAGGGTGAGAGGTGAAGACAATCAATGAGGACAATGACAATGCAATGCTTAAGATATCCTCAGTACCGGAAGTACAAATACTAAAAAAACGTTTGAAAACATTTTTCTAAATAAACTGTTTACTAATGCAGCATATAACTGTAACTTGTATATATATCTATGTATATATAAAACGTATTCTTGGAACAGGTGTACACAGTGGATGCGCGGAATCACGGCGACAGTCCGCATTCAAATCAGCACAACACACCTAACATGGCAGCAGACTTCGTGGACCTCATTCAGCAGGAGGGTATTCAAAAAACGTGTATAATGGGCCACAGTATGGGAGGCCGAACGATGATGTATCTAGCCCTTAAGTATGTAGGTGATTCACACTTGTTTAAGCCGTATACTTCTAATATTAAACTAAGAAATTCATGTGCATAGGCAATGAAAAATGATTGAATGATGATGATCTCGTTAGTAAGTTGAAAACGAAATCTTAAACCATAAAATATTTATTTCAGCCACATCTAGTTGATCGCGCAATAATTGTCGATATATCGCCCATCTCAATACCGCGTGATTTTTCGTCGATGGAACAACTTTTTATTGCAATGAAATCAATTTCCATTTCACCGGAATTGTCTTTAGCGGAAGGTCGAAAAATAGTGGGACAGCAAATTAGAGACTCTGTGGATAGCCAGGGCACTGTTGAGTTCATTATGATGAATTTACGCAAGGACACATCTGGAGAGTATGTATATTGATATTGCCAATAACTCAATAGCTCAATTATTTATTGTCGCCAGATTCTTTTGGACTTTGAATGTTGACGCTTTGCATACAAATTTGAAACTATTTGGCAAGTTTTCTGAGAAGATTGCTAAATTGCCACCATTTCATGGACCAATGTTGTTCATTTGTGGAAAACATTCAGACTTTTTTGAGTAAGGGAAATATTGTTGTTAATTCGAATCTTGTATAAAATGTTTTTATTCGTTTCTATGTAGACCTGATCATTGGCCGCAAGTGCTGAAAATTTTTCCGAACGCAGAGATTGAATGGATTAATGCTGGACACCTAGTGCATTTTGACCAACCTAAACAATTTATTGATGCAATTGTCAAGTTCCTTAAATAATTTATCAGAAGTTCTAGTTACTATAAGTTTTTTTTTTTGTTTTAATTTTCATATGATCCTCAATTTATTGTAAGACATTGTGTACATAGTACGACCACAAAATTCAGAAATGTTATGCCATGCAGGAGTTTTGTTAAAAGTAGTCTATCAATACAAACGGGCAAATCGAATTGTTTATGTATTGAATTCGCAAAAGCATTCACGTGCTTTGCATACTAAGGCTGTACGAAGATTGGTAAAATGCACATATGTTGAAGGAGTGTACGGGCCGAATTTTCAAATTGTAAGCAACACAATTATAATTTATTAATTATTTATAACCAACATTTTGACTTTTCGTCGAAACAAATCAAATCAACTGGTGTAATGCGGTCATTTTTAACACTTCGTTCAATAATGTGTGTGACTAACTAATTAAAACACATTTTTTTTGCCAAAATTCGTTTTTATTCATCAACATAGTCCCCTTTTAGGGAGATACAATCATTCCAACGCTTTTCCAATCTTTCGATACCGCCTTTGTAGAACGATTTTTCTTTGCCTTCAAAATAGGCGTTAGTTTCGGCGATTACTTCATCATTTCAGCCAAATCTCTTACCACGGAGCATCTTTTTGAGGTCTGCGAAGAGCCAGTAGTCGCTGGGGCCAGATCTGGAGAATACGGGGATGAGGAAGCAATTCGAAGCCCAATTCATGCATTTTTGCCATCGTTTTCATCGACTTGTGACACGGTGCATTGTCTTGGTGAAACAACACTGAATCCACCTGTATATTTTTGTATCATGCCGCCATCTATGTGTCAGTCACACACATTATTGAACGAAGTGTTATTTGCTTGGCAATAACGTTGATGTCAATTTGTCAAGAGAATATTTTCAGATTTTAATTTGGTTTTTATACTAGCAGTAAAAATGCAGCATTTCGTTTGAAAAATGTTAATCCAAGTCGTAAGGTCCTCATGCTTGCCGCGTCATCCATTACTACGGACAACCAGGCCTTTCGCCTCCAAAGTGGAACCGGTCAAACTGTCCTACAGCGTGTTTGGTGAAAACAATGATATAAGTTCCTCAAATACTCCTTTGATAATCACACATGGTCTGTTCGGTTCGAAGACCAACTGGCGTGGAATCGCACGCGCTTTGGAGTCGCAATTAAAAAAGAGGGTGAGAGATGAAGATATATTCAATGAGGAACAATGCGAATTTAACGCTTTAGATACTCTCAGTACCGGAAGCACCAATACTAAAACACAAACTGGAAAACATTATATTTTTCTAAAAAAATGTTGCATATATATATGAACTAGCTGACCCGGCAAACTTCGTCTCGCCCAAACGGTCCGTTTGAGTGTGATGCCGTAACTCACATACAGCCACTTTCTTGTATATATATATAGATGTAAGTTATATGGGTGGTGCCAAGCCCCCTTGTTCAATACCCGCACCATCCCGTCTGTCGGAAGGGAAAATGGTAGGTTCGTACTAAGTTTCATTGCTGTGCCACTTCAAGTTCAGCAAAATATTTGGGTCACAAACAATGCGCCACGCCCCTTGTCTGACGCCCATCAAATCTTATCATTAGAATGACTCATGTATGAGACGACAGGGTACTAAATTTTAGTGTTGTATGACTTATAATTCCGAAATTATTCCATATTAAAAATTTGAGTTGCATGAGTGGTGCCCCGCCCCCTTGTCCAAAATCCACCCTATTCCCCCTGCCGAAGGAGACGACTAAATAATAAGTTGATACCGAGTGTCATTGATGTGAATGCTATAGTTCAAAAGCTACACCGGAATGTAAAAAGCGCCACGCCCCTTTCCAACGCCCATTAAATTTTATTTGTGGAACGACACGTTCCAAATTTCAATGCTGAGCGACTTATAATTCCGAAGATATTCCATATCAAAAAGTTGGGTTGTATGGGCGGTGCCACGCCTCCTTGTCCAAAATACACCCTATTCCCCATGCCGAAGGACATGACCAAATCGTTACTTTGTACCAAGTGTCGTTGATGTGAATGCTATAGTTCAAAAGTAACACCGGGATTAAAAAAGTTCCACGCCCCTTGTCCAACGCCCATTAAATTTTACCAGTAGAATGACACGCTTACATAATTTCAATACTAAGCGACCTATAATTCTGAAGATATTTCTAATCAAAAATTTGGGTTGTATGGGCGGCTTATAATTTCGGAGCTGATCCATATTAATGAATTGAGTTGTATGAGCGGTGCCACTCCCCCTCGTCCAACGCCCATTAAATTTTACCGATGAAAAGACACGCCTACACCATGACACTGTACTAAATTTCAATGCTGTTCGACTTTTAATTCCGAAGATATACCATATTAAAAATTTAGGTTGTATGGGAGGTACCACGCCCACCTGCCGTACAAACATGTATTATACATATAAACCTTCCTCTTGAATCACTCAATCCATTAAAAAAGACCGCTTAAAAAACCGTTGCGTAGTTTTAAAGATTTAAGTATACATAGGGACAGACAGCGACAGCGACTTTGCTTTATACTATGTAGTGATGATGATGATATGTAAAACGTAAATGGAGTATTCTTAAAATAGGTGTACACAGCGGATTTGCGGAATCACGGCGACAGTCCACATTCAAATACGCACAATACATCTAACATGGCAGCAGACTTCGTACACCTTATTCAGCAGGAGGGTCTCCAAAAAACGTGTATAATGGGCCACAGTATGGGCGGCCGAACAATGATGTATCTAGCCCTTAAGTATGTAGGTAATTCACCCTTGTTTGAAGTATACGTATCTACTCCAAATATTAAATATGCCATGAAGAATGATGATGATCTCTAATAAGTTGAAAGGGATCTCCTAAACCAAAAATAAATTTATTTATTTCAGCCACATCTAGTTGACCGCGGAATAATTGTCGATATTTCGCCCGTCTCAATACCGCGTAATTTGTCGTTAATGGAAAAGCTTTTCACCAGAATGAAAACAATTTCCATTTCATCGAAAATATCTTTGGGGAAAGCTCGTAAAATAGTGGCTAATCAAATCAGAGATGTTGTGGATAGTCCGGCCACTGCTGATTTCATAATGTTGAATTTACACAAGAACACATCTGGAGAGTATGTATAATGATATTACCGATCACACAATGGCTCAATAATATACTGTCCCCAGATTCTTTTTGTCTTTTAATGTTGACGGTTTGCATAAAAACTTGAAACCAGTTGGCACATTTTTTAAGCAGATTGCTGAATTTCCACCATTTCATGGACCAATGTTGTTCATTTGTGGAAAACATTCAAAATTTTTTGAGTAAGGGAAATACATGTTGAAACAAAAACAATAATGCTCGTTATGTTTTCCTAAATTATACACTTGCATATACATACATGTATGTACAAGCGTATATAAAATACCTTGCAACAAATTTAAAACGTTGCAAGACCTCACTTAGATCGTTCATATGTATGTTTTAAACAATTATTTATGTATATAAAGATAGACCTCGCTTAATGGAATGGAATGGAATTTTCCAGGAACGTAACTACCGTGTTAAGCGAGGTTACCTGTATTGCTGTATTAATTCGAATCTTGTATAGTGTTTTCTTTCCTTTCTATGTAGTCCTGATCATTGGCCGCAAGTGCAGAAGATTTTTCCGAACGCAGAGATAGAATGGATCAATGCTGGACACTTAGTGCATTTCGACCAACCCACAGAATTTATAGATATAGTTGTCAATTTCCTTAAGTAATTTATCAGACTAAAAAATCCAAACTGTTATGCCATGCAAAAATCTTGTTAAAAGTGGTCTATCAATACAGATGATTGAAGCAAAATATTTATGTGTTGAATCCGAACAGAGATGCATAAAGATTGATTAAATGTAGATATGCTGAAGGATTTAGGAATTAATTAACATAATTAGGATTAAGTGACCTTCGTCAAAATAAAACAAATCAAATCAACTGGTGTAATGCGGTCATTTTTATTTGCTTGGCAATAACGTTGATGTCACTTTTGTCAGATGAATATTTTCAAATTTAAATTCGGTTATTATTTTAGCAGTGAAAGTTCAGCACTTTGCTAGAGTCATGGCAATCCAAGTAGTAAGGTTCTCATGCTTGCCGCGTCATCCATTACTATGGACAACCAGGCTTTTTGCCTCCGAAGCGGAGCCGGTGAAACTATCATACAGCGTGTTTGGGGAAAACAATGATACATGTTCCTCCAATACTCCCTTGATAATCACGCATGGTCTGTTCGGTTCGAAGGCCAACTGGCGAGGAATCGCACGCGCTTTGGAGTCGAAGTTAAAAAAGAGGGTGAGGGGTGAAGGCGCAGTCAATGAACAACAGTGATAACGCTATGCTACAGCTGCGCTCAATACCTGAAGTTAAAATACTTATGGAAAACATTAAATTGTTGTTACAAAAATAGAGGAAACAATATTTAACGAAGCAGCATGTTGTTAAGTTGTAAATATGAATAAGTAAAATGTAAATACATTTTTCTTGGAATAGGTGTACACGGTGGATGCGCGCAATCACGGAGATAGTCCTCATTCCAATACGCACAGCACACCTTGCATGGCAGCAGACTTCGTGGAACTCATCCAAGAAGAGGGTTTCCAAAAAGTGTGTATAATGGGCCACTGTATGGGAGGCCGACCGATGATGTATATAGCACTTAAGTATGTAAGTGATTCACCCTTACTCTGAAGATCAAACTAAGAGTGCCATGAAAGCGATTGATTTCGTTAATTAACCAATTAGCCACATCTAGTAGACCGCGGCATAATTGTTGATATTTCGCCCGTTTCTATGCCGCGTGATTTTGCGTTGCTGGATGAGCTTTTTACCACAATGAAATCAATGTCCATTTCGCCGGAAGTGTCTTTGGCGGAAGGTCGGAAAATGGTGGGAAATCAAATTAGAGATGCTGTGAAAACTCAAGGCACTGTTGAGTTTCTAATTATGAATTTACGGAAGAAAAACTGTGGGGAGTACGTTCAGTGATAATTCCAGTAACTCAATTGCTCTATAAGATATTGTCCTCAGATTCTTTTGGACCTTCAATGTTGATGCTTTGCATAGAAGCTTTAAAATAGCTCCCCAGTTTTCTGAGATGATAGCAGGATTACAACCATTTCAAGGACCAATGATGTTCTTATGTGGGAAATATTCAACATTTTTTAAGTAAGCGAAATATTTTGGTTTGCTTATTCGATTCTTGTAAAAAATGCTATTATTCACATCTATGTAGACCTGATCACTGGCCTCAAGTGCAAAAAATTTTTCCGAACGCAAAGTTAGAATGGATTAATGCTGGACACCTGGTGCACTCCGAGCAACCTAAAGAGTTTATTGATACAGTTGTTAATTTCCTTAAATGACTTATCAGAAAGAAAACCCGATTTTTAATAGATAAAAAGCGACATTCATTAAAAGTCGTTTATCGATTTTTTCCTTCGAAACACAATATTTCCGTATTGGATGTCGAAAAGTATTCCACTTTGTGTATAAAGAACTGTACGAATACCGATCAAATGCTTATTTACTCGAATAATAAATTACGTAACGGTGCTAATAATAAATTACGTAAAAAATTTAACTAACAGCGTTGAAGTCAACGCAATTATTCAATAAAAACAACTTTTCTAATTTTCTATTATTTGATTTTTGAATAAAAAGTAATTTAGGCGTTGCTTATACAAACATAGTAAAAGTAATACAAACAATGCAATGCAATAAGTCACACGAAAGAATACAGTCAAGCTGATAATCTTTGTATAACTATGGTGTACACTAAAACGCAGGTGAGTTCTTAAAGCCGCTCGCAGTGGCGTGATGATCATTGGTTTCTCAGTTTTACTTCTCCATTTCTTTACCTGTCCATGGCATTCGTATTCAGAGTTATGACTTCAAATGCTCTGCACTTATTGTTAGTTAGCAATGTGAATCATCTCAAAGAATCCAAAAATTTAATATTTTTGTGGCATTAGTAAAAAGTCGTTACCTAATTGTATACACAAATTAATTTAAAATCCTAATGCACAAACATGCAGATATTTTCTGAAAACTTAAAACTATTGATAGAACTATACTGTTGATTGAACAATACACACGAATAAATTAAAATATTTCTTTTGGATAGTTTGAGAAATGTGTGCAGCTTGCGAAAGCCAAAAATTTCAATAAAATTTCTCCCAATAATTTATTACAGTGGAATTGTAAATGTAAGATATGTTTAATACTCGTTTATTACATTTGCAAAACTTTCACCTATTGTAATATTCAAAAAACTAATACTCGCAATTCGAAGGTGAACAGCAATTGTATTAAAACGACGAAATAAAAACTTCGTAACGTGATTGTGAGCTGAAGTCTCCGAAAATTTTTCCTCCGATTAAAACACCATAAAATACAACTCACTTCGATGCTAATCAACTTTACAATATTTTGAGTTGTGCTGTTTAATTTCCTTCTTCTAGAATGCCTATGTTCAAATTACAATTTAATACATTAATCCTTTTCCTTGTTTTTGAGATCTAAAAAATGAGATTTCAACGAACCACAGCAGGTCTTTTGTTCTAACATTGGGCAGGACAGCAAATGGGACATTCCCCAATAGATAGATTTGTTAACTACCGTTTTACAAATATGTACGATTATAAATACAAAAATTTTGCATTGCTAACGAATACGAAACATTTGCATTACGGAATGACCAGCGTGCAGCGAGTTTCCGACGCCGAAACAATAAATGAACAACTTGGGAAGAATGAATGTGTTTTCATAATGCAGAGGAGTATTTTTAAATATTCTAAAACATAAATAGACGCGCCAACTTGCTCACATATGTGAAAAAGTTAACATTATTGTGGAATTTTCAGCCCATTCGAATTAACGGTGCCGGCCATTCATTTAGGCACCCATCGCAAAAATATGGATTCCTGTACCGGCGACTAAAGCTGCTTGAAATTTAAGCTCAATGGATACAAATATTAAGACATTGGAGGCGATTGAATGGAGAACATTCTGTGCACATAAGGCGCCATCACACGCCATAGGTAAATGCGTTTGTGTGTGTGTGTCTCTTAACTTTAAGGCTTCCATGCTTTTGATTAAGTTTCTCAACTACTGAGCTTAGATGGTCATGCCGCCATCATAGGCATAATCAGCTTTATTGTGCATAACAAGACGATCCTCGACAAAGTAAAAGCTATCTGAACGCGTTTCAAATGGACTGGCAATCATTTCGGCAACTGCAAAGAATATTTGTATTAATATGTTAGCGCAGTGTTGATGTAAAGCATTTAAATATACTTAATAATTATACCTAGATCAGCAGGTAGATTAGGGAATTCATAAATATGTTCACAAGAGTTTTTAGAAAACGGAATGCAGTATCCAAATTTGAAATCAAAAGTTTTCAACAGCCGATCTCGAAAAAAGTGACGTTCAATCATTCGAAAATTATTAACCGCTCGACTACCGACGGTAAACTCCACCCTGAAAATGAAAATACAAGATAGTAAATAAATATTAACGGAACATATTGTTGACGTGTTAATGACGAAATATTTTAAAAAATATTGGATTTTCGACAATAATTAGTACAAGAAATTTATGGTGCGCACAAAAAACAATCACAGCAAATAAAGTAGTAGAGCACCCAATCTTAAACAATAATGGCTTTAATTTACTATTAATAGCTTCATTAAATTTGTAATAAAAAACTAAACTTGCATCATTCATAATTGTTATATCAATGGGATACTAAATAACTAATGCAGCTTTAATGTCACAAACTTACGTCGCACCCACTGTTTTGAGATTGAGGAAGGCTGGCGTAAACTGATAGCGCACATAGCGGCCAGCGTTCGGGTCTGCAGTTTCGTCTATGGACAGCTCTTCCGTAGCTGTCGCCAGCATTTCTTCTATACCCAGAGGAACTTGCTCGCTGGGTTTTGCTATTTCGAACAGTATCGCTCCGGAGTCCAAGTCTCGAATTTTGAAGCGAGTAAAATCAATGTCGTATACATTAGCATTAGACGAACATAAGTAGCCATCGGTAATTTTGGTTAGACGCAGCACGTCGGAGGGAGTCACGGCATTATCCACGGGAGATATGTCGACATCTGCATCTATTGCACCGCTGCCTTTATCCGCTTGCAAATTTAACTGCTTGCCAACCACACTCATCCTTTCTAATTATTTTATATGTCCAGTTCAGATTCGATTTTTCAAAACATTGTAAGGAAATTTAAGAAATCGAAAAGTTAATTTTTAATGATTTAATGTTATTCGCTCTTCTAAAATGACGTTCATGTGGGGAGATTTTGTGGTCAATTAATAATTTCGACTTTGTTATGAACTTACAAAGGTTTGCAAAAGCAGAAATCAGAATGGTTTGTCAGGGTTCCCGTTGCTAATATAAGTTAGCATAGTACTAAAACGAATATGAGTATTAGGGTCCTGGTCGCAGCCGAGCGGTGTCAAATATTGATTTTAAGAATCATTAAACAATATCGTGGCTCAAATGACAACTTACAAAACAAGTTGGAAGCATTATAGCACGCTATACTGGATAGTTACGTGGGCAAGGCAATTTAATTTAATTCTTACAAATGAATGAACAAATAAATCGGAAGTTATCGATAGGAATTAAAAGGTGATGATATCTCCATTGAAATGAATTGGTTGAAATGTAGTTGGCAGCAGTGCAGGTATATGCCATAAGCAACTCTACCTAAAATTAGAGTTGCCAGAATATACTTTGCTGAATTTATGATGTTTCATTAAATTGTGTGGCTTTTCAAAATTGAATTTCACTCCGAAATCAACAACATTGTAAATTCTGAATGAAATACACACAAAACTAATCTAAATGTTTTAGTTGGGTGTTAGAACTGGGTTGATTATCGATTTATTAATTTAAATTTTAGATAATTTAACAATCAGGTAACCCTGAGGTTGGCAGCCATATTTTCTTTTGTAAGCGGTTCTGTGGCATTGTGGCATGGAAATTTCGGTAATTTTTCCTCGACGGCCGAAATTGACAAAAATAACGCAATAATAAATTTTGATGTCACATTTGCCTCGTTGAGTGCTCTTGGTTAAGAGAACATTGGGCTTATCTGCGAAAATCGGATAATTGCAAAGCGGCTTGTCGGATCGGTCAGCCACTTTCTGGGAGTCGAAACCCCATCGTTTTGGCGTTGTCGTTGCGATCAGAGCCTCGCTTTGATTTGCGAGAATATTCTCTTGTACGCAGCAGGTAAGCCACGGTTTCAATAGATTCTACAAAAAGTCTAACTGAAATGTAATAAAATCACAAAACAAAAAGTAAAAAAAATAACTATTCATCTCGTAAGCAATCAAATACGAAATTGATGGTTAAGTGGAAGTTATTTTCGTGTGAAGTAAGTGTATTAGTGGTGTACGGAAAATCCAAACATAAAAAACTTCAAGTGGTTCGAAAGTCTGTAAAAGTGAAGCAACTGAAAGTATTTCGTGATTTCGAAAAGTCGCGTTTAATTTTCAAACATTTTCCGTTTGCTGTTTGTTGTTGCTACCCAAAAAATGAAAGACTATCTTTCAATTGAATTTTGCAAGAAGAGCCTGAGCCAAAAATCTTTTAAAATGACGAAGGTAAGAATTGACGAATATTGATTGCAAAGACTACTTTTCCTTATTCTGCCGTAGGGCAGCAGTGAACAACCAATTTGGTCGGAGAACTTTAATCTCCTTAATGTGTGAAAATGAATTTATGTACCTGTGCGTCTGCTCGCCTGCAGCTGGTTTTCATATGTGTGCCAAAAGTAGGACTTTCTGTATTTGTCATGGTCTGTTGTGTTGTTGGTCAGTGAAGATTGGTTCTTTCAATGTTCCAATGCAAAGCCACGATAGGAATTTGTCAGTATGAAGCGGTTGTTGCAAAGCAGTTTTAAGGTATTTTGTTAAGAATTGTAAAACTTTTGAATCCACAGCACAACGTGAACCGGCAATTGACAGCTACATGCCTCAATGACTGACAGCACTGAAATTCGGCGAAATGAGTTGTTTTTGTAGGTTGTTAGGACTGCCATCCGCTCAGCTACGGTACAGCTGCGATCTATCTCTGATTAGCTGATATAATAATAACTGGCAGTAGACAGACGCTTTTAAATTAAAAGTAGTACAATTCATAAGCCAAGAGTCAATTTTGTATCTGGTTTGTTAAGCTTATATAATCGGTGATGTTTAACTCGCTTCTTATGGGAGTCCTTATAGAAGATTTACTTTTGTAACGACGTAGTTAGCTGTTGACGGACAGGTGGACCTTGGGTTCTCCGGTTAGAAAAAGATCGACATTGAATCGGCTCCTTGAGGATCGAATGTCAACACAACTATTCAGTGTAATTAATTTAATTTGTTTTTGTTAGCAAAATGATGATTTGTTACTTTACATTAAAAAGGTAATCAATTTTAATCCCAGTTATTTTAAATTTAGTGTTAGTGTGGGGTTGCTCCATATTTGCTTAAGTATTCTAATTTCTATTATTATATTTTCGCAGCAAAAATTCGCCTTTTATCAGAGCCTAGAGTATAACTTGCATCGCACAAAATGGACTCAGAGGATTCGCGTCCTGGATCTTCGGCGTCTAATTCGTCTTCGAATTCGTCGGATAACTCGTTTCAGTCATCTGCAACACCCACAAATGAGGACGACGTGATGAAAGGTGGCAAGTCACCGAGTGGTGATTTAATGGAAAGTCCCAATAGGGCGTCTCGACCCCGCTCACGGTCATCCAACGATGATGCCCGTTCTGTGCGGTCGCTATATAAGTCTGACTCAAACTCATCGTCGTCTTCGTCATCAAGTGATAGTGACAATGATGATGCTAAGTCGCCCAGTGCTGCCGAAGTTAAAAGTAAAAGCTCATCGGCTCGCAGTAGCAAAGACTGTACTCCAGAAAAACCGAGTTCTAATATGGAAAATCGACTTTCGTCGCCAATTAAATCACAACAAAGCTCTAGGAATTCAAGTTCTTCCTCAGATCGCAGTCGTAGTAACAGTCGTGAAAATAGTCGCCAAAACGGCGGGGTAAATATCAGCCACGAAGACCTGAGTGATGTAAGTGATATGGAAAGTGAGAAACGCGGATCAATGTTCAATAACAGTAAGCAATCCATGGACGACGAAGGTACAAATGCATCTTCAGTTACTGGCACTTTACTCGAGGACGAGGTGGAGGAAATAGGTGTGCAGCGTCGATATTCTCTGGAGGCAGAAAACAGCCAGAATGCAGTTATTACTGATTTGCGTCAAAAACTTGATCAGAAGAAAAGCCAAGGAAAAGTGAGACCAAGACAATGAAAGAAATATGTCGAATGATTTAATTGATAATTTTATTTCAGAGTTCAGAGATTAAGAAGGACAGAGAGGATATACGAGGAAACGCTGGATCTAGCAATGACGGAAATCTCGGTGAACACTTGGAAGTTTTGGTTAAAACAAATGATGAAGACGCTTTAGATTTTGAAGCTGAAGAGGGAGAGTGCCAAGATATTAGTAAAGACGATGAGCAGAACATACCTGACAGCAGCGCCGACACAGAAAAGGAAAAGAAGAGCTCCAAGTCCGATGGTGAGGCAGATGAGGGAGAGCTAGAGGAGGGAGAAGTGTCAGACGAAGACGAGAAGCGCCCGGAAGAAACTGAACCAAAACCCGTCTGTCGCTTTTATACCCGCGGTCAATGTACTTGGGGTATGAGTTGTCGCTTTTTGCACCCGGGTGTGACAGATAAAGGCAACTATACCATGTTTGATTTGGTAAGGCCCGTGCCAGTTCCGACCGCTGGTGCTGCCAGTTCGCGAGCTCCTGGTTATGTTCCACATATACCCGACTATCATGATTACCGAACAGATCGTCCACCGCTACATCATCGCATAGGCGTCCCACCTCCGGCTTCTGTTTATGCAGCGCATCAAGAAACTCGCGCCTTGGCACCTGAAGGTCCGGTTGTCGTTGAGAGTGCTTGGGAACGGGGATTGCGAACTGCTAAGGAAATGATGCGAAAAGCAAATAAACGAAAAGAACAGGATATGGATTTTGAGGATAAGAAAATGAATTTAACTCTGTCACCTGACGAAATTGAAAAGGACTCTTATTATCTGAAGGATAGAGGATCACCGACAGAAGTATGTACTCTTTTTTATATTTGATGTTTTTGATAGTTTATTAAATAAATTTTAACTCTTGTAGGTTGCAACTCCTTATAGTCGTCATAATGCATACCAAGAACCACCGCCCAGTATCTATGAACGGTTTCCTAGAGCTCCTCCAATAACAGCCGGATATGATGAAATTGATCCGTATGGTCGGACTACTCGGTACCGAGAGTTGCCACCTCATCGCATGCCCCAATACGAAGATGAGCGACGTGTGCGTCCGACACGCGAAGTAATCGTTCAGCGTGTCGAACCTGTTGGGCGTGGAGATGAGTGGCGTGATCCGTGGATGCGTTCGCCTGGTGGCCGAGGCGATTCGCGGGATCATGGAGAAAAACGACGTCGTGATCGTCGTAGTTACAGCAGCAATTCATCTTACTCTAGCTCAAGCAGTTCGCAGTCGGACTCTAGTTCGGACACAAGTCGATCTGCATCACCTACTGAACATCGTCGGCGTTATAATAGCTCGCATAAGTCACCGCCACCAATACGTAGACATGGCGGACGTTCCGCACGTTCGCCCAGCCCACTTCCGCGTCGTTCAAGACATTCTCCGGGTATGTATCGCTGCTAACGCTTTTGGTGTAGTTACTTAATATGCCTTTTATATATTTTCGAGATGGCTTTTATATGAAAATAGAAAACTTTTTGCTAACAATTGATTTACATATATTTAATTTGTAGCTGCTCGCCACTCTCCGAATCCCAAACGCAGGGGGCACACATCTGTATCTCCAGTTTTGGACAAGAGGAGCTCATATAGTCCAATTCACAAGCGAAAAAAAATATCGCCAATTTTAAAGAAAGCTATTAGCGAAAAATCAAAAACGAAACGTCGTGTTACATCTAGTTCGTCCGGATCAGGTGAATACAAAAATGAAAATAAAAAAATTCGAATATTTGTAGTTACAATTTCTTTTCTTTCAGGTTCCTCCGACTCAAGTGTTTCAGATTCTGACTCAGATACTGGTTCATCTTCATCAGATAGCTCATCGAGATCGAGAGGTCGGCCTTCAAATAAGCGTGGCCGAGTTCCAAAAACGGCTGTTAATGAAAGAAAGGTGGTGAAGAAGGGTGAGTTTTGATGGATCGGTGAGATTTGCGAGTACATGTCCAACCTACATTGAAAAACTAAAACAACTAAATCGATCATCATCTGATTTCTAATGGCTGTTTTTATTTAATTTCAGCTGAACCAGCTAAAAAAAGGTCGCCAATATCTATAGAAATAAAGAAACAGCCAACTGTCGGAACATCTGCTCTTACATCATCTCCAACACATTCAGTAACGTCCGAGAAGGATTCGAAGAAGTCACGGCGTGAGGAGCTACTGAAGCAATTGCGCGCTGTGGAAGATGCCATCGCCAAAAAACGATCTAAACTAGCTTGATAAATGCATTGAAGGTGTATTTTTCATTCATGTTATACTAAGTGTAGCCTTTTGTAGAGTGAAGCGCATAATTTGACGTATCGAAACTCTTATTAAAAGAGCAGATATCTTAGAATAGCAGTTTTATAAATACGTTGTGTTGTTTGGTTATATAAAGACTTGGGGTTCAGACGAATATATGAGGATTTTATGCTTAAGTGGAAAGTACGTGAGAGGCTACATTTTGCGGGCAATGTGCTTCAGTAATTTTGAAGAAATGTTTGCACTGGACACGCATTTTAACCTTAACAACAAACATGTTTGACTTTCCTCAAGACTTTTCGATATCATAAATCCTTCAACATCGATTTAATTTATAAAACTATGAATTCACATTAGCAATTATTTCTGTACCGATTATAAAAATAAAATTATGATATATTTTGAACTCTGTTCTGTTCTCTCTAGTTCTGAAAAGTATAGTATGAAAGAAAGAAGTGGTAGATTTCCAGAAGCATTGGTCATTAAAATGTGGGCAAATTGGCATATTTTCATCACAGCCATGCACTGTCTGCATTTTCTTTGTTGTGTAGCTTAAGTTTAAGTTTACCAACTTAAGTAGGCTTAAGTTGGTTTTTGTTTATGGTTGCACTATAAGCGATTTATTATTCGTGCTATTATCGGGACTAGAACGAGCATAAAGTACAAAGACGGGAAACGCTCTCGAGTAAATTTGTGTCGGCATAATTCAGCCAATAACAAAATCAAATACGTACATATATGTATGTATGTGAATTTTATTGAACGAATTTGTTTGCTGGAATGTAAGACAAGCCGATGATTTCTCAGGTTAAATCGCAGCAAAGCTGTCAAAACGGAGAATAGATATATTTCTCGTCCTGACAAAATTGTGCAATTTTTCCGTAATCGTTGGTTTTCTCCTTCGCCGTGAGGCTGTCAAGACGTATTGTCATCGTCAAAGTCTTTATTCTCACATCAATTCTCGTTTCGTCCTGCTACCTCCACTTTCTAACCGCACATTCGAAAATACGTTGGTATGGATATGTGTATGTGTGAGTGCACGTAGATGTAGAATAGTGAAAGGGTTTCACTAAAACCTTAACTATGCGGAATAGAACATGATGTCCTAAATCATATTTGCACATTAGTAAATTTTTTCTGCGACAGAGTCAAGGATCTTCCTTTCGCATTCGCACTCCGAGCAGGAAAGAGCAATCATGCTCAGATTTTTTATATTTACCCATTTGTTTATTCAGTTGTGCGTTTGCTGTGCGTTTTTCCGGCGCTTGACGGCCCTAGCCACGTTCCCAACTCCCACTCTGACTCCAACACACACATGCACGCACGCACATGTGGGGACTCGTCGAAACTTTTACCCACATGTGTGTTTGGTAATAAGATACATGTGCGCCAAGACCGCGAAATGGGATGACATTATTCAAAAATATTTATTTTGACAGAGCTCATTTTTTGACAACGGCCACTGGTTACACTATAGTTTGTTCTATGTGTGCATGTACCATGTGTCTTCTGCAGATTGGCTCAACGTGGTGCTCGACATTTGGGCCAACGGTGCTGATGACGGTAGTACACTGGGAATTGCTTTTCGCAGAAATCTCCGCCCACGGAGATTGTCTACTACTATGTACCATGCTCACATTAACTAAACCAACTGTGTCGAAACTACAGAAGCTGAAACGGTTTGGGGGTCTGTTCTTACCCATTTCGCACATACTAAAAAAATGCTCTGAATTTTGGACATGTCTCCTTTAGCGATGAAATAAACTTATTTTTAATTCGACCCATATTATACATACATACCTATACATATATAGCTATACATACATTTATATAGTGATGCTGGTTGAATCAGGTCTCCAATTCAAGACTCTCTGAAATGGGCTATCCACTTCTGGACTATTCTGTCAAAAGTATGTTTTGCGTCGGAGTGAAAGGTAAACCCTGTGCGACTGGACGAGTCTAAATCGATTGTGCTTGTTTATGCGGTTTCAACCATTACAAGCTGTCATTCTGGAGTGAATAATCCCGGCGCACAGGTGCAGCGCATACAAATTAGATAATCTGATTTGACATTTTTTAAATATTTATATTTGCTTCAATGCCCGAGTTCACGGTCCAGCATACCGTCGCAGATACAGTTACCAACACACACGCAACACATTTAAAATACTCGTTTGTATGTTTTCTCGTGCTGTGTGACTTTTCGCCAATGTCAAGCGTGCCAACACAGCCACACATGCAGATATACACATATATGTGTGGATATACAGCAAAAGTGTTCATACGCCCGTATAAAACACACACATCCGCACATGCACGGACGGTCCTCACGCCCATAGTTGTTTGTTTTCGCTATGGCAACAATGGCCATTACAGTGCGTGCAGGCGGCTCACGTCTCCACGTCTAATACTTTTTGCGGCAGTCTGCGGCTTGGCTAGTGGGTTCGAAATATGAAGCATTCGGTTTGGTCGGTTGGTCGGCGAGGGTGGGATTCCAGTTGCAGATGCAGATAACGAACACTGCTTATTTTGGGGGTGATTTTTCGCCATTATTGTAGCAATTTTGATCAATGGCCTCGTTTCGTGCGCTGGCTGCTCCTTCTTTTTATTTATTGTGTTATTTATTTTTGAACACTTTATTTTTATTTGAAATTTTGTTTATTCAGCAAAACACATTGTTGCAGTGGCAGTGCGGCTGGCAGTATTTGCACTGTTTGTGGAAATTTTGTGTGATTGCTAATCGAACTTATGAATCGCCGAAGAGGAGGGGCGTTCTCATTGTAGTTGTAATTTTTTTTGTCTTTTTGTATTCAAGATGTTTTGATCTTTCACATCATTTTTATGAGTGCTTAAGTATATACTTATATAATCTATATACATACATTTATATAGTGCGTTCATGTGTATGTTGAATATGCATATCGTCGGCTTAAGGTGAAAAGGTGCTAAGTCCACTTTTTCAAATTTTTCAGGAGAGACAAACACAGTGTAAAAATGTAAATGGAAAATAATTGTTTTATTTTTTTATGTAATGTTACTAAACATTGCCTTACAGTAATGAAAAGAATATGAAGAAATAAAAAAAAAATTGACTTCCGATTTATATATACTTTTGTGACTTAACACATTTTCTTCAGTTAGTTTTAAATTGTGCACTGGACTTAGCACCTTTTCACAAACACAAATTGTTTATATATAAACACCACAACCTAGTTTGTTGCTTTTAATACTTGTAGCAATAGTTTTATTGTAAAAGAAAGGAATTTGTAGTCTTACTTCGATGCTGCGAAAAAATATTTAAACAGTAAAGTACTTAGTAAACAGTAACTTTAAAGTGAGAAAAGTATAAAACAAGTATTATAAAAGTAAACAACGCAGTCTTTCGTCATTGAAGGTCTTCGTATTTTCTTGCTGTAAGTTTTCTTCTTTTAGAGTATAATGGTTTTAAGTCAGCCCAGTCTAACGGTACAATAGATTTATCAACTCATTGTGAAAGAAGTTGCCATGAATGTGATAATCTTAATTTGTAAAGTATTTCTTTTTGTGGAGTTTATTTTATGACCCGAATATTTGTGACTTTAGCATCGCATTTTAGCCGTCCTGGGAGAATACTTTTTACAAAAAGAAAGCCCTTAAAAATTTTGAAAAATGTATGATCTAAGGTTTGCGCACTATGAAATTAGAGCATACGTTTTACCTCCTAGTGTTCTCCTAGTTCAAATTTGAAATTTTTTCTACATCAAAATAGCTTTGTTAAACATGACTTGGTCCTCATGTAAAATTTTGAGACGATTCGATAGTTTTTGCCTTTAAAATGAGCAGTGAAATATAAGTGCGTGAAAAAATTATTAGACTGTGCAATGAAAATCCTAATTTATCT
This sequence comes from Melieria omissa, assembly GCA_963971225.1. Classification (NCBI taxonomy): domain Eukaryota; kingdom Metazoa; phylum Arthropoda; class Insecta; order Diptera; family Ulidiidae; genus Melieria; species Melieria omissa. The sequence goes on from OZ020268.1 coordinate 59,984,745, forward strand.
TTCAAAGCAATTGCTCGAAAAGCACGGGTTTCGCGAAATACAGTTTAGTCTGTAATTAATGTATACAATGAACGTCTGACGATTAATAGGAAACAAGGAAGTGGCAAAAAGAAGGCGCTTAATAACTCTGCTATGGGCAAGAAGGTGATAGCTCTTTTAACAAAAAATCCCAATACATTAGGCAGAAAAGTGGCGGAAAAAGTAGGATGCTCTGAAACATTTGTTGAAAAGTTAAGAAGCAGGAAGGGTTAAGGTCATACAAGGTCAAAAAAGTTCCAGATAGAAATTCGAAGAAGAACAGCGAGGCAAAAGAGCGAGCCAAATTATTGCACCGTGATTTCATATGGAAATTTGATTGCTGCATTATGGACGATGAGACCTATGCACTGGGTGACTTTTCACAACTTCCAGGTGTGGGTTATTATGCTGCAGATCGTAGAGGGAACGTCCAGGAGCAGTATAGACCCAAAAGAAGTCGAAATTCCCCAAGAAGGTTTTGGTGCGGCAGGGAATCTGTAGCTGTGGTAGACGAAGCCGTTCATTTGTAACAACTGGGGCAATAAACACCGATATATATATCCGGGAGTGTCTGCAAAAACGACTGTTACCATTTATAAAACAGCGCGCAGTTTCTGCTTTCATTTGGTCTGATTTGGCAGCATGCCATTACAGTAAAGCAGAAGTTGAGTGGTACGAAAAGAATAATGTAACATTTCTACCCAGATATGCGAATCCACCTAACTGCCCAGAGCTCAAACCAATAGAAAGATATTGGACTCTGGTAAAAAGGACCATGAAAGGCACAAAACAGATTGCTGAAACCACTACTATTTTTTCCAAAAAATGGCTATCATCAACAAAAAAAAAATGCCTGAAAACCCTATAAAAAGCCGAATGTCAGGCATTTCGGAAAAAATCAAAATTTTTTTTTAAAGTTAATCACACAAAATATTTTGTTTATGTATAAAAACATGAATTAAATTTCTTTTAATATAACGTTTTTTTTCTTTTTAATATGTTAACTAGTTCAGAAGTAATTTGAGTTTATTTGTGCACTAATTTCATCGTGCGCAAGCCTTAAATATTCGACCTCATATGGTTTAGGCTTTTTTCGAGCGGCCAATATATTCCGCAGGAACATCGATTGTGCGATTTTTCATCGCACGCTCTATGGTAGAATGGACACTGTCCGCTTCCATTTGTGTGTGTCCAGTTTCCAAAACTTGTTGTACAATGGTTATTTGATGTTTAGCAGCTGCATTCATTAAGGCATTACTCATAGTAACGTTTCGATTTTGGTATGTACATCCATCGCATGTTTAAGTGAGGTACTTGAGTGGGTTTTACTGCACTCTTGTCTTTACTCAAAATCAAAACAAAATGGACTTAGCACACTTTCATTCTAAATAAGCGAACTATGGACTTAGCACATTTGCGCATCATTGTAAAACAGCAGATAAAAACAAAAAAGCTACATACTTTTCTTTTGTTAAATGATGTATTTTGACGTTTTCTTTCATAGTGCATCAAAATCTGTGATTTGTAAAAAAGTGGACTTAGCACATTTTCACCCTAAGCCGACGATATGTATGTCGAAACAATAGAAAGCAATAGCACAAATAACAAAATAGGCAGCGCTGACAGAAAGCTGGATACACCAGAGACCTAAAATAATTTTTTAGGTTTTTTTTTTAAATAAAAAAATTGCCCAAATTTAAGAAAGGTCGCAGTGCATTATCAATAATAATAATAAGAAGAAATTTCTATAATTATTACTTTTTAATAATTATTCCCAATAAGAAATTTGTTATGTCGCCTATAACTATTATCATGTAATAAATGTTTTTGAGTTGCATAATAACTTATATGTTACAAGTATATTTTTCGTTGTCGATAATTATTATTTTGAGATTTTTGTTTTTTACGTTGCTTCATAACTTTTATTAATGACTTATTTTTTATTTATAATGACTTATTTAACTCACTTATTTAACTTTTATTTTTGATTTTTTTTCATTTACGTTGCCAAAAACTAATATTTTGAAAAAAAAAAAATTTGTTACGTTGAATAACCACATCTTGGATATGAATTGATTTTTAATTGTTTTAAGTGGACACATGTTAATTAATTTATCGGTAACGTACAGTTGCGGTCATAATAATTAAAATTTTCTGCTTCGCCTTTTTTTTGTTTAACCGTAGGATACTTTTATGTAGGCAGAACACAAGAAAAAAATCATTGTTATAACTGCATGCGTTTGTAGCTAATGTTAAAAATAGATTTTTGGGTTAGATTTACTCGAATTTATTGAGCATGTTTTACGTTTTATGGAGGTGGCCCTATTTATTTGATCAAGAAAACGATGGATCGATGTGTATAAAGGTTGAACACATCAAAATTGCGACACAAACAAACTATTTCTACAAGAAAAGCATGCGTTTTAGAAAAAATGTGTTGATTTATTTTGACTCTTTGAACTGTCATTGTGATGAAAAATGAAAAACAAAGTTAATTATTGGCCGTTCCATATGCCATTGCACGAATTTTGCGGCGAACACGCGTCATTAGCGTTTGCACGAGAGTTTCGCCAACCTTGCGTGAGGCCCACGCCCACTTTGACTTGAAATCCCGAATGTTTTCGACGCTTCCGTTAGTCTTCTTCAATATTCCTTTGACTATGGACCAATATTCCTCAATGGGACGAATCTCTGGGGTATTTGCAGGATTGCAGTCGCGATGCACAAAATCGTTACCATTAGCTTGGGACCAATCCATCGTGTCTTTGGCGTAATGACAGCTTGTAAGGTCAGGCCAGAAAAGTGTTTTTTTATGTTGTGGCTCTTTATGAAAGGCAGAAGACGTTCTTTAAGGCACTCATCACGAAAAATTTGACCATTCATTGTTCCCGACGTGATGTAAGGTCTGCTTTTCTGACCACATGTGCAAATTCGTTTTCATCTTATTCTTGCAGTCCTCTGGAGCATTTTTGCGACTTGGTGCAGTGTAAAAATCCTGTCCGGCGATGTACGTGAAGTTCTGGAAGCAATATGTTTCGTGGTCCATAACAACACAGTCGAATTTCGTGAGTTGCGTTTCGTACTATTTACGACAACGCAACTTCGCCGTCATATTTTGTTTTGCGTCTCTATGTGGAGTAGTTTGTGCCTTGTAACTCCTCAACCCAGTCTTCATCTTTACTTTTTGCACAAATGATTGCGACCTTTGCACATTTTTGGCCACTGTTCGTGAGGAAATTTTCGGATTTTCGGCAAAGGCGTGAAGGACTTTTTGAGCGCCGTTTTTATCATGTTGGCCATGCTCACCACCGCTACCACTTTTTCGTTTAGTTGATAAATGCTCCTTGTAGCGTTTTAATACCCTCGATACCGTTGAATGGTGCACACTAACTTTTTTGAGATTTTACGCGCACTAAACTGTGGATTTTCAAGGTGTTCGTGCAAGATAATTTTGCGTACTTCCTCTTCTGGAGCCATTTTAAGCTCAACTATAATTTCTATCATAATGAATGAACATAGTTTTGAAGTTAAAGTCGTAGCCTACTATTACTATGGATACCAGAATTTTTGCATTTCTATTCTAACCGTTGCTCACTTCCAACAGTGTCGCAATTTTGGTGTGTTCAGCCTTTATTTACAAAGCTTGCAGGAAATCGTGGTACCGTATGTTCGTGAAAAAACGCCACTGCTTTGGGTCTTTCAACAGGATTATAACCTAAAGCATACAAGCATGGTCGAACGAAAGGGTTTCCGCAAGAACAGGATTCGGGTTATGGAATAGCTCGCGCAATCACCACACTTCAATACAAAGAAAAATTTTTGGTGCGACGTGAAGGGAGCAGTTGCTTACTATAATCTAACAAATAATAATCAACTTTGAGAAGCAGTAGACAACGCATAAAATATATTATATCTAGAGAAAGATATGAAAATTTGGTTAATTCAGTGCATCGTCTCTGTGCTGCAGTAATAGCGAACAACACTCACGCAACTAAATATTAATTTGAAGAAAAAATTACGTTATTACTATTTAATCACTAAATCTTTTAAAATGTAATAAAATTTTTGTTTCATTTTTATCAAAGTAAACCGTACTACTATTCTTTTTACCGTCCATGTTTTTGAGCTTTTGGCGCATTTAATTTAAATCGAATCAAACTGAATTTAATTCTTAAGTTTTCTTTTATGATTGTATTGTATTGTGTTAACACATATAACTTGTTAAAAAGAATACAAAGTAATTATTTGTAAAGAAAGGCAGATTATTTTTTCTTAATTTTCATTTCGTAGTAGCGGCGTCCCCAGGGGAGGGGATTAGGGGGATGGATCCCCCTTAGTGGATAAATTCATTTATCCAATTTTATGTAAAAATATATAAAAAAATTTTAACTTTTTTATTTGCTTTATCTCTTCTGGGAGCAACCACCTAAAACCTAAAAAAAACAGAAAGTGAGAACACAAGGATTTCTTTTGGTTGCCTACATTTTATTTACGTAAAATGGTAAAAATATACTAGAATAATCAAGCAAATAGCGAGTTTCAACTTCAAAGAATTAATTTTGAAAATCAAAAAAATTCGACAGTAAAGCAAGAAAAAAAAAACAATTTATATTTAAATTATTTCAGAGAAATTGTCTTTTCTGATTTAACTCCAGTGTCGAAGTTCAAAAACAATGTTCATCTGATCCTCAAAATAGCTTTCCCTTCCTTCCATCTCTGCAACAGAAAACACCCAATCGAAGTGATAAAAAACCCTACACGACAAGACCACAAATACTTCCTTCACTTGAATATGTTCCGACATTATTTTACAACAAAAAAAAGATCTTGATTACATGGGATGGCACGAAAAAAGGGTTTCAATTCGAGTCAAATGGAAAAGCCTAGTTGAAGCCCTATGGTCCGTAAAGGACTGAAAAAGGAACAAACGAACAAATATTTTTAAGCCATTCCACAGTGATTCGACTCCATTCAACCGCGGGACAAAATTAGAAGGAGTGGTCCGTTCCTCATAAAATTTGGCATACTAATTAATCATGGTCTGCTGAATTGAAATCTCTAATTTGTTTTTCTTAAACTTTTGTAGGTTGGCAATGCCAGAGTCTTAAATTTTCAAATTTCGTCACTTTTGGAGAGCTATAGCACCAAGTGTGTTGGCGAGATTTTTCAGATTTTACTTTTAATCGGTAACATCAACATTGATTATTGTAAAGAGTAACAGAAATTGTCTCAGGACCCTTTAGTTTTGCAATAAAAACGATAATAATAGACGTATGTTGTGCTTTTTTGCAGTTTTCTCAATTTTTCATGCTGATTGCATACTTGAGGAGTTTTCTTTCAAAAGGGCATATATCCACTTCTGATTTTGTTTGAGAAATTAAGAGAAACGTTTTACGGCAATTAAAAAATAAACTGATTATTTTTGTTTACTAAATTAATTCCGTCTTAGGCTAAGTAATATACTACCAAAAGTTCCAACCTCTGCGTGCGTTTCATTGCGAGTTACACCTGATTTTAATTTGGATATGTGCCTTTTTGGTGTGAAAATGGGATATGTTCCCTTTTGGTAAAAAACAGCTGTTTTATAAACTTTAATAAAATTTATTTTTGACAATATTATTAGAATGACATATTAAATGTGAACTCCATTTTCATTGCTGTCGAGACAGTCACATTCTTCGAAGCTGATCGATTTCTTTACTGATCGATTTTCCGAGTGAAAGAACACTCGGAGTTTTGACGTCGGATTCTTTTTTCCCCCTTTTGACGATCGGTTTGAATATTTCGGTGTGGCTTTCGAATCTGAAATGAGCCATAAACTTCACTCTCGTAGTAACTCCTCCATTTCTAGCGTGGAATTTCTTTATTTCTATTCGTTTTGCGTGACTGATGCCTGTAGCTTTACTGTACGTTTCCTCGAGTTCCTTGATGTCAACCATTCTCCAATCCACTCCAAGTTTCTTGACACTTCCAACTTCGGAGTAGACTGCCTCAAATTCTTCACTTGTTTTGATTTCCGGCATATTTTTTAAAACTTTCCGCTCTTCCGAAGACCCTGTCAGCCGGGAGGAAACTGTGACCTCTGATCGGGAACGTAACAATAATTTTTTTGACATGCTGAGGCGATTCCTTCAAAAGCCAGTAGGACAACGAGTGTAATACGTGAGAGTTCTTGTTTTGACCTCCGCATCCATCGCAGAAAAGTCGAATTTCGTCGATTGATGGGGGGATATCCAAGTTTTGAAGGTGATGAATCAAGGCCGAACCAATTTGGACAGCTCCTCGGCCTGCCTCAACCTCAGTCCATACATAGAAAGTTGGGTCTTTGGTATCCTTCTCGTTCAAATTTGGACATGTGATGTAGTATTAGCCAAAAGTCTTAAATACGGAATTTGATGAGAATATATTTGAAAATGCACTTTTTATGGCATTTCTTTAAAATTTGAACCAAAAATCTCTTAACCCTCTGTCGGTCGGATATTTATTTACCTTCGAACGGTCGGAGTGGTCTAGCTGGACCACCATTCATTTTACATGCATTTGTATGGGATAATTCAGTTTTTGGTGTCGAATATATGAACGACTATTAGTGGTAAATATTTATGGTTTTGATTTTTTCTTTTTCTTACTGTCTTTTGCATGTGTTGAGCTTGCCACCAATAAAAATATTTAAAAAAAAATCATGGAATATAAAAAAAAAGTTGTTTTTTTTCGTTAAACTTTTCTGTTTTATTTGAATGAAAAATAATATTTTATAATATTTCATATTATACCTAATTAATATAATATAATAATATTTAATAATATATTTTAGGAAAAGTCAAGAAATTTCAAGCCGATCGCACTACTAGAAGTAGGGGAATAGGTTCGGTTGTGGGCACCTTTTTGTTTTTGGCTCATAACTTTTTACCAAGGTCTTCTTAATCGGACATATGGACATCTATGGAAAGCTAGAGACCTTAGCTAACAAGTAATGACAAAAGTAAATCGATTCCGTCAAATAGAAAAGTTTTTTTTTTTTAATTTTGTAAAGTAGTCATTTTTAACGAAAATTTTTTTTTGGTTCGGTTGTGGGCACCCTTGGAAAATCTGCTGGAAACGGGGAAATATGAAGAAAAACCAACACGAATATAGAAAAATATTATGTTTTAATTATTTGAAGCACAATGCACGCATGTGAAGTAGCTGGTACGCATGTCGGCACACTTTAGATGGACGGGCATTTCAAAATGTAAGTGACCAAGTCATTCTCCTGGGCTGTCAAGAAGACCTGAAGTAAAATGAAATTCAACCTAATTACTCAACACTCTTCAAGTGCTGTGACGTGAAGAAGGTGGAAAACACCCGTTAACCTGATTCGATAAAATCCACGAACAAGATCAAAGAAAATACCACCGTCGACGGCTTTGATGTCTCCGAAATTTTCTTCCACCTTCTTCATGTAGCGTTGAAGAGTGGTTCGGGAAATCGCATACGCTGCGGCAGTCGATTTTGTGGTTAGCTTATCTGCAGAACAATGTTTAATTACATCCAGCACATTAAAAAAGATATCGGACGATTTTTTTTATTTATCCTCGGATGATATAGCTAAAACAACCAAAAAATGCGTTAAAAGACCATTTTCAATGAAATAACTTAAAAAAACTTACCAAATCACTAAAAGACGGGTGCCCACAACCGAACTAATTGCGGTGCTCACAACCGAATTTGGCAGCCATTTTGAGAAGTAGTGAAAAATTTGTTCGGGGTAAACATATTGGTTGTAATCAATATTGGATCACAAAGTATAATAAATTTACTAAATAAAAATGCATTTTACTCATCTTCTCGATGGATTCACTTCGATTTATGACACCATTTTAAATGTTTAAAAAAATTTTTGTCTTATTTTTTAAGCACAGAAAGATATATATGGTCCCAGCACAAAGCAGGCGTGTCTGTTCGACTCAGTATTTGACACAAAAAGATCGTGGTTCCATAATGAACAATCGGCCTTAGTCAAAAAAACCCAGCCTGCTTTCTATCAAAAGATACGAAGGGGTGCCCACAACCGAACTATGCCCACAACCGAACCTTTTACCCTACTTTTTTTTTTTAAATAAACTCGAAAAAAGTCTGGCCAGACCACTCCGACCGACGGAGGGTTAAGCACATAACATAAAGTGGAGTTTATGTTTTTGCTTACCAACTTAGCTCAAAGATGAAAAGAAAAATATTAACATATGTTAATAGTGGCGGTTTCCATATATAAACATTGGTGACAGTGTGAAGGCTAAGATGGCGCACAATGACCAATCAGAGTGCACAAGGACCTCACGGTGGCGTCACCTGTTGAGGGGAAGAGTTAGACAATGTAAATCACGTCCTAGGCAAGTTCTGCTCTTAAGCGATAATGTACTAAACTACACAAGAAAAATTCGGCAGAAAACTCATTGTGGATATGTGCCCTTTTGAAAAAAAAGATATTTTAATGGAATAGGTTTTATATGGATATATGCCGTTTTGGTGTAAAATTTTCTATTAAAGACAAGACAAGATAGAGACTGGATATGTGCTCTTTTGGTGGCAAACTCAATGTTTGGCATGCTTTAAATATAGGATAAAAACAACTTTGGTAGGAAACTGATCCATAGGCACATACATCTCATGGCAAAGAATAGATTAGAGCGAAAAAACGAAAAAAATCTCAAAAGTGGATATAAGCCTTTTTGTAAGTAAACTCCTCACTTTTAGGCATGAAAAAAGAAATTTTGTCGAAAAATAGGTGTTTAGACCACTTTTCAAATTGAATTATTTTCTGAGATCGGAAGATATCGGAGGATATAATTACATTATCCGAAAAAGAAAGAATGCTTCATAAAATAAAAAAAAAATCCAGGAACATACTTTCACATACTTTTTAGATATTTCCCTCTAAGTTTTGTCAATTTTCAGATTTTTAATTCGGAAAAATATTTTGATTTAAAAGTGATGTAAAAGCCTCAGCTTTGCAAATTTTTGAGATAACATTAAAAGCGAAAATGCGAAAAAGCGAAATTAATCTATATCAAAAGTTTCAGCAACTTCTTGGTAACCACGTATTTTTAAAATTTTTTTTTCCTCAATAGACTAAAAAACAGAAGAGATGTGTTTACATTTTTTTGTGAAAAAAGTTTCAACTTTGAGCCGCTTTTGCACACACACTAATTAATTTTTTGCACAGATTTTTTGGGGTTTTCTTAGTTGGAGTTTTGCCTTTCAAATGACATGAAAATCATTAAATTCTGAGACTATACATTTTTTGAATTTTGTCTATGGAACGAATCACTGTGCATTCTGACAGTAATGATGTGGGAAATATACAAAAAAAATTTTAACTAAACTGGCAAATTTGTATGAAAATACACCATAGTCTGGCCTGGCCAGTTTGTTTTGTGCTTAGAAAGGATCAGTTGAGGATATCATGAAATCTGTGGCCGTAAGGAATAACAGCCAAAGTCGATTTTATGAAGTTTTCAGGAGAGCACTTTTAATTTTTGTATTTGCTTTAGATTACACTAGATAAATTTTAGACTTTTGGGCGTAAAACATTCATTTTATGGGCAAAAGCCATAGAATTTTGTGTAGTAGTACATTTGAATACGACGACATCTATCATAACTTAATTTCAGAACGTCATAAATTTAATAAATGTTGTATTTATTTTACATAGCTGGTGTGTTATGCCTTTTAAAATAGTTCTTTTGAGTTTTTCGTAGATCTATTAGAAGGTGTTTTCAAAATGTCATAACTTAAATCAAACTTGAATTTTTTTGGTGGTCATAAAATGACTTAAAAATATGTTAGTATATGTACGCATGTTCATATCGCACACGCACTACAAAAGTGACACAACTCAAAATTTTGGATTTTTCAGGGAACGCAAAAAACTGTTTTTAAGCTAAATAAACATTTTTTTTTAAATAACGTATAGACCGTTCAGAAGAAAATCCTATTTTTATCCTATATAAGAACCGCAGGACTCAAAAAGAAAAAGAGTCCTTTACCTGGGCCACCGCTAGGTTAGCGGAGCTTGACGGGGCACCGACCACTGAGACCGCCGCCAAAAGGCAGCGTTCTACAGAGGAAGAGGCCCCGACTGCCAAGAAGGTGCGCAGCTCGCTCAGAACAGCAGCCACCTACAGCGACATGTTGAAAAGCAGTCTCATTAAGGCGGTCGTTGACCGCTCCGACCCTGACGGAAGTATTACTCCGTCAAACTGGAAACTGGTGGAAGATTTCCTCGCCGACATCTTTCTGGACGTCATGAAGGAGAATCCGGGCCCGGTGCCACAATACCAGATGTGCGGTTGGCATCAAGGCCACGTAAAGCTGGTTGCGTGTGCGGACAAGAGGGCCCTGGATCTCTTCTACGTGGCTATTTCCAGAACGGGAGAGATCTGGCCGGGTGCTAAACTCGAGGTAGTACCCAGGGAATCGATCCCCAGCAGACCAAGGACTAGAGCCTGGATCCCATTAAAACCCACGGATCCGGCTAAAGTCCTCGAAACCCTCCAATTGTCCAACCCGATGATACCCACGCACAATTGGAAAATTGCCAATTTGGAGGAGCTCAAGGGGTCTCGTTGTGCCACAATAATTGTGAACAAGGAGTCCCTTGAGCACCTTTCAAAGTCCAATGGTGTCGTGGCCTTCGGTTTTGGGCACATTAAACTGAGAGTATACAGGAAGGACGAGCAGACTGAAACCGGCGAAAGTGGCCCCCCAGGGCTGCTAGCCTCAACAGACTCTGGCGAAGGCGGCCAACAAGGGCTGCCAGCCACGACGGACCCCGGCAAAGGTGGCCCGCAGGGGCTGCCAGCCGAGACGACTACCCTGGCAACAGAGGCGATAGATGACCAACCGTCTTCCTCAAAGCCGTTACGTCGCCTATCCCGGGCGGAATCAATCTACTCGGGATCGGAGATGGCCACGGCTTTCGGGAATTTCTGGACGGAGTCCGAGCTTCTCGCCGAAACGGACGATGACCTCGACGCTACTGTGGTGGAGGTAGACATGAGCGGAATAGACAATGGTCCGAGTAGTTCAGATAAACCTCCACCACTCTAAAGCAGCTTCGGCTGCACTACTCCTCCGCCTTTCTAAAGGCGGAGACGACATCGCTCTCATCCAAGAACCATGGCTCGTAGCCAACAAGGTTTGTGGATTGAGAGCGACGAACTACAGGCTGGTCCATGCTAACAGCACAGGTAGACCCAGATCCTGTATCCTTGTGAAAAAATCACTAAATGCATATCTGCTCCCTAATTTCAGCGACGACGATCTGGTCTCCATCTCCCTGATGCTTAAGGGGAGATGCCACTGGTTCGCGTCTAGCTACATGGCTCATGACCATCCAGAGCCTCCACCGCCGGATCCAGTCAGGAACCTGGTAACTGAAGCCGCCAAGTCCAACACTGCGCTCGTGATTGGATGCGAGGCAAATGCTCACCACTGTATCTGGGGGAGCACAGACATCAACGATAGAGGTGAGTCACTTTTTGATTACATTTCTACCTCAAACCTTCTTGTGTGTAATATAGGGCGCACTCCCACCTTTGTAACCAGAAATAGGGAGGAGGTTCTAGACCTCACCCTTGCCTCGGTGAATATAGCCGACAAGGTTAGGAACTGGAGGGTCTCCAATGAACACTCTTTTTCCGACCATAGGTATATAGAGTTCACTCTTGACAGCGACCCCCGGAGGGTTATAGCAGTAAACAACCCCAGGAAAACAAACTGGGAGCTGTTTACTCACACAGTGGATAGGCACATCAAAACGATTCATATCTCTGAAATAAACACACAAGCGATGCTAGAATCGGCTGTTAATCAACTTACTCTAGCATTTTCTAAGGCCCAAGACCTCGCCTGCCCTAAGTACATGCCCAGAGGGAAATATAAACCCCCCTGGTGGAACCATGATCTTAGTGAGCTTAGGAAACACTCTAGGACTCTCTTTAACAGAGCAAGGAGGACCAAAAATGAAGAAGACTGGGACCTTTATAAATAATCCCTCAAGACCTACAAGAAAAGCCTCAGGGAGGCTAAGAGAAGCTCCTGGAGCGACTTTTGCGGCAATATTGAAAGTGTCTCCGAGACTGCAAGACTCAGGAAACTACTCGCCTCTTCCTCCTTTATTCCAAGTGCTTTACAAAACCCCGATGGTTCTTGGACATCATCAGAAAGTGAAGCACTTGAACTTCTTACAAATACCCACTTTCCGATCAGCCAACACGAAAGGCTGTTAGGAACTCAGGCCAGCACCAACTGTGTCGCCTCTATAAACAGTATCGTATCGATTGACAAAATCAAATGCGCAATCGCTGGTTTCCACCCGTTTAAATCACCAGGACCAGATGGCATTTTCCCAGCACAACTTCAACATGCCGGACCGTTAATTTTAACACTCCTCAACTCAATATTCTCAGCCAGTATTGGTTTAAACTACGTACCGGAACACTGGCGCAAAGTACGGGTGGTCTTCATCCCCAAAGCTCCCACACTAGCCCTAAGGATTATAGACCAATAAGCCTTTCTTCTTTTCTGTTAAAAACACTAGAAAGATTGCTGGATCTTTACTTACGACAAACGATCAGGCAGGATCTCATTTCAAAGGATCAGCATGCCTACATTAAGGGTAAATCTGTAGACACAGCTTTACATACCCTGACTTACACGATCGAAAAATCACTCGAACACAAAGAGTACACCTTTGCAACTTTCCTGGACATAGAGGGGGCTTTCAATAACGTCGAGTTTACAGCCATCACGGGCGCGCTCGCCAGGCTTGGGGTGGAGGGTGGCTTGGTGAACTGGGTGGATAATCTTCTGCAGAGCAGAGTTATCTGCGCTGAACTGGGCGACTCTTCCACCTCGAGAGGGGTGAGCAGGGGCACTCCCCAGGGTGGAGTCCTCTCCCCCTCCTTTGGAACCTGGTAGTTAACGAACTGCTCCAGTCCCTGGGAGGGGGGTGCGGCAAGGTAACGGCGTATGCAGACGATATAGTTCTCACTATCTCGGGCAAGTTTCCCAACTCCATCAGAGATCTAATGCAAGTACTGCTTAACAAGGTAAACAGCTGGGTTACCAGTCGGGGATTAGGCATCAACCCTGGAAAGACAGAGGTTGTCCTATTCACGAGGAAGTACAAACCCCCACCCATACCTCTTCTATCACTAAACAATACAGAAATCCCTTTCAAGAATGAAGCACAATTCCTTGGAATCATTTTTGACAAGAGATTGAGCTGGAAACCGAACATCCTCAATAGGGTCAAAAAGGCAACGATTGCCTTATACACCTGCAAAAGGGCACTGGGGAAAACCTGGGGCCTAAAACCAAATATGACGCACTGGGTTTACACGGCTGTCGTACGACCCATCTTAACCTACGGTTGCCTGGTTTGGTGGAATGCTTTGGAAAAAACATTGCTCCTCCAACACCTCCGCAAAGTTCAAAGGGCAGCCTGCGTCATCATCACGGGCGCTCTTAGGACAACACCAACTTCAGCTTTAGAAGCCCTGCTTCACCTTATTCCGCTAGATCTGCATTGTAGGAAATTAGCGGCTATAACAAGCTATAGGCTACGGGCTAACGGGCCAGGATACTTACTTCACCCCCCCATTTGCAATTTAACAAAAAGTTCACAAGCACCATTCCAGACAGGAACAACTGGGAGGAAAGCTCAACATCCTTAATAGGAAACTCACACCAGATCTACACCGACGGCTCCAAGTTAAACGGAGCTGTTGGTGGAGGCGTTTTTTCAGACTCACTTAGTATAAATTACTCTTTTAGACTGCCGGACCACTGCAGCGTATTCCAAGCAGAGGTTTCAGCCATTGAAGCTGCCCTGAATTTGATCAAAGAGTGCAGTGTCTCTAGGCGAGATATTAGCATTCTCTCTGACAGCCAAGCGGCTATCAGGGCCCTAGGGTCTCATGTTCTGACTTCCAAAACAGTGATCAGCTGCCGCAAATCTCTTGACGAGATGGCTGAGCAGCTTAAAATCCACCTTATATGGGTGCCTGTTCACAGAGATATCCCGGGGAACTGCAGGGCAGACGAACTGGCTAGACAAGGAACGACTAAGGAGCTATCCTCAGAACTCGCCGGCTTAGGTATTCCATTGAGTACCTGCAAGCTGGTGATAGAGGAAGCGATGACCAAAGCCGCTAACAATGCATGGGCGGCCTCAGAGACAGGCAAGACAGCGCAACAGATCTGCTAAGTGAGCTCTCATATGAGAGCTGCCACTACCACCTACCTACCTACCCATCCTATATAAAATTTTTGTTTTTTATTTTACACTAGAAAATCCAAAATTTTGAGTTGTGACTTTTTGGAATATATTTTAGTTCAATAATTATGGAATTATTTTAAGTTATGTCACTTTTGCTGAGTTTTATAGTTATAATTGACAGTTAAAAAGTCGAAAGAAAAATTTGTTAAATTCGAAAGTAATTTTTTTATTTGAAAATATATACAAAAACTGTCAGAATTTTGCTTAAAATTAACTTCAAGAAAAATTTATTTCGTGAAAAGTGTCACAATTTGTGTTAGGACTCTTTTGCACTGAGCTGCAGCGATCAAATAGCATCAAACTTCTCGACATGAAGAGAGACCTAACTGTATTTTTGCAACAGTTAACAACAACAAAATATACTGAGCTTTTGCTTATTGGTAGATAGATGCATTGTGCACAGTATTAACACATAAACCAGAAAATTAAAAATTTTGAGTTGTGTCACTTTTGTATTGCGTGTGCGATATATACAATTTTATGCAACATGTATTAAAAATAATACGCAAAGATGAAAGTATAAAAATGGCTTTAAACTAGATTTTTTGCATATCGCCCCCCTTCCCGAAATCCTGGGGACGCCACTGTTTCGTAGTATGTGCTATTAGTTTGACAGCAGCTGTAAATAAAAAAGTCATAAATAAAAGTTATGAAGCAACGTAAACAAAAAAATCCCAAAATAATAATTATCGACAACGAAAACAAAAAAATGTGTATCCCACAACAGTTATTACGCAACGTTGTCGCATATAATAATTATTTATTTAAAACTACTACATACTACTGTAACTTCTATATATAAAACTAATTATAATCAACAAATAAAATTTATGTTGCATTGTCATAGTTACATTGCAATTATTTTCTTAAAAAGGTTATAATAGTTAACTCCCTGGTATAAACCCAAAGTTTTATCTTGAGTTATGCACACATAAACATCTATTTATGTTTAATATACTGATTTATCGAATTAAGATTTAAAAAATAGCTTATTTCCTCTTTTTTTTCGTATAAATCGTGGTTGTATTTAACGTTTATATGTAAATGTTTGTTTAGATTGAATTTAAAAAATCTACGTATACAATTTTGATCTTACTTATTGTCAATCATGTTTAACATCTTTCAGTCAAAAAGAAAAAAATACATATATATTTGATATACCAGATAGATACTGTGCGAATACACATTTGACTGTCCAACAGAATCTTAAGAAGTTATTATAATTTTCGCTTTTAGGAGTACCAAATAGAGGTTATTTTTGTGAAAATAAGAATGCTGTGCAGTAAAGGGTTAAGGTAGAATTTTTGAAAAATTAACTGGTTCATTTTTTTTCAAATAGATCCAAACGAGTTTAATGTTAACTATACACCTGTACCAAAATTTTATAAATTATCATCTTAATTTGACCTTAAAAATTGTGTAGCCTATTTTTGTATATCTTTTATTTACTCGAATGAATATTGCGTCCTGCCAGTACGAACAAATAACAAGTAAACACATATTTACAACACATTATGCATACCTACATAGCCGTACATGTGTATGTACAAACACACGAACCGCGCCCGTAAAAGGCAGCTGTTGTCACCGCAGAGTTGACAATTCGGTCCTTTGCGAATGTGCGCCAGCGACATTGATTTCCACCAAGTATAAATTAACCAAGTCCAAAATTCGAATGTTAGATTTCATAAGCAACTGAAAATGCTGGTGCGGCTTAGTACACAAAACCAAATAACAACAACAAAATGACAACAGCAAAAACGTAAAAACGCAGATGTGCCCGAAAGCTGTCGCTTCTCTATATCATATTTTTTAATACCGCATCACCACTATCCGAAATTGGAATTTGTGCAACTTGGAAAAGAGTTTAATTCGATTTTGAATAAAACATGCAGGGGTCGGGTGCGGGGCGCGGAATGTGACGAGCGCGAAAATATGCAAAATGCAATGAGGGTCACAAGCGAACCATTTCCCGGAAGCCGCCTAGAACACGAGGCCCTTTTCATGGGTAAACAAACGCGTGGAGCGAGGGATAATTTGAATAATGCATTACCCCAGGTAGTGACACACACTCGCCGGCCAGATTTCGGCAAAAAATTACCGCGCCATCAGCGAAGCCGATTTGCACGTGGGCTTATGCAACCGCTGCGCGCACGTTGCCGAGAAATTAGGAGCGCGCATGGCTAGACGAATGCACTTTTTACGTGGACGCCGCGTTTGCACCCCGCGGTCGCATAAACCAACGCCGCAGCTCTCGATGCTTAAACGTGTAATCGGCGCCGCGCACTTCATACCAGAACTCATGTATGTATATGAAGCATCCGCGGCAGCTTGCTTCCAGCGCAGAACGAATGCGGCAGTTAATTCGCAACAAATTCGATTTCAACCCTTTACAGTTCCATTGTTTTGCAAAATTTCGCAGCAGCTAAAACCCCAAATGCATTAAATATTAATTTCTAAAATTTCTCCACACATTGACAGCTACCCTCTCGGCGCACCAGGAGTGCAACTTTGCAACTGCCAATCCGAACAGGTAGGCAGCCGGTCGAAACAACAGAAATTGATGTCCCGCGCTGCGTACCTTTTGTGGCACTGTCGCACGTATTTTTACATCATAAAACATATGTACACGTACGTATGTACATAGGTATATGCTCATACACACACATATTTACATAGGTATGTGCATTAATACACGTATGTATGCACGTACAGTAACTAAAGGGCATTAAACGGTTGACTAATTGTTGCAGGATTTATTTTCTCTTCGTAGTTGCGCAACTTTTAACCTTTTTCATCACCAAATTCCGCATCGCTCATTGTGAGCGTTAATTGCTGCTCAATGGACAGCAACACGCAGTCACGTTGTTTTTGTTTGTGTACACAAGCGGCGCGGCTCGACCGACCTATTTTCCTGCTTTCTCACGCACTTTCAACCTTTCCGCCGGCACGATGTCCCCTTGGCGCTACACTGTTGCTCTTTTCGAGCAGCAGGAGCCAGCATCCGTGTCATCCCGGCGCTGCGCCGCGGAACATCCCCTAACAAAAATCTAATGTTTTTAGTGAAAAAAGGTGATTTTTTACACTAAACCATAAATATAATGTTATATAATACGAATAATTGCCGTAATGCCAAAACATACGAGACTGAAAGTCAAGTACCCCTCAAATGATCTCAAAATCCCTTCCGATTGTTGTTCTTGTTTTCTTTGTTGTAGTAATGATGCTGAATAACACCTTTCGAACGGAGAGGGAACACGTCGCTGTTGATGCGTTGAGGGCTTAATCAGTTATTATTTGACAAATGAAATCCTAGTACCTGACTCGCTGCTATTTGGGATGACAGGTGACGGACGCAGTTATTTAGATGGCTATTTGTCAGGCTGTGTGTGTGTGTGTGTTAGTGATTTAGTGTTAGTAGAAGGAGCTCATTAATACTGCAAGCAAGGTGCACAATGGTTTTGACCGCATGGCATGGATCTTGTTAGGATCAGCTCGTGGTTTTCTCTTTGAAAACTTACTGGTAAAACGCTTTCTTTTCTCAACTAAAATTAAATTTATTTTTATTTCATTAGCTAATACAGCATACAAATTAAAGATTATGTTACATAATGATTAAACTAAAACATCGTCATTTAAGCCGAGGTCAGCCTATGTAATAAACGATGCTAAAATAAAGATGTCATATCAATCTCTCTAAAAAAATATTTTAGAAACAAATTTAAATAAATATTTTTTAATATGGCTATTAAATTGCTAGAACAGTTTTTTGAGCCTAAACCTAAAAGCATTACAAATTTATGAAGTTGTAGATGCCAAGAGTTCTTTGAGTACTCCAAAGAGACATTTTGGAAGCTTTTACTTTTAAGCACAGAATTGAACACGAAGCTGCAGTTAAGACCAGATCTTGATTTTTATTGATTTTAGTTATACAAATTCATGCGCCTATACACATACATATACACAATTTTCGCAATGATCTTTTACGAACTGTGCTAACAATATTTATGTGTGTATGACATAAATTCGTAAATCAATTTTTCCTTCTTCATGTCTAAGTGCGGCAACTGCATCCTTTGTCAAGCAAGCGATTGCATCCTTTCTTACGGGCGCCCCTTTTTTATTGTGGGTTTCTGCCAAAGGCATTTGATGGGTTAGATTTTCTCACGGTCCATAAAAAACCCTTTGGGTAACAGATAAACAGCGAGGAGCCAGCGGCCCGAAGCGAAGAAAGCAGAGTCGATTCAATGTTGATACATTCACTGCTGCACTGCTGACGCAATATGCATGTTTGTAGTTCGAAAAGTTATATTAGGATAAGTGTACAAGTAAAATAACCAATAGTGTAGTCCGGTTTCGTCCTGTGTTCTGCTGCGGCTCGAATTTCAAATTTCCACTACATGTTTTAAGTCTACTCCCTTAGTCAGTAATATCTCCAAAGCTTATTCACCTACTCGCAAGTACTCATACATACATAGTTATACTCGGATTTGAAAAATAAAAAATGTTTTTCACTCCAATGGACCATGAAATATAATTCGGTTTCATTTTTCTTCTTTTGGTTATTTTTCTCGGAAGGCTTTTTGCGAGCGCGCTGTGGGAGTTGTTGTCCTGCTGCCGTTCAAATATGCACAAGGATGTCCATAATTTGATTTAAGGCGGCATATGAAATTTGCATCCAGCGAAAGTCTTCGCCATTTCACGGGGGTCACGGAGGAGGACGGTAATGAATAAGGAAAGGTGTGCTGGCAGCATGGATGCGGAAAGTAGATGAAAGACTTACTGAAGCAGAAGGTAGGAAGAAAGTAAGACCAAACACGTTGCTACGGAAATTCGTTATTGTGTTACCACAGGCGATCTATGCTTACGTACGTACATATGTATGTATTCGCGTCCACATCGTTGAGTTGCGGCAACGCCAATTGGGGGTAGAGCGTCGGCCTCAACTGGATGAAGAAGCTTCACATGCCGTGAAACACATTTCAATGTGAAGTCTCCCTTTTATCCGCAAACTTACATATATAAAAGTACATACATATATACATATGTACGTGTGCATGGGCCGGCCGGCCGCCACCGAAAGAAACTTCAGGACGTTGCATTAGAGAGGGGCTACTCATCAACCATCGCCGGTGTTGGTCCCACCGTTTGACATGGGTCGCCTGGCAATCGCAATTTCTTTTGCGACATTACTTGTAGCCATACAGACAAACACACACGCATGCACAAATGTACGCAGCATCTAATTTTTCTTTTATCTTTTCTTTCAAAGTGTTCGCTACACCAGCGACAGGCCTGGACAGGTATAAGTCCGTGGTAGTTTCCACATATCGCACACCCACTTCAAAAGTGACACAACTCAAAATTTTTATTTTTCGGGTTTATGTGTTAATACTGTGCACAATGCATCTATCTACCAATAGGCAAAAGCTCAGTATATTTTCTTGTTGTTAACAGTTGCCAAAAAACAGTTAGGTCTCTCTTCATGTCGAGAAGTTTGATGCTATTTGATCGCTGCAGCTAATACAAAAGTGTCCTAATTCAAATTGTGACACTTTTGACAAAATAAATTTTTGTTTAATTTAATTTTAAGTAAAGTTGAAGCTTCAAAATTTTTCTTTCAACTTTTTAACTGTCGTTTATAATTATTAAGTTCAGAAAAAGTGGCATAACTTGAAATAATTCGGTAATTATTGAATTAAAATATCATCAAAAGAGTCCCAAACAAAACAAAATCTTTGTAACTCATCCTAAAGCATAATCTGTAGGGATTTTCTACTAAACGGTCTATAAGTTATTTAAAAAAAATGTTTATTCAGCTCAAAAACAGTTTTTCGCGTTTCCTGAAAAATTAAAAATTTTGAGTTGTGTCACTTTTGTAGTGGGTGTGCGATATGTTCGCGCGGGGGGAGGGAGCTCACTGCTTTCTGTTTGTGCTGACTGAATTCCACGCGCAGTCGTTGTTAATATATTCGAGTACCATCGCAACAGTGGCCTTTAAGTTCGGCGGCTCTATTGTATGAGCGCGGGTGCGTGGGAGACAAGGAGTTGAGGCATCGTTTGATGACCGATTTGCGTTTTAAGAGTAAAATGCTGGCATTACATTGCAATAAGAAATCGGAAATAAACTCGACACACACGCAAACACATTCGAGCAGAACACTTTAACGATCAGGTGAGAAGTGGAGAACTGGCTTATTAAAACGGAAAATTCTGCAGTTAGAGTTGCTAACAGGACTATCCCTTCATAAAGCCCAAAATAAGAGACACACTCAGCGGCGAAAATGCTGCGTTATGTCCTTAACACTGTCACAACTATGGGACATGTGTATATGCTCCACATTAAGACAGTAAAAATGTAGCAGTGAAAGTGGGGAAGTTCATGGGTACGTGGCTATATGTCCCTTCTTCTTCTTCTTGACTGGCAAGCCAGCCCGATTACGGACTAAGGCCTAGCTACCCGCAACCAACCGTGTTGTGCGTGGAAGTGAGGTTGGAAGGGACCTAAAGTTTTATGTCGATTCCGAACGGCGAGTTGGGAGCTTTTTCATAGGCAATTTTACTCTCAGAGGTTTGCCATTTCCTGCTAAGAGGACAGCCGCCGAAGGAAAAATGGTTTTTATTTTTTTCGGTGTTAGCAGCAACGGAGTCTTGAACCTGGGTTCGAGCGTCCAAACGCACTAGCCAGCTGAGCTACTGTGGCTGTGGCCAGATAGAATAAAAACTAATTTTTGGTTGGTTGTAAATAAGTGCACTGAATAATATTGTACTTTCTGCGGATAACGATTTAAGCTTTGCATTTTGTCGAGTAGTCTGAAAATTGGTAGATGTCTGAAACACTTTTTTGAATCCAATACTCTGAGAATTTTGGTATTCCAGTGAATACCCACACCGAAACCGCTCTCCATCTTCGATCCGTCAGTGTTGAAGTTTATGTCAAGCTGATATATATATAAATGTAATATCCTGTTGCAAAAAATCCACAATCTTGCGCTTTATTTTAATTTAGTAAATGCGGTGTGGTGCGTATGGCGAGCAACAAGAAAGTAATAAAACTTAATGATTTGAAAGAAATTCAATTTTCCAAGCGCACGCAATGTGTTCCGAACTGATTTTACGCTCCAGGCGATGACACTCGCCACAGAAAGGCCTTGCTTTGGCAGAAATATGTAAGTGGGAATGTATGTTTCATTTTTTATGCATATGACACTTCAAACTAAACGCTCGCGGGGATGCGTAGATGTGCGTGTGGCGCTGTATGTGCGTATATGCGTACATGTGTGCGTGTGCACAACAGTATTAAGTGTCCATTGGGCTAGGAGGTTGTTCATATTTCCTTGTGTTTTTTTTACTGGAATATAATTTTGCGAAGTACTTAGTCAGCAACTTTCACCCTCGACGGCGGCCTTGCACCCAGCCACATACCAAAGGGTAAAGTTGTGTCCTGTCACTATTTCTGATGATAAGAGTGTATAATTTTTTATATTAAACTGAATTGAGCAATACGCGTGAAATGGAAGCAGCCGACGAAGGCAAGGCGAAATAAGAAAAATGGCATAAATGGCGTTATAATTCTGCTACTAGCCTTCAATGTAAATTTGTGATTGATGCCAACGCTCTTCGTCTGCTCTCAATTGATAAGCAAAATACCTAGCTGGGTATGTTTTATGGATTGTGATGTAGGCAGGCAGTTAATTTAAAGTACCTACAATCGCCAAAGCACTTTTTTAAATATTCATGTGGGTATGTGAGTAGGAAATATGTTAACAGAAGCATACAGTAAAACCGTGACCAGACAAGTTTTTGGAGGCTATAAGTGATAAAAATAAGAGGAAGAATATAACTATTCTATTGCAATTGAAAATTAAATCAAATAAAAAACAATTATTTTTAAGATATTTTTTGATTTTAAGTCATATTCGAATTTTTTGACTGGATAATAAATTAAGCATGAGACGTTTGAGAATACAAAATCATAATTAAAATAATTTCAGTAATTTTTCTTAACATTGACAACAAGTAATGTTTTTACGCAATTGGCTGACTAGTTCTCCAAAAGTACCAGCACGCAAGGTTTAGCAAAACATTTTGCATTTCTGGTGTAATAAACGATTAGCGACCTCACCACATTTTCGACTGTTCGTCTTGCGATGATAGCAGAGTTGGGAAACAATGGCGCTTTCTTTTAATTTGTCAACGACTTGAAAAGCTTGAAGTATGACATCCGGCCCTGAAGATCGGAGTTGACGTTAGGTTGTGTCGTGAACTTGGGGTTATTTTGCGGGCTCAATGCATTTTTACTTTTCGTTTTACTTTGTTTAGTTACGATGTCACAAGCCCTTGAGAATTTGACGGCTATTCACGTCACACACGACGTGGCGCGCATTCGCATATGACGTCCTTACTGATCCTTTGTGCCTTCCTTTCTGCCATAAGTTGTAAGTACAAAACGAAATATGTATAAATGAAAAAATTAAAAAATGAAAAATGATCTTTTGCATTGACTGGCTTACCTGAAGCAACAGCGACCTTCGGGACACGGCCTGCATTTCCTAGATTAACGCCGCTTTTGAGAAAGGGTTGCGTCAGTCTTCTTCACGTCTTACTGAGAAGCACACGGCATTTTGTTTATCGCTTCGAAAAATTTCAGTGATCCTCGTGACGCGGTAGATACACGATGATCGCGCACAAAATCACAAAGGGGTTAAAGCTGTGATAAAATTAACCCTGCGCCCGAGCATGCGCCGGGGTACGGCATTAGAAACCTATGAAAGAGTGCTCCGCAATGACTCGCACACAATTGCATGCATCGGAGGGCAAGTAGTCCGATGAGATTCTGTGTTTCTGTGAATCTAAAATGCTTGCAACAAATTTCAAGTTCGGCGAATTTCGTCGTTACCGATTTGAATCAGTCCGAATTACATCACGCGATCGACGTTATCGGAATGAAGTGTTTGCTCATTTTTGGAGCGAGCTGAGTGTCTGCGGTGAGCTGAGTGCTTTTAATTATATGGTCATCGAGATTATCAGTGTAACCACTCTATCGATTAAGTGCACACCTTCACGCAACCTTTTCGCAGGCAAATTTTATGAGGATGTTTTAAATGATCGGACGGATGAGATAATTACTGCTGACAGAGAAAGGGGCGAATCACAAAGTGTCCGATACTCAACTTGTGATTTGCAATATGGTTGAAAGTTAATTTAGTGATGAATTGGTACATAATAAATTGACAGCGAAAGTGGGGACTTAAGCTTAATTTAGTGAAAAGAACCCAGATATGTTCATGTCCAATCTGGATTGAATAAACTGAACAAAATTTACTGAATGTCCAAAAGATCAAAAATCTAGTATACATCTAAAAATTTAGCAACAATGTGAACATTTTTCGACCCACAATCAAAAAGATTAAAATAAAAAAGATTTGAAAATTCAAATATTAATTAATAACGGTTTGCATAGTGAAAAACATCGAAATATATGAAAACCACAATTCAACAGGAATTTTCGAAACTGACAAATGATTAACACATTTCATATTTTTTTATAAATAAGATTTAAAGTGATCCCGTTTGGTTCAGTTCTATGGTAATAAGGGACCGCTGATTTCGATCCGCAAACCGTTTTTAAATCTTAGTTTCCGTTTTCGCAAAAAATGGACGAAAAATGGATGGGAGAATGGATTTTTCGCACGTTTGGGATTTTAATTTCTAAACCAATAAACGGCTTGTCATGATTTTCACTTTGTGGCATTTACAACACCTCATGGCTTCTTTTCCAATATAATTTATTTTTATAAGTTTTCCAATTCCGCGACAATTGGACCGCAAAGTAAAAAAATATGGAATTTCAAGAATTTTCTTTGATGTTAAAAAACATGCAAATTTTTCGTAAATCAAGTGTCAAGTTAGGTGTTAAAGGAAAGCGGAAACATAAAATAATACAACACAGCCTAATTATTGGGCGTGATTCCCATTCTTGTCGAAGTATAAGGAAAAATGTACCATAGTCATTTTCATCACTTTTCATACTTTTTCCTTAAAAAATTAACGGCCTCAAATATGCTCTTTTATATGTTCCATTTATAGTCTGAAATACAAGCAAAAAGCAAAAAGATTTTGAATTGCTCAAAATCAAAAAATTAAAAGCATTACATATGTTGAGGCCCTTAATTTTTTAAGAAAAAAGTATGAAAAGTTATGAAAAGAATGGGAATCACGCCATTGATGTTTGATGATATTTGATGTTTCCGCTTTCATTTAACAGCTAACTAATATAATAGATTTAAGAAAAATGTGCATGTTTTTGACTATCCAGAAAACGCCTTAAAATTCCATATTTTCCGACTTTGAGGTCCAATTACCGCGAAATCGTCAAACTTATAAAAATAAATTACATTGGAAAAGAAGCCGTGAGGTGTTGTAAATGCCACAAAGTGAAAATCATGTCAAGCCGTTTATTAGTTTAGAAATTAAAATCCCAAACGTGCAAAAAGTCAGGGAAAATCCGAAAAAGTGACACGCCCATTTTTGGCAAAAACGGTCCCTAATTACCCTAGAACTGCTGTCAAACCCAGAAAAGCCATTTTGCTGTTGATCAGTGCTATTAACCCAAAAAAATCCATATTTTCAACTTTTACATTTTTGTGTCGCAAATAATAGAAACTCGACTGGACTAGTTATGTTTCAAAAGGCATATACATACATACAAGTACAACGGGCTACTCGATCTTCACGCTTGAGAAACTTTCGTTCTAGCAATGCTGGAGAATCCACAGAGCTCATGCAATCGTTTGAATATTTATATAAATTTTAACTTTAAGACTGCGTTCCATGAATTCAAAAACTGACAATGTCTGGCGTACTCTCGAGCTTAGTTTTTTTCAACTTTTATGGTGGCAAGGAAGAAGCAATGTCAAATATCGTATTTTAATAAAAATCTACTAAGCGCGTCGAAGCACTTGTTCCTAAAATAAGAAGAAAAATAGACTGAAAATAATAGCTTTTTAGACCCTCCTTGTTTTGTATGTATAATAACAACGAATTATGAATATCAGAAGATATCTCACCAAGTACAGTCTAGTAATATTTTTTGAAAAGATTTTCAACCACACCATATTCAATATTTTTTATCATCCCTCAAAGAATTCGCTTTATCAGCAAGGGGTGGACATTCACGAGTGCATAAGGTGGACGTTCACTTGTGTCCATTAGGGGTGGACTTTTGAAATGTAAATACGGACATTTCCAAGAGGATGGGCAGAGACCATCGTGCGGAATCTGCGCCATTTGTTGTGATTGTAACACAGAAAACAAGAAAAGGGTCAATGCTATTCGTTTAATCTTACTCAGCAAATGTAGTGTTTTTTATTAGTTCGCCCTCCTCCGCCCTGGAATGACTTGCCAAAGCTGCGTAATATTTTTTCGTTTTTGGTTCGTAGCTTCTGGTGGCCAACCATTGATTTCTCACCCTCGGAGGCCATTTTCATTTTATGAGAGCACAACATATGCGCAAATGAAAATACGCTTTTTAAATATTAATATCGGTTTTAAAAGAGCGGTTTACTGTAAATATTTATATTCGAATCAAATTGTTTGTTTTCGTTGTGTGAATTGTTGCAGAATTTGAAATTGAAACAATTAACTAGCAACACTTTTTATGTCAACAAACAGGATAAAAGAGTTCGACCAACTAGTTTTCAGTATAGTTGGAGATCATGAGTTTTGTGTAAAATATGAAGTAAAACTGTACCTTAATTTTTCCGACGGCAAACACGTTTTACAAGTAGTTGTATGGTATTTAGTTCAATGTTTTTTTAAAATGTTGTATCCAACTTTTTAGTGAATAGTTTTTCGAACCAGCCAGGAGAAACACAATAGTTTTTGGTATGTGCACCAAAAATTTCATATTTTTTGGGTCTATCAACCATTGATGCGTATTTTGCGTTAAGTTGTTCTATAGGAATAATTGTGTGTGTGTAAAACAGATGCTTTGTATTTGTTTTTTTTTTGAAATTTCCTTCTTTCTAATGAAAATATAACTGTTAAAATTTTTGCTATGATTACACCGTGCGACAGCATTTTTCACACCGGGAAAAATCCATATGTGCGTGAAATTAGAGACCAAATATAGTAATACTGCGTAGTCAGTTTTTCATTTTTACATCCTTTATCTTTTTAAAAGGACTTCAAAATTTTGAAGGGGATAAGAAATTAAAAAATGCGTTAGAATATGGCGATATGTATATCAAATGAAAGAGAAAAGGCTAAAGAATTTAAATGCCATTTATTTGTATCTATTTCTAAAAAAAGGATATGAAAAAGATCCTTTGAAAATTTTAATGAAATGAATGACAATTTTTTTTATATTTGTCGCACGGTGTTATGTATGGAAATTTATCGTACACATCTTGACTTAGTTACTGAAAGCGATTTAGATATATTTCACATTTTTTATTGATTTCAATGTATACAATAACAATACAATAATATGTGCTTAAGGGGGTCGTCTAGGTAGCAGCCCGATTTTCGAGCCTGTTTTTCAACATTTATTACGAAGGAACGAAAAAAGATATTCACTCACTTGTTTTTGTTTTTTGTTTATTTAATCGTAATCTTTTAAGAGGCAAGGTCATAAAAATTATATTTCTACATATTCGAGTGTAGGATAACCTTGAACGTGCCTTCATCAGAATTTTGATATCAATTTCCCTGCACGATTTTGGGTCAACCACGTAACCTACAACAAAAAATTAAAACAAAGTTATTTTTCCTCTTTTTTCAAATGTTTATTGCCTGTTATAATAAAAAAACAATATTTTGTCAAAAGCTCGTGTCTAATCGTAGCAACATGTTTTCTGAGCAAGTAAAAAAGAAATCGAATCGATGCGTGTAAAACTTTTCTTAAAATCGTGCAAGTAAGTTAGAAAAATACGACTTTCGGGAAAACGCGTTTAAAGTTCACAGGGAGCGTGCGGAAACACCGTGAGCGAGCGTGCTCAATGCTCTACAGCTCAATAACCGTGAAGAGTTTACCCAAATCTTTTGGAAATAACATTCCTCACGTCTTCCAAATGAAAATTATGTAAAAAAAACCCATTTTTTAAAACTTTAAAAATAAAGACAGAAATAAGCCCAATAAACTGAAATTCTTCTCTCTGCGGCAAGTGAAATAAATTTACTCAAATATTAAACATTAAAACGCATTTGGAAATCAATACTGATGGATCAGAAATATCTTGCAATGAACAATGTTACTAGAACATTAGGTCTTAAGCCGGCAAAATATCAAGAACCTTACTATAGTTGAGACTGTTGACTCTGAGTAAATGGCTTAATACTTCAGATATGGAATATTGTCAATAGCGAGTTTCATTCCATGCAATTAGTATCTGCTGAAAATAATATAGATTTATCCTTTATCACGCTGGCAGATCCTTGGCACTCCTAGCGACACTGACAATAATACCTGAGAGGAAAACCCACACTTGTGCGCAAAATAGTATTATTTCGTAGCCGGAACCATTCGGAGTTTTTCCAGACGCCGACTTTTGAGAAATGTAAATCGTCATATATGATTTCTATCATGTTGTCATGTTGTTAAAAAAAACGAAATTTCTACGCTGCATGTCCACTGAAATCATAATCATTTTTAGCTTCCCGATACCGGATATGGTAACAATTTTCAACAGACTAGATGTCGCCTTGCACGTATACCCAATGCCTGACTTTGTATCCAAGCAGACTTGCACCACAAATCACACAAAAATCAACAATGAAGAAAAAAGTTTTTCTAAACTTGCCATGTTTTAAAGGACATTTGCTCCAGGAGTAGCAACGGGCAGACCTCACGAAGGACATTCAAAGCACATATGTATGTATGCATGCAAATGTCTGAGTGTTCTATTGACAGAGCAAAGTAGTAGATGGGCGAGAGGGGTGGAGGGTGGAGGGCGGAAGGCGGAAGGGTGAGCAGACGCTTGTCCGTTTGTTTGCCTGTCTGTTTGGGTATTGTTCTGTTCGTTGTAGTGTTGGTTGCTGGGCATGCGGTGTACTAGTAGTACGTAGCTAGGCAGTGTGCAGTATGGTTTCCCATTAGCATTTTTGTTTGTTATTATTGTTGCGAGTTGGACAGCAGTGGGTAGTTGCCCGAGTGGGGTGGTTCGGTGGATAGTGGGTAGTGGTGAGTGGCAGTTAAAATGTCGACTGCTGCTGTTTAAACCAAATATGTGTGCGCGTGTGCGTGTGTGTGCGTGTCTGTAGTCATATATGAAAGCAGCTGTCAAACCAATGCCCAGGCCGCTGGGTCTATATGCCAGCGTCCATAATACACACACACACTGGTATTAGTGTGTGGGCGCGGGTGGATGGGGGCCGTGCCGGCCTTTCGGTCCATTTAACATGTCTCATAATAATTGCGATTGGGTTTTATTCGCATTCATTTGAATAAGAATTAGCTTCGTTGCGAGAATGGAATTTCGGCAATTTAACAAAAGGACAAACTAAGCTCGTATCCGTCTGCGGACCTATGTGGAATGTCAACGTCAACTGCTGCGACTTTTTCAACTGCAAAAACAAACAATATTCGGCTTTTGGTGCATACGGAATCTGTGAATGAGCTCAAGGCTCGCAAATCGGAACTTCATTAATATGAAAAGCGTATTGAATTAATGGGTGACCAACTATAATACATGTTTGCTAATTTCCTTTTTATATACCTGAAAAACTCAGTATTTTGCATTTTACGGAACGTAGTTTAGTGCATATTTAATAAGCCGAGAGCTATAGTTTGATTCGAATATAAATAAATTTAAGTTTTAATACGGATTAAAATTGAGAAATCGGGAAAACCAAAAAAAAAAGAAGAAAATAATTGTTTGGGGTGAAAACAAATTCAGGAGCAAATTGAAATTAAACTACATGTAACCTAATTATAAACCTAAATATAAGGTTTAGTCAAACATTTCATTTTAAACAGTTGCTTACAATTCTGTCAAGTTATTATAGGCGCAGCATTAACCCAAGTTCTGTCCTGACTTTCAGGTTACTTATAATTGAAATTAAATGATAATAATTTTTACTTGATAGTTGATATTGAAATCTTTTCTTGTGAAAACCTTTTGTTTAACAGGAATTAATTAATTAATTTTTTAAATTTAAAGATTATTTGCTTAACCGGTATTTTCATTTTTTGAGCAGATAGTATATGAATTTAAAGGTAGTAGCGGTAGTTTCAGTTAATTATGGCATAGAGAGAAAATCCGGCATTTCTGTGATTGAATTAATAAGTTATATGTTAAGCAGCCAACTAAACATACACAAAAGAACCCAAGCTTTGACTTTCGTATGAATTACACACCCAGCAAGGAATCGGCAATGCGAATGGCATTTCGAAAACATAAATTTCATTTGGAGTCTGTGGGATATCTATCCACAAACATGCCCTTTCTCACCACGATATCGGAACACTTGAGGTTCCCATGACCCTTCGATTGATTGCGAGGGACCGAGCCATAAATAAAAATGCAACTGTATCCTCCGATTTCCATTCGAGTGAATCACATGTGTCAAAATGATACCTACCTTGATTAAACTGAAACAATTTTTTAAATTATTGTAAAATTCGCACACAATGCCGAGGGTATATCATTTTGGCACCCTTCCTTTCTTCCTTCGTTAATAATATTTACTTCCACATAAAGGATACCCCGGTCTGCTGCATTCCGCTCCGTTTCGCATTGCACCACCTTATATGTAGTTGGCAAAAAAGGGATAAGAGGAGATGAGTCGAAATGTATAGCCTGATGGGTGAAGTCAATTGTAACATATCGAATTGTGCGTATTGAGGGATTTGATTTATTTATAGTTATTTATAGGATTTCGCAGTGCCAACAGTGCAACAGCAAAGCACTGAAAGGTGCTGCGGTAGCGCCCCAAACACTCTGTGTGTTCGCGTTCAACTCTTCTGCCCAAACGTATAAGCATATTTACACTTACTGCGTGCACACACGCCGAAATGAACTCGCAGAAAAGTTGCCAACTCCACCTTCAAGTAATGGCAGATTATCTGTTCTTATCCGCGATTTTTGGTTTTTACCCTTTTCCGTGTGGCACGACTTCTCGGTGGACGCTATCCACCAAACTCTAAATTGGATTAACGACATTTTCGTTTTGTCTTTCTACTAATTTTGCTTCTGGCACATTACGTGTTCCACATGGGCATAAAGCACGAGTTATGAATGGTCTTACATGGGCCGAAGGTGTGGACGTACACGAGCAACTCAACTCCATCATATGCAACTGCGTGTTGGACGTGTCTATTCGCAGTCAGCTGTCTCATTCGATAAATGCGAACGTATGCCATGTCACGTCCAATATTCTCAGGTTAAATGCAAGGATGACCTTACGACTATTGCGACACTATCGTTTTTGAAAGGAATTTCGTTGTGGGTGGTCGTTCTGAATGGAACAAAAAGGGGTAACTTTAATTTTAGAAATTAGTATTTGTACATCGTTAATTAAAATACGTTGTCGCATTTTTGTATTCTGAAGGAAGCCTCATCGAGTGTGATAATACTATTGCCAAACGACTATTGCAAGTTGAAGACGAAGAGTTCGACAGCAGTTTCCAGCAGACCTCAGGGCGCACATCGATGAGGTGACCACAAGTTTCTGATGCAAGTGGAAGTAAGTCATTTGGTAAGTAGTGAACATTGTCAGCAGTGTGACACGCTTAACGACTGTCGCTTGTGGCATCCGTAATGAACATTTGTTCGTATGTTCGTACTTACAAAAATCAAATGTATTTGTTTTGTGAAAAGCTAACACGCCGAAGCTATGATTTCGCATCGGCACAGATGTAAAGACACTCTCGTAGTTGCAAGTGTAAAGAATTGCAAAAAAGAAGAAAGGAGGAAAAATAACTTGCGGATGCTCGCAAACATACCGGCCCATTTAAGTGGGTGTGTGTGTGTGTGTGTGTGTGCTAGTGTGTGCGTGAGCATTTGCGTGTGTGGGCAAGAATGCAAAGGACCCAAGCGGATGGCAGGATGATATGCTTGTATTTACATATCTTAAAATTTGAGCAAAAATAAAATAAAGGACACGACCACTGCTTGTATTGAATGGTCGGCCGGATGGTCCTTCGGTCGCCGCATTTGGGTTGCATTTGGCATTTGGTAAGCCTTGTCCTTGGCGGTGGGTGTGGGTGTGGTTGTGATGGTGTGAGAATGGTTTTTGCGTTTGTGTTTCTGTTTGCACCGGAGTGGCTTTGTACATGCATACAATTGCCGGCAGGAGGGCCGCAGCACTAAATGACTATAAAAAGGACTTTGAAGAGGGTCAAATGGAGATAAATTTGTGTATTCTGGAGCAGCGGTGGCATAAGTAAGTAAGGAGCTCGGCGGGTTATTTCTTGTTTAATGTGTTTTTATTTTTATACGGTCATTCTGTTTGGTATGTACGTGCATATGTGAAATGTCCGTCTGTGTTTGTGTGTGTGTGTGTGTGTGTGTGAGTGTTTTCAAAGTTTGGGCCTTTGAAAACGTGCCTTTCTTTGAAGGGTTAAAATATGTAAACGTATGGCTTCCAGAAGACTCTTTCTCTGGAGCATTCGCATCCAAATTTATAACCCACTGGCGATTTGGTTTGTAACTACCCGCAAATGAATGATGTTTGAATTTGATTCCATTTGCATGCCGGGTACATGTTATTTTTCTTGTTGGTTAAAGCGTTTGGTCCACGCTGAATGGACTTGTATGCGCACACTTGAGTGCCGAGTGCAAATTACCATTCAGCTTAAAAGTAATGCAACCCAGTAACTCAGTCACCACTTAAATTTTAGGTTTATTTGCTTGTTTGTTTGTTTGTTGTGTTCGAATGGGCTGTGGGAATTTCTTGGGCATAAATAGTCATGCCCAATAACAACAAAAAACTCCGGAGCACTACTCAGACGTATACTAACCCGTAGTTAACGTCAGGGCAATTACCAATTGAGTTAAATTATGCAACATTTTGCAGACCAGTGGCTGTCATACACGAGTCTCCTGATAAAAGTTATGTTTTCCATGTAACATGAAACTTTTCCCGACTAGTTGGAGGCTGTCAATCGCTAACAAATTTTACTCACTTCTGAGTACAGCTTGGCCATTGTGCTGACCAAGCCCATTACGCAAAGTAAAATCCTTGTGTAACCCGATACTTTAAGTTTCTGCCGTCAATAGACGTGCGTGTGGCTGCGAGTGTGTGCGTGCCCTGTGCTGCGTGCTAAGTGGAAACACTTGAATTAGGAAAGCGCACTTTCACAGTTTCGCAGTTTCGACAACAAGAGTGCTTTATCATCCAATCCGTTCTCTTACGTTCTTCTGCTCAATACTTTCTTCGCTCTAAGTGCGAATATGGTAATGTGAAATGCTGCTCTGTCTTGGTTGCTTTGACGACTTGGTCTTTGACCGAAAGACCAAAAGACATTTGGTTTGCCTTTATTACCAGATGTCATGTCCATGTTCCGCTTGAACGTGTGAGATGACCGGAGCAAAGGTTATGTCCTGAAATTTGTGTGTTCTTTGGGCTGGCAGTATGTGACATATTTATGCGTACATGTGGTATGGGGTTTATGTTTTTATGATTGTACTGTATGATTGCAAAAAGTGCATTGAAAGAACTAAGATGGTGAGTAAAAAATTAATGAATATTCATCTTGCATGTATGTGATGGGATGGCCGCATTATAAGCGACCTAGGCCAAGTTTCCTACAACTATTAGACTTTCGAGCTGGGAAATTCCATTGGAAATTAAAGGAATAACGAATGAGAAATTAATGAACACACAAATGAACTGTAGTAGAGTAAAAATATATGCTATATGAAGTTGATGGACTTCCGTTAACATTTTCATCTTTGTCATCTTTCGTTTTAAGTTTAATTTTCTTTCTTATTTAAAGACGTTCGGTTATTAAACCCATAATTTTTATTACAAACACCATTGGCACAATATCAGATTTTTGATTTGTCTTCTGTATTAAAACAACAATTTATCAATACCGGGTAGTTAGTATAGCTATGTACTTAATGCTCTTAGAAAACCCGAAAATATCAATTTAACCGATTTACTATTGTTTAAGACACTACTGCTGTTTATGACACTTCAAACACTAATACACATCAGTAAGATGAAAAAATACACTTTAACTGAAACTAGCACAAAACCATCTGCATAACGATTACGCTTTAGTTTAACTAGGATCCTCCCATTCTAATCAGAAATGGTTTGGCCAATCACCGCGTCTTCCTGAGGAAGGAGAGGAACTGAAGATCACCGAAAAACATAGGTGACCGAAAATCTAAGCGTCCATGTATGGAGAAGCCTGTGGAAGCGCATTACAACCCTTAAAATTCATGCGCAGCTTACTTCGAGCGTAAGTTAGGGGTTGATTAGTACCAAACTCACAAATATACAAACATATCGACACATTAGAGCGCAGGGAAAACTGGTAACCTTGTTGCTTAGTGTTTGACAAGAATTCCCCGACCTTGAATTCTACGAACTGAAGATGTGAGCAAATTAATTGTTACTTATTTATTATAATTAATTAAAGCAATACAATAAAGAATAAAAAACACATTTAATTTCTACATATTGTAGTTGTTCATGTAGGATTTGTATTTGGAATTAGTTGCCTAATTCCGCATAACCAACTACATTCAATAAGACGTAAGTAAAAAAGACAAAAAGCCAAATGATTTTTGAAATAAATGTTTTACTGCGTTTTTATAAATCACTGCTGCTCATACATATTTATGTATGTATTAGAGAGCTGCATAAATCTTTTATACTCGATGCCTTCACGTGCAGTTTCAAAAACGGAAAACGTATCCGAAGAGAAGCTGAAAAAAAGGTACTCATTTTTCGGTAATTCTAAAGTTGAGTTGAATGTGCTTCAAAGGAATGTTGCGAAGCATTGCGCGAAACATATTTTCTTTTATTTTATATTTATTTATAACGAATAATGTGAATATATTCATGTTAATGTAAATATTAATTTATAAAAAATTTAAGGTAATATTGATGTTTTAGAAAATGTTAATTAGAATATGAAGAAAAATTTTTCTCTTGCTTTTGATTTTTTGGATTGCTGATAAAATAAATTTCTTATTATATGACTTTTTTAATAACTATTCAATAGAGATTTCATTTATCATCCCATAATCAAAATTCGAGCAATTACGCGTGGAAGCTGAAATATTTCAGAAATAATGTTTATTTTATATTAAACTTAATTACTTATAATAATAACTTATGTGCTCATGCTTTCCGCCGAGCCATTTCTTCAAGTTTGGGAACAAGGGGCTAGATCGGGTGAATAGGCGGGATGAGGGAGCAATTCGTAGCCCAATTCATGGATTTTTGCCATGGAAACTAAAAATAATGCTTAATGAGCACACGAAATTCACTTTTTTCCATTTTCTTCTCAGTCAACGCGGTAGTCTGATATTAACGGCTGTCAAAAACAAACTAAATGTCGCAGCTTGTTCAATTTTTGACAAGAGTCAACTGACAGATGACTGTTGACGGGAACAGTGTTGCCATTTCAATTAAGAGGCGGGAAATTCAAAAAGTCACGAACTTATTGACCCGCCCTCGTATAATTAAGTTTAATATAAAATAAACATTATTTCTGATATATTTCAGCTTCCACGCGTAATTGCTCGAATTTTGATTACGGGATGATAAATGAATAAATAAATAAAATAACTAATAAATAAATATTTTAATTTTGATTTATCTAAAATATTTAATAATAATAAATATTAACCCTTCGTTGCATGATTTAATTTCCGTGAAGAAAAAACATTTTTGTTGTATAATTCTTGTTGCTTGTTAAGTTCTGATGGTAAAAATGAAATTTTGTTGAATTCCTTTATCTATGAAAGAAGTTCTGCGGCCATTTTTCGTATCCTGGTGAGAACGCTACCGCTGAAATGAAAGTCAGTTTAATCTATTTTTTAGTGTTGGTTACTACAGGAAGTCGAACAGAGGCCACGCGTCACTGTATACTTGTAATTCAACGCACTAAACAGCTGAGCGACGGCGACCGCCATATCACCAACGCCATCATTAACCAAAGTTATTTCACCAAATCGAAACACTGGTTGTTTCTTCGATTCTTTTGCACATACTTTCAATGTAATTCGCAAAATGCAGGTCGTAATCAACTGTTTCAACATAACAAACGCAACTGAAGAATGAATTACTGTAAAATGCTGAATAGAATAGTTTCCAAATCTATAAAAAGTTAACATTGCATATATGCAATGCCATGCAGCGAAGGGTTACAAAATTAATAATATAACTATAATAAATAATATAACTATATTTGAAGATTTTAAATCAATTTATTGCATAACACATAGCAAAAACATTCTAAGTCACAACAACCACAACGCCATTAGCAGCAGCAATATCTGGTCTGCCGTTGACCTTGAAGCTGCAAAAATACTCGAGCTTCCGTAGGAAGGTACCTCATACTCGCGGACGTTTTGCTATTATGTTTCTATTTTTACATGTTCCTATTTTTTCATGTTCCGATTTTTCGGCTAGCGCTTTTTCGCGGCTTCCAAGGTGTATTTAATAAGGTTATAGCACTACTGCAAAAACAAAATTCCCATGTATTTTGTTAGTGCTTTTGGGCATGCTGCTTGTCAAAATCAAATCAAAGGACAAGCAACACAAAAACAATTTTACCAATTTTTGACAATTAGCATGCCCATTCGCGAAAAGCCAAAAGAAAATCAGAAGAAATCAAAAGAAAATCAGAAGAAAAAAGTTTAAGCAGCTGTGTTGCCACCACTACCTTATTAAATGTGCCTTGGCGGCTTCCTTCTTGTCAGTGCCGTCCCCAGGATGTCGGGAAGGGGGGAATATGCAAAAAATCCAGTTTAACGCCATTTTTATACTTTCATCTTTGCGTATTATTTTTAATACATGTTGAATAAAATTGTACATACATACATATATCGCACACGCACTACAAAAGTGACACGACTCAAAATTTTTGATTTTTCAAAAAGCGCAAACAACTGTTTCTGAGCTAAATAAACATTTTTTAAAATAACGTATAGACCGTTTAGTAGAAAATCCCTACAGATTGTGCTTTAGGATAAGTTTCAAGAATTTTTTTATTTTACACTAGAATGCTCTAAAATTTTTAGTTGTGACTGTTTTGATGATATTTTAATTCAATAATTACCGAATTATTTTAAGTTATGTCACTTTTGCTGAGTTTTATAATTATAAAATGTTGAAAGAAAAATTTTGAAAATTTGAAATTAATTGTTTATTTGAAAATATATTCTAAAATTGTCAGAACTTTGATTAAAATTAACTTCAACAAAAATTTATTTCGTCAAAAATGTCACAATTTGAGTTAAGACTGTTTTCCATTGAGCTGCAGCGAACAACATCAAATTTCCGACATGAAGAGAGACCAGTTAACAACAACAAAATAACTGTGGTTTTTTCTTATTGGTAGATTGATACATTGTGCATACTAGTAGTATTAACACATAAACCCGAAAATTAAAAATTTTGAGTTGTCACTTTTGTAGTGCGTGTGCGATATGTATACATATACTAACATAAACTTCTTCTGAAGTAATAAAATCCCAACTAAAAAAATTCAAGTTTGTTTTAAGTTATGGCATTTTGAAAAATTCTTGTAATAGAATTACGAAACACTCAAAAGACCTATTTTAAAACGCTCCAGCTATGTAAAAAATCCAACATTTACAAAATGTATGACGTTCTGAAGATCAATTACCTGTTGGTGATGTGTATTATTGAGTTGGAGTAGATTTGTTAATTTGCTCAGGGGTTATATCTGATGAAGATGTTTTAAAATTTAAAGAAAATGTCTTGAGTTTTACATAAAGTTTCTTGACTCTTTAAGGAAAAGAGTTAACTTTAATGATATATTAAACTTTTGCCAAAGTTTTCACGTGAGCATGTCTTGCTGGGTAAAACACAAACTGTTGTACCAATTGTGTCCAAGCTTTTTCCTAAAGAGATTAAATATCTCGAAGGAATTAGCCTATACTCATTATAGGAAATTTTCAGAATATGATGAACCAAAATCTTTTAAAATTTTAGAATTAAAAAATGAATGAAACGAGTCTCTTTTCAAAAACATTTTAAGACTTGTTAAAGATATTTATCTATTCCCCACTCTTCATCCAGTGTAGAGCACGTATTTTCTGTACAAAATTTAATCAAAAGCAAGTTACGATCCCGTTTACAAGTAAGCACTGCTTCGTCCTTAATACAAACAAAAGATTTTTTGAAAGCCAATAATAAATGTTGTTATGATTTTAAGCTCCCTACTGACTTATCCTATGCAAATGTACCTGATGATAATGATTCCTATTTAGAATAATTTACATGTGTACATATGTTTCTTGTTTAAATTAGAAGTGAATTCCATGTGTTGTTAAATATACATTTTAGTTTCGAATACAACTTTTGAATTTTTTATTAATAAAAATGTTATTAAATTTTCCTTTCACTTAATTGGGAGCTTAGAAAAAAATTAATACAATTTGCTTGAATATGGTACACTCCTATGCTGATGTTTGATACGATACACTGGGGCCCAAACTCCATCATTGATACATACTCCACGGCGATCGAGTAAGTGAAGTATACATATCCGACACCAAACTTGTCATGTGCAGTAAAAAGGTTTTCCGATGCAGCTCTCTAGTATGTATGTTGTATTGTTCATCCACAATACATTCACATTACTGAAATATATATATAATAATTTTCAAGGATTTATCTGTCATACAATTTTTCCTATTGGCGATCATATGAATTATTAAATTAAGATTGTAAAATTACCGACCTGCATTTAAGCCATTCGTAAGCAGCAAAAATTAAAGTATTAATTTTTGAATATGAAATGGCGCAAACTGTAATGGATTACGTCGTTTGTTTCAAGTGTTTGTATGTATGTACAACATTTTTAGAAGTTCGAATGAGAGCAAATACTGGTCCTTGTGCAACATGTTGGCATCAGTCATGTTGGCAGACACAATTTGTACCATGGTGTTTCTGCCATTCGTTCATAGGGGGCGCTGTTAATTATTACCGCGGCATGTTAATTAACATTCGAACACGTATATACACACATGTAAGTACGTGTGGATGTGTGTGCACATTTAAGCAAATTTTACCGGGCAGATATTTCAACTGATTTCTGTCTTAATCACTCAACTAGATTTTGTTTTTCTTGTTTGAAATATGCTTTACCATATAAATGATTTCTCTTGACTATTTCTCCACTTAACGGATATGCATGCGACTGCGCTCGGACTGGCGTAAGTGCAGACGAGGATATTATCAATTAGCATAGTGAATAGGCCGGCACACATATCTACATTTGTACGCACATATACATAATAAGTGGCGAATATGACGGCAACTGGCAGTCGGTAACCGGTCTACGTTCGACTGCCAAAATTCAATTTTCAAATTTTCAATTATGTGTAATTTTTGCGCGCTTATTGATTTCTGCTACACTGGCGCTGCACCGCCCAAAATTAGGCAGCGAAGATAAATTATCAATAACCAGCTTAGTACTCGAAGCATATAAAAAACATCGACTGTACCGAGAAGTCAGTGGATATCAATATTTTTACTGCCACTTTCTAATATCTGGCAACGAGCGATGGTCTTAGTCACCCTTCCACATGTAAACGTGTGTAACATTTTATTGCCACGTATGAGTGGGAGGTCTGCACATTAGAAAACAAAAGGGTACAATTCGTTCTCGAATGGTCAGAGTTTTCAACGGTTCTGGATGGAGTGTTGCTGCTCGAGGATTCCCATTGTTCTTATAATGGGGTGTGAGTGAGTGCTACGGACAGCCGAATGAATGCCATTTACAACGCGTACAATAAGCTTTGTAAATTGAAAGGGTTAGTTGTGGTGACAAATACCGCCGGCTACCGCCCGCCATTATTCTTAATATCCTACAGATGCACATATATACATATGTATGGGTTTGCATGTATGTGCACACTTAAATGCAGACGTATGTGTACTAGCTCACGTATATATATATGTATGGTGTGTTGGTACTTAGGTAGAGATCCATGTACACAAACATACATACATGTGTGTTTATTTATATACTTCTAGGTGACTTAAACATAAAACGATGTTTAGTCACGCTTTGGACTTTGGTGTATCATGTATTTAAAAAGAAAGTGCCAGCATTGGTAAATTTTCATTGATTTAGACAGTTTTCAGCTCCCTACATCGAAAATCATTTTTTATGACATCCACGCAAATATAAGAGTGACCTCAGTTACTTAATACTATTTAACAAAATTCCAATTTTAATTTATAGAGTTAGATATTGCGCTATTAGCATATGTTTAGTCAACTATGAGGTAAACCAGAAAAATTGTAGAATTTTTACGGATCCAGTATACGAAATTGCCAAGAGTTAGGAGCCTGGTATTTTCGAGTGAAAGTATCTATAAACATTGCAGTTTCTTGCTATATTACTCAATTGCATCTTGGATCTACTTTAGTCAACATGTCCAACCCGCAAAAGCGCTGCCGTAAATTAACATAGGACATTTTCTTGACTGATAAGACGAAGTCTAGACTAAGCATTGCAAGGAAAAGCAAAGCGAGTGTAGCGACGGTTTTTAATGTTATAAACAACTACAACGCGGGAAACTCCCTCTGAAGGATCAGGCAGAAAAAAGGGTTCAAGTAACCTAGAAGTGCTGAAAAAGGTTGTTAGCACACATCGGAATAACCCCATGAGGTCGACTCGAGATATTGCAGCTGCATCAGGCACTTTGCAATCAACTATAATGCGAAATAAGCGAAGTCAAGGGTTAAGGACCTACAAACAGCAGAAAGTGCCTGACCGGTCGGAAGCAAAAGAAAAAATAGCGAAAACGCGGGTTCGAAAATTGTATGACGATTACGTAACCAAGTTCC
Source organism: Melieria omissa (assembly GCA_963971225.1). Taxonomy (NCBI): domain Eukaryota; kingdom Metazoa; phylum Arthropoda; class Insecta; order Diptera; family Ulidiidae; genus Melieria; species Melieria omissa. Next base: position 60,025,099 of record OZ020268.1, read on the forward strand.
ATTGCGTGATTCTCGATGGTGAAACCTACTGTAAGGCGGACTTCAGGCAGTTGCCTGGGAATGCCTATTTAACTACAAACAATAAGAATGGAACACAAAGAAAATACTCCGAAGTGAAATACACCTAATTTCCAAAACGCTTAATGGTTTGGCAAGTGATTTGCTCCTGCGGTCTATGGAGCAAGGCGTTTATTACGACAGGAAAAATTAACTCTAGATTTTATATATAAGAATGCCTGCAAAAAGGCCTTCTATCATTTATTGAATAGCACAAAGAAACAGTTTTGTTTTGGCCAGATCTAGCGACAAGCGGTCAACTATGGAATAGTATGAAGAAAATTGTGTCACGGTGGTCTCAGAAGAGGCAAATCCACCGAACGGCCCGGAATTTCGACCTATTGAAAGATATTGGGCTGTAATGAAACAAACCCTAAGAAAACCAAAAAAAGTTTGCAAAAATGATGTTCAGTTCTGAAATCGATGGAAGCAAGCCTGTGCAAAAGTCACCGAATGTACTGTCCAGTCTCTAACTAAGAACGTTAAGAAAGATATAAAAAAATTTTGCAACCACTAATTATATTTCATGAAATTTGTTTGTGAATTCGAGTTTAAGAAATGTATGATAGACTGCAGTTTTTTACTAAAATCAGACTATTACTTTTTTTTTAATATGTCCTTAAAAATTCTAAATTTTTTCTGGTTCACTCCTTATTTAGCCTGCAATACATAATTTCAGAGTTTTAGTTTGTAAATCAATTAGTAGCAATTGCCAATAGATGCTAGTCTGTAAGAAGTGTTAACTTACATTTCCAAATAAATTAACTCAATTAATAAAACTTGACCCATACATACACACATATATCTGAAAGTATATCAATCATCCAACAGCCCTGCAAAACCCCTAAGGACTCCTTATTCAAGCTTACATTTTGTTCATTTATGTTTACGCCTCCCTAGTTTAAATGCTCTTTCAAAGCAAATTAAACTTTTTGTATGGCTTATACAAAAACAAAAAGCATATAATGACTTCCGATCGTCCACAAGTAGATGATAATAAAAACTGGCTTTTTTACTAAAGATCCATTTAAAAGTTGAAAGGTCAAACTTTGGCAGCATCCCATGAGATATTAAGGTTAATGCGACATCAGGTTCAAATGGTTGTCCAAACTAAATCCGGTTCTACCCGGCCATTGAATATTTTGTGAACACCAGATTTGTCAGATGCTGTAAAAGGGTAATTTTCAGCCTTTTTTGTTAGAGTGCAAAGCATGTCCTTTCTGGTGGTAAGTGAGCACTTATGGCTAGTTGTGATGCCCTACCGAAATTTTGTACAACTATGTTAAAAATCTTTAGATAAATTAGGGGATTCGGCAGCGCGAAGCTTCACAATCTTTATACGACTAATTAATTTATTTGGCCTCCACATTCATGAAAGTGAGCAATGGTCTGCGTAAATCAATAAACGAACTCAAAGCGACAGAGTTCACACACCGTTTTAAGAGCAAACACATATTTACATACCGATTTGCATGTATATGTACCACATGCTGCCACATGCTCACGTCGGCACAGGAGCGGGTCTAGAAATGACCTGTGGAAGATGTGTGCTGCAAATGTTTCATGTAACAATATAAAGTAATGTACATAATTAAATACAAGTCACATCGAAAAAAATGGAAATAAAGTGATATAAAATATGAAAGGATATGGAAAAAATACATATATATAGGTACATAATATTTTTATACTTGGATTGGTTCTTCATGGATTATTTTCAACTTCTTTGGATTTGATTAAAATGTATTAAAATTTTCTCGCGGTATCAATGAAATATATTTTGATTCAGAAAGCCAGGGCCCTTGCAGGCGTTCCCGAATTCGCCAATGTACTAACATATATGTATGCATGTGTATGGTGCCGATACATGTGGCTTGATGAGGAGAATAACGTGAATAGCGTTGCAGCGACTGTGTGTCCATACGTTGGTTGTTTATGATTTTGAAGCAATGCCAAAAGATATGTATCTCCCTGCACCCTCTGCCGTGTTGTGGCCTGCAGGCGCACAAGTTGCCAATTGCCTTTTTGAATTTACGCTTGCCGAAAGTATCCTTTCGAAAGCCACAAATATTTACCCAGCTCAAGGCTCAGGTCTGCGGTCGTCGCACATATGCTGGAAGCTGGCAAATTTAAACTTTCTCCCCCCCGGCTGGCGACCAAACAGACCAAAACTTATTTTTCAATCTGGCACTAGCCAGAGTCGACCAGCGAGTCACGTTACTGCCACACACACACACACACACACACACTCACACACACTCACACTCATACACACGCACACATTAAGTGATTTTGTAATCTGCCCTTTTGGAGAGGTTTTCGAAATAAGATTAAAAACGGAAAATTCCTTCAAGGGTTTGGCTAAGAGTAATGAATGCGGTTTTGCTCCAAGCCAAATTTAAGGATATACCCATACGTATTTACATACTTGTGCATATAACACGCAGACCCAGCGCGTATATATGTAGTGCACGCGTATCTGTTTACATAAACAGCACAACGGCATAGCGGCTCGCGTATCAGCAGTTTTGTTTCATCAATCCGCAAACGCAGTTTTTGCGCTGCGGCGACACGCGTCTTAAAAACTCAGTTGCCGACGTTAATTGAAAACATTTTTTGTCAGCCAGACACCGTTTTTGTAAAGTTTCTTGCAAGCTGGGCGCCTTAAATTTCCCGCTTTTGAGGCGGCCCATCGTTTTAGTTTTTCATCGCACCGCACAAGGGGAATATTGGAGTGTGTGCCTGTGCATTGCCCAGGTGGGTACGTGCAAATGTGATTTCCGCTTTAATCACATTCCAGAAAGGGTGCCGGCTTTAATGGTGGACGCTCTTGAATGCTGTGGCAGGTGACAAGCGTACAGGAACACGACTGCTTGCGCCTTCTTCCAACTAATTATTCCGTTGAAGTATACATTGTACACGTATGCAGTGGCGCGGCCAGCAATTTGCTGCGGGGCACGACGCCATTTCACATACTACTCGCTGTTGGCCGGCCGGCACACGGACCCACAACCCTCTGCCCACGAGCCAATGCTCTGTCCGCCCAGCCGCCGCTACAGTGAGTACCGTCCGCCACCGGCTCGTGTCACATTGTACTTGAGTCTGCTTGTTGTAGTCCATTTAATTAACAAATTCTAGCACTCCTTGTCGCAGTGTTGAATTATGTACAACAAGGCGAAATTTAATTTTTGACTTTAATGCACGCCTGACCAACTATGTGGATACTTGGGCCAGCATTGTGCCAACAGCGTGTCGCCGGTTAGGCCAGAATGTTTCACTCATTCGGCAACGACATTCGACGAAAAGTTTTGTTCACTAGACAATGTACAAATATTTTCGAACCTCTGTAAGCAAACAATTTTGCTTCATTATGTCGCAGTAAGAGGTAAGACTTATTTTTTACTAGCTGACCCGGCGAACTGCGTTCCGCACGACAGTTGTTTTTTTTATAATGAAATACGCGAGATGACGAATCTATGGCGATGCACGTTGACGAAGAAAGCCAACTAAAGGAAGAGGAGGAGCTACTCATTAACGCAATCGAGGCCCACAAATCAGCAACGTTTATGCTAAGTTTGTGTAAAGAAATGAACTGCGCCCCCTTGTTCAATACCCGCACAATGCTCTAGTTCAGCAAAATATTTGGATCACAATAAATGTGCAACGCCCCTTGTCCAACGCCCATCAAATCTTACCAGTAGGATGACTCATTTGACCCCATTCCCTCTGTCAAAGGACATGACTAAATAGTAAGTTCGTAGTGAACTTAACTGATGTGCGACTTGTGGTTCAAAAATTATCGTCTGAAAAATTTCAGAATTCACGGTCAAACATGTCAAGGATTTTCTAACTTTTTCAATCCACTTTCTACATCCACTTTCTTTTATATTATTTCTTCTCATATTACACGTATGTCTGCATTTCTGAGCTACTATATTCTTTTTCATCATAAAGATAAATAAATACAAAAGCTTAGCAGCTCAAAGATTAATCATGACACCCGCAATCCTTATGTCCTTTTATTGTTACATATACGTTTAATGCAAAGTTGTTTTATGTTGCGTTTGGTAAACGTTTTGCTATTAAAAATGCATCCGTAAAAATCCCAATGTGCCGCACATTCAATGTGAAGTAAAAAATTCAGCACACGCAGGCCTCAAAATATTTACATACAATCGACCGAATAGGTTTTCTGAATGTTGGCCACCAGTCAGCTGCACCAATGGCCTCTGTGATTTGCCCAACCACGGCACTGAAATGTACATTACGCAGGAAGTTTCACACACACACATACACATACTCTGCAGGACACATGCTCTGGAGCACCCCAAAGTTAGAGGCATTTAGTAGTTTTAAAACGAGTTTAGAAAAACTCGTTCGCTCATTGCTTGCGAAGGTACAGGAGTTCCAGTTTGCATGCAATAATTTAGTGGCGCGCGTTTGGTAGCGCGCGGATTAAGAGGTTATTATAGGCGACCTCAGCTGAACGACAACACAGGCGGCTTGTGGTGTGTTCGTGCCCGTTATAAAAAAAAATTACTCGCTCTTGGATAGTTAAAACCAAGAATCTGATATCATGAAACATTTCTCGCTCGTTTAATAGCAAAATCGAAATTAACCAACGTACGGCAGGCAGCTTTGACCGATTTCTGATTATGAAACGCAATACTATCTATCTGTTCCTTACAAAAACGCTTCCTTATTCAGTAATTTTTAGTGAAAAATTAATATAGCAATATAGGCAATATAGAACCTAAGAAAATGGGTTGAAAGTAAATGGGTCGAAATCTCACAAGCTACTTAAAATTACCAATGCGCAAATTTCGAAATAGTATGTATGTAGGTACAGTGAAATTCCTCATTACAGATAGTCCATATAACCGGACAGCTTCAAGAACCGGACAAATTTCACAGACACAGCTATTTCACGGACAAAAATAAAAAAATGCCCTTTCCTATAATACAAATTTTATTTGAAAATATACATTTGAAATTAAAACAATTAACCATTACAAAATTTTAATTTACAAATCTCCATTACAAATTTACTAAAATTTAACGACTTGTACAATGTATGTACTTTACCTATACATGTAATAAATATTAATTAATATTCAACATTCATAAATTGGAACAAAATATTAAATAAATAAACGAGAATCACTGGGATACAATTTAAACTAATTTGTTGTACCCTCCTCCCTCATAAGCGGACATCTTCCATAACCGGAAAAAAACACTGCGACGCACAGCGATCAATTCTCCTGAGCTATCAAAATGAATGTTAAGTATTTTTTTTAACATAGATTAAACATATTCAAGACAAATTAATAAAAAATTGTTGTTGTTGTTGTTTTTTTATTCAATTTATTCAATTTAAGTAAATATTTGAAATTTTGGGCTTCTTACACCAGAATTATAAAATGTAATCACAATTATTATCATTATCATCACTGTCATCATCATCATCTTTATTATAAGCAACAATTTGATAATTCTGTTTCAGGCAAAGTAACGATAACGGGATTTTGGAGCATTACTAGACGTTGAACAGTATGGTCAAGAAGTGCTTTTAATTTAATTTCAGCTGAAATTTAAGTGATTTTAATACTGTCGGAAGGAGGATAACACAATTTGTTAGCTGACTGTATCGCTGAATACGAAGGAAAACCATCTGGAGCAGACTGTATAACGATGTTATACAGTCGCGATACGATGTTGATGTCGCGTTAACTGCGCATCAACCAACATAGGAAAGCTTTTTCATTTGTAATTTTCTAGCTTTTCTCCATCGATTCACTTAAGCATTTTCACATTCAGTATTTCTGTATTTTACTGCTCTTGATGGTGATCGTGGTTGACAACTCATTTTCCAGCTTGGAAGCCTCAATATTTCCAACAGCTTTTAAATTAACCTTAGTTGCAAAAGCAAGTATAGGCATCGAAAAACTATCTCGTAAAATTTGGTTTTTTTTTGTACTTAATGGATAAATCACACTCTTCAGATGGAGCTTCTGTAAGTCCACGTTTTGGTTTATTCTTAGAAACAAAACCAATGCAAGTGTCTAACCAATGACAATGGTTACAATGTTTGGTTTTACAATGTTTGAAAAAATAGTTTAGAATCTAATTTAAATTCGGTGTACCGCCGTAGCATCAGCCCAAATTGCGCGCATAACCCGACGGAAGAGAAGGACGATGCGGCCAAGGATGCCTTCTATGCGAAGCTCGAGGACGTATTCGACGGGTGCCCCCAATCGTCCTCGGGGACTTCAATGCAAAGATCGGGCGAGAAGGTATATTTGGTCCCACTGTCGGGCAGTTCAGCCTCCATACGACCACTACGAACAACGGTCTGAGGCTGATCGATTTCGCCGCGGCAGGAAACATGGTAGTTAGTACCACCAGATTCAAGCACCTCGATATCCACAAGGCGACCTGGTTATCCCCCGATCAATCAACCCGCAACAAGATTGATCACATTGTGATTGATGGAAAGGCATGCTTCTAGCATTCTAGATATGCGCACGTTCCGAGGACCCAACATCGACTCGGACCATTACCTTGTTGCAGCCAAGGTACGCATGCGTCTTTGCGCAGCGAAGACCGCACAATCTAGTTTGCGAAGAAGGCTGGACATCAGTAAGCTGCGATCACAAGGGGTAGCTGAAGCCTACTCCGCTCAACTCTCCAACCAGCTCGGTCGCTCCCCCTCTCCACATGATGACATCGGCGGATTATGGGCTCACTTATCCCACTCTATGCGCGCCGCCGCAGAAAATGTTCTTGGGTTTTGACGCCCACCACCAAAAAACCAATGGTACGATGAAGAGTGTCGCGTAGCCACTGCAGCGAAGAATGCTGCCTACAAGAAGACGTGGCAGAAAAATACCGGGAGGAGAGGAAGAAACAGAGGTGCTTTTTTAGACGCAAGAAACGGGAGCAAGAAAGGCGCGAGCGTGAAGAAATCGAGGAGTGCAGGAGCAGGAATGACGCCCGAAAATTCTTCTAAAAAGTTAAGCGTCTCACGGAAGGATTTAATCCCGGGGCATCTTCTTGCAGAGACGAAAACGGGGATCTGGTTACGGATGCGCAGGGTATGCTGAGGTTGTGGAAGGAGCACTTCACCAAGCTGCTCGCAGGCGACGAAGGGAACAATACTGCCAGTGGTGAAGATGTCCAGATGGCACCAATCGACGACGACGGTGTGGATGTGCCACCGCCCAGCTATGACGAGGTCCGGGTCGCTATCCAGCGACTCAAGAACAGTAAAGCTGCAGGGCCGGATGGGCTACCAGCTGAATTGTTCAAGGCCGGCGGTGGTGAGCTGATTTTGTGCATGCATCAGCTCATTTCCAAAATATGGCTGGAGGAACGAATGCCCAACGATTGGAACCTCAGAGCCCTTTGTCCTGTGCTGAAAAAAGGCGACCCAACAATATGCGCCAACTACAGGTGTATTAGCCTACTTCCCATTGCATGCAAGGTCCTGACGTGCGTACTATGTGAAAGATTAAAGCCACTCGCCAAGGCGCTGATTGGACCTTATCAGTGCGGCTTTAGACCTGGTAAGTCCACCATCGACCAGATATTCACTTTACGCCAAATCCTGGAGAAGACCCATGAGAATCAAATCGATACACACCATCTCTTCATCGATTACAAGGCAGCATTCGATAGCCCGATAAGGGATCGCCTATATTTATTTTTATTTATTTACTTTCAAGGCACTTGTAAGACTAAGTCTTTTTATTAAGCGCACGACGCCTGGTATAACATATAAATGGTATAATGGTATAATATAATAATGTAATATAATAAAATAATAATGTTGTAACAAAAATGAGAATCGGAAAAGAGTAAAGATGAATAGTGAAATTAAGGAGAGCAGAAGAGAGAGAGAGAGAAGAAAATAAGAAAGAAAATTCCATTAAAGATTAAAAAAGTATTGAAGAAGTTTTTTTTTGAAATTGATGGCGTTGGTCTCACGTTTAATGCTTGTTGGAAGTGCGTTCCACAGAGAAACTGAGTGGACAAAAAATTGTCGACCAGTTAATAAGTGCTTGTGCCTGGGCAGTATGAGCTGAAAAGACCTTGTTTTGGTACCGAAACGCAATTTATCATACAAATATTCTGGCTGTTTGGAGTTTATAATTTTATGAAGAAAGATAAGCGCACGCGACTTTAACACATTAGTAAAAGAGCATCCAAGCATTATTTTAACATGGTCGGAGATATGCTCACGCCGTTTTACTCCAAACACATACCTTGCACAGTCATTGATCGCCACCCTCAACTTGCCGTTACTTTCTTGGTCCAAGCTGGAAAAAATCTCACATCCGTAGAAAACTAAAGGCAAAATAAAAGACTTCACGAGTTTCAACTTAACAGCGGTGGATAAGTAGCTCGTTGTCGGACTAAGACCAGATAGTGCACCATAGACACGGGAAACTGTCTTGTTGACATGTGTTTTAAAATTAAAATTGGCGTTGAAATATGTATGTATTAGGGATCGCAATTTTTTGCCATTTTGCGATCCCGGGATTTTCGGGATTGAAAAGTCAAATCCCGGGATCCCGGGATTTAATCCTGGGATTCATATAACAAATTTTTTAATAAAACAATTTTCCCGAATTGCATAAATACTTGTTTATAATATATTTATCATAAAAATGGACACATTTTAATCACATTTGGGTAGTTTCAAGATTTTTTATCTTGAATTTAATCACATTTTGTTTAACCCTTCAATTCCCATGTCCAAAATAGTGAAAAAGAAAATTTTCTTTTTAAATAAAAGAGCTTAGATACGTTTGGATAAGACAAAAAATACATAAAAAATGTTTAAACTACCCTCATTTTTATATTGAAAGAAACCACACAAACTCGCACTGCTTTAATTACGCGTGAAACAAATGAATAAATTTTACAAATGACGTATCGCTAGTGTTGGTAGGAAAATTAAATAAACAAGTACTACTAATTGACTTTGCTATACAAGTGTTAGAATTTTAAAATAAAAACCTATGTGGTAGGAAAACAAATATTAAGCATCTGTCACCTACAGGTGACACTGGGAATTGAAGAGTTAACTTAAAAGTTTTTCATTTGACATTTAACTTCAGTTTCATAGCATTTTGTTTTATCCAAAAATGACACTTAAACATAACTTATTACTTTGCAACCGATGTATCATAAAGTGAATATATATGCATATTTGATAAAAAAAAATAAAATAGTTAATTTGTTTGTGCTTTTAGTTTTACTTCGATTATTTCGATAAAAAAGTTAAGCGTTTTGATTAACTAAAAACTGAGATCTTAAAAATACAAAGGCATTAAGTGTTTTGTTCTCTTATCTAGAGCGAAATTTATTTCAAATGAACCCTGCTGAAGAGAAACATCCTTCAGATTCAACACTTGTTGGTTGAATGCTTAGTAAATAATCATAAGCCTTTTGCAAAAGACGCACTCTATCCCCTCCCTTCTCCCTCAAATAAGGAATTGGGTTTTTGTGCCTTAAAATTTATTTCATTTGAACTTTGAAGCATCTTTTGCAATCCCGAAAATCCCGGGATAAAAGAATTTGAATCCCGGGATTTTCGGGACTGGAAAAAGTCCGGGATTGCGATGCCTAGTATGTATGTATGTATATTCCAAGGTTTTTTATCTTGTCAACATAATCAACCGCCGAGCCGTTTAGATAGATCGTGGGAAGAACAGACGTTCTACTGGTTCGATCAATAAACAACGCTATATGCCCCATTGTCTGAACTTGGTATCCCTGCAAAGCTCGTGAGACTTTGCAGAGCGACGTTGAGCAATACGCGCAGCTCCGTCAAGGTTGGAAGTGACCTCTCCGACCCCTTTGATACCGTTCGAGGTTTCAGACAGGGTGATCCTTTGTCCTGCGACCTCTTTAACTTCACCATGGAGAGTGTTCTGCGCAAGGCCGGTGTACATCGTAATGGCACAATTTTCAACAAAAGTGTCCAGCTCCTTGCCTACGCTGATGACATTGATGTCAACAAGCGAGATGTCACCGCTGCCTTTGCGGCTATCGAAAGAGAATATGCCAAAATGGGTCTGGTGGTAAATGAGGGCAAGACGAAGTATATGCCGTCTACATGCAGGGACTCGCAGCGGCTAGGGTCTCACGTCGAGGCCGACAGGTATACTTTTGAAGTTGTCAAGGAATTCGTCTACCTTCGCACCGCCATCAACAGCAGCAATGATGTCAGCCTGGAGATAAAACGAAGGATAACTCTTGCCAACAGGTGCTACTACGGTCTCGGTAGGCAATTGAGAAGTGGAGATCTCTCTCGCCCGACAAAACTTTCACTCTATAGGACGCTTATCTTGCCCGTGCTCCTCTATGGCGATGAAGCATGGACAATGACACGAAACGACATAGCGGCCCTGGGAGTGTTCGAGAGGAAGGTACTTCGCAAAATCTTCGGCCCTGTTCGTGTTGGTGACGACTATCGCATACGAACCAATAACGAGCTGTATGAGCTGTATAAGGACATGGACGTTGTTGGGATATGTTTATTATTAAGAATTATTGTGAATGCGCACTCCAGCCGCCGGATCGCAACCGTGCCGATCTGTCTCGTTAGGACGAGAGGCCACCCTGGTGGGGAAGCCAAGATGGGCGACGGCAAGCTAAAACTTGTCACTGGCTTTGGACATTCGGCGGCAGGAGGACGCACAAAAGCGTAAGTGGAATTGAAATTGTTTAAAGTTTATATCTAATATCACATTGAATTTTGTAACTAATACTAGGAAATAAAACGTGTGCAAACGTGCGTGTGCAACGTGCGTGCAAACGAGCGTACATGCGTACGACAACGCTAAGCGAACGCGATAAGTGCGACGTTCTTATTTTAAGCCTCCTGCAGGGGCCGGGCCAGCAACAAATTTTTTTCGCTTTTCGAAAGCACCGGGCGACAGCTAGACGATTGCGATTCCTTGCTAGAGCGGGAAAACGTGGAACAGCGGCAGCTTAATTTGCCGGTGGTAGCGAGCAGCGCGCAAATAGTGCGGAGTTGAGACTGCAGCGCTGGAGCAGCGCATTGAGGCAGCGATCCGTCAGAGGCGCCATACGTAGGCGAGACTGCAGCGTGGACACTAACCAGCGGTGAGTAAAGTGACTCAGGTAAAGTACATAGTGGTGATTAGGTAGGTTAGGTGGTCAGATAGGCAGAGCGCGCGTGTGTCACGATCCGTTAGCAGGCAACGGTATAGCCCGCGTCGAAACCGTTACAATTTCCGTTATATCAGCAGTTGAATTTCGTCATGCCGACCACGCGTTCAACATCAGCGACCGATACAGGGCGAACGCCAGAAAGAGATGGCGAAGATTTAGACACGACGCTGCGTGAGCAAGCAACGACAGTTACAGACTCGACTATAGAGTCGAGGCTAAAGCATATGTTAGAGAAAATCAACGCTCTGCAAGCAGAAGTGGCTGACAGTAATCGTAGGTGGAGAGAATGCGAAGTGCAACGGGCGCGCGCTAATACTCCTGTAGTGTTGACGGCGGATGGCGGAAGTGAAGAAACTGTGTCCACGTTGATCTCGGTATTGACCGAGCTGCAGCGTACGCTATCGGCTGCCAGGCCGGAGCAACAAAACCGCAAGTTATACGACTTGCCCGAGTTCGACGGTCGGCCCGAAGATTGGCCAATGTTTAATGAAGCGCTTAAAATGACCACAGATGAGTACGGTTATAATGATAGGCAGAATGTGTTGCGATTACAGAAGGCTTTAAAAGGGAAAGCCAGAGACACTGTCGAGTGTCTGTTAATACACAGTAGCAATGTAAACCGAGTCGTGGAGACCTTAGAGGAGCGATTTGGTAGTCCGGACTTGTTAGTGAAGAGCCAGATAGCGAAAATCCGCAGCGTAGCGTGCATCTGAAGTCGGCGAACTGCGATCACCATCTGTGCAATCCAACGCTCATGGACGAGATGACGTTGAAGTTGCCAGTTCAGCGGAGGCTGGAGTGGGCCAAGCACGCTATGACCATTAAACCGAGAGCGACGATAGTGGACTTTAGCGAGGGGCTTTAGGAGCTGGCACGCGTTGTTAGTGTTGTCTGTGCAACACCCAATGAACAGCCGAAGCAAGCAGCGACGCGCGGTGAGCCGCGCCAGAGATTTTTTCATGCTGACGAAGTGGAGAAGAACGAAGAAGGCTGCAAAATTTGTTCAGGTAAACATGAAATTGAAAAATGTAAAAAGTTTCTGGAAACGCTCTGCAGACAAAGGTGGAGAATCGCCCGCCAACGAAAGCTGTGTTTCGCGTGTCTGGAACAGGGACATAGAGGGAGCCACTGCCCTAAGCGCAGTCCAGAGACAAACGAGGTGCGAAGGTTCCACAAGCTCTTGAGTGAGGGTCGGGAGGAGCGAAGGGACAATGCACCGCTGCAGCAGCCAATGTTTACGAGCGCGGTAGTGCGACCCGCGCGCAAACAGGTTTTATTTAAAGTTTTGCCAGTGCGTTTGTATGCAAACGGTAAGCGAATTGATAGTTTTGCCTTTTTTGATGAAGGGTCTGCCGTGACGTTAATGAACGAGAGTTTGGCAGCCAAGCTCGGCTTAAAAGGAAAGGAAGAAAGTCTAACACTACAGTGGTTTGGCAACAATACTGTGACGCAAAGGTCTTGCCGTGTCGAAGTGGGAATCTCCGGAGTCGGGAATAATTGTAGAAAGTACAATTTAAGGTCTGTTTGTACAGTTCCCAATCTCCAATTGCCATCCCAAACGCTGAACGTAATGGAGTTGTCGCCGAAGTATCGACACATGAAGATACCGATATATGACTACGATAAGGCCGTACCAGAGTTACTGATAGGAATCGATAATGCTCATCTAGGAGTAGCGCAACGCGTAATGAGAGACGGTTGGAAGGGTCCAGCAGTTATTTCAACTAAATTAGGCTGGGTCGTGTATGGTTCTGCAGAAGGAAGCTCAGAAGGAACACATGATCGACTACTCTTTACGCGAACCTGTGATGACGACGGCGGGTTGGAGCAACTGGTGAAGAACTTCATTGCCAGCGACGAATTGGGAGTGCGGGATGTTGAGAGACACGTGGAAGCTGATGACATCGTGAGAGCCAAACATTTATTGAAGTCTACAACGGTTCGTGTTGGGAAACGATTTGAAACCGGATTACTATGGAAGAATGGCGATACGAAGCTGCCAAGGAGTCGTGTAATGGCCGAAAAGAGACTTTACGCATTAGAAAAGAAATTCGAACGAGACCGCAGTTTTAAGGAGGACTACGTGCGGGTCATGACGGAGTATGAAAAGAAAGGATACTCAAGAAAACTCAGTGTAGACGAACTGGAAATCGACAATGGCCGCGTCTGGTACCTGCCACACTTTGCGGTGCACAATCCGAACAAACCGAAAAGGATGCGCCTGGTCTTTGACGCGGCTGCCAGCGTAAACGGCTACTCACTAAACTCAGCGTTGTTGAACGGGCCCGACCAGTGTCAGCCTCTGACGACAGTGTTGATGAAATTTAGGCAGCGCGCGATTGGAGTCTGCGCAGACATCGAAGAGATGTTCCATCAGGTGAGAATACGATACGAGGATCAGACAGCGCAACGTTTCCTATGGAGAGCGAATCCTAGTGAGCCAATAGAGGAATACACGATGACGGTCATGACATTTGGAGCAACTTGTTTGCCTTGTTCCGCGCAGCACGTTAAAAACGTTAACGCACTCGAGTTTGTAGGTAGATTTCCGGAGGCCGTCAGCGCAATTATCAATAACACTGCACAACAGCATGTCTGTTGCATGCAGTTTTTTACATGAATCTGAATCGTTTTTCCACGCTGTTTTCAAAATCATACTCCGTTTTTATGTAACAGCTCTAGTTTTTGCAAAAAATGGGCGTGTCACTTTTTCGAATTTTCCTCGGCTTTTTTCTCGTTTTCGACTGTTATTTCTTAACCAATAATCCTATCGACATTATTTTTATATCGTTGCACTTACAACATTTCACGCCATCTTTCCTGACATTAATCAATTTTATGCGTTCTAAATGGGCGTGATAATAAGGTTTCAAAGTAAGAAAATATTGAATTTCAAGGCGTTTTTTCTGATGGCGAAAATTGTACAGATGTTTCATAAATCAAGTTTCGAAGTATATGAATATCTTAAGAAGAAACATCAAGCAATACAACACAGCCAAATTATTTATCGGAATACACATTCGCGTCGAAATAATAACAAAACTTTACCATAGCGATTTTCATTTCTTTTCATACTTTTTCCTTAAAAAATTAGGAGCCTCAAAATATGCTCTTTTTTATGTTCCATTTATAGTTTGGAATACAAGCAAAAACAAAAATATTTTGAATTTTTCGAAACAAAAAAAAATTAAAAACTTTGCATATTTTCAGGCCCCTAATTTTTTAAGGAAAAAGTATGAAAAGTGATGAAAATCGCGATGGTACATTTTTCCTGTTATTTCGATGCGAATGTGTATTCCGCCAAATAATGTAGCTGTGTTGTATTGCTTGATGTGTCGACTTTCGTTATACACCTAACTCGTTAATTGTTTTACAAAAAATGTGTATGTTTTTGACCATCAAAGAAAACGCCTTAAAATTAAATTTTTTCCAACTTTGAGGTCCAATTACCGCGGCATTTTAACATTTATGAAAATAAGTTGCATCGGAAAAGAAGCCGTGCGGCGTTGTTAATGCGATAAGGTGAAAATCATGTGAATCGGTTTTTTGGTTTAGAAACTACGATCGAAAATATGGAAAAAGTAGAGGAAAAACTGAAAAAATGACAGGGTACCTACATCTCACAAACTAGAGCTGCTAGAAAAAATCGGAGGGTAGATTCGGAATCAGCGCACCCAAATTAGTAAGAAACAGTAGAAAAACTCCATTCAACAGAAAAAAAGTGTTTTTTTGTTGCGCTGTGTAATCACTATGTAGACGATTTAGTTCATTCCTTTTCCAGTGAAAGCGAAGCCGAAAGGATCATCCGGGATATAATTTGGGTACACAGGCAAGGTGGATTCGAAATAAGGCGATTTGTATCTAATTCCAAGGTAGTCAACGAGAACTTCGGTGAGCAGGTAGATGAAGCATCTATCCTGAGTCTCGATAGAGAAGGCGCGCCGTATCAGAAGGTGCTTGGAATGTGCTGGGACACGAGTCGAGATGAGCTTCGTTTTGCTACTTCGTTTGTGAAGGTCGACCCAAAACTACTGGAGGGTGGAAGACCACCCACGAAACGCGAAGTACTAAGCATAACCATGTCGATATTTGATCCGTTTGGTTTGGCAGCGGAATATTCGTTAATCGCCAAGCTTATATTACAGCTCACATGGAGAGAAAAGGTCGACTGGGACGACGAAATACCGCCAGCAGCGCACAGTCTCTGGGAGAAATGGCTCCTAATGGTTAAGGACTTGGGTAAACTGCACGTGCCGCGGTGCTACGGAACCAGTTTTATGAGGACTTCAGTTCAACTGCACATCTTTGCGGACGCCAGCGAGTTGGCGTACGCGGCCGTAGCATACTGGAGAATGGTTGGAAATTTCGGAGAAGCTCACGTGTCATTCATAGCAGGCAAGACGAAATGTGCACCTCTAAAGCTGACATCTGTACCACGCTTGGAACTGCAATCAGCAGTGTTGGCGACTCGACTGCGACAGTTGATATTACGAAGTCATGACATAGAACCCGCAGGAACATGGATGTGGAGCGACTCCAAGACAGCAATTTCCTGGATTAGGTCCGATCAAAGACGATATAAACCATATGTGGCGCATAGGGTGAATGAGATACTCGAAAACAGTGAGCCACAAGAATGGAGGTGGGTACAGAGCAAGCTCAACCCAGCAGATTTTGGAACACGGATTAGCAGCGGGAAGCGCGAGTCATCGTGGGCGAAGGGCCCGGAGTTTCTACGGAAGGACGAATCGGAATGGCCGGAGCCAATGCCACCTGAGGAAACGAGAGAAGAACTACGACCGTCACCAATGTTTATCGTTATTCATAAAAAATGTATAATTTTCGAGAAGTTTTCGTCATTTCAGCGACTGAGAAGAGTGATCGCCTGGATGTTTCGTTTTTATAACAATTGCTTACAGAAATTCAAAAGGAGATCTGGCGAGTTGAGTGTGTCCGAGCTGAGGGATGCCGGACTAGCGATTTGTCGCAGCGTTCAAATGGAAGCGTACAGCAGTGATTACAACGCCTTAGAGGAGCGTGGATACGTGGAGCGCAGAAGTTCATTGTGGAGACTAACGCCGTACCTGGACGAGGCCAGGGTAATGCGTGTATGTGGAAGACTGGACAGAGCTGTAGCCATTTCCCAGTATGCCCGTAGACCGGTCATACTACCAAAACGGCATCACGTAACTGACCTCATCGTCGAGTTCTATCATTGCGCCTGGCGCCACCAAAACGACGAAACGATAGTTGCAGAAATACGGAGACAATATTGGGTCCCCAATTTGCGAGCAGCAGTACGTCGCGCCACCAGAAACTGTCTGGTCTGCAAGAAGAGACGCGCGCAGCCAGCAGTGCCCATGATGGGACAACTACCTGAGGATAGAGTTACGCCATTCGTGAGACCATTCTCGTATGTAGGACTAGACTACATGGGACCTTTTACGATTGCGATTGGGCGACGTAACGAGAAGCGTTGGATCGCATTATTCACATGTTTAACTACGCGGGCGGTGCACCTGGAGCTAGCGAGAGACCTTTCGACGGACACCTGTTTGATGTGCATCCGAAACTTTACGAATCGGCGAGGGACGCCAGTACGCATTCGTTCGGACAACGGTACGAACTTTATTGGAGCTGATAGAGAGCTGAAACGGCAGCTGGTTGAATTGGAAAACGGCAGGATAACAGATGCATTGTCGAAGAGGAACATCGAATGGATTTTCAATTGTCCACTCAACCCCCACGCAGGAGGCGTGTGGGAGAGATTAGTCCGCAGTGTGAAGAGAGCCATGGGCGATACCCTGCAAGATGCGAGCCTTCAGGAGCACAGCCTGTACAGCCTAATGTGCGAGGCTGAGAATATAATAAACTCGAGACCGTTGACACACATACCGCTAGACGCGCCTACCGATGAACCGCTTACCCCTAATCATTTCATTCTAGGTACGGCGAATTCGGAGCAAACACCTAACCCGTTAGAGGAGAGATTTCGTGCGACCAGGAAGCAGTGGCGGATCGTCCAACAGCTGCAGCATCGGTTCTGGAAGAGATGGCTGTCGGAGTACCTGCCTGACCTGTGCCGAAGGACGAAGTGGCACCAGCCTGTGAAGCCACTAGCCGTCGATGACATCGTTATAATCTGCGACGCTGGAGTGCACCGATCGAAGTGGCCGTTGGGCAGAGTGACTAAAGTATATCCCGGGAAGGACTCCCAAATAAGAGCAGCTGAGGTGACGACAAAACTAGGAGTTTTCAAGAGACCTGCCTGTATTCTGGCCAAGCTGGATTTGGGTGAATCTAGGAGTTAGATTCACGTAGGCTGGGATGTTGGGATATGTTTATTATTAAGAATTATTGTGAATGCGCACTCCAGCCGCCGGATTGCAACCGTGCCGATCTGTCTCGTTAGGACGAGAGGCCACCCTGGTGGGGAAGCCAAGATGGGCGACGGCAAGCTAAAACTTGTCACTGGCTTTGGACATTCGGCGGCAGGAGGACGCACAAAAGCGTAAGTGGAATTGAAATTGTTTAAAGTTTATATCTAATATCACATTGAATTTTGTAACTAATACTAGGAAATAAAACGTGTGCAAACGTGCGTGTGCAACGTGCGTGCAAACGAGCGTACATGCGTACGACAACGCTAAGCGAACGCGATAAGTGCGACGTTCTTATTTTAAGCCTCCTGCAGGGGCCGGGCCAGCAACAGACGTAGCGCAGCGAATAAACATCCAGCGGCTACGCTGGCTCGGTCATGTCTGCAGCATGGACGACGAAGCTCCGGCGAAAAAGGAGTTCGATTCGATGGTTGGAGGTCGACGGCGAAGAGGGAGACCGTGTCTCCGGTGGAAGGACCAAGTTGAAGAGGCCCTGTCATCTCTTGGTGTTACCAACTGGAGAAGGCGCGCGCAAAGCAGAGGCGCCTGGAGAGACGTTTTGCGGCAGGCCGTAACCCGATAACGGGCTGTTATGGCCAGTTAAGTAAGTAAGTAAGTACCGCCGTACCAGTACGATGTTTAATCTCTTCTCTTAAAAATTTAAATTTATGTTGAAACCTCCCAAACCCTGAGTTTTTCATAATGTCATATAGACTTTGGCGTGAAATGAAATTTGTGTTTGATATGGTTCCTACAAAAACAAAATATTTTCGTGTTATCAAAGAACTAAAAAGTAATATTTTTTCCCTTTTACCTTTCCCAAGTTACGCTGACATCACTTTTATTGTTATAAGTACGAATAATAAAGCAGACGGACGTTGACAAAACCAAAACAACAATTATACCAAATGAACAGAAACAGAAGAAGGACAACGTCAAAAGTACACTATAATCCGCATAATGCGAGTTTTATTTTTCAATTTTTATCCTTATAAAGAAGCCTATATAGGAGCTTTTATCCTTATATGTTTAGAAATATGTTTGAAATCTGAATATATCAATGACAGGGCCACTTTAACTCGAAATGTCAAAATAATTGGTCAAATCAGAAATTATAAGAATTTAATATAATATTTATTTACGAAGGTATAATAAAAGTATTATCAAAACTTATATGCCCAATCTTATTTGTAGCGCCTTGCAACATTCATAACTTCATAAAGATCAATCGAAATCACACAATTTGGCACTAACTTTGAAGCACTAAAACTTAAATATTTCAGAAAATGCACAAAAGGGTGCTTAAATTTTTTGCAATATAGTAGTCAAATATATGTTCTTTACACTACCTATAACCTTTAACCCTTTCGTGCACATAAGAGTTACAGCTATGGTACGGGAAAACTGTTTACAGTTCATAAGGTCCTGAGCCGCGCTGAATCCGAATCCGAGGTCAGATTTTGGAAATTCAAGATGGCGGATCCAATATGGCGGACGGTAAAGTCAAAAATTCGAGATTTTAAAAAACAACAAATTTTTTCGTATTCTACGTAAAAATACAAACACAACCTGTTCTTGGTATTTTTTCGATATCTCTCTCGGTTTTTGAGTAAAAAATTCATAAACATTAGAACATCATCAGTTTCTTACTCATGTGGTTGCAACGCCTATGTGCACGAACGGAATAGACGGCAAATAGGGCTGCAATATTTTCAAAGTTTATGAATTTTTTACTCATGTCTCTTGACTCAAATGTCAGAAAGGAATAATTTTTACGTCAAATGAAATGATATGAAGTCGATGACACAATATCCTTTTTGGAAAAATTTTATGAAAAAGGGTATGAAGGACCTCAATTACATTTTTAGCCTTGAATATCCTGGAAACCGTGAGAGCTAAATTTATACCTTGTGACCGAAAAGTTTCCGGACATTTTAAATAAAACGCAAAATTCTTAATCTTCATCAATATTTATTTTATCTCCTTCAAAATATGCTCCATTAGAAGCGATACACATATGCCAACGTCAAAATCTTCAAAATCTTCTTCCAATCATCAAAACATTTTTTATAGGCGCTTTCCGGTATGGCTTTGAGTTCCCTCTGCGAATTCTGTTTTACGTCTTCTATGGATTCAAAACGCGTTCCTCTGAGTGGTAATTTGAGTTTGGGAAACAGGAAAAAGTCACACGGTGCAAGATCAGGTGAATACGGTGGCTGTTCGATGGTATTTATTGAATGTTTGGTCTTAAAATCGTTGATAATGTTGGCTCGGTGCGAGGGAGCATTATCGTCATGAAAAATCCATGAATTATCCTTCCACAATTGAGGCCGTTTACGGCGGATATTTTCACGCAAACGTCTTAAAACAGTCAAATAATAGTCTTTACCGACTGTTTGTCCTTCAGGGACGAATTCATGATGCACCACACCACGAATATCGAAGAAAACAATCAGCATTACCTTGATTTTCGAGCGACTTTGGCGTGGTTTTTTCGGTTTCGGCTCGTCTTTTCCTCTCCATTCCGATGATTGTTGGCTTGTTTGCATGTCGTACTCGTAGACCCATGTCTCGTCACCAGTTATGATGCGTTCCATGAAAGTTGGATCGAAATTGGCACGATGAAGCACGTCCAAAGAGACCTGTTCACGGTACTCATTTTGAAGAAAATTCTCAACAAAATCGCAACGCACTACTGAGGTGAACTGGTTTCAACAGCTGCCGTAAACAAACTGTCTGACAGATCGCGCTCATTTTTGGCATAGTAATTAAGGACAGTGCTACCAACCTACAGAAACTTAAAATATCGAAAAATATACAGCGCGCGAATTTTAAATGAGAATTTCCGGAAACTTTTCGGTCACAATGTATAAGTGACTTCTAGTGAAAAAGTATTCAAACATTTATACTGCTTATAAATTTCATGTAAATAACTTTTAAAATTAAGACTCTACAACGATTAAAAAAATATGATTTGCTACATTCGATGTTTTTAGGAAGCAGCTACGAGATATTTTGTACATAAAAACATGAATTCAGCAGTGTATAGTTTTTGAAACGCTGGAGTGGCTTAACAGTTAAAGTGATTGAAATGAAATTAATATGCAGTATAGATCTTTAAATGCTTTTTTACCAGATGTCACTTATACAAATTTAGCTCTCACGGGTTCCAGGATATTCAAGGATAAAAATTTAGTTGATGTCCTTGATGTATTTTTTTCTAAAATTTTTCCAAAAAGGATATTGTGTCATCGACTTCATATCATTAGCTTTTATTTGACGTAAAAATTATTCCTTTCTGACATTTGAGTCAAGAGATATGCTGTTTTAAAAGTTTCGGGAAGGGGCATTAAGCCGCCATTTTTAAACTGCATTTAAGAAAAAACTCGAACATTCCGGGAAAAATCCCTTGGCACTTTTTCATCTACTGAGGTCTTCTATCGAATGAGATGGGTTTGACCTTGTCCCTCGAAATTTTTTTTGAATTTGTTGCACTGTGTTATTAATACACATATTCAGCAAACACAATTTTATTTAAACAGAAGTACAAGACCTGGGGTTGAAGCTTCCATAAAAAAATTAAGTTTTACGAGAATTATATTTAACCCTTAACCACCTAGCACCTGTTATTGTCACACTACCACCTAACATATGTACGTCTGTGAGACCCCGGCACAAAATTATTCGCGTTAGTAAAATAATGTGATAAACAGATTTTGTGAGCATTCCAGGAGCTTTGCATTCGAAAAACATTGTGTTTTACGTTTCTGTCTCGAGTCGCAAATAGAGCAGTTCTTACGCACTGCTAACCTTTCTTCAGTGCTACTTCAAGATGAAGCTGCTGATGGAGTGGTTCCATTGTTACGCTGGAGGATGCGTTGAATAGCCATTCTGATATCACGTTGTAATTTAAAGCCTACATCGGCCTTAACATCGCTGCAGTCATCGTTCGGTATATTTTCGTCGTCTGAAAAATCTTCTTCCAACCACCGCCGTTTATTTACGTCATTTAAAGCCATTATCAACCAAAACAATAAAAAATTACGAATGTAAAAAAGTCACGTAACCGCCTAACAGGGGACTCCTTGCAACAGTTTTTTACTCACTAGAGACAAACGCGATCACATCCGACTGCGACATGGGGTTGTGCGGCACTGAGTGGCGCAAGGAAAAGCTACATGAACTAACACATTTATACGAAGCTCGGGCGTAAAAATATTCACGCTTAAAAATTCCTGGGGGTCTGTGAGACGTATGCTAGGTGGTTAAGGGTTAAAAAAACACTTCAAATCGCTGGCAAATGCGTAAAGCGCACTAAACACAACGGAGCAATGAACAAATATGCATTTTGCAAAGCGTGCTGTGACGATACCGTTCAACGTACATCGTTTACTTTTTCAACCAGTGATGCACAATTTTATCTACTTTTCCCTGATACCAAACATAATAAATATATTTGCATTTCATTTTTTGAACTAATCGCCATTTGGGCATCAATTACCCCACTGTGCGACGGTGAGTGTCCGGTTATGAGGAATTTCACTGAATATGAGAGAGAAAATATGAAAGAGAAGAATATTGGAAAAACTCTAGTTCTGCCAGCAAATTCGTATGGTCAGTATATTTTTATGCTTAAATTAACTACGTTAACTAAGTTAAGTATTCATATTCCGATAGCTCATGATTAACCCAATTTTAAAATATCACAGGCAGATTTTGACGATGTCGTTAGGGTCACAGGTGCTTCCAAAATTCCGAATTCATTCAATTCATTCATAATTTCATTAATTTGTTTTTAAGTGGTCTTTACACTGTTTCCTAACATATTCTAATTCCATCATTCTCTTCTCTTTTTCCTATATATTTCAGACTAGCTAAACATTTTGAACACGTCTCTGCAAAACTCGGAACGACCTAATCTAATGCACCTAATTTTTTGCACTGCAAGTGTGGTCTAATGGGCGAAAATAGATGTGAAAACATTATACGTCCAGTTAGTCAGACAGTCGGTGACAGTTCAAGTATTTTTTTAATTTCAAACTAAACAAAAATTTATCTTAAAACAAACACTATGGAAAGTTATGAAGATACAAATGTAAAATACATTAGTTTTGACACCAAAACATTTATTGATTTGGCGGTGTTCAACTTTAAAATTGATTGAAATAAAATAATGAGCCCAAAAATGGGTTCATCTTAGTTAAACTAAGCTCAAACTGGATACTTAAAACGCTAATGCTTAAATGCAATGCATAAATGTTCATTGTTGTCCGTTTTGTTTTAATTCGCTGTTGCCAGTGCACGCGCACAATGCCCGGCCGCAATCCAAGTATACGCGTCATATTGAAAGGGTGACATTTTAACCCTTGGTAAGGCTTCAGATTCCTCGTAATGATAAATTAATTTATTATGTACGAATCACCTTTGAATTTTCCCTAAAGAGTTTTATGCGGATGTGTGTATGCACGTCTGTGCTCATGTGCGCTGGTGCAGGCGCACTTTCAACCCTGCTGGAATTAAACGAATACGCAGCAAGCGGAGGACAATGGACGGCTTCGCAACAGATATTAATCTGACCATGGCGCTTAGAGATGTACAGAAAATATGCGAGACTCACGACTTTGAAGTGCAGCGTCACACAAGGACCGCGGCCGACACCATCCAACATGGCTTCACAACGCATGACCAGCGGGTGTGAAATCACCATTTTCAAATATGGCGTCTGCGGCGTATGTTGTACGAATGTGTGGCCAGTGCGTAGTGTGGGAAGCGGACAATTCTTGTAACCAAGTGCCGATTGCTCACTTCTTTGGCAAAAACTTTTAACTTTTATCATTTTGGAGCAACCGGTGAAGCCAGAATGAGAATTCGTTCCATTGCCATGGCAGCTTACAGTTGGCTGTAGATGCGGATGTGTTGAGTGTATCGCGCTGTTGTTTTTGCTGCTGTCGTGGTTTCACCTACGCCCGAAGCGTAATTTGGACGTAAAATCGGAAAGAAGTCAAAGCACAACTCCCGCCACAAGACACAAGTGAGGTGAGAGGAGACATTCTCACACATGTGTGGGCTGCATAGACATGTGCGTGTGTGCTGGTAGTTATGCACATTTGTATTCTGAGTACTACGAGTGTGCCACAAAGACCAAATGGAAACTTGAGCTCTTCTTTTGTATTCTTTGAGGACCCTCATACTGTCCATGAACCTGGCTGGCTGCTGCGAAACACGCCATGGGGATGCGCCTCGAGTGCGTATGGCACGGTATGGCACTTCTGGCCTGGCATTGTTTTTCCACACATGCAGGACAGCGCCGCACATAACAACACTTCCTATTTCCCCGATAAGCTGGCTGGCTGGCTCGGGAAATAATCGTCGTTGCCTCGTTTGGCTTCCTACACACTTCTGCCATCTCGCTGTAGATAATGAATAAAAGAATAATTGCGGCCGCATCACGTCGTAAAGTCGTTGTGGACAGAGGACGGTGGCAAGTGGTATGGTGGCGAAATTCGGCGAAAATTTCCAGCTGGCTACAGTCGAAAATGAAAACTTTGGGAACTTTTCATGAAAAGAGCGAAGCTTTTTAAAGACTTAAATATCAATACATCTCGGTAAAAACGGATAAATTGGAGGAAAAATTAATGAGGAAACTATTATCATTGATACATTGATTACGTCCTCTAATGAGGCGCAAACGAAATTTTTGGTATTAGATTTTTGGAATAGATAGACAAGTATTCAATAATTTACCGGAAATATGTGATTGTTAAGATTAAAAAAAAACTGCAGCTTTGTTTTTTTTAATCATTGGTTATCTATACCTGTTTGGCGGCAGGCGTTCCAAAGGAAATAGGCTGGTTGAACATTTTCGAGCACACTTGTTGAAACTTTATTAAACAACAGCATTTCAATACAATTTCTTAGATTTGACTTACATTTTAGTACTCTGGCGCCCATGCGCACCTGCCAACAACCAAATCGCGAAGACACCAAAAATGTTCGTTTGACAGGTGGCGAATTGGCGAAGGATGAGGCACAAGAGAAATGGAAAAAGTACGTACGGCATAGCCAGAGCAATGTTACCGCAACATTCCCCCCTTCGTATATCTCGTACGCCCGTACGAGTTTACCAGTAAATTTCAGTTCTCGATGTCCAGCTTTGCCAATTTGACTATCGGCCGGGTGCTCAGGCCATGCGACGTCTTTACGACAGCGCTGCAAACTTCGCTATCTCCACATTGCCTTCCCCCAGTATTCTTCGCAGCGGCTGCAGTCGGGCTGTTGTCTTCGATGCTGATCGCAGGAATCGTAAAACACATCGCTGCGCTGCGCGTAACCTTTCCCATTTGCTGAATCTTTTCACATCTGGCACGATTACAGAAATTTGCGGCAGCTCATCTTCGGTGGATAAGTGGTGTAGTTTTTCTTCTCGTTCATCGTCGACACCTGCCAACTCCGTCACAGGCTACTCGTGCTGCGGCGCCTCCAAAAATTTAGGCCCTCGGAACCAGCGTTCGTTGTCGTCAAACTTTCGATTCTCGCACCATTTCGTTCCTTCATCAGCCACATTTTCGCGAGTTGGTAGCCACCTCCACTCTTTGGCGCTGGAACCTTCAAGAATCTCGCCCACATGAAGCGCGACAAACTGGTGGAATTTTCTTGTGTCCGAGCGCACTCGAGTTTTCGATGCTAACAGGGAACAGCACACGCGTCCATCAGTGCTGGAGCGCAGGTACCAGGGACGGACGCAGGGGGGGTGGTCCGGGGGGTCCGGACCCCCCGAAATCTCAGACTTTTTCAAAACCCCTTACAGCACACGGTCTTTCAACCGTAAAAACTAAATCGTCCACATCACAAGTTGGTGCATTACAAATATGATTCATTCCACTTTATTTCGTAATTTTCAGTTTATTTTCACAACTTTTCTGGTCAAGATCACAGTAGTAATTGAGTGTTATTATCATGCCACATGTATAATTAGTACTATCGTTAGACGACTCGCAACCTACTGTAGTGCGAGAAAGATGCATTTTTCGTTTGATTATTTTTTGACAGTTTGACAGAAAAAGTACCAAAACGTTTGCAATAGAAGATTTTACAGCCAGATATACAGGCTTCTTCAAATTTGTGGGACACTACCGGTCACAGTTGCCTCTAGTGAACGGTCCTTCTCCACTTTGCGAAGGTTAAAAACTTACTTGCGCAACCGGACTGGAGAGGAACGACTGAATGCACTGGCGCTTCTTAACATTCACAGAGATGTGAATGTTACCAGTGATCAAATTCTGGATATTCTCGCAAAAAGAACAAGAAGAATTGACATCACTCTGTAAATAGTCTGCCTAATATTAAAGGCAGTAGATCATATGTATTGCAATTTCATCATTTGATTCGTGTGCTGTCAATTAATGCTTCTTATATTATAAAATATTATATTATTATTAAATGAAATTCCAATTGAGTAAAAATAAATTTTTTTTAATTATGATCAAAATTTTTAGCTACTTTTACCCAAAAATTGATTTTTGTCTTGTGTTTATTTTTTGGAAAATAAAACTCGCAAACCGCCAATCAACACGCGATTCAATGAACAATCATAAGTTATAAATATTAAGTTTGTGAAACACAAATAAAACGTTACGTTTTGTTAGAGCCGAACTGTTTAATTATCCAAATTTTTCGATCGGACCCCCCAAAATTTTTTTCTGCGTCCGTCCCTGGCAGGTACGCTACAGCTCCATAAGCATTGATACTTGCGTCCACGAACACATGCAACTGATTGTCCTGGCTGCGGTCGGTGACACAGCGTGGAATTTTGACGCCTCTAATCGTCGGGATACGTCTTAGCCACCGATTCCAATTCTGGCGCTCGCCTTCACTGATCGGCTCATCCCAGCCGAACCCAGAGCGCCAAACTTCTTGCAGAATTATCTTGGCCCAGCAGACCCAGTCGGGACCATGGTGTCCTCAAGAACCTCTTTCGGAAAATTATCAAGAAACGTCAGCTCGTCTGATGCGAGAAGCCACCACATGTCCAGTACCTTTCCCATTGTGGCTTCGGGCTCATCAAAACGCTTGGCCACCATATCGCTGCCAGCATTTAGCACTCTCAAAACATATTTTGAATTCGACATCCAATTCCTCATTTCAAAGCCCCCTTCTTCGTGAATCCAGCGGACCGTAGTAGCCAAGCGGGCTAAGTCCTCCTCGGAGTCAGCACTTTGGAGCCAGTCGTCAATAAACGTGTTCTCTACGATGTCTCGGACAGCAGTTGGATGGTTTACAGCAAAACGTTGCGCATTGCGGTTCTTTACGTTGTTCGCCAGCGAGGGAGAGCAAGATGCGCCGAAAGTCATAACTTACATGATGTATACGTCTGGTTCCCTAGATGAATCACCTTCGCGCCATAGAAACTGCTGCGCTGCCTGATCTTCTTTAATGATTTTAACTTGATGGAACATCTCGCGTATGTCGCCGCATACAGCAAATGGTCTTTCGCGGAAATGGAGCAAAATGCCAATGAGATTTTTCAACAGGTCGGGTCCTTTGAGTAGCACGGTATTAAGGGCTACACTATCGACCTTGGCGGCGGCGTCCCATACGAGCCTTGTTTTATTTTTGTTTGCGTTGAACACCGTAAATATGGGCAGGTACCATGACCTGGCGCTTGGCCCCACCTCATGCTTTGCCAGCTTGCGCGCGTACCCCTTCCTTTCATATTCCCTAATCTTGTCGATGACGAACATGGCCAATTGCGGGTCACGTTTCATCTTCGCTTCAAGACACGCGAGCCGACGGCGTGCCATGGGCAGCGAGTCAGGGAGTTCGATGACGTCATGCTTCCATAACAAACCGGTCTCCCACCTTTTTTCTGCTTCTACAAACTTTTTTGTCCTCTTCATGATTCCGAGCGCCTGTTCGTCTTCTCCAGACAGCAGCGGCTTGCTCGGTGCGTATACGCCGATTGCTCCATGCGGCCGTCGACCGCTGAGTTACACTCGCAAACATGTAATACCCTTGGCACCGACTCGCGCCCATTTGTATTGCGGCCGTACACGCTCCAGCCTAATTGACATCGCACAGCGATTAGGTCGGAGCCCCTGTGTTCCCTGATCTCGATAGGCACTCCAATCTTGGCGTTATCCATCCCTATAAGAATACGCGCCCTGGTGGCGACTTATGGCTTGATGAAAGCTTGTTAAGATGATCTTGCTTGCCGATGGTGGGGCCTTCCAAAGTCTGCTGAGGCTGCCCGAGATTGTTGACTGTCCGTGCGCGTCGCACTGTATATCTCCGCGCAACTGCGTCAGCAGGAGAGATGTCGAAACTTACGATTTTGGAAGTTGCTTCCCTTTGCGTTATTTCGCCGGTCCAACGCAGACAAATCGTCTCGGCCGGCCCATCCAAGGCGAGCTCGTCAGCTAACTGGCTCTCAATCAACGTGCACGACGTACCTTCGTCGATTAGCGCGTAAGTGTCGACAGCCTTCGACCCATTGTGCAGCTTAACTGCGACATACCTAAAGATCGCCTTTTGTCGCTCCTGACCCGTCGTAGTGCCTGGTTCGTTGTGTAGTGTAGTTTGCTCACTGGCTGCGCCATCTGCCGTAGTCGCTCTATGCAGAAGCGGGTTGTGAGCCATGTTGCACCCATCTACGCCACAGCTGTCCTTGGAGCCGCACCTTCGAATAAAGTGAGGTTTAAAACAACGTAAACAAAGTTTTCTTTCACGAACGAAACGCCATCTATCGCCTTGTGATTGCCCTCTGAATTCTGCGCAGTCCGATAACTTGTGATTCGCCCCACACTTCGGGCAGTCAGTTGCCTCGTCGCCCCTGTTCGTTTTCCCAGCGACCACGTCATGTACCATAATACTGGCCCTTTGTGCATTCCTCCTCTCGCTTCGATGCTGTTGCCACCTACTTGAACGCCGACGGGGCGAAATGCTGTCACTTGACTAGCACATGCGGCAAGACTAAAAAGCCACTCGTCGAAGACGGCTACGTCAACGCGACTTACGGTGGCGACCCCAGTTCAACTTTTGGTCGCTCGGGAACTTTGCCACTAGGTCGTTCAGCACCACTGGATCGTTTAAGTAGTCGGCTAGGCCAACCGCCTGCATAGTGGCGCAGTAATTTTGCACTACCAACGAGAATGACACCAGCGTATCTAATTTGTCGGGTTTTACGACCGGCCCCTCCCTCAGCTTACGTTGCATTGCTTGGTGAATAACGTCCGGCCTGCCATACAGCATGCGCAGTGTGTTGATCGCAAGACTCACAGTTGACGGCATCATTAGTTTGCCGCGCACGGCCTCCAGCGCTGGCTCTTTGAGACATTTCTGCAACCTTAAAAGATTCTCCTGGTCGATAAACCCACAGCGCGCTGGACTGTTCATAATTTGTGATGAACAGGGGCCAATCCTCAGGCCTTCCCGAGAATGGCGGTAAGTCCTTGGAGAGCACCTGCCGACTGGGAATTTGCGTCGATGTGAGATTGATGTCGCGGCACTGGAGTTTCCGCTAGTGTGAATTGCATTCGAATACATCGTTCGCGTTTGAGTGTTATTCGGCTGAGAAAATGCTGGAATAATGGGGGGTGCCCTTTGGTTATGCAACGCAGCTGGCACACAAAATGGCTGATACACGTGGTAATCATTATGCAATGCTGGCGGGCGAGTACCACATAGCATGGTCGATGAAGTTATGTTAGGCACGAGGCCTCCTAACCTAGCAGTCGTTTGCATGTTGGTATAAATGGTCTGCGGCAACGAGTCTCAAAACGTGATTGCGTTTGTGAGGTTAGGAACTGTTCCGCTCATATAGCGGGGTATGTATGCTTCTGAACATGCTTTCGTCGGGTCCGCAACATAATGCGGCAGGCCTTCGAACACCGGCGGCAGCGTATTTTCCACAGTAACGTTTGGGACCGGGGCTGGAGACCTTGAAGGTGGCAGGGTAGGCGTTGATGCGTAACGATGTGGGGCCCTTGCGGCTTCAGTCGCAACCCTGACCTCGTTGTCCGAGCGCGCGCACGGCGAACCATCATTTGGTGCTCCTTCCATTGCAGTGAACGTTGCTTTTTTGAGCCACAATCACTGACTGATTTAGATGAAATAAGCACAAAACATTTTTTATCTGGGGGAATGGTACATAGGCTATATGAGAATGACCACGTCCCCTTCTTACGCCCACTATGGTAACAAAACTCATCTATGGTATGCTTTTATAAGGCAATACATGTCTGAAAATTGATGTTGATGTAAAATGATTCTATGTTTCATAGCGGTAAAAATAAGATATATAAGGACATCGCCCACCTTTTACGCCTTTCTGCAATGCCCATTATGATGACAGATGGCACCTACCATACAACTTAAATTTTCAATATGGAATATTTTCGTAATGAGAAGTCGGACAGCATTAAAATTGGGTGCGGGGCCACCGTTTAGATGTTCCGTTTCACTGGTAATATTTAATGGGCGTTGGACAAGGGGCGTGGCACATTTTAAATGCCGGTATAACTTTGGAACTATAGTGTTCTAATCAATGACACTCGGTACAATCGTACGATTTAGTTGTGTTTTTCGATGGGGGAATGTGGTGGGTTTTTGACAAGGGGGCACCGCCCATACAACTTAAATTTTCAATATGAAATATCTTCGGAATGAGAAATTTAGTGCAGGGCCACCGTTTAGATGTGCCGTTTCACTGGTACAACTTTGTGAGCGGTGGACAAGGGGCGTGGCACTTTTTATCAGAAATTGAATTACCAAAAGACACAAGTTAAG
This sequence comes from Melieria omissa, assembly GCA_963971225.1. Classification (NCBI taxonomy): domain Eukaryota; kingdom Metazoa; phylum Arthropoda; class Insecta; order Diptera; family Ulidiidae; genus Melieria; species Melieria omissa. The sequence goes on from OZ020268.1 coordinate 60,055,527, forward strand.
TTAAAGCACTGCAGCCATATAAGTAAAATATTTGTAGACCCCAGCAGATTTCCCACCTAAAGGTAGGCATGCAGCTCTCAAGAAAACGCTAAAAAAGCCAAAATATGTATATTTCTTGAGCGTGAAAAAGTAGTAGTCAAGTAAATTTGACTTTTTAAATATTACATTAGAAACGCATACAAAATATTAAATTGGAAGTGTACTTACGTTTGTTCAGGCAGCTACACATACCTATACACATACCATATACATGGTATGTATAGGGTGTTTTTTTTAGAGGTATAGAACTTCGAATTGAAATAAGACACAAGAAAATCGTTTTAATGGCCATCAATTTGGCTTTATTGGAAGGATAGTTTTATGCCATTAATGTTTAAATATGATTTCGGGCATGTGGCCGCCGCGGCTGGCTCGAATAAAGCCAATTCTACAGGTCCAATTTTTAAAGTTGATGGACAAAGCTCCAATTGCTGTGCACGGTGGCGAATGGATTCATTCGGGTCCTCTTCAACATTTTGCTCTACAGCGGCAATTGTTTCTTCGGTGCGCACTGTTCGACGTCTCTGCGGATGCGTATTATCACATAGAGCAAACGTAGTGCGAAAACGACCCATGGTTAACCGATGGATGGACCGATTTTGCTCTGATGGACGATTATGTCGACCATAAAATGGACGGAGCTTGCGGTAAACTTCGCGAACTGAACCATTATTTTCGAAATAAATTTGCACGATTTGCAAGCGTTGTTCTTTTGTCAACCTGTTCATGATGAGATGGCAAACCAAACTGAACATAAATGACATTAGAGTTGCCAGATTTGACCACAAAATGCCAGTTTTATCTCTATTCGAAAAACAAACCTCTAAAAAAAACACCCTATACATTTCTTGCCGAAAACAGAGTTGTCATTTTCACTTTTCAATAAAAAAAAAGTATTTAGAAACCGAATCAGTTTTCGTGTGAGGTGCGTGCACCTCAAGGTAATATGATTCAAGGAAATTTTCTTGAACATTTCTTGAGCTTTTTATTATATGGAGTTTTCGCTTTTCTTGAGAGCTGCATACCGACCTTATATGTTAACAGACTTTAACAATTCATGTATGTGTAACGGACGCGATAGCCATACGAATGAATGGCACCGACGGTTTTGTGCCGATTCCAAACTTTACTTTCAGAGATTTACTATAGCCTAAAGATATTTGATACCGGTTGGATTGAAATTTGAACTCACGACACGACCCGATCCGTTCACGATAACAAAGTAACTACATATATATAAAATATGGCGCCTGCTACACGTTCAATATTTATCGCGATCCATATTGATGGATTGATAGATCGCGCGCGAATGCTACATGTTCAATATTTAACGCGTCAGTATTCACATAATTGTTTTTTGACTTTGACAATTTAAAAATGCATTCTTTTAAAATTTGCTTGCACGTTCAATATTTATTGACAGTTTTGTGATCCGCGATCCAGATTTCAAAATATTTACATATTTTGCGATATGGATCACGATCCATCAATATTGCATGCTAAACGTTCAATAAATCTCGCGATACTGGATCGCCGTCAATAAATATTGAACGTGTAGCAGGGGCCTATAATTTGTATCAAACTCAAACAATGAATTGCCCAACGCCATCACTGCATATTGCTGAAGCGGCAGAACTTTGTGCCTTAATGCACTTGACGAAGCATTGCTGCCTGCGAACGGGCCACTCGGCCAGTGCCGTGAACCTTTATATTGCACATGTACATATGTAAGTACGTACGTACTTTCAAATGTGGGAAACGCAGGCGCCATAAAATGACGAAGACCCATGTAAATACTTGTATGCATAGTAGAATTAATTAATTTATGGCAAATAAAAGTATACCCATTCATATGTCTGCTCTGCTCGGATGAAAAGAGGACCAGTCGCCATATACACTAGTCAGAATAAGTTTGCGTACAGGCAAGTCAAAAATATTTTATGATTAATTTTGACCTCAAAAATGGGTTCTCTGTTTATAAAAACTTATCCACATTATTCATATATGCCTTAACTGCACTTTTTGTTCTGTTTTAGATGAATTAAAATAATAATTTTCCATGTATTCGTATTTATTGACAATATACTCACAAAACGGTGCAGAATAAGTTTGCGTACAAAACTAATAACGGGAACTTCCGGTTATGCTCTTTATTTTTTTTGGAAAATTTGTATTCCATTGAACAGTAAACGGACTTGTAAGATATTTGGAACCGTATATGTGCTTGAAATTTTATAGAAAGCAATAGAATTCAACAGAAAAATATTAAAAATGGATAAAGAATAATCTTACAAAAACTTTTCAAAATTGACAAAAAATTTCATGAAATTAGAGAAACTTTTGGGAGAGCACATTCGTCATTTCAAAAAGCCATCTTAAATCTAAAAAAAACAGAAAATCTTGTTTGGTTACTACGATCTGACCATTTTCTTAAGTTACCCGAGCAAGAGGATTCGATTGTTTGCGATCAGTGCATCACAATCTAAGGCTAGTTGCATCCAATATCTTCAGAAATGTACAGAAATATTTTATAAACCCCATTAGCAGTGACTTTATAAGAAAAGTTCTGAAAAAAACATACTTCCCCTACATAACAGCATGTAAGAAGCCCATATTTAGCTTACTTACAAGGAGCACAGAATTGCTTTCGTAAAAGAGTCCATCAAGGAGTCTAAAAAACCGGATTTCCAGGACGAAATGTTATCTACAGAAAGTGGGACCTTTCATTATTATCTGATAATGGTTTGGCATATTTGGCATTAAAAGGCATCAACTAATTTGAACATGATCCTGTTAATAACAAAAATCTGAAATTAACAGTGAAGCATAGCATATGTGGAGATATGGTATGGGGCTGCATGTCAGGAAAAGGAGTGAGCAGGCTGTGTTGTTTTATTCAGAAATGCTTCCGGGGGGTTATTTACATATTCTAAAAGCTTATGTAAGCCAAGATTTCAAAACTTTGGATCAGATTCCAACATATCTTTTCAACCTTAGCGCGCAATGCATACGATGCGAAGCTATGTTTGCTATTAACTGGCTCAACAAAGCTGCAAAAGTCCCTCCCTAGTCACCTACCGTGCATCTAATTGAGTATATAAGGGGTTCAACTAAGCCCTGAGCCCAACAACACTCCATCTTCTAAGATATAGATAACCAATACAACAATTCAAGGAAATAACAAAATAACCGCTGAAAAAACACCGAATTTAAAAAAAAATTGCGCCAAAACTTCTGCAGGAAGTTCAAGCGAGAAAAGAAAATTCACAAAGTTATTAATTTTTGGACAAAACTTCGTTTCAATTGAATTTTAACTACATAATCTCATCTTGTACGCAAACTTTTTCTGAGGTGAATTCATAACATATTTTGTTTTTGGCCCTCCTTTTACAGTTTGGTCAAGTTTTTGTTATTATTATCTTAATGGAATAATAGAACTAAGTTTACGGAAAAAATAAAAAATATTTTGTTTTTGAAAAATTACTTTAAGTGATTTATTTTTCATATAAAAAACTATGTACCCCTTGTACGCAAACTTATTCTGACTAGTGTACATATAGTATGTACGTGTGTATTAGTACATACACACATACAAAAAGCACATTCAAAAGCATTTGAATATTTTCGAATAGCAAAAATGCATACTCGTGCAGGACTCTAGTCCACAGATATGTAAGTAAATGAGCTTGTTATATGCTTTGGATTTAGTCATTTTGAATGGACATGTCCAAGATTTGCGCTACTATACGAACACCTCAACTCTTTCCATTGCCCACATTGAACACATTTCGGTGCTTGAGTGCAAACCTTTGCGGCAACTCTGTTGCGGCATCAGTTCGCAATTGGTGCGTCGGTAGCTGGAGTCGCAGTCCGCAGCGTTTGACAGTGTGCGCGTTCAAACCGTAAGTTCGATTGCGACACAGCCGTCGAACCAAACGGTTCGCTCTTGCTCGCACTCACACTAACAAGTTGGCCACTTCCGCTGGCGAATGCTTAAAATTGTTCCAAATCCACTGACCATCAGTCGGTCCAAGAGATTTCTTTGGCTCTCTCCGTTTGCGTCGTTGGGCATATCGTTCATGTTATTTGTGGATTTGTGTACACATGTGAGCACGGCTTGGCACGGCACGGCACGGGCACACACAAACTACTTATATGTGTGCTGTGCCGCGCCGTACTCTCTTCCGTGCTGCTGGCGGCAATGAAGACGCATATGTATACGGACAGCTTTTTAGTATATGTTTGGCTCTTCTGGACACACGAGCGATATGTGGACGCGAGCGAATTTATATAGGAATGGACATACACACATGCATGCATGCATACATATGAAGTTAAGTATGAGTATGAGTCAGGGCTACCAACTCGAAGAAAATGGAAAAAAGAATTTTAATAAAAATTAAAATAACACAAAATTTGTTTTAATTAAATTTATGATAATTTATTATTTTATTTATGATTTGTTTTATTGATGATTTATTTTCTTTGGTTGTTGATTTATTTATATTTAATTACAGTGCACTCGCGAAAACGTGAACACTCGATTACGTGAACACTTTTTTTCCTATTGAATACTCTAAAACGTGAACAATGCTTGAAGGCTATAAAACGTAAACACCCTGTTGTGTATCTTTTTCGCAAAAATTTCATCGCCCACAACCTTAGATGTGTATATACTTGTCCCTTTTAACTTTTTGTTATAAAACTTAATTCAATCATCTTTTTTATAAGTAGTTTCACACAAAAAAAACGTATTTTTCAACAATCGTAAACTTGATCCATCTCGTAAACGTGAACAGCCTTGGTTTTTATTAGTTCACGTTTTCACGAGTGCACTGTAATTTTATTTGGTTGATGATTTATTCTACAGATTGCTTTATCTGCCCAAGCAAATGGTTAAATCGATTTCACTAGAGGAATTCATTCATTCATTCAGTGGCAGTCGGTTTGCCCAAAGATGCAAATATGGCTTAAAATTGCGATGTTGTAGAACGTGAGCGAGAAAATCGAGGAATTTTTAACATTTTTTAACTTGCCTAATATATTTGATAGTTTCGGAGGTAACATTAGAAAATGGATGGTCTGGTGATATTTTAATTAATATTTCGATGTATTCTACTTGCAAGTCTTACAAATCAGAGAACAAATAAAATAAAATTAATACAATTCAAAACTGAGTGGTTTCAAAGTGTTTTGCTGAACCGATTGGGAAGCGGACACACTGCGAATGAGTTGGCAGCCCTGTCACGGATATGGTTTTCCATGCTCACATGTGGTCGGCAGCGGAACTTGTTTTGTAAGTTTGGGGAGTCATTAGATTGACTCCCCGCTTGGGTGGCAACATGCTATTGGATTGGTCAAATGTCGGCAGGACAATAGCCAGTGTGTGGCCATTGCTTGTTTTCACTGGTAGAAAATACACCGCAGAGAGCATGGCGCTGAATGGCGAGGCGAATACGAAGCGAGAGCGTTTGTGGGGACGCTGGTGAGCCTTTTGTGCAGTCGACTTTACAAATGTGCTCTTTATGTTCATATGTTGTGTTGGTTGTCTTGGGGCGGCGGAGCGGGCGCGAGGCGGATGCGGGATGTAATTGTCGTAATGTTTTGTCTTTGGGGAAAACGCAGGTGCTACGGGGCAGATGAAACAAGACGAAAGAAAATAAAAGAAAAGAAAAGAAAAGAAAAGAAAAGGGAGAAAAGAAAAGAAAAAGAAAAGAAAATAAAGGGAAAAGGAAAAATCCACTGAACGTGGGCAATTTATGTGACTTATCTGTGCATGTGTGCGTGCAGAGGTGTGCGCGTGCATACATATGTATGTATGTATAAAATTGTACTGTGCGGGCGTGTGTCCAGTTAATGTCTCTGCTGTGTTTGTCATTAAGCAACGTAATTTTTGCCAGCGGTTTTATTCGCTTATTTGCTAGAATGCGTTGGTGTCTGTTGTTGTGGGAGCCGAAGCCACGCCGTTAACTTCTGTGGATACCCATGCAAGGCTCAGAAGCAGTGAATCTGGACGCAGGTTGAGGAAATCCGATATGATTGGAGTAGTATATACACATCACACATATACATACATATATATATATAGTTATGGCAAGTTCTGGCAATGCGCCTAAATTTAATATGAGTTGTAAATATGTGTGACAGCAGTGAAAAAGTTATACGCTGCTAAGTTATACGCTGATACTTTAATAGCATTTTTGTATTGATTGGCGGCATCGACAACACCGCGAGGAGCATTCGTCGAGCAGTACACCATCCCCTGCAATTATTTCGAATAACCGCTGCTCCGTTATGGTTGCTTAGATGTGTGCGTGCTGGTGCAAATCGCGGCATCTAACGTGAATTGCGTGAAACAGTTCGGTATCCGAAAAGTATGCTTCCTGAAGTGCAAAGTGCTTGATCAGTTCGTGTCAGAGGAAGGCGTTGCATACTTTTGAGCGAGTCATGTTCATGACCAGTGATCAGAAGATATGATTCATGTGTAGCAGACATCAAGGAAATTAAAGGCTTGATTACACGTAACGAGTCGAGTGACGAGACATAAAAATGGTACTAGGCCGAAAGAATTGGGATAGCGAGCAAAAGCGACGAGTTGTTCAAACGTATTTCGACACGCGGCGAGTCAGTTCGGTTTTACAATGCACAAAATGAACTAAGCAACTCGCGCAATTAAACTCAACCGAGCGAAAAGTGGTGTGTGACGCATACCGCATGTCACGAGCGATTGCGCGAATCGCTGCGAAAAGAGAAAAATATAACGGTAAAGTAGTGGTCGCTCGGCCTAGCAAACAAAATGTGATTCTAGTGGCTCTCTCGCCACTTTCATCGGTGACTGACTCAATCAAGATCTCGCCTTACCGTTTAGACGAAACGAGTACTCGTTCGAGTTGCTGTCTTCTCACTCTACTCGTTACGTGTAATCAAGCCTTAAGCTACTTGCATTTTTAATTTATCGTTACTAACAAAGACAAATGTAGCACTCAGACCAGTGAAATCTGAGTGAAATGGTTTCACTTGGGTAACATGACTCTAATTCAAACAGAAAATAAAAAAATTTCGAAGTTTGGAAAAGTACATGCATGCTTGCATAATCCTGAATAATTTATTCACAATAGTTTAAAACTAACTAGGTGCGAGCATAGTGAAATCAATAAAGTGTACCAGGTAAATGACGTACACTTATTTCTCTGAGTAGCAATTATCAATGTGCCAATTTATTTGTGTCAGTTCGATTAACCTTTATTTTTGCTGTCGTTAAATTGAAAATTGACTTTCATTACTCCCGAAATATATATTTTCGTCATGTATTTTTTGTTAGAAAAACAAAGGAACTGCATTGCCGTGTGTTTTTCTGCAGAGACAGCACGTTTTTCCTGGCATGTAGATGCGTTTTTGGTGTCGGTTTTGGTCCCGAACGTATTTTCGAACAAAAATGTATTTTGAAATTTTTTTATACAACACAGACGGGTTATGAATTATGACATTTCCTAGCAAAATGACATTAGCTGTCAGAAAATAAGTGTACGATGAAGAGAGAGTTCCTGCTATCTGGCACACTTTATTAATTTCACTATGGGTGCGAGAACGTTTTGAGTAGTGTTGGGTTAATGCAGTAGCTTTGTCACAAAATATTTGAACTTTTTTTTAATTGTTATGAAGCGACTGAAGCCTTGTCAAAATCTGGTCTTCTCTCTACTGTGGCAAAAACTACATATATATATTTTTAAATTTTTTTTCTAATATAACAAAACAAGATTATACGCGGTTGAGCGAGAAATCAGTCGAAAGGCTTTATGCAATATAAATTCGCTAATAGATTTGTTTTTATTGTTGGGCTTATCCTGGTTTTGAAGTCTTATTTCATGAGGATGCTAAGGACGAATATTTCAGAAGGGCTCGAATTAGGCAGATGAATTCTGAAGCTAGGTAGATTCTAATTTAAGATTAGTTCGGCTTTGAAGCGTTTAATTTCGCACCACTACTTTATGTGCATAGTGTAGTAGTGTTAGTATGTGTGTGTAGATTGTTTACGATAAATGTGGCTTCAAAATTCGTATTGATTCGCCCTTTTTAATTTTGGATTATATGATACATTATTATATGATATATTAGATTATATATGAGATACGAAAGCAGACAGACGGTGATCGTTTCAGTAATCACTGTGGTACTAATCATCAGTTAATAATGGCCGGTTTGGTAATCATCAGTTCGAACACAGACAACTGCAAGTGTAATTGTTTATTTTCGTTTCATTTTTAGTTTTACATTTTATTGAAATTTGGGTTTGCACACATTTATAAAATATTTCAATTAACCAAGTATATCTGTATATGTATGTATTTATATATATAAATGTTTCCTGCAATTAAAACTATGTATTTTATTAAAGTAAAATAGTTTATAGCAATAGTACAAATAACATTTTCGAAATTTTCTAAATTTACATTAAGGGGCGATTCGATCTCCACAGAGTCGCCCTCGAACAATTCGTTTTTGTATTTTACATGATAGTTAATTGGCTAAAAATTTCATATCTTATCTTATGTTTACGTATCGTAGTAATTCATCGAATCGAATATATCTTATTGCGCTTTACTTTTAGTGATGTACAGGATTCGGTTGCAGTTCAGCGGTATATACAAAATACACTCACAACCAGAATACCCTTTAATTATAGTTTTTCTTCAAGAGTTTTTTGACAGAAACCAATTGCAATTGCTTTGGTAGTGACAGTGGTGTTGATTTCGAAATGTTCTTCACTCTTGCTTCTAGTTGGACGTGAGAAGTTGTCCCTTCAGCGGACCACCCTTTTCCAACTTTCCAAATCATGGCCGTGTTTGGGTTCAAAATCAGTTTCATTACTGAACATGCACAGTTACGTTTGGTCAGTAATGAAAGCGATTTTAGCAACGACGGAAGAGAAAAGCGAAAGGCGAAATCGTGTCGAAACTGAGAAGTTCGCACTGAAGCCGCTCCGATCTTTCCCTCGTGCCGTTGTTCACTTTTCAAGAAAACAGTTAAACCTAAATAATCTAAAAAATAACAATTTATTGGGGAAAATTAATCAACCTGTCATGCTCGCGCCTACACGAGCAGAAAACAAACAAATAACCAAACGAGCAAATTCTTAAATTTCGTCAGTCTTAGAGATACAGCTAAAGGTTCAGGTCTAATTGCTCTCGTGTATTCTGCATTTTGCTTGTCGCCTTATTCACCATTCATATGGTACACACTCGCCGGCGGCGGGGGAGGCGGATTTGGGCGCCGATTCGCTGTGCCCTTGGCAACAGATTTGGGATTTGAGATCTGCGTTTCGGCTGACTGTTCGGGCGTCGACTGTTTCATATAACAACTGAGAATTAGCTGAAGTAGGTGAAAAGTGGGGAGTGTTAGTCAGTAATGTTAACATTACAAACGGAACAATTTATAATTTTTCTGTATCTTCTATTTGGCTGACTTCGCATAAAGAAGTAACTTAAACAGGCTAAAGTGTATTTTTTAGTCGCCTAAAGTCTAGAAAACCTAGATTTTTACCCGAATAGCCGGAATGCATTGAGTGAGAATATTGTTTAGAGAAGCTTAACCAAAACTGTTCGCAATTTGATTGAGTTCGAGCTGCAGAACGCGTCGACACCATTCAAATCCGGTCGCCCCTCTGCCCTTCGCCTACATAAGAAACAATCAAGTGGATGTAACGTAGCAGTATTCTAACATAAAGCGAACTTATATTATTTGACATTTACAGTATTTTCTAATAATTTATATACAATCGTAACAAATCTATGCGTGAGTAAAAGTCTTATTGCATTACAACACATCATATAGTATGTGGGTGTAATTAAGATTTTTCGCTTTTGTCTAATGCGGTTTTTTCATTTATTGTTTATAATCAAATAAAGATTCAACAAACTAAACACCTTACAAGCGCACTGGAGCAATTTGGAAAGGATACAAATGCACTGGGAGTTGTGGGAAATTGTAAGATGCGAGCGAACGGAGGCGAGGTGTAGTTCGGTGACTCTGCAGCCACACTCTCCGAATTGCACTGCGCAGGGTGACCTGCGGCTAGGTCATGTAGTGAGATAATTGTAGGCTTATTTTAGTTTATTGCTTTGGTATTAAATGCCTCTGGTTGTTTCTGCTCAATATCAGAGAAGTAAAGAGGGCGAACGAAACACAATTGTCAGGGAACCCCAATTTTAGGGGAGAAGGGTAGAAAACAAAATAGTTCAAAATCGTTAGTGGAGCCCTTTTCGAAAGAAGCTAAACTTGTGAACTGACATTCTTATGTACACAGTTGTGGTATTTACATGAAGTTCGTTTCTTCTGGAGAAGGCGTTGCTTGAGGGGGAGCGAGTGGCGGGGGGTAAAGCAAGGTTTAGATATTTAAATGTGAAAAAATGTAGTTCCGAACTGGCACATCGCTTAGAATATTCGCGACATAATACGATTCGCTGCTGGCAATTGATGGGGATGAGAGTGGGGATGGGCGTGGGGGTGGGGATGAGGATGGCGATGGGAGTGGGGATGTTGCGAGCGATGGTGAAGATGGGAGTGAGGATGAGGCATCAGATGGTGGTGCGGCAGCGCCGGCAGCATATGCGCCTGTTGCTGGTGCGAGTTGTAGCCGACAGCGCCGCCGCCCGCATTGATCCAGTTGGGAAAGAGTCATGCCTCCTCCTTAAGTGAAATGGGGTGCGCCGACAAGCTGGCGGAGGCGTTCGAGTCATTGTCGCCGCTGACGCTGCTGGGCAGTGAGATGTTGTTGCAGTTGCCGCCCATGCCCACAAATTGCGGTGGGAACGACGAGAGCGACGTGGGTGGTGATAGCTGCTGCGTCGGCATTTGAGATTGCAGCTGCTGAGCCGCGGCGGCTTGGGCGGCTGCCACGGCGTTCGCTGCATTGGCGGCTGCTTTTCCTTGGTTCACTACGCACTTGCGCATGTGCTTCTCTAACGTGGAGGGTACACTAAAGGGCATATCACAAAAGCGGCACCGATAGACATCTTTGCCGGTTCGTCCGTGCGTTTTCATGTGCCGTGTCAATTTCGAACTTTGAGCGCACGCATAGGAACACAGCTCGCACTTGTAAGGCTTCTCTCCGGTGTGGCTGCGCCGGTGCACGGTCAGATTAGAGCAGTTCTTGAAAACTTTGCCGCAGAACTCGCAGGTGTCGTTGCGGTGGCGGCTCTCCTTCTTCAGCATGGGATTGTGCAGTAACGAGTTGGCCGAACCAAGACCCAGCGGCTTCAGCTTGAGGTTTTCGAAAAGCGCATCGTTTCGATGGAGCGCGGACATATTCCACCAGTCGTTACCGTCCATTTTCACGCGCTTGGAGATTTCGAATGGATTCTGGAAAGGGCTGAAAAGCGGAACCTGTGCCTGTGCGTCCTGCGGTGATGGCTGCTGGAACATGTTTTTGGCGAATTCTTCGCGCAGACGCAGTGCCGCTGGCAAACCGTTCAACTTTTCCGACAGCTGCGGCATGGCCGAATTATTATTGTCGCGGTCTTTGCTACACAATTGCTTATAATTTCCAGATTCCTGTAAAGCCTGCTTATACGCCTCGGAATATTGGGCAATATTTGACAGGCCGAATTTGTCCATGAGTTCCCCAACGAGCGACGTCGGTCCTGTGCTGGACGTCTTCGGACTCTCACTTTTCGCGTCAATGCGATTGCTTACGCTCAGGTCCTCAGCTTCGTAGTCCACATCCTCACCATCTTCGCCGTCTTCTTCGTCTTCCTCCTCCATACCTTCGTCATCCATATTTTCGTCATCGCCATCACCATCGGCGTCGGGATCGGCATCGATCTCCGTGTCCATATCGGCATCAGAGTCGTCACCGTCATTGGTTTCCAGGGAACCTGCATTACTGACGCCATCTTCGGGACTGCGGTGCACTCGCATGTGCTTCATCAGTTTGTTGATGTGCGAGCATTCGAATTCGCAGGCTGTGCACTTGTATGGTTTCTCGCCCGTATGGGTGCGTTGGTGAATAATCAGGTTGTTTTCGAAGCGAAACTTTTTCTCACAATAGGCACAAGCGAATACGGCCGTGCCCTCTTGGCTGGGCTTAGTCGGTGGCGTGGAGGCGGAACGGGGCGTGGAATTCAGCACTCCATTTTCGTTGTTGAGCTGCTCAGATTTGCGGGGTGGGGTCAGGGAGTGCGGCCGCACGTTATTTGTGACCGGCGTGGGAGGTAGTTGAGAGGGAGATGGGCTCGCGAAATGCGGCGATTGCTTTTGTCGTGGACTCGGCGAGCTCGAGTTAACAATGTTTCCAGCTCCAGGACTTGTTGTTCCTGCAAGCTGTCGCAATCGCTGCGAGTAAAAATCCATCTGGGGCTCGAGATTAACGGACGCAGCTGGATTCGAAGCATTGGGTGGTGGAATGACAGGTGGCGGAGGCAGTTGGGCTGGCGGCCCAGCACCGCGATGGCTGTTACCACTCGAAGGCGGACGTGGTTCGGGATGATTTCCCACAGGAACATTGCTACCCTGGTTAAATTGGGGGGCGTTGGCGTGCGGAGAAGCCAAGGAGTTTGCCGCCGCCACGGCAGCTGCCGCCAGATTAAGGCCGTGATGCCGAAACTGTTCGGATACCAATTGCTCCATGCGATAGTGATCTGGATGAGGACGTGAGAAGAGCGGCGCTACTGCAGGAACAACTGGACCTTGTGCGAGTGTAGGTGGCAACGGCATTCGCAGCAGATTGAAAGGATTCGCGTGCATATCCGGCGGTGGCAACAGTGGATGGTGGCGCATGCCAGCCGCTGCAGCAGCGGCCAGATTCTGTGCGTTCTGCATGGCCGTTGTGAGATTGCTCTGCTGCTGTTTGTGCTGCTCGACAGCAGCGGCAGCAGCGGCAGCGGCGCGATGTTGCTGCAGCTGCTGTTGAATTTGTTGCTGCGAAGCGTTTTGATTGCTGCTGGTGGCGATGGGCGATGTAGAGCACATAGAATTACTGGTGTTGCTGCTATTGTTGGAGTTCGCACTCGTGTTTGCTTGGTTTTGTGAGTGGTGCATTGGCACCATTGATGCACTGGAAGGGGGCATGCAGCCCATAGGTGGTATTGTTGACATAGACATGGACAACGCCGGCGTTGTCGTCGAGGCCGTTGTGGGCGCGGACACTGTCGCCGATGACGTCGACGCTGCAACTGGCGGCGAGACCAATAGTGCATTGGATGACGAGGGAAACTCCACGTAGATCTTCACGCCGTGCGAGTACTGGACATGCTGTATCAGACGCCACGCGGACGTATAACGCGTTTTGCACGTTGAGCATGTGTAATTGCTGGGCTCTGGAACGAGGTAAAGGAAAGCCAAAATTTATTTCAACATATGCATGCAAGCAATATTATGTACAATAATTTGGTGAAGCCAAAGTCTAACAATATGACATGGCATGTCATGCTATACAAATGATTTTAAAGGATTTTGCCTGCTGCTGTTTCAAGGGCCCACTAAAGATGACTTCTTTCACACACGCTCCATTCAAGGAAAAATATTTGAGGTTATTTAGCCCGAATTCAAGTCGCCAGTTGTGATTTGTTGAGACCAAAGTTGAACAGCCTTAAATTCGTGCTTCATATGCGCTTCGTTGCAATAATTAACGGTGTGCGAAAATGCAATAATTTGAAATATGCAACCAAGCGACAATCTTCGCGGTCTCCCGGCCGGCTGCAGTGACGCCGCTTCGGCAAGTGCGCTGGGCAGGGCAGGGAACGAAGGGAGGGAAGCGACTTGCAGTCGCATATCGTATCAATGCGACGTCGTGGATTTGCTGGTTTAAATTGCGCAATTGTGCAGTCATTATAAATGAAACTAGAGGTGCGGACAAACAAAGTGTGTAGGCAACACGAGTCACCAAATAAAATAATATCTACGGCACAGTTCGACTCCATCGGCACGCAACACACCTTTTTCGGTCGTGGCTCTTTTTGTTTTCTTCCAGTTTCTTATGGCTTTTCGTCTTCGATTCGCATGCTCGCACGGGCGCTGCAGGGAGTGAGCTGGAGAATTGCTTTTGTCAAAGCGAAGATGTTTATTGCGCGCAGCCAGCGCAATTATTGCAGCGAACGCGCTGCGTCGCTATCGCAGGCCCACACAAAAAGTGTGGGTATGTGCACGTAAAGTGACCAGCGCACATAAACCATGGGTATTTATATATTTCGCAAAGTTAAATTCAAATAGCGGTTGGGTCTGGCAAATTTCAAGTTGTTGACGAACATTTAAGTTCGAGAGTAAATTAAATTATTTAAAGCGTAAAACAATTTCCACAAGCCTTAGAACAAATTAATGACAAAATTGTTGCGAATGCTCATAAATTGTTAAATAAACCAAATTATTAGTTGAAAAATGTTCATATGGCAATTTCTTTTTCCGATAATTTAACTAACCACGCCAGTTGCTATTCATTTTTTTCCCTTCCGGTTATTAATGTTATTCTAGTTTTTGTATTTTTCTTATTTTGTTTTTTAGTTTAGGGATTCGTTTAAATTGTTTTTAAAAGTGTCACTCGATATCTAAATACCTTCCAAGGATTTTATTTCTCTGTAAAATTAGTCCACCCAGTTTTTTTAATACACGACGCAAAAGTGTGATATGCTTGTTTCTAGTGAATTTTGGGCACAGCACAGGCACGCTTGGTGTAAATCAGAAGATATGGTCAGTTTAGCTGTGTGTACATGAGCCTGTCTGTGTGTGCCCGGTGGCACCTTTAGCCATCAGCATACTGACATTGTGATAAGGCCTACTTATTGCTTATCCGGCTGTGGTTCCGCAACGAATACGTATCGTGCATACAAATAGCCGCCAATTACGGTAGCTGTACAAACTTAAGCTGGCGAAACCAATGCAGGAAATTATTTTGAGGGCTGCTCCAACTCGCAATTTCGGCATGTCGCCACCCCGTCAACGTTGTGCGCACCTCATTCGTGGGCGGAAATCGAACTTACTCCGGCCACGCACGAATCTAGTTGTGGCAGTATACATTTTTTAGTTTTCACTTTGAGAAGCCAGCGTCACATATGTACAAGACACACGGCACACACTCACAGGCACACACAAGAACGTACGGACGGCGAAAAAACTGGCAAGGACACGTCTGTAACCAATGGTTCGCAAGTGCGTTAGACCGCAGCAGTCGTGTTGTAAGTCTAGCGGATCCCGGCGTCGTTGCAGTATGCCTTCGCTTTGATGGCCGCACCAGATGTTGCTTTAAAATGAAAAATGATAGATTTTCACTTCGACAGGGTGTTGGTGTGAGAGGCCGTGTCAGTGCGGAATAAATGGGCACAAAAAATTGGAAAGCAAAACGCAATAAAAACCGAAACGTAACCGCACGTAAGACAAATCAGCACCACAGCCGACAATGGCCCGCAGACGCGGCGCCACCCCACGCCACAAAACACATATTACGCTAGCGTCGCCCAATCATTGCGAAAATACACACACGCACACACATTGCACGTAACTGAGCATGTTTAGAGCGGGTGACAACTCCCACAATCGCAGTTATGCAGCTCACTGCAATAGTGGCCACACGCCCTGACCACCACTGCCCGACAGACTGAAATCGAGAGCGCGGAGCGCGATTGTGTGGCAGCTGCTCGAATTTTCGTTTACAGATAGACCTGCATATTGCGACAGTGACGCGTGTTGTCATAACTTTGAATTGTCGAACATGTTGACGCGATCGCCTGCCTCCTTGCTCTTCGGTCTTTTCCGCTGCCGCATCCGGCGCAGAAACGTGTGTCAAAGGTGAGACGTTCGCTGCATGATCTCGGGTGATGGGGGTTTAACCCCGCGGCGTGTCTGTCGGAGTCGTATATGGGCAACTAAGCGTTTATTAGCGGAAACCCTTATGTGGCGGTGCGCGCGCGGATGGTGGAAATGCAAATGAAGCGGCGACATATTTTCTTTCGATCGCGTACCCAGCCGCACTCATTCACGCGCGCATACACACACGCACGCTGACACAATGCCGTCAATCGATGAGGGTTCTGTTTCACGAGCCACAGCCGCACTCGCAATTAAAAGGGTTGTTTGTACCTTTTATCGCTGATCTTTCACTTCTACTTTTTCTGCATAATTTATAGAAAAAAGGACAAAAAAGCAAAAATATTATTTGAAAACGAAAATAGAGGGAAGAGATAGCATCCTGTCAAACCGACAACAGCAGCCGTGTCAGCGGTTTAGTCGCGCACATTGACGTTGAATGAGGCAGTTGCCAGTCACAAGTATGTCACGCGCCTAAAGTATTCAACGTATCCCTCGTAGTTGCAGCCTTGTTTCACTCAATGTTCGTTCATTCATCCAACAATTTCGGACGCGTTCGGCTCTGAAGCTCGGCGAAGATTCCGGGTCATTTGAGTGGGGTGGGGGATTGTTGCGGGCCATTCCTTACGACAGCGCCCAGACTTAACTTTGCCAGGCTTTTGGGCAGTGAAGGTGCATCTCGAGCTGAAATGCAGCGCTCAGCGGGGTTCGTTAGCAGTTTTATATAGCAATGGGCACTGCAGGCTATCATATCTATAACAGCTTATGCAGTTCCTGCTATGCGAACGCGCGCTGTTTTTTTAGAGTTGTGCCAAGAAAATGTTAATCGCATGCTTAAAATACACTGATAAATATTTGTCTGTCGTCATGTGGCAGTTGCACAGATCTTTCTGTAAATACTTTTAGCCTAGGCGTATACGGAGACGCAGGCCGCACAACACAGCACAGGGCAGCACAACGCAAATTAAACTATGTTACGCAGCAAATGTTTGAACAGCGTATACGAATCTCGGAAAACCAGCACACGTGTTACGTATTCATTCCATAAACCCACTAATATGAGTTATTTGTCTGAATCAGACTTTGAAATATAACCTATATAATATAATTTGAGTGTAATATGGGCTGTCCACGCACTTTTTCAATTTATTCTTCAATTTTTGCAAGAGAACGTGTCGGCTGCGCGTAGGAAACTGTATTTCAACTACAACGCGACGCAGTTGTGCGCAGGCACGTCTCTCCGCCGCACGCGACTATGTGGCTGCATACGCTGTCATATGGTGATGCATTATTTACACGCTGAGCTGTGCTGCTGAACTACACTGAGCTGTGCTGCGTGTGACGCCTGCGTGTCCGTATACGCCTAGGCTTAGCCTAGGCTTAGCCTAGGCGTATACGGAGACGCAGGCCGCGGAACACAGCACAGGGCAGCGCAACGCAAATTAAGCTGTGTTACGCAGCAAATGTTTGAACAGCGTATACCAATCTCGGAAAACCAGCACACGTGTTCCGTATTCATTCCATAAACCCAGTAATATGAGTTATTTGTCTGAATCTGACTTTGAAATATAACCTATATACTATAATTTGAGTGTAATATGGGCTGTCCACGCACTTTTTCAATTTATTCTAGAATTTTTGCAAGAGAACGTGTTGGCTGCGCGTAGGAACTCTGTCGGACCTGAGACAACCAGTTCCCAAAATTCATTGGTCTTTCAACTGGTTTTTTGTAGTCAATTGGGCAACTAGTTGTCCAAGTGACTGTCAGCGGATGCAGAAGTGGGTGAGTTCGCATCTAATCGTTCACGTTCTGCGTGCGCGTTCATAGGCGAGAAGAAACATGAAAATACGAAACGAAACGAAAGACGGAACAGAGGTGAAATAATCAACATTATTCTGTTACGGCTGATCTTAAGATGCTTTTGTTACAACAACAACGTAGAAATGTTTCTTTCTTTCTGTTTCTATGACTCGAAGTTCGCTTGATTTGCACGTTTTGTCTTGAATGATTTCAGTTAGAATTTTGCGTGGTTGCGTGAAGCAACGAATTGCAGCAGCAGTCGAATGGTATGTATAAATAAATGTATGTAATTATGTTTATGTAATTATTTATTAATTTTTTTATTAATTGCAGGCGAAGTCAGGATGTTGAACTGCGTCAGACCCCAAACAGTTTCGAAGTGTGTCAACGAGTCGAGGTTCATCTTTGCGCCAACAATTTTTTTATTCCCCATGATTTTTTGTTATTATTTTTTAATATTTATAAAATAAAATAATTATTTTAAAAATGTATTGCTTTATTTTCCACATAAAATTCAACTGGTTAGAGAACTAGCCCCGAATAAACTAGTTCGCAAACTAGTCGCTTTCAACTGGTTTGACAACTGGTTGCTTCGGACTAACCTTGGACTAGTTGCAAATGGATGCAGAGGGGGACAATTGACCCTCGCCTAGGACACCGCCATGTTAAAAGGGTGAGTTTGCTCCAAGTAAACGAGTCGATTCTGAGGTCATATGTGACTGTCAAGCGACTAGTTGAAAAACTAAACTTGGACCAGTCCGATTTCCCACAGGGAAACTGTATTTCAACTACAACGCGACGCAGTTGTGCGCAGGCACGTCTCTCCGCCGGACGCGACTATGTCGCTGTATACGCTGTCATATGGTACTGCATTATTTACAAAAAATTGAACTACGCTGAGCTGTACTGCGTGTGCGGCCTGCGTGTCCGTATACGCCTAGGCTTAGAGTCGTTCTGGGTGTAACTTGTCGCATATCAAGGCCAAAGTACGGAAAAAGAGTGATGCCAGTCGGCTGAGTCCCCAACGATAGGTGGATATATTGTAGTACAATGTGATCTTGAAGAACCAGTAGTACAAAATATATCATTACTGGTTTTCGACTCATTTCAACTTTCCCATTTAATTTATACAGAAATATTTGATTGTTAGATATAGCGTGAGAGTGGAGTCCAAGTCTTGTTTTACCAAGAAATTACGTGGCGAGGGGCTCTCATAATTTGACTTGATTTTGATTTTATGTCTTTAACAACGGAACATCGGCTCATATTGAACATTTAGCTCGCTGCTCAGCTCTGCGCTTGGGGATAATTTCATTAGGCATTGCGGCATAACATGTCTGTTGTTGGCACTTTTCGTCCTGTACGCTATTCAAATCGACTTGCAGTGTTTTTTATGTGGTTACGACAAAGCGTTTATAAGCTCGTATTTGCTTGCCAAAACAATAGCGATGTGCGTCTTTGTGAGCAATCCTTCAATCTGAAGTGAACCGCGAAAATGCCCTTAACTACCCTCAGTAAGCCAACAGTTAAATGACCGCAACAATATCGCAACATCTCTGGCGGAAACGCTATGCTCGAACTGCTGCTGCCTCAGAACGGAAGTGCCAAATTTACTGACCGACCGACCGCCCGCTGCTACTGCTGCTGCTGTTGTCGAGAGGCGAACGCATACACAATGCGCATTGAACGGGTTAAGCTGCCGCACGGCGTGTATTTTTGCGAGTGTGTGTAATTGTTTGCTGCATCATCCACGTGGTACGTACACATTTGGGTGATCCTTGTTTTTTTAATTGTATTAATATCTGTTACTACGTTACATCACTCGAAACAGGTAGCAGAAATAATTCCACTGTTTGCTATGATTACACAGCACAACAAAAAACACGTTATTTGCTGTTGCATGGAGTTTTTCTACTGTTTCTTAATAATTTGGGTGCGCTGATTTCGAATCTATGCTCAGATTATTTAGTGAGCAGCTCTAGTTAGTCATTTTTTCAGTTTTTCCTCTACTCCATATTTTCCATATTTTTTATCGTAATTTCTAAACCAAAAAACCGAGTGACACGATTTTCACCTTATCGCATTAACAACACCAAAGGCTTCTTTTACGATGCAACTTATTTTTATATGTTTTAAAATGCCGCCGTAATTGGACCTCAAAGTCGGAAAATATGGAATTTTAAGGCCTTTTCTTTGATGGTCAAAAACATACACATTTTTTGTACAACAATTAACAAGTTAGGTGTATAATGAAACTCAACACATCAAGCAATATAACGCAGCCAAATTATTTGGCGGAATACACATTCGCATCTAAATAATAGCAAAAATATACCATTTTCATCACTTTTCATACTTTTTCCTTAAAAAATTAGGGGCATAAAAATATGCAAAGTTTTTAATTTTTTTTTGTTTCAAGCAAATCAAAATCTTTTTGTTTTTTGCTTGTATTCCAGACTATAAATGGAACATATAAAAGATCATATTTTGAGGCTTCTAATTTTTTAAGGAAAAGGTATGAACAGTGATGAAAATGGCTATGGTAAATTTTTGCTATTATTTCGATGGGAATGTGTATTCCGCCAAATAATTTGGCTGTTTTATTGCTTAATGTTTCTTCTTAAGATATTCATATACTTCGTAACGCGATTTATGAAACATCTGTACAATTTTCGCCATCAGAAAAACGCCTTGAAATTCAATATTTTCCTACTTTGAAACCTTATTACAACGCCAATTTAGGACGCATTAATGTCAGAAAAGATGGCGTGAAATGTTGTAAGTGCAACGATATTTAAATCATGCCGATAGGAGTATTGGTTCAGAAATTATAGCCGAAAACGAGAAAAAAAACCGAGGAAAATTCGAAAAAGTGACACGCTCATTTTTTGCGAAAACTAGAGCTGTTTCATAAAAACGGAGTATGGTTTTGGAAACAGCGTGGAAAAACGATTCAGGCTCATGTAAAAAACTCCATGCAACAAACATGCTGTTGTGCAGTGTTATCCGACGCCTCTCATCTGTTTTCTGAAAACTGCTCGCTGTTGCTTATGTTGGCAATCGACTGACAAGACTGCGAAAGTGAAAGAAGACATACGGGCCACCCTGACCTACATGTCCGTCCACATGAAAAATTTCGCATGCATACATTGTGCGTTGATACACTCGACGGAGTTAGCTGCGCTGACGCCGTTTTATAATGCGTTGAAGAGAGTAAAGGCAAAAAGGATTTGATTACTTGGCTTTACATTGCAGCATCTTTGCAGTGATGACTCAAAGATCTAACTGTGTAAGCCTTAATCCCGCTGTCTTGGGGATAGGTGGGCGAAAGTGTGCTGCTCATTGTACCTGCTTGAACGGCTTTGGTTGGTCAAATAAAGGTGAGGCGAGTACGTGAAATTGCATAATCGCTTGGAATTATTTCGCCGGCCGAAAGGCTCTTCAAATAAGAGCAGACACACAGGAGCAGATGCGCGTGTATGTAGTCGGCAGAGGGGTTAAACCAGTGTGCGGAACATGTCCTTGCCGCGACGTGGCGAGTTGGTGACAGAAACCGTTTCAGGCGGCTGTAAAGCCGTTGGCTAGCTGGGCAGGTGAACAAAGCGCACTCACTCACCCCCGCACTCACTCCACTCGTCAGCCTTTTGCATGAGCCCAACCGCTGTTTCGCGTCCGTCCGCACTCGCTTATTTGCTGTTTCTTTCCAATTTATTTCACTAGTAATGCATAATTTAGGTTCAAACTCTTCACACGGCAGCATCCATTTTCATTCAAGCCTTCAGTTGTCAAACTGTGGATTATGCCATTGCGATGACAACGCGTTGTTGCTTATTTTATAATTAGGTTTATCTATAATATTTATACACACCCACACAGCCGCATAGCCGCTCAGCCATGCCGAGGTGAAAACGGCTTTAATGGCAGTTGCGGATTTCGTACTTTCCGCTCGGCGGTGTAATTAAATTTGTGCTGTATGCATACGTAGACTTTTTCAAATGGACGTGACATGTGGGCACTGCACTTTTGTACACACAAATTGCGGCGGATGGTGTGAGCGAGTGGAGCGCCAGCAAATTTGTGGTATTTTCTTATTGCTGCTGATTATCAGCGAAACCCCGTTACGGTTGACCTATGAAATATAAATATGTTAAAAATATTTGCTGCACCAAAAACCGAATTTTTCGAAAATGCTCGAAAATCACACTGTGGAGCGGATACAAATCCTTATCGCAACTCGCAATACGTATGTGGGGATATGACGGAAAGGAGTGCGAGGGACAGTCCAATTTTGTTGCTGCTTTTGTAATTTTGAGCTCATTAGCTTACCGTGATTTTTCGCGACCCCCCTAACAACAGCCATTAAATGTTCAAATACAAATTTCATCATAATGTCGAGAAACTGAAAATCTCGGAATTGGTGCGCTGTTGTACAGTGTTGGCATTTTCCACTCTGACACACTGGCAAAGAGGTAACTCGAGTGACAGATGTTTAAATCCTTGCCTGGCTACGTAGCCTCCTCAGCACTATAAGCTTGTCAAGCAAAGGTCAACGAAGCAAAAATTTAATGACAATGAGAGGTGAAAAAACAAAAAGCGAAGCACGTCACATGCTAGCAACACTGCCGCCCATTCCAGTTCGGCTTCACTCTTCACTGTCTTTCAATAAGAGCGTCCATTGTTCCAACGTTTCTTAAGTTGCTGCTACTGAATGGCCTCCGCGCTGCGGTCCTTGTTCCCAGCGCCGCTGCACCGGCTGTGTTGTGTGTATATCGTGCGTAAAGGCCTTTGTCCAAAGAACCGTTGTTTGTCCGTCGGTCCGTTTACTCATTCGAATCTGTCCGTTCGACTGGAGCACTTAGGTGCCTGCAAGTGTCCGGATGCCAACACATACTCACACATCCACAACTTGCACAGATGTCGCAGCAGCAACGCATTCGCACATTGCTGCTGGTGATATTCCAGAGCTGGAGCTGTTGAATCATTTTGCGCAATTTGCCTCTGTGTGTTGTCGCTGCATTGTTGCGCTGTTGTGGCGTGTCGCCTGAACCGTGAATGTCAGATTTTCACACATTACGCGCCAGGCACATCAACTGAATGCGCCAAACTTACGCAACAGTCGACCACTGACAGGTCATTGAGCAGGTCACAATTGCATGCGCTGTCGTAGTGATAGTGGCACGCGCCCGAAGCCTCGGCTTTCTGGCTCGATTAAGAGCAATGCAAATTCTATTACTCTTTACTTCTCTTTGTGCTTGTGATCCTGTGCCTAATTGCCTGCTGACCACTTCAGTGCCCACAAGTTCTCACGTGGAATGTCCTTTCATGTGTGACGATGTACGGCGTATCGAAGGTTAAACGCCGGCCGACAGTCATATTTGCCTTTGCATAATTTATGTATGTATGTATTTATGTTTGCAGCGCGCACCCATTGTTCGGGCAATTTTGTTGTCCACTCGGTGTCTCTCACTGTTGTCGTGTGTGTGTTCATAACGGCGTTTAAGGTGGACTCCTGTCCGCAGCCCGTGCCACACATCGTTAGCGAAGGACATCCATCGGCGGCGAACGGTACGCGTTTGCGGAATTCGAGCGGAATGAATGGGCAGCTGGCAGTTGTGAAGCGAGAGTGGCTTATCTGCGTCCACCTCAACCCAGCAGTTGCTACTAACTTTTGATGTTTTGGTTTATCTCGTTTTTGCTGTTGTTCAAGTCTTGTTTTTATTTTTTTATGTTTTACTTTGGAGTTGTTGCGTCAAAGGGCGTAAGTGCAAGCGGTCAAAAACAAATCATACTTGCACAAACATAATTATGGCCGTATGTCCTGCGTACTAACATACACGGGTAGAAATTTATGTGCATGTAGGAGACCCGCAACGCGTTGTATGCAACGTACATATGTATATTTATTTGAATTTTTCGGTGTATGCACGCATATCCACGTCAAGAGGCTGTTGTATTTTTTGTCGCTTTGACATATCAAACATTTTTTGACATCAAAAGCATTTTTAGCATGGTTTCAGATGCAGCTTATGCGACGCGATGCTGCTGCACATTTGATGATTACAGGATTTTTACCGTTTCTCTAGAGAAATGAATCAAAGTTGGTCGAACTAAAAATTCTTAATCAATGCAAGTATAGTATTTCATGATTCTATGTACTTTGTGTGTAAAAGAATACCCACTCATAGAAATGCAGAAATTTTTGCACCCTCTATAAAAAACTATACCTACAATATATCTCATAAATGCATTTCGCTTAGTAATAATAATTCTTATTTGCCGCCAAGAAGGGCCGTCCAAAGAATTTTGTATGACGGCAGTTGACAATACCCACTTTTCTTAGTTTTTAAATACTAAAAGTTCTGGAGAAAGCTATATGATCGCAAATACTCGTTCAATTGCGTTCCAATAAAGACATGAATGCATATGCATAGTTAAATGAATTCGAAATTATTCACCTGTGTGCACAGTGTTGGATTCAGCGTCGACCACCTCGATTTTTGGTCTCTTTGGCAATGGCTGGCCATCGTTATTGTCCTGATTGGAGTTGCTCAAGTAGGGGGTTTCGGCTTCGACGTCTGGCTCACGTTCCTGCTTGATTGAGATAGCTTTAGACTTTGTTGTATCACATTCCGCTCCAGCCGTTGGCTTTGGATCGGCGCTGGAGCACTCTTCACTCGTATGGGTGCCAGTGACCGGTTCTTTGGGCGTCGTATTGTCATTTTCTATTGGACATACCGTTTATGAAATGGTTATGTTGATGGATTAGTAGCAGACAATTGCAACACATACCGTCAACCAGTCGCTTTGGTGTACTTGATGCTCCATCTGCAAGCAGGTCCGCCGGGCTGGGGGGTGGAGTATGTATGCGGGATCCGGAAGGTTTCCGATTTGTGATTGGCGCCGATATCGAGGGCCGACGATTGACTAAACTTAACGGTCTGCCATCCTCAGCGTCCCTCTCGGTTGACGGACCTGTTGAGAATTTCCATTAAACAGTTGTTTTTACTGAATATCACTGTTTAGACTGTTTGGTTCGAATTAGGTCAAATTTTTACCTTGAGTTGAGCACTGTCCATAATTTTCTTTATTACATTGCAGCACTTTGTGTTGAATGAACTTAACAATATCAGAAAGAGCGAATGTCTTTTGGCAGGAGCCACATGTGAGTATATCCTGCACTGAGGCGTCCGCTTCTGTAGAATCAGAGTCTGCAAGAAATAGAGAGGGGGAAATCTGTCAAGGACTGGTTTTACTACACTGTTACAACTCAGCGTCATATTGGATATTGTTGCAATCGATGTCGAAATAGGTAGAAAAAAACGGCCTAATCAAAGCTAATCCCTACAGGATCCCATTTCGTATATTCATTAGAAGGTATGGCCTAAGATTGGCCAAGCTGACAATGCGAATTGCCCAAGCATTTAAATATGAATTCCTACTATACCTACGCATGCTTCGTACACATGGCATCACCGAGGGTGAACTGAATTACCAACTTCGACAAAAATTGCTCGAATGGCCCCATGAAGCGGCTGCTGAGCTAATAGAGCGTGCAAGCCCCGAAAAAGGCTATTACACGCAATCGAACCAAACGACAGCCCACTATCTTTAATTCGCGATGAAATTTATTATGGACATTCTGCTTCAACCACTTTTGCTTTTAGTATGCATCGACGTGATGCTGGAATTTGTGTATTTCATATGGTAATAAATTCATAGCGAGCTTCAGAAATTAATTTAGCAAAAGAACTGGCAAGGACAATAGGGCAGGCAATTCATTCGACGGCTTTTCTCTTGTGCATAAAATATGAGTGGGCATTTGGCGAATATGTGTGCGTGACAATCGCGTTAATCCGTTGGTCATTAACTTAATTGATCGGTTGAAGCCAACTCTAACCACAACCTTTCAGAGTTTGAAACACTAAAACTCCATAAAGAAAAACAAAACAGTATTTTTAAAACGAAAGGAAACTGAAGATAATCATGACGCCTCAAAAACCTTTGAATAGTTCTAGGCTGTTTGAAGATTAGCGCGGAAACATAAAAAGCTAACATAAAATTTATTGAAAATCCCCTTGTGAGTTAGTTATTCTAGTACTCTGCAAAATGCACACACTTTCTGAAAAATCTCTGTGTTAACGAGTTATGGCGAGGGCTCTGCTCTAACCCAGAGGCGTTCGACCGTTAGCTTTCTATCCAGCGCGGGCGGGAGGTGCTAATCTATGAAATTTTTTCATTTCCCAGGCAACCGCAAATTCGACACAAGCCACAATGAGGTATTTATTAAAGGTTTCAATTTCAACACATTTTATTGTGTGTACCCTGATAAATTCGACGGCACACACTCATACTCGGCTCGGCCTGCTCATCAGTGGCCATCTACATGGGGGTTACTTCGCCGCAGGCGTGTGGGATAAAGTCATAAAAAATAAAACTTAACCTCACAATAAACATAGTCTATTTGTTTTTGTTTGTTTGGCTTTTCTTGCCCGTAGGAGCTTCTTTCGGTGGGGGATGGTGACGGTTTGGCCAAGTGTGACTTGGACAGGCCACACTCCCGAAAAAGTGCGCATGTGTGTGTATTCGCGGACAAATGGGCCGCTAGTCAGTCGCGAGGACTTCAACAAGCACAGAACAAGTAAAAAAGTATCTTCAACAGAAAACGAGCGTCACTACCCCGTGACAGGCGTAATAACAATATTAAACGCGCATAGCTATCAACTTGTCAATTAGGTTGGCCGGCGTACACTAAATTATTGACGTGTGGGGAGGTCATCCGAGAGGACCGCCGCGTCGCAGCCTGCCAATTGACGGCGTATGGCTCTAAGCGTTGCTGAGTTTATGGACAGCCTGACTGATTGGCTTGCATCCATAAATGTATGAATGTGTGTATTCACACACATTCACACAGGAAGGAAGCAAGAAATCAATTGTTTGAATTAAGCGTGTCATGAACGCACTTTGCTCGGGGCAGTGTCGGAAGGGGGATGCGGCGTTCTCGAAAATGCGGTTTTTTATTGAATTTTTTCCCCGTTTTCAGTGCAATTCGCTTTCGACGGTTGCACGCTGGGGGTGATAAAAAGGTCGTGCAATAGTTTGTCATACAATATTTTGCTTGTTAATTTCTGATTGATGAGGATGGGCCGGGCATGGCGAGAGGCAAGTACGGACTTGCAGCACTGCGTTTGAATGTATGTACAAATGTATTTTTTCATTTTTATTTGCCAAATTAATTTATTGATTAAGATTATTGCGGGAGTGTCGCTTACGCGCGTGAGATTGACCCGCTTATTTTGACGGGACATCACATCGCACATCGCTGGTGCGTTCTGCAGTGGAATGTATACAGACTTTTGCTATCCTAATAACTCTGACTTTTTGTATTATCTGCTTTTAATTATCCGCGATATCCTAGGCTCTTGGTTAGCGTCAAAACTCTCCTATAATAAGGACATATATGTACCTTAAATTGCTCTCAACCTATTGCAAATAGCTCCAATAAAAAAACAAGATTTACGCTCACTGGCCTGCGCGTACACTCACTCATTTGGGGCACGCGTGCATGTGTGTGTGTGTGTGTGAGCCGTCCAGGGGATTGCCCAATGGTCAATTGAATCCCTGGTCGGTCTAAACCCTTCGGCTGTGCGATTTGCACGGCCGCATGAAGGACTATGTGTGTATTGGCATGCGAGCACATGTTAGCGGCCCTGCTCAGACTTTGATTGGCTGGTTGGAAATTTTCGGTGGTTGAGGCCAGTCTCACCGACACGCCATGCCATTGTGTGGCGAACAGCAAAAGAAAATCAGCCACACATTTCCTGCTGCCGGCGCCTATGGGCAAGCAGGTAGCGACGCACAGAAACGCAGACGTTGCCAACACGCAGCGGAACAGTAGGAACGGACGATGGTCGGGATACTCCCACTTATCCGGTGTCTACTCATATTTGTACATCTGATTAAGTATTTGTGTGTCCATCGTCTCTGTTTGAAGTGGAGGGTTGGCTATGAAATATTGCGCGTTACATCAATATTGACATATCATTGCGGCTATATGGAGCATTTGAGTTGACTCACACCACAGCTGCTCGCGGCAGTAAACCGATGAGCGCCAGCTGATGTCGGCCAGCATTTACAGCCAGCAACACTCACACACACATGCGCACACTTAACTGCGACTAGCAAACGCAATTTTCGAATTGACAAAATGTCAACGCGAAGGGCATTGTGTCCACTTCAGGCAATTCAGTTGCAAGTGTTGTCAGGAAATGTGTGCGTCAAAACAACAAACAGTGACACGGACGGTCTATTGATTTCCCACCGAATCCCTTAACCCTACGCGACGCCCGTCAACCCTTTGCCCAGCTGTCACTTCGATGGCCAAGTGGTGACAGGGATTTGCTGCAGCGATTTCCACGCGTGATATTAGCTGCGATTATGACGACTTTGCCGTGAAGCTGTGTTATGCATTGTTTTCGCTCAATGCCAAGTGACGCATCAATTGCTTTCCGACACGTCATAGAATGAGTTGACAGCTTCACTAGCAGTGGCAGTGTTATGAAATAGTGAAACGCCAGTTGTTGTACGCCACCAACTTTTACTATTCACCGTTGTTGCATAAGTGATAATTTGCACCCTTCGCGCTCGCAATCCTCCCACCACTCAGCTTCGCAAATAAGAGCAGAAACAACAAAAATATATTTATCGTAAATTATCGCAAATGCGATTTTCGACTGGGTTGAGTGGAGTGGCGTTGGGTGGAGCACTTACAGGAGAATCATTAAGGTCAGTCGTTGGCACTTATTAGCGGGCTCAAGCCGACACAATTGACTCCCTCACCGTGGACAATTTAGAATTTACATATTAATAGGTGGTGGGCGAAGTAATTTTTATTCATGCTCGACACTTGCACCATGACGACCAACAGCGAAGAAATATGAATAGCCACATTTGCACTATCTTTCTTATACGATACCAAATTACTTTCACTCTGGCTATCGACTGCGAAACTAACCACAAATATCGAGAGGAAGACGCTCTTAATTTATTCCATTCTTTCTGTTTATTATGCCCGAAATTAGTTTATCTGGCAATCGCCGCCAGCACCCGCCCACACACACACACATGAAGAGTGGGTTCGTGGGCCCGAGTGTATTTAGTTGGTGCCCACAAGCCGCCGCGCCGCAAACCACAAGCACACCAGCCGTTGGGTGGGCACGACGATCTGCCAGAGCCATAACTACGCCATTCGAAGGAATATTTTCTGAGCTTCAGCGCTGCGAATGCAATAAATGGGCTCCGCTGTATTTTATATGATACTTATCATATTTTTTACTTCAATTGTGCGGCTGAGAGGGATTTATCAGCTATGATAAATGCACAATACGCGCTCAACTTTGTGTTAACGAATATTCTGTTTGCAGGTTGGGTTTTAAATGGATGCTTATATGGATTTTGTTTTCATATTGTCGGCTACTGGATCAAAGCACATATGCATGTTCAGCTATTGACCTTGGATCATTGCCTGATTCTGATTAGTTGAAACAGGGCTTAACTCCATGCAGGCGTCAACATAGCTTAGATTTGAGCCCAAGAACATTAGTACAAGACTGTAACTTATTGTCCACAAACAGAAGCCAATTAACCCATTTCCTTCCTCTGTTGCGTATACGCAACGTTACTATTTAAAAAATTCGTATGTGCAGTGTGTGTGAGGTATTGCGATAAATTTTTGTTTGTTCGGAAGGTATATCCTTAGGCTTTCTTCCCTCCATATCTCAACCACCTACAAAACACACACTGACACACACACTTGTATATGTAGACACATGTTTGTCAGACAAATTTTGAATTTGAAATTTTGAAATTTTGAAAACTGTCAAACGTTAATTCTTTTTTTGGTCGACATGAAAATACGTTCACATAAAGGCAAAGAAAAAATAAAATGGGTTTGTGAATTATCTGGGTGTCATTATGCGTGTTCTAGATAAGTCTCGAATTTGTGGTGCGCCTTCGCAACGTTGGCGCCACGTCGACAAATGAATTTAAATTAAAATGAAATTATATAAAATAAGTTTTTTAAGAATAACTGATAGCATATATATCGATTTTACTTGAATGATAATTTTTTTCGCAAAAACCGCGAAAATGGGTTAAAATACTGCAGTTGATAATAATATTGATGATATTGAATATTTACATCAAAATTTCACCTTGTCTGTTTCTAAATTTGTGGCAAGATTGTTGGAAAGATCTTCAGCAATGAAACTCAAATGCACCGTTAATCTGCTGGTGCTTGTATATGATATATGGTCGGCTTTTTTTTCATCTAATAATATTAAAAGTATTAAAAATATTGAAATGTTGGACAACTAATTTGTTAAAAAATACTTATTTTCTATCGAGCGTCTGGGAGTTTTCGAAAAGCGCAGCCATGCACAAGCCATGGGTTTTCTGCCAACGCTTCGACATTTCATTTATATTATTTTTGGATAAGCCGCGTCTGGCTGGTTTCCTGCAGAAATTCATTTTGGCGTTAAAAAACAGAATCATGCCGATCGATACCGTTGTCAATGCGTCGTGTGGTATGGTTTTTCAAGTCAATGTTGTATCTATAAATTTGTATGAAATGAGGTGGAAATTCGGTGTTGACAACTAGGCAGCCACTCATGCCGCGTGTATTGTTGTATGTGCTTTTCAATATCCCTTGTTAAAAACGTCGTTATACACATGTGTATGTATGTATGTACATATTTATGTATTCATGTGTGTATGTTTGTAAGTAAAAAACATGTATGTCTGCTCCCCTGACCAAAAAATATAAAAATGCTGTGCAAATATTTGTAGAAGCGGGCAACAGCTTTACTCGTGTATTTTGTTATTTTTACTTTAAACGTTCACATTGTTCTGGGGAAAAAAGGTTAAATAAATTAAGTTTGAATAACGATAAGCAGCGAGGGCGTATGTACGCCGCATAATGCAGTATCACTGAACACAGTCCGCGGGTGATACGCGGACGTGGCTACCACTCTGACTTAATTTGTTTAAACAAATTTTGCTTTGTGGGCTTACGCGAGCGTGTTGCGGCGTTCGGAACCATTTTTGTACCAACAGGCAAAGGGAAAACTATGAATAGGCGAAAGGTGCAGACAGCTGAAACCCATTTGTCCGTATGCGCGTACATGCATATATACATAAATACGTATATGCAGAGCACCCTACATACTTACATGCACATATGTATGTATGTAGGCCAGAGTGGCGACGACGCACAGGTTCTTATCAGCGACAACGGCGGCAACAGCAACAATGAGAATACCGCAAGCGCAGCATTTACGTGGAGCGTCGCCAGGTGGAGCACTGAAACACCTTTATTTGTTTATTGCTGTAGTGCCTACGAAAATTACCCGATAACACCCGCATGTGCACCGGCAAGCGCGTTGGGTATGGGCACACGTACTGGGCCCGCCGAAAGAATGATTAAAGCCAAGCGAAAATGGGCTGTAAAAAACAACTGTATGTAAATAGAACCAATTGCAAATGAGCTCATTGGACACCGAGCTACCCGCAGCGGTGGGGCCCGGCGGAGTGCGTGACATGCGCTGGACAGGCACACATATACCGTAGGAGCGCTGAGCAAGCGAATTTACCACACAGAGAGCTATTTTTGTGCAAACTACGATATGAATATACGAATCGGTCAACGCAAGACATATCAAATACTTACACACACTTGTACACACCAGTGTGCTTACTTCTACCACATATGTGGTAGATCTACCACATTTATTTTTAATATCAAGTTTCTACCACATCTACCATGGAGGGCTTAAAATCTACCACATTTTTGTGGAACATAAATTTTTCTATTAACCAACCTGTTGTATGTTGTAAAATGTATGTTAGGGCTGCATTGAACATTATAAGTAAACACGTGCAAAAAAAAACGTATGTGGAAGCACTCTCGTCACTTAGAAAGCAGTGCACTACAAATAGTTGACAGTTTGATAATTGTTTTGGCGGCAGGTGCAATTAAAGTGAAATAATTTCTAAAAAAAAGTTGAATAATTTTTGCATTTATTTTTT
The DNA here is from genome assembly GCA_963971225.1 of Melieria omissa. Lineage (NCBI taxonomy): Eukaryota > Metazoa > Arthropoda > Insecta > Diptera > Ulidiidae > Melieria > Melieria omissa. The sequence goes on from OZ020268.1 coordinate 60,087,241, forward strand.
AGTAACGTTTAGGTTTTAGAATATCGCTTGGACGGGTCGAAGTTTTACCACGCGAAGTTGTGCCTACTGCTGAAATTTGCGAGTCCGAGCTCCCAAAAAGAAAAAAATATAGTCAACAATACAAAAACCAATGGGAAGAAACCCGGTACAGGTTAAAGTCCGTAGAAGAACGTAAAATAAATGTACAAATGCAATAAAATACAATTAATGTACAATACGACAATCTACGACATTTCATTCAAATTTACCATATTTTTTCACTGAGTCTACCACATAAATGAAAAATTAAGTAAGTACACTGGTACACACACGTGCACCTTCGAAACGAAGTCACATATTTGAGGTCAAACGAATACGAGCCGTCTTATCGCCTTCACCTTGTCACTATAGCAGCGATGAGTTTGCTTACCAAAAAACAACGACGACAAGAAAACACACAAAAAAGTACCGTGTTGCTCTTGATTACAAGTACATAAACATGTTCAAAATCAAAATTAAACGGAAATAGCAATAATTCTGAGAAGATGGCGGCGGGAGGATTGAAGCTGGGGAAGCGTGGCAAAGTACACAAAGCGAGTCGATAAGAGAGAACTAGCTAACTATTTTAACAACTTAGTGCTATCTTCGACATATTCCAAAGTAAGCCAGGCCGCGAAGATATTCCTCTGTAAGTCGCTTTAATCCATTGCTGCCTGGTACCAGTTCCGCCCATACGATTTTGATACAACGATTTTCATACACGACCTAGAAGTGACCCAAAATGATCAAAAAAAATGCAGCCTTCTATCTCTGCACGTTGCTGAGATATTCATTGGGTATTTTTTTACCCATTAGGCAGCAATGGTAGCTATTTTCTGAACTTTTTGAAATGATCAGCTATGCACGTTAACAAACAAATGTGTTGTTTACAGAGGAATAAGGAGGACCGCGAGGCAGATTTTTGTGTAGTTCCAAGGCCACTATGTTCCGTAACTATACGTCCCCTTATACTCCTGGCAGACATAGGATTTTTATTCGGATTTTTTCGGATATTCGGATATAAGCATTGGGTACTCGCTTCCTCAGGAGGGTACTGTTTCCAATATATTCCATACGCCGGAGCATTGATTAATAAACAAGAAAGTATGGGCCTTGGAGAAAGAGTCATTTTGTAACTAATGTCACATGTTGCTTCGCCAGGAAATCACACTGTTACATTTGACAATTATTTTACCAGTTACAAACTAATGCACCGTTTGTCAGAGTTAGGTTACTTCGCCACTGGAACAGTACGTGAAAATCGGACTTCTGGTGCTCCACTGACTCCCATAAAACAATTGAAGAAGAAATCAACGGCTCGGGGAACGTATGAGCATTGTTACGAGCGTAACAAAGAGATTTATACTGTGCGTTAGAAAGACAGCTCGGTAAATTTTATTCGTATTTAAATTGCAATTGCTCGAAATCTAAATTAACATTATAAGTAGGTTGTCATGATGATGTCAAATCACCTTTCACACGAGCCTGTGGCCAAGGCAAAGCGATTTGACCATGTGATAAGCAATTATAATAAAAATATGGGTGGCGTTGATTTATTTGACAATGCGATGAATAATTATCGTATTCGTATCCGAGGAAAAAAATGGTACTGGCCACTTTTTACAACTTTTTACAACAGCGATGGTGAATGCCTGGAAGTTACATTGCTTGTTCGCAAAGTACGAGGGTAAAACGCCTATGAACCAATATGAATTCCGCCTTGCCGTCGTCGAAGACATAGTCATTCCTATAGGTAGTGCCCGTGGTGGCAGAGGTAAATCACAGACAACCGTGCCAGAATTGGCTTCAAGAACCACGGACCACGTGACCATTTCATAACTAAAGTCAATAAACGCTCTCGCTGAGTTCAGTGTGGTGAAAAAACCTTGTAGGGATTCGAAAATGCAATGTAAATCTGCATTCCTAGTGCTTTGTGAACTACCATAGCAATGAGCCGCGCGACCAAGCAAAAAATTCCAAATCTAAGTAAACAATTTTTCATATTTCTTGCATATATATAAAAATAAGCAAAAACAATAAAAAAAAGTCTTTTTTTATAGGGTAAAAGGTTCGGTTGTGGGCATAGTTCGGTTGTGGGCACCCCTTCGTATCTTTTGATAGAAAGCAGGCTGGGTTTTTTTGACTAAGGCCATTTGTTCATTATGGAACCACGATCTTTTTTGCCAAATACTGAGTCAAACAGACACGCCTACTTTGTGCTGGGACCATATATATCTTTCTGTACTTAAAAAATAAGACAAAAATTTTTTTCAACATTTTAAATGGTGTCATAAATCGAAGTGAATCCATCGAGAAGGCGAGTAAAATGCATTTTTATTTAGTAAATTTATTATACTTTGTGATCCAATATTGATTACAACCAATATGTTTACCCCGAACAAATTTTTCACTACTTCTCAAAATGGCTGCCAAATTCGGTTGTGGGCACCGCAATTAGTTCGGTTGTGGGCACCCGTCTTTTAGTGATTTGGTAAGCTTTGGTAAGTTATTTAATTGAAAATGGTCTTTTAACGCATTTTTTGGTTGTTTTAGCTATATCATCCGAGGGTAAATAAAAAAAATCCTCCGATATCTTTTTTAATGTGCTGGATGGAATTTAACATTGTTCTGCAGATAAGCTAACCACAAAATCGACTGCCGCAGCGTATGGGATTTCCCGAACCACTCTCCAACGCTACAAAAAGAAGGTGGAAGAAAATTTCGGAGACATCGAAGCTGTTGACGGTGGTGTTTTCTTCTTTTTCTTCTTTTCGTGGATGTTATCGAATCAGGTTAACTGGTGTTTTCCACCTTCTTCACATCACAGCACTTGAAGAGTGCTGATTAATTAGGTTGAACTTCATTTTACTTTAGGTCTTCTTGACAGCCCAGGAGAATGACTTGGTCACTTACATTTTGAAATGCCCGTCCATCTAAAGTGTGCCGAAATGCGTACCAGCTACTTCACATTCGTGCATTTTGCTTCAAATAATTAAAACTTAATATTTTTCTATATTCGTGTTGGTTTTTCTTCATATTTCCCCGTTTCCAGCAGATTTTCCAAGGGTGCCCATAACCGAACCAAAAAAAAATGTTCGTTAAAAATGACTACTTTACAAAATAAAAATAAAAAACTTTTCTATTTGACGGAATCGATTTACTTTTGTCATTACTTGTTAGCTAAGGTCTCTAGCTTTCTATAGATGTCCATATGTCCGATTAAGAAGAACTTGATAACAAGTTATGAGCCAAAAACAAAAAGGTGCCCACAACCGAACCTATTCCCCTACTAAAAGTAAATAAAATAAATAAAAAAGAATTTTTCAATACTAAATTATGATTATCTTGTTATTCCGAAAATACCAGAAAAATAGCTACCATTCCTGCCTAATGGGTAAAAAACTACCCAAAGCAGTAAGTTAGCTATAACTTTCTTATAAATGACGCGATCGAGAAAATGTTGGTATCGATGGAAAGGCAAGATATGAGGCTAAATGCTCGTTTTCAGATTTGATTCAATTTTCCATTTTCCCATTTTCCACCGCCACATTTTCCACCTCCGGAAAATTCACTATTTTTGGAGTCTGGTAACTCTAGCTAGATGGCGAAGTTTTAGGGTGACCTTCACTAGGTCAAGGTAGTTCCATCTTTACCCTAACTATCCCTATCAATGGTTTTGAGAAATCTCAAACATTGACTTTTTGTGATTTTTTAAACAAATCAATTTTCATGGGTAAAATTTTACCCATTAGGCAGCAATGGGTTAAATCATCACAGTTTGTAGAGCTCATCAAACTTTAAAGATCTGTATGGTCCTGGCCTTACAAAAACCCCAGTAACGACTCGCTTCAACAGTTATATCAACTTACGACTCATTGAACGAAATCCATGATCTTCACTCAGTGATAGCATTGTTGGGCACTTGTATATTTATGTTTGCTTTTTGTACTTTTGCATAGTCCGTAGCCGACTACTTCACACATCACTCCTTGCGACCGATCGCACACAATACGGCAAAATGATCGAACTGCAAACTTGTTAGCGCTTATTGCGAGACTTTTGGCTGAATAATATGAATTCACCGAATACTAGGCACTGCACGCTTCACGTTACAATATGTGGCACTTAAGTAAGCATTCCAAGTAACTCTCATAGATTAGAAGCTGTGCCACACACATGTCCTTCTCACGGTGTCTTCGCGCGGACTGACTGTGGAAAATGTTGTCCGTGTCGCTGCCAGTCCCGAGTCTGTGACTACTTTGGAGTGTCGCTGACCGTAGTGTTTCGTATTTCTGTGTGTGTTAGATGCGGTGCGAACAAAAAATTGATCCCTTGCCGTTGTCGGGGTGAGTGAGAGGCTGTCTCCCTTCCGCGGCCCAATCGTCGTGTGTCGGTGAGTGTGAGTTGGCTGCCAGCGGTCACGTAAGGGATGATAAAAAGAATATCAGAAGAATCTCCACTGCTCACCGTGCGACGCTCATTTTCGGCACTCTCACTTCCCTTGCGCACCAGAATGAGATGCTTGGGATGTCAAGCTGTGGATGCTGTGCGGACAGTATTTTGAAGTAGTGCGCAATATTTATGCGATCTTAACAAAATTCTCAACTATGCAAAGTTATCCACAAAGCAGGACTCTTTTTGTGCTTATGAATGTGCAGACAGTTGGTCAGAAAAAACTTCTTTAAGAGCATTTGAAGTGCGATTACATGTATTACATGCGAACATGAATGCTGCACAGATGCAACATGGTCAATACTATACTATACCTCTGGCTCGACACTGCCCCCGTACTATAGTTTATAGTGTGATTTCGAACTATCGGATGGCTTAAGATCGCAGCAGCGCAAATCGACGGTTAGAGTCGGGACATGTCCCGATGCGGCTTGCAAGCGGCTTTTGTGTGAATGTTTGCAATCCTTTCTTCCCGCTATTTTCCATTCGCTTAAATTGGTTAGCATCGACATTTTGCGTAGAATCTATCGCCAGCTCCCAATGTGTGTGTGTGTGTGTGTGACTGCAAATCGCATACGGACAACGTGATCATGTCTGAGTCCTTTCCAACATAATCCAAGATTGTGAGCAATCGCTGATGGCTTGCATTCTGCTCGTCCCCTAGCGCGCACACATATTTCGCTTCGCTAGCCGCTACAAATAATGCCATAAAAAACGTACCCTAGAATGTTTTTTTATTAAGACTTTAAATTAATAACGATGCTGCTGTGAATGATGGACACGAGAAGCGCAACGAAAAAGGATGCTGCTAATGTCCTGACAAAAAATTCCTGCTAACAACAAAAGCGTATTTCATTTATCCCTTTTATTACTGTACCTACATATCTATGTGCATATGTGTGTAAGTGCCATGTGACGTGTGTGTGGTTTTCGCTGTGAATGTATGTGTCCGTGCCTACGAATGTATATGTGTGTGTGTGTTTGTAAATGCGGATCCCCGTGTAGTGGTGTGGGGAGCCAGATACTGTACGTGTTTATCCTTGCGAATCCTAAATTTCGCCGTTGTTATTTTTTAAGTTTTTTAGGGATTGTTGTTTTCCTTTTTTCGGTATTTTTTTGGCGTATCGCCTTGAAGAAAAGGCAACGTGTGTGGAAGCATCCCATGCTGGGCAAAGAAAATCGCTATGCTGCAAGAACACACGGTCGGTTTTCACCCCTCCGGATGGACCAGTTTGTTGCTCCGCTTCGCCAGTGTGTGATTTTTTATGTGCGCGCTCGCACTCGTTCGGGGCGGTGTGTATTGTGTGCTCGCGATGAATTTTGCTTGGAAATAACAAAGGAAACGAATTACGAGCATGGAAAATTATTACGTGTCCCGTCCATTCGCATCGTTATCCTTAGGTAGCGCATTGTAACGGCATTTTTTATGCAAATTTTTTTCATCATATTAATTTTTACCGGGTGCGCTCTGGCAGCGCCAAAGTCGCATCCTGCAAGGCAGCAATAGAATAAAATAAAAAATTACACATGTATGTGAGTGTGTATTCGTTTTTTTTTTTGCTCGTGCATTTTTTGTTATTCTTTGGCTATACGCGGTGGGGTAAGATTTTCCCAGGGTACCTTAAAGAAGGAGGGTCGAAAGTGTCATGTGTGCGCTCCCTGCGGAAGTGCTTCCCTGCATTTGTTTGTCGGCGATGCATTGGCAGAAACATCGGCCCAAGCGCAGACGGCACCCGATTGCTCATTACGCTTGGCAGTCAGAAGATCTCTAATAGTCCAAAGGCTCCGAACAAAATGCAGTGATTTGGTTAATTTTTTCAGATTTTTTTTCCTTTGTTAGTTTGAGCAAAAAACTAGACAATTGTGCAGTAGGTTTTGCGCGCCGTGGTACTTGAAACTGAAAACTTATTGGCGGTATTTTTTCACATTTTTTTAACTTGCACTTTTGGCTTCCAAAACCGAAAAGTTGAAAACAAGACTTTTTAACGGAAAATTTATGACAAAAAGGGCCAATTCAACTCGATTTGCGTAGTGCAAACGAAAAAAAACAACAACAAATCAAGATAAAATATGCGTGTTGACGGTGTGTAGATATGTGCAACACGGCTTGTGGAAGGTAATTGCATTTAAATGATAACAGCTTTAAAGTGGACTAAAAAGTAACCCTACGTAACTGTCTGGCCTGCTCAATGAAGGCTATGCGCACATAAAAGAACAACTCATGTCTGAAGGCTCGACTCTGAGGTTTGGAAATTTGGAAATTTTCATACCTTCGAAACTCCCTTAGAGTAATCAGTGATTACTAATCACACATTTGAAGGAAAGGAATGTTAAGATTCATTATGGATTTCGCGCCATTCCGCTTTCAGAAAAGGCACACGTAGATTAGTTTTTTAAAATGTAACGGAAGGTAATATGCCGCAAGGTATATCTTTGCGGATTAATGGATCTGCAAGCGATAACATTTAGTTGGACAATTTTAGCAGGTTTTATCCAATGCAAGTTAGTGTGAAAATCTAAAATCTTGTATATACGTGATAGGCAGTCTTTTAGTCAATGCGTCGATATGTCCACTTCCCGTTACAGTAGGCGTTGGATGGATGGCCAGCTCTCGAACGCAGCCTGAGAATCTGCTTCACTCCACCTCATTTTGAGGTTTGATTTTCGTTCATTTATTTGTAAATTTTCTCCTACACAATGAAAAGCGAGTCCACGTTTAAAAGAAATCCATCATGCTACTTCAATAGCCGGCGCGTTTGCATAGTTTACTTGTACGTCGATGTGCTCTTCATCCCTCAAATTTTAAATCTCAAGTCCATTCACAGTTTGTCAAATACTTTTGACAGTTATTATTGTAAATTTTCACTCAATGCAGCGGAGATGTGTCACCGCCGCACCGTCCAGTTGCCGTGCGCGCCGCTTTGAACATTTCAGTTGGCCAAGCGCTGCAGGTCCCATTATTAAGCGTTTCACGTACAACAACTAAGGAGCAACAACAATTTGTTGTTGTTGGTTTTAACTGTTTGCTGCTTGCCGCTGTCCAGAAGCACGTACTGCACAGCCAAGGCGACAGCGGCGGCGACTGCGTCGCATCTCAAGAAAGTGAGGGTGTTCCATCGCAGATGAGATCGTCACATGGCAGCGAGATCCGCAGAGGATTGTGCAACGGCGGCAAACAAAGGAACGGCTACGCCAGCCCAGCAATTTTTCGGTTTTCAATGTTTTACTTGTCAGTCGAGAGCACAGACCGGAGACCAGTCTTATGTCAGCCGTAAACAAAACGGAAAGCAGTTCGGACGAAGTGACACTCCACTCACCTGCGTGATAGTGGACCAAAGCGAGATCGCTTGCGTTGTGTTGGACATGTGTGTATGCACACATACGTACCACATGCATACGTAAGTAAATGCACGATATCAGTTATGAAGATGACACAAAAGATAGGCGCGTTCGCTGAGACTTTACATTTTAGGTTAATGTCGACCAGGCTGCACAGGGAAATGTGTTCGACCGGAGCTTTGAGTCGAGAGCCTAAGGTTTTTCGGAAAACGTGCGCGTAACGCATGTCATGAGCGCAGTTCAACTGCACTGGTTGCACGAAATCGGAATTCGGCTGGAAACACCTTTCGGGATGCGCATTTATCTGATACTGCGCACTGTCTGGGACCTGCTGAATGAGAGGCTGGCGGTCGTCGTGCGGCGAACGCCCTCACTGGCCGGTCGTAAATTGCGCGGCGGCTTTTTGTGCGGCACGCCTTAAAGGTCAGCGTGACAAATAACCGGTCGCGTTTATGGGCGTTATGTTTTCGTGTATTAAAAGATAGAAACAAACAGGCGGCGCTACCGAATCCGACAAGATTAACATTCGCTTCGAACGGTTCAGGCGTCCGTTTGACGTACACATCGGTTTGCGCCTACGAGTACGTACTTGTCAAATTGATACGTTATCGCATTAATCCATTAATCAATATTAGCGCGATAATGAAAGGGAACTGAAGCAAATGGAAAGCAAGCGCAGGCAGCAGCACGCCAATCAATTCGCTGCTCTAATATGCCAGCAAATTGAATGCGGGCCACAAAGGGTTAAGCGTTAACATCATATAATATGAGCTCAATAAATGATTGCTGCCAAGGTTGAGTGTTTGATTGGTTCCTATCGGGATCAGGAATGTGCTGGGTGCCGTTTTGCGGATGCGGCTGCGGCTGCGATTGCAGATGCGGGTGTTGAACATGTCTAGAAAATCATGCGGATGGACAATGCCGCTGTGATTACGCTGGAAAAGAAGAGCAGAGAAATTGTTGTGTGGCAAAAAGTCTTCCCATGAAGTCGTCCCATGTGAAATCATAATTCTACGCACAATAATCGATGATAAGATATGAGGCACAAAATTTAACCAACAAATTAAATTTTCCCCGACTGTAAATATGGAGTTCGCGGAGTCCTAAGCCAATTATACGAATACTCTCCAAAGTGAAGAATTTTCGAGTAATTTCGTATTCATATACGATACGTGCCCGTACTTTGAGGTGTGGGCGACATTTTTGCAAACCTTAGTACCGCAAGCTCTCTGTGGCACACACGCTGTTTGGCAATCGGACCGTCAAAATGTGGTTTTAGTTACACGGCGCCGTACCAATATTCTTGGTTTTGGCTCTTTTGGCTGATTCCGGCGCAAGTTTTGTTTTAGCACAGCACGCTCCCGGTGATTTGGATTACGACAATTTGTGCGCAAAATTTTTACGCTTAATTTGCGCGCAGTTGAGCGGTGCGGTTGGGGTAGTAGTGGTATTGTGTCGACATCATTGTCGCTGCCATGACTTACACGAACGCCGAGAGATGGACAAATGTCTTCTGAATGTTTGAACTTTTGAATTATGTGCATTTGACTTACAAATACGTGCGTAGAAATTAATGACTTGCATCTACAGCGAGCTCCATAACAATTGCTTAGTTTTTTTGACGGTGTTGCTTGCTTGCGTAGGAAGCGCAGATAATTTACACAATATTATCCCATTCGAGTGCACAAACGTTTCCACTTGTATTGTATGAACGTACTACATATTTGTACCTATGCACGTATTTACCTCATTTGGAGCGCCGCTCTCACTTAGCGCCAATAAGATTAAATGAGAATTTTACAGGCAGCTACCATCGACCGGCGAAAGACATGCCAATTTTAATTCATCTCAAAGTCTTGTTTAAACTTGGCATTAATTGCTTGAAATGTCGAACATCCTCGGTACAATGTGACGGCTCTAGTGCCCATGCAAAGACGCGGCAGCCGCAAGTGGCTGCAAGCCCACAGCAGTGAGCGTCACGCTGCCAACATTTGCTCAATGAAATGCTTCGTGCTTCCAGCGACTTGGATAGCGACCAAGCATACGGCGCGGGAAATTTTACCAGAGTAATGTAGGATAACATTTAGCGGGCAGCAAGCAGCGCAGGCAACGGCCAAAGCAAATAGTATTTCCAGCTCAGTGTGGCAAATGGCAGTTGGAGAGGTGGGACGACTAAAATGGCATAGAAATAGCGTGGCGACTGACTCGGAGCAATAAAAGTTCGTGAGAATCCGATGCTTATCGATATGAACTTGCAGACAAGCGAAGGGCATCGTACCCTACAGGATGCGGCGATCCAAGCCAACTTTTTAGGCTGCCCACGTACTTTATGCACTTCTTCCTCTTCGAATACGACGACACTCGTCTTGCTCTCTTTATTCTTTTTTCTTAATTTTCCATAGTGCAGTTGTATATTTGTTTTCGTGTTTGGCTATTGGACAATTTCCTCTACGTAGGTGCACACGCACTCTTCACTTCCTTTCGCATTTAATCCTTTCTCACGCATCACATGTGCAAGGTGTCCAATTGTTAAATTCGCCGGCAGAAATTAAACCAAATGCACCCATCGTTCACTGTGTGTGAAAACATTTTCTCAACAATTGCTTGAAGCGATTAACGGCATCGAATTCGTGTGCGCACAGGTAGAAAATTCTAACCCTCGGCAAGCAGTAGATGGAATTTGCGAAATCCCGAGCAAATTTTCTATACAACAATAGCAAATCATGATCAATTCAATTACTCGGCCTCGGTAATGCGATGCGAAAAAATGGCAAAGGGAGAAAACACAAATGCTTAGGATGAACTGAAATTTCAGAACTTTATGGCGACAACGCTGCCGATCAATGATGACGATCACGATGATGTGCAAGAAAGAAAACACGGTTTTGGGAGGCATTGACGAGCGTTGAAAGGACAGGAAAGAGAGGATACTCATCTCAGTTGGTGTGGACCAAAACACCTGCCTAGTTTTCCCATGATCTACGCGATAGCAAATGCTTTTCGCAGCGCACTGTCCTCAATCAAAATGCGATGCTGTTCAGGCATAACAAAGATTGTCGATGGGTTTGATTTGCTTTGTTTCGTTTGCGGATTCCGTTACACTCAATGCGTATTAATAGCAGTTACTAGCATATACACTAGTCAGAATAAGTTTGCGTACAGGCAAGTCAAAATTATCTTATCATCAATTTTGACATCAAAAATGAGTTCTATGTTTACCAAAACTTATCCACATTATTCATATATGCCTTAGCTGCACTTTTTGTTGTGTTTTAGAACCATTAAAATAATAATTTTCGATATATTCGTATATATTGACAATATACTCACAAAACGGTGCAGTATAAGTTTGCGTACAAAACTAATAACGGGAATTTCCAGTTATGCTTTTTATTTTTATTTGGAAATTTGTGTTCCATAGAGCAGTAAACGGGCTTTTAAATTATTTTTAAACGTATATGCGCTTGAAATTATATAGAAAGCAATAGAACCCAAGCGAAAAAATAAATAAAAATGGTTAAAAGGATAATCTTACTAAATCTTTTTCAAATTGACAAAAATTTCGTAAAATTAGAGAAACTTTTCGAAGAGCATTTCGCTATTTCGAAAAGCCATCTTAAATTTCGAAAAAATAACAAATTCTTGCTTCTTTGCTACGATCTGACCATTTTCTTAAGCTACCCAAGCAATAGGATTAGATTGTTTTGCGATCAGTACATCATAATCTTAGGCTAGTTGCATCCAATATCTTAATAAATGTACAGATATATTTTATAAAACCCAGTAGCAGTGCCTTTAAAGTGCCAGTGCCAGTGCAGTGCCACCTAAAAAAATAACGGAAAACTCGTTTTCTCTTTCGGTGGCTGTCCTCTCAGCTGGAAATGGCAAACCTCTGTGAGTAAAAATTGCCTATGAAAAAGCTCCCAACCTGCCGTTCGGAACCGGCATAAAACTGTAGGTCCCTTCCACCCGCGTACAAAATTCACACGCACAACACGGGTGGTTGCGGGAAGCTAGGCCTTAGTCTCGCGTAAGCGGGCTGTCGTGCCAATCAATTATCATATTATTATTAATTATTATTATTAACAAGGAGCACAGAATTGCTTTCGTGAAAGAGTCCATCAAAGAGTCTAGAAAACCGGATTTCCGGGACTATGTGTTGTTATCTATGGAGTAGGAGATTTATTATTCTCTGATAATGTTTTGGCATATTTGGCATTAAAAGGCAAAAATAATTCCAAAAATAAATCCTCAAATAATTTGAGGAGGATTCAGTTCATAACAAAAATGTGACATTAACAGTAAAGCATAGCATTTGAGGGGGTATGGTATGGGGCTGCATGTCTAGTAAAGGAGTGAGCAGGCTGTGTTGTTTTATTCAGAAATGGTGCCGAGGGGTTATTTACATATTCTAAAAGCTTATGCAAGCCAAGGTTTCAAAATTTTGGATCAGGTTCCAACATTTCTTTCAACTTTACGATGACTTTAAGGCGCAATGCATACGATGCGAAGCTGTTTGCTATTAACTGGCTCAAAAAAGTTGAAAAAGTTCCTCCCTAGTCACCTAGAGTGCATTTAATTAAATATATATGGGGTTTACTTGAACCCTGAGCCGAACAACACTCCATCTTCAAAGATATAGTAAACAAATACAGTGGACGTCCAATATGACGAATCTTATGTTGTAACCCCAATTTGTTAAATCGAAAAATTCGTTAAACCGAACGAATTTTTTGTTTGTTTTAAACCATACTTCTTGAAGAAATAAGTCTCACATATTCAGTTTTAACCTTCTGCCTGTCCCTTGTGGTCTATTAGACCCCAGGCGGAATTAAAAACGGTTGAGCGGTCGTCTACTTGTGTTATTTAGCGTTAATCTTGCTTACAACCCTTAAAAAATAGAATTTGAAAATGTTGGTAACTTGACGTAAACTTCAAAGTTTTAACGTAACAAAAACAAAAACAATTGAGGTACCGTTCACTTGATGAAACCAAATATTCATTGTTATTGTAAAGAATGAAAACAACAAACAACAAAAACAATATAAATATTCGTTATATCGATTTAACGAATACATAATATAATAAAAATATAAATACATAAATAAATAAAATATAATAAAATGTATGCCGAAACTTCTACAGGGAGTTCCAATAAGAGAAGTATATGCAAAAAGTTATTAATTTTTGGACAAATCTTAGTTTAAATTAAATTTTTGCTCATAACCTTATCTTGTACGCAAACTCTTTCTGAGGTGTATTCATAGTTCATTTTGTTTTTGGTTCTTCTTTTACAGTTTTGTCAAGTTTTTGTTCTTATTATCTTTATAGAATAAAATAACTAAGTTTATGGAAAAAATAAAAAATATTTTGTTTTTGAAAAATTACTTTGATTTATTTTTCATATGAAAAAACTTTATACCCCTTGTACGCAAACTTATTCTGACTAGTGTACATATGTAGATATTAGAGAGTTGCATCGGATAACGTTTTACTGCACATGAGAAGGTATACTGCTCTTACTCGCTCTCTCACTCACGCGTTGAGAAGAGAAGCACAGAATTTCGAATAACAGCGAGAAGGAAGCCACGAAAAAGCGGTAGCCGAAAAATCGGAACATGAAAAAATAGGAACATAATAGCAAAACTTCCGCGAGTATGAGGTACCTTCCTACGGAAGCTAGAGTATTTTTGCAGTTTCAAGGTCAACGGCAGACCAGATATTGCTGCTGCTAATGGCGTTGTGGTTGGACTTAGAATGTGTTTGCTATGTTTGTGCAGTAAATTGATTTTAAATCTTCAAAAAAAGTTATATTGATAATTATTAGTTATTTTATTTATTTGTTCATATATCTGTGGCAATAAAACAGAGTAGCTTATGTCGAAAAACAGCGAACGGAGAAAAACGCAATTGAAAAAATCCATTTTCATACAGTTTCTATAGAATCATTCAAACGTTTTCGCGTAGAAAAAAGTAATGATACGGGATATGAAAACAGGGAATGAACACATTGAAAGTACTTTTACGGCAGATTTAAGCTAAAATACGGTAAAACATCTTAACCCTTATTCTCATACCCGGGTACCCGGGTGCCCACTGCGATGTATTTTCGTGAAAAAAACTGACAAATAATGAAAATTTTTTTTTTACCTTCCGGATCCTCGTTATTTAGGTGAAAAGCGAACAAATCATATCAAATTTTTATAAACACTTTTTAATTAACAAAATATTGAAAACTTAAAAATTTCATGAAATGGGTACCCGGGTACCCCGGGTGCCAAACGACGTTAGTAAGTTTGGGTATGAGAATAAGGGTTAAGTTGACTTAAGCTACTCTATTTTATTGCCACAGATATCATCCCGTAATCAAAATTCGTGCGATTACGCCTGGAAGCTGAAATATTTCAGAAATAATGTTTCTTTTATTATATTAAACTTAATTATATTAAATGAAATCTCTATTGAATAGTTATTAAAAAAGTCATATAATAAGACATTTATTTTATCAGCCATCCAAAAAATCAAAAGGAAAAGAAAAAATTGTCTTCATATTCTAGTTAATATTTTCTAAAACATCAATATTACCTTAAATTTTTTTTAAATTAATATTTACATTTTCATAATATATTTGTTCACATTATTCGTTATAAATAAATATAGAACAAAAGAATATCTATATATATAAAAATGAATCGCTGCTTAAAACTCGAAACGGCTGGACAACTTGGATACTTCCTTCGGCGGGTTTGTTCGAAATTGTTACGTGAAGGTTTATAAAAAAAGAAAAGTCGGGAAAACGGGGCGTGGCGTCACCAGAATACATTTTTAGACAATAACTTTGGAACCATAAATCACACATCAATTAAATTTAGTTCACACTTACTATTTAATCATGTCCTTCGACCGAGGGAATGGGGTGGGTATTGGACAAGGGGGTGTGGCACCGCCCATACAACTCAAATCTTTTAAATGGAATAGCTTCGGAGTTGTAAGCCGCACAGCATTGAAATTTGTGGTACCGTCGTTTCATAGATGTGTCATTCTCCTGTTAAAATTTGATGGGCGTTGAATAAGGAGCGTGGCACATTTTTTATGGAGCAGAACTGTAAGTCCTACATCAATGAAACTTGGTACATATGAACCTGCCAGTTAATCATATCTTTTGCCAGAGGGAATGGGGCGGGTATTTAACAAGGGGGCGTGGCACCGCCCAAACAATTCATTTCTTTTAAATGGAATAGCTTCGGCATTGCACAGCATTGAACTTTAGTGTATCGTCGCCCCATAGATGTGTTTTTCTACTGTTAGAATTTTATGGGCGTTGGACAAGGGGCGTGGCAAATTTTGTATGCAGCAGAACTGTAAGTCGTACATCAATGAAACTTGGTATGAACCTACCATTTAATCATATCTTTCGATAGAGGGAATGGGGTTGGTATTGAACAAGGGGGTGTGGCACCGCCCATACAACTCAAGTCTTTTAAATGGAGTAGCTCCGAAACTGTAAGCCGCACAACATTGAAATTTGGTGTACCGTCGTTTTATAGTTGTGTCATTCTACTGATGAGATTTGATCAGCATAGGTCAAGGTTGACTGATTGAGTGATTGATTCATCATCGGTCAGCCCAAACAGCTGAAGCAAAAATTTGAAATTTGAGCTGTAGGTACATCTTGAAAATTGAACCTCCGCTAAGACGGGATTTTTTGAAATTCGGGGTGTAAAGGGGCAAAACAGTTGTTAAGGTGTTGTGTGAAGAATACTCTAACCCAAAAATAATTCGATACGTATTTCATAATTTTTCGAAAATCAAAATTTAACTGGACCAACAATGGGTTAAGATTTGTTCGAGGGTAGACTCGGCAAAACATGAACCGATAAGTGAGAAATAATTTCACACGTATTTTTCACTTTTTTTTTAATCAAAATCTAACGGTGTAAACAATGGGTTTACAGTTTGTATGGAGAAACACGATTTATTGGTCCTTTTGACTTCAAACTAAGACAAAAAGCACTTCAATCGGGAAATAATTAAAATGTGCTTTTCATATTTTTGAAAATCGAAATCTACCATGGTAAACTAAGGGTTAAGAATTTGTTTAAAGTAAATGTGAAAACTCATGATTTAAAGGGCCTTTTGACCACAGTTTTTAGAACCACTTGACATCAAAGATATGTTTTTTTTTTAATCAAAATCTGACGGGGTCAACAATGCATTCAAAATTTGTATCGGGTGAAATAAGAGAGCTTGCGTGCGAAGCCGCGGGGTCCAGCTAGTATATATATATATATATGCTTCGCGCAATGCTTCGCAACATTCCTTTGAAGCACATTTAACTCAAACTTCACAAAGCATTTGCGGTACCTCATGCTGCTTAAATCTTCCGACATACTCGACACCTTCCGCGAGTAATTGCGCAACAACGAGAAGGAAGTCTGCTAGCGTCGAGTCGCAACGAGAAGCTGCTTGCTCAGCGTCGAGTAACAACGTGCAGTTACTCGACAATGTAGAGGTACCGAAAAATGAGTACCTTTTTTTCGGCTTCTCTTCGGATACGTGTTCCATTTTTGAAACTGCACGTGAAGGCATCGAGTATAAATGGATTTATGCAGCTCTCTACTAGATACACATACATGAGTGGTCCCGAATGCCAAATGGCTCCTTTTATACCTATCCCAAATAAAAATAGAATCTAGCTGGGATCTTGGAGTTTTTTCTTATACATATTTATATTTATCATTTGAAAGATAAGCTTTCATTAAGCAAGATCTAAAATTATTTCTTAATCGGGTAAATTTTGAGAAAGTTATAGCATTTACAAGTTGATCAAATTCTAGAAAAATTGTTTTATGATAAAATGCAATTTTGAGCGTCAACAATTGAAAACGTAACCAAAACACTATTTTCGCTTCAATCGGAGAAAATGTTACTGCTATGCACTTATAAGAGTCCAAAACATCATTTCAGGAGCTATTTTGAAAAAAAGTTAAATAAAAACGGGGTTGTACTTTATTTAAACAACACATTTTTTTTTACTAAAAGCTATAAAAACTATATATTTTTGTAGATCGCAAATGTCGAATTGCGCATTATTACACCTACTTTTTTACGTAATACCATAGAGTGGACTTTCTTCTTTTGGATCATTAAAAAAAATTCTGCGATTTCCTGCGATCTTGGAAAATAATAGAATTTGTGTAAACTACTCTAACTAAAAAAATTGGATTTTTGTATCCTACGTTGAGGTGCTCACCGGTACATTCACTTTGGTATGGAGCTTGTAACGCTAAGAAAGTGATGTAACTGGAAAGAAAAAGTATAGTAGCACAGTCGCTATCAAAAATGGGCATGGTCCGCCCACTAAAGGCAGAGTTGCCATGCGAAAGTTTTTCATATAATATGAAAACTTCTATATTAACAAATCTAATGTCTCAATTTATGAATGTTCTATATAAAAATGGGTTTGGTTTACCCGTTTAACCCGGTTAGAGCCATATTATCCTATTTTTCCCATTGCTAAAAAATTTGTTGCTAAAGTGTGATTTAATGCTCATATTTTTTGGAGAATATGGAAAAGTTGAGGAAGGCAATTTTGTTAAAATTACCTTGCATTAGTTACACTTGTTTACAATAAAGAAGAAAACTATGGGAGAAAACTATTTGTAAAATAGTTTTATTTCAATTGAACTGTTTGTGTGGGATTAAAAACATCATATTTGATGATAGTGAAACTGAATAAACTAAACGGTTTATCATAGCATTGCATCTTCATAGCTGTGTCATCTCTATGTGAAGCTCTACGGAAATAAAACCAAAAATGGTTTCTTTCAAGCAAGCAAGCGATTTTTTTAAAGCTATATACTTTTTTGGAAAACAAACATCATTTTTGAAGTCAGCCCCAAATAATTCAGATTGCAAATTTTCAGCGAATTTAGAGCACTCCTATTTTTGTCCCAATTTTGTATGGAGTCGAAACACTGTGCGACAATCCGATTCACATATATGAATGTACATATGAATGTATATATGAATGTACAGTCAAGAATGGTTTAAAAGTTATTCTTGCGTGCTATAGTATATAGGTTTGGCACCTAACAGAGGTTTTTCCATTTGAGTTTCCTTTGCCAAAAACCAATAGGTAAATTCATTTAATTATTGAAGACTTATACATATCAATGTGCGATCTTCCCAGAATGTTAACTCTTTGCGCCACTTCGTAATGCTTTCAATAAATCTTGTGTGCATGTATTTCATTAATAATTTAGTTTATAATTTGTGCGCACCGTTTAGCGGCTCGTTAGTAACGGAGAATATGATATTTGATTGCGTTGGCGACTGGCAGGTGAAATTCGCACCACTATAGAATATTACGTTGAACGGCAGTATGAATGCAAGTGCTGCACTCGAAGCTTTTGAGAAGGAGAAATCTGGAGTTCACATGAACTCACGACGACATAGTAGGTGTACTCGCGGCTTTATGGAATGAACTACAGTGAGAGGAAATGGTGTTACACAGAGCATGGACTGTTGTACGTTGAACCACGAGTCGCGCTCTGAGGCATTCCGGGGACCAGGGTATCGCAACTGTCGCCGTTGGCATATCGCCACAAGACCAGCGAATAGAGCGAAGAACAAAGCCCAAGAGACGGAGCCCACAACTGCGTCTTCTGCAGGCAATAACGTCGTGGACGACTTCCAATTCAGCAAACAATGGTGAGAATTTTCTCATATTATAAAATCGAGATTGCATTAAAGAGCAGATTCTTCAGTGCAAGTACTTTACAAGCACTAGCAGCAGCAGCGTCCGCAGCAGAAGCCAGTTGCGGACGGTGCTTGTCTTATTGGCTGTGCCTTGTCGTGTCCGAAAACATCGACCCATCGCGCGGGTAGAAAACAGAAAAGTTCAAAACATTCGCACCATTGTGAAAACAAACTAAACGAGTAGAAATAATCGCAACCACGTTGGCAATTGATTTTCGCCCAGGGAAAGCCAGTCAAGTCAAGTCAGCACGTTAGCGCACCTTAGTCACTGACGCCGATCGTAACGGTCACAGCAGGCGCTACCTCTAGGCGCTAGCAGCTGCTGGTGCCGAAGCATTCACCAACGTGCGGCGCCTTGTCGCGCCGTCGCAGCGTCGTTTGCGCTTCGTCATTTCAAAGTCTGCACATACGTCGTGGCGATGCACCACTGCACCGTGGAACCCGGTTCATATCAGCGAGCGATACAAATGTTTATGGGCGAATTTTGACCTGAAAGTTCCGCAATTTCTCACAAACTGAGGATGCGCCTCACATATAGGCGACATAAACAGATCGATAAAAAGATTATCGTGATCGAGTGATAACAGGGAGAAATTTATATACACGCAAAATAGGCGTGGTTGGGTATTCGTGAAGCACAGCTCGACGCTAGTAGCAAGTAACAGTGTAGCTAGTTGGTGAACAACATTTTGGATAATGCTGTGTGGTTGGAGCCACTGTGCAGTGTCCACTGCGCACAGTTGCATTCATTCATGCATTCGGGAAGATTCATTCATGACCGCGCAAACTACATTCGCTCGTAGCGAAACGCCGCGAATACTGTGTGGCATGTGAACCTGTGAATGCTCGTAACACTAATAGAAATAATAACAATAATAATAAAGCAGCTACAAGAACCACCAAGGCTTCGGAAGCTAAATGCTGAGTGCGCCAGGAACCATCACCGCTACTGTTGCTGCTGCTGCCGGTACTGGGGTTCGGTGAATGCCACTGCGAGTACGGCTACGTCAATTTCTTGTTGTTGTCGTTTTATTCAGTAGAACTGTTAATCGGCTTCGCCAGTACTATGGAAATGGATGACAGCGGCAAATACGGCGTGCGACACTCACATGTATGCGCCGGGCCAATTAATTAGCCAAGATTCTCACGACCTCAAATTAAGAGAAAATCCACAAAAAGTCGAAAGAAATAGAAAAACGCTGCACTTCGAACGGGCCATTTTGCTTTCCTTCAATAGCCGCTGCGTGCGCGGCCACCGTAAGACCACCGCTAACCACGAACACCAACCGCATTACCACTACGCCACTACGACTGTACGAACACAAGTGTTCCGTTCGCTGAGGTTCACTCGCGAGCACCTCCGCACGAGTAGGCGGAGGTGCTTGCGCCGAGATGCAAGCGCAGATCTAATTTAAAACGAAATTAGGAATAATAAGTACGGCGATACATGACAGCGGCACTGCAGCGACAACAACAATGGGTGCTGCAAACGGTGGCTGCGCGGGCTATAGAAATCTCCACGGAACGGACATCGTACGCGAATTTGTCTCACGGATAATATGACAACAGGTTGAATGCCGTTCAACTTTGGCTGCGTCGAAAGCAAGGAAGTGGGCAGTGCGGGTTGCAGGGTGTCGTGTGCAGGGCTTGTATTCTGCTCGCGGCTTAAATATTCGGAAAGTAGCGTTTGTAGGCCAATGTGGCCACGTACATACATATGTTTGTACGAACGAGTGCATAGCAGACTAAGCGAAGGACTATGTGAGCGGCGATGGCTAGATACATTAAAAACACAATGATAATTATTCAGCTTCCAAATGTCTACAGTACGAGTATGCGGTCAACCATTGGCAATAGTTACAAAATCAATTTTGTTTACCATGTTTCACTACTCTGGCGAAGATAATCGACTAATGGAACATAGTAGTAAACAGCCTTTCAGGGAGAGCGCAAGTTTGATTTTATATTTTTCGAATTTTAACAGCCATTTGTCCTAACGGCCTTGAAGTGATTAGCGATTTAAGTGAAAACAGAATTAAGCGGCTGGAAGTTCGGCTATCAGTGAAATTGCACTGAATCCGAGATACAAGCTGACACTCAAAATCCTCCCCTTCACATTCCGCTTCATAACGAAAATCGTGGTGTATCGTGTATGCACACGCTTTGCTTACACCTGACGTGAGTAGATTTTGGAAATGTAAGACAATTCCCACAGTTATTGTACTTAGGTGTCGGGTAGTTAAGCCCCCTACGTGTTGCCATAATGGCAAAGCAATGGAAACAACATCTTTGCGCGTTGTCCATATAATATGGCATGTGTGAGTGTCTCCCTAACGCGAGACACTGGGCGACAATTCACAAGTGGTAATTATAAGAACCTGCGGATTTTATTGAAAAACATGCGCGCCTGGTGTTGGTGTGTGTGTGTGTGTGTGTGTGAGCGCTTTCCATCACAAACGTAATACAATTTGTGATTTTGTAATAACAAATTCGAAATAATCACGACTTTATATGACGAAATCATAGCACAATATCTTTAAGGCCTTTCACCGCACAAAATCGTCAGCGACAGCAACAGCAAAAAAACAATAACAGCCATGGTGGTGGCGGCGACAATCTGACAGTGCCTACCGCCGAACAATGCACGCAGCGCTTCGAATACGAAGACACTCGCTACCGCACTCGCCATCGTGTCCATTTGTCGTGGTTGCCTTTCAATTTGTATTGCGGCCGTACCATTGCCATTGTTGCGATCAGACCAGACAAGACCAAACTCGGCCGGGCCAGACAGACCAGACCATGAAGCGGCGGCCTCATCTGCATGTTAACACCAGCGATTTGCAAAAGTAACACATACTGGTAATAACCAAACACTCGGCACACAGCAAACCGACAGCATCGCGGTTTGCCGCTGCACACTCAGCGCTTGCGTTTTCGGTTGGTCTCGACTATTTGCCCGTTCTTGTCTTGCTGCTGCGGCATGTCGAGCCACTGTGCGGATGCCCTCCTGGCGCAGTTCGTCGCCGCAACGTTCAATAATCCTAAAACGAATTTTATTGGCTTACATACCGCAGCAACAATCGGGCTCGAATTGTTTCGAGTTAATAGTGCACGCCGGGCGGGTCCTCAAATAGGCATGGACCCCATCACCGCTGTATCCAACATTTTCGTCAATCCGTTGGACTTTATACAGTTATCGTGCGTGCGTGCGTGCGCGCTGGTCTTCCCTGCATTCCGTTTCATTCCAACGCCTCTGCCTCGACCGCACGGCTTAACCTTCACTCCGTGCTTGTGGTATACAGTTCCCCACGACGACATAAAACATGAAATTGTGAAGGTTTTTTTTTCTAAACGATATATTTATACTTTTATCATTGGAAAGGTATTGATGGGAGGAATCTAAAAACATAAACAAAGATCTCAGTTCAAGTATGATTAGATAGATATAGCCCAAAAAAGCACACAAACTGTTTGTTGTGCTTTGGGGAATAAATGACCCCGTTTCTTTTACCAATACATTTTGTATGCAAAACTTATCCAAGTTCTGAACCACTCAAGTTTTAAATCACGAGCACATTCAGCGGTGGAATAACAGATTCAAAGACGGTGTGCAAATAAATAACATAAAAATACTAATACAATAAAGCAAACAACAACAACATTAATAATATTTCATACTATAATGATAATATAATTATTTCTCAAAAAACTGTTATTTTACTCATTCCCATACAAACTATACTGGTTCAAAAATGGGGAACCCATTGCACGGGATTAGGGTGTAAAAACCATGCACACAGTGAAGGTTAAGGATGGATTGTCGTACGATTCCACAAAATCACCCAGCCCAAGGCATGGCCGATGTGAAAGCGGCAATAGGGATTCCTCCTCCTGTTTTAGAATATATTAGCGTTAAATCACATTTTAGCAAACAAATTCCATAATAATGAAAAAAAAACGGATAATATGGCTCATAATGGGTTAAATAGGCGTGCCAAACCTATTTTTATAAAAACCATTCATAGTTCGTGGCATTGACTTGGTTACACATTCTGATCGCAGTTTTAACTCAAGCGATTTCTGTAAAAAAATCAAGATTAATAGCTTTGAAAAAATTGAATATTTTCCAAAGGCGCAGAATTTTTTTTACGGACTTAAGAGAAGAAAGTTCATCTAAAAAATATCACAAAAAGCATTTACGCCAGTTCACGCTATTCGATTTAAATTGCCTATCTAATAGCCTATTTCCACTGAGCGCTTAAATGCATTTAAGGGCTCTGTTAAGTTTGACAACTGTCAAGCGTTTCCACCGAAACTGAGTTAACTCCAAAGGCTTGTTTTTGTTGACATTTTCATTTGGAAAAATGAAATTCTGCATTTATTTCTGGGCAGCCCCAGATATACCCATCGCCGCCATCTCCTTCTATACGTATGTGTGGTTTCTTGTAGCCTCTCTAGTACATGAAAACCACTCCGCTTTCCTTCTCAACAGTCTAGGAATGTCTGCGTTTTCATATTTGTGAAAATTGTTCAATTTATTTATTTTTTTACCAATTTATTTATCATTTGTCAATGTCTATTTCATTTGTGAAAGTTGTCGGCTGTTTGATATCAGAGCTGTCTGAATTTTTAATGTCAAGAGGGTTCATGGAAAATTTCCTTTTTTTATTTGCTATTTCAGCATTTATTATTTACAAATAAAAGAAGTATTCACTTTGTTTATGACAGACGATTTGTATTTATGCTGAAAATGCCAGTAAAAGTAGTTCTTTTAGGAAAAAATTAACCACACCGAACGCAATTCAAATCCCTTCCCTCGTTTGTGTTCGTACGGCTTTTGCAGCCCCTGAAAGCATGCTATAAAAATTTGTACATTTGTGAATATTGCTCCCGTTTTTAACATAAAATTTTCTGTTAGACGTCTGTAAACGGCAAAACTGAGTTAACTCAGTTTTGAAAGTGAGTTCACGCACTTTGATACAAAAACAATTGTATGGGAATTTGAGCATTTAAATGCGATGTCAAACTGCAGTTAAGCGTAAACTGCAGTTAAGGCCCAGTGGAAATAGGCTATAAATTTGCTTATTTTCTTTCATTGGTTAAAAAACATTCATTTTTGAAATTCGTACAAAAAAAATATTTATGCTAAACAAAAAAAATCGATCAGCGGTCTCGCTCCTATCAATTTAGTTTTAATATTAAAAAAAATTGGTGGTCTATCTACAACAACACATTTTCTACAATTTTTTATACAAGCACCTAAATTTCAGTTTTCCCCTCCACAAATTTTTGTAAAAATATATCCGACTTTGACAAGCTTTATCTCCTAATCCCGACAATTTTTCGAGAAAGGATTTTGGATCTAGCTTAATTAAACAATTACCTTTACCATGACACTACTTTTGTCAAAATCTGCGATAATTTTTTTTTCTTATTTTTGTCCACTCACGGAGCACTGTGGGCCGTTGGGGTGACTCTTATGCGCAGCGCTGTCCATAGTGGCCGCGGTGCGCGACGCGTACTGAACCCAAACCTTTCAGCTGTCATCCATAGTTTGGCTGCGCAGAATGACGCTGATCTAATTGAAATATTGTGGCAACTCACACAATCCCTGCGACTTTGCTCTTACGATACGTAACGTACACGACGAATCTGTCAACCCGAGTTTCAGTTGGTTAAAATTCGCCGGCTAATTTACTTACAACGGTTACGACGCGCAGTCAGCTATGCTGGCTCCTCTCCACAAACTAAACGGCCGCATAAGTGCTCCGTCATGGGAGCAAAAGCCGCCAAATTATGGAGCTGACTGTGAGCCCTCATTACGAGTAGCAAGATCACGGCAACATGCGACATGACAATCAGCCATTGAAATGCCAGCTATCTATCGACTAATCCATAGACCAAAGAAACGCTAATGTGATCACCACCGCCACAACGGCTTCGTAGCGTCGCGGTCATTGTGGCTGACGCTCTTCTGACTGTTCGTCATTACAGGTACAGGTGCGCATGCACTTAAGTTAACCTAAAAACATCGATGATAATTTACAAATATTTGACACGGAAAACAAAACCTGAGCAACTTACATATATGTTAAATAAGGCCACTAATGCACAATGTGTGCACATTTGAAATAATTACTTATCAGTTTATTTGTCGCCCAACTTTATTGGCTAAAAGCTATTGCTCGGAAAAGCGCTGAGAAACTCGTCTTTGTCTGAGTTTATTTGGTTCATATTCCCACGGGTAGCTTTGCGAGAACGCGACGGTATTAGAAAATGTTAGCACGAAAAACTGTTCACCCACACACTCTGTCCCACTATTAGCTACCCGGTGCGAACATTTTTCCAGAAGCTCCTGCTGAAGCATTTTAAAGCTGTAAAGCTGTCGACTCAAAGAAATTTTTCAACTGTTTAGTTTGTAGAAAATTCAAATATTATTTCTAAGACATCACCTAAAACGAAACTACTAAATTTCATGACGGACTAAGTACCTTGACAAGATGGGGAAGGCACATGCCGGGGTGCAATGGACCATGGGGCCTGAGTCTTGGGCACTTCTCTTACGATAAGAGAGAAAACTTACTAATTAAATAATTAAGGGAAGTCGGATGGAATGGCTCTACAAATAATTTTAGAAAGCAATTGACATTTCCAAGTGGGTTTGTGTCCCTCTGTTACTTGGGCTTTAGAACTCGTGAGTACACATGCTTACACTCGACCATACATGTGTGTATGTTTTTATTGGTGAATCCAAAGACCAATTGGTGTAACTTCATTTCAATACAATAAAATAGAGCTCGAATGAAATCTATTGTACTCCCTATGAATAATGAGACACTTTAAAAATTTATGGACAAGTTTGGTTAACCACAATAAGGGCCATGAACGATAGCAGCGATCCCGTCACAGCGGATCGAATAGAGCAGGATCGTACCGCAAGAGTTCGATGATCTGAAGTTGATGTTGATGCTGATGCTGAGCCGTTGCCGATGCTGATGCCGAGGTTGATGAATGCATTGTCTCCGTTGCTGTTGCTGTTGCTGTTATTGTCTGTGGTTATGGTGTTGTGTTCGCAGTTCAGCTTGCAATTGTCTCATGCGATTTCGGCAAACGAGTGCAATTTCACCGGCGACTGGTGATAATTTATCAACGCCGCCACCATCTTCAACACAAAATTGAGTATTACGTACTATTGAACTATGGATTTTCTGAAGGTACGAGCATGCATGATCGGAAGCAAATACAACAATGGCAACGAAAACTAACGTGTATCGTATTCACTTGAACACACATACATACATGAATTGCACACATATAAAACACAATAAATCGTTACGTTAATGTAGGAAGGCACCAACTAGCATTTTTATTGTTTCATAGCTCTCTAAATCTGCTTTTGTAAATTTGATGTTAGGATAGGATATTCACACTGGGGCCGCTAATAGACCCTCGACGTGAAATGCCAGTAATATGACTGGCTTTATACATAAACACTTCTTGCAATCGCGAGCGCTTAGCGAATGGCTTATTGAAGTGCAATTGAATTGCTTCTGCTTCTGCTGCTGTGGGCCGCGTTCGATTACACTCGGTCTTATCCGCAAGCTACCACTGCGGTCGATGGTGTGCGCCACAACAGCAGAAGCAGTTGACAAGGTAGCTAATATGTGCTTAGAATAGGAGAGGAAAAGCGACGCTGTGATTTGGTAGTCATTTAATCGTAGCGTGATAAATTATGCTTACTGATATGTATTAGGTCATCCCATAAATATGTCGCTTATTGCTCAGGCAAAAACGAACACAAAATATATAGTACTAGCTGGGCCCTGCGGCTTTGCACGCGCGCTCATGTTTCCCCCGATACAATTTGTTAACCCATTGTTGACCCGTCATTTCAACAATACAACATGTGCCTAATTATTTTTGTTTTTAGATTTTTCCGAAAATTTTGAAGTAAAAAGTCCCATTTAATCATGTGTTTTGACATTTACTTCAAACAAGTTTTTAACCCATGGTTTACCATGGTAGATTTCGATTTTCAAAAAAATGAAAAGTGCGTTTTAATTATTTCCCGTTTGAAGTAGCAATAGCACTTAGTTTAAAGTCAAAAGGGCCAATAAATATTTTTTCTCCATACAAACTGTTAACTCATTGTTGACCTCGTAAGATTTTGAAAGTGAAAAACACGTCACCCCGTCCGATTTTAATATTTGGAACAATTAAAAACACGTATCAAGTTATTTGACATTTAACCCTCAATCACCCACCCCTATTAAAATCACGTATCTACCCACCCTGAGTCCCCGGGACTCAAAATTTTTGTTTACGAAATAACGCAACATCTATTAAATTTTTATGGTTTTTTATATTTTTGTAGGACACATTAAGATCTCTTGTTGTAGATATCATTCAATTTTTTTGCATAACTCAAATAAAAATTCACCTTTTAATTGACAGAAAAAAACATACTCTAAAAAACATACACTAAGCATTTTATAATTATAAAAGATATAAATAAATTAACAAAAACAATTCTTTTTACATAAATAACCTAAAAATTAAATAACTGTTCAGAAAAAAAAACTTAAACTAATACTTCATTATATAAAATAAGAAAACGTGCATCAGGTTGAATTTCATATGTTATGCACATACCTCACATACTTTTCCAGCACAACTAAGGCAAATTGTTAGTAGCAAAACTTCTCAAAGGGTTAACACTCTCAATTATTAAACTTTTCGCGGCCATTTTTGACATCCTAAATTTAAATTAACACGATTTTAAAAAAATTACATGTACATTTTTTGTAACACAAAACACCACCCTGAGTCCCTGGGACTCACTCTGTGCCAAAACTTAGCCTTGTAATTGTAGTGCGCTAACTTCCGATCGTCTTCGGGTTCAGAGCGACCCTTTAGGAAGGTATACGAAAACTGGGCGCCGAAACATAAAAACACAACGTGTACCAACTTATTAAAGTTCGTAGTGAGTCCCCTGGACTCAGGGTGGGCGATTGAGGGTTAAAGTACTTTCACCAAGTTTGAAGTCAAAAGACTCCAAAAAATTTGTTTTTCCATACATCATTTTAACCTGTCGTTGATCAAGTTAGATTTCGGTACTGCTAGTACTGCGTAAATGTTGGGTCATAAAACATCTGCCACGCCCCTTGTTCAACGCCGATTAAATCACATCAGTAGAAGGAAACATCTATGAAACGATAGTACACCAATTTCAATGCTGTGTGGCTAACGTTTCCGAAGCTATTCCATATAAAAGATTTGAGTTGTATAGGCGGTGCCACGCCCCTTGTTAAATACCCGCCCTATTCCCTCTGCCGAAAGATGTGACTAGGTTAATGCCAAGTTTCATTTAAGTGGAAGTTACAGTTCTGCTGAAATATTGGGTCATAAAAAATGTGAATGTGAGTAGAATGACACTTCTATGGGACGATGTCATACCAGATTTCAATGCTGTGCGACTTACAATTCCGAAGCTGTTCCATTTAAAATGTTTGAGTTGTATGGGCGGTTCCACACCCCCTTGTTCAATACCCACACCATTTACTTTATCGAAGGACATGATTAAATAGCAAGTGCGTACCAAATTTAATTGATGTGTGACTTATGGTTCCAAGGTTATTGTCTAAAAATGTATTCTGGTGATACCACGCCCCGTTTTCCCAACTTTGCTTTTTTCCTACAACAAACCCGCCGAAGAAAGTATCCAATTTGGTCCAGTCGTTTTCAAGTTTTAAGCAGCCGTCTATATATATATATAGACTAGCTGACCCCGCGAACTTTGTTTCGCACGACATTTGTTGTTTTTTTATAATGAAATACGCGAGATGGTGAATCTATGGCGATGCAAATTGACGAAGAAAACCAACTAAAGGAAGAGGAGGCCCACAAATAATCAATGTGGCTGCTAAGTTTCAGTAAAGACATGGACTGCGCTTGAACCGGATTTAAATTATATGGGCGGTGCCATGCCCTCTTATTCAATACCTGCCCCTTATTCAATGCCCTCTCTCGAAAAAGAAAATGGTAGGTTCGTGCAAAGTTTTATTGCTGAGCGACTTATAGTTCAGCAAAATATTTTATTAATTAATTAATTGATTGGCACGACAGCCCGCTTACGCGAGACTAAGGCCTAGCTTCCCGCAACCACCCGTGTTGTGCGTGTGAATTTGTACGCGGCTGGAAGGGACCTACAGTTTTATGCCGGTTCCGAACGGCATGTTGGGAGCTTTTTCATAGGCAATTTTTACTTACTTTTAGCAAAATATTTGGGTCACAAAAAATGTGCCACGCCCCTTGTCGAACGCCCATCAAATCTTATCAGTAGAATGACTTCATCTATGGGACGACGGGATACAAAATGTCAGTGTTGTACAACTTACAATTTGGAAGATATTCCATTATTAAGATCTGGCTCGTATGGGTGGTGCCACGCCTCATCGTCCAATACTTGTCCCATTCCCTCTGTCGAAATATATGAATAAATTGTAGGTTCGTACAAAGTTTCATTACTGAGCGACTTATAGTTCAGCAAAATATTTGGGTCACAAAAAATGTGCCACGCCCCTTGACAATGCCCATCAAATCTTATCATTAGAATGACTCAGCTATGGGACGACGAGGTACTATATTTCAGTGTTGTACAACTTACAATTTTAAGATCTGGCTCGTATGGGTGGTGCCACGCCCCTCGTCCAATACTTGCCCCATTCCCTCTGTCGAAATATATGAATAAATGATAGGTTCGTACTAAGTTTTATTGCTGAGCGGTTTATAGTTCAGCAAAATATTTATATATTGTATTTAATTTCAGTGCTATGCGGCTTATAACTTCAAACTTCCCTGCCGGCAACTCAGCTTAATCTGACTTATTCTCAACTAGTTGTGGTTGATAGTTGGATTATTTTCAATGGAGCCAACTGACTATTTTAACATTGTGATGGCCTAGGCAGTAGTCAATTTTCCGACTTTGCATGACTTTTTAACTAACTTCAAGTTAGTTACTTAAAAGTTAGTTAAAAGTTATCTAATTTATGGTTAGCTATAAACTAATTACATTTCAGTTAGCTACAAGTTGACTTTATTCAAATCAGATATAACTCAACTCCTTTTGTTTTGCCAAAATCGGCCACAATTGAGTTCTCGAACTAATAAATAACGGTAGTCCGTCAATATTTACTTCGATCACTATTTTGTGGCAACTCTTGATGATGCTTGAAATTTTGTGTAGTTGCTTTCTTACGCACCAGGAAAAATGTTCCTTACGCACAAGCAGTCCTGTTTTCCAATAAATGAGCTTGCACTCAAAGGCACATCTAACTTTTCTTTCGCGAAAGAAAATGACAAATATAAAAATTAAATTCCAAAGAGCACAAAACAAACAGCAATTAGCTGTTTTTTAAATAACTATGCCATAAACGCAGCCGCCGTGGCTCAGTTGGTTAGTGCGCGGTCCAGCGAGTCACATGCAGAGCGACGCAAGTTCGAATTCTGCATGTAGTAACACCTAAAAAAATAACGGGAAACTCGTTTTCTCTTTCGGTGGCTGTCCTCTCAGCTGGAAATGGCAAACCTCTGAGAGTAAAAATTGCCTATGAAAAAGCTCCCAACCTGCCGTTCGGAACCGGCATAAAACTGTAGGTCCCTTCCACCCGCGTACAAAATTCACACGCACAACACGGGTGGTTGCGGGAAGCTAGGCTTTAGTCTCGCGTAAGCGGGCTGTCGTGCCAATCAATTATTATTATTATTATGCCATAAACGCACGCATTATCAGGTATACAACTTTGCTTCCGCCGTTTTTTTTCCAAAATTAAAAGCTTTATTGCGAAAAAGTGCTTACAGATGTATTATTCAAAGTATTGTCCGTCGCTAGCGACAACTTTCTCCCATCTTTCCGGCAATTTTCGGATCCCGGCTCGAAAAAAGGAGTCCTCTTTTGACGCTATCCATGAAGCAATCCATTTTTCCAATTCTTCGAAGGATTGAAAATGTTGATCTGCCAGGCCGTGTGCCATCGAACGGAATAGGTGGAAGTCAGAAGGGGCGACATCTGGGGAATACGGCGGGTGGGGCAAGACTTCCCATTTCAGCGTTTCCAGGTACTTTTTGACCACTTTTGCGACGTGAGGCCGAGCATTGTCGTGTTGGAGGATGACTTTGTCATGTCGAAATCACCATTTTTAAAACGTTGAAACCACTCCCGACACGTTCTTTCACTCAGAGCAGCATCACCGTAAGTTTCTGAGAGCATTCGATGCGCTTCAGCTGCATTTTTTTTTCGAATTGTAACAGAAAAGTAAAACTTCCCGCAAATGGCGAGAATTGGGCACATAAACGGGCATTTTCGAGCGTGAATAATACGAAAACAAGAACAACTGTCACTGAAACGGCGATGACAATTCGTTAGGCACTGTCCACACTCACTTTAAAGGCATTACCATCTATGTATTTCAACCAGCCTCAGCCGGTACAGCCACCTATCGGAAAACGGAAGCAAAGTTGTACACCTGATAAATTTGGGGAAGTTCTGCATTACTTTGTAGTTAGCTTGTAGTTAGGGACATAAAATAGAATAAGAACAAATAGCAATTAACTGTTCTTAAAATATTCCAAAAAGCATTGATTTTGGGGAAGTCCTGCATTACTTTGTAGTTAGCTTGTAGTTAGGTCGTGAAAGCTAACTAGACGTGAGTTATTTTTGTAGTCGACTACTGAATTGCTTGCAGGGTTATTCCATCTATATCTATACTCTATACTTATTATATAAAAGCAAGTGTGACGTTTTTTGAGCCACAATCAGGCAAAAACCACTGAACCGATTTAGATGAAATAAGCACCAAACATTTTGTTATCTGCAGGAATGGTACATAGGCTATATAAGAATGACCACGCCCCCTTCTTACGCCCACTATGGTAACAAAACTCATCTATGGTATCCTTTTTTAAGGCAATACGGGTATCAAACGATTCAGCGTGTCATTGCGGCAAACATAAGCTATAACATAATCGGCCACGCCCACTTTCTGCGCCTACTAAACTAACAAAACAAAGCTACGGTATATGTCGGTAAATCAGTATTAATATCAAATGATTCCGTGTTTCATTGATGTTAACATAGGATATATAATATTGACCACGCCTATCTGATATACCTTTTCGCCACGCCCACTATAATAACAAACCAGCCATAGTATATTTGTCATAGCAATATGGGTATCAAACGATTCAGCGTGTCATTGCGGCAAACATAGGCTATAATATAATCGGCCACACCCACTTTCCGCGCCCCCTAAACTAACAGAACAAAGCTTCAGTACATGTCGGTAAATCAGTATTAATACCAAATGATTCCGTGTTTCAATCATGTTAATATAGGATATATAAGATTGACCACGCCCACTTAATACGCCTTTTCGCCACGCTATAATAATTCAGTTCTAGTATTTGACGTTAAAGTATAAGACGATATGGATATCAAACGATTCCGCGTTTCCTTACGTCAAGCATGGCTTTATGGGATTGGCCCCGCCCCTATGTAAGCCCCCACACTTATAAAATTACCAGTGGTTCCAGTGGCGTCCCCAGGGGGGATTAGGGGGATGAATCCCCCGCCTTGGGCGAAGAATTAATTATGGAATTGTGAAACATTTATACTATTTGCTTTATCTCTTGTGTAATCCCACCTAAAACCTAATAATTGAACCTCCCATGATCTGGCCAGATGATTTCTTTTGCTTGCCTACATTATTTTTACGTAAAACGGTGTTCAATGAGTTAATTTTGAAATTAAAAAAACACGGCAGTAAAGAAAGAAAATAAAAAAAAATTTATAAATGTAAAATACTTTAGTTATGGATCTACTTCAACTGCTTAACTAGTGCAATTATTTCTACGAGATTTTACATTCGACACACACAAATCGGGTTTTGATATATCTATTTTTGGATTCCTTGCATTGTTAATAATTCTGAACTGCTTTGCCAAAGAAAAATATGCAAAACGTGCTCTAAATGTTATTGTTCATGCTGAACTGGTCAGATATGGTTTTCCTTGTCGCTTTCGTCGTCGCTATCTTCACATTGAACTTAATAATTAATAATTGATTGGCACGACAGCCCGCTTACGCGAGACTAAGGCCTAGCTTCCCGCAACCACCCGTGTTGTGCGTGTGAATTTTGTACGCAGGTGGAAGGGACCTACAGTTTTATGCCGGTTCCGAACGGCAGGTTGGGAGCTTTTTCATAGGCAATTTTTACTCTCAGAGGTTTGCCATTTCCAGCTGAGAGGACAGCCACCGAAAGAGAAAACGAGTTTCCCGTTATTTTTTTTAGGTGTTACTACACGCAGAATTCGAACTTGCGTCGCTCTGCATGCGACTCGCTGGACCGCGCACTAACCAACTGAGCCACGGCGGCTGTCTACTAAACACATTGAACTACCTAAACAATTATTTTTTCTATCAGTATCAGAAGCTCGGTTTGGTCAGGTCCAAATGAAAGCGTGAAATTGGCAGCACCGTTATTATTACCTCTAGCAGCAAATTATTTAGTATCAGAAATTCGTTGCTCTAAAGCATTAGTTTTTGTAAGCAAATTTTTTTAGAGAAATTTTCCTCTCTGATTTAACTCCAGCATCAAAGTTCAAAAACTATGTCCACCTGATCCTCAAAATAGCATTCCCTTCCTTTCATCTCTGCCACAGAAAAAACCCAATCGAATTGATAAAGACAACAAATACTTTCTTCACTTAAAGATTGCAATTGAATTAAAACCAAAACACGGACATAACCATGAACACAATGGATAAGTATTAATTTTGAATATGTTCCAACATTATTTTCCAACAAAAATTATAATTTATTAACCCAAAGAAAATAAAAGCCAAGGCGAATGAAAAACACTTGGACCAGGTATATTTTGCGCCAGCTAATTTATGTCACTATTAACGGGATGGCACGAAAAAAGTGCTTCAAATCGGGTCAGATGGAAAAGCCTACTTGAAAATATATGTATAATATAAAAAAATATTTATAAACAATTCTGACAATAATTAAGTCGTAAACAACAAAAAAAACTGAAAATAACTGGCAAATGTGTATGAAAATACACCATTGTCTGGCCAAGCCATGGTTTTGGGTTTTGTGCTTAGAAAGGATCAGTTAAGGATATCATGAAATATGAGCTCGATAGCTTAATTACAACATTACTAAAGTAAATCCAAAGTTCAATATGGTCTGGCCAGAAATAGAAGCCCGCAGAAGGGTTAAGAATAAATGAATAAAAAAATCAGCATTGCATTTGTTCTCGCAGAATAGTTGTATTTTCAGTGTTCCCAAAAGTATCGACTATTTACCAAAGTAGTAATCAAACGCAGGCTTCATGCCAACCCTGCATCAGCTGTTGAAATTTGAAAAAAATTCACTCACATATCTTTGGGGAATTGTGTGTAAACATGGAAACATGGTCACATCTATCATAATTAAATTTCAGAACGTCATACATTTTGTAAATGTTGTATTTCTTTTACATAGCTGGAGCGTTTTAAAATAGGTCTTTTGAGTTTGTCGTAATTCTATTACAAGCATTTTTCAAAATGCCATAACTTAAAACAAACTTGAATTCTTTAGTTGGGATTTTATTACTTCAAAATACATGTCACTTGAATTTTTTTAAGAAGTTTACGTTAGTATATGTATACATATCGCACACGCACTACAATAGTGACAACTCAAAATTTTTAATTTTCGGGTTTATGTGTTAATACTGTGCACAATGCATCAATATTCCAAGAAGCAAAGGCTCAGTTATTTTGTTGTTGTTAACTGTTGCAAACATACAGTTAGATCTCTCTTCATGTCGGAAATTTGATGTTATTCGCTGCAGCTCAATGGAAAATAGTCTTAACTCAAATTGTGACACTTTCGACGAAATAATTTTTTGTTGAAGTTAATTTTAAGCAAAGTTCTGACAAGTTTAGAATATATTTTCAAATAAAAAAATTAATTTCGAATTTTCAAAATTATTCTTTCGACTTTTTAACTGTAATTTATAATTATAAAACTCAGCAAAAGTGACATAACTTAAAATAATTCGGTATTTATTGAATTAAAATGTCATCAAAACAGTCACAACTAAAAATTTTGGAGCATTCTAGTGTAAAATAAAAAAATCTTGTAACTTATCCTAAAACACAATCTGTAGGGATTTTCTACTGAGCGGTCTATACGTTATTTTAAAAAAATGTTTTTTTAGCTCAGAAACAGTTGTTTGCGCTTTCTGAAAAATCGAAAAGTTTGAGTTTTGTCACTTTTGTAGTGCGTGTCGATATAAGTATGTATGTACAATTTTATTCAACATGTTTTAAAAATAATACGCAAAGATGAATGTGTAAAAATGGCGTTAAACTGGATTTTTTGCATATCTTCCCCCTTCCCGAAATCCTGAGGACGCCACTGAGTGGTTCAGAACGTTCATCTATACTTTTATATGAAAACAAGTGTGACGTGTTTTGAGCCACAACCAGGCAAAAACCACTGAACCGATTTAGATAAAATAAACACCAAACATTTTCTCATATACCATACATAGGCAATATGAAAATGGCCACGCCCCCTTCTTACGCCCACTATGGTAACAAAACTCATCTATTGTATGCTTTTGTAAGGCAATATGGGTATCAAACGATTCAGTGTGTCATTGCGGCAAACATTGGCTATAATATAATCGGCCACGCCCACTTTCCGTGCCCACTAAACTTACAAAACGAAGCTACGGCACATGTCTGTAAATAAGTATTAATATCAAATGATTCCGTGTTTCATTGATGTTAACATAGGATATATAAGATTGACCACGCCCACCTGATATGCCTTTTCCCCAGGATCGCTTTAATAACAAATCAGCCATGATATATTTGTCACAGCAATATGGGTGTCAAAAGATTTAGCGATTCCATAGGGGGAATGGGGTGGGTTTTTGACAAGGGGCGTGGCACCGCCCATACAACTTAAATTTTCAATATGGAATATCTTCAGAATGAGAAATCGGGCAGCATTAAAATTTGGTGCGGGGCCACCGTTTAGATGTGCCGTTTCACTGGTAAAACTTTGTGAGAGTTGGACAAGGGGCGTGGCACTTTTTAAGCAAATCAAATGTTTTGAATAACTTTGGAACTACAAATCACACATCAAAGAGATTTGACACAAACTTACGATTTAGATGTGCTCTTCGACATGGGGAATGGGGTGGGTATCGGACGAGGGGCCTGGCACTGCCCATACAACCCAAGTTTTTAATATGAAATATCTTCGGAATTATAAGTCGGCCAGCATTGAAATTTGATACAGCGTCATGGCTTAGAGGTGTCGTTCAAGTGGTTTAATTGTATGAGCGTTGGACAAGGGGCGTGGCACATTTTAAGCGACCCTATTGTTTTCAATAACTTTGGAACTGGAAATCGCACATCAAGATATTTGGCACATACTTACGATTTCGACGTTCCCTTCGACAGGGAGAGTAGGGTGGGTATTGGACGAGGGGCATGTCACCGCCCATAGAACCCAAATTTTTAATGTGGAATATCTTCGGAAAAATAAGTTGGAAAGCTTTGAAGTTTTGTATACCATCGTCTCATAGATGAGTCACTACTGGCAACATTTTATGGGCGTTGACAAGGGACGCGATATATTTTTTGCGACTGAAATTTTCCGCGTAACTTTGGAACTGAAAGTCGCATATAAATGAAACTGAAATGTCACCCCCTTCGACCGGAGGAATGTAGTGGGCATTACATAAAAGAGGCGTGGCATGGCTCATAGAGTGTAGTATGAAGAAACTTGATTTATTTGGCCCATTGACTCTTCAAGCTTGCGTGCAAAGCCGCAGGGCCCTACTAGTATTAAATATTTGGGTTGTATGGGAGGTGCCACGCCCCTCCGTCCTGAGCCGATCACATTGTTACTATCGAAGGACACGACTAAATAATAAATGCGTACAGAATATCATTGATGTGAGACTTGTAGTTGTAAAGTTATTAAAAAACTGTGTTCGCTTCAAGAAGTGCCACGCCTCTTGTCCAACGCCCATAATATTTTACCAGTGCAGCGACACATTCATAAGACGACATTATACCAAATTTCAATGCTGTATGATTTATAACTTCGAAACTATTCCGTATTAAGGGTTTGGATTGTATGGGGGGTGCCACGCCTCTTCGTCCTAGCGGTATGAAATATACTTTATATTCTATTCTCATACCTACCAAATATACATACAAAATTTTATAAAAATCGGTCAAGCCGTTTCGGAGGAGTATGGTGACTAACACTTGGGCACGAGAATTTTATATAAAAATACCAGCTGGGCCCCGCGGCTTCGCACGCAAGCTCTCTTGTTTCACCCGATACAAATTTTGAACGCATTGTTGACCCCGTCAGATTTTGATTAAAAAAAAAAACATATGTCTATTATCTTTGATGTCAAGTGGTTCTAAAAACTGTGAAGTCAAAAAGGTCCTTTAAATCCCGAGTTTTCACATTTACTCTAAACAAATTCTTAACCCTTAGTTTACCACGGTAGATTTCAATTTTCAAAACAATGAAAAGCACATTTTAATTATTTCCCGATTGAAGTGCTTTTTGTCTAAGTTTGAAGTCAAAAGGACCAATAAATCGTGTTTCCCCATACAAACTGTTAACCCATTGTTGACCCCGTTAGAGTTTGATTTCAAAAAAGTGAAAAACACATGTCAAATTATTTCTCACTTAGAGTCCTTTCACAAAGTTTGAAGTCCGTGGCCCCATTAATTCATGTTTTTTATAGTTTCGCCATACAAACATTTAACCGGTCGTTGCCCCCGGCCGATTTTACAATTCAGAAAAAATGAAAAACACGTATCGTATTTTACATTTGAAGTACTTTCACCAAGTTTGAAGTCAAAAGGCTCAAAAAAAATTGTTTCTCCATATATACTTTTAACGCGTCGTTGATCGAGGTAGATTTCGATTTTGAAAATAATGAGAAACGCGTGTATAACTTTTTTTTATTTCAAGTATTTTTACAATTTTTGAAGTCAATAGGCGGTTCATGTTTTTTTCGAGTCTACCCTTAAACAAATCTTAACCCATTATTGGTCCAGTTAAATTTTCATTTTCGAAAAATTATAAAATACGTGTCGAATTATTTTTGGTTTAGAGTATTTTCAGGAAGTTCGAAATCAATATGTCTCTTAAATCACGTTTCTTCGTACAACACCTTAACAGATATTTTACCCCTTTACGCCTCGAATTTCAAAAAATCCCGTCTTAGCAGAGGTTCATTTTTCAAGATGTATCTACAGTTCAAATTTCATGTTTGTAGCTTCAGCGGTTTGGGCTGGGCGATGATGAATCAATCAATCAATCTATCAGTTAGGGCAAACAATCTATGTATATAAAAATGGATGTGGTACCACGCCCTCTTGTCCCATGTTCACAACTTTCTTCTAGTCGAATTGTGCTACTAACAGCCCTATTCTGGCACTACCGTAACAATTGTTACCCCCCGTAACAATTGAATTGAATTTGATTGTTTCCGTATTCTGGAAAAATGGTGACAAGAAGAAAGTTCAAACAATTCACCACTCGAGGTGAAAGCTTTTTTTCTATCAAAACAGCTGTTTTTTGTATTTTTTCTGTCAAACTGTAAAAAAATAAACAAACAAAAAATGGCAAATGCAGAAAATCTGGCGAAGCAAGTCTTTTTTTTGGAGTTTCTTCACAATGTATGTATATATTCTTTTAGTTTCTAAAGTTCCTAAGTTTAAGCGCACGACACGTCGCGACGCAGGAGCAGCTGAAGCATTTTTTTTTCAGTTTCTCAAGGCGCATTTGAATACGAAATTTGAATTTTATAATTTTTGTATGCTTGTCACCTGCTACTACGGAGGTTACAAATTTCGAAACAATTGTCACCTTTTGAGCTTTTGAATTTGCTCCAGAATACCAAAAAGTGACAATTGTTACCAAGTATTCAATTGTTACCGAGGTGACTATTGTTTCGGTTGCCAGAATAGTGGAAAGTTCGTACCAAGTTGCACCAAGATGTGCGTGTACTGCATAACTGTTGGGTCATAAAAAATGTGTCACCCCCCTTGACCAACGCCTATCAAATCTCATCAGTAGAATGACACATCATGAAACGACGGTACACCAAATTTCAATGCTGTGCGGCTTACAACTCCGAAGCTATTCCATTTAAAAGATTTGAGTTGTATGGGCGATGCCACGCCCCCTTGTTCACTACCAACTCCATTCCCTATATCGAAAGATATGATTAAATGGTAGGTTCATACCAAGTTTCATTGATGTACAACTTACAGTTCTGCTGCATAAAAAATGTGCCACGCCCCTTGTTCAACGCCCATCAAATTTTAACAGTAGAATGACATTTCTATGGGACGATGTCATATTAAATTTCAATACTGTGCGGCTTCCAATTCCGAAGCTATTCCATATAAAAGATTTAAGTTGTATGTGCGGTGCCACGCCCCCTTGGTAAATACCCGCCACATTCCCACTGTGAAAAGATATGACTAAATGGTAAATTCGTACTAAGTTTTATTGATGTGCGACTAACAATTCCAAAACTATGCGGATAGTTTGGCTCAAACAAATTTGCCACGCCCCTTGTCAAACGCCCATGAAATTTTAACAGTAGAATAACACATCTATGAGGTGACACTTCACGAACTTTCAATGCTGTGCGACTTACAATTCCGAAGCTATTCCATTTAAAAGAAATGAATTGTATGGGCGGTGCCATGCCCCCTTGTTAAATACCCGCGATGCCACGCCCCCTTGTTCACTACCAACTCCATTCTCTCTGCCGAAAGATATGATTAAATGGTAGGTTCATACCAAGTTTCATTGATGTCCGACTTGCAGTTCTGCTGCATAAAAAATGTGCCACGCCCCTTGTTCAACGCCCATAACATTTTAACAGTAGAATGACACATCTATGAAACGACGGTACACCAAATTTCAATGCTGTGCGACTTACAATTCCGAAGCTATTCCATTTAAAAGATTTGAGTTGTATGGGCGGTGCCACACCCCTTTGTTCAATACACAACCCATTTCCTCTATTGAAGGACATGATTAAATAGTAAGTTTGTACCAAATTTAATTGATGAGTGACTTATGCTTCCAAAGTTATTGTCTAAAAATGTATTCTTGTGGTGCCACGCCCCGTTTTCCCGACTTTTCTTTTTTCCTAAACCTTAACGTAACAATTTTAAACAAACCCGCCGAAGGAAGTATCCAAGTTGGTCCAGTCGTTCTCAAGTTTTGAGCAGCCGAACGGACCACGATTCATTTTTATATATATAGATGAAGAAGTACTGATTAAATAGAAAATTACGATTTATTGATTGTAAGAAGAGAATAATTTCAATATTACTATCCTGTAACTCTGAATCCACCTGAACCACCATTTAAGCCAGGCAATAAATTACCATTATATTTGTAATGCCATATAATGAAAAAAAATCAGAGAGGAACAAGTTTAGAACAGCTCAGGAAAGTGCATGTTGGGATTAAATTTATTGTTTTTCCAATGCTTGCTTTGCTTCATACTTTAAGTACGAGAACATACATTATTTATGTGATGACCCAATACATGCAGAACGTGTGTGTGTATTTACAAAGTGGTATAAAATTAATATGGTCTGTCAGCCTTATAAATAGACCTGCGTTAGTCAGCACAATCGCGTTTGCTGTCCTATAACTGACGACATACTAGTAGTATATACATAATGTATAGTATATACAGAAGGCGCAATTAAAGGGCTTCGTACAGCACATGCATTTAAAAAGTTGCGGTCAACACAAATGTTTGTGGGCAACAATTGTAACGTTAGTCACTAATATCGGAGAAGACAAGATGCGGGCACTAGTAGGACACTATAAAAAAGAATCTTTAAAAAATAATCTGACGTTTCTTATTGCAAATATTAAAACTAAAAAAATGGGGAAACATGTTTCTAAAACTATTCAACCACCAGCACTGTGTTAGACACATCATTGGAAATTTAATTTTTTGAGAACCGAGTAACTTTCGCTTTGGCAAATAGCAACTTCCGCAATTCAAAGCGTTTAAATTCGTATAAAATGTTGCACTTCACAGCGACTGCTTAGCTAGCTGCTCAACACGGATGCTGCTTTGTCGCCGTTGTGCTGTGCTATTTTTACAGTCGCCACACTATTTTAATTATTACTATCTCCGATGCTTAAATGAAATATCCAACACAAAGCAGTGCAATAGCAGTGCAAAGCAATACAAACATATGCAACATGGTCACATGCACGCAAATATGTTTCGCGCAATGAGCAGTCGCCGCAAAGCGGTAGGACAACAGCCTCAACCCTTCGCGGTGCTAGTCAGTTATTAAACTTGGCAACACCACTGATTAACATGGCTGTGTATGGGTGTGTGTGGGAAGTTTAAGCAAACAGCCGCTAAAATGTCTATAGGAGAATTTAATCAAAATCGAGAAATCGAAAAATCTCACTGCTGCTAGTATTTATTGAACAATTTAAACCATTTTAACACTTTGCCTGCCCAACCTCGGCGTCGTATCCGCCGCTCATCCTAATAAAATGTAGGCGGAGTTATGTCGCATCGAGCGGTCAACGTTGTTCATTTCGCATTCACCTAATCGTTCAATACCGACCCATCACCCTTCTGCATATAGACACCTACCAACCTACATACATGTTTTTAGGTACATATTTATATCAAGGTGCACACAAACTTTCTCTGCCTCACGTTGGCCCGCTTTCGTCGCCCACGCACAAGCACGAACTTTGTGCTAGTCCTTTGTCCTGTGTAAACGCCTGTAAACGTCGACCGACCCACACGTGTGGAGTCGAGTATCAACAGCCCTAACATGCATTATTCAGAGCAGCTTTTTCGTTGGCCTCGGGCCACGTACAAAACTTCCCCTCTTCCCACTTCGCTCCGAATTCTGATTCCGCCCCACTTCTATCACTGCCAGCGCCATTTGTCCCGTCTGTATACTGCAATATGTTGCAGGCCAAGAACGCGCTGCAACTGAAAGGGCTTCTCTCTCAGTCCACGCCGGTGCTGGCGCTCGATGGCCAGCAGACCAAATGCTATTTGCAACTTTTTCATGTGTTATTATTGCTGCGGCTGCTGCTGTCTTTATTGTTGCTGTCGTTGCAGCGTCATTTCGGGCATCCGGAAGCGACGATTTTACGTTTCCGTAAGCCCTGGCAACAGTCCGTCGCGTCGTCCGCACGGAATCGGAGAATAGATGTAAAGATATGACACGAAGAAGTTCAGCCATAACCGAAGCGCAGAAATAGCGCTTGGCTGCCTGAAAACCACTGCACACTCACACACGCACATACACACACGTACACATACACATGCATACATGGCCACGTACACATGCCCACTGTACTCGGGCAAGGATACGTAGTCGCACACCCGCGCACTGATACATATCGCACACGCACAACAAAAGTGACACAACTCAAAATTTTTGATTTTTCAGGAAACACAAAAAACTGTTTTTGAGCTAAATAAACATTTTCTTAAATATCGTATAGACCGTTCAGTAGAAAATCCTTACAGATTATGCTTAAAATAAGTTGCAAGAATGTTTTTTATTTTACACTAGAAAATCCAAAATTTTGAGTTGTGACTGTTTTGATGATATTTTAATTCAATAATTACCGAATGATTTCAAGTTATGCCACTTTTTTTGAATTTAATAATTATAAATGACAGTTAAAAAGTTCAAAGAAAAATGTTGAAAATCCATAAATAATTTTAATAATTAAAAATATATAAAAAAATTTTCAGAATTTTGCTTAAAATTAACTTTAACA
This sequence comes from Melieria omissa, assembly GCA_963971225.1. NCBI lineage: Eukaryota > Metazoa > Arthropoda > Insecta > Diptera > Ulidiidae > Melieria > Melieria omissa. The sequence goes on from OZ020268.1 coordinate 60,129,719, forward strand.
AAAATTTATTTCGTCAAAAGTGACACAATTTGAGTTAGAACTTTTGCATTGAGCTGCAGCGATCAAATAGCATCAAACTTCTGACATGAAGAGAGACCTAACTGTATTTTTGTAACAGTAAACAACAACAAAATATACTGAGCTTTTGCTGATTGGTAGATGTATGCATTGTGCACAATATTAACACATAAACCCGAAAATGAAAAATTTTGAGTTGTGTCACTTTTGTAGTGCGTGTGCGATATGTACAATTGTATCTGTCGGCGGATGGCTACGCTTACGGTTCGTATTACACATTTCGATTTATAATTTCGGAGCAACCCAACTGCTTGTTCGCAAAAAGTTACGTTGACCGAAGCGGAAGGCAGCGAGGAGGGAGGCCGCCGGGCGGCAGGAAACCGACCATGAGCAGGAGCAGCATCTCACCTAAGGCGGAAAATCAGCAACAGAGCAACGCACGGACAGACATGCACACGGAGGAGACGATATTCCATTGGACAAACGAAGGGACGGAGCTGTAAAAAGAGCCCGTTGATGTACGGACATTGCTGCAAGACAGTTTCAGGGCACGGCGACGCTCTGGCTGTAGCGATTTCTGTGAATGACGTTGGATACTTTGGCCAAATTGAAATTTGCGCTTACCCACGTTTTTGCACACGCACATAAACACACGTACAAAGCAAATGTATGTATGTATGTAGACACTATCGCACAGACATGTATCAAACCCAGAAGACGAATCGAAAAGACGATTGGGCAAGCCAATGGCACCCCACAATGCGGACACTGGCTGGAAGACCAAAACCACCGATACGAGCTGTCGAGCATAACGGCAGAAAGGAGTGACAGCCAGAAGAAGCAGCTGCACATTTAAAGGGCCAACGAAAGGGCAGCAGCGCCGAGTGCTCGTGCAAGGCGCATGGGTGGAGACTGGACAGGCTGGTTGGGTTTTTGTGTGGCTGGTGGGTGACTGGATGGGCCGTCTTTTCTTGCTTTAGTGCTTCACTGCTATCTGTGGCAAAGTGTTTGGTTTTCATCTCGAACATGAGCGACGGGTGTCAACTACCGATTTATTTGTTTGGAAATGCGCCACGGCCAAAGGGAGTAAACAGAATGCCCACGGGCGGTTTGGTGTATATTTGGCAGCTACATCTGTGCTCCCGTTTGTTGTTGTAATCGAACAAAAGCCCCATTAAAAGCAAAACTGTATACTGACTTGCATTGCACTTTCTGCTCAGTGCTGATGGCTGATTGGTGGTAATTCGCGCCCGTAAAATATTTGTAAAGTATTAAGTTAGCCCCACTTCTACAGCAAGTTATGACCACCGAAGATCGCAGAGTATCCGAAATTGTAGGAGCGTCAGCGAAATCACATTGCAAGTTGTCCAAAAGCAAACTGAGCCGCTCCGAAGTACTCGCACGTTCCCGCTAATCGCTCACTCGAGACGTTGGCACTCAGTTTCGATGGGGCGGGCTGCGATCGATTTCGTGCATACGCATTGGCAGTCGACGAATTCGACCCGGTTTACTGGCTGCTGCTGTTGCCGTCCACGGCGCTTGTCTTCCACTCGCACATTCCGAGCGATAGCCAATCAAAATCCCACCTTCGCATACCAGCACATAATGTACAGCCTCATGCTGCGCGTGGGCATGGGCGCAAATGCCAACTACGGCTTTAATTCGAGCTCAGGCCGAGTCTTTCGGGCTCGGACGCAGTATGACGATTATAATAAAATGAGAATCGCGACTGGAGATGCCGTCGCCATTGGTCGCAGCCGTTGTTATTTCGTTTACTTTCTCGCGTACCTGCGAATGCGAATGCGACCAGCCACGTTGCCACCACCACCAGCCACTCCGGCGGTATGACAACAATTTCAGCGACTCGGACGTACAGTGCGCAGGCACAGAGGCCTGAGGACAATGCCAGACGATAGTGACGCTGCCAGCGCCTTCGACGCTTTTCGTATACGCTTTCGCAATAGCGACAGCCAACGCTGCGCGCACAAACAAACGGTCATACGTACGTTGACTGATTCGGCCGCGCTCCAGCGCCGAGTTACTGCTTGTGCGTTGTTACGATCGGTGAGCGACAATTACGCCAAGAGTGAGTAAAGCAATTTGTACAAATAAAATTGATGTGGCGCGCAGAGTGCTTCGATGCTGCCGCAGCAGTTGGTCGCGGCGCATGCACGTACCCAGGCAGGGCACACACACACCGCGCCAAAGCTGGCGTGCATACTCGGTGTCACAGTATAAACCAATTTTAGAGCCTATTGAGGCGAAAACAATACAAACAACGGGCGAACGCCGAAGTAAATAACAGCAGACACAGAGCAGCAACAATAAACCTGATTCGGCGAGACCTCTCTTACGCCGTTGCGAGTGCCAAGCGCCAGTTGGCGAGCAGGCGAATGAAAAAACGAGAATCGCTTGCGCCAACGAACTGGCTGGCGAACGAGCGTTGAGCCGCAAGACGTTCCAAGTAAATAGCGAAGCAGTTAAAAACCGTGCTGGCTAAAACGAAAAAGGGGAGGCGTCAGCGACGACGGCCACGGGAAACGGAGATGATCGAGCTAAGCGCATTAATCAAAGAAAACAAGTGGCCGAATAAGCGCGCAATACGTGCGTGCCGCGGATCGTTAATATTTTTATGTACTATAACATAATTCCGTCGATATTGTTTCGAACTGGTATTATTTAGACTTAAGACAATGCAATAAAAAACTTTTATTAAAACATTAGTATTTAATATAAAGATATTTATCACGATTCGATTATGTCTCGAAGAATTGTGTCACGAGATTTAATACTAATTTATTCACTCCTTGCCATATTTTTTTTATTTATTTATTTATTTATTTAAGCCAATCGAAATACAAAAATATCTACAGGCTAGAAAAAATACAAAAAGTAACATAACTTAAGAATTAGAATAACAATTGAGCTAAGTAAAAAACATATTAATTAATTCTTTAAATTTTGGTTTTGGAATGGAGAAATCGACATCATTGCTGCAAGCCAACTTATTTAATTGCATTAATGATCTAGCAAGCGGTTGATTATAAGCATAGTTCGTCTTGTAATGCTTTACTACAAATAATTTATTTGTGCGAGTAGTTCTGATTGGAACGAAGAAGTTTATAAGACTAAGTAAAGCAGGGCACTTGGTACTGCCACAAATGACGTCATATACGAATAATAATGAATTTACCATGCGCCTCGATTCTAATGATTTCAAATTTATAAGTAAGCAACGTGACTTATACGAAGGAATCGGTTCATGAAAATTTAGTGAGAATAGGGCAAATTTTAGAAATTTCTTCTGTACTCTTTCGAGGCGATTAATATGAACAGCATAGAACGGATTCCAAATAAAAGCAGCGTATTCTAGCCTGGACCTCACGAAAGCAGAGTATAGAAGCTTGTATGTATAGGGGTCCTTAAAATCAGAGCAGTTTCGACGTATAAAGGCTAACATAGCATATGCTTTAGGGATTATATTATTTATGTGATTGACAAACGTCAATTTGGAGTCGAGCAGTACTCCCAAGTCGGATATCTCATTAACATCTTTAAGGCGATTATTTGCAATGGAAAAAAAGTTTTATAACAAAAACTCTGGTAAAAAACTGAATCAAATACTTACAAATACTATTTAAAACTAGCAAATTTTTGAAAGCCAAATTGTCCAAGTATGTTCATGCCAATCTTCGAATACCCAAACTATTAGATGAATTTTCTTTGAATGTGAAAGACAGTAAGCATGAGATATAGGCATGAAATAATCAGCGTAGACATATTTGCTACCCACAGTCGGCCTTATTATGTTTTTCAAAGATTTAATTATTTGCCTGTAAGCAGCTTCGAAATACAAAAATTGGTCCGATATTGCGATATCACAGCAGTCGCTACGAAACTCATCCATGATTGATTTATTTATCGTCTTAAGTTAATAATTATGGAATAAAATTACATCCACCATCCGGCCGCACCTACACCTACACGGCACAGAGCTCGAAACTTGCCATCCATCCACATCAAATCGTGTCTTCGATTCACTCTGTCTAAAACGCGATCTGCGTGCGATCATCGCCGCCGAATCGCTTTCAGAAGGGTTCGCCAAGTGCCTTGCCCATGTGCCAATGCCTCGTATTCTACTCGGCGGCCGCACGCCACCAGTGAACCAGTGATCATTACCAGAGGAGCTGCGCTTGCCTTCCTGCCGGCGCGGAATTCGTACTGACACAAAAAGCGATCACCCCGATCATTGCGATCAGCGCGTATGCTCGGTGCGGCCGCAACGCGTGCTAAACGCGGCGCCGCGACCTGGTCGCCGCTGAGTGCGTGGGCCGGTCTTAATCTTTTGTTTGGTGCTCGTACCTTGATGTGATTGCCATTGTTGTTGACGTTGTTTTGGTGTGGTTATTGATGTTGTGGAGTGTTGCCTCTATGTTTGTGTGTTTGCTGTGTTTTGTCTGTCTGCTTCTTCAAGAAGCTATTAAACTATGAGTAACCGAGATCGCATATCACGAAAAATAATTGTCAGTACAATTAAAAAACGTTGCTAAACGACAGCAGGCGACAAAAAAATAAAAAACAACTCCGACACTTTTAGATGTCCAAGTAGACAGTCGCGTGGGCGGTCGTTTTCGACTATATTTTTCTATTCGTATTTCTAATGTCCTCTAAAACGACGCAACATAAATTTATTGCATACTAGCAGGGCCCTGCGGCTTTGCACGCAAGCTTGAAGTCAATGGGCCAAATATATCAAGTTTCTTCATACTACACTCTGTGGGCGATGCCACGCTTCTTTTATGTAATGCCCAATCCATTTCTCCAGTCGAAGGGTGTGACCCGGTTTCATTGATATGCGACTTTCAGTTCCAAAGTTACGCGGAAAATTTCAGTCACAAAAAATATGCCGCGCCCTTTGTTCAACGCCCATAAAATTTTGCCAGTAGAATGACACATCTATGGGACGATGGTATACAAAACTTCAAAGCTTTCCAACTTATTGTTCCGAAGCTATTCCACATTACAAATTTGGGTTCTATGGGCGGTATCATGCCCCTCGTCCAATACCCACCCATTTCCCATGTCGAAGGGCATATCTAAATCGTAAATCTTTGATGTGTGATTTGTAGGTCCACAGTTATTCAAAACATTTGAGTTGCTTAAAAAGTGCCACACCCCTTGTCCAACGCTCACACGCCTTGTCCCGCACCAAATTCCGAATTCATTCCGAAGATATTCCATATTGAAAATTTAAGTTGTATGGGCGGTGCCATGCCCCCTTGTCAAAAACCCACCCCAAAACACAACTAAATCGTACGTTTGTCCCGAGTGTCATTGATGAGAACGCTATAGTTCCAAAGTTACACCGGCATTTAAAAAGTGCCACACCCTTTGTCCAACGCCCATTAAATTTTTCCAGTGAAACGGCACATCTAAACGGTGGCCCGGCAACAAATTTCAATGCTGTCCGATTTCTCATTACGAAAATATTCCATGTTGAAAATTTAAGTTGTATGGGAGGTGCCACGCCTACCTATCGGGTCGTATTCGCACTATGTGGTTTACCGAGAATTACTCAAAACGAACATTCCGTGAAAAATTCAACTAATCGGGTGTCTAGTTTTAGAGTTTTAGTGTCGTGGGAACAACAAACAAACATACATTAATTTTTATATACAACATATGGATATTTGCTGCAATGACTCGCGACATTTTTTATATCCATATTGTTTTGCACAAATATACCACAACTATTTTCTGTCATCATAATGGGCATTGCAGGAAGGCGTAAAAGATATGGTCAACCTTATATAGCTTATGTTTACCGTTATGAAACATCGAATCATTTTACATTAACATTAATTTTCAGACATTTACTGTAGCTTTGTTTTGTTAGTTTAGTGGGCGCGGAAAGTGGGTGTGGCCGATTGAATTATAGCCTATGTTTGCCGCCATGGCACGCTGAATCTTCTGATACCCATATTGCTGATTTGTTATTATAGTGGGCGTGGCGAACAGGCATATCAGGAGGGCGTGGTCAATCTTATATATCCTATGTTAACATCAACAAAACACGGAATCATTTGGTATTAATACTGATTTACCGACATGTACCGTAGCTTCGTTTTGTTAGTTTAGTGGGGGTGGAAAGTGGGCGTGGCCGATTGTATTATAACCTATGTTTGCCGCAATGATACGCTGAATCGTTTGATACCCATATTGCTATGACAAATATATCATGGTTGATTTGTTAATAAAGTGGGCGTGGCAAAAAGGCATATCAAGTGGGCGTGATCAATCTAATATATCCTATGTTAAATTCAATGAAACACGGAATCATTTGGTATTGATACTGATTTACCGACATGTATCGTAGCTTCGTTTTGTTAGTTTATTGGGGGCGGAAAGTGGGCGTGGCCGATTGTATTGTAACCTATGTTTGCCGCAATGACACGCTGAATCGTTTGATACCCATTTTGCTTTACAAAAGCATACCATAGATGAGATTTGTTACCATAGTGGGCGTAAGAAGGGGGCGTGGTCATTCTCATATAGCCTATGTACCATTACCCCAGATAAGAAAGTGTTTGGTGCTTATTTAATCTAAATCGGTTCAGTGGTTTTTGCCTGATTGTGGCTCAAAAAACGTCACACTTGTTTTTATATGATAGTAGTCGTGGTTACGTTCCAAAAAAACACGACGCAAATTGAAAAACACGACGGAAATTGACGTAAAGTGAATTATGATTTTCTATAGCAAACCATGTAAAGATCGAAGATAGGTTCCAGGGTTACGAAAATACTACTTTTTAAAAAGAAAATTGAACAAAGTAAACATTTAAAAAACAAAAATTATATAAAATTTTATTACATACATACAAAAAACAAAAAAAACAAATTCAATTAAAACAAAATAAAATATTCAATTAATTTATAAGAACACAATAAAAATTAATCACTGTCTGATGAGTCAGACAGTGGCTGTTGTCGTAAGTCGGCTTTCTTTCACAAAAGTTACAAAGGGAATCCCCGAGTTTTGATGGCATGGCGCAATTAGAAACAAAAGTCGTGTCATCTTTTAGAAAAAAAGGAAAATTAAAACAAAAAAATTAAAGACTCGAACCCAAAACAACGTAACTTCGAAAATCTAACGACGCAAAGTGAAAATTAGTACTAATTTAGCAGCGACGCAACTTCGAAACAACGCAAAACGAAACAACGCAAAACGAAACGACGCAAAGCGAGGTATGGGTGTACAGATTCGCCTACAATTCGGTCCAGGATGTCTTCTCAAAAATATTGTAAGCGGTCCGCAGATTCTATACACACTGTAGAAGAGACAAATAGTGTAAGAATTTATTTGACAGGAAAAGCACTCTCACTTTTACGTGCATCACTTGGGGGCGAAATCTTGACCGTTTGCCCAAACTTTCGCTGCTTCCACATTTAATATTATAAACAGAACCAAATCGTCGGCCGAATTTATTCGCACCGCAAAATGCCGCAGCGCGTCAGTCGTCGTGAATAACGCACAGTGAAACATAATGGGTGCGAAATTCGCATCAGCTGTGTACAAAAATTATTCCTGCAAACACACGATAGGCCGAGGGGCAACTTCCTCAATTAGCAGCTCCAAGACGGAGCTGCTAATTGCCATTTTCTAAAACATACGAAATTGATTATTTGGCACAATTTTTTATTAAAATTTTCGTTTGTTTACAATTTCGATTTTCACCTCTGACAGCTGCACAGCTGATGGGTTCGCACGACGACTGCGACCAAATTAGAATGTGTTCTATCGTCGGACGACCGGTCGTCGGTCGAATATCGTAGTTGTCGTCAATGTGGGCAATCGCATGCACTGCTGTGTGTTTTAATTTTGACAGCGTACGTTCGGTGCGTAAAAATCGCCCGACGATTTGATTCTGTTTATACTATAATAGTCAATAGTTCTACAAGTTGGTGCGGTAGGCAGCTCCCAGATCGATATCGATTCGAATTGTGCAGAGTACGCAAAATCTATGTGAATCTGAACACGAAGTCTCCTAATAATGTACCGTGTCGTCCTAAGCATAGGGTTGACATGGACAGCTACTTATGCAAAGGTGCTCGCGAACATAAACATCCTCGCACCCGCACTCGCCACACTATCGCACTGTTAGTTCTGCACACTAATGAAAAAAACATCTAAACAACGGCGCATTACGTCATTAAACCCATCGCTGAATTTTTCGTGCGTGCAGTTGTTCCCCTTGTCTGCGTTGGCCTCAAGCTTTAAACTTGTCGTGTGCCAACTGACTCGTATATTCTTGCTCTTCCGTTCTGCGTCTGCGTCTTCTTCTTCTTCGTCTTGCCATGGTGAGGGTATGCAAAGTTTACACAAGTTTGGCACGTACTACTGCCGCGCTGACTGTGCAAGCTGTTGACGGTTTTGTTTTGTTCTAGGATACTTAAACGCGTCTGTCCTTATTACATGTGAGTGCATGTGCAACAGGAAGCAGAGGAATCTGAGCTGGCACACTTCATAAATATGCTCAGGTTAATCTGGCACCAAAAAATGTTGGACCGATGGAAGCATTGCGAAAATTAAGGCTCGTCGATTTAAGGACCTTAGACATGAGCCATATTACTTGCAAAAGCCAAGTTCACGCTTAGCTCTCTTTCGTTCGAATCACATAAAATATATTTGCCTATGCTGGTGCTTTTTCCAAGCAGCACTGAGAGTAGGAGCCGAAGAGGGAGGAAATACAATGTCGTTCATTCATAGTCAGCTGTTTCGAATACCCCTCCGAACCAGGCGGGCTATCTGCTCTGCTTTCCTTCCCATACCACCCCGCAGTTCACGTCGCCACCATTACGCGTCACCCACCCACCGCCCCATCCGATAAGTCTGCAAGTTCTTTTCCCATTTCGCTGCTCTCCGGCGATTCCTTTTCGCATCTATGCACATACCGTCTCATAAACTTCCAAAGCCATCCAAGTCACCCCGTCCCGCCACGCGTCGCCCCTATTTTAGCCAACCTCGTCACCTTTTCTGCTTTTGCTCTGCTTCGCGTTCAAGCCACAATGACGGTGGCATTGGCGCTGTTTCATTTCGCGTTATTATTATATACTTTAAACACGTGCATGCACACACAGACGCACACACACACATAAAGAAATTCGAAATTTTTTTGCGTCGAAAGCACTTCCAGTTGAAAGTGAAATGTTTAGCAAACTGCATTGCGAAGGAAAAATTCCGCGAAAAGTTTTATGCGAGTGCGCCTTTCGCCTTCCATCCGCCGCTTGGCGCGCTTTAACGCCCAGCAGCACGCACATTATAAATGCTGAACAAGATGATGACATTCGCTAAGGTCCATAATCCTTTCCAGTACCGGCTACAGCGTGTGCATGCACATTTTGGGCCCTTCCATGCGCTCTTCCCCCACGCCACTTGTGAGTGCAGTCCGCCTTGTCGCTCTCTTTGCGAGCGAGCACGCCGCTCAATGTCAAGGATAATTCACTGCTGCTTGTCGACTCGAAGCCAGATGTCGGCGTTGTAGGCTTCCGCAAAAGCTGTGCGTAGCGCAAGTACATCATTAAGGCGTTGCAATTAAACCGCGTCTACGGACACGGCTCTCGATCGCCACGTTGTGTGTGGCCTGAGCGGAGCAACTAGGACACAGTCCTTGCTTCAGAGTCCATTGAACGACACACGGCTGCTGGCCTTTCCGGCTGACATCTAAACATCGCATTCCAGCTTTCCTTCCGCATATCCTCGCTTGGGTTGGGCCGATTGTTGTTGTTGGCCGATTCCTCCCTGCGCAGCACGTTTCAATGCAGTTTTCGTAACGACAAAAAATTACGAAAATGAACAAATTTGGGATACACAATGCACGCGAAACAGCAAACTGAATTGAAACAAAGGCGCTGCGTAAGACAAAAGAAAGTGAGAAACAATCGCTCGTTCGCTCAAATGCAGTTGTCGGGTTGTCGAGTTGTCGCCGCAGCGGAAGTAATTCCCTTTGCGCTATTGTGGCTGATTACGCTGCCAGCAGCAGAAAGCAAGGCTCAAGCAGCCACTGCAGCCGCGTCTGATGAGGATGGATGTCATCATGGCCTGTTACCGCCGTTGCGTGCATATGTGAGTTGCTGCCGCGTACAAACAACCGTTTTGGCAATAAATGAAAAACGTCGTCTCTCCTGTGGAGAATTTTTAGCGTTGCTTTTTCATTTCTTTCACGGCTTTTTTAACGTTTTTGTGTTCGCCGCCGCCATGTTAACCCTTGCCAGAGCTGCTGACTCAACTCCCAGCTGAGTACGTTTTTGGTGCGTAATAAACGATTTGCGCTGCTGACGGACACATCACTTCATAATTGTGTTTTATTTACATGGCATGTGCTCGTGAAGCTTGACAGCAGCCCACTATGTGACTCGCTTTGGATGAGCTTGTGCACTGCACCGCCGTTGTTTATTTTTTTTATTGTTGTTGGTGTTGGTATTGATGGTGTTGCTGTTGCTGCTGGCGGCGTTGGTGTTGTTATTTTTCCAAACAATGAAAAGTGGTTTCAGCTGGCGATTTCCAAAGCAACCTTGGGTCAATCCTGCCGTAGTATCCTTCGGGCTTTATCGTGTTACTCTAGTTTAATAAACTGCCGCGTTGCCATGGCGACATCCACGCAGAATGGAAGTAGTTTTTCGGAATTATAGAAAACATTAACTGGCACGCTAATGAATATCGTTTGGTCGATAAGCAAATTAATGCTGAAAACTGAATTCGGCACTTGTAGTTACGAAGGCAGGCGACTTGCCGGAGAAGAGCCCCGCCACCGCCTGGCACTTTGCATGCGCAGGTGCTCGGTGAGACACCGGAACGGCCGCAATCGATCAAGCAATCTAACAAGTTGATGATGAACGCAACCACAACAAACCGAAAGCAGGTTTTTGTTTTTACAAAGGAAACTTTAAATTGTATCAGCAAGTATTGTGGGACAACAACAATTCACAAAGTTCACGTTTCATCCTTTCTGTCAGAGGGACTGCAAGAAAATGTTGCACAAATAAGGCAGATAACAATGGAGCGCGATAAAAACGTTCCTATCAATTTTTAATTTGTCGTGCGTGTTTCAGAACTGCCGAAATCAACGCACACATTCGCATTATTTCGGAGTCAGTTCTTCAGAAGAGAACTAATAAAAGCGGTCCGCAATCAGAAATAACTGTATCTGTCTTCATAGGTGTGCATTGTACCATTCTGCTAATGAAACCAATTTCGACACAATTAAAAAATTCAAAGCATACCCGCACACACACACTACATACATGCATACAATTTCCAGATAACACTTTCAATCAAACAAGCGAATGCAAACAATAAGCGTACAAAATAATTAAGTCGTAAGTCGCGGGGTGTTGCTGGGTTTGCCGTGCCGTGCCTTTCCTTGTCTTGCCTTCCCTTACTCTGACTTGTCTCAACTTCAGTAGGTCTTACCCTGCTCCATGTCGGTGTTCTTTCGGCGACGATTTGCTTAAGGTTATCTCCAACGCAAACACCAGCAGAGACCAGCAACAGTAACAAAAACACTCTTTTCTTCAAAATTGTCGTTCTTATTTATAAAACCGAAAAGAATGGTTAGACGACGACATAAGAGAGCAAATAAGCGCTACAACCAGAGTAATTACATTATAACTGCGATATCAGACCTGTTACGATCGCCACATGTCAACTCATTGCTGCGTTGATTATTGTGTACAGGAAAAGCTGTGCCAAAATTCTTACCAATTCTACAACGCACATCAAAAAGTTATGGGCACAAAAATCGTCCACACAAAAAGCTTGCGAATGTTTTAAAATTGTGATTCTCCTAATATAGAGAAATTTTCATTTAAAGAAAATATCCTTAGAGCCTGCAAGTAATAGAAAGAAAATGTATAGGTCGAATTTTTGGCATTTCCATTTGTTTCGATTCACTCTAGTAATAGCTTTTTGACCACAATTGTCAGCCAACAATCACTCTAAGGTGGCTTGGGCGCTCATACAATTTAGCACTGCAAGTTTAGAGTTAGCAATAAATAAAAAAAACAGATTGTGCGTAATTGATGTAAAACTTCTGGCGATAAGGCACTTGAATCGAACACTAAGACCAGCTATTTATATCAGTCCGTTCACACCTCTTTTGTGTGCATGAATAATATCATTGTGACAGGTTTCCTAGCCAGCGTGGATCGGTCCTATAACGGAGCCTCATTATTGTACACGTAATTTTATTGATTTACTGTTTTGATTTTCGCTTTGAACTATTACCGACCGCCGTCGGCTGAGACGTTTGCACAAATCTATGCGAGTGCGTATCATTACGGTATTAATGATAAAGTTTATTATATTTTGACAATTATTTTATAGCATTTGCCCAAATGGGTCGTACGTGTGGGTGTGAGTGTATGCATATAATGCCGCCAGATTTATATGCATATACGTTTGCATGTCGAGGCTAAATAGGTCTTTATGTATTTTGCTACTTAGCTTTTCGCTTACAGCGAGCACTCGAAACTATACCAAAGGGACTCTCGCATGCATTTTTAGGGCTTATGACTAATGTTCTATTTATATAGGTTCTGAACTTAAAACTTAATTCTCAATCAGAACTACCCAAATATATTTCGGCTTTAATGTTTTGCATGAAAAATGTGGTGTTTCTGGTGATATGATTAACGATGTTTTTAAAGCAAACATAAATTAAAGTAAGACCTTCATAGCCTTTTCATACTATTTATATTGCTCCCAAAATATATGAATTATGTATCAACAAGAAGGTAAGTTTGTGACTTTTAGTACTTTTTTAACAGCCGTATTCTGGCTCTTACCCCCCGTAACAATTGAATTGAATTTGATTGTTTCCGTATTCTTGAAAAATGGTGACAAGAAGACAGTTCAAACAATTCACCACTCGAGATGAAAGCTTTTTTACTATTAAAACAGCTGTTTTTTGTATTTTTTCTGTCAACTGTAAGAAAAAAACAAAAAAAATGGCAAATGCAGAAAATCTGGCGAATTAAGGATTTTTTTGGAGTTTCTTCACAATGCATGTATATATTCTTTTCGTTTCGAGAGTTCCTAAGTTTAAGCGCATGACGCGTCGCGACGCAGGAGCAGCTGAAGCATTTTTTTGCAGTTTCTCAAGGCGTATTTGAACACGAAATTTGAATTTTATAATTTTTGTATGCTTGTCACCTGCTCCTACGGAGGTAACCAAGGCGAATTCATACCAGGTGATAGCGTTAAATGAGGCGAATTGATTTTTTTTGTGGTGGAAAAGGTCTAGATTGTCAAAGTGCCTGTTTAAAACTTTGACAGTTTAAAAATGAAAAAGCAAGCTTTGTTCTGATTGGCTGATTTTGACAATCTAAACCCAGAAAACAAAAACAAAATACATTGAAATTTTGTTGCTGTCCTTACGCTATCACCTGGTATGAATTCGCCTTGGGAGGTAACAAATTTTGAAACAATTGTCACCTCTTGAGCTTTTGAATTTGCTCCAGAGTACCAAAAAGTGGCAATTGTTATCAAGTATTCAATTGTTACCGAGGTGACTATTGTTACGGTTGCCAGAATAGGGCTGTAAATAAATAAAACTTCTACGAAGTTTGACTCAGATTAATTTCTGTCTCAACCACGTGATTTGTAATTCAAAGTTTGATAACGCGAAAAATCTGTTTATACAATATAGATTATATCACATTCAGAGTGGTCAGAAGAAACTTGTACTTTGAAAGAAAATATTTAGTATAGAAAGCAACCATTAACATCCTAAGCAAGTAAATCCATGTGGTATTTAAAGTCCTATCAAACTTTATGGTAAGAAAACTAAAAATCGCTTAATCCGAACGTGATTATCCGTTTTTTGCTACGATGACATCCCCAATCTGGCAGATTTTTAAGATGATCACCGACAAGTATGTCCTTATGCTGGCTGAGCACAGTGGGCGACGGCTTAGCGAAGGCGCCTGTGCTGCCTTTATGTAAGGTTGATAATAGTTGGGTGTTCGGATGGTAATGAGTATTTAATAAATTGGACCGTTAGTGACCTAAACATTTAAAGCACATACACATACCAAAGACAATTAAAGACTTTAAAGACTTTAATTGTCTTTCCACATACACATGTATATGCACATCCATACACACATACATGTTACATATCAAATAGAAATCATTGTGCTGAATTCAAACTCGGGTTGACAGTCGGCCGCACTGTTTGCAATGACCTTTTCCCCCACACAAGAAATGCACTTTTCACACTTGACGCATTTATCGATGTGGGGTCACGACCATTTGCCAACGGGATCATGTGTACCCACATACACACACACACACCTATGGCACATTTAACAAAACACAAACACATTCATCTGCTTTATGTATGTTACATACGGCATGCAGCTTGAACGCGCCACCATTCTTACTGGAACTCAGGGTTTTCAAGACTGATTCAAGTACGCTGCGACAGAACGCGTCGTACAAGAAACGCGGCTATTCGCTTCAATCGTGCTGAAACAAGCTAGTTAACTCACCTTGGGCAATTCTGACCGCGGGCATTTTAATTCTCATTTTTTCCTAATTAACGTGCAACGTTGAGCTACTCCCACTGGCGGTTCTGCGGTCGGTACCTGGCGTCAGACGCCAGCTTGCCAGATTCCCCTTCTGTTCGGCGTCCTTCAGGAGTTGGCCACTTTCGCGCGCGATTTCCCTTCACAAGTAACGTGCAGCGTCAGTTGTCTGTTCTCAGTGCAATTTCCGTCGATTGCCGTGTTCGCGTTCGTAAGTTCCTGCACTGGCCTGCGCCGTTTGCTGGTGTGTTGACATTGCAACAATTTCTGCACTTATTTGTGTATGTGTTACAATCACTGAAAGTGTAGGCAAAAATAACCGGAATATTTTTACTGCTGTTATTTTCTTTGACGTTGTTTTCTTCACTTTTTGAATTGATGATTTTCGTTTAACTAACAATAGGAACCTTGTACACTTTGTTTTAAAATATTTTTGCCGCTTTGCCACTCGGCGTGGTGCTGGTGCACATCGTCTCGTCGGGTTGGTACGCGCGTCCGACTTGCATCTCCTCGTTCGTATCCACTTGAAAGCACACTGCGAATTCGAATTCCGCCCAATCCAATCCAGTCCAATTGGACATTTGCCGCGACCGATTCTTGCGATTTCCCGAGTTTCCGATTTCGAACTTTTTTTTTTAAATATTCGTTTCGTTTTGCTTTGTTTTGATTTGACTAGCAGCAAGAAATGCAGTCATATTGTATCTGGCCGACTCGAAAGTGCGAATGTCACTGCCTCCCAGCGAGCGCGTCCGACCACGTCGATGTCCTGCCAATGACTGTGGCCGCATACGTTTGGATAATTCAATTTTATTTTAACGTTTTTAAACTTTAATACCAATTTTAAAATTTGATTTCGGTTATTGGCGGTGGTGGACGCAACACTGCCGAGGGTGGCAGTGCTCGCGGGACGGTGCTGGCGACGGAATGCGGCGTCGGGGGTTGGCGAGCAAAGGTGTTTCGCGGCTGATTAAAATGGAGGTGATGGGCGACAGGTTATCTCGTACACATGCACGCATGAGTGTGTATGTGTGTATGTGTAGTTGTGGGTGGACACGCGTTCGCACTGCTTGCGACTATCCTATTCGACGATTCGCATACGAATGGTTATCGCTGCGGCTGCTGCTACTACCACTTCTGCTCTGTCTGCGGCCAGTGCTGGCGGCGACGGGAGCGTTACCTGCTGTTAGTAGTGGCCAATGCGTCGGCAATGGTAACAGTGCCACCAGCAGCAGAGACAACAACAACCACAACGACAACGACAGCGGCGGATCACTACAGCGAACGCACTGACGCACGCACGTATCCATGTACCGGCACCGTTTAGATTGTTTATCTGCTGGATTCCTGCGCTCTGCTTTGACGTGATGGCAGTAGGTTGAATGGTTGTTGCTGATTTTGTGAATGGAAACAAAACAGTGGTAACGGCAACGACGACAGCGACAATAACATCTGCCGCAACTACCACTACGGTGCAGAAACAACAATTACTGTACGATGAGAATCACGAAACAAGCGAAAAAGAGCAAGAACAAGAAAGCACGTCCTCACAACGCGGCAGTCCGTGTGCATCTAATAAAATCACATTGTCCATTCACTCTGCGCTTGGCTTTGGCTTTGTTGGTTGGTTTGGCTTGGCTTTGCTGCTCCGTTGTCGACTTGCCCGTTCGCTCGCTCACTCACGCTCACACAACAACGTGCAGCAACTGGCGGTGGCGGCGGCGGCGACTGCGACGACGACAGCAATGTCGACGACTACACCAGCAGCGACGCAACTAACGACCGCAACAGTAGTTTACGAAGCGTACGGCATGTGGAGTGCGGAGTCGTGGAGTGAAGTGATGGTGTGCCGTGTGTGGTGTGTGGTGCGTGGCGTATGGTGCATGGCGCAGTGTGCGGCGTGCATGTTGATATATACGGATGCTACAATGTGCCATGTGTGGTGTGCGCGGTGCGGAGCGCGGCGCACGGCACGTCTGCGGAACTTGCATGGGGTTCGGGCCTGTGCGCGCACTCTCTGCCGCGCAGCGATGCTGCCGCAATTGAGCGTTTCGGTTATTTTGTTTTGTTTATTTGCTTCGGCTTTTTGTTTATGGTCTGACTGCGACTTCAAGTGGCCACCAGTGTGTCTGCCTCGCCAACGCTCACCCCACTTGTCCCGGCAACGGTGCAAATGTCAAACCCTCTCTCTCTCGCTGTCTCGTTTTCAACTGCTGAACCATGTTAAACGTAGCGAGCAGCGTCTGACCACTAACATTTCCACACCCCTTAGCCACCATACTTCAAACCCCGCACCCAAAAGCGTACAACACTCACGCAATCATACAACACTAATGCCACGCCACTTGGAACATCGCAGAGCAAAAGTCACTCTGATTGCCAAGTGCTAGCTGGTTCAATTGAACAGCTTCGCTCTGAGCCGCGTCCCCACGCATGCACTCGCAACTCTTTGCTGCTCTACCCTTTTTCGGCATTCTCAGTGTCCAGCATTTCAGCGCTTGCACACAAACACTGCCAACTGTTCATGTAAAGCTATATACATATACTAACATACATGCAGACGCGCCGAACCCCACTGGATAGCGCGCCACCCACCCCATAACTAAGCTCATTTCGCGTATCAGCCGGGTCCGTTCTCAATGAATGGCCCGCGACCCACCGAGCGAACGAGCGCATGGTTAGGGGAGTGAGTGAGCTGTAGTCCACTCGTAAAGTATAGGTAAATAAAAACAACCAAACCGCCATATACCGCTTATGTATACGCAAAACAACAACACGAATAGCTAATAGTACGCATACATGGACCCGGCCATGTGCGCACCTTGTGGTGCGCATTGGAGGTGTGAGGGCCCGTGCAACGGCTTTTACACTCTCTTCTTACTCTCGCTATAATATTTCGCTCTCTTCTGACCGGACATGGCTGAGGGAACTTTTCATAAACTTCCGCTCACTGAGAACACTCACACAATCACAAAATCGCAATAACAATCAGCAGGGCCACTCCACACCAAACCAGAGCTGCCAACTCTCTTCCGCACATAACTCATTTTAAATGCGTTCAGTAGGATTGTTATGCTAAGATCGCGTTAATGTCATCGTTGTGCTTTGAAATAAAATTTCAAATTTTGTCAAAAGTCGAGAATTGTATATATGTCTTTAAAATATCCATGTATGTAAGTATGAAGTGTATAGATTTTTTGTTATAGAAACTTTTGAGCAACATTATAAAAATCTAATTAGTACAAACGTATTCTGGCAGCTCTCAAAAAAATTTGCTCTGCTTTAACAGCATCAACCCTATCAAAGGTGGCAATGATATCCCTATCCACGTTGAATTCACTGGCGAGGGAAGTCACCAAGCAAGCAGGACTGCTCTTGTTGAGCTGATGAGTCCCTATAGAAAGTTACCCAAATGTAAATCATCAGGTATTGATGATCAAAAGAAAAGAAAAATATGTCGGCTCACCGTTAATGTGGCTCTCTCGGCTGTCAGGCAATATTTAAAGTTGCCACACCTGTGCAAAGGCGCACTCGGGATTTCATCATTGGATATATACAGGGTGGGCGGAAAGTTTCTGCATACATCGTTTCAATTGTAATATAGTTAAAATTCTAATTGCTTGTTTTATTTGAAAACGAAATGGGGAAATCACCAATAATGTGATGGTTTGAAAATCCTAAGCAATTCCCTCGTACATCGATTTTTATGCAGGAC
Source organism: Melieria omissa (assembly GCA_963971225.1). Taxonomy (NCBI): domain Eukaryota; kingdom Metazoa; phylum Arthropoda; class Insecta; order Diptera; family Ulidiidae; genus Melieria; species Melieria omissa. Next base: position 60,148,035 of record OZ020268.1, read on the forward strand.
GGTGCGCGATGTCATATGGCGAAACAGTCAATAAGTGCTGCTAAAAGTCTATTTAGCCCTTCGTTGCATGATTTAATTTCCGTGAAGAAAAAACTTTTTTGTTATATAATTCTTGTTGCTTGTTAAGTTCTGATGATAAAAATGAAATTTTGTTGAATTCCTGTATCTAGGAAAGAAGTTTTACGGCCATTTTCCGTATCCTGGTGAGAGCGCTACCGCCGAAATGAAAGTCGGTTTTATCAATATTTTACTGTTGACAACTACGGGGAGTCGAACAGAGGTCAGACGTCAAGCTATACTCGTCATTCAACGCACTAAACAGCTGAGCGACGGCGATCACCATATCACCATCGCCATCAATAACCAAAATTAGTTCACCAAATCGAAACACTTGCTGCTTTTTCGATTCTTTTGCGCATACTTTCAATGTTAATCGCAAAATTCCGTTAGTAATCAATTGTTTTAACATAAAAGATGCAGCTGAGGAATGAACAACTGTAAAATGCTGAATAGAAAAGTTTCCAAATCTATGAAAAGTTAACATTGCATATATGCAATGCCATGCAGCGAAGGGTTAGAGATCAGTTAAATTTTTTGGAGACTTGAAAATTTTTTTTTTCGGAATCGGTTAGTTCAATGCCTTGAAAACATCGTCCTAAGAGGATTTTTCAAAATTCGAACGCGTTCTCTCATAATGCGAGAACAAAGCAAGCGCTCCGCCTACGGCTCGGCTCCTGTTTCCAAACTTCAACCGCGTCTCTTGAAAAGTTGCACTTTTTGAAATGGCAAACCTCGTAACTCGGAAAGTTTATGTCCGATTGACTTGAAATTTGGCACACACCTTTATGTACTCTTTTTACGTAATCTGTTCTAAAGCGAATTGTCAAGCTCGCGAAAAAACCCCTCTGTCTATGTCCAAAACGAGCCTGTTTTTTCACTTTGTCGGCATTTTCGCGATATTTATTTTTTTGCATATTTTGTTAGGGGGATTCATAGCTCTATCTATTCTTAACAGAACGTACTTTGATTTTTGATTTCAGATAAAATAAAAAATAAATTCTTTTTCAAATATATTCTCATCAAATTTCGTATTTAAGACTTTTAGGTAATACTACATCACATATCCAAATTTGAACGAGATCGGCTAACTATCAGTTTTCAAATGCAAACGTTTGTTACCAATTCAGCCCTTTTGTACCAATCGCAATGCAACACATTTTTGAGCGATCGTTTCTATGGCAGCTATATGATATAGTTGGCCGATCTCGTTCAAATTTGGATATGTGATGTAGTATTACCTAAATGTCTTAAATACGAAATTTGATGAAAATATATTTCAAAATGCGTTCCTTAAAAAAGCAACACCGCCCACATTGTAGGGGCTGAAACCCCATTCATCCCTTTTCCCCCTTTCACATGTGAACCTAAAATCACTTTAGCACAGTCCATTTTATGTTTTTGCTTACCAACTTAGCTCAAAAAATGAAATTTGTCTTTATAAAACGGATGAGAAGAAAAATATTAACATATGTTAATAGTGACGGTTTCCGTATATAAAAATTGGCGACAGTGTGAAGGTTAATATACTATATCATTCAACGTGTATAACGGCTAAAATACGATAATCAGACAACTCCAACAATATATGTGTAATCAAATTTCAGATAGTTCTACTAATTTCCACAAAAATTGACTGTCTCTTTTTGCAACTCACTGAAATTTTTACTGTCCGCGAACATGTTAAGCTAGTATGAGAAGACTGGCCCGGAAATTCGCCAGATCTAATCCTATTGAACATATCTGGTCCAGGATTCAAGATTCAGTATTTCGGAGTCCAAAACCTGCCAATAGACTTCAACTTATTGAGAGAGTAAAACAAGAGTGGGATCCCCACAAGGAATACCTAACCGAAACTCCAGAAAAAAGTTCAAAATTTGTCTTAAAACTAACACATGCATAAAAATTTCCCAAATCTCACTAACACATACAAATCTGTAGTTCACATTTTGGGATTTTATTTAGTAAGTGCGAATGAAACGTTATATTCGCATTAGTACGTTCCAAATTCTCTTTATGAAAGAGTGAGATGGCGCTATAAACGTAACGCGTCACCTGATTTCATGCACAAAACATTGTTGTGTTACGAGTCAGACGAAGAAGGCGTCCGCTGGCGAAATTTGTTTTGGAGGAACGTGTTTTAATTGGTAAAATTCTTTATTTTATTAAAAAATAACATTTATGGAATTCACAGTTTGTGGGAAAATTTATTTCGGGCAACTTTCCCTAAAAAAAACGATCTAACTGTGAGCACCCCATTGTATATGTTTCAAATAATTGTGGAAAATTTTTCAAAATAAAAATGCCTAGCTCAAATGGCAAACAATCGTTGAACATCAAATAAAGAAATCGTCCCGATAGTGGTATAAAGTAGTCAAAAAAATTCGCTCCGGAGATTGTGTGAAAAAATTCATTTGACTTTGTTTTTTGCCTATTTCAAAAAACATGCTCGGCAGTGCGGCAAATTTTGAAATTACCGGTATCTCTGTTTTTCATGCAAAGCAAAAACAATTGAGATACGATATGGGAAAATTCGGGAAAATTGCCAGGTGGGAAATTTAACATACTAGATACCGCTGAACTGTGAACACCATAATTATATTTAATTATTATTTCATTATTGTTTTATATAGATGTTCCGAAGTTGTGGAAATTGCTTATTCAACAAAATCATAAGCTGAAGGCTGAAAACATAGACGCCGGAAGAAATATTGTGTATATTTGTGTTGTTTGTGTTATGTTTTTGTGTTTTCTCGCCTTTTCTACTTGTATTTATGTATTTTTATAAAAACCAAATACATCTGTATTAAACTAATCGTGCAAATAGTCTTAATGTATATTTACGTTATGAATATCAGTTACGTCTAACCGACAAACCGGTCAGGCCTATCTGGTAGATATACCGAATCGTACGTTACGTCTACCAGATAGGTCTGACCGGTTTGTCGGTTAGACGTAACTGATTGTTGCATGCGAGACACCATGTGAGAGAGCGAGACAGCTGTACGTTTGCCAAGATTTCGGAGTGCATGCGTTAGAAGGTGATATCAAATCACACGTACACGAAATCAAGTCACACGTACACAAACGGACTAGTCAGATTTTTCACACGGCTAGAACAAATCTGACTAGAATTATAACCGATATGTTGGTTACGTATACCGGTTATATAACTAGTCATATGACCGGTAGTCTCTTTGTAGGGATGCCATATCATCATTGGTCTTGTGCGAAAGTTTGCGAAAGCGAGTCCTAGAGTGCTACGAAAAAAATTGCACACATACACAATATTAATGATCAATTGAACTTTGCTTGGATATGATTTAGTGGTTTAGATAAAAAAAATTTTGAAAAGCATTGTTGTTTTGTATGCAGAAAACTTTCATTCTGCTGTTCATTGCGTTGCCTATAACATGGTTATGTATATAAAACTGAAATTATTAGAAGTAAATATTAAAGGAAGGAAATAGAAGGTACAGTGAAATTCCTCATAGCCGGAAAGTCATCGCCGCAGTGTTTTTGTCCGGTTATGGGAAATGTCCTCTTATGGGGGAGAAGGGGACAAAAAGCTAGTTTAAATTGTATCCAAGTGTTTCTAGTTTATTTATTTAATATGAGGGTTGCCTTTTATATTTTTGCCTTCTTTTTCAAAAAGGATGAAAAAGCATTTTGTTATCATCAAAAATGGTTTTATTACTTTTCAAAGTATTTTCTTAGTATTTTCTTAGAAGATTTATACACTTTTGCATGCGCTCAAACCAATTTTCGAAGCACATTTTCCACTCCGATTGGGACTCCTCCAAAACATGCGGCTTCAGCCGCATCTTCGGGCGATGAAATTCGTTGACCATGCAATTTGTTTTTTATGTGCGGAAATAAAAAGAAGTCATTGGGTGATTCGGCGTCGGCGGTTGTTTTTCCGTATTTGATTAGATACTTCTATCAAAAAAATTGTTTTGTATCACTCAGAATTGACGGTTCTACGTTGCTCTAACGGCACAGTAGCCACATGACCAGTTTTGCCGAAAAAACAGGCGACCATTTGCTTTGATGTGCTGCGTGCCCGAACAACTTTTGTTGGATTTGGCTCGTTTTGGAAGACCCACACGGTCACGGTCGATTGCCGTCTTGTTTCGGACTCATACGCATAAATCCATGATTCGTCAGCTGTCACGATCTTATAAACGTCTTTCGAAGTATCGCGATCAAATTTTTCCATTATTTCTTTGCACCAATCGACACGAGCCTTTTTTTGAGCGATTGCCCAATTATGCGGGATCCAACGAGAACAAATCTTTCTGACAGCTGACAGTTCATGCAATATCGAATGCACGGCCGTGGAACTAATACCCAAGGATGCCTCTATCTCACGGTATGTCACAATGATGATCATTCATTATCAGTTCACGCACAGCATCGATGGTTTCTGGCACAATGACCGATTTTGGACTACTTTCACGAAATTCGTCCTGGAGCGAACGGCGATTACGCTTGGATTCGTTAAACCAGTTATAAACTGTCTTGAGGGTTAGTGCTTCCTCACCAAATGCCGAGTGAAGACGATGTTCACGAGTTAAATCAATTTTTTGACCGAGATGAATTTTTGTCAGTGTTAACAACACAAATAGCGCTTGAACATCAAAATGCTCTAAGTACGTTTATGGTAAAAAATTACAAACTTTTCAATGACAATCTCAGAATTTTCGAAAACGTACTAGACCCATCCCTATTGAAAAAATATAAAAGGCAGCCTACGCATTTTGTACGAATTTATGAATATTGAATATTTAATTAATATTTATTAAATGTATAAGTAAAGTACATATACATATACAAGTCGTTAAATTTGAGTACTGCTTTGGTTGAAAAAATTTTCAAATGTTTGATTGTTTTAATTTCCAATGTTCATTTTCAAATACGAGTGAGATTTGTATTATAGGGTAGTAGGGGAATTCTTTGTAAGGTGCCACCCCTGCTCGATTTCGACGTTCCAGCAATCCAAGAAAAAAAATTCCTATTGTCATTTAAGCTATATATGTCCACATCAATTTTAATGTGGTTTTTGGGGGAACAGACTCAATAACACGGTCTGGGTAAATCAAAGTGTCAAATTTGGTTAAGAAAAAACATAAAAATTAAAACTGAAGGTTTTTCTTACAGTGAAAAAGTAACCAAAAACTTATAAAAAACTAAGGTAAATATCAGTGTTAGACTTAATTTTTAAAGGGTTTTCATAATCCGAAATGATATCCGAGCATATCGTAAAAGGAACCAATTTATATAATAATATAATATAATTTCCAAAATGGCATCAAAATGTAAAGTGCCACCTTTTTTCTTTGTAAGGTGTTTTCTGGTCCTATATCGGTAAAATGACTTTTTATTGCTCGGAATCGTCATTGCAATGAATTTAAAGTGTTCTTAGTCAATTTTTCTCTAAGCTTTTCATGAGGATTGAATTAGTTTTGTTTATTAATTTCCATACAATTATTCGTTTTATCCGTTACCATTCAATTTGCATTTTTCTTTCGGTAATTTTCTATTCAATGCAAATTAAATTCAAGAATCTTTCGTAAATTTTCTAAATCATGCATTTTTACTTGAGATTTTTACGTTTTTAGCGGTTTTTTTAGGGGGTGGCACTTTACATTAAAAAATTTTAGGGTGTCGATTTTGAACACTTGGGGAAATTGGCTGTAAAATTCGTATTTACGAAAAATTCAAATGAAGTGTTACCATGGATCATAGCTCTTTAAATCTTCTTTCCAACGGTATATTAAAATTGGCGATACGTTAATTTTCTAACGAGTAATGCGCAAAAAAGCTATGGGGTGGCACCTTACAAGAATTCCCCTATAGATTAAAAAAAAAACTGGTTTGCCACGTTTTTTTTAATATTACTTTTTTTATTTTATTTATTTTTTTACGTTTATGAGAGATTTCTTAATCAAATGGTTAAAAATATAGTGTCCACATCCGGTTATTATAGCGTCAGGTTATTGGAATGATATTCGTATAGAAAACTTAATGATATTGCTATGTCTTCGAAATTTGTCCGGCTATTGAAGCTGTCCGGTTATAAGGACTGACCATAATGAGAAATTTCAATGTATTTCCTTGATTCTGAAAATATACTTTAAATGACATTCGGTCACACAATTATTTTAGATAAGCCGATAAATTCAATGTAACTTTATAGAAAAATCTCACCTGAATTTCCAAGAAAAATTGGCGAGGATGACAATGGTGTAGATACACGTAGGGGAATTCTTTGTAAGGTGCCACCCCTGCTTGATTTCGACGTTCCAGAAATCCAAGAAAAAAATGCCTATTGTCATTTAAGGTATATATGTCAACATCAATTTTAATGTGGTTTTTGAGGGAACAGACGCAATAACACGGTCTGGGTAAATAAAAGTGTAAAATTTGGTTAAGAAAAAACATAAAAATGAAAACTGAAGGTTTTTCTTGTGGCGAAAAAGTAACCAAAAACTTATAAAAAACTAAGTATCAGTGTTTTCATAATCCGAAATGATATCCGAGCATATCGTAAAAGCATCAAATTTATTCAATGATTTCCAAAATGGCTTCCTATGTCGGTAATGGTTTCCTATATCGGTAAAATGACTTTTATTGCTCGGAATCGTCATTACAATGAATTTAAAGTGTTCTTAGTAAACTTTTCTCTAATCCTATCATGAGGAATAAATAAGTTCAGTTTTGTTTATCAATTTCCATACAATTATTCGTTTTATTCGTTACCATTCAATTTGCATTTTGCTTTCGGTTATCTTCTATTCGATTCAAATTAAATTCAATAATCTTTCGTAAATTTTCGAAATCATGCATTTTTACTTGAAATTTCTACGTTTTTAGCGGTTTTTTTAGGGGGTGGCACTTTACATTAAACAATTTTAGGGTGTCGATTTCGAACACTTTGGGAAATTGGCTGTAAAATTCGTATTTACGAAAAATTCAAATGAAGTGTTACCATGGATCATAGCTCTTTAAATACTCTTTTCAACGGTATATTAAAATTGGCGATACTTTAATTTACTAACGAGTTTTGCGCAAAAAAGCTATGGGGTGGCACCTTACAAAGAATTCCCCTACTAGTTCAATCTTTTTATTGACCCGGTAACAGTACTTCTCCAATGTCAGTTATTCTATAAACCTTATTGTGTTTGGAGTGCTGTGTGTATTTTACTTTAGATATCATTCGGAGATGCCATTTAACGACCACATACGCGAAAGCTTGACGTTCTGTGGTTAATCCGGATGGCCGCTGAATAGAAATTCGACCTGATGTAATACTGTATGTATATTGTTCAGCTGTGACGGCGAACGGTAAGCTTTTCTGCTCGCCACACTTACATACATAACCACAATAATGCAAGCACATGAAACCGAAATTTGCTTCAAAATGTCCTGCGGCCCAGATCAAATAGCTGTGCACCATTTAAATGTATTTTTTCAAAACCATTCGTACCGTTATGAGAGTAACGGCGGCAACATGTAAGAATTGTTTGTTGCCTGAAACAATTATTACAAATGCACACACACATAGTCACACACGCCAGCACGCGGTACGACACAAAGACGTTTGGCGGACTTTCTCGAGTGCACTTTAGTAGTTGTGAAACGGAAAGTGCAATTTTGTCACAAAGGTGCGTAAGTGCAGCGCTCGTTTATTTATTGGCTGCACAGTACACCGCTTGGCAAAGCCGCAACATCAGCTACAGCGACAGCCAAGAAACGGTTGAGCAACCACTCATATTTAAATTTCACGCCAACAACCAAAACGCTTTTGTGTATGTGTGTGTGTGGGCCCAGACATCAGATGGTGGAATGATACGCTGGCAAAGGAAATCGTAATCACATGGTGCAACCTGCAATTGCAGTCATCGATTGCAAATTTGAGCCATTTGCATTGGCTGCACACATGCAAATGGCATCACTAGCTCGACCTGCTGCCGAAACAGCAGCAAGTAAACGCAACGCCCGGAAGGTAATGTGTCGCGGAATGGGTCATCACGCCGACACATTCATTTCACATTATGTAACTGTTACATCGATAATGGAACCGTTCGCCTACAGCCCACTGCCTCAGTCAGAGCTACCCAACGACAACAGAAAACCAAATGTCACTTTGTCATTTACTGCCCCAGTGGGCCTACGTGCCGAAATTGAGTGCCCGCCAAGTTAAAGGACTGAGTCCTTATTTCGTTTAATCGATTTTGATTGTTGGGCATTGGCATTGAGAGTGAATTTATTTGTGTCGCTGCTACCATTTCGTCAGTGGCCCCTCGCTGCCCTCTACCGTTGTAAGTGTGACCCACAATCGATCTAACAAAACTGCTGGCGACAATAACAATCATAGAACTGCATATGTTGCGAGCTGAGCCGCCAGCCGCTAGTCGCCAGCAACCAGCAGCAATCGCCAAAATAGCAGCAGCAGCGGCCACAATAACAACGGCAGCGGTCATAGCAACAGCAACAGCAACGGTGGTAGCAACGCTGCCGCAACAATAGCAACGGTGATAATAGCAACTCATAAATTGTTGTGAAATTGGTGGCCAGCAGTGATTGGTACTGTGCAATCAGTGCTCGCGCGTTTGGCTCGTGACTGGTGATGAGTGCGTTGCGCGCGGCCGGGCAGGGGGCCGCTGGGTAGTAAGGCGAGCAGGCACATGGCAAGACGGGCATGTTGCTAGCACCGATCATCGCCGTTAATGCGGTCCGAGCAATGTAAATTATGGAAAATTCACTCCGCGCAACGGAGTTGGGAAGCGATGCACTGATGATTTGTTCTTTTGCCGCTGACTTCAATGATGATGGCGATGTCAGATAGTGATCGCTCATGATGGAACGCTCGAAGCTTTAGCCTAGATTGCAACAGCCTAGTGCAACTTCCTTGACTCTGGCCAGGAAAAGGCGGCAGCAGTTACAGAAGCAGTAGCTGCCGCGTGCCGAGAGCGAGAAAAACGTCCGAAACCATCAATTTGCTAACACTTCCACTGCTGGACATTACACTGCACCCAGGGGTATGACAAATTTGTTCAATGGCTACACTGAAACTTAAGTAAGCTCTTCAGATTGATTTATATATTCGTTTTCCCGACACACGACGTTTGATGTATTTTTCTAATAGTTAATAGAGCTAACTTTATTGTAAAGCTTGCTAGATAATTTTTGGCACAGGATTTTATCAACTTCTACATATTGTCAGTGTATCTGTTGAAAAGTAACGCTTCTACAGCTGTTTACTGGTTTCGCTAACCCAGCTATTGGTTGAATGCAGATTACTGCTTAACTTCCGTACGGATTCTGTGTTACGAACATGTTAAACGGTTCTTAAGATCATGAATGGCCTCTGGCGCTATAATCACTTCTTGTCTCTCTGGATTGTGCGATTCCTACGATCTGCCATCAGCCGAACTGCTGCTGAAGGCTTCGTGTATACAAACATGCAATTTGTATGGCAATATTGGTGGAACCACAAAATCCTTTAGCGGGGGTCAAAGATGCAAGAGGACCAATTTCAAGAGTTGCTAAATTTTGCTGTTAAAAATTGTGCGTTCGTGTTCTCTCAGGCCAATTTCGCATATGTGAACCAGATGTGTATTGAACACATTTACAGTAGGTATTATATGCGCTCATTGGGTATTATTAATGTATCAGAGAATGTCTCGTGGGCTCATTTTACTATATGCAAACAATGTATTATATGGCAAACAAAGACGAGAAAGAAGAACTTTTCTTTGAGGACGACCCTCTCAGTAAAAAATAAAAACATTTTGAGAAGAAAATAATTGCCCAAGGAAAGCTTCGATTCACCGTCTTGAATCTGTACAGATCTGTAAGTCTCGCCCTGATGGTGGCGGGAGCAAAACCATAGTCCCATCATCGAGCTATCGTATAAATTATTATTTACACATTCATATATTTAAATAATTACCACCGATTGATACATACAAACATGTAGGGAAATATTCATATTTATTTAATTTACAATTTTAAACCGTTACTAAAAATGGATGTAAATGCTACTCGTATAGGTGTACTGTGTTATGTGCATGTAAATGTTGTAAAAAATTCTGAGCACACACATACACACATCTTGCTTAGTGCATGGCCGTTACATTGTGTATGATTGTTGTATTAAATTAGACGCACCTTTAGCACTTGGGATGGTACCGGATTGCCGTAAGGTGTGTCGCATTTCATAATTCATCAACAACGCAAAAGGCGGACAAAGCCAGTTGGCTGACATCTCCAAAATATTACACCGATCATATTGTTGTGTTCGTTGAGTTTGTGATGTGGTTATTGTCGATTCGGAGCTGGTTATTCAATCAGCTGATTTAATCTTTGTTGGTTTTGCTGCAGATCTTAACTAATTCAACGGGTGAAATTTTCTACAATTTTTTCACTATAAAATGCTTAGCCATCGCTTTATTCATTGAGGTTAAAATAATTGACGTCAACTCAATGATAATGGCGTTAGATATAAAAATGTGTATGAGAAAACATAACAAACTCTACCACTGAGTACCATTTTTATTAATGAACTTGTTGCGAAACCTATTTTAAATGGAACTGTAAATCACTGCAGTTGATTGCCTCAATAATCACTAAATTATTAAAAACGCAACACGTATACAAATCTACCACGCGACATGATCTCACATGCAACCCAGTATTACTTCAGATCTGGGTTGAATCCTCGAATTATCCAATAGACAAATAAATCAGCCTTAGAACGAATCCAACTGAAGTTGTAAGCCACCGAAAGAATTTGGGTGCACAAAATTATATGGATTCTGCAAAATATGATTTGACAGAGAAATAAGTTGACAGGGCAAATAAGTCCCTTCGCTCATATCATCATAGCTTAAGCTAAGCTAGCGGCCAGCCAGCGCGAGTGGACCTTGCGAGTATGCAACAGGAATCAGTATGGATGCGTTTCCATTGAACTGGAGTGTGAGCGCCTTAACTCAATGAAATCCCAACAACACCCTGCACCGAAACACCAACCGACGACATATTTACCACATATTTGCATTTAGTAAGCACAGAACAATTATTGTTCTCCTCCACTACCGACGCGCCCGAACACACCTTCTTACGTCGGCGCCGCAGCGCGCTTCTATCGCCAGCAAGACACTCGCAATCGCACCCTTACGTCCATCTCGTCAGCACGCTCCGGCACACCGCGCCATACAAGGAAACTCCCAGCAGAACGAGTCGCGGTACGATCTGCGCGTGCTGTATGACTACTCCAGATCAATGAATATTAAATGAGTTGAACTGCTGATGTACGTGCACGATACGGTTGAGGCCGAATCAAACTGGCGTAGGTTGACGCAATTTACTTGCAGCGCCACGGCGAACTCGAGGTGTTGTTGCTGTTTGCTGTTGTTTCCATGTATCCACAACCCATCCCATCGCGTACCATCCCATTCCGGCACATACACTCCCAAGTGCAACTAATTCGAGCACATACGCGTAAAAATAGTGAGCCGTCTGAATGACCAGACCGATCAGTACCGCACGATCTCATAAATCTTCACGTGACAAACAGCGCAGCACTCGCTCTGACGAAGATTATGAGCACAAACTGATCGGCACTAATATAAGCATATATTGTGGCACATTTTAATTTGATGGCACTGGAACTTGTCGCATGCGTGCCTTGACTTGACATGCAACAATTGGCTTTTTGACCACTCGGACAAATGAACTACTTGATAAATTGCTGTGACACTAAGTAGTTTTGCGCAGCCTTAAGAACAAACTAAAGTACATATGTAAATTTTGACAGACTCCAGACTAAAAATGTGCCAAGGCAGCTCAGTGGCAGCTTCAATTATGAAAAATGTACAGCGAGAAGAAGCAGTGAAAATGGACAGCTGCAACGCTGAGTGCACGTTGCGCATTTCGTGTAAAAGGCTGAGTCGCTGGGTATCTAATCGAATTGAAGCCAATTTTTGCAGAAAAATATTTTAAAAGTGCGGTGGCCATCAAACAAACATCAACCATCACACAAACACTCATGCATACCAAATGATATGAGCGCAAATCGGCGCAGCATGAGTTGCTCTTTCGTTTCATCAACGCTGCACGAAGAAAATCTCTCCAGATCGAATTTATCGGCTGGACATTGCACAATTCCCTACGGAGTGACGCAGCACTTCTAAACGATCTGCTCAAATGCATCCATTCAGTGATAATGGATCGATGGCTGCTGTGTTGACACAGTTCAGCTGATGGATGAGCACCGGACCGCAACGATTCATGGACTTGAAATTGGGAGATTGGTGCACGAATCCGAATTTATTCTCTCATGTCTTATCCTATTTACAGACACACTAACATGGGCATACGTAGGTATGTTTTGGCTGGTATCTTGTGTTTTCAAACACCTTCGCACAATGTAGTTTAAAAAGTTTTGTATCGACTCGCGAGCACGTATCGCCATTTAATGACATTACCGCCAAAATTAACCTTGGCTTCAAGTTTACAGCGGTGACTAATTTTGGCGCATAAAACCGTTGCATTCTATACCTGAATGAATGAATAATGGTCACTCGGTGTGCCACAGACGCAGATGCAGACGCAGTCGCGGCCGCAAACTTTAGCTTTTTCGAGCCGCAGACAATGCAGCTCGACGACGACGCGCGCTCCGCATTCAGTGCGGTTGTACAACCACAGGAAGGCTGTGTGGTCGTCAGACATTCGCTCATCGCTCCGACAGATTTTTCTACGCCATTGAAACTATGAATGGAAGCCGACAAATGCTCCACTGGCATTGCGTGGGCTAGTTTTCGTACCGAGCTCTTTGAGTTTCCTCACCGCCAGCTGCTGCTAGCATTTAACACCGCCACGACAACACTGCCAAGTCGTAATTTCATTGTCTCGTTTGGGGGCAGCTGAAGCTCCAGTGTCCAAGTGTAACCGAGTGAAACACCAGTTTTTTTGACAATGTTAAAGTCCGAATGTGCAAAGTCTTCCTAATCATTGCTGCTGCTTCACACTGACAGAATGTCGGATCGGTGGGGATGGGGGTGGGGGTGGGTGTGGGTGACGCACATGCTCGGCATAATTTTAAATTTGCTGCCAGGTCCCGTGCGTGCTCACATTCGCACAACTGCCATGAGTATGTGTGAGGTTGACGGTCACTTGTCCCTTCGAAAAGTAAACAACAAAAGCCGCTTTGTAATTTTTATGCGACTGATGTCTTATCTGCTAATGGGGATGAAGTCGAACCCACAAACTTTTTACTTACGGCGGTGAACTTTCTTCCTTTTTCTTTTTGTCTTTTTCACAGCGCCGATAATGATAAATGTGCGGGCGTTACGTGAATTCAATTTCGCTTTTAGTCGAGACTTGACGAGAGCCGGTCCTAATCAGTGATTGCGGAGGTTTACATCGTAGCCTGCAGAGAACGGTCGACTGTTACGGGCGATTCTCTGAACTGTACACACTGTTTGACTGATTTTGCTATCAATTCCATCTGTTAGATTGTCCTCTAGTTATGAATTAAATCTCCAACGAAGCCACACCTGCTTGCTCAGTTTTTGAAAAATGTTGGGGAAGCAATCTCTGAACGCCCGTTTATTAACCTTTCTGATGTGCTGAACGGTGTGGAATTCTACAGGTATACTACTGAAGAGATTTCCCCCCACGATTATCAAGTCAAAGGGACGCGTTGCTCTGCTGGTTTTAATGACTTGGCGGCACACATTCACGGCTTGTTGCTGTTTTGATTTTCGGCAAAAATTTTTACTCAATTATGCCGCCTTTCATTTTAACTGTTTCGGTATTAAAGTGAAATCGAAAAGCCACGACATGATTACTCCGAATTATTAATCAGCGCCTGAGTATGTGTGTCACCCTTTCGACAATTTGGGCAAAACAGTACGTAACAGCAAGGGAAAAGCGACTGGCAATTATTGTGGGATGGATGACTGACTGGCTGGTTGGATGTAGCAACAATTGCGCGCTCGCGAAAGTGAGAAATGTTCCAATTATGTTGATGACACCTCAGTGTACGCGGCGCGGTGGCAGTGTCAAAACAGCAGGCAAGACCGTGCCTACGTCTGCTTCATCACTTCAGCGCTCCGCCGCCGCACGGTCCAACTCTACCACGACTCGGTTGGCAGCGGGAGCAGAATTTGTCACGTGCACGATCGACGAATATGTCGCTGCGATGGCTATCGTGCTCACAATCAGATGAATTCGTGATTTTGCCAAAATTTGGAAGTGTCTAGTCGCAGCAGCGCAGGCTTTCTGGCCGAGGTACACCTTTAATTTCTACCTTATTGGTGCGACCGGGAGCTGCAGCGCGGCTCAATTAAAACCAACATTGCAAAATTTAATATTGGCAGAACAGGAGTATGGACAGTGGTCGCGTCGGATCGGCGATGAGTGCAGCGCTCGTGCCGCGATTTTCTTCCGTGCCGCGATTTTCTGCTCAGCTTACGCTGCGCAGAATCTTGAGTATATTGTAGCTGTTTTGTGCCGTTTGTTGACTCTGTCACCAACTGCTAAAATGTAACGCTCTTTGCTTCCCACGCACATAGACTCACCGCTGAACGTGTGCAGTGCGCAGCGCGCTCGTACAGCAAATGTGGCATGTGATTTTCCAACTGTTTCCACGCTTGCTGCCCACAAAATGACAAATACTGCACCGATTATTATCTAAAAAGGCACTCAGGCCGTACTCGCATTCGCATTGTCGCGGTGGCTGTTGGTGTTGGTACTGCTGTTGTTGTTGTTGCAGTTACTGTTGCTGTTGCAGTTGTCTGCTGCTGCGCGCTCGCACTGCAACTTAGAAACTTGCCGCGCAAAAAGCGAGTGAAAACCGTCGTTATGCTTCGTACACTTGCGCATACGAGCGATAAGTGGCAAATTGTCCAAGTGCGAATAAATCTTTAAAGTCAAATTATTTCTTCACAAGAAACAAACCGTTTTCTCTGCGACGATTAAAGCGACTACCCAACGCCTATGATTAGAAATTGCTGAAGTGAACGACGAATACACATGAAAACGCACCGCCCTTACACGTTAAGAATGAATGTATGTACAAATAATTATATGTATACTTATATGCATGCGCACATGTGTGCAAGAGCAGTGTACAGATCCACAGTTTCATTAGAAGTCTATCAGATGAAATTTTGAAAAAGTTTCAAGCACAAGAATCGTTGTGTGGTTTACATTTCTCAGCGGAGTCCAGTCAAAGGTGTCACCAAAAATAAAGGCCGTACACGCGTATTTGTCTCGAAATGTGGCTACCCTGCAGGAAAGAAGTAGTCAGTTGGCAAAAGTAACTAATTTTTAACTAATTATTTGACAACTAATTTGTAACTGATTGAATAATCATGCATGGCTACACAGTTCACGAGCGCATGCACCGTACTCGTTGCGTTGTTCGTACAAACGACAAGTCGCCATTGGCGTCTGCGCGATGAACAAGGGTTGCCTATTGTTTGAAAATTGATATTTTCTGGGGTCACGTTTTCGATCCTTAGAATTTGTAAGTGAATCCAATGGGTTGGCAACATATACGACGCCATATCGTGTTTTTTCGTCAAAGCGTGCGCGTGAAAAAGTGTAAATAAGTGCGTAGTTTAAAGAGGTGTGTAAAATAAATTATTTAATTAGCAAAAAAAATGCCTTCAAATCAAAAAAATATGTGGAGAAATAAGTGGAATTGAAAATGCGGATGAAGGCACGAATGAAGACGTGCAAGTGGAACATTTGTGCGCGGAAAGCTGTAAGCTGCTGTCATTGTCGCCGTGAACATTTTTGGGACTAATGGGAAAAGGCTTAAGAAGGACTACAACACATTTTTTATCGTTTTGCTTGGTATGTATGCACGTACACATATTCAAAATTACATTCACTGTGCATAATATTCCCATAACTAATTCTACAATTCGTTCCTCTTTTAACTAGATTCAATAAATGCAGCTGATCCCATGGAAGAGCTGAGAGCAGCTATTGCCGGCGTTAAACTTGAATTTATTTAATATCTTAGTGCCTTAAGTGAACTGGCTGAAGTATTGTTTTCTTTTACTTTTCTTTCTTTAAATTAATTTTTCTTGTTGTTTTACATTTTTGCTGTTTTGTTTGTAATTAGTTGTAAATATTATTTAAAAGGAGTGTACTTTGTTTTTGAAAACATTTAATAACACAATCTTATGAATTGAATTCAGTATATTTGAAAATTCATTTAATGGGGTTATATGCAAGTAATTTTTAATTGGTTACTATTTGACTAGTTTAAAATCAGTTACAAACTAACTAATTTTTAACTAGTCACAAAACAACTAGTTTTAAATCAGTCCATTGCGGACTAATTATTAATTGGTTTGGAAACAGCTAGTTATAAACTAGTTGGGAAGTCATGCAGAGGTAGACAATTGATGTGCTGCTAGGACATCGCCACGTTAAAATAATCACTTCTTTTCAAGCAAAATAACTAATTTGTAATCAGTCCTGTACAGAAAAGGACTAGTTATAAATTAGTTAAAAATTAGTTACATTTCCTGCAGGGTACTTATCAAAATTTGCTAAACTCTTATTACCACTTGAGTGAGACCAATACCTATGTATTACTAATAACTCTACCCTGCAGGAAATGTAACTAATTTTAAACTAATTTATAACTAGTCCTTTTCTGTACAGGACTGATTACAAATTAGTTATTTTGCTTGAAAAGAAGTGATTATTTTAACGTGGCGATGTCCTAGCAGCACATCAATTGTCTACCTCTGCATGACTTCCCAACTAGTTTATAACTAGTTGTTTCCAAACCAATTAATAATTAGTCCGCAATGAACTGAATTAAAACTAGTGGTTTTGTGACTAGTTAAAAATTAGTTAGTTTGTAACTGATTTTAAACTAGTCAAATAGTAACCAATTAAAAATTACTTGCATATAACCCCATTAAATGAATTTTCAAATATACTGAATTCAATTCATACGATGTTTTCAAAAACAAAGTACACTCCTTTTAAATAATATTTACAACTAATTAAAAACAAAACAGCAAAAATGTAAAACATTTCATAAAAATAACAGTTCAAATCATTTTACAAGAAAAATTAATTTAAAGAAAGAAAAGTAAAAGAAAACAATACTTCAGCCAGTTCACTTAAGGCACTAAGATATTAAATAAATTCAAGTTTAAGCCGGCAATAGCTGCTCTCAGCTCTTCCATGGGATCAGCTGCATTTATTGAATCTAGTTAAAAGAGGAACGAATTGTAGAATTAGTTATGGGAATATTATGCACAGTGAATGTAATTTTTAATATGTGTACGTGCATACTAGGGATCGCAATTTTTTGCCATTTTGCGATCCCGGGATTTTCGGGATTGAAAAGTCAAATCCCGGGATCCCGGGATTTAATCCCGGGATTCAAATAACAAATTTTTTAAATAAAACAATTTTACCAAATTGCATAAATACTTGTTTATAATATATTTACCATAAAAATGGACACAGTTTAATCACATTTGGGGTAGTTTTAAGATTTTTTATCTTGAATTTAAGGGGACAGTCCCCTCAAGCGTCCGAGAAAAAAGCGTTTTTTCCTGATTTTTTTTTCTTACAGAAAGAAAGATTGGAGACATAAGAACTTTGGGATATGTTTTAGTCATACTTTCAACTTTATTCACAAAAAAAATTACATCTGGGAAATTCTAAATGACTGAGTTTTCCACGTTTTCCGGCAGCGTTTCGGCACGGTCGGAGTCCATTTGCGGGAACGATAGCAGCCGTTGTTTTCAACTTAAATCAAAAAATTTTTTTTTTGTTTTCTTCCTCAGACTTATTTGTTCTATGTGAACTACGGAAATTCCAAAAATCCAAAATTTAGACAAAAATTATGATTAAAAAAAAAAGTGACTTTTTTTACATTTATTTGTTAATAAAAAAGGTATTAAAAATCGGAATTTTTCAAAATCCGTAGTTCGCATAGAGTAGTTTTTCATACTGAATAAAATAAATTTTAGTTTAAGAAAATCTGTTGATAACTTTTATAGTTATCTTTCCCGCAAATTGTGAAAACATGGTTTTGAGAAAACGCACTTTAAATTTCCGTGCGTGGCCGCCAGGCACCGTGCGCGACCGACTGAATTTTCGTGCAACTCCTGAAATACTTCGAATTTGGAGCTAAAACTTTACATACATAATCTTAAATAGATGCCCAATCGATTAAGAAAAAAAAAAACGATTTTTTGAGACCTCTTGAGGGGACTGCCCCCTTAATCACATTGTAAGGCGGAAAGGGAGGCAGTCGGTGTTGAGTCGTCGAAGTGGTTGGTTGTGCGCGGCACATCACCAAAATCCAGTTGTCATTTACAATCAGTTGTCAGTTTAAATTTAAATCAAATAAATAAACATAGTCATCCTTGACAACATTTTGTTTAACTTAAAAGTTTTTCATTTGACATTTAACTTCAGTTTGATAACATTTTGTTTTATCCAAAAATGACACTTAAACATAACTTATTGCTTTGCATGAAATGTATCATAAAGTACATATATACGCATATTTGATAAAAAAAATAAAATACTTAATTTGTTAGTACCTTTAGTTTTACTTCGATTATTTCGAAAAAAAGTTAAGCGTTGTGATTAACTAAAAACTGAGATCTTAAAAATACTAAGGCATTAAATGTTTTGCCCTCTAATCTAGGGCGAAATTTATTGCAAATAAACCCTGCTGAGAGAAAACATCTTTCAGATTCAACACTTGCTGGTTGAATGCTTAGTAAATAATTATAAGCCTTTTGCAAAAGACGCCCTCTATCCCCTCCCTCCTCCTTCAGATAGGAATTGGGTTTTTGTGCTTTTAAATTTATTTCATTTGAACTTTGAAGCATCTTTTGCAATCCCGAAAATCCCGGGATTAAAAGATTTGAATCCCGGGATTTTCGGGACTGGAAAAAGTCCGGGATCCCGGGATCCCGGGATTGCGATGCCTAGTGCATACATACCAAGCAAAACGTTAAAAAATGTGTTGTAGTCCTTCTTAAGGGGAGGTTCTTTCAAATTTGGCCAAAAAAAGGCCTAAGTTTGGAAATGATTTGTGGCATGATGAAAAAACATAGAAACATCCGGTTGTAATGTAATTTTTAATATGTGTACGTGCATACATACCAAGCAAAACGTTAAAAAATGTGTTGTAGTCCTTCTTAAGCCTTTTCCCATTAGTCCCCACATTAGTAAAATGTTCACGCCTACAGCAGCTTACAGGCACGCTGTAATTTTCCGCGCACAAATGTTCCACTTGCACGTCTTCAGTCGTGCCTTCAGCCGCATGTTCAATTCCACTTCTGTTTTTGTTATTTTGCGACAAATATTTTTTGATTTTAAGGCATTTTTTTACTTATTAAATAATTTATTTTACACACCTCTTTAAACTACGCACTTATTTACACTTTTTCACGCGCACGCTTTGACGAAAAAACACGATATGGCGTCGTTTATGTTGCCAACCCATTGGATTCACTTACAAATCCTAAGGATCGAAAACGTGACCCCAGAAAATATCAATTTTCAAACAATAGGCAACCCTTGTTCATCGCGCAGACGCCAATGGCGACTTGTCGTTTGTACGAACAACGCAACGAGTACGGGCATGCGCTCGTGAACTGTGTAGCCATGCATGATTTTTCAATCAGTTACAAATTAGTTGTCAAATAATTAGTTAAAAATTAGTTACTTTTGCCAACTGACTACTTCTTTCCTGCAGGGTAGGGTCAGCCTTTACAGTTCAGGCAAGACTACTGCGAGTGGCCGCTCACTTGCCGGACGTTGCGTTGGGCGCAGCCATCAGGCCACCTCGATTGCAAGAAAACTAGAGCCGCGCCGGTAAGTGTGTTTGACGATCTTCGCTTGTATGCTTGAGCTCAGCCGCTAAATGTCATTAAACGAAATCATTGTCCGCGACGACTGCTCGTGCTGACAATCATGCCTCAAAATCAACGCAGCTCAGTCAATGGACACAGTGGTCGCAAAACGGTGTTGCTGCCGCTGCGGCGTCGTGCGGCTGACACTGGTATGGTCACAAAATCAACAGCGGAAAGTC
Organism: Melieria omissa; assembly: GCA_963971225.1. Lineage (NCBI taxonomy): Eukaryota > Metazoa > Arthropoda > Insecta > Diptera > Ulidiidae > Melieria > Melieria omissa. Next base: position 60,168,199 of record OZ020268.1, read on the forward strand.
GACTGGCTCGTTGCTGAATCGGTTTGCAATGCTCTTCGCCAGCGCACGATCGAGTAAGATATCTGAATGTGAGTGCGACATTATTACTCGAGTAATTTTCTTGTGATTTGAACGCATTTACTTGCCTAATGTTAAGGCAGCACTTATGTTGATGCGGTCTGAATAACCACAATTGACTTCAGGTTAAACCCATTTCACGCGTGCGCATCGTTACGGGAGCGGCGACAACAACGCTTTCATTTCGGGGACTGCTCACCGCCCATAACCAAGGCACCGCCTGAATGCATTCATACTTACCAGCACGCACACCCTGGCGGCACCTCGATCGCGCTTCTGTTTTGATGCGTCATTGCCTTTGGGCACCTTAGCAGTCAAGTGGTAAAGCTATTCCATGACAACATTTGATCACAAATAGCGCCGATTCTAATAATTAACATTCTTTGACTAACCGAAGAAGCAAAGGTTCTTGGAGTTTCGCAAATGTTGCAGATATTTCGGCGGTTTCTCGGGAAATGAAAATAGCCATCGATGGAGATAGTTAGATCATTTCATAAAAATCAACATACATGTGGACTTAGAAGTTGCACAGAAAACTTAATTTTGAAGTTGCTGGGCGATGACGAACAATAAGGCGATGACCTCATCCACGCTTCTAGTCGCTGGATAGCTTAGCCACATTTGCAGATATTAAACACGAATTAATGGGAATTGAGGTTTATCTTTAATATGATCAAATATAAACTCACCGACCCAGCAGTTTTCCTACCGATAAGTACAACTAATGGGTCTTATAAGCATACACACACACATACATTTATAAACGTGTTGTATTTTGGCTGCATTTGCAGTAAAGGTTAGTTGCAATACCGAATTTAAAACTGGAATTAATTTAATAATCGAACAATTTCATTGATTAATGCGTCGTAATTAGAGGCGTTTGTTATAAGTGTAATATTTCTTATCTGCCAAATGGAGCACCAAGTGCTGCAAGCACTGCGTGAGTGGCCGATCGTTGCCAGACAATCGTGTGCCACGTCCCATTCCATCCAACCCGAAACAGGTTCAACGGTGGATTCATTCAATTCTGCTGCATGGCTTGGCCTCGTCTAGTTAGTTCCGGCCGACCGCAACCTGCACTCGCGGCCGGCAGTCATATTGTACGAGTCTACGGGCAACATGAATGAATTTCTGGCTTCAACACGAATTTGTACGAATAGAATAAACAAAAGTAAATCATGGAAAGCGTGTTAACTTCGACTATGAGTACTCTAATAGCCGGTCGTAATGTTATTTCTGCTGTAATTATATGGTTACATCGCTTACGTGATGTCTACGGCGTCTGAGTTTATGCAGCTACGAAGTGTTCCGACAGATGAGCACATGGAAAGTGCCGCAACGCTTCGGTTTTATTAAATAATGTGTGAAAATTCAATTCACATTCTGCAAAATGCTTTCAACAATGAAGGCTTGTGGTCTTTGCACATTTACTCAATAGCTGTAAGAATTTGTGGTAAATGCTAAGACTACTTTTACAAAATTTGAATGGTTGATATTAAGAAATATATGTATATGTATGCATGTACTTTTATTCAGATACAGATTTAAGTAAATAAGCAGCGTGATCAGACCAGACCAGAACCAATCTGTCTGTGGCTAGGGACGTTCTAAAATCACTTTAAGAAATGGCAATCGGGGTTTTACTTTAATGGTGCCCACTTGTAAAAAGTGTTTTAACCGTAGATCGAGCTTCAAAAAAATTAAGGAATCCCATCCTATATATACAAAGGAGAGAATTATAAAATTTTCAATTTTCTCAAGACCTCTTTCTTAAAAAAGTGTGAAAGATGGTTTTAAACAAGCATAATCCCAACACAACAAAGTCACAAAGAATGATTAAATTAATTATATCCTGAAAAAAGTTATAATAAAACAAAAAACCAAATGTATAATTTTTGATACAAAGCTCGATCTACGGTTAATACAAATGAGCGCTTGTTTATTTTCGAGACAAATTTTCCACAGGATTTCGCATTATTACTTATCATCGCAACTTTTTTAATGGTAAAGAACATAAGCCTTGGAAAAGAGAAAGTACATATATATTTTGGCAGTTGTAATCAATGCAACGAACGTTTTGCTGATTATGGAAAAGCCAAAGCTCTCCTTCAAATGTCTGAAATGTTTTAACGAAAATCGGATAAAGATCCGCATAGCGCTGTCAACACCTTGTAACGAGAGTTTTATCTGAACCTCAGCAGTAATGGGTGCCCAAGCTTCTGCTAAGACAGTGGCAGTTGCTAGTGTGAGTGCACGACCACAGCACAAAATCTGGCTACTAATCTTGTCACACTTTGTTCCCATCCATTCATGTGCAATAAGTGGATATGCTTAGTTTTACAATGAATGCAAGTTTTTAAGTACGTAAGACAAATTCCAGCTTTTTCTGCGGTGTCTTCGGCAAAATCACACTTGCGGTGGATAATTTCGCTGAGAACGAATCGACGGTCTGCACCGTCACGCCACAGTATAAGTTGCGGCCACATGGAAAGGCCAGCGACAAAACTGAAGCACGTTTTTCGGTTGTAACCCAGTTGAGCGCTGCACTCGCTGCCCTCACTACACTGACATTTGCTGGAAAGCAGCAGCGGACGGCTACTCATGCCGTCTTCCAATGGTCACTGGCATGGTTTATGTATTGCAGATGGGGTCAATGAATGGTCTGCATTTTATTACGTAATACTGCCTGGCACTGCCTCCAGCAGAGTGCCCGCAAAGGTCGCAACCAAATCACGAAATAATTGTTAGCTACAACAAATTCAGTGATCAGCTGCCGATCAACGTGGAGCTAATTCGCGGTTCAGCAAATATTCTTAGCGGGAGAGCAGACGGTGGGCTAATACATAGCTGGGGAAGATGATGCACGCTAAGAGTGTCGTGAAAACGCTCTCGGCACACAGGCAAAAGACCTCAGTCACTACACGTAAAAGAGCGAACCAAACGAGTCCAGTCCGAAAAATCGTAAAGCTATCCAGGGGTTGCGGTCTCAGGTCCCAGAGTTCGAGAGCGACTTTTCATTTATCCATGTTTATACCATATGTAAGTAAAATTGATCTCCATTTGTTGCTTGTAATATGCAAATGTGAAACCTGGAGCGATTCGCTTACGGCTTGCTCACGGCCAGTCGCGGCGTGCTGACAACCGTACAATAATCAAAACAAGATTTACACGGATACTACAAGGAAGCTACACAAAGGCGCATCGATTACGTGGTCACACTCGTTCAACAGCCGTAAATGCTTTACAAATGTACCCCAATTATACGCGGCATTTCGTAGTGGCTGCGGCAGCAGCAGCGACAGAGGCAGCGGTTCAGCTGTAAATTCTAGATACAGCTTTGGCCAAACTGAGTTAAATTGAATTGGATTGGATCGGACTGCGATCCGAAGCAGGCGCTCGCCGCACCGGCCTGTGAATATTTGGCAAATTGTAGTTATAAGCGCGTCGGCAGTCATAATTCACACAAAACGACACCGGCTTGGAATGTACATACATACGTACGTATTCGTCGAGAAAATGCAAATGTGTCAATAGCTTCATATGGACATTTATTGCACGATGAAGCCGCGTCGTCGTCCGCCCACCTCACCCCTCCTCCTACTTTCGGAACAGTGCTTGTATATCAGAACTTTGGCTCGGCTGCGGCGGAGCGCTCGATGCCGCGCTCTGCGCACCGCGTACGGGCTGCTGGCGCGGCGCAAGTGCACGCCGCATGTGCCAGAACGAGTATGCCGCATGCTGTAAACTCGTGAGCAAACATTTTGACAATCCTAAGGACTCGGCACTCTTCACTCAGCGGTGCGCGGGCAGTGCAGGCATGTGGCGGCAGTAGCGTCAGCAGCATCAGCAATAATTGTGAAACTGATTTGGTGTCGCTTTTTTGTGTTATTTGTGCTCGTTTCGTTGTTAGCTATTCGCGCTTTGTTTTTGCTCTTGTTGTTGTTGTTGTTTTCCGTTTGACATGGAGGCATGCACCGCAACAAAAGAGAGTGGATTTTGGCCCCGTGCAACGGTGACTGGCAGGAATCCTTCGCTTCTCCTTTACCGCTTCAAGTGGAATGTTAATCATTCTTTCTGCTAGTCTATTTTCGCGTTTTACCTATTTTACCTTGGAACTGCCGTTGCTCTGCCCCCGTCGGCGCAACAGCCGCACTACATTCACATCCACCTCCAACAGTAACCCCGACAACGGCCGCAACAACAGCAACAAATGTATGCATAGATCTAGCGCGCATCTGTACTCGAGCGGGCCATCGCGAGTGGGGAACGACCACTCGTTTCCAAGTCTGGCTGCCGCTAAACGCTCGAGCATGTAGTCATGATTATGCCGTTTAGTTGCACGGCCTCCACTGAATTCATCACTTCATTTTGGACACACAGCATCACTGGCGCTGGCGCTAGCACCACTGTCCCTCAAATGTAAGACGAAGGTAAGGCAGTGGGATGGCACGGGATGGGTCCGCGGCGATCGCGACTTTATTACGAACGCAAAGCTGCATTTGAAGAAGATGCATACTCGTACGGCGGCGGCCATGTAGCTACTCGTACAATTCCACAATTCACAACGCGAACATCTCGACATGAACACAATCTTTAATGATCGTGAGTAATTTACAAACATGTGGTCGTAGCCCGTTGCTGCCGCTGCTGCCACCGATGCCGTTTTGCTGACACAGCTGACAAATGCGTTGCTGCTCTCGCATCAGAAATCGATTTCGGCTTCCAGGTACCCAATGCAGAAAATCCACACAAAAAATGTTTATCATCCGCTCAAATATGAATTGCTTTGGCCCGAGTAAATTTTTGGCATATACTGATGCTAAAGCACAACGATTTCGTTTTGTATTTATTGTGATTGCTGGATGTGCAACGTGTTGCATCAATAACGATATTTTCGCTACATGCAATTATACAAGACGGAAAGTCTCATGTTCGTGTATGATGCTGAATGTGTATGTGTTGTTGCGAGCAAAGTGGCCGCAAAATGAGTTCGCTTTGTATATGCAACAATTGCAGGGGGCAAAATTGTTTGTGTTTCGTGAGGTAATGGCTTCAAGTTCTGACCAATCCTCAGGCTCGTCCCCTCAACGCCTAAAATGATTTCCACAAAGAAGCTTCCAATCCACCGTTTGAATCAGGGACACGCACAACATCAATCGATGTGCATCCAAACCGCCAGTCTTCACACGCTTTTGGCTCCTTCGCAAAATTGTTGTTCTTGTTGTTACAAACGTGCAAATCCTCCTATAGGTCACAGCTGCAGTAAGGAGAGCATTTACAGATCTACGACCCGCTCGTGTGTCAAAACGATCGCAACGCGCATTGCAGGAAGTTCGAAGTAATTTTTGCTGTTCGAAAATCAGCAATTTACTTGTTTCGTTGCCCGATGACGGCCGCCCTGGTGAGTGCTGTGCCTACCAGTACCGGAATTGGCAAGGGGCTTGCCGCACATTTGATTATTGTGCACGCGCCACCTACACACCGTGTCATGGGTCCGTAGCAGATAACAACCGCTGTCTTTCCGATTCGACTGCCAAGCGTTTGATGACTAACAAACAACCAGATAATTGGCTTCTTCTCAAACAATAACAATGCCAACATCGGTGTGGGTACGATTGCGAAGGTTTCAAAGACATACTCACAATAGACACAATGAAGTAACTCGTGATTGCTGCAGCATCAAATCGTCAACACAACTAATCGTCAATATGATACTCGTACAAACGATAAATCGATCGGGCTTATTGAGAGTGGGAAAGAGAGTAAAGGAAAAGCAATAAAAAAAATGTGTTTAATATTAAATATCACTCTTGTCTTTTTTACAAAATAATAATTTAATAATTGCTGACGACCACATCATGAAGCCACAAACCCACAACACCGTAGGGTGAAGTAAATGAAAAATTGGCGTATGGAAACGGATTTTTAGATTTATAAGATTTTTGTATATATCATGATTTTTTGATAAATGAGAAATATTAGGGAAATTATGGTCACTTGTACATATTTAGGCAGCCGCCGTGGCTCAGTTGGTTAGTGCGCGGTCCAGCGAGTCGCATGCAGAGCGACGCAAGTTCAAATTCTGCATGTAGTAACACCTAAAAAAAATAACGGGAAACTCGTTTTCTCTTTCGGTGGCTGTCCTCTCAGCTGGAAATGGCAAACCTCTGAGAGTAAAAATTGCCTATGAAAAAGCTCCCAACCTGCCGTTCGGAACCGGCATAAAACTGTAGGTCCCTTCCACCCGCGTACAAAATTCACACGCACAACACGGGTGGTTGCGGGAAGCTAGGCCTTAGTCTCGCGTAAGCGGGCTGTCGTGCCAATCAATTATTATTATTATTGTACATATTTAGTTAAAACAAGTGGGACCTGGGTTTCACAACTAATTTTCACCTTGAAGCGTAACCACGCCAGTTCGTTCTTCGATTTCAATTTTTTCCATTTTCAAATTAAGGATTTACTTGTTGATTTGTTCATCTGATTTTTGAAATAATGTAAATAAAAAAAATATGTATGCTTCGTACAGTATTGTAATGCGGTATTGTTGCATTGGTAGAAAAATGAAAGCTCCTAGTGATTTGGATCACACATGTTTGTACTTATGTATATATAAAGACCTTTAAAGCGTTGTAATACAGGTACCGACATAAAAATTACTTCCAGTTCCAGTTGGGGTAGCTCTAGTCTCTAGGTAGGTAGCTCTAGGTCTATAACATAGCTGGTGATGCTCAGCGGTTAAGTTAATTCCCAGTTTATTTAACCCAACCTAGCAAAAGGGCGATTTTCAGTCAGTATTCAGAATCCACTGTAAATCTTAACTATCCTTAATTATTTCTTTTGGTTTTTACAACTAAAACGGGATTACACGGCGGACATTCCTAGTCAGTTGCTGGCGACGAAATTGTTTGTGGCTATGACAGTGGTATAACACGACCATTTCTTTGTGGTGTATTTGTCTAAATGCCATCATGAGCTTTAAGGTAGTCGCATCGACTTGGTCGTTTTCATTTCCAACTGCATCACGTTTCCAGCCACCTGAGATTTTGACTTTTGATTAGACGATGAAAAAATCTAAAGCGCAACATTTCTTTGTACGAGCATAGCCGAAACTGAAGAGAATACTAGCTAGCCCGCTACTACGGTGCCTTCACCGTCACCGTCGCCACCTTCAGTGCTGCAACCAGCCACATGGGAACTGAAGAAGGCTAAACCGGAGAGTCGTTTGACTGAAGTATTCGCTTTCGTATTCGTGAACTATGCGCATCAGGCTACTGGCCAAGCTGCCAAAAAGGGACAGTGACAACGACTGCGCAATCAAGCAGCCGCGAGTGCTGCGCTTGGCCGTTACCGTTGCGGTTTCGGTGAGCGCGGTTCATTCAATTTGAACTTTTTAGTGCCCGTTCACAGGCGCCCTAATATTGTATTTCTTTAGCCAGCCACTCGCTACGGAAACCGCCCATCTTACGTGGCTGCTGCCATTTAAATATCACCTCGGCAGCGATCGGTCAGTTGCAGCAGTCAGTCAGTGTACAGAAGAAGCAGTGCAGCGATGCCATTAATGCCGCACTGACACGAAAAAGTGCACTTCATGTCCGCGAGTCGGTATTGCACAAGAGTTCACTTGCATCGCAGTCTTAGCCACGGCCATATGGTCGCCTTCAGCTTCCTTTCGCTTCGCCCGCGCCCGGCGCTGCCTCTAATCTGCCACTACCGTTGCCACAGTCGATTTGCATTTCGAATATAAGATACTCACTCATATTCGGAAGTCAGCGCTGCGAACAATAAGCAGCAGCGAACTTATAATGTGGCTGGTGTTGAGGTTACCGACGTTGCCAGCGCCTCAGTCGGGCAAATCCACTCCTTAAAACCATTTGGAGTTGCGCTGCTTCGCATATCGCACAATGGGCTGCTGCCGAAAAATGCTTGCGAAAATTTTACATTTCGCGCTCAAACAACAACAACATAAAAACAAGCATTAACCAAAATGACCACTAGTAAATAAACAATTTGGCAGTTGAGTTTGAGAGATTTGGCGAACTACACCCATGCAATGCGATTATAATAGAATTTCAGTCATTGTCCCACTGTGCGCGGCAGCACATTTGCAGAGGCCATCTTACGGCTGGAGCTCGTCGTGCTGGCGCATCTGTAGGACGCGATTGATATGTGGTGCTGAGCGACGCGCTAATACCGTTGACCCGCTGCAAATGTTACATACTTTGGTCACCGTGTGCACAAAAGGCCTTTCAACACTCCTCCACTTGTTACTGTCGTTCAATTCATTTCGGCACTACCACAACAAGTCCGTTCACTCTTCATGGCCCAACGTGAGCGCAGGCCGTGCAGCAGATGCGGTCAATGCTAAGCACGCGCTTGAGCGAAAAATGTAAAGTGTTGCCCGGTTTCCTACACTTTGGTGTACACAATAAAACAATGAGGGTGGTAGACGGATAATTTTCATAAGCACTTGTAGATTTAGAAAAAATGTTTGCTCCAGAAAAATATTTCGGGGGGGCGAGGTATAAAAAGTAATTCTTTAATATTTATAAAATGCCTTTTAATTCGGATGTAGTTTTATAGTCGATTTAAATATTTCGGGGGGGTTTCAACCCCCCCTGGATCCGCCACTGCACCGAGTTAATTTTATATTGTTTGTTAAATTCCAATTCATCAACGTAAATAAAAAAATAACACTGGGCAACAGAATGTCTGTTGCATGAAGTTTTTTACATGATTCTGAATAGTTTTTCCATATTCTGTTTTTATGTAACAGTTCTAGTTTTCGCAAAAAATGGGCGAATCACTTTTTTAAATTTCCCTCGACTTTTTTCACATTTTCGACTCTAATTTTTTTTTTGCGTGTTCAAAATGACGGCGGTGGTGGGGGTCCAACGTTGGGCCCAAATTCTAGTAGAAGTTGTGCCGGCGCCCCAAAAATCATCTGAAAAAAGATTGCTATTAGTTATTATGAAAAAATATATGTACCTTCTAAAGTAACTAACAAAAAAATATTTTCTCGAAAATACAAAAATACGCTCCAACCGAAAAAAATTACCTTTTTTTAATTTCCCGAAAATGGCGCCACGGATTTCGCCAAAAACAATGAAATTTTTAGTTACTTTAGAAGTTCAATGTTTCAAAATTTGCTGCCCAAATTTAAGATCAGTGGGACTAAAACTTGCTGACATATTCTACTTCCATAATCAAAAACCAGTGTTTCGAAATAATTCGGTTTAAACTTTGCGTTACCGATATCATGCGGAACAAATAAACCATCAATAAAGCGCTGCTGCAAGGGAACGGGTCATCAGAATTAAAAACCACTTAACCACCTCTTAAGACCCCCTGGAGTCTAAAATTAAAAAAAAAATTAATCAATTTTATGCGTTCTAAATTGGCGTTGTAATAAGGTATCAAAGAAAATATTGAAAATATTGAATTTCAAGGCGTTTTTTCTGATGGCGAAAATTTTACAGATGTTTCATAAATCAAGTTACGAAGTATATGAACATCTTAAGAAGAAACATCAAACAATACAACACAGCCAAATTATTTGGCGGAATATACATTCGCATCGAAATAATAGCAAAAATGTACCATAGTCATTTTCACCGCTTTTCATACTTTTTCCTTAAAAAATTAGGGGCCTCAAAATATGCAAAGTTTTTAATTTTTTTTCGAGCTATTCAAAATCTTTTTGTTTTTTGCTTGTATTTCAGACTATAAATGGAACATATAAAAGAGCATAAGTAGAAAAAGTCCATGCAACAGAAAAAAAGTGCGATTTTGTTGTCCTGGAATTCCTGTCCAAAAGGAATGTCATGATGAACTTATTGTCTACCTGAAGTAAACTATTTCAGTAGGCGAGAATCACCAAAGTATTCATAGCAGCACAACTCTGTTTGCGCCATTGTTTTGGAGGTGTGGGCATGATCAGCAGCTACTATGATTACTTCGTGCCTTATGAGTGCCTAACAAAATGTAAGGTGGCGAATCGTATGTTAAAATCTGGTACTCGTGTTATTTGTCGCTCAACAATGGCTAACAAATTCCGGCCCCATGCACGAACACAGCTCTGCGAAGATGTAAGTCGCTCCTAATCGCTGTACCATGTCCATTTTTTGCAAATTTCCGCTCATAAAGATTAAAATTTTGCTAACTTAAACAACACGAAATGTGAACAGCATCGTTAACATTTAATTTCGAAACACTAACTAGTTTTGGTCGTATCGCTCGTGCTAATTAATGGACATACATGTATGCTCAACTTGAAATCAGGATTCCCAAGACCAATGACCACTATACTTGTTCATATGTAAGTACACACATTCTCATTTCTGAAATCACCCTGCCGTTTTTCAATGCTGCAAGCGACCAGGTGCGAGGTAAAAATATTTAAGGACATTAGGGGCGGCAAGATCTTTCCCATTTACGCAGCATTTAACGATATCGATTTGCGAATTTTTTATCATTACAATATCACATACCAACTGCGGCACGAAACGCAGCGTCTGGAACCGAAAGAAAAGGAAATCATAGGCAACAGAAGAAAGTAAAAAACTGTTTGCCTGCCTGCCTGCAACCAGTCAGCTAGCAATGCTGTGGGTAGTAACAGTGCGCATGGATTATAGGCGCGGGAATGTCGCTTGTGTTTGGTGCGCACTTCTTTCCATGACATTGTCCAAAAGGCCGGAGGCAAAATTGCTGCGTTCGCTGTGCCATTGTAAGCGTTACACACGGCATCGAGTGCTCGCAGCCACAGTCGCACTTACCTGTTGGCGCAGAAGCAATGCGCTGCTCACAATTAATTAAAATCAATCATATCTCGCAAATGATCACGATCATGATGAACAGCGAACGCAAAACTCTCAGCCGACGAAGACGCGAACGCAGTCCATAAATGGATAGTGGGTAGGATCACATGACAAAGGCAAACTGCGTAGGTATTCGTAATCTAAGAAGTAGGACCATTTCTATTATGCTATGAAGGGGAGTAAAAAACCGCTAGGTCCTTTGTATGCTTTCATGATTAGCGAAGAGAATGAACAAAAAAGGACGATGTGATGTATTTCGAGCGCTTTGCTTTGAAGCAGGATGTTGGTACCGCTATAAAAATGTCGATGGTCTAACATTACAATAGCGTTGCACGACTGTTTTTTTAATTTTCAAATATTTTGTCTAAAGGAAATGTTTGGAAAGGCCCACTTCAGCAGCCTGTTTATTGGACACTTTTCTAATGGAGCGAACGTGCAGAAATCTCATAAAATGCCCGCATACATGTGATGATGCAATAAAAAGTGGAATACGAGCACATATAAATAACGAAATACGGTTAGCACCATCGAATAGGAATTAGTGCTTCAGTATTGCTCTAAGCGATTTTAAGTATTTTAATATTAATTAACAAAAACACCGTATAAGTTATTGTAAAAATTTATGTTACGAAAAAATTTTGCTGTAATTAAGATTTTTTAGTCCTATGTTTCGGCCAGTAAACAAAATTATTCTCAAGCATGTGTTATGCATGAATGTATTTTGACAAAAATCATCCGGAATAATTAAGCAAGAGAGATGCTAATTTCCGGCGATTCGTTCACATCAACGTAACTTTGACCGCTGACCGTTCTTCACACCGGCGCATGGGAAACAAAAATGAAACCGAAACCAAAACGGTAACAAAATGAATCGTCTGCACAAGTGCATCGGCACAGCAGATTGCACCGAGTGGACACAACTCTGAATGGGCGTTAGATGCCCCCGCTGCGCATCCGCAGAGATGCGTATCACATATCTACTGCGACGTCATGTTTACAAAACAATTGGACGAAGTTGGTGCCGGAACCGCAGCCGACATTGACAGGTCCTACCTGCCGACTGCCAACTGGTACCGTTAAGCAGCCAAGCGCACAATCTCAGAGCGCAGTGCTCAGTGCAGCTGGACGATCTACTGAGGAAGTGTTTCATATTTTTCAGCAGCACCAGATGCGGCAAATTGTCGCTGGGTATGGATGGGTGCGGACGAAGATGACGTGCACAGCACACGAAATCGCAGGTCAATAGATACGGATTTACACTTTTCCTGCAGATTACATGCCGCAACACGGTACAGGATGCGGCCGAGCTGACCACAAGCAATGCGTTTATCGAAAAATAAATTTACAGGCCATTAATTTCAAACTTCGCAGCATCCTTGTGCCGACCGTGAAATTTCGTGAACAGAGGAAAGGCTAAAAGAAGCATCGCCACTTCCTGATTTTGATTTCATGCCTGCTGTATTGCACCCGCAACACCTAAGCGAGCAACGAATTTCCTTGCTATATAATTACACGATTACGCGTTGCGTTCCCAGTGCTTGCCCGGCTGCCAGCTAACAAAACTTTTTGCCATAGCGATTCCAAATACGATTCCAAATAGGATATTTGCATTTTTTAATTCGAATTCAGCGAAATTATTCGTTGATATTTGAGTATGAATGATTTCCCTTTTCCCAGTAAATACGGATATGCGGAAGTGCAGCAGTCACATCCGCCTTGACGTTTGCTCAAGTTTATTTGAATGCTTGGTGAATGTTGAATTTCATTTAGTTCTCAATCGTCGTTGCATAAATTATTGCAGCATATCTTCACTAATTAAACAGCACAAACCGAGTAGAGGCGTAAAGAAATCTTTGTACCACCAGCAAGGATGCAGCCAGTCAGTGGCAGTTTGGTTGCATTTCCTGCTTCCAGCAGAAATCAACCCTTTCGGCAAAGCGCGCAAGTAACACGATCACAAATGCGTAGCAGGGGACGAGCTGTGCGCTATCACTCTCCGTGCTCTGCCAAAAACTGGCTGCTGTCATTATTCATGGCAAGACCTCGATTAACACTTTCGCGGACACGTCGGCATAAGCCGACACTATGAATGGCTTAAAATGGGACAAGTTGGTATATGCCGACATAGAAAAAAAATCGTATATAAACACGTCGGACATAGACGACGTCAACTGCATTGATTTTATATGTAGTAGCATATTGTGTGCCACTGCAGATGCAATCAGATTTAACTTAGTGCCCCAATTCGATTTTTTTTGAATTTGTTTGTTTAACTATAACGGAAATTTTTTTTGGGAGAAAAATATCACGTCACCAAATAAATGCATGTGTCATTCTGCTAACATTCTCTAAATTTCGTGTGTCCGCGAAAGGGTTAAACATTGCTGAGATCAAGAAAAAACAAAGGGCAAATATGCGCTAAAACGTGACCCATGTCAAACGCGAACAAAAAATTGTCTGCCTAATTTTTTGCACTTCACCCCACATAAATGTAAACTCGATGTTGATGTATTTGTAATTGTATGCAGTTCCGGTTATATAGGAGCACACATTCTTTAACAAGCCGACTGCATGGACTTGATTGGACACCAGGAACCTCGACAAAGAATGATACATTTTAACTTAGGTCCGAAATAATTAAAACTCGAATTTTTAAACACTTATAAGAACGAACTAACAGCTTTGTGCCATTGATTTGATGGAGTAAAATTAATGCGAAGCTTACCCGATGGTCTGCTTTGAAATGTCCCTGAAAATTCGTATGCACAGAAACACAAAATGCATCCGCTGCGCCGTATATAAATAGTTTGACGTAGTCGAACGGCACGTTTATGTGATGTGTGCGAGCGCACGGTCACTGACATCCTGTGCCCCCTCCCCAAAAATGCATGTGCAGCGCAAAATGTCTCCTTAACGAATTTCCGATGGTTGTTCATTGGATTGTGGGGACTGTGAAATGTTCTCCAACCGTCTCACCGGCTGCCTATCACACACAACACACATTCGGACAGAAGATTCATATTCAGCAGTCGGGCTAATGGACAGCGCGACGAACTGTATGGGAACCATGTCCCAATTGAAAGTGGTCCACGATGCGCGGATGCCCTGCTGCAAGCGAACACATGTTGGGACTTACAGCGCAGGGACCTTGCTGCCAGATCAGTCGCTGCTCAGATTTACTCCAAAAATAAACTGTACAGCTCCGTTCACATTTCAGTGAGCGGCACACATGTTGTGGCTAATTGCACAGAACACTGTGTGACGATAAATTACTTCAGAAAAAAGGATGCACTGAGATATATAAAGTTATGCCTTCATACATAGGCGCATATGTACGAGTATATGGGTTTATGTATACGTCATCAACACATATGTGGATATGCATTGCACTCTGTACAGACAGCACTGGCCCACGTGTTGTCCAAGCTCTTGGCTTGGGCATCCAGTTGGGGCTGGCCCTGGTCGCAAGGCCACCGACCAAGTTCCGAACAAGTCTATTTGTCGCTTGGCCACAGCGACGCCAATGAATGCACCACATATTTTCTAACAAATCTGTTTGAACGAGTGCAGCTGAAAATGCTGGGGAGTAAACAAAACAATAAAAAATATGTACGAAAACGATGTGAAACTGTTGAACTTGACTTTGACTTTCTTTGCTTTTCCCGAATCTGAACGCATAAACAACACAAACACTCGCGCGCGCACATACACATGTACGCGCATTGTGTTTTGGTAGTGGTATGGTTGGTGCTCTGGAGCAAATGTGGAGTTTAGCCCCGAATACTTATAAGCACGGCGAAGTCCAAATATAAATAAACACGTGCATCCGTTGGATACCGGAACGCATACGCGAACCCATAAGCGTTCGCGTCCACGTCCCGCACACATGCACCAGTGCATCCCGTCCCAGTTCGAGTATCGTCCGAAGTGAAGGATGCGAAAACTGAATGTGTGGATGCAACGCGATGGAAGCAGCGGGACCAAATTTTTTGTCTTAATATTTTTTCGTTGGCTGCTGCCGCTGCTGTTGCGCACCATCGCCACCACGCACATGGGCAGAACATTCATTTTCTGAAAATACACTTGGGCGCGATACCACTGGATCGGTCGCCGGTCGCTGTTCGCTGGTATTTAGTTGACGGGTGCGTCAGCCGTAACCGGCAGGCTGGGAAATGGGAGCTGAGCGCTGCTAGCAGCGAGGGTGTGCGGGTGCGCGGCAGTGGTTGTATTGGCGTGTCGGTGTGAGTATGAGTGCGGTTGACATTGACACAGACGCTTGTCTGTTTACTGTTCGTTTTGCATGTCGGTTCATTTATCCCTGCATCCGTCCATCCATTTGCCTATGCGGAGGGTGGCTATTTATAGTGTCCGTTATGTTTTATATCTTCTTTGTTTCATAAAGCGCCTGTGGACGCTCCAATGGCCACGACGTAAGGGAGCTGTTTCATCATTCTTTTCATACGCTTTTCACTTTAATTGAAATCACTTACACACATGCACATACGAATGCATGCATGTGCATACTGGTGCGTATGTATGTATGTCAGCATATACATATTTGAACACAGTTTCGTACACAGTCGAGTTATTACCAACAGGCACAAATGTACAGCGCTTACATTGCAGCATTGATGGCCCAGACATTGGTAGCCTTCAAACTGTTGGCGACACTTCACCAAATAATTACAATATTTTCCAGAATATGGAGTTATTTTTGCTGTCGCTACTAGAGTATTTTTGGGAGGTAAAAAATATGCTACGAACTGTCGACAAGACCAGAGCAGAGACACCCGGCAGTTTTCCAAGCACTGTTGGAAAGAGTCAGCCAGCAGTAAATGCATTTAAATAGAAGGAGAGTTGGAAAATGTAGTAGAGTAGCGCAAATTGTTGCAAATATTTGTAGTGGCAAAAATTGGCAATACTGATAATAATGGTTATGCAAAAATTTCACATTTTTCCAATGCCATTTCCATTTCATAAGGAATATTTAAATTCACACACAAAGTCTACATTTCCAGAAATTATTTTAACTATTAGTTTGTAGGGGAATTCTTTGTAAGGTGCCACCGCATAGCTATTTTGCGCATTACTCGTTAGAAAATTAACTTACCGCCAAAGTTATTATACCGTTGGAAAGAGGGTTTAAAGAGGTATGATCCAAGGTAACACTTCATTTGAATTTTTTGTAAATACGTATTTTACAGCCAATTTCCCAAAGTGTTCAAAATCGACATCCTAAAATTTTTTAATGTAAGGTGCCACCCCCTTAAAAACCCGCTAAAAACGTCAAAATCTCAAGTAAGAATGCATGATTTGGAAAATTTACGAACGATTATTGAATTTAATTTGAATTGAATAGAAAATGACCAAAAGCAAACCGAAATTGAATGGTAATGAATAAAACGAATAATTGTATGGAAATTAAAGACGAAAACTGAACTAATTTATTCCTCATGATAGGATTAGAGAAAAATTGACTAATAACACTTTAAATTCATCGTAATGACGATTGCGAGCAATAAAAAGTCATTTTACCGATATAGGACCACAAAACAGTGAAAAAAGGGGGGTGGCACCTTACAAAGAAAAAAAGGTGGCACTTCACATTTGTATGTCATTTTGGAAATCATTGTATAAATTTGGTCCTTTTACGATATGCTCGGATATCATTTCGGATAATGAAAAACCATTAAAAATGAAGTCTAAAACTGATATTTACTTAAGTTTTTTGCGCGTATTTGATTTATTTTTCACCACAAGAAAAACCTTCCATTTTTATTTTTATGTTTTTTCCTAACCAAATTTGACACTTTTATTTACCCAGACCGTGTTATTGCGTCTGTTTCCTCAAAAACCATATTTAAATGGATGTTGACATATATTTATTTATTTATTTATTTATTTGAGTCTATTGTACAATTAAGTAGCTTACAGACTAACTACAGATTAGTTACTTAAAGTAAGTGTTTAAACTATGTTTAAAAGACAATTTGGAAGATGAAAAATCAATAAAATTATAAAGTGAATTAACTTCAGCCAAAGTTCTAGCCAGGGGCGCAAATTGGGCGTAGTTAGTACGACAGCAGGCAAGATTGAAAATTTCACAATTCCGCAACTGTTTTGCAGGAACATGAAAGTTGATTCTATCAAGCAATAAGGGGCAGTCAATACCACCAGTAACTAAATCGAATACAAAGGTCATGGAGAGAATCTTCCTCCTGTCTTCGAGGGACTTGATATGCAATAAGGAGTACATAGAGTCGTACGACGGAACAGGGTCGACAAATCTCAAAGATCGAAGTGCATATCTTACAAACACTTTCTGGACTCGTTCAAGTCATTTGATATGCACACTGTGATATGGTCTCCAAATGAAAACCGCATATTCAAGCACTGACCGGACATAAGCATTAAAAAGCGTTTTTACGGTGTAAGGATCAGTGAAGTCAACACTGTTCCGCCTAACAAAAGCAAGCATAGAGTAAGCTTTAGAAAGAGTAAAGTTGAAATGGCTGGAAAAAGTGAGCTTAGAGTCAAAAATAACTCCAAGGTCCCTAATCTCACTGAGAGACTTAAGGGGCGTGTTATCGATACAGTAGGAGGTTTGCAACGGACAATGAGACGTAGAGTAAGTAACATGGGAGCATTTATTGATGTTCAATGATAAACGGTTTCTGCAACACCAAGCAAACATTATCAAGGTCAGACTGAAGGTTTTGCTGATCAATAAAGGAAGTTATAGGAGAGTAAGCCGAGTAAGAGAGATCAGCCGCCGTGGCTCAGTTGGTTAGTGCGCGGTCCAGCGAGTCGCATGCAGAGCGACGCAAGTTCGAATTCTGTAGTAACACCTAAAAAAAATAACGGCTGGAACGGCCTCTCAGCTGGAAATGGCAAACCTCTGCCTATGAAAAAGCTCCCAACCTACCGTTCGGAACCGGCATAAAACTGTAGGTCCCTTCCACCCGCGTACAAAATTCACACGCACAACACGGGTGGTTTCGGGAAGCTAGGCCTTAGTCTCGAGTAAGCGGGCTATCGTGCCAATCAATTATTATGAATTAAATTATTATAGGAGAGTAAATTTTTAGATCATCAGCGTAAAGAAGAAACCTGGAGGTTGAAAAACAACGGCTAATATCATTAATGAATATTATAAAAAACAGTGGCCCAAGAATGCTACCTTGGGGTACTCCAGATGACGCTATAAAAGGCCGAGATGAAACATTGTCAATCACAACAGTACAACTGCGATTGCTAAGATAGGAGGTAATCCAGTCTAAGAAAACCGAATGAAAACCTAGTTTAGCAAATTTTGAAATAAGAATACTATGGCTAACCTTATCAAAGGCCTTCGAAAAATCCGTATAAACACAATCCACTAGGAAACCGGAGTGAAAAGCGGATAGACAGTCTTCGGTGAAAATAGCCAAGTTTGTTACAGTTGACCGGCCAGACATGAAACCATGCTGATTAGGACATAAAATGTTTTTGACAGCAAAATATAGTCTATGTTTGATGATACATTCAAAAAGCTTGGACACAGCGGACAACTTAGAGATAGGACGATAATTGGTAACATTATTTTTGTTGCCACTCTTAAAAACTGGAGTGATTGAAGTTACTTTCCAAGCATCTAAAAAAACTCGAGAAGCAAGAGATCTATTAAAAATCAATAGAAGTGGACGGACGAGGGAAGGACAACGCTTCAACATGGACGCAGATAATCCATCAGCGTCAGGTTGAAAAGAGGGTTTAAGTTGACTAAAACCTTCAACGACATCCTCATAGGATAGTGAAAAAGAACCAATATTGATGGAAGAGCAAGTATCACCATATGCATTCTCATCACTATCACGGTCGGACACAAAATTAGAGCGGAAAAACTCAGCAAACAGGTTGGCAGCTTCGTAGGGAGATTTAGCAGTTACATCATTCAAGAACAGGGTAGTGGGAATAGAAGAACAGGATCTCTTGGACTTGATGAAGCGCCAGAACGCCTTTGGGTTCGATTTTACTTCAGATTCGTACTTTAGAGTATAGTTCTGATATAGAAACTTATTCAAACAATTAAATTCTTTGGAATACCTCAAGTATTTGTCCTTGAAAGACAGGAGGTTGGTAGTCTTGAATTTGTTGAAAAATTTATTACGCAAGTTTTTCAAATATTTCAAATTTTGTGGGAAAAGCAGGGACATGAAGTGAGCAAACTTCACAGAGCTTGGATTTAAAGACGTTAAAAGAGCTACTGACATTAAGATCAAGAAGCAAAGAGTCCCAATCAATTTCATCAAGTAATAAATTCAATTTAACATAATCGCATAGCTTGAAGTTAAGAACCCTGCAACCATTACGGTTGGCTGTGCACAATGGCTGAAATTCATAAAATTTAAGCGTAAGCACTAAGGGGACATGATGCATATTATAAGGAGAAAAAGAATTTAAGCATTCAGAAACTGTAAAGTTAACATTATCACTTACAAATACCAAATCTAAGATTCTATTTAGCTTGTTTACAAAATTATTAACCTGGACTAAATTCAGGCTGTACAAGTTATCAACTAAGTAACCTTCAGAAGAGCTCACTATATTACGGGGGAAAAAAGTAGCACCATCGCAATTATCGTCCTCCAGGCGAGTCCAAGATAAATTGCACAAATTAAAGTCGCCCATAACGCAAAAGTGACATTCATCACCTCTACTTAAAGCTAAAGATAAGATGTTGTCGGTATGAGCTTTATAGATAACTTCAGCCGAATTCGGCGGAAGGTAAGAAGCACAGAGAAGCAATGAGTTGGACAGTCCCTGAATGGAAACACAGTGTTGGTCCAACAGCGTGTCAGCATTTTCAAGTAGCACAAGCGATGAGGACAACTTGCGCCGAACTGCAATAACCACACCACCGCCCCTACACAAGCCAGTCTTATCAGCGTCGCGGTCTTTACGAAAGACATTGTACAGGTTGGGATCGAAGAATTCCTCACTGTAGAAGGTTGAGTTCAGCCATGTTTCAACCAACACAAAGATGTCGTAATCTAAATATGAGCTCATTGCATAAAGGTCATTAGATTTAGTTCTAAGACCAGAAACATTCTGGTACATAATCTTGAGCGAAGAAGTTGAAACATTTGGGGATGCTAGGCCGTCACTGTTGGCTGGTCTATTTTTTGAAAAAAACGAAAAGGGCGCACCTTAACGTCGGCAGGCCATACAGAGGCATCAAGAAGCTTGGCATATGAAGATATATATGATATATACCTTAAATGACAATAGGAATTTTTTCTTGGATTGCTGGAACGTCGAAATCTAGCAGGGGTGGAACCTTACAAAGAGTGCCACCTTGCAAAGAATTCCCCTTCTAATTTTTTTAAGATAAACTGTCGATTTTTTCCTGAACAACTGCTGCAAACATTTTAAATGTTTTCTCCTTTTTCATTGTCCTGTCGTTTTTTCAACCAGGCGATCACCTAAATGTGGTTCACTTATTTCTTTTAGCACTAAATGGTAGTTTGCTAATTCGCATCGGTTATTTAAATAAAGTTCCCCTATGAAAATCACATTTTTGCATTTTCTGTTGGGCAATTGCCTACATGACGCAACATCTGCCTTTCAACGAGCAATATTCTGCACGCAGATTTTCACCGCTTTTCCCTTAAAAAGTCACGATCAGTACAGGCCAGCGCGCCGGCACACTTTTATTAATCCCACCTGCAAATATTACGTTTTCAGTATGCAAAAATCACACAAAAAGACCGCAGTTTCAATCAGTCAATTGAGGCAAGGCAACATTTGAATGTGGATTAGTATGCCGACTGCTATTTGGTGAATTGTTCGTCTATCGACGATGGCAGGGGCGCAAACAATTGTTTCGCTTGCGTGCGTTTGCGTGTCGGGTAGTTGCACTTTTGGTTCTGGCGAACAAAAGAACATCATTTGCAGAGGTTGAGCGTGCCCGCAAAGGTCAGTGACGCATATGCACGTCGGAGGCTGTCCGGTGGACGCGATCGAAGGAAGTTTATTTAGGGATTCACATTTCGGCAGCAGCACTGAAACGGCTAATTGTTTAGTCGATTTCACTAGTGCACTTGAAGAAAACAGTAGTAGAATAATAAAGGAGCAGCTTGCGGCATTAAACAACCTTTTCACCTATTCACTCCCCCTTGCGAATATAACCTCCACCCAAAGTATATATAGGATTTACTTTGCTCCACCTCTGCCTTGCAATCGCTGATTGTGACAAACGCAACTTCGTTTTGTTGCTGTCACAACTGGGAATTGCATTAAATGTCAAATGCGACATGTTCTCTGGTCGCCATGGCAGAAGTGGTAGATTTGTTGAATAGTGGCAGAAATTTATTCGATAAAAATTTGTATCGATAGAAAGCAAATTCGACAATAAAACAAATTAAATATCCGGCACGAAATAAGTGTGAATGATTTTTCTTCAATTAATTTTTTGCACATAGAAACTCGGATTTTGTGGATATGGCTCGTAGCAGTTGTTGCGTTAAAAATTGCTTGTCCGAAAAACGTAATCCAATGTTTTGGTTTTTTAGCTGTACCACAGACACACACACACACATACAACCGTGCATATGTTCTTGCATTGGCTGTGAGTTTTCGCACTGAAGAGCTCAGTCACCTTTGTGGTCGAGGCCGAATTTCCATGAGCCGGACCACACCTGCGCAAGATCAAGTCGGCAAACGCCTTTAAGTCACGTCGCATACACATCTGGCAGTGTGTGATGTGTGCGCGTGTATGATTTCATAGAGCATTATTGAATTGATCTGCGAACAGAAGATGACGTAGGTAGACAACCTTAGATAGAGAACTCAGTTGTTTGCGCAAGTAGAAAGCAAATCAAAGTCGAAAAAAGAAAGTAAAACTATCTACCACGGTCTTGCAGCTAATATAGCAAAAAAGTAATCAATTGAAAATAATTTCAAACTCAAATTATTTCCCAATGTCAATTTTAAATAGTTGAAAGGATACCAGTCGTAACTCAACACAAAGTTTTTACATAAATTCAAATAAATAAATGGCGCTACGTTTTTTCATACGCTCGTAGAAGCATGAACATATCTGCGCATAAAAGGATGCATACGTCTTTATGCATATAGCGTGGCGACCGCAAGAACAAAGAACAGTAGCCGCACAGAATCGAGCATTTGAATGAGTGTCTCAAGTACCGCGTCGATATTCGAGTGACTACTAATGCGCGTAATATAAATATGTATATGACGCGCATGTGCAACTACCACCGCCACTACAACTGGGTCTGTTGAAATATTTATACATGTTCATTGTACAATGCAATGAGAACGATCTCCACCCTCGCCAACTGACAATGATAAACATCCTGTCTCTGAGATTTTTGTAGTACACACGTGTTTAGCAAGCCCGAGAAGTGCGAGTAGCTCTAAACTATCCAAAACCGAACTCGAGTTTGGGCAGCGTGTAATTGAAATTAGAAATACGGGACTCAGAAACGCGAGCCTACAAATTTGTGTGACAATTGCGATAGTTGAGTTTAATTTAAATTCATAAATAGTTGAAAGCAGGACTTAAAATTTCTTTGATTGCTTCACGAAATGGCAGCACCTCGCTAAGGTTGTAATGATAAGGTCCAATACAAAATCCCAGTTTCACTTTTAAATCATTTTTGACTAACTATACCTATTTACATGTCATAAAGTTATAACTGGCAGTGAAAGAAGTAAAAGAAAATAAGTAAGAAAGGACGGAAAGAAGAATGAAAGGAGCAGCAGTCACAGTGCTCCAATAAATTTCAGTTCTTTTGCAGCTGTAAAGATGAGATCGCATTATTAAAGCACATTGACAGACTACATGCTTTTCAACCACAACCACACTTTTCTGCAAGTCCAGCTAGCTTTGGGGACACTCGCGTCTTACAAAATGAAATATGGAAACGACAGTCTTAAACGATTTTTTGACAGCTTACCTGGTAGACGAAGATATTGTGCCCACACATATCCATAACACAATTATAAAAATCCGTCATCGGTTATTGGACGTTTTTCTTGGTAATTTAGATCATTCTCTACACCAGCCAACCACAAAGAACATAAAATTAACACTAAAGAAATGCTCTACATAAATGCAACTGACTGACACTGGGGTCCCAGTGACAAATTACAAAGACAATGTTACGAGCAGTAAAATAACGGAGCTTTGCTCTTTTTGCAGCAGACGTACGAATTTTTACCCACTTGCAACAACAAGCTAACGCACCAGTTGGAAATGGGAACATTGAATGCATGGCAACCATCCTGTTTACATTGGCCCCACCTTGCAGCGCCCGCAAAAGTATGCACGTATTTATGACCAGATACGTAGGGAGATAGTTTCACGCTTGACGACAACAAACCACCCCAATTGCATACGTAACATTTCCGATTGGAAGGAGGCAGCCGGTTGACCAATTGGAAAGCACATGTGTGGTTGCGACATCTATTGGAATTGGTCGCAAGCTGTGCCTTCGGCGCATCGCATAGATGGCGCTGTCGTTTCTGCGCCGAGAAATGCTACTAGATAAACGCTCAAAATTCCTTTACACTTTCGTCTGATCGTCGATAGTAGCATCACCGCTGCTCAACCGGTTGTGGGTAATGTGTACTTATTTTATCTTCCTACAGCTTCAAATAAAAAGGAATTAGAACGCAATCATGTCTTATATGACGTGAAATAGCCGTGAATACCTACTGGTTCCTTCGTTGTTGTTAATTTTATTGCTGCTCGCCACGAATAAAACTCCTAAAAAGTCCAAAATTGTGTAGTTTTGTTATTTAATTACAAACTAGAAATTTTCATTATTTGTCTGCTATGCAGCTTTATCTGCCGGCGATCACGTTCGCTTTTGTCGAAAGGCGAACGGGTTTGTTTCAAAACTACATAAATGCAACCACGCACAGTGGCGGTCGTGAAAGAAACACAGAAATCTTTAAAATATAATATTTTACAGTCGCAGCCACCAAAATGGAACAATTTTATAAAACAACGAAACTGAATTGTCCCTCAGCTGAAAGCGCTAAATATTTCAAAGGGTTACGTTGAAGCTCCCAGTTGTGTGGATGAATTCATGCAATACTCGTATATTGCTATAAAATAATTCGAAATTGAATTTTCTGTGCCACACACTGCCACTTCAGGATTTTCGCGTGCTTGTTTTTAATTTTTGCCAGACATAGTCAACATTGCATACGGCCAATGTAAAAGCAGCCATAATAAACCGGGCGAAAGTATGCATGCTTATAGCTTATGTGACAAATATTCATACACACGTACACTATATCTAAAGACTTTTGTACATGCATATATTCAAAGAAAGTACATTAATATACGACTGCGGACCTTGAGGGGGTGGAATTTCATTTGCTTTTGGTTTTCCATTCGCGAAAGTAGCATGAGTGGGGAACTGTATGTTTGTTGCAATAAAACCGTCGAAGTTTCCCTCATGGACGCTTCCTTTAGCCGCAATAGAACGACACTTGCTGGCGAAATATTGCTGCGTCAAAGAACTCGACCGAATGCGGCGCGACACCATACAATGCCAAACAACGCGACGTTTTATTTAATGTAAAACGAGCGAATCGCCATTGACGGCTGTTGCAACATCACGATGTCCCTTATTCGATGAAATCAACGTTACGGCAAGACAAACAATTCAGGAAACTCTCCACAGTTGCTTGTATACTGCTGTCTGCAACAAGTAGTATGTTTGTACACATATGTACATACTGCAGTAAGAAGATATATACATATGCAAGACATACGAACACAAGTCCTGTCCATAAAACATTTTTCGGGTTTTGAATAAAATTTTGGACATATTAAAAATCAGTTATGAAGTTCAAAGTATCAACATCAAAATGTCTTCAAAAAAATATACCAAATAATGCCCATTCGTCTTTATACCGTGCCAACAGTTTGATTAACAAAAACCAGTTTCAAAATCATTCGGTCCGCTCTGTAGCTTCATACAACTAAAGGATTTTCAGTGGTATGTTACAAGAGGTGTTTCTCTATATAATGTTCGCTACATAATGTGCTTTAAAGCCAATCGGCTGACAACCATCAACCATCATCTTTACATGAATCCAAAGGAACTATAGCCGATTTATATCCGATGCGAATCAATGACCCAACTATAATTTCAACCTGCTAAGTATTTTAGAGCCTTATATTTAATGTTACAATGCAAAAAATAACACAAATAAAAACTGTTCTGCAGGCAGTGTATGAAGTTGACGTCTGCTCTCCTCTCATCGGTCACTATTCTATATACTTAAAAGTACATACATGCACTATATGTATGTACAATAATTTAGTGTGGCTTACTTCAGGGGTTTTAACATTTACAAATCACCGCCTTTTGATCGATAACATCGAAGTTAGCTGCCTTTTGTCCGAAAAATCTCAATCAAGCACTACAGCCTCACCCCATCGCCAACTGACTTCAATGTGGCCATACCCTTGAAAATGTAAATTATTCAAGCACTTTTTACACCATTTCAAAATCCGATAGCAACGAAATTTGCAGCAGCGCACACGAACCTATTTTCTATCCATGCTGCTTGTCTCCCGGCGAGCATTGAGTGTGCTCGTGAAACACTTTCATAGGAATAAATTAACGCGTCCTTCCGAAACGCGGAACTGTTACGATTTAAAGATTGCGCTAGCACTAACGGCCCAAAATGGTGTGGTGACCTTAAAGCACACGCTGGAAAAAATTAATAAGCTCCGGAGCCAGTCGCCCTCTCGTAAAATGAACGCAGTCGAATGCGGTTCAGCGGAAAGAAAAATTCCTAAGTTCACAGAGACATTTCATTTCATCTAATTTATAAATTCACTACACAATCGTGCAACGGCTTTATTATAAGCCGGGCCGGCAAACTGAGCCCCGCACAATAATAAGAACTCGCCTACATAATTTCTCTGGGTAGTTACGCAAACTTGGGGAATACCACAATACCGGAAACCGTCTGCCATTTATTTTTCTCTACCATTTTGCATATTTTTGTTCTTGAAAAAAAATTAAGTCTGTCCGTCGTCTACAATGAGTGCGTAATGAGTCTCTAATTGACGACACTCGGCGGCTGGGCGGAATGGCGGGTAGGAGAAACGCAAATGGAGGAGGGGATAAGGCTGGTATGCGGCGATGGCGAAGACAGTGGGGTGGGTGTGCGAGACAGTGCTTCCTTATGCACGCGAATAAATTATTCTCATAATATTCTTGCTAGGGAGGGGGCCGGGAGGCAAGTAGCTGACTGGCGGCGAGCGCGGATTTCTTTTCAAGGTCGCATATTTTTTCTTGCAGCAGGAAGATAAAAAGTTTTTGTTTGGCGCGAAAAAACACTCGCTTTTGCCCTGTTTCGCGTAATAGTCTTACACGTACAATTTTTAAACGAGATAATAAAATTGTGAACGCAACAGGTTACAGAAGCACAAGCGCGCACTGTGAACGCAAACGCACTTGTGGAGTGAGAATTAAATTGTGACTGCCAGAACGAGCACTTTAGTTTACCCAATAATTTCACATTAAATTTTAATCGGGATATTTTTCGCTTTGAATTTAAATTTTGCGCTGATGTTATGTCGATGAGGAATTGTACAAAACTGGATATAGTTTGGTAAGGCAATGAACTGAAAGGGGAATTACACCGATTTGGTATAACATGACTTTACAGATTTCAGTGAGTTACGGGAGTATATGCTAATTTAAATATATTTTTCTTAAATTATTAAATAAATTGTTTTATTGATTCTTACCGCTTGACCTTTAGTGGACATTACTTTAGTCGCGGTTATTTGGCGAGCATATTTCACTTACTCAAACAGTCGATTATGCTTTCAGCCACCGATTATTTATTACACATCAATCGCATCGGCTCGACTATTCCTCTTATCCATCAGAACTTTCCATACATATCGCATACAGGGACGAAGTGAGGCGAGGCAATATCGACAGTGCAGTTGTAGTGCCCATGCGATACTTGTCTCAAATTACGACGGCACCCTTTTAACTTTTCAGCTTCTTGAACCAAGCGCGCCATACATTTTCGAAAACGAACACGAAATCACAAGCTCAAATGTGTAAGCGCGAGTGGGTACGGGCCGGATGGGGTTCGGAAGGCAAAAATAAATTATATGCATCGCAGCAATTTGCATGGGTAATAATTTTCGGGCGCCTGTCAGTCAGATACGGGTCTGTGTAACTGTTTTAATTAAAGGCATGTGTGCCAATTGCGGCCCGACTGCACCAGCGATTGAACTGGAGTGTGCAATTTTATTTGCGATTACATATATGAAAATCGCTCGCAGACATGCACGCACCCCTGTAATGCAGTGTAAACCGCCTAACGGAAATTTCGTCGATGTATCTCACACAGCGCGGCGCCGACTTACAAGCATCTTGCGCTAACCTGTCTGTCCGTGAGCGCAAAGAAAACGCATGCACACATTTAGCCAAGGGTGGCGTCGCGGGAATGCAAACTATGAACTGCGTGTACAATATGCAAAAGGGTTTCGAGCCAAGACGAAATTCCATTGTCACCAAGTAATTTGATTACTGCACTCCCCTTAAGAGC
Organism: Melieria omissa; assembly: GCA_963971225.1. NCBI lineage: Eukaryota > Metazoa > Arthropoda > Insecta > Diptera > Ulidiidae > Melieria > Melieria omissa. The sequence continues at coordinate 60,195,678 of OZ020268.1, forward strand.
GCAAAACACTTTTGAAGGAACATTTCCAGGCACGAAAAGTTCCCAAGCCGAAGAAAATGAAAAGGTCAAACGAAAAAATGGAAATGATTTCGTCACGATGCTTCATCAATAAAAGATATTGCCTGCATTGTATTAATTTTGAGTTAGGGGGTCCTACCATGTAACACTTTCAAAAAATGCATTTTTTTTTGGTTGCATTTTTCTAAAGGAAATGTATCTAAAAATAAGATACAAAAAGGAATTTGCTGAATTCCGAAACAGGTTTTACGGCAAGTTTTATCACGCTTTTCACTGAGTTCTCGCAGCGCGCCAAACTTTAAACGCGTTTTTCTCAGAACCACTTTTTTCGAACTGGTACCCCGCATTTCTAAGGAACCAGTGGACGGATTTTGATATTTTTTTATGTTACAAACAAATAATAAAAAAATTGTTTTTATCTGCTTAAAACTCCAGTTTTTTTTATTATCCCCCATTTTGACAATTGTAAAGATAATTATGTAAATTATTACCGTACGATAGCGGCAAGTCCGCAGATTGTAAAAAACCGTTCCTTTTGTGTTTCAGACGAACAGTTTTTGCTAAATCGTGTGTACCATCAACCCACATACTTTTGGAAGGCCCTTTTTCGCAGGGGTGCTGTGGCTACAGCATAACACTTATTTCTTAAACTTCGATTTTTTTTATACTAAAAGGACCAATAGAAATTAAAAAAAAACGCATTGGAAAATATTGAATACTTTTCCTTCTGCAAGATCCCAAAAAACGCCTCGAAAAACGGCGTTTACATGGTAGGTTGGTGGGTTGGTTCAAGTGGCGATGTTACTTCCAACATGAACATCCAATAAGCCCGTTTGCGCCGTTTTGTTCCCACTATTCCCGGTAGGTACTTTATGGTATACTGATGTTTGTCCTCCGGACCCTTTACAGTGGATATCCTATATCCAATCCGTGAGGTTGATGAAAGAGAGTAGCGAGTGTATGGTGCACTTCGCTATCTCTTCGAAATCCTGGAATGTTGGTTTTCCCATCGCTTTTCCATCTCCTTTTTGACAAGGCCGGACAGGCGCAGAGATAGTGATGAACGGTTTCCTTCTCGTTCGGGTTTTCACAGCTGTGACAGCTGGTATTGAAGGGAATCCCCATTTTAGCCGCGTGCTTTCCAATGGGCCAGTGACCTGTGATGACTGAAGTTAGTCTCGCCACGTCCCGGCGGCCCTGATGTACTGATTTTACAGTAGATTTTTTTTTTATCCTCTGCCAGCTAGTATTAGCTTTGGCGAAGAAGACCTTGGAGACCTCGTTCTTGATAGAGCCTAGTGGAGTGAGAACCGTCAGCGCCTCACTCTCATCAAGAGCGGAGCCTCTACGAGCCAATTCATCGGCTCGCTCGTTCCTGTCAATGTTATTGTGCCCCGGCACCCATATCAGGGTAACTTTGAACCGATGAGCTAGCTCTGTGAGGATCTTCCTGCATTCCCGCACTAGTTTTGACGATAAGATCGACGAGTCCAGTGCCTTTATCGTGGATAGGCTGTCGGAAAGTATAGTGATGTGGCTTTTGTAGGATGTATCAGCCAATGCCATCCTGCATGCTTCCCCAATAGCAAGCACTTCCGCCTGGAAAACGCTTGCTGTGTTTGGGAGCCGTAAAGATACACTTAGCTTTAGATGTTCGGAGAAGACTCCTGCTCCTACTCCGCATTCCATCTTGGAGCCGTCAGTGTAGATTGTGGTGCCTAAGTTATTTAAAATGTTTCCCCTCTTCCATTCCAGACGGGAGGGGGTACGGATATCATAGTTTTCCCGAAGATAATGGTGGGAATTGTGTAATCCGTAGTCGTGGTCAGGCACCTTTGCCCTTGTGATAATAGACTGCCGTGACCGTAAGGTCTGTCTTTCCAGCAACCTGTATCTTGCAACCTAAGAGCGCTAAGGGTTGCGGTTTTCATGATATGCATATCAATCGGGAGCAGGTGCGTCAGCACGTTCAACGCCTCTGCAGGGCAGGATCTGATTGCTCCCGTGGTTCCAGCACAAGCTATTCTTTGTAATCTACCGGGCTTGGTGATGTTGTATTCCCTCCTCAGGGCCTTCCACCAGACCAGAGCTCCGTATGATAGTATTGGACGTACAACCATCTTGAACATCCATAGCATTAAACTTGGTCGGAGGCCCCACCTCCTTCCGATCATTTTCCTACAGGAGTAGAGTGCAAATCCTGCTCTGTGTATTCTTTGCTCAACGTTAAGCTTCCAGTTCAGTTTAGGGTCCAGAATTACCCCGAGGTATCTGGCACTAGACAAAAGAGATAAAGTTGTATCCCCGAGATAAGGTCATCTAAAGGTTGGTATCTTAGTACGTGTCGTAAATAGCATCAGTTCAGTTTTGGTAGGGTTAGTGCTTAGTCCACGTCCCGTACACTAAGCGCTTAACCTATCCAAGCTACCCTGAAATCACATCAGGGCACATCCCCGATGCCATCACACCCACGTCATCAGCATACGCAACCGTTTTGACTCCTTTCTGGTTGAGTTCCGTTAAAATGTTATCCAAGGCACAAACCCACAGGAGAGGCGACAGTCCCCCCCATTGTGGTGTGCCTCTGCTTACAAATGTTGTAAGGTGGGTGCTTCCAAGCATCGCGCTCACCACCCTCGTTTGGAGCATTGCAGTGACCCAGGTGCGTACCTGTGCATTGACTCCTAGATTTACCAGCGATTCCTTTATCGCCCTAGTCTCTATGTTATGAAAGGCACCTTCTATGTCCATGAAGGCTGTATATTGTTTGTAGTGACCAGTGACCTTCCTACTGTTCGCACTACCTCATAAAGGACGGTCTCCGTCTACCCTTTAGGTAGGCATGTTGGGCTTGAGAAAGCTTATGTTCTATTTCCTCGCGTATATAGAGGTCAAGCAGTCGCTCGAATGTTTTGAGCATAAAAGATGTCAGGCTTATAGGCCGAAAATCTTTCGCCGAATCGTGGCCTCTTTTCCCAGCCTTTGGGATAAAGACGACTTTTACCCGTCTCCAGCTGACGGGGATATAGTTCCATACTAGGCAGGCCCTAAAAATTGCCTCTAGCCATGGTAATACTGAGTCTTGTGACACCTGCAGCATTATAGGAAGAACGCCTTCTGGTCCCGGAGACTTATGCTTTTCACAGCCCATGTGAGCCAATTCTCTCGTTACAATGTTGTTGTTATTGTTTTGTGGAAGCCGATCCGGTGCCTCATACCTGATCGAGGTGTCCTCCTTTGTGCAGCCTGGGAAATGTGTATTCAACAGCAGGTCTAAGGCCTCCTCCGGTCTTTCAGTCCAGGAACCATCCGGCTTCTTTATGAACGAGGGGCAGGTGTGTTCTTTGGACAACACCTTTCCTAGCCTTGCCGAATCCTTCGTAGTTTCAATGGCCGAGCAGAAATCCCTCCAACCCTTGTTCTTGGAATTTCTCGTTTTATGTATGTCAACATTTTCTTTATTTCGTCCAACATTTTGCTTAAAATTCTGTAAATTTGCGAATTTCCGATCTGCCGGCACCAGCTTCAAATAATCGAGTCTGTAGCAGCAGGATGGAACGTAGTCTTACCAGTGCAACTATTGCAAGTTAAGTAACGGTTGTCCTTGTATTCAAAAAAATGTAATCCAACTCAGTTCCTAAATTACCTATATATATATGTATTTGCGATATGTCATATTTTCCATTTGTACAATAGTTAAATGTACACTGCCTCTGCTGTGATGCACTCTTTAATTTGCGTATGCACATAAATATTTCAGTTATTGCAAGAGTGCGTCGCAACACGTTGAATTTTCATTTGCACTACATCTGCTGTGTAGTTCAGTCACAATATTGCCTCGTATGCAAATTGAAATATCTTCTGAAATGGGATTATTAAAGTGCACACAATCATTGGAATGGTTGTGAGCACTTTCCACCCTTCCGGGGACTTAGTAAAAACTGCAACTGGAAAATGTATTTTCGAAATGAAATTCGCGCCAACACTGCATAACGGCGTGAAAGCGATCACATTTTGCAAATTCTTCGTTCGATCCCTTCACACTCCTTTGACTTGCTGATACAAATGTAAATTTTATACTTTATCCTTCTGCTGCGAGTGCAAGCGTGTTTTTTGTTATTTATTTTCGATTGTTGTGCAAATTACTCGGATTTTTGAAATTTGAATATTCAAATTATATGCTGTGAAAACCTCTATTCATCAGCGCTGTGCTGCGTTGGCCTGCTGTCCTGTCGGAGCTATTTTACATACAACAATGTATGGCTTTTGAAATTTTAGTTGCACACACACATTTATATATACACTGACGTGCAATTACGTACATATGCATGTGTATGTAATTTTAATCCTTTCCCAATCAGTGTCCCACCTCAAATTCGATTTCATCCCTTTTCATTAAGTCTGAGTTTGAGTTTTAAGAAGCGACGCCAGGTAAACATTTAAGCCAATGTCACGTTTGGAGCAGTTTGGAAAGAGATTCATTTGAGAAAAGTGCGAATTTAGTATTTGGTGAACCTCTTAGAATGGGTAACATTGATTTCCTTATATTCGTGAGTAACATTTTTAAAACTACAATTATTTAATAATTCATTAAAAAATCAGGAAACAATTGTATTGATTTTATACATATTTAAATCACTAAAACAGCCCATGTGGATTATGGAAGTATAGTCATACTATGTATATGTAATTTGTATGTGCATCTTGAACGAGCTGGTGAAACTGAAGCAAATGTCGAAGGTATCTAGCTTCACAAGGACCACTACAAGGAGATTACCGAGTATTTATTTATTTATTTATATTCAGTCTACAGTTGAATTACTTACAGACTATGGGAAACAATTAATTCTTAAATAATTAATTAAAAATACTAAAAAGGGCTAATCTAAAACTATATTCATTAGCACTAAAATCTAGATGTGGGCTGTACATATTGCAAAGGCGTATACATCTAGCTATTGGTTCATTGGACGAATAATTTGTTCGATGTACTGTGACAGAGAATAAACGATTATGTCTCAAAGGCCGATTTATCTCTAAAGCACTAAAAAAATTTAACAAATCAGGACACCTGATCTTACCACGCAAAATATTATATGCGAACATGAGACAGAGGAACGTTCTCCGCTCACTGAGGGATTGCAAACCGAGTGATTTGCGTCTGCCTGTATATGAAGGGAGACCATTAGGCCAATACAATTTTCGGATAGCAAATCTTGTAAACATCTTTTGAATCATTTCAACGCGATTCGAATGAATTTCGTAGTAAGGGCTCCAGATTACTGAAGCGTAATCCAGGAGACTCCGAACCAGAGTTGTATAAAGCGATTTAAGAGTCAGGGGATCCCTAAAGCCTTGTGAATTCCTTTTAATAAATCCTAGCATGGAATAAGCTTTCGACGTAATGTAATCTATATGACTCGCAAAGCTTAGTTTGGCATCAAATATTACACCTAAGTCTTTGACTTCATATTTTCTAGCTAGAGCAATACCATTGAGTGAATAATCAAAAACCGAAGGTGACCTGCTTCGAGAATAAGAGACCACCGAGCATTTCTCGATATTAAGGCGCAAATTATTGAATTTACACAAGTAAAAGAAATTATCAATATCACTCTGGAGTAGATGACAGTTATTCAGATTTTCGATATTAAGGTATAACTTGACATCATCAGCAAATAAAAGACTGAACTGACTAATCCGATCCTCACTATTAGTTTGCGGTTTGTCAGGAAACTTTGAAAAAATTTTAGTAAATTTCCGTTAATTGCAAATTTATTTAATTTAAATAGCAAAATATTAAGATCTACTTTGTCAAACGCCTTCGAAAAGTCTGTATAGATTACGTCAAGTTGACTGCGTTGATCCATGGCGGAAATAATATTATTAGAAATAAGAGCCAAGTTAGTAACAGTTGACTTGCCCGGGAGAAAGCCATGCTGACAATCACACAATACTGATGAGATATGACTGAGTAATTTGTTTTTTATGATGTGATCAAATAATTTGGGAAAAGTTTGTTGCTTGACTATAGCTCGATAGTTAGTAACAACACTTCTATCACCTGATTTGAATACAGGTTCTACAGAGCACAGTTTCCAACAATCCAAGAATTTTCCGTTTTTCATGCAAGCATTAAAAAGAATGGCAATTGGTTTAGCTAGTTTATTATTGCAACGAATAAAAAATATTGCTGGGAATTCGTTTGGCCTAGATTTTGAGCTTGGTTTTAAGCACGAAATAGCAGAAGAAACATCGCCTTCGCTGATGTCAAAAGTACTAATACTTTGTAGTTTAGGTGCTTGAAAGCTAAGATTAGGTGAATCCTGATAATTTTCATAGACTTGTTGAAAACATTTTGCAAATAGATTACAAGTTTGCAATGTGCTATTAGAAGTCTCAGTGCCATACTCCATGCTAGACGGGAGACCGTTTGTTTTGCGCTTAGAATTTATATAATGCCAAAATCCGGAGGGGTTTGATTTCAAGTCCGATTCAATTTTAAAAGTGTACTGCTTATATAAAAAGTTATGTAGGGAATTAAAATTCTTGCGTAGGCGCTCGAAAGCGAGACGATCATCGGTGCGTTGTGATTTTTAAAATTTTTTAAGTGCTTTATTTTTCAAATTTTTTGCGTTAGACAACTTCGAATTGAACCAAGGTGGTTTATTTTTTGAAAAAGGAAGTTCTAATGGAACGAATTTTGAAATGATGGGAGATAGTGTGGCACATATATTTCTGTATATAGTATCTGGATTAGATATCGTTTTCAAGTTGTTCCAATCAAAAGAATCTAGGGAAGCATTGATTTCGCAAAAGTTGGCCTTCTTAAAATTCAAAGTTTTGCTTGGAGAGTAATCTATTCTTTGGTAAGTATAAAATTCAAATTTTATAACAAGAGCCTTATGATGTAACGTATTAATAGAAACTGGAGATAGATTCAGGTCACAAGAAGCTTTGAGATCATTACTAACAAATATCAAATCCAAAATTCTACTGACATCATTTTTATAGTTGTTCAGTTGCGTGAAGTTATTGGATATAAAAAAGCTTGTTACAAGATTCTCAATATCCGACTTAACGTTAAAAGGAAATAGCCATTTACCATCTAAGGTCCAAATTAAATTACCCAGATTAAAATCGCCCATTACAATCAATTGATGATTATTATTAAGGTTATCCGATATAAACGTAATATTGTTAATATATTTATCATAAAGATCAAAGCTAGCATTTGGAGGAATGTATAAGTTAATTATGAACACAGACTTGTTATGAGCAAAATAAATTTTTACGCATAGCATTTCGATGATTTTATCCATCATTGGCAAAGTTACAATTTTGCTATGAAGGTCAGCCCTCACTGCTAAGAGCACGCCACCACCACGATCTCTACCAGTAGCGACTGGACACCTATCCTGACGATATACTCTGTAAAAGTTATCGAAAAATTCAGCGCTGGAAATGCCACTATTGAGCCATGTTTCTGTAATAGCAACAATATCGTATTCATGTAATGACATTGCTAACAAAAAGTCAGCTGATTTGGTTCGGATGCCGCTAGCATTTTGGTAGTAAATGGAATAAGCTTCCTTAGCTGACTGTTCAACCGGCGATCTGGAGATATTTTGTGTCATTCTAATGGCTCTTGAGATGTTGTTCGTTGAAAAAAACGAAAGGGGCGTACTTTAACATCGGCTGGCCACAACTCCGGCCTTAGGAGACTATTATACAAGGAGGGAGAGACGCCTAGTTTGAAATTTACTCTTTTAAGCAAATCTATAGGTGTATCTTTTTTAATCAGCTTGTAGCACGATATCAGTTGAGCCTCAATGTTAGTGTGCTTAGCCACGTAGCTAATGATATTCTCAGCGGTAACAGATGGTTTGAAAGACGATAAGTGTACCCATTTCAATCGAACCGCGACATCAAGTTCTCCATTTGAGTTCGACCCAACAACAATAGCACGTGTTCGATTGACTTTCTTCATATTAGCAGCAGCGACAGCAGCAGCATTAGCGACGTTTGAGCTTGAGTTGTCACCAGCAATAGGTGCTCGAGAAGGAAGAGCGTTTATCGGCGAAAGACCAACAATTTCTGAGAATGTCGGTTTGGCAACAGTTTGGTAACAGTAACAGACAAGCCATCAGTAACAGCATCAGCAGGTGGAACAGCAGCTACCGCAGCAGTAGATGCAACAGCAGCTTCAACAACAGCGGAATTGCTACCAGAAGTAATAGCAGGCGAGATAGAAGCGATGGCTGCAACAGCATGATCAGTATCCGTAGGGCGCAAGTCAGACTTAGCAGATGGCACAGGTGCAGACATTTGGTTGTTATGCATGGATTTAATTTGCTTTTCTTCCGTTGCTTTAGTATTCTTGCGCAGCGAGTTCGAAACAGCATCCCGTAGTTCTTTGACCTCAGCTGTCAGGGACGCGATAGCAGCATCAGTACTGGATAATTTGCACTGTAGTGAGTGTAGCTCAGTTTGCAAGAGTTCAGATTGTTTAATTAAGTGCTTTTTATCGTCTAGCAAAGAGCTAATTAAAGCAGTCGCACGAGTGTTTTCAGAACGAAGAGCGACAACTTCGTTATAGACAGTAAGCAATGTTATTTGTTGCTTGTTTTCACTTTCTTTTGTTCTTTCATTTTGTTGCTGGGGAAGAACAGTTTTAGACTGATTTTGTTGCTGTTTGTTTAAAGGCAAACTCGGTTTAGCGCACTTCACTTGTTGAGAAGGTTGAGCAATTGGTGAGTCTGAGTTAATATTACTCCGAGCAATATCTACTGGAATAACGGATGAAGGAGGTGAGCGAATAGAGTTACGGCGAGCTGCCGCGCACTTCTTGCAGTGGAATTGTTTGTTTGTTTTGAGTAAAAACTCATGATCAGCTGGTAAGAGACCAACACATTCTAGTTGGAACAGCTCATTACACTTAGCACACTGGATCTTAGGTTGAGCACGATCAACTCTTTGCCCGCACGCACAAGGCATCGTAGTGATATTAGATGATATCAGATGTATAGATATAGCTATATATTAAAGGAGTCACTGTCTCGATACGAAGGTGAATACCATTCCGAACTAATATAAGAGTCACTGTCTCGATATAAAGATCTAAAGCCTTTTCAAATCACTTTCCACAGAGAGCACGAAAAAACACGTCCGCTTCACTTCGCTTCCACTCACGATTTACTTTATATATTCAAACAGGGCGATCAAAACTTCTTCGTCCAGTTTATAACTTTTTTTATATAGTATGTATCTGAATCCGTACGTGTGTGTGAAACTATATATGTAATATACTTAGTAGGAACATAAATACTGTTACACACGTTTTATGCTACAAAATTAAAAGTAATGAATGCTTTTGGGTTATTTTTTTTTTACATATTTATTGATATTGTAACGAAGACAGTGTGTCGCTGTGCAAAGCAACCCTGCCGCTTCACGCCGTGCTATAATTCAATGTGGCAACGACGGCCGCGATAGTAACTTTTAGTCCATTCTGGCAACGACGGCCGCGATAATAACTTTTAGTCCAACCTGGCAACGACGGTTGCGATCATCATGGAAACCTTTAGTCCACTCTAGAATGCGCGAGAACGATCCGCGCGATGGCCGGACAGGTATAAAAGGCAGCCGGGTGCGGCGCAGCGAGTCAGTCTGGTTTTGACAAGTGAAGTTGCCACACGGAGTAATCAAGCAAATACTTAAGTGTACGAACAGTAAAGTGTAAACTGTGAATAATAAAGTGACTGTTGGTTTTTAATTGGCTGCGTTCGAATAAACAAAGTGGTTTCATTTTCAAATTGCACAATCCAGTGATACGTACTAGCCCACTAGAACTAGCATTCGTAACAATATATATTGTATACAAAACGCAAACATTCATTCGAAATGTCCGCCTTTGGCCGACTTAAGTCGGACTGGCCAATCATCAATAGTCGCACGCACCTCGTTTATCGAAAAAATGGCCACAGCACGAATCAAAGCTGTCTTAACCCTTTCGAGACTACTGGGATAATACGTCCCAGCAAGTTTTTATTGCCCCTCAAAACAATTATTCAAATCTTACGACCCATGCAAAATATTTGTTCGATTTCGGTGTTCCCATAAAAGGATGATTTCAAAATTTGTGAGCATCCAATACATTTTCTAACCCCAACATTCATAGCATGAGAATATGTCTACTGAGAGTTTTTAGATTTCAAAATTAAACTCCGTCCCGAAAGGGTAAGAGAATCAATGTTGGGGTATCTTTTGTGGCAAACCATGTCCTCTAAAACTGTCCACAATTTGTAATCGAGCGGGTTCAAATCAGGACTGCAGGTCAGGTCAGGTTTGAGTCGTTTTAGCTTTATGGGCCGGCGTAGAATCTTGCTGGAAAGTCACGACTGGTTTTGGAACAAGGAATGGTTAAGTGGTTTTACAACAGCTTTCAAAACGGTTTCTTGGTAAACTGTGGCCGATGTTTTAACCCCTTGTTTACAGAAATGCAAGTCAGTGACCCCATCGTAAGAGACACCTCACCAAACCACGACTGATGCTGGGTGATGACATTTTCTGACCCGTGGAATCAGTTCAGATGCTTCCTTAGATGACCGTGCTTATCATTTTGCTTGTTAAATTTTTCGGTAAAAATGTTTCCATCGGTAAACAAGACTTTTCTGTGCAAGTTCTCAGCATGCTTCACCAAAAGACGATAGCATTTTTTCATTCTTTTTTTTTCAAAGCTGCAGTCAACAAATGTCCGGTACGGTGTTTTAAAGCCCCAAGTCCCAAGTCTTTTTTAATAAATCGACTCATGGACTTTTGCGAGATATTCATCTCCCAGGCCATGATTTTCTGTTTTCGCAGCGGATTTCGCTGAATTCTTGATTTGACAGCTTTAACGACTTGTGGTGTTCGAACTGTGCGCGGACGGCCCGACCGGTGGCGGTCTTTAACATCTCTAGTCTCCTCAAACAGTTTTATGCACCGTTAGACGAACATGCGACTCATCCCGAGCGGGCGGAGCGTTTTGAAAATATCACCTTTTTTCATTTCACACTTAAATATCGCTATAACAGCGATACGGTTCTCGTTATCTGACCACTCCATGGTGAAAGCTAGAACAATTTAGAATTCCCGGTGCAGACTAACGCTTTACAGGTTATGTTTCATAAACCATGTGGAAATAACAGGTATGTTCAATTCAACTATTACAATGGGTGTGTTCAATGTTGTAACAATATTTATGTCCCTACTAAGTACTCTTAAAAAAAAAACTAGAAAAAGGGTTAAATACCACCCCTTTCTTTTATATATATTTTTTCAGAATTGTTGTGACAGCAATTATTTAAAGTCGTACATGAGTATTTGTTCCAAATCCCGATATGATTTGTATTTGCATATTTATGCTAAATATATATGTGCGAACCGGTAAGGAGTTGAGATGTGAAGTAATCTCCTTCCGAACACAGTTTTATGCAATTTTATTGATTGCAATCTATTCAGAGGCCGTTGTTGTTGCATTTTAGTTATTGCCTTTCCTTCGACCAAGCTCAGCAAACATGTTTTCCGTCATTCTACGCCGTCTCGAAAAGATGTGTGCACACCGAGAAATCAGACACGCGAACGCATTGACAGTGGCTCATACGCGCATACACCAATGCATATGTATGTATCGGTGCGAGTCCCTAAGCACGTATGGTTTGGATGGGGAGTGCGTGCTCTTCGTTGGGGGGGTATATAGACTGTACGTGAACTGTCCTTGTCGCCCTCAGCGTCCCCTTCGTGCTAGTCGACGTCGGCGTTGTGGTTGTTGGTGCATTTGCCATGAGTATCGGCGTGGCCATTATAGTTGCTATTGTTAACGGTGTCGGCTTTCGTCACCCAGGCGCCCATTTTAACCGTGGCATAAGATATTCGCGAGGTACTCGATATTTCATCGTCATGGTCACAATGTGGGGCCGCCACGCAAACACACATAGGCGCCGTATCAGCGTCATGTGTGCTCTGAGAGCACAGTCTCGGGTGCGAGTGTTCGTATGTGTCTGTTTTGAGATGCAGAACGGGACAGATGAGCTGCGGCCTGTGCGGGCAAATGTGCGAAAAAGAGAACGCACGTATACGCCGCTATATACATATGTGATAGCTGCGCTGCGACGTATTCGCGTTTTCTTTCTAATGCTAAAAATTTATAAATGGATATTGCGATGGGGTTTTGTGCAAATTCGAATTCTCTCAAGATTGGGCAATGTGGAAATTGCGAACTGTCTATACGTGAACGTAAGCGGTGTCGCTGGCGGCAAAGGGCCGCTTTAAGGCCCTTCAGCGAACCCAAGCTATCGAATAATAATTTGTATGCTTACACAGCACAATGTGCTTAAATAACAGCGTAAATATCGAGATTACTTGCTCTCAAATACACTTTTTAGAAAGATTTAGGCGACCATCCCAGATGCTTGCGCATCAAATATAATGCTGCTACATTCGATATATCAATCAAATTTTTAGAGTGCAATTGCAATCCCGTTCACTGTTGCCACGGCCTTATGGGCTCTGTACGCAAATCCACACACCGGCACTTGGTGCACCTGTGTGTGTGGAGCGTGCCCACACTGAGAGTACCCATAACTCGCCAGTGCTCGTTCACCCGTCCGACACATTCCCTTCGTTACGACTCCGCCGACCTGTGTCGATGTTGATGTCGATGTCGGTGGCGATGCTGATGCCGATGCCGATGCGGATATTAACGTTAACGTCAACGCGAGCATCAGCGCGGGTGGCCATGCCAAAGTCGAGTCGTAGCCAGGGTTGGCATTTGTGTTGCTGCGACGGTGGGGTTGGACCATAGTTCTGTGCGTTCAATATCCTTCGATAAGCAATACATTTTCCTGCTCGGCGTTATTTTATTGTGAGAATCTCACACATGGGCATGCAAGTATACATAAGCACTATGTACCTATACATGCCCGTATACTATATGTATACCTGCAGTTACCTACTCCCACTGACGTTGCAAACATAGCATATTTGCTTTCGCATGGACAAGTGTGGCATCCACCGCTGCCCACGAGTGTACGAGCTCGCCACGCAACGACAATTGCGACGGTGGCGCGCATGGTGTAGCGGTGGCGGTGCGGTGACAGCGATGGCGATGCTAAATATTGACTGCAGAAAAGGGTGCGCTGGCATACCACCGCTGCCACTACTGCTGCCACAGTTGTTTCTGTCGCTGGCGCTGCGCACCTTGCCTATGTCACGTTGCTGTTTTCCATGACAGAGGGTGGAATCGAAAAAGTAATTGTTTGCGTTTTCCATTGCTTCGTTAGAACTTAGATAAATTGATGCTTTAATGGCGGCCAGAGCGTTACACAATGGTCGGTATACACACATGAATGTTACGCGCCGCGCACACGAATGCCAGGGCGAGTATGTACTCATGTCCACATGGGCGGCAGCGCCAGTGTAACGGGTGTGAGCAACGTACCCACAAGAATGGGGAGGACACATGTGTGGATACATAAAGATATTCTCGCATGCCACGAGTATAGGACCGTTTATTCAACTCGTACGTGTGCGCATTCACTCTCTCAACTGCCTGAGCGCGTATGGGAGTTCCTCACCTCCTATGTAAACCTTGCTGTACATAGGGTTGCCATCCGTCCATCGAGGCATTGGAGAACGATTTTGGTCTATGTCCAGGGACGTTTTCATGTACGGGAAAGACAACCTGTATGCACATACTTATTGCCAACTGTGTTTCGTTTGATGTGTTAAAAAAAGTACGTCAATGATTAATTCACAGAAAGCATACTACAAAATTCCTCTTTTGGAAAACTAGCTCTAACACAATGTCGAACCGCGTTGGGCTTCTCGTGTTGAATATGTTTGACCGTAAGTTTAATATAGTTTCTAGAAGTATGTAGTCTATTTGAGGCATTTAGTAGACATCATAGCTAGGAATAAGTAATCTGATTATGAAAGTTAGCTGAGCTAGATCATTATTTTTACGAATCCTTTGGGCCCTCAGTCGCAACACATAGGTCCTAGTCGAGTTCATGCGTAGCCTACTTTATCCGAAAGATGGTAGTACTTTCGTTACATCAGGGCCAGACCCATACGAACTAGTGTAATCTTATATGAAAAAGAAAACGTAGTAACGCTTTTTAAAAATCAAAACACTTCTAATCGATTTTATCTGCTAGTGAAAGTTAAGGAAAAAAAATACATGAAATATATTAGTTTGCAACTGAAAACATTAAAAATTCAGAAATCAATTTATTTCAATCAGTTTTTGTCGGTTTCGTGCAGGCCAGTGCACAGTGATTCGACTCCATACAACCGCGGGACAAAATTAGAAGGAGTGGTCCGTTCCTCATAAAATTTGGCATACAATGCCAGAGTCTTAAATGTTCAAATTTCGTCACTTTTGGAGAGCTATAGCACCAAGTGTGTTGGCTAGATTTTTCAGATTTTACATTTAATCGGTAACATCAACATTGATTATTGTAAAGAGTAACAGAAATTGTCTCAGGACCCTTTAGTTTTGCAATAAAAACGATAATAATAGACGTATGTTTTGCTTTTTTGCAGTTTTCTCAATTTTTCATGCTGATTGCATACTTTTAGGCATGAAAAAAAGAAATTTTGTCGAAAAATAGGTGTTTAGCCCACTTTTCAAATTGAATTCTTTTCTGAGATCGGAAGATATCGGAGGATATAATTACACTATCTGAAAAAGAAAGCATGCTTCTTAAAATAAAAAAAATTCAGGAACATACTTTCACATACTTTTTAGATATTTCCCTCTAAGTTTTGCCAATTTTCAGATTTTTAATTCGGAAAAATATTTTGATTTAAAAGTGATGTGATAGCATATAGACTCAATAGACTAAAAAACAGAAAAGATGTGTTTACATTTTTTTGTGAAAAAAGTTTCAACTTTGAGCCGCTTTTGCACACACACTAATTAATTTTTTGCACAGATTTTTTGGGGTTTTCTTAGTTGGAGTTTTACCTTTCAAATGACATGAAAATCATTAAATTCTGAGACTATACATTTTTTGAATTTTGTCTATGGAACGAATCACTGTGCCGTGTCTGAATTTTAAAATCTGATATTTTATGCCTTTGAGCTGTTTCGAGCTTCGTTGAACTCGAGTTGTCGAGTACAAATACATCTCACCTCCATGCGTTTCATCTGCTCGATGTTTTTTGTAGTCGACTTGAAGCAATCGAACTAATCGGTTGCACAATAGCATCTTCCTTTTCGATCTTCGTGGGGAGCCAAAAGCAAACAAACAAGGCACATAAATCACTTCCACATTGCAAGGGTTGCAGCAGGCACACGGCATGACAATTTCGGAATATTTTTGCAAAGTCCTCCGCAGCGCAAAAACAATGAGACTCGGTGGATTTACTTATTACACGTTGCGATTTTGTGTTCGCAATTAGGTTGAAAAGCTGCCCAGAAAGTAGTGTCGAGACTGATGGAAGAACCGTTATGCCTTGTCAAATATTCAACGCAAGTTTTATTTAGTTTACATATCGAAAATGGGGAAAACAAAAGCAGATCCAGAAATCACTTTGACAGTTTTCATTAAGACCGCCCGCGGTTGAGGCTTCCGGTCGGGGATTGTTTTTATTTGAAATAAATTAATGAAATCAGATGAATTAAGCAACACGAACGCGAGCTAATAATCAAAAAAACTGCACCAAAACCGTGTCAGTTATACCAACGCGCAATGAGCACAAGCCTCGCAAACAACTTCACTACACAACTCGCTTGCAACTCATTGACCAAGGCCGTTAGTGCGCTGGTCCCATCATCATAAATCAATTCGGTAATCAAAGTTTCGCGTGCCGCGCATACTTCGTAGTTCCCACTTCATGTTCCTATCTGCCGTGAATTTCTGAAAAATTTGTTATTAATTGGCCAATATTGCTGACGGCCGCTGACCACAGCTAAACCCCCTGGGTGTGTGTTCAATGGCACGTTAAATGAACGGACCATTTGCTGAAGAAGCCGCTTGAAGACGAAACGTGTTTTCCTTGCGTTGCCGAAGGAAGCACGCACTCAGCGGCAGCGCGTGCGCGCGGTCTGACCACTGGTCAGAGGTCAGTCAGCTAGGTGCAGGCGCTGTCAAGCTGCCGGGCGAGCGGGTGAACGGACGCCATTTTCATGCAACTCCTCAAAAGGTCAGCCATCATCATTATCACGCTGATGCGAGCGTAGAGAACTTGCCAGCGTCAGTGCGACGGCGCCAGCGCCAGAAAGCGCGGAGGGTCAATTGAGCAATTGCAGCTGACAAGCAGGCATTGACGTAGTGACCCTGCCCGCCGTCCAGCTGGGCAGCGAAGCAATTGTGTTATTGCCGTGCAAAGGCTGTGTAGAGCAGACAGCACGCTAAGGGTTGACGGGCTTATGGTCAGTCACGCTCGTATGCAAATTGGAGGGAGCTGCAAAAATGTTTTCCAAGAGACACCGTGCACCGGGGTGAGTGCGCACATGACCATTGGTCAATATGATTAGATGTGTGTTGTAGCGTATGTAGGCCACAGGGCATAGGCACAAAGCCGCATTAGTGTGGAGCGTGCTACGGAGGATGGGAGTGATTGCTCTGATGAAAAATATTGAATTTTTACATTAAACAGGACATAAATCACAGAATTAATGTGTCATCATTGTGCAGGGCAGGGGCAGGCTCAACGAATTTGTATGTACACATATAGGGCAAGACAGGACCGACGGCTCGTATGGAATGGGATGGGCACGTGTGGTCACAACATGGTTTGTTAATGTGAAATATTTGAATTCGTACTTATGTGTTAAATGTGGATTTGGGTTGTTTTTAAGCAACACTAAATGAACGAATCAGTTGGATCACTTTAATTTTCTTCCAGAACAACTATATTTACAATTTTGGGATTTCGTAAGCCGGGTTTCTCTAGTTATGATCCAGCCGTGAAGAGTGGAAGTGATTGCTTGATTATCAGACGACTGCACTGCAACGGTGTACTACCTGGTAGCAGTCTACGTAGCATAGATATACACAAATGATACTGAAAGGTACAAAGTTCAGTGCCAAGAAAACTCTGAAGCACATCTTTTGGTTCTGCCACGCCATCTTAAGCTAACGCCTACTTCACTGGGCTGGAGGAGTCTTCATAGTTTTAGGAATCAAATTCCTGGTAAATTTCTTCATATTTTGTCCGAGTATTACTACAATGAGTCATAAATGGAACACCGTATGGTGTTGGCAGGCTGGGCTTAACCGAGTCTATGCGTAGCCTCTCTGATCTGACGGTCATGCTTTGCCCAACTTATCAGAGGATGGGCCAATTAAATAATATTTTAGTAACTTTCAACCCACCCAGTAAAAGTTTTTAACTAACAGTGTCATTGCATTCGAAATGGACTAACAAAGTAAAAAGGATTGATTGAAGTTCAACTCTTTCAACACCTACAGTGAAGCTACCGCTATGTCTCACTGGTCGCATCTAAAACTAAAAAGTATGCTTGCATGTGTACGCTTATTTGAAAATGGCTTACCAATTTGGAACAAAGAGAAAAGCATGATTAAAAATTCACTGCAGTCGTGCATGTAGACTTGTTATCCTTGTGGGGGATATGTGTGTAAATACGCATTCGCCATGGTACCCAAGTACCACATGTGTATGTATGATACATGGTGCAATACACGGCGACGGAATAATGTATGTGGGTTTGTGCGCGTGTATTAGCACAAAGTAAATTCAAACGACATGCTCAACTGTCGTAAGCAGACCACAAGCTGTCACAAGTTCTTCGGGATATCTACTTTCGCTTGACAGCACATTGCCATCACTATTACATTTACACACACTCGAGCATGCTCGCGCCAGCATACACATTCATACCATCTCGCCTGCAACGCATACATATACTCGTGTATGTACGAACGTACCTACAATATACCAGATACGCATATAAGCCTTCCTCTCCCGTCCCGCTCCACTGCCCTGGACTACTTGAAATAACTGGAAAACTTTATGTCCTTTTAGCGAACTACACGGACACACGAGCACATACACAACCCTACACTTAAACATACACATAAATACATATAAAACTTTGTCTCCACAGAGCGCTGCCATAGACAAATTTGAAAAGGAATCTGCTCTGGAAACAGGGGAAATGAGGTCTGAAATCCTTTTTAACCATGTAACTGCACAAGCAACCACACACTCTCACATACACGTATGTACGTTGACGTATCTGTATCCATACGCACCAGCACAGCACAGCACAGCCGGGCGCTCACAGTTTTCCAAATAAAATAAAAGAAATTTCTAACTAACTTGTGAAATTTCACAATTTGAAAATCCTTTTTGCCTCCCACTGCTGAGAGTTCCCAACTTTGGAACACTACGTTGTTGAAGCAGGCGCAGGTAGAGGGCAATCGGGGCCTTTGAGTAGTAGGCAAACTGTAAGCGATGCATAGTGCGACGTTTCAAAATAAGTTGTAGCCAGAAATAAACAAACGAACAAAATTGGCTTCAATAACGATCCAAAAATTAGTTTTTTATGGAAAATCATTTGAACTGAACCATTTTAATATTTACCTCCCATATTGCAAAAATTCAGTACCTGTTAGTAAAAAAATAGTACTTTTTCTTCGGTCCTTTTTTGAACATTTTTATAAGATGCAGTTTAGATGGATGAAATTTTGTATACAACTTTACGTATAGTTCGTATTACTTGCAAAAAACTGGCAGGAAAGCCGATTGATTAAAATAAACGTAAACGTGTATGCCATGTTTTCTAACTTATACATATATCTTTAGTGGCATCAAAGCGACTTTTAACACTAGGTTTTGTATATAATTGAAGCGTTTAATATTTTAACCTAAACTAATATTATGTAAATATTATTTTATAAGATAAAATATTTGTAAGCTCTTCTAAGTGACTTTCCACCTTTCAATAAGACATACGATTTGTAAGATTCTGTTTATTTATTAAAAAGTCGATGAAAACAAATCGACGGTCATTTTCTTTGGTCAGATTCTGATTTGATTGAAATTGTTAACACAGATTTGTATATAAACGTCATATATCAGTAAATCATAACGAAACCCTTTTACAAATTATATTATTTTTTACGTTTAGCTCTTCTAAGTAAATAAGGCTTGTCCACGAAATAACTTTTACATTTTCTATTATTAATAGCTACTAAATAAAATATTGAACTAATGTTTGTGTGAGTATTTATTATCTCTTATAACTCAAAGTTTGTGATAATGTACAAATATTTTAAAGTTCAATTGGATTTCTTACAAATCTACGTATTTTTGCTTTCAATCCCCTCATCAAATGTTGCACACCAGATTTTCCAATTTTTTTGGCCATACTGTTCCACTTTTTTATAAAATCAATCTTTCCCTTAGCACGTTTTTTATATTTCAGTAAGTTTCGTTTCATTATTGCCCAAAATCGTTCGACTGGCCGAAGCTGTGGGCAATTTGGGGGATTGTGATTTTTCTCAACAACACGGATCTTATTCCTTTGGTACCACTCTTTGACAATTTCTGCATAGTGGACTGTTGCTAAGTCTGGCCAAAATAAAAGTGGAACAGCGTGCTCTCTGTACAATGGCAAAAGTCGTTTGTTGAGACATTCCTTCAAGTAAATTTTACTGTTAAGAGTGCCAGTTGTAACAAAAGGACGAGTGTATTTGCCACAGCTACATATGGCCTGCCAAACCATATACTTTTTACCATATTTGTCCATCCGTTTATACTTGAACCTTTTCAAAACGCCACCCTTCAGGTATGCTGTGTAATATCCTCGACCTGGAAGCTGTTTGAAATCTTCTTTGACATACGTTTCGTCATCCATTAACACGCAGCCTTTAAAACGACACAGATCATTCGATAAAAGTTTTCGGGCTCGATTTCTGGCACGCTTTTCCACTTCGGAGTTACGATTTGGCACTTTTTGAACAACGAAAGATTTGAGCTCGTAGTGTCTTTTAATTTTCGCAATGTATGATTTCGAAACTTCGAATTTTCGTGCCAAATCTCGTAAAGATTGGTTTGGATTTTTTTCCAGAGAAACTTTCACCTTACGAGCTATATCTTTATAGACGAAACCTTTTTTTCGCCCGGCTCCGACGATACGGGATGTGGACAGGTCCTTCTTGTATTTAATTACCACATTTCTAGCTGTTGCGCTGGAAACTTTGGCTAGTCTTCCCAACAATGCGTACAAAGCCGTTGGATTTTCGAAAAAGTGGGCAATTATTTTTTGTCGAATTTTCTCTTCTTTAGATGCCATTTTGATTGAATCACTTTAAATTTCAAAATACAATTGACCACTAATAGCTGAAATTTGACAGATTCTGAAAAGCGAATTTTTTTTTTAGAAATTTCGGTGCTTACTATACTTTTTTTCGTTTTACATTGTAAAAGTTATTTCGTGGACAAGCCTTATTGTACATTGTTACTTATAAATCCATTTTTCAAAATAGAGACAAATATTGTAGCAATCGGGAACAATGAATTGTCTAAACAACGCTTTTAAACCGATACGTACCACAGTGCAGGGAAAGGTTGTAGCCGAGGCAAAGATTGGTTGTAGAGAGAAGCAGAGAATGGCGGACCGTATATGTATGGATGTATGTAAATTTATGGGGAACTTGCTGGTGAAGTTTGATGCTGGCATGTGTGCAGATGGAAAATGCACACACACACAATATAACCCGAGGGCATGAGGAAGACACCAACAAAACAGCAGGCTGACTGGCTTTGCTGGCTGGCGGCAAACGGACGCTTTTGTTGCCTGGGTAATAGAAAATGTTCCATTAGTCCTGATGGGGACTTTAGGGCTTCGCATAAGCCACTACACTGTGCTGCGAACGAATGAACGAGCCAGCGAATGAGCACACGAAAGGACGAACGTACGTTTCGTTTTAAACTCACAACTGATATACATTTGAAATTTCACATGTGCCCCCAAATGGAACGGCGCGGACCAACGTCGCTTATGGCTTTGTCTGCCTCTGTTCGTCAGACATCCTGCATTCGTTCAGCGCGTGGGTGTAGTTGGGTGTGAGGAATTGATGGTGGTGAGGTGGTGACGTTGGTAGGGGTGAGATGTAGGTGTTTGTTTCTGTGCTATAGGTATACACTCAAGAACGTGAATGTGTAAGTCGATGGGGTGCATGTGTGGATACATATAGTGGGGGTTTCGATGGTTGCCTGGTCGATGGGACACTTGGATACTTGGCTGGTTAGCTGCTCTGTTCTTAGTTGGTTTCGCACTGAGAGTTTGTGTTCATAAAGAGTTTACATAACATCTTTCATTTTTCCAACGAAATTCCTTAAGTAATTCCTGATTTTTTCTATCTGATTCAGCTCTCCTTTATGCTGAATATTATCTGTGACGCAAGATTTGGAAGGCTTAGTCTTTTATGCTTTGCTTGATATAAGCATTTACGTACAAGTGCACCTACCAAGTATGTATGAATGTACATACCTATTTGCATATATACAAACGTAAGCGTAAACATACACATCAATTCGTTTATAAATATGTATATACATACCATGCTGGTACTGTTAGCAAGTTTTTGGATTACTTTCAAAACGGGCAAATTAAACTGTTTGAAATTGGGACTAGGGATTAATTTCAAGCACCTGCAGACATTTTTACCAAATACAGAGCAAACTTGCGTGCCGGTATGCATGCGTATGAACGTCCACAACAGGAATCGTTTTACTACACATAATAACGACGAAATGTAAGATTATGACCACCTCAATCATATTCAATTGCATCAGTCAGCCGATGCAGTCCAGTCGATTCCGATTCCAGTCTTTAAAAGTCTTTTCACTTTGCAATTAGAAGCAAATTATGTATGTGTGTAAGAATTGCAGAAATACAGATATACATATATAGAACTACGGAAACTGATAACTTATAAAGATTTCCACACAATTTTATTTTATTTAAAAAATGTTCCCCTCTTCAAAATGGCACTCAAACGCAATTGTACCTCCCTCGCTATACGAATGCTGGGCAACACTCATGATGTAAGTATATATGTATGTATGTCGGCTTGCGCCTGTGTATGTGTATGTATCCACAATAAGTACGTACACGAAAACCAGTCGTCGAATTAAATGTGTATGGACCATTATTGTTTATATAAATCTGTATGTATGATTGTTTGTATGTATGTATATCTGTACATACGGTTGTTACAGATGGTCGCACAACTGGACAGAGAGGCTGGCAGGCTGAACGCGCGGGTGGGCGATGTTCCGCGACAACACTTCCCATTTCGAACTGTACTGAATACTTCCATGTTCACGTTCAGCCGGTGACGCAACTCGCCAGACGACGCCATCGCTCTTTAAGCATTTCATTTCAAGAAAATTGGCATTACTAGTACATTTTGCTGTCCCAGTGTTTGCGTGTTTCTATCTAGTTACTGTGCGAGTATGAGTACGAGCGTTGCCCTCCCGCTTGGACGGCTGCTTGTTGGTACTGCGGTATATCTGCAGGAAAGGAATGTAGAACTGCTTTTTGTTACCTCAGGGACTTAATGGCAATCACCGGCTAGCAAAACGGAATTCGCAACGAATTGAATGTATTCGCACATACAAATACATATGTACAAAATATTTCCATCCAACCGAGCTATCCATTTAGCCAGCCAGCCAGTCAGCCAACCGTCCATCCACCCCAACGCGCGCACAAACGTAGCCGCACACAAGACAGCCAGCCACAGTGAATTGCGGTTATTGCTGCTGCTTGCAGCACGCTGCGCGCTACCCGCTACCCTCTGCCCGTTTCCCGCTGACCAACGCTGTAGTCAAGCAATATCGATAGATTGCTTAAAATGGCTACCGTTACTGACCGACCCTCGTCCACCCTTAATGGCGGCGGCAAGTGTTCCCAGCAACCTGCCAGGCGATGGGTTGATTCGAGATAGTGCGACGATACCAAACACACACATATACAATTTTATGTACAATTCCTGTGTGTATATTCAGTATTGTATATGTATTTACGTGTGACAGTAGACACCTAAGTCCAATCTTCAACGTCCGCACTTAAAGTGTCCTTTTAGATGTCGAAGTCTACAACTACTACTTTTGGAATGTATTGCAGTTATGGGCTGTGCAAATATTGTACTCAGCTTTATGCATGGACAGTGACACACTACCCAAGCGAAATCCTTATTCATTTAGGGCGCGTACTCGTCGAACTTGTTAGATACACAATTTGTATTGGGCATCCGAATATCTTTTTGAAAATGTCAGCGAATCTGTAGTCGTTATCGGTTGACCAATAACTACATCTAAACTGTTAATAAATTATTTTATTTATCGTTTTTGTAAACTTGAACACTTTTATTGAAACTCTGAGTTGATCATTGAAATATCTGTAAATAGGTAATATTTTGGAGTCTCATTGGCATACGCACTTGCGGCACTCACAGCATGTTAATCATGAGCACAATATGCGTTCCAAAAAGCATTGTAGGTAAATGTGTGTTGATAATAACAAAAACCATTATTGCATTATTACTTGTATTGTTGGTTTTTGGCTGCGTATACGCTTGTACCCAACCAAAACTTTTGAAATGTCATAAGTTCTGTGGGTACCGCTACACCGGTTCCAATCGCATTCTGCGCACATACATTAAGTGGATTCGCAATTATCCGTAAATGTGTGTGTGTATTTCAGTCTCTCCACTATACAGAATTCGTTGTGCGCAGCTTGCACACACTCAGTCAAAGGACATTTGCCCTCATATCAAAGTCCCATATGGCCCATAAACGCTTTCCCAAAGTGCCATCAGAGCCCGGAGCAAAAGCTTTGGCATCAAACGTCGCCTATCTATAAAGTAAAATAAAATAAAATATAAAACCAATAAAGGAAACAGTTCTTTACACTTCACTTGGTTACCCAACAGCGCCAGCTCCCCTGCCCACTGGCACTTGGCAAGCAACAACAAGCTGGAGGGTGGGCGAACGACGAGGCCAGTAGGCAGGGGTCGTCAGCAGACGTATGTATAAGCAAAAAGCAAAAAGCCTACGGATGCCATTCACGTTAGAATGAACAGCACAGGATCATCATTTTTTATTTTACCGCCGCTGGTTGTAGCGTTAGCGTCAGTGGCAAAGGCAGCGGCAGCGGCGGCAACAACGCCTTAGTGGCTGGCAACGCTTGGCCAACGAGTTTGGTATGTGGCTCATTTGTGTACATTACTTTTCGCTATCAGCCTTTTCCCCAACCACCGCAGCTGTCAAGTTTACTGATGCCTACTGCCAAGGATATAAACATTTTTTATCATAAGCATGTTTCGCGAAAACGGATCTTTTACATTTCGTTAGAGACACTGGCATATTTTGGCAACTACAGGGTTCGACCCGATTATCCAGGTCAGCCAAACATCGGGTTCTACTCTACGAATACGAATCTGTGAAATACATAACATACACACATTTTCAAATCGGATCTTTGTGTAATTACTTCTCAAAAATCATTGAATTTATCTGAATAAAGCATGATACAAAAATATCATGGAATAAAGTATTTTTGAAGTTGAAAATTTGCTTTAAGGATGAGAAAAATAGTCAGATTGGAATAAAAGTTATTTATTTTTGTTTGCGTAAGCAATGCAGCATCAGAATCGGTTATACAGTTCTTTGTGCCATTGAAGTTTCGATAGCGCTGGATGTACTGTAAAGGGTGTTTACCTTGGGTGCCGTGTTGGTGTTGGAGTTCGCGCTTGTGTCTGGGCTTATACGGTGCTCGCTCGCAGTAAATTGCGAATATATTATATATGTAAAGTATTTGCGAATTGGTTTTTTCGCTTATCCAACTGCCAATTTTTTATATAGCCTTTCTGTGTTTATGTGTCATGTGTGCGCTGCCGGGTACTGTGATGCGAAACGCGGCGATACCGCTCGCGTGGCGACATAACGAGATGAGAGGTAAGAAACGATGTGGTTTTTGCGTTGGCATCTGTGTGTATTGGTGTTTGTGAGATTGCGACAACCAAGAAGCGGTCCACCCCAGTCCGAGAGAACCGCCCGTCAATTTAAATGGTTTTTGTCGCTGCTTAGTGGCGAATGTCTTAAATCCAAATGTTGTGCGGAAACCAGAGATAACAGTTTTGCATATACGAAAATTGATGAATATTTCACTGCGCAGCAGACTGGGGAGTTCATATACTCAATGTACGATCTGTGCTGTACAGTCACCGAGCTCCGAGTACATACGAGCGCCCATCTGTATGCTTGGACAGACACATACTATATTTGCACATATGGGGCGATATCGAAATTAACTGGTAAGTTACTGCTTGCAATTGGAAAACTTGTGACACAGCAATGTCATTGGGAATTGGCAATGTCATTTAGAGTATTAGTTTCAGAGAATTATTTTATAAATCGTTGAATGTTTGCACTAAATGTATAGAACCATTTAACTTAAAGTCTGTCTGACATAACTAACCACATAATCAGAGAAACCGGCAATTTTTCGGCTGTCCGTCATAATGTGCCGTTAAAACGTTCGAAAACGGTTTGGTATAATTTGTTTAATTGGTTTTGAAATTTAATCTTCTTCGAATATTTACATACGTACATTCGTTACAAAATTAATTATGAACTTACATAAGTATATGTGTGGTTGGTAAGTCTTTATTTGACGGTATTTTTAACGAATTACTCTTAAAGTTGTGTTTTTCGCAACTAATGTTGCAAAGGCCAATTTTTAAAACTCATCTTCATCCCTCAATTTCGCTATACATATGTGTTTAAGTACGTCAAATGTTTGTTCATATCCATATATTGTATGCATGCGAGTATGTGCGCACACACATATCACATATCCGCATGTGAGGACAACATTTTTGGCGAACCAAACCAGACCAGGCCACATTCATCCCTATAAGACATAACCGCTTGTATCTGCGTATGTAAGTGTTGGCGGGCATAGTGAGTGGCATTGCGAGGGTGACGAACGGTGCGGGGCTGTCGGCTATAAGCTATAACAAACGACGTTCGACATGTACAAACTTTGCACGCGACGCTTTCATCCGTCCTTTTCGTACTCACCACCGGGCCGCCCTCAGTGGACACACATCGCAAAATGGTTACCAGCCATTCCTCACCCTGCCAGGGGGTGTATGCACCCTTCGCTGCCTACGTACATATTCGCATGCAATACACATAGATATGAGTACGAACATACATACACACATGTATATCCACATATATGCTCGCACATGCATGTTCCGCCCTCTCTCATGTGTATCCTTCAGTATCACAAAGGCTCGTTTCACTTCGCATGACATCGCAGCGTCCACCAGCCATAGCCATTCACTGACGCCAGCCATGTTGAAATTTTAATTCCTCGCCCACTCAATTTAGTTCACTTTGTACTACACTTCGAATTGGCGCTCAA
The DNA here is from genome assembly GCA_963971225.1 of Melieria omissa. Lineage (NCBI taxonomy): Eukaryota > Metazoa > Arthropoda > Insecta > Diptera > Ulidiidae > Melieria > Melieria omissa. The sequence goes on from OZ020268.1 coordinate 60,222,157, forward strand.
ATGTGCGCGGTGAGCCACGAAATGAATATGGGACAGAAGGGTAAGCAAAGTGGAACTGACAAGCTCGGTAATGCGTGCTCATGTGAGTTAGACAAGTATGCAAGCATTATGAGTGCCTTTGCGGGACCGGCTAGGACAAAAGAGCAGTGTTCAAATACATTAATGCAATATACACACAAGCACACATCACACATATCCATCCCACAACTGCGGGATTTGGTAGGTAAACTAAGAGAAAACTAGGAGAAAACTGGATAGACTCAAGTTGGTTGACATTTGATTGAAGACGACAACACTATTTCGATATTTCGATCTTCCGTTTGCAATAATTATATTCAGTCGAATTTGCACTAATTCCGGTTTGAATTCACTGAAGATACATATTTGTTTGAATGCAAACAAAATAGATAACATCAACAACGAAGAAACGTGCGCGGTAGGCACTTCTGACTGCCGGTATTCGTGCTATTGAAATTATAACGTGCACTTCATTCAAATTGGAAGCGAGTATCAAATCTCACCCTTGACGCACAACACGCTTCGAAAACTATTGCTGTGCAAAAAGTGTTCGGCAGCGATACAACGCACTCAGCGACTTGTTATGCAGTTCATTCAGAATGAATATGCGGCGGGAAAATCTACCGCATTAAATTTTAGCTACGCCATACCCTCCGGTCGTGCCTTGGCTTCTACGCTTCCATATCATTCGGCGACACCATCCAATTTCGTGATGTGCCGATTCGAATTGTGAAAGGATGAACTGTGGCTTGCTTTGCCTTTCCTGGCTATGTCTTGTCGTATTTGAAATTTGTTTGCGACTCAAAGGATTTAGATGCTCACATTGATTTTGTGTTTCACATGTACGAATGGAACCACATGAGCTCGAGTGTACTATACGTATGCACAAAAGTCAGCCAGATTTAGTACTCAATTTTCCTGCTGTTTTTGTACCGTACTACAACCAAATACAAATATGTGCCGTTGCTCGTTATCCTTTTAGGTTACCTTATAATAAATACTACTGTGTACAAAGAATACCCGGAATTTGTTTATAATTCAAGAAATCTTTATTTATTCTTCCAAATCAATTTCATCGCCTTCAAAGTAGTCCCCCCCCCCCCGATGCAATGCACTTATGCCAATGGACTTTCCAATCTTCGAAGCATGCCAAATAGTCACCTTCCGGTATGGCCTTCAATGCGCGCGCCGATTCACGTTGAATCTCTTCAATCGATTCAAAACGGTGTCCTCGAAGTGGTCTTTTGAGTTTGGAGAATAGCCAGAAGTCACAAGGAGCTAAATCAGGCGAATACGGTGGCTGTGGAACGATATGAGTTTCATTTTTGGCGAAATGATCACGAAGAACCAATGCCGTGTGAGATGGTGCATTATCGTGATGCAAAAACCAAAAGTTGTAAAAATCGCCGAATTCACTTTTTGCGTCTCACAAAACCAAGCGTAACTCAAACACTAATGAGTATTTTGACGTATAATTTGACATGTGAGCCTCTAACAGTTGTACCAACTTAAAAAAAAAATGATTCGGCGAAAATATTTAACCACGTAGTTTAAATGGGAAAATTCCGGGTATTCTTTGTACAGAGTAGTATAATGACAAATTTTAAGAAAAATACAAAACTGTCTTTCTGTGTTCCGTTTCCCAATGCAAAACTGGCAATAAGTTGAATTTTAAACAAACAATTTCATGAAGACCAACATGGGTAAATGTAGTCCTGGCACTCCCAGCATCCATAAACTAACACATAATCTTTTTATCTCATACATTACACTTATATGGCAACCTTGCTTAAAAGATAACGAGCGAATACTCACAGAATCCAATGTTATTATTACTAACTATCTACATCCTTAATATGGAAATGCTAACAACAAAGAGAGACGGAGGCGTACTGCGTAATTCGATTATATAGTATGTAGTCTGCTCATTTATTCATTTTTACTACGTCCGTCCACCCATAATTCAGCGACTGGCACGCACGATAACTTTCAAAGAAATTAAGACTTCGAAATGTAATTTTCTGCATGTTAAACAAAAATGCTCACTGAGAGTTTAAGAAATATGAGATCTGGTCCATTGCATGATTTGTTGGTTACCAGTGTTGCCACACGCTATGAGATACTAAAACTAAAAAACTGAACTGGCCGTAGGTATTTGCGGCTGGAAATGGTTGTGGCACATTTCTTCATAGATTATTTTTTATTAACAGGATCAATTTAAAGTGTCAAGACCAGCAAAAACACTTTACTTGTTCAGTTATACATGCAAAAGTATGAACCGATAATGGGTCCATGTTAATTGCACACTTTAACGCTTTGGAAAAAGTGTGAAATTCAATTTCACATCATTGACATTTATCGATTAAGAATTTTGCAATTGATTAATGATAAGAAGTGGCCAGGTCTTCTGTGACCAGGCGCTATATTGATTACTTCGGAAGCATGTTTCATTGCAAATACTCAACCAAACAACGCTTCAGCGCTGTAGCAGCGGCGCGAAGCTGCTTCGGCGAGAAGGCAAAGATCATATTGGATTTTGACATAAATCAAATAAACGTGCACTCATCTTCATCCGCTTATGCGCACCGTGAACATACACAACACACACAAGCTCAATGCAACATAATGAAAATAACCGCGAAATATTTATTGACAGTTGGGTGTCATGTTTATACGGCGTTGTTATCCCATTTCGGAAACATTGCGATTTATGGATGTTCATATTCCGCAACCGGCAAAAGGCCGAGCCGAGCCGAGTGGCCAAACGACAGCCAGCACATCTACGTTTTCGGAGGATTTCTGTGCCAAATGTGTGTTAACCGTTTTACCCTTTCGCACATGCGCATACGCACGAATGTAAAAGGATGCAAAATGCACATGCGGACATGTGTATGGAGAATTTTGAAATATAGTATAACATCCTTTTTGCGTTTTGACATGCTAATGCTGAGGGTAATATTATTCCACTGTTGCAGTTTTTTGTTGAATATGGCGGTGGCAACCCCGGCGCTACTGTTCGTACGTTTTGTTTAGGTAATTTATTATTTTGATTTTTTTTAAGCATTCAGATGTGTTTTTTAGAACAATGATAGTTGATTTACATACCAGACCGATGCGCTACCCTTTACCCACAGCACCCCACAGACTATGCGAATACGTGACGTGACACAAGGGTGAGATGCTACGCGGGACACCCAAGAGCAGGGTAGCAACAACAACCGTGCACCTATGACACACATTCGTTGCTTGTACGGTTGAAATGTCGATTTAGATTTCAGAATGAATGATTTCGCAGCGCAAGGATGTCAATGGCATTTGATTAGAACTCCTGATTGTATTCAGAAAGTGTCGACCGCGTCCTTCTCTCATTAGATCAAACGCGGAAACAATGCCGCGCAGCATGA